>JALPQD010000063.1:140689-1630689 GCA_023101885.1 Typhlomys cinereus | reverse complement strand
AAAAAAAAAGAAGAAGGCAGAAAGCAACGGAGACAGGAAATCATTCCCTGAATTCTGACCGTAGAATCCTGAGTTGCAGGAAATGCCCTGTGAGGGCAGAGACGATTGACAACCAGTGTAGAAATACAGTCTGCCCATGTCAAGACAAGGGGCCGAAGCCCCCCCACAGCCTCAGGAACCAGAGGTTGTATGTGCTGGCTCTGGTCCAGTGCTGCCTGACCACCCGTGATATATGTCCAGGAACCAAATGGCTTATTGTGCAGGGTGACCCGAGTAAGATGGCTAGAGAGACATGCCGGCTTGAAGCAGGCATTGTTTATCCCCATGGCTGCCAAGGGTTAAATCTGAACGTGTTGCCTCTTCTCACAGGTTCACGTTTCAGACCCGGGTTTCCAACAGGGTATTACCAGCTACAGGGGATGATGGTTTCCTTTGGAGACCAGGGTCAGATGGAGCTCAGAGGTAGCCTTGAGCAAGTACTAAAGCGTCCCAAGTCCCCAGTGGACTCAGGCTAAATCAAGTTGCCTTTAAAATTCTTCATCCTCAAAGACAACAGCGCTCTCCTCCTTTTATAAATGTAAGGCCACGCGACAGTAGAGCGCTATTTTCTATCGGCATTAGTTCCACCTTATGTATTAAAAAGGGATTTGTCGTGCCCCAATCACTCCAGGTCTGGGATCGTAAGGGACCCTGTTTCTTGGTGGGAGGCGGTAATGTGAAAAGGTTACTTGGTCCTCGCTAGCCTCTAGCGATGCGGCAACACCACACATGGGGCTTCTCAAACAGGAAGTCAAAGCCAGGCCTGACCCCTGGATGAACTCCATGCATTTGCGGGCAAGGGAGGCTGATGAATCTCCAGAGACAGTGCTCTTCTGTGCCTGGGTCTGTCTGCGTGTTTGCCCTCTGTGTGCATGCATGGAGGTGGGTGGTATTGAAGGGAAAGAAGGGTGTGGAGGTTCTGGATAATTATGAAAATGAGATCTTTTTTACAGCAGGCTGCAAGCTCAATTTGGGCTGACAGCTCATGAACAGATCATCTGAAGTCTTAATAGGCCAACGCTGGCTCAATAGCTGTATGGTTAAGTCATGCACATTTGAGCCACAGCTGACACGGGAAAACAGCTCCAGATGCTTCCGATGGACCACGCAGATGAGCCTACGTTTAGCATGCCTCCTCTCTGGGGGGAAGGCCCCACAAAGCGCAACAAAACCCATCTAAAGTCATGCTTCCAACTTTTGCCAGCCACAAAACCGCCCTAGCTGTTTTTCCACAGTGAGCTGTCCAACAGCCGAAATGACTTGGTGATTAATCAGGCAGTTCAAAATGCAGTGGATATTGACATCTTCCCCAAATATTTCTAAATCCAACAATAAAAGATACGATCTGTCAAACTTTCTATCTTAAAACCAACTGCTGGAACAAAACATGGGTTTTTAATCCCCCAGCCCCTTCTTTTCGGTTACCTGTCCCCGATTGTCCGCTACATTGTGGTGGCGATGGTGTCATAAAATGTCAAGGTATCAAAGCTCCTGACACGTCCTGGGTTTTGAAAGAATTAGCTTCCCGAATATTCCTGATAATGAGCTGAGCCTAAAGGGGTCAATGGGTGTGTGTTGGGGGGGGGGGCTAGCATTTCCTGCTTGGAGGATAATGCCCAAACACGTTAGAAACACTCACTTCTTATTATTTTTTTCCCCTTTGCATTTGCACTAACTGCTTCTTCTGGAAGCTTCACGTGGGGGAAGGAAGGAAAGAAGCTGTGTGCTAACCTGCCTGGCTTCTCCGCCTCACCCCTCGGGCTTCTTTAACTGAATTAGCCGTATTAAGTGCCTTAGTAGCCCAGGGAATGAACATCGTCCATCAGTGCCTGGGAAGGCATGTTCCTGGGGTATAATTCTGCCGGAGGAGAATGGACTCCCCGGCACATGGGCCTAAACTGCAGAGTAACAGAGCCCTAAATCTCCAGTTGTAGATTTACAGCCTCCATTCTCTTCCTTTACTGCAAATACAATCCGGCAGTAATGGTCTAACACAGCAACACCATCACCAACTGGCTGATGGCTCACATAAAAGCAATGTCAACCAAAAACTATGAGTTTATAAAAGGGAACAAACCCTCAACAGTGACAAGAACATGAAACCTATTAACAATTTAAACACTCTCCATTTTTTATTTCCCACCTTGAAGCTATTATGGCTGATAGAAGGCTTCTCGGTGGAGTTAACCACTGCAAGGCAGGGTTAGAGAGTGAGCTGAACTCTTAAGGCAAGAGGGTATGTGGCTTTGAACCCTTTGACAGTGTGGTTTGAACCCTTGGCAATAGAAACACCATCTGATAACTTGTAGCTCCAAAGAGGGTCTTAGACACTTGCAAGCATGATAAGCTGGTTCCTAGGAGTTTTTAAAGATTATCTTCAAGAATTACATTGAATGAAAATGGTGAATGCTGAACTCGTTGGCCTACGGAACACACCAGGACTTGCGCCTATAGTCTCGAAACAAAGTCAGAATATGTTTTAGAGAGAGGCACTTCTGAACACAAATCAACCATCAGCCCTTGACATTATGGTATTTCAATGTTCATGTGAGGTTTTATCTCAGTAATTGCACTGATCCCTTAGAGGGAAATCACCACCAGAGGATTCCTATTTTGTAGGACTGACTCTACCTGGGCTGTGATCCAAAAATGCAACATGTCACATGCTATTATTACCTGCCAGTCTTTAGGCAATCAGACACAGAATTGTAACTAATTCACTCATACAACTTATTACTGTATAATTCTCTGGGGGGGGAATGCTGAAGCAAGCCATCTTTCCCTTTGCTCTTTCCCTGCTCCCCTACCCCTACTAAAAATGAAGACCTAAGGAGATGCATAAGCCCATTATAGAGTGATTTACTCCCAAACAAAACTATCCCCGTGTTTCTCCCCCTGTTCTGTAAGACAGACAAACTTATGGCAGTAGTTGCTCTATAATTTTGAGGGTTTTTTTTTTTTCCAGTTGTTTCTCTGTAATTTTGAGGGCTTTTCTTTCATGTATATGTATGTAATTTGGTAAAGTTCATCTTTTAGATATAGGATCTTAGCATCAGAAAGGCAAGAATTCTATTTTTGCAAAGGGAAAAAATACTTCCACATTGAGCATGGCCACATATATCCGCATGAATAGTGCCACGGATGTTAAAGTGCTTGATTTACATATGTTGCGTTGATTATTTGAGCAATTTAATATAAAATTTAATCTGGACTAATGGGCCTGGGGGATGCACAAATAAAACGGAAGAAGAAACACTTATTTTGCAATAAAGTGAGAGAACCATTGATATGCAAAACACACAGGCTCCAGTGATGTAGAAGTTACTGTCTTGTAGGCGGATTGCTCTGTTTTTGGCACTTTCAAAGTGCACTGTCTTACAAAGAACCATCGGGTTGGTTCTAGACTCTTTTAGCTGGGACTGCTGTAAAGAAAGGGATCATTTGTTTCACATGCACAGATTGTGAACTGAAGAGACATTGCACCTGTTCGTTTCAAAGATTTCCTCTGCAAGAAAGAGGGGGAAAAAAGTTGAGAAGGCAGGCAGGAGTTAAACAACAGACAAGCAAGAAGGAACTAACAAAGTGGAAGTTATTTTTCTCCCCAGTGGGCAAGGAAATCAAACCGCCATCATTCTAGTTATAATAGGGTTAGACAATGGTTAGTCTAATGTTCCATTAATGACCAGAGCTAATATAACTCTGCTCGCTGGGGTGGTTAGCAACCAAGAAAGTAGCAGGATGCATGGCGGCTCCTGTGGACCTGCACAATCCACTCCAGGCAAGCCTTTCTCTAGCTTGAGCCATCACCATAAATACTTCCCCAACACCACATTCCAGTAGCAAAGTCCTTCCTTCCTCCCTCAACCCTAAACAAAGGGGTTGACCACGTGTGTTCGGTGGGAACATCTTGAAATAAGATATCGCCCCCCAAATGGAAGGAAGTCACAGGGGAGGCTGACGCCATAAAAGGCAGTCCCATCCTATTGAAACGCCAGCAGATGGGGTCATAAACACTTCCTTCTCCCCTTGCTAACAGTCAGCTCTGTCTTTATCTTTATCTTCCTGTCAGGTCGTAAATACCTGTCACTCAAGCCTCACTCACAGCTGGGCAGGGCCCAGCAAGTTGACTTCCTGCTAAGAGCTCCTTTTAGCAAACAGAAAGTAGGTGGGGATAAAAAAGGAAGACTCAGTATAGTGAAGGAAGCCTGGGAATCAAGAAGGGATTTGGCCAGCCTCCCCACCCCCCCAAAAAAGACCAAACTGATCTGTAACAAGCAAAAAGACTCACTTAAAAGAAGATGCCTGAGGAAGTGAAAATAGTCAGGGAATAAATTTGAAATTCTACGGGCAAATACAATAAAAAGCTGAATGGTAATGTGGGGTTTCTCTCTGTCTTCTAGAACGTCCCCAAATAATGTATGAGTTCTTCTTCTTTGTTTCTGGTTCTGGATCATGGGCTCTAACCAGAGATAATGGGAAGGAAGATTCTGGGAGGGGTAACTTGACATAATGTCCTTGTGTAGGCAGAAGATGGATCTTTGCAGCACTTTCAGAGTATGGGAAGTATGGGGACGTGCAGAAGGAGTGACCTCTGACTCCCCTTTCTTCCTGGAAAGCAGCTTCAGTTTTGTAAAGCCACCCACCTGGGGAACTGTAGTAGCTCTGCAATTGTGGAGTTGAATATGGTGGGAACCTGGCAGACAAAGGGTATCGTCCTCCTCAAGTTGGCTGGAGTAATTGACCCTCTGGAATTTCTAGGATATTTTAAAATTTCCAAAACAATTGTGGTGCTTATATAACCTAACCTACAATCGGATTTTTAATTTAATTTGTTTTAAGAGAGAGTATGCACAGGCATGCATACCATAATGCACAGATGGAGGTCAGAGGTCAGCTTTCAGAAGTCGGTCTTCTCCTTCTGCCATGTGGACTTCTGGGAATCGAACTTGGGTCACCAGGTTTGCAAACAGATGCCTTACTCACTGAATGATTTCTCCAGCCCCAGTATCTTCTTTATTTTTGAATACATGTTCTTGAAATCTAGTTCATAGCCTGGACTAATCTGGAACTTACTGTGTAGCTCAGGCTGGTCGCACACTCATGGTGATTCTCCTGCCTCTGCTTTTCAAGTGCTGGGACTATAGATGGACTCTATCATATCCAGCTTCTTAATTAAACATTTTATTTATTAATTAACGAATTTGCAGTGCTGAGGATTTAGCCTAGCAATTGACCCATGCTAGGCAAGCATTCTACCATTTAGGTAATACTAACTTGATTAAAAAAAAGTCGCATTTTTTAATGAATGTGTGTTCCCACCTATGCATGCATGTATCTCAGAGGACAGAGGTTAACTTTGGGTATCTATCTCTATTCCTTGTCTGTTCATTTTCTTGAGATGAGATCTCTCACCAAACCTGGAACTCACTGTTTTGTTTCTTCCTCACAGCAGGGAAGTTATAGGCACACACAAGAGTGCTGGGTTCCAAACTCACACCCTCAGGATTGGGTATGTTATCCATTGAGCCATCTCCCCAGCCCTGTTTTTGTGGAGGTGTAAGACAGAGTCTTGTTACATAAGCCTGGGCTGGCCTCTAATTCACAATCCTCCTGTATCTGTCTCTTGAGTGCCAAAATTACAAGCATAGTCACCATGTTTGGCTTTTGAATGCATTCTCATAAAATAGTTGACTTATTTTTATGCATCCATTTTTACTAAAGAGGGTTGCAAAAGGTCATCTTCCTGCAAGCATATAATGAATTTTAAGCCCCCCCCACCATCTCCGTATCCAGAGGACATAAGAAGCATTAGCAACAGACTTGTTGATTACCTCTTTCTTGCTCAGGCATGACTGGATAGAAGTGCAGATTATGCTTTGTCAATAACCGCTCTCTACGGCTTTGGTTTATTTGATCTTTTGATTATTTTACATGTGCTTTCAGATACTGTATAGACTTTAGAAAACTTTTAAAATTTGCATATGTTAATCATGTAAAATAATGGGTTTCATTATGACATTTTCATATATGGACATAACCTATGTGACTACACGCTCCTTCCTTCTCTTTTCTCCCCTGCCCCACATGGGCCCCCTTTCTCTTCCCAGACGGTCCCCCTTCTGTTTTGTGTGAAGAAACATGTCAGATTTGCCTTTCTGGCTTTGGCTTATTTCACTTAACACAAAGTTCCACCTTGTGTGTGACTTTACAGAGAGAGAGAAAAAGATGGAGATAGTATCAGGTTTGCTATGAAGCTGCTGCTTCTTTTCTTTCTTCTTCTCCTCCTCCTTCATCAGTTTATATGGTAATTGTAACAAATGGGCTTGACTCCCAGCCATGATTGACATTTTACTCTGACTTTGGGCAAGTCACTTACCTCTCTTGGCCTCAATGTCTCCATCTATAAACCAGCTACTTGGAAAGCTGCTGTCTCACACAATATATGTAAATCATGAAGGACAGAGGCTGGTACCCTGGAAGGACTAGAAGCACTTTTAACTTACACATAGAACGGAAGGCATGGGTAAATTAGTCATCTGGATGGTATCTAAAGCGAAGGATATTGATTATATTCTTAAGCTTCAATTAAGCTGAATATTAGACCTCCGCCTGCCATTCAAAGGTTTCTGTAAATTAAGCCGATTTACCTCCATGGTTCCCGGGCACCTCTTCCTCTAGGTCAGTAACCCTTGAGAAACAGGATTACGTGGTGTTTCCTAAACACAGTCTGCTTTTCCTGGCTATCCCACCCACACGCTCCCTGTGAACCAGCCCCTTCACTCTGGAATTTCACTATCCCTACCTCGATCCTCCTCACCTCCTGTTGGAATAATACAATAACATATGTTTTGGATGTTTTTCAATTCTAGAGTGGGAAGATCTTTAAAGATCAGATGATCTAGCTTCTCGTTTTACTAAGTGAGTTCTGCAGAGGTGATGGGGGGGGCGCCCAAAGACACCAGGCTGCCATGTGGACCGGCAAACTCCTAATGGGGCAGAGATCTCAGAGAGCAAAGCCCACGGCCTCCTGATCCTCTGCACTGCTAGGGCCTCCCCAGACCTGAGGCTCTGTCATGGTCCCTACAACACTCAGCACCCAGCCTTCTGCTGAGTTACAGTCATCTGTCTCATTCATGTCTCATTTCACTTAACATCTATTCCCAGAGTTCTGAACACAGAACCTATCACCAGGAGGCACTTGGTTTGTTGAATGAATGTGTGAATGAGAAAAAAGAGCAAGTTAACCTCTCCCACCCCATTGACTGATGTGTCTCATGGCCTCAAAGATCTCCTAACCCGACTGTGATCGTTAATCCTGTGTGTCAACTTGACACACCTGGCATTAACTAAGATCAGCTGAGACCGTCTGAAGAGATTATCTGGATCAGTACATTTACAATACAAAAACCAGCCCTAGATCCTATTGGAACCTCCCAGTAGCGGACCAGATAAAAAGAACCACATAGAACAGGAGACAGAAAAGAAGAGAGACCCTCCAGGAATCCTCCAGCCATGTAGATGGGAGTGACTTCAGCTTCAGCCACCGGCCATGTCTCCCCCGCCGTGAAAGTCTGTTTCTCCCCTCTAGAACTGTGAGTTGAATGAATCTCCCTTTCTCCCTTAAGTTGTTTAACTTTGAATGCTCTCTTACAGCAATAGTTAAGAGTAACCGTTACGCCGACTGTCAGAATTAAACTATTATGTGACAAGGAAACGGCTCTGTATCTGCAGAAAAGTGAGCGGAAAGGATACATACAACACACACACAGAGCCCCTTACTTTCTATGTTTCTGAGCCCTCATCATGAGCGTCTCATGTCAATGGTGTGCTCAGGAGATCCAGGATCCCTTCTTGGGTAAGAAGGAGATCAAAGTCTGCCTGTTGATCAGTTGCATTCTATTGAGAAGAACTGCATTCGACAAAACTTAAGAGATCAACTAGCTGTGCCCCACAGAAGCATGTGCATGGTAACGAAGGCCACGGGAGTGAGTGGCAGTTACCAACACGGGGCAGCAGGACTTAAGTTGTTTCTTTCAGGGGGCCTCTGCTTCGCCAACTAAGCCCAGTACTTCTTTTTTTTTTTTTAATTTTTTTATTATTATTATTATTTATTCAACTGTGAGCATATGCGTGTGTATGTGCTCGCGTGCGTGTGTGTCTGTGTGTGTGTGTCTGTGTATGTGTAGAACCACGGACGAATTCACGAATCACCATGGACGCCTCCACCTCCTTCTGCCCCGGGATTCACAGGCTCCGCCCTACCAGGACCAGAAGCGCAGGCCGCCCCCGCTTCCTCCTGGCGTCTATACGTGGGATCTGGGATCCGAACTCAGGACCTTCCGCCTGCAAGGCGGAGGCTTAACCCCTGAGCCACCTCTCCAGCCCTAAGCCCAGTACTTCTGATATGTTTCCATGTTCTTGTGTGAGTGAGCATGTGCCACACAGCACATGTATGGAGGTCAGAGGTCAACCTCAAGTGTGAGTTGCACCTTATTTGAGACAGGGATTCTTCTTCTTGCCCTGCAGACGCTGCCAGTCTGACTCAGCCAAGAACTTCCGGAATTCTCCTGTTTCTGCCTCCCGTTTTGCTCTCAAAGTGCTGGGATTACAGGTGCACTGTACCACATCTAACTTTACATGGGCCCAGGGTTTGGGGGGGGGGTCAGAACTCAATCTCCACTTCCCCAGTTCTTCCTAGTCATTGTCTTTGTCCCGTGATTTAGGGTAACTTATTATTCCCTTTTTCACGAAAGTTTAGTAACCACTGATGAAAATCCAGCTAAATACCATTACATAGGTGTCATAGTTAGACACAGGTGTCAACTTGACAGTTGAGAGTTTTAAGCTCTGGGCACATTTGTAGAGAACTAGTGGTTGGGTTAAGCCCAGAGCAAACCTGCAGGAGATTGTCTAGCTGATGGGGAAGGCCCGGCCTATGGTGGGTGGGATTAGGCCCTGAACAGATGAATAAAATACTGAAAGCCAGTTAAGGAAGTTGGCCAACTTGCTGGTCTGAGAATAAGGATCCTCCCTCTCTCAGCCATTACGTAGAGATGGTGTGGCCAGTTCCCTCGGCCCTGGTATTGGTGTGTGCTCTCTCGTTAAGCTGGACAGACTGTAACTGGACTATCAGTAAGAAAATCAACCCCTTGTTCCCTTAAACCATTTGATGGTCATTTATCAGCAACCATGCAGGTGAACTGCAACAGAATTTGGTACCAGAGAAGTGAGGTGTTCCTGATAAATCTGACTATGTGGATTTTGTGACTTTTGAACAGTTTTGCTGGACAAAGTTTGAAATGTTTGAAGATTTTGACTTTGGGGATTACAAATACCGTTTTGCAGAGTTTAATGGGTCACTTGAATAATGAACATGATGAGGGAGTTATGGATTATTTGAGTCCAGTTTATGAGGAAGGGAACAAGGACTTTGGAAAAGCTGAATTTAAAGACAATGGACTGGTTTGCTTGATAGAGGAGAGCTGTGTCGGCAGCCTTGAAGATTTAGATGAAGAAAGGGCAGGCAGCCGTATAGCTGCTGCTGTTGGAGGTATGACCACCAATGAAGGAAAACCTAGTGACTTGCACTGGGATGGTGAAAAACATGAATACCATCGTATGACGATTTCATGGTTTGAAAACTCAGATTCCTTCAGGGGCTGAAAGCCCAAGTTAAAATCATTTCTTGTTCTTTGGGAGTTTGGCTGCCTAGAAAAAGGCTTTTCCAGCATCAGCACACAAAACTTGGTATAGCTGTGGCTTGAGTGGACCAAGCTACGTTTCAACCTCACTTTGGAATCTGGCAGCGTCCCCCATGTGATACTGGCTTTGGTGTATGATTATGGGGTTCATGAAGAGTAGCAAAAGTACCAAGTGGCAGGTATAGAGTTCCTGCAAGAGAAGGTGAAACTTATAGCTGCAGAGGAACCCAGAGTACTTTTGAGATGCCAGAACCATGGGATGTGTGCTGAGGACAGCTGCGAGTGGAAATTCAGCCTGGTTCAGAGGAACTCTGCTTTTACAACTTGGAGCTGCAAACAGGGACTGGGAATGTCTAGAATCTTTAGCCACTTTGACTATGTGATGAGCAACACACTCTAACACTTTGACTATGTGATGACGTAAAGGATGCGGCATTTGATTTGCTGGACTTTGATCTTTCTAATGTTTCCTTATTGTTCAAGATCCTTCTGTTTCAATGTTTTATTTGTTTTAAAGAATTTAACTTATTCTGATTTAATACACTTTTAAGGTTAAGAACTTTGAACTTTTAAAATGTTGGAACTGAAGTTTTTTTTAAAAATTTTTTTATTATTATTTATTCAATTGTGCGTGTGTGCGTATGTATGTGCGCGCGCATGTGTGTATGTGTGTGTGTAGAACCACGGACGAATCGGGAACCACCATGGACGCCTCCACCTCCTTCTGCCCCGGGATTCACAGGCTCCGCCCTACCAGGACCAGAAGCGCAGGCCGCCCCCGCTTCCGCCTGGCGTCTACATGTGGGATCTGGGATCCGAACTCAGGACCTTCTGCCTGCAAGGCAGAGGTAAACCCCTGAGCCACCTCTCCAGCCCTGGAACTGAAGTTTTAATGAAAGAACATTTTAAATTTGTCTATGAAGTGTATTTATATTTTTAAGATAACTTTTAACTTCTGTGGGGACAAGGATTCAAACTGTATGGGACAGTTTAAAAGTACTATTTTTTTGTGTCAATTTGACAAGGGTTAGAGTGTCATAATTAGGCACAGGCGTCAACTTGACAGTTGAGGGTTTTGAGCTCTGGACACATTTGTGGAGAATTAGTGGTTGGGTTAAGCCCAGAGCAAACTTGCAGGAGATTGTCTAGCTGATGGGGAAGGCCCAGCCTATGGTGGGTGGGATTAGGCCCTGAACAGATGAATAAAATACTGAGATCTGGTTGAGGAAGTTGGAATTCTTGTGTACACTTGGCAAGTAAGAATCGTCCCTCTCTCAGCCATTATGTAGAGATGTTGTGGCCAGTTCCCTCAGCCCTGGTGTTGGTGCGTGCTCTCCCGTCAAGCTGGACTACAGACTGTAACCAGACTATCAGTAAGAAAATCAACCCCTTGTTCCCTTAAACCATTTGATGGTCATTTATCAGCAACCATGCAGGTGAACTGCAACAATAGGTGCTTTCCTGTTACTGTCATTTTCAGTTTTGCGTAGCATGCTTTCGTCTGTCTTTTAACATCCTGTTCTCTCCACACACTAAGGAGTGCAGTGTCCCGTGCAAGCTGTACACTATCAGTGCTCACACGGGGCAGGACGGCACTCTACAGCTCTATTCCATTTTGTTCCTGGTACCCTCCAGCATTTCCCCAATGCAAGAAGTCTATTATAACCCCCCACTTACTTCTTTATCTTGCTAATCACACTCTGAATTGCTTTATTTAATGGTTTAATAATTTTATTTATTCATTCACTTATTAAAGAGAGAGAGAGATCTCTTTCCATCAGGTGGACTTCTAGAGATGAAACTTAGATAGCCCGGTTTGGGAGCAGATGTCTTACCCACTGAGCTATCTCGCCTACCTGGTTTAATTCTTTATTGCCAACTTTCCTTAAAGAATGCAAAACCACATGAAGATGGGAACTGTATGTCTCGTTCTTTCATGGTAGGAGATTGCTGGTTAGTGAACGATTTATAATGATATCCTTTTATTAAGACAAAGATCATAACAAGGAAGATCAGTAAGTTGCTCTCCTAGTATGGAATTTATTAGTTATATATTTAAAAAATCTTTATAGGTTCATTTATTTGAGAGAGGGAGAAGAAAAGAGAGAAGTGGGTGAAAACAAGAGAGAGAGAGAGAGAGAGAGAGGTGAGTTGAGCATATATATGCCATGGTACCTGGGTAAAAGTCAGAAGACAACTTTAAAAGTTTTTTCTCCTTCGCTTTGTGCATTTACTGGAATTGAACTTGGGTTGCCAGATTTTTGGACAGTCACTTTACCCACTGGACTATCTCGTTGGCCCTATTGGTTACATTTTTATCCACTTATTTGAACGAACAAATGAGCTATTTTTGAGGGAGGGTTTTGCTACTTAAAACATCCAAGACTGGTGGAATCAGAGGCCGACCTGGAATGTGTGTGTTCTCCTGCCTCAGTGTTCTGAGTGCTGGGATTACAGGTTTGCTCCGCCATGCCCACCGTTACTCACTTACACTTCCAGGAAGGACGGCTTACACAGGAATGAGCAGTCCTTTTGGTTCTTTAAATATTAAATTTATTAATGAAACAATTACTGAATGCTTTCTCTGTAAGGCGCAGTGCATTAAGAGCCACAGGCGATAAGAAGCTTTAGTTAGAATCCTTGTCCGCAGGAAGCTGCATGATTTCAGCAACACCACAGTAATATAAGACAGCACATGGCAAACCCTCACTGATGTAGTCAATGTGTGTTCTCAATGGGGGCGCAGGGAGGAGAAACTCTCTTAAATTGGTGTAATCAAGAAGGGCTGCCTGGGGGTGGTGTTTTGAGTTGAGGAGAAATCAAATTTCTATCAATAAAGAGTTTTATAGAGGACCTTTTGTTAAAAAAAAAAATCACATAGCTGAAATAAGCTTCCATATTCCCCAAGTCTAGATAGGAAAATTTAACTGAAGACTATAAATGCTTTAAGATCTTCCAACAGACAGTAGCTTGTCAAAGCAAAATAGTTCAATTGGACTACTGGGCAGGCCCCCACAGCAGGTTTTTAATGGCTTTATGTACATTTAATCACATTCAGTTGGCCTAGCTCTCTCAGCTTCAGTCCCATTAGAATTTAAAAGGTCAAGTTTCCAAAGCCTAAAGAAGTGATTTAGAATAGAAATGCCAACTTAACCTTCAGTGTGGCAAAGCTGCACTGTCGCGGTATTGAAAATCGTTCCTCCTTACAAAATATATGGATGAAATGAGCACATGAAAACTTCATCTTTCTTTCCCGAGGTCATATTTAAAAAGGAAACTTTAGCAATTTCTTTTTAATTTTTTAAATCACGATTTGAATTTGACAAAATTCAAACGATGGCTCACTGACAGTTGCCAAGACTTGCGTGGGAGAACAATACAGAACCAGGGGGGGGGCAGAAGAGAATGGGGCCACAAGGATCTACTGGCTCCGAAGCGGAGCCATCTGTAAGACACAGATTTGCCCCAGCTTGAAGGGAAACAGGATACTTCAGCATCCTCGGATACCCACTGGCTGTAACATTTGCCCCTCACCATGAGTGTCTATACCACCCGCTCAGTGACTGCTATAGAGATCCCTCCTGACCTCTCTACTCCCTTTCTTTCCTTAGCATTTCTAGCTGGCTTTGCTTACTAAAGTTTCCTGTCTTATATTCAAATGACTCTTAACTCTTATAACCTACGATGTTCAGAAGGATGATTTTTTTTTTTGACTGCTCTAATTTTTGTGGCTCTGCGCTTCTCACTCACTGAAAGGTCTGAAATTATCCTAAATATGCAATTCACTCCTTCCAACAAAACAAATAACTAAAACGAAGCAAAAAATAAAGGAAAACTTTTCTGGCAGTGTTTATTTAAAAATCATCATTTTCTATTTTTATCATCATCTGTTCAGTAACCCCCATCTATCAGGAATTACAGTTGTGGTTCTGATAATTCCACACCTGCAGACAGAGAGGGGATTAAAAAGCGGATTAAGAAATGTCATCATAAAACAAGTGGAATCCTGAGGGAGAGGGCTTGGGAGACAAGTACCTTTAGTATAAACGGAAGGTGCCAAATGGCCATAAAACCAAAATGGGAAATCATGAAAATAAAATAACTGTGCATTAAAAATATATTTGGGCCAGCTCCTCTGCGCTTGTGTTTTGTAATATTAACTGTTTAAACCTGCTGAAAACGAGGGCTTTGAGTTCTCCAGATCCTTTAATCTGGTTAAACATCCGCTATCCTGAAAGGGCTCCGCAGCATCCCATAAAACATTATTTATCTGTGTGCGTTAACGGCACGATACTGTAATTTCCAGAATAAATGCTGGGTGTAAATTGTTGTTTATGTTGGATCCTGACTGTCTTTACGAGAAACAAAGTGAAAACAGAATCTTCACAGCTTTATTTCTTCCGTTAAAGTCTATTCTGCAGCAGGAAACATGCCTAGTGGAGTTTCTTAATGAACCCTTAGGAAGATTGTTGGTTAAAACCAAGTATAGAGAATCACCTCCAAATGTATACCCTCTTTTAGTCTACATTCTTTTCATTTAAATCAAGCTAAATTAAAGTGAAAGTAGCTCTGTTCACACTGTTATAGTTAAGGTCTGTCAGCATTTTTTATGCAAAGCCTTATTGTTTATAACAAGTTTATAACGTGAAAGGCACAGGAGAAAATTCAAACAAGCAAGCAAGCAAACAAAAAATCACTTCGATACAGAGGAGGTCAACCTGGAAAATAATAGTTTTTTGTTTATCTTTAATGACTTTTAAAAAGTCTATCTCGGGGCAAAAGATGTAGACATCCCAGTGATTGAACACATTAGGTTGGGTTAGGTTCTTGGTTTTTCCCAAATAACAGCTTTCAAAAGCAATTCGACCATAAAATTGATTAAAACATGAAATTCTCCAAGCACTTAGATTTTTTCCTGAAGGACATTAAGCATTAGAGATCTCGTGTACCACTTCCTGCTACAGATACAAACACACAACAAAACTCACAGCAGGACTGATTCCCCTCTTTTGTGCACTGAAAGTCAATACATGGAGAAGGTACTAGAGACTGAAGGTCAAATGGGGGCGGGGCTGTGCAAATTTCAGAGATTCTCTTTGGGATTCGATGGAAAGTCTGTAATTAAAAAGAAAATTCAACACGCCATTGCTAAATTCTAAATCTGAGTGGCCAGTGTCTCGATGCAGACATAATGTATTCCTTTTAATATTTCTTCTGGAAAAAAACTAATTGTACAGATTTTAAACCTAGGAATTTACTGTCCCTGGGTAGCAGCTGGTCCTACCTGATAAAACTGTGACAATTCTTCCCGAGTGATTATGACTTATCAAGGTCAATGACCAACAAACTATAAAATACATTCTAACAGCCCCCCCAAGGGTTGCTGTAGACTCTTAAGTAAATATATGAGTGAGTGAGTGTGTGTGTGAGAGAGAGAGAGAGAGAGAGAGAGAGAGAGAGAGAGAGAGAGAGAGAGAGGAGTGACCTGGGTTATCAAGCTGTCGCAGGTCAAAAACCCTTGATTTTCACCACCCACTTTCTCAAGCAGTTCTTGAGATCAAAAGTCAACTACAGAGATGGCCTTATTGAGAGAGAGCGAGAGAGAGATCCCATAATACATCTCGAGGATGTAGGGCTATATATTCTTCTGCCCTAGATTTAAGTTGTGAACTGGTTGGGACTTTGCCTATATTTCTAGGTCCATCCAAGAAGAAGTCAGCCCATGAATTATGGGAAACTCTACCTATCCTTATCATGAATTCTGAATAAAGGAATACCAGGAGTTTCTTATTCCATTTAAGACCTTAATGAACAGAATCACTGTTCAAGAGCTTAAAGGAATTCAAGGAAACCTTAAGAAAGGAGTTAGATACATGATAAAAATGGCCAAAGTTCTAAGACAGTGTGTGTGCGCCAGTGCGCAGATCTAGGTGATTACAGCCCAGCTAATATGAGGGAAGATTTTTGATCTTTCTACTGTACTTCTGACAAGTTTTCTTAATTCCATCAGCTTTCCCGAAGGTCTTGGCTGCATTTTTTTTTTTTTTGCTGGACTTCATGTTTGAGTTAGACAGACTCTATACAGCTATATCAGTATTCAGATTATGAACATGGGATATCAACTGTCATTTGGGTTTTGTTTGTTTTAATATTCTGAAGCTTAAAAAGGTAGTGTGTGTGTGTGTGTGTGTGTGTGTGTGTGTGCACGTGTGTGTGTGTGCAAGTACGTGGAGGTACACAGGGCATATGCATGGAGGTCAGAGGATAACTTTCAAGAGTTGATTCTCTTCTACCTTGTAGGTTCTGGGGATGGAACTCAGGCCCGTGTTAAGTCATCTCAACAGTCCTTACTTGGGTTTTATGACCACAGACTGAGTCAGCTTCACCCTGGACCCTAGTGGGGATATGTCTCTGCAGCGCTCTGGGGCACCCCACCCCCCACCCCCTGTAGACAATGTGATATAAGCACAGTAGGTTTCAGGGGTGTGAGCCATTCTGCTCTTATTACAGGGAGACTCTGGATGTTTCTCTGGATTGTAAGAACAGAGCAGAAAGAAAGAGGCTGGAGGCCAAGGCGTGGGTAAAATGTTCCTGTAAGCCTCCTTGACCCACGGAGTCCAAGGGGACACTTGGGAGTCTAACTCTTGAAACATCGAGTACACTTATTGCTGAAAGGGTCAGAACTTGGGTTTGCAAGCCATGGCCAGACCAGTAATGAAACCTCACGGAGCCCAAGGAAGGAGAGTTAGGAAAGACAAATTGAAGAATTCAGATGTTTTTTTCCAGAGATGAGTGTGGGATGTTTGCCAAACAACCCACACTACCCTTGACTCAAGACGCCGCTAGCAGTTTTATGAGCAATGGCTTCATTTCCCGCTAAAATTACACAAGTGGCATTTCTTGGGGAGATTTTATAGAGATCATATAATGGTGGTTGTTTTCTTCAAGGGGATCCAAATTAGGGACGGGCTGGATGGCTACCGGAGACTTTTCTTAGGCACTGGTGCCAGACTCCTCTCCCCACCTGACCCGAATCCTGCTGCGTTCTGTAATGAGTCCTCTCCTGTATGACTGTGGAAGGGACCAGAGCCAGCAGCCGCCTCACACCTTTCCTGTCTCCCTCTGAGAGATGCTTTAGCTTCCACCAAGGGGAGGCAGAGGAGCGGAGTTCAGATAAACTTTTGATAAAGTGTCATGGCAAACCCCCTCATCAGAAGGTAGGAAAGGTCACACGGTTTAAAAAAAATAATAAGAAAATATAACTGCTTTCTTATGAGGAAAATATTATGAGTTCTTCCCCTTTTTTCAGCTTTTATGGAAGGAGATTCTGCCAGTTCCTTCAGAAAAAAATAAGAAAAAGTAGTTTTAAAATGAGATTATGCACCTTCAGGGTGCCATTAGGAAGTTTTACTGTACTGAGATGACATGAAAGCTCTGGAATTAATATCCCTGAGACGCTTCAAACCTGCAATAGCAATTATTGTACTACGTGTCCCTGGATAAATAATAGGGCCATTCAACTAATTAGCTTCAATGATTTCAGCTCCCTGTAAATTCTCTCTCACTCAGCTATAAAAATAACACTAGGAAAACTTTTGGTAAGAGAAACTTCTTTCAGGAGATGTTTTCTTTTCTTCCCCCACCCCCTTCTGTCTGTAATGCAGTGTGTAAAAGTCATTTCGGTTCCTAATCGTAGACACAGGACAGAATACACAAAATTGGCACGTTATGAGTTGCCATTAACCGCGATTGAACATATTGATTTAAACCTCTGAATCTTGGATTCCACATAAGATATAAATATTCTGAATTATTGAAACTAGTGTCATGATATCCAGTATGAACAATCTATCAGCACGGACCACAGGACCCAAGACCCCAAATGCACATACACAGAAAGGTAAGTACAAGAATTATTCACATCTGCACTGCGATTGTTCATCGCTGGATTAATTGACAGAATTTTGATAGTGCGTTGGCTACCTGATGGTACGTAGGGAACGTTAGTTCAGTCTTTCTTGTTGACTGAGGACCTACGAGTAACATGATGTGAGTTTCTTCGGTACATTTTCTTGGAAGAATACTTTAATGTGGCATGGTACCCTCTTTAAGTAACAAGATCTCTCCTCCTTTTCTGCCACCTAGAAATACTATGAAATCTTAGTAAGTCAAAGTGATCTGCATGTGGACACCCATAATGTACGCAAGTGTGATCAACAATCTGAAGATTTATGATCTGGCTCAAGAGACAGATTGGCACTTTCTTAAAGCTTGGGAGTGTTTTGTTATTTCTTTGAGTCAGCTGTGGGGAGTCTCTTCCTTTCACGGAAATTTCTCTACCAGTTGAACTGAATCGGAAGCTCCTCCCACGCCTAAGTGAGTACTCTTCCTTCAAATGCCAAACGTCATCATTGCAGGACAGGGGTGGGGGAGGGGAAGGGGGAGGAAGACAGGACAGTGGCGTGTGCTACATTCTGGTGAAGTAAAGATGGGGAAAAGAGTCGGAAACCTCTTCATGAGCTTGTTTTTAATTAACAGAATATAATTATAATTAAAGCCAGACAGAATGACTGGATCTTAAATCAGAATTATGTCTAGCAGCGCGGGTTACAGTTCTCTGCATGCATTAGAGGCGACCTGTGATTCTCTCTGGGTCTTCCGTCTTGCTCTGCTACTTATAGGCAACTTCTCTTTGATTTCTTGGCCACATAAAACATGATTTCCCTTTTCTGTCCTAATACTTAGCAAATATCCATATAAAGACAATCATGTGGCATGTTAGGATGAAGAGTAATGTAGACTAGAATTAGTATATAATAAGCAAAAAATCTGGAGTTTTCCTCTAAAGCATTCTATAGTGATTAAAGTCCAAAATGAGTCCGTTAAAACAGACAATCATGTAATCTAAAAAGGCTAGTTTCCTAATAGAGTATGTACATGTAAGAATTTTCTCTAACTTCAAACCGGGCTAGACTTCACAGAGTTTGTGATATAACCTTTCCACGTTATTCAGAGATTCTAGTCACTCCACCCCAACATCGACACCCTAAGAGCTGTCTAGATTTGTAGCGGCAACCCCCGTCATTTTTCTTCTGAAGAGATCTGCAGCCTCAGCTTATGAGAAATGTAGTCTGTTCACCCTAGGAGAATATAAGTCATAACGTTTGTTTTGGAAATCTATTTTGCCCAATATTTCCCAATGAAATAAATTGTTTAAATGAAATAAAACTGACACTGCAATATTTACTAAATCGCTACCGTCTGTGCACTGCTTAACACTTGACTCTCATTGGTTTCTCCTCCTTGTTCAGTGTAGCAGGTAAGAGAGCAAAGGAGAAAGGCTTTGACCAACAGGCATTTTTAAAACCAATGTAAGTTTATCAAATACCAGACTTTTCATGCACTTGTTATCCCTACGTATCTGTTTTCTTTTCCCCTGGCCTTCTCCATACTTTAAAATGTATTTTTCAGCTTTCAGTGTGTACGTGGTGTGTGTGTGTGTGTGTGTGTGTGTGTGTGTGTGTGTGTGTGTGTGTGTGTTTGTGTGTGTGTGAGTTGTGGTGTGTATGTGTGTGTAGGAGTTTATACATGGAACTAGGGCAAGGCAGTCCAGAAAGTAAAGAAAGGAAAATCCAACTCAATTCCATACACTCTCTTCATGGTCTAACATTACAACACAAGCTACATGATTAAAAAGTCTGTAAAATAACTGACCTTCATAGTAAAACATGAAAGTAAGCACTCAACAAAAGGCAATCTTTAATACAGGTTGTATGCTCTATTAAAAATTTTCAGGGTCCTATAACAGCGTCTGATCCTCTCTATAAGGTCCCTCCCTTCGCACTTTCACACTGACAATGAAGGACTTGAGATCTTCCTTGGCATTCCAGTTCCACCTCAGGGCAGGATTCAGGCCGTGTACTCAAAACTTCATGCAGAGAAATTCCCCCTGAAGGCTGACGAGCCCCCTCAGATGATGGAGGAGCCAGACTGAGCTGTTCATTAGTGGCTCAGAAAGTCTCATAAGGACAGTGCCTGGGAAAGGGGAAAGGAGGATAGGCTCCAAAGGCCGTTGGTCATAGGGAAGGCAAGAGCCAAACTATAAATAAAAAAGATTTCTAGAAGTGGTACGTGGATGATGCATTATTAATGACAGTGAAATATATCTCAATATAGAGAGGAAAGTGGCCACGTCGCAAGATGGAGCAGAGCTGATATCACGAGCCACTTGGTCCAAGCATTGTTGATGCTCTTGTGATTTTTAGAAGATGCGGAAGACCTCATAAAGTTAAAGAGGGTTATAAGTGTTAATAAGTTTACTTGGTTCAGTCCAGGAATGAAGAACTGATATGAATCAAGAGAAGGAAAAACCACAGAATGTTATTTTGATAGCTTCAACATTTTCAGCCTCATAATTGTGCATTTATTTAGCATGCTGACATTTTTGCAATATTTTGTTGTATCTTAAGATAGCGACCATATAGCGTGTGAAGGCAAGTGCACTGCCTGCAGAATCTAGAAAACACTGCAGTTTGCTTCAAATTGAGTGAACTTAAAGGATTCCTGAAGTATTATCTCCCTCATTTCTTTCTTTCCTCCCTCCCCTATTTCCTTCCTTCCTTCCTTCCTTCCTTCTTCCTTCCTTCCTTCCTTCCTTCCTTCCTTCCTTCCTTCCTTCCTTCCTATCCTCCCTCCTTCCTTTCCTGTCTAAACCAGTAACTGTATTCTCTACCAGTACATTTTGGGACTCCCAAAATGTTTGTCTTTCCATCTTTACTTGTATTTCCCAAAAGTGAATATGCATGACTTTGGCCATTTCATTATAAACGTGAGTCTTCGGCATGTAGCTCTGCATGAAGTTATTGTGATTATGGCAATAATGCCAAGTGGGGTTAAAGATGATCAAAGCAGACGACAGATGGCCATAGATTTCAGACTTGTAACTTTCACAGTAGGTTCATTATGAGGGATGTATTTAACATGGATTTGTGGACATTCAAAAATTTGCAGGCAGGTCATCAAGAAGGAATTGGTTAATGTGCTGTATCCTTCTCCTTCCTTTCCCCTTTCCCTTGCTACTTTCTTCCTCCCTCCCTCCTTTTTTCCTCCATTCTTCCTTCCTTCTTTCCTTCCTCATATTCTCCTTCACTCATTTCCTTCCTTCCTTCCTTCCTTCCTTCCTTCCTTCCTTCCTTCCTTCCTTCCTTCCTTCCTTCCTTCCTTCCTTCCTTCCTTTACCTTCTCTTCCTTACATCCTCCCTACTTCCTTCATTTCTTTCCTCCCTCCCTCCCTCCCTCCCTCCTTCCCCTCTCCTTCTCTCCTTCCCTCTCTCCCCTTCGCTCCTTCCCTCTCTTCCTCACATCTCCCTCTCTCATTTTCTTTCTTCTTCCTTCCCTCTTTCCATTTCCTTCTTCCCTCCTTTCCTCTCTTCCTCCTTTTTTCCCTCCCCCCTCCCTTTTCTTTCTTCCTTTCTCCGCTCCCACTCCTTCCTTCTGCTCTCTAGCTGGGAGATTTAGACCAGCTGTTCAATTTGAGGTCTCTCATATGCTCATAACAACAATCAATTTTTACTGCTGTAGAAGATAATGATGGTAATAACACTATGGAAAAAAGCTACCATGACCTATAACTTATCCCAGCCTTTTAAAAAATAATGGTTATGTACAGAGCCTCTTCTTTTCTTGAAGCAGAAGAGGAGCTGGCAGTTGGAGCCACGGAACTGTCCTCGCATCTCCGGGGTGCAAGCAAGAGGCTGATGTGCTCAGACGAAGAGCTCCTTTGAAAGGTCATAGACCACATGGATGAGGAAAGAGACCACCACTAGAAATCTGCCTGGACCACCTCACTTCTTGCAAAAAGCTCTCAGTGCAACACACCAGTGCTTTCTCATTCTCCACCAAGAGAGTCAGGATTCCTGGCCAATTAAAGCGATGCTCTGACGTCCTGCACGATCAATGTTCCTGATAGACCATCCTTTGATGGTGCTTTTGATATGGAAACAAGAACTTTGTTCACCTTCATAACCACTGGAAACTCTCCTCCGCAGATCCTACTGTGTTCTAATACATTTGTCAAGGGAAGACACCAAGCGTGGAGCTCTGCTGACCCTGGCACGCAGATTCCCACGTGCTGAAGAACTCACCTGCCTTCTATAGTAACTGCAAGCATCGCCCATAAGACAAACGCTATTCGAGCCTCTTCCAGATGAAGTGGCTTTGCCAAGCACGTGGTTCATCTTCGGATCTGGAAGCTGTCCTTAAAGCATGACGGTGCAACAGAAGAGTCTTAATGCCATTCTACTCCGTAGCTCGCTGCATTCCAGCAAGATTTATATTCATTACAGCGCCGTTAAGGAAACTTGAATGACTGCAGTTTCTCTAGATGAGATTTTTAAAAGTCTGCCGCATACAAATGGCATCAGATGACATTAGACTTTGTTTAAAAGTACAAACCTAACACTGCTTGCTTACCAGCCATGGGACACACTGAAGATTTGTTTTTCCTTCTCTTTTTACTCTTTGACAGTCACGGAACGTAAACGACTATCATGCTACAGTTGCTTTTAAAATGTCACTTAGAGACAAACTGTACAGGTAGGCTATCTGATGGTCCTGAGTAGTTTTAGAAAAGACCCAACTCTGCACTCCCAACAGCGAGCCCTGCAGCCAAAAGAAAGAATAAAGTATTTCTCACTGTTAATTAGATGTATTTTCAGACATGAGCATGCACGGCTATGACATGCCCAAATGATTTGCATATTCACAGTGCTTAGCCAGTGCTTTCCAAAAACTTTCTAAAAATTAACTCTGCTTATATTGCTGAAAACTTAAGAAAAAAAATTAAGTAGCCGAAATTTGGGGAATAATTAAAATTTTAACAGACACTTGGATGCTCACAATTTTTTTAAATGGGATATTCTACAGAAAGAAGTGCAGAAATGAATCAAGCTGGGATTTCCGGTTAAATATACTAAGACAGGGCAATATACTTTTAGTAGGTTGAATAAAATGGAGAAGAATCTATATTAAAAAGCACATAATGATGTCAAATCTTTAAGCTTCTAAGCAGAGGATTTGTAATAAAATGAAATCATTAGGCAAAGAGTAGTCACCGTGATGACAAGAAGAAAAAAAATAATTCAAAGTTCTCATATCTGTTATTATATTAGAATAGTTCACATTCTTCTCTCCATAATAACATTGGGCATTAAAGAGCCATTTATGCACACCTTATTATTATTTATGAAATTACAAGTCTACAAGGTGTTTGATAACTCATCTCTCTGTATTAAATAGCAACATACATTGTTTTTTTTTTTTTTAAATGTCTGCCTTTTACAATGTGCTAGGTGACAGCTTTCCACAGCGTGATCATGAGGGCATGCTTTATAAGAAGTTATTAAGGATTATGACTATTGCAACGTAATCCTAATATAAATATGAATAAAACATTTAGGAATGGTATTCTCGCTCAGGCTGCTACCTATATAATTTGAAGCAATACAATTATCATAGAAGAAGACATCCCACATTTACAGAAAAAGCCGTTTCCACGAACGTTAGTAAAAAATCTTATAATGTAAGTGTTTGACTAGCAATTTCGCAAAACCCATGCTTTTCTAAACATGAGAAGAATCTACAATGCCACCTACAGTGTTCTCCATAGTAATCTTGCCTGACTCCACAGGGAAAAAAAAATACTGGCTTTATTCAAAAAGTCAGGTCCATGTAAATTTCCAAACCGCAGGTAGGTGGCAGTGGAGACATTTCTGGATGATTTTTCTCAGCTGGAAATGTAAAAGGAGAGGAAAAAAAAAAAACAAAAAACACCACAACACACATACCAAACCCAACCTTTCTTAAAAAGAAGTTAGAAACACGCTAAAATAAATATCCTCCTGAAATATGGCCTTCTACAGCAGATCACCATCAAGAGCTAAAACAATATTTATCTTTAGGGATCAAAATCTTAAAGATTCTCTTAATGAAGTCATCCACAGCATGGGAATGAATTGCATGCTTGGTAAAATTAGAAAGAAAAAAAATAGGGAGAAAGAAAAAGATTAGGAAATCATTTCCTAAAAAACTAAAAGTAAGATTTAAAGACCTGATGTGGATGAGAAACACTAAGACTGGCAGTGTGAAACACTTAAAACTAGTAAGTTAGCATTTTACAAAGTCATTAAGAAATTTCCAATTTGAACACACATTCGAGAGGAAGGCAAATGTATTCATTAGGATTTGGTCTTTAATGAAAGAAAATCAATTGAGTCCATCCAAAACTGTGTACCAGAGGCTATTAAACAATGTAGACATATTTAATGTGTGTTTGACTCTAAACAAACACTCGGAACATGAGAACAAAGCCACCTGAACTGTCTTTCAAGGTTAATGAGTTGGCAGTTGGATCCATTCTCAAGTTTACCTGCAATGACAGGCAGGGAGGGTCCTTAAGTTGTCTTATCAGTTCAATCTATTTGATTTAACTTCTGGGCATCATATGAGGAAGCTCTGCTCTGTGTGTGTGTGTGTGTGTGTGTGTGTGTGTGTGTGTGTGTGTAGATGGAAAAACACAAGTAAATGGACTGTTGAAAGAAAAAAGAACTAGAAGTGCTATTACTCATATCAAAATCACTGAGGGGAAAAGAGCAAGAAGCTAAGCTTCTAGATCAAAGCCTTTTCAACACCCTGGTTATCTTAGATCAGCTTCTCTCCCTGTCGCAATTAGTTAATCACAGGTTAATAACAAAGGCAGGAAGAATAGTCAAGGGCTTCAAGAAGCTGGGTGAAAACAGATGCTATAGTCTCCCCTCAACTGGAACGTTCTCTTATTCATCTCTTAAAACACAATTCACAATTCAGTTGCTTCAAAGCGTCTTTCAAAATCCCCACGTGGAATAATACTCTCCTATCTTTTTGAAAAGTATTTATTTTAAAACAGTTACCTTTTAAAGACAATATTCTATGATAGCAATGATCATATTTTAGTATTAGAACGACTACACCTATATTTGGATCTGGATGATGATCTTTAAGGCTCAAAGTTCCAGGAGGATAGTTATCATCTCTTGACAATTCTTTTTTGGGAGAGGGGGGATTTTCATGCTATGCTCTCCAAGGAGAGAAGGTTTTATGTGCAAGCATCTGAATTATCTGAAAGCATTACTGGGACCCATCTCTCAAAGTATGACGTTTCAATGCTGCAGACAGTAGGAATTCGCTTTTGCTGACCAAGGGAACAGTAGCACAGACCTGCCCTATAAAGCTTTAAGAAGAAATGTGGTTCCAAGCTTCACTCCGCCCGCGGGGTGCTGGGCAGGCAGGTTTGGGACTCGTCAGTGAACTGGCCTCCTGGCGACAGTAGGGGGCGTTTGGCGGCTGAGGATCGCTGTGGAGGACGTGTTTACAGACTGTGCGAGGGGTGGAGCCGGCAGGAAGCCTAGTCGTTGCACCGGTGACCCCTAAAACGTAAGCGCTGGCAGAAGGCAGGCCTGATAGCTCTAATCAGAGGCGGGGAGGAACGAGCTTGTAAAAACTCCAAAAGCAAGGGTGCCCCTGAACTTGGACTTCTCAAATTGTTTCTTCATGTTCCCTCCTCTTTCTTGTTTTTTTTTTTTGTTTGTTTGTTTGTTTTTTGGTGGGGTTAGTTTTGTTTTGTTTCATTTTCTGGAGACAGATTCGTGCTTGTAGCCTAGGTTGGAACTCACCATCCTGCTAAGAACTGGAATTACAGGTGTGTGTCGCCAGAGTCATGAAAAGGAAAGTTTCTTAGAGTTTGTTATGTAGGTTTCTGTGGTCAAAAGAGATGTGATGTGTTTCTTCTGTACCCCTCTGTTTCTCCTTAGGGTACAGGGCGACCAAGTCTCTCTCTCTCTCTCTCTCTCTCACACACACACACATACATATACACGCACAGAATATTTAAAAAGTTCCATAAATGCTTCCTATAGGCAAGGCATTCAATGGCTTATTCTTCTCAGATAGTGAACAAAACTCAGGGCCAGACTAGGTAAGTACAACCAGGACTCAGCATGGGTCCCCTTCTTCCGGCCGTGTAACTACAGCTTCTAACTGTCACCTCACCTAACACACTGAGACAGGCTTGCTGCACATGGTCTAAAAAATACAAGAACTGTGGCTACCTACAAGGAATGGGGGAGCCGGGCAGAGGTGGTGGGCCACTGTGGAACAACCTCAATTGGGGTCAACAGAGCACATGTAAGAAGAAGCAGTCATTGGCCAAGTATGGCCCCAAGCCAGCACATTTCAATAATCCCGGTAGATCACAGAGATCATAAAGGAATATATTAAAATTAGACCAAATTGAATTTTTAAGAATGATAGGAAACTCTCACAGCAAAACTACATAATAAAAATAGCACTTTTTGTTGTTGTTTAGGAACTAATTTTGTATTACTTTAATCCATAAGATCCTGCCATTCCCTGCACTGGGTTATGGAGACATTATATTTTTAGCTTATTTTATTATAAAGTATGGTAGTGTATTTCTGTTTGATGAGTAGAAACAACGTATATTAAAAATCTTGCTGCACAAAGATTTGATTTTAGGGTTTTTTTTTTTGAACCCTTAAAATTTCTTACCCTGTTAAAAAGCTCATAAAACAGATTTTGTGAACATATGTTTTATGAGTCAATGCCAAACGCAGAGTGGTAAACCCCTCAATTGAAGACATAATCTTTAAAGTCAACACTTAATTATTCAGCTGTGGGTCTTTCATGTTTTCCTGCCCCTCCTCTTCTTCCATATTTAGATATTTCATGGCACAGACACATGCCTTTTAGAAATCGGGGAGGCAAAAGAAGCAGAGGAAATAAGATTGGAGCTCCAAAGTGTGGGTAGTCTGACATCCCTGTCAAATAAATGTCGGCAGAGAGAAAGAAATTGAAGCAAAAGATAGGAACTGGTCTAGCTCAAGAACAGATTTCATTTCTAAACAGTATCCCATGTGTGATTTTTTTCTAATGCCTACAAAAACATTTGGGTAACAGACGCATGCCCATGCAGGCATCCTGAATGGGGCCCCATGGATCTCACAAACAGGGGGTTGGGGGAGTGGGAGGGAGACTGGGTAGAAAGGAGAATGAGTGGAGTGAGATGGAAGGGAAAATTTGCCATACTTGTGTGGACTTAAAAAACTTTAAACAAACATTTGGGTAAATTAATTGTGGCTGTGTTATGCCAAAATAATGCAGCAAATAGATTTTTGTTTCCAAAGATCTACCTGCTTGAAAATGTTTCCATTTCGTTTAGTGTGGACTTCTAGATGGATCCTTTGGCACAGTAAGATCTTTCGAGAATGGCCAGCAGGTGGTGGTATTCACAGGGTACAGGAAATCGGGAAAGGGCTGTGACTATACCCAATGTGTTGCTCAGATTTATGGAGTATGGATTTTAAGCCATTTTTAATGGAGTCGTCAGCACTCCAAAGACACTTCCATCCCATCTGTTCTCCTATGAACGTGGAAACTTGGAACTCATCTTAAAATAGGAACTGGCAGAAAGTTACACAATAAGAACATTGTTCTCTTTATAAAGGCAGAAGAAATATTTCCTATTTTTAGATATGTAAAATTTCCGGGTCACGAGGTGCTTCAAACAAGCACACATATTTGGACTCTTCCAATATTTTGGGAGCGCCTAGGTTCCGAATACAGTGTATTGTCCGTCTATCCGGGGAGGCGGACAGGGATCAAGGAGCACTGGCTGTCTACGGGGACAGAGCTAACCTGAGCAAACACTGCTGAATGCTAGGCACTGTGTACACACAGTTGCTAGGGAGAAAATATGTCCATTCTTGTCGCTCAAAGTAAAACTCCCAGGTTTCGGAGGATACTGGGCAACAAGAGACCTCAGACTCCTATCAGCGACTCGACAGCCTTGGGAGCTTTAGGAACAGCCTGAGATTATTTGGTTTTGACCGCTAGATGACCTCCATTGCTGCCCAGTCTGATGGACAGTGGGACCATTAGTTCTTTTAACACACATTCTTTTCCCGAAGCGCAGACACCACTCTGTGCTCGGCACAGGGCATGAGAAGAGAGCGAGCGCGCCAGGATCTGAAAGGCAGGCAGAGGCTAACGTCCGCAGGGAAGCTGCTTCTGCTGGCCTCGGGCCTGGAGGAGGAATTCGCCCTGAGCAAAGAGATACTACAACATTGAAAAAGAAATCCGACTTAAAAATCGGACTCTAGACTAAAAGTAGGCAAGGTCACGTTGAATATATATGTCCAAAACAAAGGTAGGCTTAGAAGTGTTGATTTTTAAAAATCTCCTAAGGTATTTGACTTCCAGATCAAGAATGAACAATTAAAAGAGATAAGCAGATCTGAAATGTCTCACCAAATAGGAGTCCAGACTTAATACAAAATTGTTTCATCCTATCTGCTACCAAGGTCTTTATAATGCACTTAATGAGATTATAGGTCTTTATAATTCATTTAATTCCCAAAGCACTTACATTACTATGGTATATGAAATTCAAAATAAATTTTATTTGCCCTTTTTCTGTATGCCTGTATTTTGGTGTATAGCTAAAAAATTTTTTTTGTTCTTATTATTCTTGCAGAAGAAATCTATTTAAAACAAAACTGAAAAGCACGAAGATTATACTCCAAAGAGACTCATCAGAGATACTGAACTTTGCTAGGAAAGGTCAAGAAAAAAAAAAAAGAAAGGAAATTTAGGTGAAGGATAAAATTTACTACAGACGAATCATTGTATCTTTAAATAAAATCAAATTTAAATTCACATTTAACCTGAACTTAGTGCACGCGCGTGTACACACACACACACACACACACACACACACACACACACACACCCTCCAGCTCCATTGTTCTGTGGTTGTGGCTGTCAGAATTGCACTTGTCTCCAGCCTCTTCTGATTTTCCTCCTGGGAGAAGGGATGAGCTCCCTTGCACTGAACGCGGAAACATCTGTTTGCCTTTCCGAAGCTGGCGTGGGGAGGCAAAGTCTGAATCACAAATGCTACTTTCCCAAACAGGTCTCCCCCAGGAATCTTGCTAGAAACATGACTCTATGGGGGGAACCACAGCTCCAGTGAGCGATGTGAAAGGCTTCACTTCTCTCCAGCTATTCGAAACAATACATACTTAAAAAAAAAGATTTGTTCATGGTGGGATTTAATAGTTTCCAATCTGTTACAGAGAAAAAAAAAAGTACCTGGTTTCGGCTTTAATTGGGAAAGTGAGCTCATACGGAAGCCCCAAAGATTCTAAAATAAAGTTTCCTTCCAACAAACAAGGAGTCTTTTTTTGGTTTGTTTTTTTTAGGAAGAAGGCTGAGAAACAGTGCTATGTGGTGACTGTGTGTTCGAAAAAGGCTTAGGGAACCTTGAGCTAATTTTAACTTGATAATTAAGGATCGTCACACTGTTGTCACATTTTATTTTATTCTAGCATGACTGCCATCAACAGGATCACCAGATTAGCTAGAGTTAAGCCTACTGGATCTGGACTCCAGAACAGGTTTTACTTTTTACCCCCAAATAGGGAGAAGATGCTTTGGAAGTTGCATCTACAGGAGGCATGCTTGAGGCAAGTGGGACGCGGACCACATCTCATATCTTTAGAGATTGTCCAAACTTTGAGAAAACTTAATGAGTAAAAGCTGTTTAGCAGTTCTTGTCTTTATGAAAAATGAGTGCTTGCAGTTTGGTTCTTCTCTTGGGATGCCCACACATCTTTCTGATGAACTGGCCCCCCATTTTCTTGTCAGTACTTGGTTTGATTGACAACTTTGCATGAAAATTAACCTATGAGTGAGCTGGAAAATATTTCAGACACAGCTGAAGAAGTTTGTGTCTTAGGCATAACAGAGAAGGAAGAGGAAGAAGAGAGGGAGAAGGAAGAAAAGAATGAAGAGGAGAAAGAGGAAGAGGAAGAAGAGGAGGAGGAAGAGGAGGAGATCAACATAGGTTATTCAACATAGTTACCAAAAATATGAGATTTTTCTAAGTTATAGTCAGATGGGACTATAACAGACTGTGTTTCCTGTTTCTGCCAAACTTTCAAGGTTGAGAACCTTTCTATGGAATAGGGACTCTTTCACTGTTAGAAGGTAGTTTTCACTATCAGAACAAAAGAATAGCTGTTCTAGTGAGTTGCTAACTATTCTATGCATGTCAGTACATATCATATTGAAACTGTGAGTAACCAGGTCTATGAGGGGAAGTCAACTTAATTTTTAAAAATCCATTCTCTTTTTCTTAGCCCCCCTCTCTTTCTCTTTCACAAAACTCAAGAAATGGTATTTCTGTCTTATGACCAAAGAGACTTCTTAGCTGAATGAAGTGGAGATCGTCAAATATACACGAACTCGTCTTTCCATAAATAGACAAACACGAAGCATTTGATGTTTTCATTACTCTGGGATGAACCTTCACAGCACACGACAGGATTAACTCCTAGACTATCATCTTGACATGTAAAACAAACAAGCCAATGATTCAGAGCAGAGAATTTTGGTTTCTCTCATTCATTCTATACTCAGAGCTCTGAACAATCCTGTGATATTTAGGCTCTTCAGATAAATTTCCATAGCCTGCATTATGAGTACTAGTTAGTCTTTCCCAGGCTAAAATTCAATTAAGACACAAAGTAGACATATAATAGATTATTAGGTCTTAGAAAGAAAAATGTAAAACTAGTACTGCCCCACAGATATGACAACACAACTGATTCTTCAATATTGCTTCATTTTCACGATCAAAAAATAATATTGGGCAGAAGGAACTGTAGTTAGAGAAGTCTTCCAAAATCAATTTTAATTAAACATACACACACTTTAATGTCGAACATTCCTGTTTAATCAATGATTTTGGCTCTAAGGTGACATGATCAGCATTTATACTTAGAATTACCACTTAGTACTAATAGACACTCTATGCATACATTTTTAAGGTCAACACCCAAATTATTGCCCTATGTTAATCATTAATAACTTAGAAAATGATTAATTTTCCAAACCCCATTTATTTTACTAAAGGAAGAGTATGAATATGGGATGAGCTGCACCTGACACTATTAAAATGATCTGTGATTCATTTAATGTCAATTAATTTAATACAAGATCCTTATGAAGTTTCTCTTATATTTTAATTCCTTTACTATTTGGTCTAGCTAACGCTTCACCAACCCATGGGAGAAATTAGGAAATCCTTTAGTAAGGGAAATCATTGAATAAAAGGCTTAGAGGACTATTAAAATAGATATATGGAGGGGGAAGGGAGAGAGCAAAGGTATACCATGTCTTAAATGATTACACAGAGGCTGTTAATAGACAGTTTAACATAACTACCACATATATGTATTATAATAGTACCTATTTTACAGATAGGAAAGTCTGAAATCAGAAAATTTAAACGAGTTCCCCAAGATTCTACAGATAGTTCGTGGAACAGTCCATTTTAAGGTTTGGGATGCTCAATACAAAGGATCTCATAAAATCCCCCCCAAGACAGTCATTATTCCCCCGAGTTTCAAAAATAGAAATGTGAGGAAATCTCCAACCTGACATAATCAGCCATAAAAAGGGGAGCAGGAGGAACAGAGGTTACCAGCCTTGGATCCTCGGCCACTCTCATGTGATGCTCAGAAGAGGAAACTGAAATCAAAGATTGGCAAAGGGCTACTTATGAAGACAGGCAAGCTTGTGTTCCACGGTGCGTAAGTGTGAGTGGTTTTGATATGGGTGGTTATACATGTACGTATGGGTGTGTATACAAGAGGATACTTCAGTCTGTGTACCTGTGGAGGCCCAAGGGTAACATCGGGAATCATCTTAGATTGCTCACAATTACCTTGATAAAACATTCTACAATTTACAGAAAAAAAATTGAAAGGGGAAAATGAGATTTTGGAAATTTTGACAGGAAATAGAATGATTGACAACAACTAAGAAGCTACAAGAAGCTTCAGTCATGGTGCAAAATACTAGTTCCATATGACAGGATTAAAAAAAAACCACAACAATGCAGATGCTTTAAATTACCATGCAATAGATAAGGCACCCCAAGTAAGAGAGAGGGATTCCCTAAACAATTCTGAGAAAGGTGGTAGTTTGAACAAAACTTATTTTGCATTTCACCTCACACTAGACAAGAAAATAAATTCCATGTATAGTACAGATTAAAGGTAGATATACAGAATTTAAGAAAAACTAGAAGAGAACTGAATGCTTAATAAATCTCTAGAGAAAAAGGATGTTCTAAGTTAGGTGGGATTAAATAATACAAAAATTATAAAAATAAACAAATATCTAATTGTCTTGCTTTCTTTGAGAGAACAAGACCATTGATTTGTATTTCAGGAGAGCACATGACAGTGAGGGAGTGAATGATTACTGTTAATCAATAGACTAAGGTATCTATTAAAAAATCTGTTGACTTTTATTCTGTATGTGTATATATGTGTATGTGCATGTGTGTGTGTGTGTAGGTCAATGTCATGCCTGATTTTTCCATGGGTGCTGGGAATTGAACTCAGGTCCCCATGCTTGAAGTGCAAGCACCTTGCCGACAACTGAGTTCTTTCCCCAGCTCTGATAAATGAATAACTTTCATGCGTATAGATATTAGTTTATACCAGAGGACACGGCACAAGTAGGAAGAGCTCCAGGAAAGAGACACAGGGGAACGTGTATTTCCAGGCAGAGTTAACCCGTGACGGACATTCTTGTCCAAATCACACAAACTGCTTTGTCTGATCATCTTGCTTCATCATTTATTCAACCTTGAACACCATCATTTAGAGATTCTTCGGTGTTCTGAGAAAATGAGAAATGTGCTTGGAAAGGTAATGGAGATGCTAATCAGACTCCCTGGCGCAAATGAACTTAACCCACTCGTCTTCATCTAACTTCTAGCTGAAGTAAGTCTAAGATGAAAGGAGTTTTCCTATGATGGGAAAGGAAGGTGATTGGGGAGCTTGGAACACTTTCTTATTCTTAAAAAAAAGAGAAAGAGAAAACAACTTTATTATATTATAGAAAGTATAAAAAAGTAAATACTCCCCACACCTCTCTTTCAGGAATCTCCTTTGCATTATACATGTCAACCTTATTTTAGACAAATTAAATGTTTCTTTCTTTTTATTGAGAGAGGGGTCACATGCACCCCAGGCTGTTTTCGAAATTGCTATGTAGCCAAGCATGACTTTGAACTTCCGATCCCCTCCTCTACCTGCAAGTGCTGATATTGTAGGCATGCACAACCACAACTGATTTAACAACTGCCAGGGATGAAACTCAGGCTTCATACATGTATTTTCATGTACAGGAAACAGATCAACAACCCACATTAGCAATTACAAATTATAATATACCTTTTGTGGCTAGCCTAAGAATCTAAACACAATATTATATTGTATTTCTATTAAATACAGAATGAATGCTAACAATTTAGGAATTAGAAAACACACATACACACACACACACACACACGCACACTTCAAGTTAACAAAACATCAGACTTTATTTAGTAAGCCTCACAGGAATATCAATATTTTTGTGTCTTGACTTTATTCTCCAGTTTAATTACTAGTTTGTTTTTGTTTATGAGATGAGGTTTTATTATGTTGCTCAGGCTAGTCTTCAAATTTCTGGGCTCCAGAGATTCTCCTACCCTGACCTCCCGGGTATTTGGGACTATAGGTGTGTATACCCCACCACATGTGGTTAGTTTAATGACTTAGAAAACAATTACACTGAGTGTGTGGTAACTCAATCCCAGAAAGTCAAATCCTGCATGTTTTCTCTCATATATGGATACCATTAAGCCTTTAGTTGGTGCAATTAGTAACCTCCAGCCCAGAATCTCTGTTTAACAATAGATGGTAGTTGGCAGAGAATAGATGACTGTGGGTCACGCAGCTTTAGGTGGTACATCCAACCCTTTCCCCTAAGGATTATGGAATTGAAATAAAAAATATCAAGATACAAAACAGTACAAAAAGCATTAAGTAGTGAGTAGAAACTTCCAAGTCTTTTAGGCTTCTGTTTGGTCTTTTTCCAAAGAAATTCATAGATAATTGAAGCTTGAACATCTTTTAAGGAAATTATGTATATTCAATATATATATATATCTATATATTTCTTATTTATTTATTTAATTTATTTGTGTGTGTATCAGAGAGCGCTGTGTGTCCCTGTGGATCATCAAGGATGACTTTGGGAATCATCCTGGATTGCTTCTACCTCCTTTCTGCTTTACTCTGAATGTTCTAGGCTCCGTCCACCAGGGCCTGAAGTACAAGGTCCCTCCCCCCTACTGTTTCTACCTGGCCTCTTTACGTGGGACCTAGGATCAAACTCGGGACCTTCTGCTTACTGAGTCATCTCTCCAGCCCCAACATAGTTCTTTTATAGACAAGTATAAAAATATAATAGTACTGCAACTTGTTTGATAAGAATGAGTTTAATCAGTTTCAAGTGGAGTTTATAACACTAAGAGATAAGGATTGTTAACAAACACAGTAACAAATGGACATCTGATTGGTAGGAGGCGTTATCCCATACATCATAGTTTGTGTGTCCTTGGTGCGTAGCATTTACACACAGAGCTACTGTTGCACAGCGTGAGTATCTAAAGAGGCTGAATCAGAGTAAGGATGTTTTTACAGATGGAATTTTTTTTAGCATATAGTTTAAATAAAGTACTGCAACTTGTAAAATTTTGACAATATGTGCTGATTTTCTTTCTAATGTATACATATGATGCTTTATTATTTTTATTTTATGGATGCATACTAGAATCTTTATGAAAGTAATTTAGCCTATATAATATGGATGGAAATTTAAAAGGATAATAAAGTAACTATTAAAAAAAAAGAAAGAAAAAAGGAATTGGAAATTTAACACCAAAGTCTTAACAAAATGAGTTGGTGGGAATGGAAATCAAGCAGTTTGGGAACTTTAAATCACACATATTTTCTCTGACTTTCTGATTTGACCTGGATGACAGCATTTATAGTCTGAAGAAAATTTCTAGGAGGGTCTAATGCATGCTTTTATTTCCTGTCTGTTTTAGCTTTTACTAAGAACGGTTACTCTACTACTTGTCTAAGTGAATTGACATTTCCCTTTCTGCACAGGAGAAATATATATTTCTTTTGAATCTCAAAAGTTTGAGACAGCTGCTGAGGGTGCTTGCCAATTACCCAGCATCTGGAGAAGCTATGGAAGGAGAGTCATGTGTGTGAGGCTAGCCCAAGCTATATACGGTGAGACCCTGTGGATGGAAGAATGAGTGTGATCAGAATGTGCTATAGACATGTATAAAACTGTCGAAAAATAATAATAGGAAAACACAAAATTTTATCAGTGTGCTTGCATATGGCAGACATATAACATAAGTCTGTTGGCTAAATGAGTGGTGATAGCTATGCATCTTAGCTTTTTAACTAATACAGCCAATTTAAGAATTAGAAAAGCAATAATGATACTAGGATTTTTAAAAATAAATACATCCCCTTCCCATTTCAATTTCCAGGACTAAGACTTGATTAGCGGCTGCCGGCATGATATGCTTTTCTTCCTCTTGGGTCAGCAGGGGTGCCGGAAACAGAATGTTTAGTTGATAGACACATTTAACTTCTTTAATTTGCAACTTCAGTTGTGGTATGTCTTCATATTCTTGCACGTGTGTGTGTGTATATGTGTGTGTGTGTGTGTGTGTGTGTGTGTATGTACGTGTACATCTGTGTGTGTGTATGGATGTACTCACCTGTGCATGCGTGCATGGAGGCCAGAGGGCCACAGTGTCTGCTGTCCCCTATTGCTCTCGCACTTATTTTGTGAGACGAGTCTCACTGAACCTGGGCTTCATTGGTTTGATTAGACTGACAGGCCAGATGAGCTCTGGGGATCCCCTCAATCCACCTGTTTTTATGACTCCACCCAGCATTGGGGTTACAGACATGTGTCTCCATGCCAGACTTTTTATGTGGGGGGTCAGGGATCAAACTCAGGTCCCCACACTTCTGCCGCAAGCACTTCACCCACTGAGCATCTCCCAGACCTCTGCCTGAGCTTTCTCCAGGGATCTTTTTCTTTTACTAGATTCCATTACTTCCCACAGGGGCTACGTGAACTTTTATACCACATTAGTTACAACTCCCATTTTCTAGTATCTATTTACGATTCGTGAATTTTAGTGTGCATAGTTGTTACCTGTAGCGTGTTAATAATAAGCATTCAGGTCACTAAATATTCTGATTCCTTCAGTGTAGGGTGGGCCTGAGGAATTTCTAGGTTTAATAAGACTCAGGTGATTTTTAACCTTCATAATTTCTCACCTCTTTCAGACCTGTATCCAAAGAGGAAAAGGCTCTATCCCCTCCCCCCAAGGTCAACCACTCAGCCTTGCTCAAATTTCCATCATATCCTCCCTTCTCCTAGACAACACTCCATCGTCTGTCTCTCTTTGTCTGAACACTCCAATCTTTCTTTCTTCTGCTGGAGAAAGCTCACTTTTCATCTTGCGAAAAACCTCCAAATCTACCATGGCCATTTCTTTCTCTTTCCCTTCACCTTCATCAGACTTCCAATGAAAGCAACTCATGTTGCTGCTTCTACTTGTGACCTCCAGTATTTCTTTGACCATAGGACTTGAGTTCACATCTACTAAGCTACTCCTATCTGATTCTTCTCAAGCGCCCAGTTATCAGCATATTGCCAATCTCAACGACCTCTTCTTAGTGCTTCTCCTCCAAACTATCTGCAGCTGTGGCATTTGCTATTTTTAAAGGAATTTATTTATTTGAGAGAGAGAGAGAACACATACATGTCATTGTACACATGAAGGTCAGAGGACAACTTTCTACCATGTGGGCTTCCAGGGACTGAACTCAGGTTTCCAAGTTTACAAGCATGTGTCTTAAGCCACTGGGCTATCTTGATGGTCACAGCATTTGCTATTTTTGACCTTTTCTCAGAAATACTTTGCTCCTGATGTCTTTTTATGGAATCCTTGTTGGCTGCCTCTGTCTGCTTCTTCCGGTCTTGGCATCTTTTTAGGGCATTATTTCGAGTTCTCTCGATTCTTTCTTTGTACATCTCCTTGGCTTTCATCTCTCAAGTTTCAATTCTCAGCTTTAACATACAGGATCTAACTCTAGCTTTTAGAAGCCTCTCATTTGAAGGGTTAGGCTTGCCTATCCATGTTCCCAGTGTCAAAGTTACTTGAACTTGGGGCCAGAGAGATGGCTCAGGGGTTAAAGTCTTTGCCTTGCAAGAAAAAAAGACCTGAGCTCAGATCCCAGATGCCATGTAAAAATGTTGAGCAGAACTGGCAGAGGCCAGTAATTTTGGCCTTGGAAGGTAGAGCCTGGGGATCTCTACAGCAAAGTAAAGAAGTAGAGCAATCCAGGATAATTCCCGATGTCACCCTTGGGCCTTTAATGACCCATACATATTTAAGGTGCTATCCTGTGTGCATGCGTGCACAGACACAGACACAGACACAGACACACACACACACACACACACACACACACACACACACACCCCTGTGGATGCACCAAAAAAAAAGAAACCCAGAAAAAATTCTACTTGAACTTGAATAGTGCATTTTGGAATTTCTGGTCAGGTTTTCTGCTACAAATCAGAAAGTAACTCAAGGCTAGAGTTAGAGGGTCTTCAAGGATCAAAGGAGAGCCACAGGAAAAATCTCACAGTGCACCAACTAGGGTTCCTACCACCTTGTGGAGTTCATTGCCAAATGTTCTTATGTTCTTGTCACTTGACCAAGGTTCCATTTTCAAAGAGGGATTATCGTTTGGATGAAGCCCAAACCATGCGGTTAGTCCACAGAAACACTGAAGTTGGCTGAAGAAGGATCTGGTAGTAAAAAGGGACCTCTGTCTCTTACCAGTGCTACAGCAACCCCCAATGGGAATTTAGAGAATATATAAGAAGAGGGAGGGGTTGGTTGGTTACAGGCGACCTCATAGAGAAACATGCCCACTACAGTCCCAAGTTGATTAGTTCATATGTCTTACAAATGAGGTTTAAACTATTAAGGAGTGGATGGTAGGAATGTGTCAAGAAAGAGGCGGAACACACATATTTTTGACATCTAACCTATATCATGGCTACTTCCTCTATGAATTCTCCAATCTGCCAAGTATTTTTTTCTAAACTTTCCTGTGTTTCCCCTTATTTATTTTTTTTTTTACAAGGCACCTCTGTTTCTTCATTATTTGATGCAATCGTACTCATCCTTTGCCATTCTGTTAAATGCCACCTCCTCTGTGAAGTCTTCCCGGATTCCCTGGGCAGAATTAATCATTTACTTTGTTTTCTCTCTGCTTAGCACTTTGCTGAGGGCACGAATACATCTCAATGATCATGGCAGACTGTATACATCTGTTTTCCATTGGATTATTAGTTTTTTGAAAGCAAAGGTTTTCTTTATATCTTTATGTATTTATATCTTCAGAGTCTAGTCAATAAGCACATTTAAAAATATTTTATTTATTTTGTGTGTGTGTGTATGAGAGAGAGAGAGAGAGAGAACACTGTATGTCTCTGTCACCAAAGGTAACTTTAGGAATCATCATGGATTGCCTCTATCTCCTTCTTGTTTCACTCTGGGATTTCCCAGGCTCCACCCACCAGGGCTGGAAGTATAGGCTGCTGTTTCTGCCTGGCTTTTTTACGTGGGATCTAGGATCCGAACTCAGTACCTTCTGCTTGTGAGTCAGAGTCTTAACTTCTGAGCCATCTCTCAGCCTGCCAGTAAACACATTTTAAAGAAGAATTAGAAAACAGAAGAGGTGGTATTGCTGTAATGATGAGGTAGTCTAATTTATGGTTTACATTTTTCAGCTCCATTTCTTTTGTCCACAAAATGTACTTCCCTAATCATTTCAAATGAAACAGTCAGAGAGTTCTAGGTGAACATCACTGTGGGTCAGTTAACTTTTCCTATTCTTTACCTGAAGGAAAGGGAGAGTAATGTTCTCCCCACACCTTACAACTGGGGTGCCATTAGCACCTTCAAAGGTCTTACAAGCAATTCAATGTTGCTTAATTGATAAATGTTTCTTTCAGAAGCATAGATCGAGCTAGTGCGTGCTTTTCTCTATATCTTAGACTCTGGGTCTAAAACTAAGAACATTGAGGTATATCATATGCAGTAAGTGTACCAAGACCTTTGTGGATCAAACTGTGGGCACAGGATATTATCTCAACAATGGGGATCATATCTGTGCTTATGAATCAGTTTCTTTATGGTAAAAACATTTCTATAAGCATCTGAAAATAAGATGACCAAAATCATTACACACATAGAAAGGAACTTAAGGTTCTCTTTTAATAATTCCTCTTTTACATTATGGAATCCAGCTGAATAATATATGTTCTTCCAAAATTAACAAAATATATTTGGTTTTCCAAAAGTCTGGAAAATAAAGCATAAGCAGGAGATTAGATTTAAAAAAAAAACTTGGTTAAATTTCTCAAGTGGGCATTCAGTAGAAACTGAGTATTCAAATAGCATCTTTAGAAAACTAGGTATACTTCATCTATGCCCTTAAGGCTTCTGCCATTTATGGATTCTCTAACTCTTCCCTACTGCAGTTGAATGCTAAAGAACGTTAGCTGAGTGTGGAGATGTCATTCTCGTGTGTCTGTCATTCTGGTGCCTGACAAGTTGTGACAGGAGTATCATGAGTTCTACACCTGTTTGGGCTGTGGGTTACATAGGAAGACCATGACTCAAACAAAGCAAACCAAGAACATCTGATTCCATGGTCAGGATATGGTGCATCTCCTGCATTCTCATGAGGGCGCCAGGTGAGAAGATTCAGTTTGAAGATGTTGAACTAATTTCCCTTTCAGATGATTTTGACCATCTTCTGAAATCAGCAGTTCTTTTCATTTTCCACTATGTAAGATATATTCTAAGAAAATGGAAGTCTGGGGCTATTGGATTAACACTGCAAACATGGGGGGGGAGAGGAGGGGAGAGAGAAAAAGAATGTAACAAAGGTGAGAGAACCCAGCCAAAAATGTGTGTGAGTGACATAAGCTTTATTTAAGCTCCCTCACCATATTCTGAAAGAGGATTATGCATTGGTTTTGTATTATATTAATAGATTTTTTTCTTGTATGAAAAATCAATGTCAAAATTCTTTCTTTCTCTCTCTCTCTCTCACACACACGTCTTGTTTCTCTTCTTCCAGACCTGAGATTATCGCAGCCTCTGCAAAGCTTTCTCTAATGTGCCAACTGCAAAGAGAATCACTCATTCTCTTCTATTCCTATGTTGTATTTCCCCCAGAATAACTTTCTTGCACCTCTATTCCCCCAGTGGACATTAAACTCATGGTGACAGGAACCAGACCCTTTCCACTTGTATATTCTCAGCACACTATACCCAGCACACACTAGGTTCTCATGTTAGATGAGTGAGTGAATAAATGGAAATGACGTCAGTGTATATGTCTATATGCAAACCCAGCACAATGGGAAAGGAGAAAGGAGAAAAAGATGAAACCAAGCAAAGTCATTTGGATGTGTTCATCATTTTGAATCTGATCCCAAGGTCAGAGACGTCTTTGAAACATGGCAGCACAGTAACTGCAGTAGAAGAGCGCGGAGAACCGGATGAGGCACAGTCCAGACTGGAAATGGAAATGGCTTGAGCTGGATGGAGATGGTGGGGAAGGATACAACAGAGAAGCATTTGGGAGCAATTATAACGGGGTTTAAAAGTGAGTAACTGGATGCTGGGCTTTGGGGAGAACGAGGAGGTCAAAGATGATAGTACCTGTGTATCACGAGGAAGCAGAGGAGGTCTAGCTTTTCAGGGGAAAGGAAGTAAACTTTAAGCCATGTTTAGTCAGGTGTTAGAGAGGCATCCACACTCCATAGAGGACAAACTATTTCTACCTTTCCCTTCTGTACACAAGGGAAACAAGCCAGAGAGACTTTATAAAACTTGCCAATTACTCCCCATCCCATGCTGTTAACACAAGCTAAACAGCATTGTAATTCTCCACTGGAAGAAAGCACAGAGTGGACGCCCCTGGCTTCTTTCCTCCTGAAGACTAATTCTATCCTAAGACTAAGGCAAGTATCCTGGAGGGGCGAGGCCATTTAACAATTTCCCAAGCAAGGCAGTGAGATTCTGAAACCCCCTCCTTCCTGCGCACATCCCTGTCTAAACAGATGGCGGCTAAGCTACAGGGCACCGGAGAAAAACATGGAATAGGGGGAAAAAAAAGGCTCCTCAAGGGCACTGGTAGAAGTGCAAAGGTCTTGTTCAGGTGAAAGAAAATGTGTAATAAAATTCACTGGTTCAGCTGAACAGGTAATTACAGAGTTAATAAAACAAGGATTCCTGACACAATAGATTCTACCGCCACCATGGGTGTCATAGCCACTAAGTGACTTTTTAGTTTGCTGATCATTGATCCACTAGACACTAACAGCTCCAATCGGATCAATGCCGGATAACATATGAGGAGGACTTTGCATGTTAAAAATCTACTGGAAATTTTACATGAAAGAGTTCATTATCTGGGTAATGTGACCTGTGTCCAAATGATCCATGGGGAACATTTATCAGCCTTTTTTTTTTTTTAATGGCAAAAAATGAATTTTTTTCCCTAAAAGCTTAATTATGTGATGTCTCCCACTGCCGAGAAATTGAAGTCACTTGGGTGTTACGAATGTGTAAACATGTTAATTTGAGGGCGATGATACCTAAAGAGGTAGATTTCATCTCGCTCAATCACCTGCCTGCTCCTCTTTTCCTGTAGACAGTCCTACTGTTTTCTCGCGTTTCCTTCCACAGCAGCCTGGGTCAGTTCCACTTCCCTAAATTCTCTCCTGTGCTTGGCGTGACTGCTAAGAGCTTGTTTCCTAAGGGCACCCAGGTACCCTTCATGCCCTCTATACCCCCAGGACCTTACTGTCATACATTTTATCAGAAGAGGGCAGACAGATAAGAGAACTCAAAGCATGGCAAAGAATTCACTTAGCCCTTGGTTCTAGAAAGGTATATGTCTTATAGCAATAACAATGATCTTGTTAAAACCAGACAAATAAAAAAGTCCTGAAAAATGTATTTTGGATGCTTTGAATTTGAATTATTGTTAAATAAATGTATTATTGTATTATTGAATGTATTATTAAAATAAACACATCAGGTACAGTTTTTGCGTGTGCAGTTTGGTAAATTTTAACAGATGTATAGTTATACAGAACATATAAAATACACAGAGCAGTTGCATAACTACTACCAAATTAACACATACAATATGAACCATCACCCCAAAAGTTCTTTTATGCCCTTTTGTAGACAACCCATGCTTTCCAGCCACTGACCTTGGCTACCTTTTTTTTTGGTCTGTATCTTTGACTTAAGGATATTACATAAATGAAGCCATATGGGCTCTCGACTTTAATATCTGGCTCTTTTTCAATTACTATAAAGCCTTATTATTTGTCCATACGGCTGCATATAGTAGTCATTTACCCATTTTTTATTGTTGAACAGTATTTCAATACACTGCTGTGGCTGTGCGACCATTTGTCTATCTATTCACCAATTGGTAGATACTTGGATTGTTTTCAGTGTGGAGACATTATAAAGCCTTTGACCAGAGGGCTTACTTAGTAAATAAGAACTTGACATTGTGACTACCATCAAGTAGGTTTGAACATGGCATCTACAACTTTCTCTGACCTAAGTGCTGATCTTGTATGGTTTGTGATTTTTTGCAACAACACAAATTTATTTAAAAAATAATAGGAAAGTATCTGTCATTGAGTGAGACTTCACACTTGCATAGAAGAAAAAATTAAGCAGGGAAAGTGGTTTAATGGGCAAAGGTCCCCTGAGCCCATGTAATTCCAGCGCTCCTGCAATGAGGAGGGTAGGCAGAGACGGAATCAGTCATAAGCTCATGGCCAGCTAGTCTGGAGTATAGACTGCATGGTGGCAGGAACATGAGAGACCCTGCCTCAACAAGGTGGAAGTTGAAGAGTGACTCTTGAAAGTTGCTCTCTGACTTCCACACACATACCGTGGCACCTGTATGACCCCCCCCATAAGCAAAATAAAAACCAGAAAAGAAAAAATAATCAATATTAATAGTTACTAGTTAATGGGCTGAAAACTTTAAAAAATTCTACTTCATCTTACACTGTTTATGTTATGTTAGCATTGTAGCAATCAAAAATACCTAAAGAACAATGTCTCTAACTAACAAAAGATATTCTAGAATTTAAAATATTACAGAACCATGTACTTGATTCTAAAAGCACTGATGATAGGAACATCAGAAAGCAGAAAACCCAAAATGATTCAAGCTGGTACTAGTTCACAATGATATCTGGAAATGTGTTGCAAGAAGCCAGCACACAAAGGTCCTTAAGAAGCACGTCAGAATGGCGTCCTGGTCCTGTTTGTCACCCCAGTAAACAAGCGAATCACAGCAAGAATCAACACACACAGCTATCTTGAAGCTCCAATCTTTGCAAATGACTTTAAGGAGCTCACCAGAAACAGTGGGAAAAAGAGTTTACAGTTATGCAACACATAACCGAGGGGGGAGAAAGTGTGTTAGGCTGGGCTGCATTAGAAAACTAGAGTGCCCTAAGAGACATTGACTTCTATCTGACAGATGCTTCTGCTGAAGGCAGTTGAACACGGTGGTAAAAACCAGGATGAGCTTTGGCTTGGGGCTGCTTGGGTTCAAATCACAGTTCAACTCCCTCATGATCTGTGACCTGAGGCAAACAAATTTACCCTTCCAGACTCTGTCTGACCCAGGTTTTTGTAGGAATATCTGTTGTCTGTAGATGTATCCCATCTTGACCCAGTAAGAACCCATCTGGTGATATTGTATTTTGACCAACCTGGAGATGGGAAGAGGATAAGGTCTTAACGCATTCTGGAACATTCTAGTGATGGTACTTGGAGGCCTCCATAGATATCATTGTGAACTAGTACCAGCTTGAATCATTTTGGGTTTTCTGCTTTCTGATGTTCCTATCATCAGTGCTTTTAGAATCAAGTACATGGTTCTGTACTTGAACCAGGGGAGAGAAGAATGGGAAGGTCAATGTGCATCCTGGAAGTAACTTGTGCACTAAGGCAGCAAGGAGATGGCAGCCAACTTCCTTCCCTGCAATCAGGCTCTAGTTCCCTCAGATCCCCATGGCCCTCCCTGATCATGTCCCAGACCCTTTGTCTTTCGTTCTTCAATCAGTATGATTACTTAGTTTATCCTGATGCTGTTCCCTGGCAAGTCTTCTTGGATCAAATACATTCGAAGCAATTTGGAAGTTGTTGGCTCCACTTCAAGTCCCTAGGTGGCCAGCTGCTATTTCGCACATTCCTAAACCTTCCTTTACCTGCTTCTTGTCCCTTCTTGTTAGACGTGACACAGTCCCTTCTTGTGGGATCTATCAACTTATCGACTAGTCAACCAAAAACCACTTTGGCAAACCTTTGTGGTTGTTCTGATTTTAATGAGGGTATCCGTCTTAGTTGCTTTCGCACGGCTGTGATAAGATACGCTGGGAAAAAAGCAATGGAAGTGGGAGAAAGGGGTTATTCTGGTTCACAGTTCCAGGGTAACAAAGTCCATCGTGACGGGGCAAAGCATGGGAAGCCAAAGCATGCTGCTGGCTGGTTAGTGGATCAGCAGTCAGGAAGCAGAGAGACAGAGAGAGACAGAGAGAGAGAGAGAGAGAGAGAGAGAGACAGAGACAGAGACAGAGACAGAGACAGAGACGGAGATGGAGACAGAGACAGAGACAGACAGAGACGGAGACGGAGATGGAGACAGAGACAGAGACAGATATGACTGGTCTATAAAACCTCAAATCTGACCCCAGTCACATACTTCCCCCAGCAAGGAAGGCTTCTCTTCCTAAAGGTTCCACAGCTTTTCCAAACAGCACCTGGGAACCAAGTGTTCAAACACAAGAACCCATGGGGGAACATTTCACATTCGTAATACTACAATACCTCATAAAAATATTCTCTTTTTTTGGTTTGTGTAGGATGGGTATTCACTTACGTGTGTGTATGCGTAGCAGAAGGCACTGTATATGTGCCTGTGGAGGCCAAGGGTGACTTCAGAAATCACCCTGGATTGCTGTACTTCCTTATGACTTTGCTCTGGGGTTTTCCAGGCTCTGCCTTCTAGGGCTGAAAGTTCAGGCCAATGCCATTTCTGCATGGTGGTTTTACATGGGATCTGGGATCCAAACTTGGGTTCGTTTGCTTGCAAAGCAAAGGCTTAACCCCTGAGCCATCTTTCTAGCCCTATAATATTTTTAGGAAGAAGAATTGCAAATAAAGCTGAAGAATCATGTGTGGGGGCTAATTTCTTTGAAGGCATTCTATATAAAGCGGAGACTTTATGATGAGTCTGGGTGGGTCAAGCAGCTTCTGAAGGGCAGCTGCTGAAGCATGGTGGAAAAGCCGTGTGGGCACAGATATTTGCAAAGTGGGCATAGATGCCTTTCCACTGCACGCAGAGACCCATGGCTTATGGGGGTTCTGCCAGTTCTGGAAGTAGCAGTTTGTAAAGAAGGTTTGTACACAACCACAGATGGCTTCTATTTTCAGATAGAGTTTAAATATTTAAATTTAATTTAAATATTTGAAAAATAGTTTCTTAAGGAAAACTGAATGTCGGCCAAGTCTGGAAAGATCTGACTTTCACTGACTGCCTAAAGGGTTTGGCACGGGCCTGTGTGATAAGACTCAAAGCACTGGGATTCTGCTCATAATGCCACGGAACTCTTCTACCTTCGAGAATATGTTCCAATCATGTTTCCAGATCAAAAGTTTTCAGCATTGGATGGCAGGCAGTACACAGTGAAATTCTTAGAGATTTATGGAAGTCATATTGAAAGACATCAAGGTATGGATTAGCCTACAAAGCAATTATTTGGAGAGTTCTTTCATGGAGAAGCCCGAGGCCTCTTCTGACATGTGGCGAAGGCCATTTTTTATGGCTTGGTTATATTCACTATCTACACTTTCCAAATCACAGGCATCACTAAGTATTCGTTTGGGGTATTTGTTCTAGAGGCAGGATTTTTATTACAAATGAGGAAAGAAGTGGTTTGCAAAACATTTGGGTCATTTCTGAAACAGTAGGGAAGAAGACAGGAGAGGCGACTTTAATAAAAGAGCAAAATGTGTTTCTATCACCTTTGTGTAACTCTCACACAATGTGAACTCCTGTTCCTAGTCACCAAGCCTAGAGAGAAAAAGGGAGTTCCTGTCTTTTTTGAGCCATTGACTTGAAACAAATGTTTTCTGTATGTGTATATGTGTGTATGTGTGTGTGCATGTGCACGTGTGTGTATGTCTGTGCATGTGTGCATGTGTGTATGCATTTGCACGTGCATATGTATGTGTGCACATGTGTGTATGTTTGTGTATGCATGTGTATATGCGTGTATGTGTGTGCATGTATATGTGTGTGTATATGTGTGTATGTGTGTGCTCATGTGTATGTTTGCATGTGCACGTGTGTATGTGCATGTGTATATATGTGCATGTATGTGTATGTGTGTGCACGTGTGCATGTGTGTGCATGTGTATGTGTTTGTGTGTGCATGTGCATATGTGTGCATGTGCACATGTGTGTATGTGTGTGCATGTGTGTATGTGTGTTTGTGTGTATGTGTGTATGTGTGTTTGTGTGTATGTGTGTGTGCATGTGCTCATGCATGTGTATATGTGTGTGCATGTGTGTATGTGTATGTATGTGTGTATGTGTTTGTGAATGTGTGTGTGTGTGCATGTGTGTATATGTGCGTATGTGTGTATATGTGTGTGTATGTGTATGTGTGTGTGTGTGCATGTGCCATGCAAGCTGCTCAGAGGACAACTTTTGGCTGTTAGCCCTTGTCTTTCCTTCTTGTTAGAGAAATGGACTCTTCGCTATTGTATAAGCCAGGCTAGTTGACCAGTTCTCCTGCCTCTGTCTCCCCTTTCCTGCAGCTACAGTGATCACAGACATTTGTGCTGCTGGGTCTGGAGTTTGTGTATGTTTTGGGGAATCTAAAGTTAGGTTGTCAGGAGCACGTGGTAACCACTTTACCCACTGAACCATCTCCCCAGTCCCAAATGCTGCCTTTTTATCCTTCATCTTTTTCTTCACCAGAGATGATGATGGTCATGGTTATGCACAATTCTGCCATGAGAACAAGAAACGGGGATTCTGAGCATTGCCCCTTTCACCTGTTCTCAAAGTTTCCTTTGGGAATCAGTAGGTAAATGAACATTCCTGCTTTGCCAAGCCTGGGCAACACGGTCTTGGGAAAGTTATTTGATGTCTGAGTTGTAGTTCCTTTATGAGACAGAGAGAGAGAGAGAGAGAGAGAAAGAGAGAGAGAGAGAGAGAAAACATTAAAAGGAGGTGGCACAGTGCTTAGCAAATACAGAGTTCTCAGTAAATGATTGCAGTTTTAACTTGGCTAGTTAGTATTGAGTTAGCAGCTTGGCCAAAAGTCTTAAAAAACGGAAAGAGGAAGTGACCTGAAATACTTGGTCAAAGGAGGAAATACAGAAACTGTAAGTAACAGAGAAGAAAGAAAAACGAGGCTATTGCCCACTTTACCTTACGGGGGTGGGGGGTGGGAAAGTAGGGGCATGGGGTGTAAATTTGCTGCATAATGCTGAGTTTTAGGTGCTTTTGAGGGTGAGCGTATTGGTGGGCCACGGCAGGGAAGTTGTCACATAGGGAGGCGTGAGGGCGATGCGGAGCCTGGACTGCATCACAAGACTTATTTTCATAGCTTTTGAGGAGAGGCATTATGCAAGCATAAATTATACATTTTCATTTTTGTAATTATACCTAAGCCACACACTCCCAGATGATTTCATTATGCAATTCTTCAGACTTAACTTTAAATTTCTTTTATAAAGCAATGTGTCATATAAAATACCTTCTGAGAAAGAAAGCATTACTAATCACATATTTACTATATAAAGAAAAAAATGCCCCCTAAATATTCATATTCAGATTGCCACATTAGCTGCTCTGAAATTGTTATTGGATTAATCTAATCATCTATTCGAGGCAGGTAAAATATTTATAAACATGATTCAAATTACCTACATTACAGAGACTTCATAAAGTCTCGTCAAACGAATTTTCCCCCTTAAATTCAGAAATGTGTTAATACTCATTAAATTATTGTACGTGCTGTGGGTCTTTTGCCTCCAACTCTGGCTTAGATAGGAGTGTCTATAAACTATTACTCCTAAGTTTTCTCCATCTCTTGCTAAATTTGTTCCAAAACACTTCTTTGAAATTGTGCCATTCAATAGCATAAATATAGGTCCTCAAAAAAGCACAAATAGGATCTCTAAGTATTTGAACTGCAGAAGTCAAGTCTATGAATTCCATCCAGGGGCGATGAACTAGGAATGGAACACATCTAAGCTAAGTAAAAATTCAGTATCCAAAGAACCCAACTAAGATCCCTGTAGCCCACAATCACTTGACTTCCTCAAAAGCAAAATGTTTTTGAGCTTGAAATTCACACATAAGTCACTCCCTCTTTTTTTTTTCCAATTCTTCCTCTTTACTATTTAGATTTTTTTTCCCAATGAGATAACCTTGAATTCTTTATCCTCTTGTCCTGACCCCTCCAATATTGGGATTACAAGCGTGAGATACCTTTCCCAGCTTTATCTAGATAATTTGAATTACTTCATCTGAGTCATCCAGCATCATTCCACTGTCATAGCTAGAACACAAGAATGGTTCTTTGCCACCTGGTCCCTATTTTTATTACCTATATATAGAAAGCAATATTCCCAAACCTGTAAAATATATAGTTATAGTAGAAAACATCTAATAAGCAACTTACACTTTAAGAGAATGGCAAGGTAAATATATTCATTGAGTAGAACCAAAGAGAGGAATATTATATGTTGCTTCAAGATTCTAACACAAAGGATGCACATAAAATATTGAACTCAAATGTGTGAAATAAGTGATACAAGATCGCTAGCAACATGTAGTCATATAATTCAAAGCAAAACAGAGTTCTCACTGGCCTCAAAAAAAAATTGGGGGTAAGAAAGAAAAAAAAAGTCAATTAAAAAAAAGTAAAGATATTTTTATAGAAATGATACTCCTGTTTATATACTTTATGACTATGAAGTACTAAAACATGCTTAAGTTGATTAGTCTATTTTTTATCAGTGAGTTATGTACTCTTCAGTTTTTAGGGGTCATTAGTCTACCAGTCAAATATTGGCTAATTACACAGAGGGTCTAAGATGGGACACTAACTTGCTTATATCTACCCATCTATAAATTGAAATGCAAAAGAAAATATTTTTAAGTGCGTATTTTGAATTGTTTATCATTTAGCTGACTGAAATGCTATTTATCCCGTTTATACATCTGAACGAGCAGCATGAAGAACCCATGCAACAGGATCATGCTTATAATTCGAATACTCTGGAAGTGAGGCAGAAGGATCTCAGTCAGTCCATGTCACCCTGGGCTACATGTGGTCCTGTCTCAATAAGCAAACAAATGAAAGAACAACAAAAAAAAGTATGTAACTGGATAATTTAAAGCGAGTAAATTTTTTATGCTTTTTTTGATGTGTGAGTATATACAAGAGGGTAGCTGTGTGTCCGCCTGTGGAGGTCCAGGGGAGAAACTGGGAATCATCTACCCCCTTATTGCTTTGCTCTGAGGTTTTCCAGTATAGACCACAGCCATTTCTGTCCAGTATTTTTCCATAGGATTTGGAGGATCCAAACTTAGTTCTTTTTGCTTTTGAAGGCAAAGGCTTTAACCCCTGAGTCATCTCCCCAGTTCTCCAAGTAGATAAACTTTAAAATTCACTTTTATATAATGTAAAAAAAGGTAAAAGCATAGACTGACTGAAGAAACTAATATTTTATAATTACGATGTACTTAGCAATAATTGATATTCATTGTGACAAACTCAGTTCTTTTACAGTTATTTGTTAGTCTGTCTGATTTCTATGAATATAAGAGCGTTTTTTTTTTTTTTAGAGGTACCATTCAAAGGAGACATTCTGATTATATCAGTTTGACATTTAGTGAGCTACGGAAGTCACTGACAATTTCTTGCTATTTTTAAATAGCAATAACACTCTCTAAAAAGTTATATTTTAATGGGGTGATCAAGATATAACTCACCACAAAACAATGAAGATTGTATCAGAATGGTGACTGATTATCAGACTGAACATACATTTGGACACTTTAGTGCTCGAGGTAGACTGCTAGGCATCTTAGCCAACTTGTTATAACAGTGTCTACCTCAAGGCAAGCAACAGGGATGCTGGGAAACAGCGCAAAACAATGATGCTAAGAAAATACAAAAATGATATATACATATAAAATAAAAGGACATAAACTCCCAGGCATACGACAGCAGAGCCACTTGAATATGATGTGAGTGTTGTGGCTTCAGGCAATTGAATAGGGAAGCGAAGCCGAACGCTGTTCTACCAACCGAACAGCGAACGGGATACCTGGTAATGCAAAGCAGAGACGTCCCCAGGGCACCATGTAAAATTATTATAAAGCGGTGAAATAACAGTATAAAGTTAATTTTATTAAAATTAGCAATACTTCCCATCAGCACGAGACAATCTATATTCAAAATTAAAACAGTAGGAATGTTTATGCACTCAAGCATTCTGATAGGCTAACTATGGTTGACGGCTAAAAGAAGTAAAGTTTGTAGTTTTTCCTATATATCCATAGTGCTCATCTTTATGAATAACACCACATTCAAAGGCCTGCATACAAACATATTCCTTTATGAAATTCAGTATCTCTAGCATGTTGATATATATATGTGTATATATATACATATATATATATTCTTGTTTAATATTTTTTAAGAAAACACTTCATGTTGTAGAAATAAAAGAAGGGGTAAATTAGTCAAATACTTACTTTTCAAGTACACTGAACAGAAATCAACCAAACTAGTAATTTCAAGAACTTGATGTTTGCTGATTTCCACTACTTCCCGTTATTTGCAGAATGGATGGTTATGCACTTAGGTGAAACATACAAAATTTTTGGCTGTTAGTTAAAAAAAAATTTCAAGATATTTTTTTAAACCTGGATTATAAACAAATAAACAGCTTCCACTGTGGGGAAAAAGAAAAATATGGAAGAGCATAACAAAAAGAATCAATTTTATCCTTACATTTTAGCCGGCAGTTGTTAACAGTTTGGAATACACATTTCCAGAATTTTTATCTGTGCAGTGGAAAGCAGAGATATTTTTGATTAATACTTAATTAAAAGTAAATGTGAATGGATCCTACAGGATGTATTTTACTTTTTCACCTAAACTCAGCAAGTTTTTCACAGCGTGCGTCTTGCTTCACTAGAGGGTAGCAGCTATGGTTCTGTGATATGCTACATCTGAGGAAGAACTGAAAACTAGTTTAAAATCCAGGAGTTAATCAGGCAATAGTACATGGAGTAGGGAGGTAGAAATGGGGTAGATTTTGTTATTATAGAATAGGCATTTGATTTGTAAGACTGCAAAATTTTTAGAAGCTCTCTCATTCTGTTTGGAAATCTAAATCCACGAAATCTACTGTTATAAAGATTGCTTTCAGAGACCAATTTTAAGACCTTGCTATAACCAGAAAATGCCGATTGTAAGGTAGAGCAAGGAGCAATTGAAAGATTGTTTGTCCTAAAGATGATATAATTTCAATATAATAATATAAAAGATGGTATAATTTATCAAAGGAAAGAAACCAAATTACAAAAAAATTATGGAATATTATTAAACTTATTATTCAAACTATAGAAATCTAAACTTACACTGAATATTCATTCTGATGAAACTGTGGCCACTTTGCTGAGGACAAAATGTTTTCACACCCTCAGTAAAGTTGGGGTGAAACTTCTTTCATTTGTCCCAAATAAACTTTTTTATGATTCTAAAGGAAGGGGAGAAAATTGAAAGCCTTTACACTGTACTGCAGCATAATACATTCTCTTCTCTACTTCATCTCTCACTGACATTATGTATATTATATGGCATATCATCTTTATTCCCCAGAGAAACGTAGCTCTCTGAGGGCAGGTTCCTTTCACAATATATCTTCATTGCCTAGAACACTCTCTAACATTCAGACTCTCAATAAAATATTTGTTAATAGAAGAATACAGTTTTAATGGGATAATTAGGGTTAGCAGGCATCAGTTTTAAATATTCAAAACAAAGAAAGACATTTCATAAGAAATTAAAGCTAATTCAAATCTTAGATTTCGCTAACGTGGAGAGCACTTTTTTTTTTCACGCTTGGGGGCTTCTTTTATAAGCTTATTATTGAACTGACTTTCTGTGATTTTTTTCCTACTAATTAAATTTGTTCTTTGATAATCTCATATAAGTTCGTAGGTCTTACCAACCACTCACCTTCCATATTCTCTCACCACCAGCTTAACCTCCTGTCCTCTCTATAAATCTTTCTCACGTTCATTCTAATTTTGTTCTGTTTTGTGACTCACTGACTTTGACTAGGGCCATCTGTGTGGCCACGGGTTTGGAGTCATCCGTTGGAACTTGGTGGGCTCAGCAATCACACAGCTGAAATTGATGACTGGCTCTCTCCCAGAATCCATCGGTAGTCAGTAGTTTAGCTGGTGAGGAGTATAGCCTCCTGAATGACTTTCCCAATGGATTAATTTCTTTTAAATTTCTGAAAACGTCTGTCTGTCTGTCTCTTTCTCTGAAGGCTGCTGGTGCTATTCTCTTTCTTGTAGGAAGAAAAATTCAGTCCTAACACACACAAATCCAGGTAGCTGCCCCATTTAGTCTCCTGTTAAGCATAGTCTATGGTGCGTATTCTTACTGAACAATAAGACCATTCTGAAAGATGTGCGTGCCAGCAATCAAAACCATTTTGCAAACGGTGCTGCAGATTCCCATGATAAGATGAGTGAGCAGGAAGCAACAGCATCTCGAAGATCACCTGCTGCACTTGTGTCTGAGGTGCTCAATGGCTGTTTACACCCGGTGCCATCTGGCTCTATAGATATAATAACAATTATTCCATCGAGGTGTGTAGCTCTCTAAATCATATTAATATACAATGATTCCACTAGTCTTATAGGAGTTGATGTCTTTGTGTGCTCCCATTTAACCTGGGTAATGCGCTAAAACAAGTCGGCCTCATCATTAAGGATTGATTTTTTATTTATGTGAATGTCACTGGCAATCCCATGATATCCCTTTGTAATTCCATTGAATGGGACTGCGTCCTCACGTTAATCTATTTTTATGGCATATCTTTAAAAATTTGCAACATCTTGCTACATTTGGATATTTATATAGAGATTTGTGTTCCCACAGAAAGCCGTTGTTAGCTTTAGAGATCTGTTTCATATGGTGATAGGGCAAGTATCTAATATACTTCATTAGCTCGCTGGTATCAGATAAGGGTTTAGTTCTTTAAATTATTTAACCTTAGTAGAACCTACTAGAATCACATAAATTATAAATACGCTAATGAAAATCATTAGTTAACCTATTCAAAACAAAACAAAATGAAACCCTCCAGGAATAAAATGGAAAGGCTTTAAAACCAGCCCTCTTCACGCATTCTATGAAAACAATTTGGTGAATTTACCACAACTGCTCAACTCTTAACATTGTCGCTAGTCGCTTATCTAGGCATTGACATTAACAATGATTCTGACATGCAAGCGTCTATCTAAACAAAAAAATATGTTGCTCTTCCTGGCTAACTTGAAATCTGATTTTAAAAGTAATAATTATAATTATCCCTAAACTTACTTTGTGAATTTTGCTGTTTCTTAAAAAAATCTAAGATTAAAATAAGCAAAAATGAAAGAAATAAATCCTTAGTATAAATGCTATATCACAAAAATTACACTTCTAAACCTTTTTTTTTTTCCCCGAGACTACTTATGGTATCATTAAGTAAATACCTCACAGGAAAGTTCTCTAGATCATCTTTGATATTTTGATGACTAACCTATTTGGGAAGCAACAGTTAGCACCTTCCAGAAGTTATCAAAGTTTCAGATTATGGGATGTGATATTTCTAGATCTTTGACTAGTTCATGCTGCAGTCTTAAAGGTAGCATTGCTCTTCATGCTGCTGAGAGTTGAACATGGCTGGTTAACCAGACAATAATCCATAACGAAGTCAAGCAAAGTTTTAGAGCAGGCAAACAAAGGAGGCAACAGTTCTTCCAAACATAAAGATTTCATACAGCAGTGTTGCTGTAAATCAGAGACTCCTTAAACACCCTTCTCTAGGAAGGTCCCTTCTGCATGGTGGGGATTAGTTCAGCAATTTGACAAAAGATGTTGGAGAAAGTTCATTACCCTAACTTGGAAAGTCATGTCCTAAAACTTAAGGCCTCAGACTTAAGAAGGACACATCCGTCATACTCTGCATTTGAGTTAGAATATGAAATCAGTGTCATTTAGTAGAAAACACTGAGACCTGTAGCCCTTAAGCTGTAATTTTTACAAATAGCTCCCCATGAGCTGTGTAAATTATCTTCTTTATGTATTGAGCATGTTATAAATAACCGAGAAGGAGCTATGTGCTTTCGTGCCCAATAAATAAATACATTTAATGTTCTGATATTTTCACTAAAGATAGGTCTACAAAGAAGCTGGGACTTTTATTTTTTTGTTTGCTTTCAGATCTCCGTGTGGTGAACAATTATCAAACAATAATACGCGTGTCTATTTGGGGGGTATAGTAGCACTTCTAAATGTTATTTTAAAAAACCTATTCCGCAATGATGATAAAAGGTAGAATAATCACCTGAGTGTCTATAGATTGAGATTTAAGGTGAGAGATGGTCCTTCTTGCACGCCATTGTCTCAAGTGGGGTCGGAGTGGGGTCAGTTGCCACACATCTTCCAGTGATACCCACAAACGCACACCACTCAGAGTTAAAATTGGGATTCAGTTGTACAGGTCAGATTTTAAAACGCAATGATGATGCTTTCTATGCTACTAGCCTAATGACACTAAGGCTTTCTTTTCATCAAAATAATCCTTTGCTTTAGGAATGAGCCATGCCGACAGGGAACGGGGAGTCAGTCTGAGATCTCCACCAGGGCTCACCTCTGTCGGATGAACAGTGTAAGCTTTGACAGTGACAGTCGCAACAGCTTCGCGGCTGGGTATTGCTATCATTTGCTTTCTATGATTGTGTCTTTAAACAAAAAAGCTCTGCACTCAGCATGCAAAGAAGTTAGGAGTGAGGGAAAGGAGGGGGAAGGAAGCGCACATATGAGAGCAGAGAGGGGGGAAAAACCCTGCAGATCAATCATTTATAATTAACAAAAATCCGATTGGTGCTTTAAATAGAGATCAATGTGCTCCAGGCTGCTGGGATGGTGGGGATGCATTCACCTTCTCCTAACTCTCCAAGCGAGCTGTCACACCTACAGAATCACCATTTGTTTTCTTAACAAAGCTTCAGGGGGCGCCAGGCTCTCATTGAAATTTCATTAATCTAATGGAGTAAAGTCCCATAGAAAAAAATCAAATTCTCGTTGGACGAGATGCTACCTGGGAAAGATAACCTCTGTGTGAACTCTCAGACTCGGATCGCTCTGCTATTAGTCTGGGGAAACAGACAGCAACAACGCTGATTACAGCCACCGGCCTCCACAATTTTTTTTTCTAACTAGCAATTTCGAGCGCAAGTGGCACAGTGTCAGCTAAAGAAACACAACTGCGGGTTTTCTGCAGAGCGAAATGGTTCTGAAATGTCACTGAATAGCTCACAAAGGACGCCCGTCTACGACAACAGAGACATAAGCACGTAGGAGAAACGGGGTCCACACATCCTCCCTTCCAAAGGTATGTTGTTTTCCATGCATGCCGTTCGCGAAACCCGCAGCTAGCCAGTTCAGGGATTTCACGGGAGTCTAGACCAAAATCTTTGCAGGAAGCAATAGCCAGATTCTTCCAAAAGTCCCAGTATTTGGGCTGTGGGGAGAAGAGGAATGTGCTACACATAAACAGATGGCCTGCCTAGGACGTGACCTGCATCCCACAGCACTCCCGTTTCCAATCCATCTCTTAACCATGGTTACCTGCTGATCACATTGCAACATCACCCCGGTGTGATCTGCTAAGTTTTCAAAAGCGGCCCAAACGTGTACACGTCCATGTGCAGTAGTAGCTGCAGGATCTCTGAGAGGAAAATATGGAATGAGGATTCCAGGAAGTTCTCTCTAGGAAAGTGTCCATGGCTCACTCATCTGACACTCACAAGAGTATACAGTGGGATGTGCAGGTGACACAAGAGCTGACGTAAGGCTGTGTCTCTAGCAAACTAAAAGGCAATTCCATGCTGCTTGTGTTCTTCCCATTTTGATGTATAATAAAAAAAAATTGAAAGGACTAATGGACCAGTGTGTTTCAGCATCGCACACAGAAGACCAAAGAGGAATGAAAGAGCCCGTGAGAAGTGTCTCTGTGACTGTCTTTGGATGCTGACTGTATTTTACCAGATCAGTGGGCAAGGGAAAGCTGCCTTAAGTCAGACAAGATCACAGTCAAGTTCAGCACAGCTTTCTGATTCTTCATAGCCTAAAACTGGAAGCGATTGTGAAATCTTATTTGTGTAAAAAGAAAAAAAAAAGACTCATCTTACTTAAAAAAAAGAAAGAAATGAAATAATTTGGACAAAACTACAACTTTTCTTTTTGTTTTTAAACGAGGATCTAAGAATGGTAGAAAACAATAAAGAGAAAAAATACTTAAAAAAACAAAAGTTAAGACAACAATCTTAGATTTGAATATTGAATTGAAATAACTGAAAGAAAAAGTGAAATAATTGAGAGAAAAATTCCCTCTTTAAAGATAATGTCTCTCTTTTATGATAAAATATTGTTTTTCACTTGGATCATAAAACCTCACCGCAAATCAAGAAATGTCTTCACTGTCCGAAGTACTTCACAGGAGTTAGTTATTTCCTAAACCCCACCTCTATTTCTCTGGTTTTGAGGTAAATAGGTCTTTAGTTGGACAGAGTTAATACTTTTTTCCCCTTGTGTTCCAAATTTGTCTATGAAGACTTAACTTATTTTCATATGTAATCCCTTTAATAACATGTCTGAGATCCACCTGTAGAATTATACTCTTGCATTCCATCTAGATCCTGTTTAAAGAGGCTACCTAGAGCATGCCAGTTGTTTTTATCCTAAGCAATAAGAAAATGGGTAAATAACACATTTATGTGTCTCTTTGTATGTATTGTGTATGCAAATCTATATAATATATACACATTATACACATGAAGAGAGTTCACTTGAGTTAAGATTATTAAAATTGATCCTGGGAACAAAACAACACACCTTTTTTTAGACATTCATTCCTACTGTAAGACAGAGAAAGAAAGATTGTGAGGGAGACACACACACATACACACATACATACACACTCAGATGAGCCTTTGGGGAATTGTATGAACTTTTGAACCAGAGACAGAGAGCCAGAGCCCAGCCTGTTCCCACTTTAATAAACATTTTTTTTCTTCAATTAATTAAGGTTTGGAAAGAAAAAAAACCACAGAAGAGAAGTAATTTAGCATGCAATGCATCCTTTACAGATGGATCCTACCTTCAGATGCTTATTAAATCTATGCATGATTGCGCTGGAGGAAAATTAATTGCATTGTTTCTCAGTGTTTCGAAAAGGAGTTGCAAACAGCTCAAAATAAAAAAGGAAAATGAATCGAGGTTGTTGTTGTTTAGAGAAGCGGTGACAGTATAAAATGGGATACTCTCAAAATCCTAAAGCAAGTAGCATCCACAAACTAGGACTAAAAGAAGTCTTTAAAATTTGTTTGAATCTCAAAATAGAGCGCTTGCTGCCAGAACGTAAATATGTGAACTTTAAGTTTGCAAATATTCTGATCTCACTAAAATTTCCTGCTTAGTGGCTTTTGACCTATTCCATTAAGCAGTGAGATTTCGTTCAAATTCTGCTGTGAGGAGAGATTTACATGGTCAGTTGGGTGTACATACTCCTACACACTCAGTGTGCCCTAGTGGTCTCTTCATTCCAGATTTGGGGAAAGTGGTAACTTCCTGATTGTTTTTTGAGGGAGAAATATAAAATACTATCACAAACAGTTAGAATATAAGCAATCATTTGCATTTTATCAACTTTAATTTTTTTTTAAGATATAGCAGTTTCAAGAAATTCAAGTTAGTTTTCCTTTCTGAAGGTTTGCTGGTGGAAGTTGAACTGTAACCTCACTTCGACTGTCTTAGCAATGCCCTTCTCCAAGTCTGAAAGAAACACTATCAGTTGGAGGAGTTAGAAGAAAGCCATTCATTCTCCAAGTCACACAATTCCAGATTTAAAAAAAAAAACAACCTATGTCACTTGATCAGAGATACTGCTTTTGGTATTGTTGACTGACTAAAAACTTCACCGAGCACTTTTAAATTCACTTGCTACTATGAAGCAGAGAGAGAGAGAGAGAGAGAGAGAGAGAGAGAGAGAGAGAGAGAGAGAGAGAGAGAGAGAGTCCTGAGAACTGTACCTACCACCTTATACATGCTAGTCAAGCACCCTATATTGAGCTACATCCTCAGCCCTTTCTGTACTTTCCATTGACACAGATCTGACAAAGCTTCTTACACTAACTTTGAAATCTTTCTGTAGCCCATGCATGCTTTGAACCTGTGATTCTCCTGCCTCAGTCTTCTAGTATTTGGGATGACAGTCCTGAATCACCATATGTTACTCTTCCTTCAAGTCTATAAATCAGTCTCTCTAATCCCTGGTTAACGTGTAAAATTACTCTGAAGTATTTATCATGACATGCATTTTGCTAAGAGTAACAGACTCAGTTCATATAAGTAAATAAATCTGTCATATGTTCAGCAGATTTCATAAGATATGGGTGGCAGTATAGAATGGTTAACATTAGGATTTATTTATGTCATAACTTTCACCGGCAAAGCTCAAAGGATGATATAAACTACTTCATAGTTACAGACACTACCATTTCCAGGTAGGAATGGGGCAAGGCAAGATCATACAGAGACAAGGTAGTACAAAACTTCTCATGGAAGTATTTGACTTTTATTCCCTTGTTTTACCTTTAAAAACAGACCACCCCAAAAAACCACCATTAGGGAAGTAGCTAATGAAAAGTATGACCTCATTAACAATAGCAAACACCTATAGTTCAGTCTGAACATTGTTCAAAAAGCCAAAAGCAAAAAAAATCTGGTTGCCATGAGAAAGTCAAGTCAAAAGCCTATGCTGCTATACATCTATCAATATGATGTAAAAATGTGCATAATCTCAAACTTCTAAATTCTTTGCTATTGGTTATTAGAGACAAGAGACAGAATGCTCAGGGTTAGACTGATAGAACTTTACCATTACAGAGGTACTTTACAGAGGATACTTCGACTCAACGGATGAGAAAAGAGCCAGTTTTAGATATTTGACATCCACACCAAGCGTTCTGAACTACTTGAACAATGTAGCTGGCAAATGGTCCAGGATGAGCAAGTTCTTAGTTCAAGACATTTGAACCTATTTCTGTACCCCAGAAAGACCCCTGTTTGCTGCATTTGAACCTTAAGCAGCTCCCCAACAGGGCCGTCTACAGGCTAGACTAGCACATTTGAGCTTTTCATTATTTATTTACTTTAATGTAAGCACTATGGAATCAAACTTACAACCTCATGCATGTTAAGCAAGCACTTTACCCCCTCTAGTTCTTTCTTCCAAATTTCTTTTTTTCACAAGATTTTCTAACGTTTAATCTTGTTCATGTGTATATGTGGGGAATATGGGTGTATATGTGTGTGACTATATGTAGTAGCGGGCACCTGGGGGTGTGTGCCTACGCAGGGAATCACCCTGGATTGCTCTATCTCCCTATTGCTTTGCTCTGGGGTTTCCCAAGCTCCATCTTCCAGGGCTGGAACTACAGGCCATTGCCATTTCTGCCTGACATTTTTATGTGGGATCGGGGATCCAAACTCAGTTCCTTTTTCTTACGAGGCAAAAGGCTTAACCCTTGAACTATATCTCCCGTCCATCTAACGTTTATCTTCAAAGTTTGCCTTGGAGTTGACACAATTTACCCTACCTTAAATACATATTACAAATGTCAAACCTGTATATGTGGGTGTAGTGAGAAGCTGCTGATAAAGCAGTTTGGGTAATTGTGGACAACTGAGTCTGTGCTTGGACTAATTGTGATTGAACACGAGGAAGGGACACCAAAAGCAAGATACACAGTGACACCAGGAAAGTAGACGCTAAGTTCTCTTTCAGGAATCTAAGAGTTTGGAATAAGTTTCAGATTTCGAGATTATATACTATAAAATAAGAATAATGAAAACATGAAATGTTAAGGCTCTTAGTTGTTTCAGTCTTAATTTTTTATTTCTCATAACTCTTACGATGAGTATGCTATTGTCTTAGAGCAAAGAGTGGGGATTGAGCTGGGACATTAGCTTGGAGACACTTCTTCGATTTAGCAAATCCCTGTGTTCATTTATTACATGAAACCTCATTTTCATTGAAAGAGTTAAACTCTTTCTATAGGGTAAAAAGCTTAATCACTTTGGGATGAGATATTTTTCTATTTTCCAATGCAATTACTCTTTGTCTTAAATCTAATTGAATTCACTTTCTGTGTTCGTGGGGGAAGGGAAATGGGTGGGAGAGATGTAGCATATGCTAGAAGACAAATAGTTTAAATCGTAGGCCTTTCAATATAGTTGGGGGGGAGTTGAAAGGACAAAAAAAAAAAAAAAAAGAAACCTGATAAAAATGTTTAATAGTCGGTGGTGTGGTAGGAGAGGGGGATATTTTGACCATCAGAAGTGATTTTTATATGTGGAGAACATCAGAGACATGGCATGACCAACATTCAGATTTATAATTTATACAGCACCTTGGGAGCTCTGGATGGGCAGCACTATATAAATAGGAGCATTTCCATTTTATGTGGATGATTATAGATTGTTGCTATCTCAGCATGAACCATATTTCAGCAGTCAGAGGATTGGACAGTTTTACGTAGATTTGTTTTTTCCTGTCCCTTTCTCTTCACTGAGTTGAAACATTCACGATGGATCATGAGCACTTTGCTGGCTATCTCTTTTCCCCTTTTCTGAAGTTCTTGCCTTTTGTTTGTCTTTATGGTATCAATGGCTGTCCAGCATTTTCCTTTGTATTCATAAGCTACTTTATGTGTTATCTTGGATCTATTGCACTTGTCATTCTTACATGGGACCCAGGATCTGAACTCAGGTCCTTCTGTTTGTGAGGTTGAACCTTAATCCCTGAGCCATCTCTCTAACCCATCTGGATCAATTTGACAAATATTTAGTATCTGTCTACTATTGAAACCTATGAAAGCCACAAAGTTAAGACACAACTCTTTTTTTCTGAGATTCCTTCAATCCACTCGAGTAACCAGTGTACATTGTAATATTATGCAAGCAAGGTAAATGATGTGACAGCTATGATAGAGATAAAAATGCAAGGTGATGTGGGACTGAGTCTATCCGGAGCAAATAGGAAGGCACGCAGAGAAGGAAGAAGGTGCAGTTGGAGCAGAGCCCGGAAATGAGCAGGAGGGTAAAGTGGATGGAAAAGGCCTTGCAGGTGGAAAGCATAGGGCTGGATTTGGGGCAATGACGAATAACCTTTGAGGACATAGGTTAGGGCTCACATTTCAAATTTAGACAGTCATTTGAAAAGAAGGTCCAGAATTATAATTGGACCATGGTTTCAAATCCTGTTCTACATAAGCCGAGACCGTGAAGCTACAGTATCCACGGCACATCATTATGCTCTCCTCATGCGTGCCAAGGCTTCAGACTTTACCTTCCAGTGTCTGCCCAGGCCTGCCATCTCCCAAGGAAGGCTCTGCCCTCCTTCGACAGGGATGCGGTACAGTGTGGGAAAACAAGGAGAATGCAATGCAGCTGGAAAGGGCGCAGGGTGCGCAGGTAAACGGCCAGGGACAGAGGGCAAAGCAGCATGCTCTGCTCAGAGGCGAGGCTTAGCAGAGGGCAGCATGAACGTGATGGAGAGTTGGGGGGAGCAGGAGGGCCGGACGCTGTGGGGGTTGTGGGATTATGAAGGAAGTCGACGTGTAAACTCTGGGGGATTTCAGAGGGCACAAGGGCCAGCTCTCCTGGAGCGGGACACCTCCTCAGGGCTGGGCCCTGATGTCCACAGGGCAAGTAAACAAAGATTCTAGATGCTCAAGCATACTACCTGACACAGGCCAAGAAAGAGTGATGAGGGTTGGGAAAAATGAAAAAATGGACCGGAGTCCTTTAGCATTTTGTTCCTCCGTGAATTCTGCATCTTAATGTTTGACATTCATTGCATATATTGAGATGGTTCCCAATGGTGCCTGGGGTTAACTCCTTTTCCCTTTAACCCTGTCACATTTCTTAGTGGCTGCTCCTTCTGGAGCCTGGGCCAGTCCTACCCAATGCTCATCCGTCTCAGGACATGGCCCTCCCCTCCCCTCTCTTCTCTTCTGAACTGCTTTACCTAAGGAGTAAATATTTTCCTTCTAGCCAAGACTGACCCTGAATTATTATGTATTATGTAATAGAATATAGTATTAACTGACCCATTTCTGTTTTCTAGGACCTGGTATTCTCTCTCTGTCTCTCTCTCTGTCTCTTGGTCTCTCCATCTATCTCCCCTCCCCCTCTCTCTTTCCTTTTAGAAATTTTATAGATTCTTTTTGAAACAGAGTCTCATGTATCCTTGGATAGCTTCCAACTTACAAGCCAATGATGACTTTGAACTTCTCCTGCCTCTACCTCTTGAATCCTGGGATTACATGTTTGCACCACCACGCCCAGTACATGTTGGATTGAACTCAGGGCTTGTGCATGCTGGGTAAATGCTCTATGCACTGAGGTCCACCCCAGCCTCCATCTTGTCTTCTCTCTCTCTCTCTAGTCTCTCTCTCTCTCTCTCTCTCTAGTCTCTCTCTCTCTCTCTCTCTCTCTCTCCCCCCCCCTGTCTCTCTCTCTCTCAAAGGATTAAGGCAGAGTTTATCAGAAGAGAGAAAGAACAAAACTCTTGGACATGAATCCACAAGGGGCAAGAGAGTCCTGTAGAACTACTGGACTCCAGGCATGGAATCCACAAGGGTTGAGAGAAAAGTCAGATAGGAACTCATGGATTCCAGATGTGGAATCCCATGAAGGGCAAGGGAGCCAGGTCTTCTCTTTTTAAACAACTCAGATCTACCTTTTCCTGAAATAAAAACAAAACAACCAAAACAGTTCTTCTTCCCTCTTGCTACCCACTCTCCCCTGCCTCTTCTGAAGGCAGTTCAGTATCAGCATCTATTCTTCACGCACCCATTAGGACATTATCATGCATGTATATGTATACTTTGACTTGATTTACCTTGTCACCCCTTTTTTAAACCAACCTAATAATTTTTTAAGTTGCAAATACTCACTGCCCATAGTTCTTCGCCGCGGACTCATTCCCGGACTGCTAAGATCAGGCTTGTACTTTTACTAAGCTGCTGAAGTTGTTCCTAAAAATACTAGCAATGACTTTCTTTTGTTGTTTTTTCCCCTTGTCCTAAACCATCCCTTGCCACCAGCCTCACATCCAATAACTTACAAATACAGTGGACGGATCGCCTTGCTCATGGCAGAGACTCTGAGAATTCTAGTTGAACCTGGATTTCTTTAACCTCCCTTCTGTTCTCGTGACTACTGGACACACACACACACACACACACACACACGCACACGCACACACACACACACACACACACACACACACACACACTGGGCCATGCGGCTTTCTCTAATGGGTATGTAGACTTAGCAAAATGCCATCCTTCATTATAAATGATAGTGATTTCCATTTATCAGAAAATAAAGTAAATTTTAAATATTTTATACTAAAAATTTACAGAAAATCAATAATAAACAGCCAACATGAAATGTACCTATGATGATCAATAGTAGGACTCAACAGCTCGAAACAGAAGAATCTGAGCTACACTGGCTTGCTGAACTTATTTCCATGATCCTCCCAGCTACCCAAACATCACTTACTCTGCAATGCTCTTGTATTATTAAAATAAAATTTCCTGAACATTTTCCCTGAAAGTTCTACAGGTGGCCAAGGTATGATATATACTAAACGATATCCAGGAATTGAGTCGGTTGCTATCAATATGTTGACATGACAACATAATAAATCTGCTTCTTTTCTGCAGAGGAGAGAAGTGTGCATGTTCCCACTTCAAGTCCAAATGCTTACGGATAATCAATGGGATGGAGAGACACTTTTTTACTACTATGTTACCCTTGGGTGTCTTCTATTGCTATGGAATTTCTCTAGCAGGACATGGAGGTCCCTTCTCCCATCTCTCACAGTTCCGCCCGTCGTCCTAGTAAGGAGCCGACTCAGTGCCACTCAACCTCTTTCACATGCGTACAGGCAGGACCTTTCCTGCCAAGGCTCTACCCTGTGTTCCTGCCCAAGAAGGCACGTATAGTATTGGCTGCTCGTAATTGACCTTCAGCACATCTTCAGAATGAGCCCATTCAAAATGCGGAGTTTCTATATTCTAACACTCAGCTCTGTTATTCCGTTTCAAGAATTAGGTTAACAAATATTCCGGGAGCATGTACCTGGTGACGGGCATTGTGCTGGACCTCAGTGGAGCTAGTCCTGAGGACGTGGAGAGTTGTAAACACAGACTCTCAACATAAGGTTGACAATGATTTGAAGAAATCAAATCCCCGGGGACATTTTCTTGTTAAAGATAAACTAAGGCTGGGGAGGTGACTCAGTTGGTAAAGTACTTGCTGTGCATGTGTGATCCTGAGTTAGACCCCCACCAACTGTGAGTGCTGTGGCATGCATCCCAGCTCTGGGAGACAGAGCCAGGCGGGCTGCCGGGGCTTCCTGGCCAGTCTGTCTAGCCAAATTGATGAGTTTAGTATCATACCCTATTTCAGAAAATAGGTGCAGAGAGATCAAGAAAGACACCCAATATGACTTGTGCATGTATGCCTGCACGAGCACACACACACACACACACACACATGCACATATGCACATATGCACACACAGAAACAGTGAACTATGTTTTGGAGAATTCTACATTTTAAGATTCAATTTCTAAAGATGAAGTTTCTAAAGATCACTTAGATACTGAAATAAATGAAAGCACATAGACAGCAAACAAAAAAATATTGATTAACCAATCCAGTCACCTAACAGATTGTTCTCAATGTCAGCAAACTTCTTTATATACTAGCAGCATCAGAAGGGAAAGAAGAAAGAAAGAAAAAGAAAGAAAGAAAGAAAGAAAGAAGAAAAGAAGAAAGAAGAGAAAGAAGGGAGGAAAGGAGGAGGAAGGAAGAGGGAAGGAAAGAAGGAAGGAAGGAAGGAAGGAAGTAGTCTGGCTTCTTTTCCTGTAAGCTTGTCTTTTGATGCTACTAAGAAGTTAACACATGATGGGCAGGCTAGTGACGATGTCCTGGGGTTGGGCTGTTGGGAAGCATCGGGAAATTCTTGCAGTAGTACTTGGTTTTGTTTTTAAAATTCTCTGGCAGGGAGCATGACTCCGTGGTACAATCTTAGTGAGCAGACACAAGCTTCCAGAATGATTAGTTTATTCTTTTTCATATATATGTGTACAGTGTGCATGCCTGTGTGTATGTATTTGTATGTGGGTGGGTGTGCGTGGGTGCGGATATATGTAGAAGGAACTTGAGTGTGGAGACACAGGGGTGACATTGGTAATGGCCCAGGATTGTTGTACTATCTTATTGCGTTGCTCTGGGGTTTTCCAGATTTTGTCTTCTGGGACTGGAATTATAGGCTGCTGCCATATCTAACCCAGCATTTTTATATGAGATCTGGGAATTGAACTCAGGTCCTTTTGTTTGTGAGACAAAGGCTTTAACCATTGAATCCTCTCTCCAGTCCAAGGATCCAGATTTAATCTCTAGCTTTCTATGGGAAAGAAGTGCTTTTCCTTTAGACAGTGTCAATCAAATCACTTCTTATTTTAATCTCTTCCAATAATCTGTACACAGTTTTATATCTTAATATCTACGGAATTTGTCAAATTATCCTCTGGAGTTTTGGAAATATGAATCAGTGAGTGTCTTAATTGCAGAGAGTGGTTTAGGACCAGTGAGATGGCTCAGCAGATAAAGGCACCTCTGAGCAAACCTGGACGTCCCAGTTTGATGCCCTGGAAGCCACATAATGGAAGAACAGAACTGACTTCTGAAGCTGTCCTCTGACCTCTGTACGTGTCCCGTGCCTTGCACCTCTGCTCCCTGGCCCTCTTTCTAGAAAATAAACATTTTTTAAAAGATTATTCATCAAACCTTACTACAACTATGTGTCCAAAGCTGCTGAGTGAATGTATATTCTAAGGCCATACAGAGCACGCAGAAAGGATACAGGCATTTAAGTGACCACTTCCTTCATACTCTATCTTATTTTGTGGCAATAGAACCATCTTATTTGCAAGGGAAAAAAATTCTGTGCTATTAGTTTTCTGGGAAAAAAGATCCCTGTAAAAGATACAAGCTTGGGTGAAAAGCATTTTTTTTAAAAATTTGAGTCCAGTGGCCATTTCTAAGAATGGGATGTGTATCTAAGTCATACAGGATGTTGCTTGATAATAACAGCATTTTTTTCATGGTTATCCATGAAACCAATTGTCAGCGTCTAGAAAGCTATGAAGCACATACCTCAGTAGACTATTCAGGAGTTGGAATGTTAAGGTTGTAACTGAGGTAAGACATAGGAGCATCATGCTATGAGAATTTTTGATTTAATTAACTTATGACAGAGGAAGAAAGAAAGAGAGAGATGTGTCACAGTGCATGGGTAGAGAGAGGTTAGCTTTTGGAAGTCAGTTCTCTCCTTCTCCTATGTGGGCTTCCAAGGATTGAACTCGGGTTGCCAGGTTTACAAGAGGCATCTTAACAACTGGGCTATCTTGCTGACTGCTATAGTTTCTTTTTACCACATCCTATCTTCAGATATGAAGGAGAAACAGAAGCAAAGTCTGGAATTTTAAGTTAAAACAAAAGTATGAGTTTAAGTTAAAAAAAAAAGACATTGGGGCTGGAGAGGTGGCTCAGGGGTTAAGCCTTTGCCTTGCAGGCGGAAGGTCCTGAGTTCAGATCCCAGACCCCATGTATAGATGCCGGGCGGAAGCGGGGGGGGGGGGGGCGGCCTGCGTTTCTGGTCCTGGTAGGGTGGAGCCTGTGAATCCTGGGGCAGAGTAAACAAGGAGGAGGTGGAGGAGGTCCATGGTGGTTCCCGAATTCACCTGTGGTTCTACACACACACACACACACACACACACACACACACACACACACACACAATTGAATAAATAATAATAATAAAAAAGACATTCTGAATCCACTCTACACCTCTCACATGATTTTAAAGGAAGATTGATCTCCCTCCATCATCACTTCAAAGACCCCACACAGCTGAAGCAGTTAGGAGTTAATTACCGCCCCCCCGTATGTTTGTATATGCGTTTTTGGAAAATCAAACTTTCAAATATGGAAAAGGAGAGAGAAAATAAGAACTGCAATTTGCTCAATGCCTGGTTCTATCAGGTAAAGGGCCTAAAGACAGTCTAGAAAGGGTTACTTTGGAAGTTATAGAAAGAGCTGGAAGCTTAGCGCACAATCTGGATGAGTGGAGCATAAAGGCTGGGGGAGGAAGCGAAGGGACTGCAGACTGCAGATGATGAAGTTGTTCTAGATGGTACAGAACTGGGGAGAAGACATTCGGATCCACCTCCGCTTTTAGACGGGGGAGCAAGTGGGTCTCTAGTGCACCAGGAAGGATGCAGGTTGGGCATCAGGACTGGAAACCGAATGGGAACAGCCACTAACGCAAAATAACAGAAGATGATGAATGAAATTGCTTCCTCAGAAGAGCAAGCGGTGGTAACGCTTCATGTTTCCGGGATAGCTTAGGTGTGATCTTTTCCAAAGGCGAGGAATGGGTGATGTGTTTCAAGGCAGCTTACAGTTTTTTAAATATGGTAATCCTACTTCTGGAGTTAAGAAATCTTTATGTTAAAAAAATAAGCATTTAAATGAACAAATAAAAAATAAAACTTTTTTTCCTTCAAGAAATTATCTCCTATAGTCAAGGCTAGCCTGAAGCCTCCTGACCCTCCTGCCTCTACCTAGCGAGCGCTAGGATTACAAGCAGACGCCCTCACGCCTACTTTCAATTTATATAAAAAATTGTCAGCTGTAATTTTGAGAATCTCTATCTCCATTCCTCATTCCGAACCTGGAGAAGCGGTAAAGATAAAGGCTGCCAAACGAGAACCCATGGTCCAGATCTACCACCACGCCCTTGCTCTTTGTAGATGTCACCAACTTCAAACAGTTTTTATATTTCTAAATGCCTGGCAAGAAAATAAAAACACTGTCCCGACAGCATATTACCACGATATGGAGCTTACACCTCCGTGTCTGTTGAAGAGTCACAATCGTGTATCTGAGACCATGAAGGTCTAACTGCGCCCTTGCTGCTCTTGGGAATGGAGCAGGTCACAAAGTCTAAAATACTCTCCTGCCCTGTGTTTAAAATGTTTGCTCACCCCTGGGAAAGTGAGTCACATGGAAGTTGAAAACTGGACTGGGTGTGACTCCCTAAAACAGAGTGCCTCAGTTTCCCAATCTTGTGAAACTAGTGGGGCTGCTATGTGGACTGAATGGCAGTGTTTAGAACACAAGTGCCCAGAACATCTGGGGTCTTGGCTTCTGAGGAGTTAAGACAGAAGGATTTTAAGGCCAGTCTGGGGCTATACAGTGAAACTATGTCTTGACCAACCTCCGTTCCTCCCCAAAGAACACAAGCGCTGGGTATAAAGTAAGGATCTAGTAAATGTTATGTATTTTTTATTATTACACATGAAGAAGCGCTGGTTTGAGAAATAAAGTGACTTTACGAGGTCATAGGATTTGCTAGAGGCAGACTGGGAAAATTTCCTGACTTCCCTTGCCCGTACTATGTTGCTTTTTTTTTTTCTTTAATCTTCAATATTGCCTGACAAAGAAAAAACATTCCTGAAGTGTCCGCTGCTGTTTTTAAACTGCTTCGCGGCCGCTCTAAATGAGAACTCATTTCCTGAGACTGTGGTCTATCAATTCTGTTACCTAGCATTTCGCCCAAAGGCAACTTGTGAAATATTAGAGATTTTCAGGTTTCTACCTCAAACTTTTAGGAATTAAGATTTTCTTCATTCTTTCCTTTTGAAAAGACAATACAGCTCAAACCTGACATGTCTTGATATATATCAGTTATTTGTTTTTTGAAGATACACACACACACACACACACACACACACACACACACACACACACAAACACATATATATGTTTTCATATCTCCCAGGATCAAAGAGAACAGATTATTTCACAAGCATCATTCCAAGATATTTGTTTTTCCAATGTCTGTCTGTCTATTTGTCTCTCTGTCTATCTATCTATCTATCTTTGTATGTGTACATATGCACACATAAAATAGGTCTGCCATGGTGTCCATGTGGAAGTCAGAGGGTAACTTGTGGGAATTGTTTCTCTCCTACCACCATGTGGATTCTTGGGATAGAACTCAGGTCACTAGACTCAATGGCAATCACTTTTGTCCACTGAGCCACATTGCAACCCCTATGAAACTCTAAACTTACAATGTTTGCTCGCTGGTTTTGATCCCCCCAGTCAGTTACCCCCTTATATTATGTTTTCTCATCAGTTGCTATATGATTTTAAACAACTATACATTTGTTACTGCTGTCTGTTTTTTTCTTTTTCCCTAAGTAAGATTCTTTTTTTTATTATTATTTATTCAACTGTGCGCATGTGTGTGTGTGTGTGTGTGTCTGTGTGTGTGTGTGTGTGTGTGTGTGTCTGTGTGTGTCTGTGTATGTGTAGAACCACGGACGAATCGGGAACCACCATGGACGCCTCCACCTCCTTCAGCCCCGGGATTCACAGGCTCCGCCCTACCAGGACCAGAAGCGCAGGCCGCCCCCGCTTCCACCTGGCGTCTATACGTGGGATCTGGGATCCGAACTCAGGACCTTCTGCCTGCAAGGCGGAAGCTTAACCCCTGAGCCACCTCTCCAGCCCCCCCTAAGTAAGATTCTTAACTTGTCATAAAAATAGAATCCCTTAAAACTAGTCACACACTTTAGCTTTGGTTGGTGCTTCCTCAATGACCTTAGAGTTTACATGAGGAGTTTTTCACAAGTCCTGCTTCCACTAGTAAACAAATATTTACAAATCCATCTTATGAAAATGGCTAAGTAATGCCTTTAGAATGCTGATGTGATTTTAAAAATGAGAGTTTCTGGAACATGTAGGATTTAAAGGCAGGAAAGAATATGAAATTTAAAAGAAGATAGCTAGAGATGTGGGAAGGAAAGGGGGGGACTCAAACTGGGACAAGAAAAGGAAGCAGAAAGGGAGAAAGTGGTCAAAATATATCACATGTAAGTATGAAGTATCATAATTAAGCTCATTACTTTGTACAGTTAACATAAACCAACAAAAACCAAATCAGAAGTATAAACGTTCATGAGTCGAAATGGAGACTACCAACCCATCACAGAGAAATGGGTTCTATGCTGACTGTTTCAATATCTTAGCTTCACGATACTGCACAATGTCAATCTGATATGGCTATTGTAGGCAATGGTGAGAACATACCTAAGTACTTTTATTTAAATCTACCTATAAAGGCTTGTGCTGAAATCCCACATAAGTATAATTTTCACATGCACATATAGCACGCATATAACGACGATGCTTAATATATGAGCATATTTTATTATAACGTTAGACAAGTGCGCTGAATGTAACCCAGGAAGGGGTCTTTTCCATTAACTTTTATAAAGGCTTTCATCTCAAACTTTCATTAACATCTGACAAGCAAGCTGAAAAAGCTTTGCTTAGAGCTTGGGGTAGAGGCAAAATGCATTTTGGCAAAACTCTGCCAAGATTACACTGACGGACTGTGCGAGAATATACTAATTTGTTTTGTTTGGTTTGGTTTGGTTTGGAGTGTGGAGACAAGAGAGAGAAAGGCGGAGAGGAGTCATGGACCCTACTTTCTGGTTGCCATGGTTACAAGGCCAGCCTTCCACACTTGGATCTACCAGCAGAGTTCAGACAGGTCAACGTGTGACCGGCCCAGGCCCTGGGGTTAAAAGTTCAAGCAGCGATGGAAAAACCAATATGTCCACGCAGAGTATGCTGTACAATTTATTTCAATTTACATCAAGCCATGCATATAAAATTTAGATAAATTCCATTCAAATCTGATGTTGCCTGACACACAATGTATGCAAACAGATGTCTGTAGGGCTTTTTCTATGCTTTAGAAAACAACATTAAATTTAAAAATATGTCTCTGGGATTTCTTTATTGAATTACAAAATGAACATAATTTTAACTTAAATGTTTTCATTCTTTCTTCCAATTTTTTTTGTGGGGGGTCTTAATAATTTCTCAGTTCTCAATCTACTCTATGTCATATCAAAGAGGATAATGTATATTTATAACTACGGTGTCAGTGTTATTGTAGTTATAGATTCTATTTATATCCCTCACTGCTTTTCGCAAATATTTTGTGATTGATATTTCTGATTTATCTCTGGCTTCTACGCCTGTCTCCTCCCCTTCCTTAGGAGGACCAGCCAGGGTCCTTGGTGGCTGTTGGGTCCCCTTCCGGCCACCAGGTGGCTCCCCCCGCCCCTTCTGTCAAACCAAGGGCCGTGCACACCTTTGCTGAGGGCTTAATTCAGAGGCTAGAGATGATCCAGCAAATGCCATTATTTTCATTGTGAACTAAATGGATCCCAACACAGTCTTCAGCACATTGAGTGGTTCAGAATCACTATTTGCAAAGGAGGAGAAAGAAAAAAAAAAACCTTAATGTTCTAGTTAAATTCTCTTCAGCGACCCTTTCAAAGGTACAACTGAGTGAACATTTGTTCAAAGTATGGGAAGCAATGACATTCCCCAAAGAGACCTAATTCTATTGCTAGACTAAATTTGAGAGAACTGCGCAGTGCACTTGAACTCAGAACACACCCTGTTCTCTCTTCCGCTACTGTATCTCCCAGGAAGTTTGCAGTACTTTCTGACACATTCGCACTGCAAATGAAAAACTTAAATCAACAAAGCTTTTAAACAGGGCAGAAACGTTACTGAGTTCCTTCTTACAGCCTAGCAAACAGGTTGCCTGCTTCAGAAATGTGATTTTGTGTTTTACAGATCACATTATAATTTTGTACCTGCAGAATAGGCATCAAGAGACAAACCATTCATCTGGTTACATAGAAGTTCTTTCCAGAAGTCTAGGTCCGAAATCTCATGTCTACCATTTTCTCTTCTCGAGAGAAACTACTTTTGGGGTAAGTTTTGTCTTCTTCGTCTGTAAAATGGAGCTAAACATAGGGCCGCTCCTCTTTTTCAGGATTAATGAGTTAATATATGTGAAGCATATGTTAGAATCCTTGGTATGTAGGGCCAAAGAAACATTTGATTGCTTGTTCGAGCTCAGCTCTTCCAGGGTGGAAAGTACTTTGTGAACAGTTATCTCAGCAAAAAGAACCTTCATAGGTTTCATAAAGACAAAGAGCGACATTTCCTAGATATCTGGCCAGCACTCATAGATTGGAAAGTTGGGGGGAATGACTGAGAATGTCTAGGCTTATTCTTACTCAAAAGCTTAAAAAAATAAGCCCTCAATTAATGGGATTTCTTTCAATGCAACACTTACAATTGAAGCTGCAGATTTCCAAATCTGAGGGTTGTTTTTAGCTAATATTTCAGAAAATGCCATCAGCTCACTAAAGTAAATAGCGATAAGTCACGGCTCTAATAATTCAGTTACAATATTCATATTGCAAATATTTTCATTTTCCTGTTAAAAACAATGTCTCTGGAATCTTATGCATGCCAGAATATGACTTTGTTAAGCTTCTTGTTAAACTTAGAACATATGAGGGCCTTGCTTCTAACATAAACAAACATTTTGAATTCCCTTGTAAGAGCTGCCTTGGCGGTTCTCAAGGAAGTTTTCTAAGGGTAAAAGTGATATCTTACCTTAGATTGGCCTCTAATAACTCAACTACAAATGAAGATTTGTGTGGACACAAAAACCCTGCATTTATACAAATCTTTGTTTGGAGAAGGAAGGATCTACATGCATAGACATAAATACGTGCATATATGTCGCTATGTATGTATGCATATACATCCACATGTACACTCTGTTATGACCTCCCATTGATTTGGAAATACACATTCAGAGACCAGGCAAGGTAATCAAATCAATTTTCAATAGCCAGAGAGAAGCAGCATGACATTTTTTAAATACCTGCTATACTGCCATGTAATTCCTTATTCTTTATTATCTCTGTCAGTGCCTAGTAGACAAATGTTAGCTCTTGTTCTGACCATTTATTTCTATTTGGAATTATTTCAAGCTTAACTCTCAAGAACTGCTTAAAAATGCTGCCCTGATGTCTTAGCCTTGAACCTTGGAGTAAGGATTGAAATAAGAAGAGGTTGAGAAGAATCCTTATACAGACACAGTTTGGTATGTGCCCCACCCCTTTTATTTTCGGAAGGAAGTCTGTCTTGATTTTTGCCTTCCCTTGCACAAAATACAACTTTAAAAGACTCTCTTTCGATTTTGGGCAATGTGCTACCAGAAGCAATGCCTTTTGTTGTTAGAAGCAGTTTTTGCTGTATGCACCAACTTTCATTGCAATTTTAGCGCTCTCTCTCTCTCTCTCTCTCTCTCTCTCTCCAGTTCCAAGCATCAGTTAACAGAACCCCTTAAAGAACAGATGTACAGAAGAAATGCACCAATTTGTTATTTGTTGCACTTTGGGAGTGTCTATCCTGTGGGTTTTCTAGCCAAAGGCATATATGTTTCCCAAGAGAAATTTACTTTCATGAGAGAAGAAAATCGAGGCAAATCGCTGCTGTTAGACCCTGAAGTCAGAGACACTAGTTTGTTGCCCTTCTGTGTATGTGAAGAAAAACCCCACAGTTCCAAAAGCCATCACGATTCCAATCCATCTCTCATTCTCTCCCAGTGTGAAAAATTACAAATGAAACCAAATTTTTCTCTGTCAATAGAATGTGTATGATTACAGCTGTTCATATGTTCGGTTTAATGAAGGGCTGCACGTTTAATGGTAAGATTTATTAGAGACCGTACACTGCCGTGTACATGCAAAACCAGTTAATCGACATCTAAAATGCTAGTTGTTTATTCTGACATTAATGATCATATTTCTTAATTTGAAATGAAAAGCATTTGGGGGAAAACGTACTTTGTTTCCTCCAAATAAGAAATTAATAAATTCAATGTAAGAAATAAAAAGAGCCGAAGGAAAAAAAAATTATTGATTTATGTATGGGAGACAGGGGGAAAATACAAGGGTGCTTTATTTATTTATTTTTTTAAAGTCCATAATGCCCCATTCTGCTGGAGACAAGAGGCTTGATTGCCAGCTCCGTGCGGTTTCACGGAGATCTCCTACGAGGTTGGGTTCATAAACAGGTGAAATGATGAAGTTTATTGCAACGCACATCAACACTGAAACTAAATAACTGTGTTGCCATCTCAGTCTTGCTGAAAGACGGATGGTAAACTTGACCTGCCGCTGGTACTATCCGATTGCCATTTTTTATTCCCCCTTCGCCGCCCCCCCAGGCTGAGCCACGTTGAGTAAATGCATGTGCACGGTCAGGTCAGAACCCCGGGATCGGGTGAAACTCCGTTCACATTTGCATACAGGCGGAGTCTCACAATGAAAGCCCATCTGTTCCCGTCTCGGAGTACAAATCGAGTGTCACCCAGCTCACGCAAACGACAGCGGCTTGGCCATTAGCTGGAGGAACACTGGGCTCAGGTTACGGATATGGAACTGCTGATTTGGGTTTAAATACCTGATAACTGAAGACTTTTCATTACATAGGAACAAAGAATGAACTTTGAACTACCCAGAAGATACCCTCTCCCCCACATTTGGCACCCCAGTTTATCCATCTCTAATACTTGACTGTTCTATTACTATTTTTGTATAAAAATAAGCCAGGCTGACTGTCACAATGTCTTAAATAATTGCTTTTTTTTTTTTTAAAGGGGGAAGGCTAAGAGGTGGGGCGGCAAAGAGATGTTGTAAATAGAAAATGAACTCTGAACTTTATTTGCCCTCAAAGGTCGTTAATATCATGGTGATGTTGTTCGTTGAACTTCTGAATTTTACCAGGGTGCAAATTTTAGTTGTAAGAGTTTAACCAGAGTGTGAAGTGCCCAGGCCTTTATCCCTCCCTCCTGAAACCCCTTCAGTTAAGTGAGGCACCTGTCTTCTAGATTCTTCTCCACTCACAGGCCTGTTTATTCCAAAATAGTTTATTGATCATGATCTCTATCAAGAGAGGTTTCTTTTTTCTTTTTCTTTCTTTTTTTTTTTTAATTCAGCAAGCAACTCAGAGTTTACAGACAAAAAAAAATCACATACATTCTGACACAAAAAGACAGAGTTGTTCAGGAAGAAACCCCAAGATAATAAGCCCATCCAAGCTCCAGACATGATAAATAGAAGGAAATTCATGAGGAAAAAATATGGGCAGGCTTTCTTCAAATGCCTTTTTTGTCCTGTTTTATGGCAAGAGTCTATTTCTATGAAAATCTTTTTGAGGAAGATACAGGAAACTGGGATTTGGTTACTTGTGTTTCTATTTGAAATATTTCTCTATTGTGCTACATGAATCATATTTAACACTAGAGTACTATTACAGCGAATAGCCTTGTTTGGTTGGGTCCCCATGCATGCCCAGTTGCCTCTCCACACAGACAAGCTCTGGTGTAGAGAGAAAACAGGGTGGCCAGTTTTCTTTAACTAGCTCTGCTTTTCGATTTCCAATCAGTAATAATGTCATTACATACACTGCAAATGTAATAGCTGATTGGGGAAAAAATTTTAAATATCTGCAAGAACATTCTCGATTTGTTTTAAGCAATTGTGCAACTCTTTCTTCCACACATTTCCTAAACACTTACTAGAACAATTTTATAGAATGCCAAGTATGGGGATGGAATCCAGAGTGTTTAAAGACCATTGGGCATTAAAAGCCACGTCACCTCAGCCAGGAGTTCTTTACCACTCTGTGAAACTACGCTCTTATTGTCTGTCTTTTAAAAATTATACCAGGGGAAAGAAAAGATTGGAGGAGCCGGCTCTTTCTTTCTTCTTCTTTTTTTTTTTTCAGCCCATGCAAGAGCTTACGGTCAACCTTAATGGACGCTCTACAAGCATTAAAAGGGAGAATAGACCCTTTGTTTCAGAAGAATGTCCAAGACAAGGGTAGATTTTGGTTCCACTTTGTCAAGTTTAAGGGGAAATTGAATTCAGGAAAGACACAGAGAAATAGAGAGAGAGAGAGAGAGAGCTTTCTTAAACAACTTTCTTAGTTGTCTCCCTACTGCCTCCAATCTTCAACTTATTTTGTTATCTTGTAAACAAGTCAGAAACTTGCAACAGGAGCAACGTGGTTACGCAATGTGTTGGATGGAGGTGGGCTGTTCATTTGCATTCCATGCAGCAGGGTATCTTGAGTGTGACCAGGTCTTTAAACAAAGCAGTAGACATCGACATGTAGGAGATATAAAAACAGTTTTCTTTTTGGTCCACATCAAGATAAAGACCCATTCAGAAGTAGACTGCTTTAATTCCATCTCCCTAAAGGGATATGAATGAGACAGATGCTTCCTCTTTCGAAAAGATGAAATAACTTGTTTGTAGTCATGTTGGTTGTTTGGTTTCTTGTTCTGCACCATTGGGAAGGGTGTGTGAACAGGAACCGAACCTTGAACTTAATTTCCCCTTTGAACTCATGACCTTTGACAAGATTCCCCATGCGTTCCCCTTCAGACAAATTTCATCACAATTACAGTCCCTTCCACTTGAGTTAAAGATATATAATCATTGATTTGACCTAATTACCTGATACATCCCTTTCTTTGCAAGGTGAAAGCTAAATGTGTGAACAGAGGCTGACCCGTGAAGTTCTGATATCCAATTTTTATTCTAATTATCATAAAAACACTTTCAGCTTTAACTCTATTTTTCTCCAGTTTTCTTTTGGCCCCTTCCCTGAACCCACTATTCCTTCAAATTCAACAATGCCCCCGAGGTTTCAAGCTGCTAGCAGACCTCCACATGCATCATGTGCTACATGTGCAAAGTGTCATTTTTAAACAAAAAAACTAAAGGCTAACTCTGCATTAGAAAGTCGTCACTAATCCTCGTCTGTCATGAAAAAGTCTTCTGAGGAGATAAAAGGGTAGAAATCAGAAAGTTCCCACAAGCTTCTGAAATGATCTGACTTTTTAGCATCAATCCCCTATCCAGACTCTTTCTTACTAATTTACAAATTTTAGGTTATAAAGCAAGCCCTACCCATAGTTATAATAAATTGAGAACGTGTGTAGAAGGGTGACAGTAGGGTTCTGCTAAGTTTAGTGTAACAGCTTCAACAAGAGAACTTAAGTCATAGAATGCTTTCAAAAATAAAATATGTGAGTTAAAAGCAAAAGCAGGCCTGGTAACCATTTAAATTGACTTTTAAAATGAATTTGTATTTCTCTCTACAGCAAGTGAACTTTTAAAAGGCGTGAACTGAAACCACACAGGGTTTTCATTTATCTTGTCTTAGCCGATTGAAAAATAAAGATGGGTATACACTTGGAAAATTTCTGGGCAGCCCAGAAATCAATGCCAGTGCTTTTAAAATAAGTCCCATTGAGAATGCTTCAGGGATTTGTGTATTAATAAAATTATCTCCTATATTTGTGAAAATAAATGAAAAGAAAGAGAAAGAAGAGAGAGAAAGAAAAAGAATGAGAAAGGAAGGAAGAAAGAAAAGAAAGAAAGAAAGAAAGGAAGGAAGAAAGAAAGAAAGGAAGGAAGAAAAAGAAAGAAAGAAAAAGAAAAAAAGAAAGGGGTCAGTGAGGTAGCTCAGCTGGTATGGTATGGTGCTGCTCAGAAACCCAAGTTCAGTTCTGCTCAGAAACCCAAGTTCAGTTCCTGAGAGCCCATATGGTAGCAGGAGAGAAATGGCTTGTAAGAAATAAAAATGAATCATAAAAACAGTTAAAATGAAGAGTAAACAAGGGACTGTTTTCCACTTCTTTATGTTTCTATATAATCTATCGATCTATTGAACTATCAACTTATCATGTTCTCTCAGGAATGAAATGACAATCAAATTTCCTTTACATCATCTTTGTATAATACAACTACTACCTCCAAAGGTAAAGAGACACCTTAGGCAAAAGGGGACAAAGGACCCACAAGACACAGCTGTGAAGTCAAATCACCTGCTCTACTTGCTAGAGTTATTTTTGTCCCTTCTTCAAAAAATTAAATGACCCTTTTTTTTCTTTGAAAGTAACTCTTCATCTGACCACCAAAGAGGACCAGCATCCTGAATTTTATTCTTGGCAATTAGTTTGCATGAGATTTGGAAACCAAAATCTTAAACAGGAAAGGAAAAGAAAAAAAATGCACTTAGCCAAAAAACTTTAAGTAGGAAATTATTACAGTGTGCGCCAGGGCAAATCTTTAGAAGATATATATTCTTTGATGTCATTTGTAACTACAGAGTAGAATGGAAGATCACCATGATACAGGGCCAAGGGAGAGTTTCTTTTTTTTTTTTAATTTTTTTTAATATTATTTATTCAACTGTGTGCATATGCGTGTGTGTGTGTGTGTGTGTGTGTGTGTGTGTGTAGAACCACGGACGAATTTGCGAACCACCATGGACGCCTCCACCTCCTTCTGCCCCGGGATTCACAGGCTCCGCCCTACCAGGACCAGAAGCGCAGGCCGCCCCCGCTTCCGCCTGGCGTCTATACGTGGGATCTGGGATCCAAACTCAGGACCTTCCGCCTGCAAGGCGGAGGCTTAACCTCTGAGCCACCTCTCCAGCCCCCAAGGGAGAGTTTCTTAAAAAGTAGGTCAGACCTGCATTCTCTTTTTTCACTTAGAAAAGTATAGAGAACTGTGAAGAAGAATAGAAAATGCTACTTTAGCTTAAGGACCCAAGGTATACCCAAGGATGCATATGATAGAAAACATAGAGCCAGGTGGCCGGCATCCCTGCTAGACCATCACTGAGGATGGACCCACCACTTTGCATTCTTGTTGGGCCACCAGCAGGACCTTCATCGATGAAGTACTATCATTACATCCAGAAACACTGCAGGAGACAGGGAGAATTAGGGTGCCCAAGTCTGTCAGAGAAATGCTCCATTTGGCATTGCTTATCCCAAGGCCCAAGCTCACACGGTTACAAATGGATGGCTAGCAAAATAAAGTAAAAGGGAGCTCCCCTCTCTCTCAATCCTGAATTTCGGGACTGAGGAGTTAAATCAAAATTTTTGCATTTACACAATCATTTTTAGAATTGACACAAGCAAGAACAGAAATGCTAGAGTGGAGAAGTCAGGAAAAAAAGAAAAAGATAAGCAACATGTACCCCTGGGGAGGAGACGTGCGTGTTATGAATGAACTTCTACAGCAGAGATTCTTAATGTGGTATCTGTGAAACCTGCAATTATATGCAAATGCGCATGCGCGCTTGCCTGTGCATGCTCATTTTTATGGCCAGAAGGATCACTGCTACACAGTGATAAGAAAATGAATAAAAGCCAAAAAAATAATTATTGTAATTTTCAAAGAGAAGATGTTGGAAGCCAACTAACAGTCGCCATTGTCTCTATAACAGAGAACAGTGATTTCCAAACTTTTTTAAAAAACGATTGCCTCAATTATAAATTTTTATGAGATACTCCTATGTATATATAAATTTGCAAGCCATACATATAATATGGTCGCTAACAGAGAACAGTGATTTCCAAACTTTGAAAAAAATGATTGCCTGAACTACAATTTTTAAAAAATTTTATTTATTGTGTGCACGCGTGTATCAGAGAGCACTGTGTGTCTCTGTGGAGAACCAAGGGTGACTTTGGGAATAATCCTAGGTTGTTTCTACTTCCTGCTTGCTTCACTCTGGGATTTCCCAGGCTCCGCCCACCAGGGTCAGACGTGCAGGCTGCCACCGTTTGTTTTTTATTTGGGACCTGGGAACTGAACTCAGGACCTTCTGCTTTTGAGACAGAGTCTTAAACCCTGAGCCATCTCTCCAGCCCTCCTAAACTATAATTTTTTATGAGATACTGCCATGTATGTATAAATTTACAAATAATATGTTATACATAAATGGTATATATAGTACTAATAATTTACTATTATTATTATTATAGTAACTCATTTTTTCCTTTGATAGTCAAAATAAAACCCAAACACCTTACTATGGCTTTAAAGGCCTCTGTGATTTAGTTTCTTTATTGCCTCTCTCACTTTATTTTCTAGCCACTACATTATATCTCTTTCTTAGGAAAGAGTGCTTGTCGATTTTCACATCTGTGTTCCCAACAGCTAGTCTCAGGCCTGGTACATTGCTAGGTCCTCAAACAATAAATGAATGAATGGAGAATATTCACTATACTTGTTCATTGGAAAATGAACTTCGAAAGAATATTTACAGGATAAAGCCACTGCCCTAAGGTAAACTATCCATCAAAGACTGCTAAAATTCAGCTTTCTTTTCTCAACTTTCATAATGCTTGACACATCTTCCTGTCTTGGTCACTATTTCTTTTGCACAGCTCCCTTAGTAGTCTTTGTTAAGGGGAAAAAATCCTGTTCCAATTTTTTATCTTCTCCCTCATCATATCCAACATGTAGCTGGTGCCCAGACCTTGGGCTGCGGGTGGAGCTGACAGTCACATCCTGGCCATGACAAACTGAGGCTGGTCTACCCATGCAAGAGCCAGAATGCCAGCCCCTTGGAGCCAAGCTGAATGATGATCCCAGATTCTACACTCAGATGGATGTTCACGGGCATTCATCTGTTGACAAGGCTGAATGAAGAAAAAAGACTCCCACTGGAAACAAATCAATGAAAAATGGCCAATTCCTCATATGATAATGGAGGGAAAAACTATCTCGATGTTGATATGATAAAAGAAGGAACACAAAAGACTAAACATATTAGATGACCTTCATCTCTTTTTGTGGAGGTCAATTCTCAAACAGAAGTGGGAATATCACGAACATGGCATTTACATAATAATTTTAATATATATAGATACTGTATTGAATTAGGTTAAGAAATTGTGTTATGCAATGCAAACAGTTTTCGAGATGAGGAAGTGAAAGTGCTCAAGGGTTTGGATCAGCATAATTCCACACTTTAGACCAGTAAACTGGTCATATAAAATATCTATTAAAAAGTCTCCTTTTGAAAGAAACTGAAATATATAGAGTTAGGAAAAATTTCCATGTACCAAAAATTAGAACTTGAAATCAAATGATAATGGGCAATTTGCTTAACATTTCTGCAAACTGGTACCCTAGTCTATAATCCGAAGAAACTCAAGTAAATAACTGCTTCGGATCTCTTCAAGACTTGAAATAACTCACATAGGAAGCAGGTTGGGGGCCGGTGACAGCCCAGTGGGTAAGGTGACTGCTCACAAACTTGACGACCCGAATTCAGTCCCTGGAGGTCCACATGCTAGGAGAGAACTGATTTCCTAAAGTGACCACCACCCATGCACCGTGGAATGCATATGCATCTCTCTCTTTGTCAAATAAATGGATAAGTACTTCAAAAGAATCTACTTGGTTTTTTTAAGTAATCGTTCATGTTTTGTGGTTATTAACAACTGAGGGCAGAGTACATTTTAACCCTTATGAGACAGTGACTTAAAAACATTCTAGGGCTGATGAGCTAGCTTAGCCAGTAAGGACCTGCTCACAAACCCGGTTATGTACGCGCGATCTCCCAAGGTCCACATAGCATATGAGTCTCTTTCTCTCTCAAATAAATAAAGATTTTTTTAAAAAAAATCTCAAAAGTTAACATAACAGAGAAGCTATGAAATGGTAGCTGAAACTGGAGTACTTTGAGAGTAAAATAAAGCAAAATTCAGCCAAGGAGAAAAAAAGAAAAACAATCAAGAGGTCTGGGGAGAAAACAGCCCAAAATACAAGTATTAATAAAATGGAAAGGTATAGGGTTGGAGGTGTAACTTGTCTACCATCTGCAAAAATCCCTGAGTTTGATTTCCAGTACCCCCCACACACATACGCACACAAACAAAGATGTCAAGGCAGCAGAAAAGGAGCAAATGAACTTGGAAAATGACAGCATCAAAACAGCATTGTAATTCAAAAAGGACCTGGTAAAGGGATCGCGTTTCTAGATTCCTCGTACATGAATTGCTGTATTGAAACAGCCCACTGGTCCATCCCTTCTGCTACGCCACCATGACAGCGAGCAGATGTTTCAGAGGAAAGATCTACTCTCACCAACCCACCAAATCCAATAACACACCTAATGATGCAATACTCTGTCAAGAACATCATTTCTTTTTAACCTCGGATAGCAATTATCTTTTACCCAAAGCGGGAGTCTGGCTCACTTTGATTTCATGCTGGGTGGCCCACTTAAGAGGACCCACTTAAAATTACATCAAGCTGCTAGCTTCACTCACTTGACTTTTCTGATACACTGATCTACCTACACGATTTGCTGTCGCCACTGCCAGTATTAGACTCTAGTGGGCTTAGCAATCTTATAGTTATTATACAAGAAAATGAATTTGTCCTAGCAACTGTGCTCATCAAAATCTTGGCTTTCTTTCTTTCTTTCTTTTTTAGAATAATTCTGTTTTAAATTTTTTTATTATTTATTCAATTGTGTGTGTGTATGTGTGTGTGTGTGTATGTATGTATAGAACTAAGGGTGAATTCGGGAATCATCGTGGATTGCTTCTGCCTCCTCTTTTTGTTTACTCTGTCCCAGGATTCACAGGCTCCGCCCACCAGGACCAGGCTGTCCCCGCCTCCGCCAGGCGTTTGTACGTGGGATCTGGGATCTGGGATCTGGGATCTGGGATCTGGGATCTGGGATCTGGGATCCGAACTCCGGACCCTCTGCCTGCAAGGCAGAGGCTTAACCCCTGAGCCATCTCTCCAGCCCCAAAATCTTGGCTTTCTTAAAAATTAAGTTTTTAAAATTTTCAATTACTTTTTTTTTTTGCAGAACTAAAGCCTTACATATGCTAGTCAAGGACTCTACCACTAAGCTACATCCTCAGCCCCAAATTAAGGTTTTACACTATTATCTTCAGTGGATCAAAATCTTGAGTTCTGTTGATTTAATATAAATGATTTAAAATTTTTTTATTAATTATTCAATTGTGCATGTGTACGTGTGTGTAGAACCTATGTGTGTGTGTCTGTGTGTGTGTGCAGAACCATGGGCAAATTCAGGAACCACCATGAACGCCTCCACCTCCTCCTTGTTTACTCTGCCTTGGGATTCACAGGCTCTGCCCTACCAGGACCAGAAGCGCAGGCCATCCCACGCATCTGCCAGCGTCTATATGTGGGGTCTAGGATCCGAACTCAGGACCTTCTGCTGCAAGGCAGAGGCTTAACCCCTGAACCACCTCTCCAGCCCCATAAATGATGATCTTGAAGTGGATACAAAACAGAAATGAAGTTTTAAGGCTTGAATGAGAAATATGCATACATTGTGGCAAGAAAAACCTTTGATGAAATTCTCTGGGATCAGCAAGGTCTTGGGTTTCCTTGTTGTTGGTTCTTAGATTAAAGTAAAGGAAACATTGCAATGGCAAAAGGTACACAGCATGTGGTATAATCAGAGTTGTGGCTTATATATATATATTTTTTGTTCCAACAGGTTCAAATGTGGACAGCTGAAGTTCATTAGCCTCAAATTTAGCCTGTCACCTCCTGAGGAATCTCCTCTGGGAACCTCTTAGCCTGCCATACCCTTTGTGTAGCCCCAGAAGTCTGGGGTCCAGACCCTTGCTACGCATAAACTGGGAGTGGTGGCACATACCTCAGTCCTTGGAAGGTGCTGGAGGATCAGAAATTCAAGACTGGCTTGACTACAGGGCGAGTCCAGGCCAGCCAGGGATAAAACACACATTCGTGCGCACACACACACACACACACACACACACACACACACACACACACACTAAAATCCAAGCCAAGAGCCCATGGAAGAGAAGACCACCAGAGGTCTTAAGTGGGAAAATCACATTTAATCAAGTCTAAAAGAAAACGTCTGTTTTTTTCCCAATTGAGAAAACAATGACAAACTTGGACATGCCAATCATCCCTCCACCATTCTGGATGTAAGAAACAGCCGTGGGATTCTCTTTGTCATAGAGTGACTGGACTAGCAGTATTAAAATTCTGAGGAGGGGCTGGAGAAGTGGCTCAGGGGTTAAGCCTCCGCCTTGCAGGCGGAAGGTCCTGAGTTCAGATCCCAGATCCCACGTATAGATGCCAGGCGGAAGCGGGGGCGGCCTGCGCTTCTGGTCCTGGTAGGGCGGAGCCTGTGAATCCCGGGGCAGAAGGAGGTGGAGGCGTCCATGGTGGTTCGCGAATTCGTCTGTGGTTCTACACATACACAGATACACACACACACAGACACACACACACGCGCGTGCACATACACACGCACATGCACACTGCTGAATAAATAATAATAAAAAATTAAAATTCTGAGGAGGGATTTTGGGGACCCTCCTCCTTTTTAATAAAAAATTTGAAGCCACAATAAGAAAACCAAATATCTAAAATGTTTCTTATAAGAAAAGACCTGTCAAATGAACAAATTAGTCCATGTGCCTGTTAATTTTCCATTCCCGTAACAGAAGAAGACGATTAGTAAAGCATGCTGGCTCGTCCTGCAGTCCAGGGCTTAGGAGGATAAGCTTAGCAGAAGAGTGTGGTGAGCTAGAGTTCAACCTGGATCACATAGTGAATTCCAGGTCAGCCTTGGCTATAACATGAGACCCAGTCTTCCTCTTGCCCCCCACAAAGGTAGGGAGGATGTTTATGTAGGCTCACAGTTTCCGAGGTTTCTATCTATGATCTGTTGGCTCCATTGCATGAGCCTGCAATGATAGAAGTATAAGAACAGAATACAAATCTGACCTTATAGCCAGGGTCCCTGAGTGTCCTTCTAGAGCATATTCACCGAGGGTCTCAAGGACCGCTCGCTCAACTCTACCTCTGATGTATTCCACAGTTCCCAACAGTGGCATGTTGGGGGCCAAACCTTTATCACATGAACCTCTGCAGAACACTCCAAATGATTTAGAAGTCATTTTAGAAATTGACAGGTGGAAAAAAAAAAACAAAAACAGAGGATCAAAATTACCAGAGTATGTCATGAGCTAAGAAATCCAAAAGGATGCAAAATTACTCAGGAGCAAAAAGGAAGCCAAAAGGAAGAAAGCATGCAATTCCTATCAGTGACATCTACTGTAGCAAGAAATAGTCTCCTATGAACCACAAATAACAAGGTAATAACTCAAGAACGTGTCATCCAGAAACCCCTAAGTATAAATAAATGATATTATCAGTTCTTTGTATATTTTAAGAACCCTCCAAGTCATTTCTGGAAGTGATAGTAAATCAATAACATTATTTTCAAGTGAAACTGACATTTTTAGACAAAGAGAGGCTTTCAAGGTTAATTTTTTAAATATTCTGGATATAAGGCTATTATAAAAACCTGTAACATGGTAAATACTTATGTCCAGCATATGTACCATATTAAGCGATTTGGGCTGAATTTTATAATTCTTCCAAATAGTAATGGTTACTGAAGTATAGAAAATGCAGTAAGATGCTCTTAAAATTTTTACTGAAGGGCTGGAGAGATGGATCTGGAGATAAGCCTCTGTCTCACAAGCAAAAGGTCCTGAGTTCAGATTTCAGATCTTACCTAAAAATGCCAGGTGGAAGTGGTGGTGGTCTACACTTCCACCCTGGAAGGCGGAGCCTGGGAAATCCCAGAGCATAGCAAAAAGGAGTTAGAAGCAATCCAGCATGATTCTTAAAGTCACCCTTGGGCCTCCACAGGCACACACACACACAGTGTCTTCTGATACACACACACACATACACGTGAATGCACACACACACACACACACACACACACACAAACACACATGTGCACGCACGCAGAAAAAAAAGGGAAAATCTTATGAAGGCAAAGGAGCCATACATACAGAGGAAAAGTGTGAACTTTTTTTTAAACCAAAACATTTTTTATTATCAGCAATAGCAGTAGCTGAAAGAACAATACTAAGTAGCATTCTTGGAGACTTCAAAACTCTCACTAGCTGTTATCATTCTGGCCAGGAAAGAGCAGAAGAAGATAGTGGTTACATGCCTAATGCTTTCTGTTTCCACTGGACAGTTGTGTATCTGGGCACACGTAATGTGAACTTGGGCACATGAGGACTCAAAGTGTTCTCTTTTTGTGTGTGTGTCTCCCGATGCTGGTAGATGATTCAGCAGTCTACATCAGAGCACCAAGAAAAGAAGAGCAAGGCACTCAGGTAATCAATAATCCAGAGGGAGTGCAGAAGAGGCAGCTCATGTGTAAGCTGCCATTTACAAATAGGCAGAGAATGGTCCTTCAAGAAATCATTCGGGCCGGCTCTTCATCTCCCTAGATAGAAAAATGTAACTTGCTCAAGATAAAGAGATGGTTAGCTACCTTATTTTAAAAGATCTTTAAGGAACAATACTCCACACTAGTTTTGGAGTCTAGTTCATTTCATGATTTTCAAAGATAAAAATCTCTTTCTGGTCCACCCCTTCCATTCCCTTTGCCAAGGACATAGGAGAGGGCCTTACCACTGCTACCTGATACCATTGCAAGAATCACTTCCTTAAGCTTGTCTCTAAGCCCCTCTCTTGCTCCCCAGTATAGACTGATCATGTTAATCCATGATTTAAAAATAGAAAAATCATGGCTGCCTACAATCTGTAAAATAAAGGTGAAACAGATTTGCAGTCCTAACTAAGCTTTTTCTTGGCTTTAACGATCTCTTGGTCCAACCTGTTTGATATGTGTTCAGTCACACTTGCGGACCTAACACTACCCAAGAAAGCCCTCTGGCCGTCTCCTTTCCTATCTTTCCTTTTTTTTCATTATTTTCCTGATTATCCCCCCCCCCAATATCTATAGTATGTGTATGTCTGTGTTTGGTGTATGTACTGATAATATATGTGTACATTTATAATGCAAGTGTGTCATGTAAGAGAGACCATATTACCCTTGTGGTCAGAAGATGACTTTAGGTATTAATCCCTGTCTATCACATCGTTTGAGACAGGGTCTCTTTGTTGAGAACACTGTGCATGTCAGACTTACAAGTGTCCAGGGATTCTCCACCACAGCCGCACTGGAAGTAGATGCCCTTACCTAGTCAGTTTTAGGTAGGTTCTGGGGATTAGAACTTGTGTGGCAAGTATTTTACCATTTCAGTCCATACCTTTCCTTCATTTTTACTTATTGACTATATTTATAGACCTACTACCTCATTGAGATTTCTGCAGAATTTTCTGCTCTAGATGGAATGTACATTATAGAATTACTACATTCTACTGCTACTATTTTTTGCACATAAATGTTTTTTGTAAGCAAGGGTAGTTTTGCCCTCTTCTAAACTTCTTAACACTGAGAAGGCACATGAACGAGACATAATGTTTAATAAAATGTGCAATGCATATTTGTGTGTGCCAATTTATTTAGACTCATTTTTGATCTGTAGTTCATTTGAAGGAAAAATGAACAAAATAAACAATGACAAAACATTTATTGGTGATGACTTTCCAAGAAACAGAACCTCCAGGGGACTGGCTACTTCTATTTCTCTAGCTTTGCTACTTATTAAGAGCTCTCAGTGTAAGTGATCTCTAAGCCGGCTGCAGTGCTTCCAGACAGCACGTCTAGATGAGCTACAGGATGGCAAAAAAACAAAAGAAAAGGGGAGAAGGACAGACCTTCTCAGCTTTCTCATAGCATAAAAGAAAATTCTGTAGTGATGTTACCCTGTATCTTGATGCTAATTGGGACCTGCATTAGGTTGTCTGAGGAGGCAAACTGGTTTCAGCCAGTCTCAGAATCAGGATCCTGCAGTTCAGAACCATGTTGGAATGGATGCCAGTAACTACTTATCAAAGTCTATGGCAACTTGGGAGAGGGAAGGCAGAAATTGCCAAGTTTTCAGGCAATAGTCAAATAAAGCTAGTGAAGAAGAAGCCAAGCTAATAGAATTGCACTGCATAAAAGTCTCAGAGAATGGCATTAATTCCCTGGCATAGAAACAGCAGATAAATTCCAGCATAGCTAATATATTTTTAGTACTGAAAAATGGATAAGAAATATTCTTGACAGGATCTAAGTTGTACTTAATGGGTTATGGACACTCTGCAAGGAAAACAAAAGCATGGTTTTCTACATTGGTGATGAGAAGTGATCTTTGAAGGCAGCCTGCTTGGGACAACAAGAGCACAAAGCCCAAGGCTTTATGATAGAAGGAACAATAACATGGCCTTTAAATTTATTTATTTTCAAATTTATTAATTGTGTGTGTGTGTGTGTGTGCGGGTATGTGCTTCCACGAGGACCTAGTTTATTTCATTTTGAGACAGGGTCTCTCATTTGGCCTAAAGCTCATAGATTAGGCCAATCCCCGCCTCTCCAATACCGAGATTGACAAGTGCACATCGCCACGCCCAGCTTTGCCAGATAGGTTCTGGGGGCTCAAACTCAGGTCCTTACACTTGGAAGGCAAGCACTTTTCAGACTGAGCCATCTCTGTAGCCTCTTATCTTCTAACTTATTTAGCTTAACATGTATTGATCATAATAATATATCCTTGTTATACTGTAACAATTGATGATAAAAATAAAATAAAAGGTAATGATAATGTCTGATTCAACTTTGTATTCTCCCATTCCAGCCTCCAGCACATGCCACAGAGGAATGTCTGATAAATATATTCATTTGATTTTTAAAGAAGGGTAGGTCCTGTTCTGCTGCCCTTCTTCAAGTTCTGCGCACTGGGGTTTGTTTGTTTGTTTGCTTAGTGTGGGTCAGAGGGCATTATGTGTTCCTGTGGAGGGCCAAGGGTGACTTTGGGGATCATCCTGGATTGCTTCTACCTCTTTTTTGCTTCACTCTGGGATATCCTAAACTCCGCTCACCAGGGCCAGAAGTTCAGGCCCACCACTGGTTCCACCTGGCGTTTTTTACATGGGAGCTGGGATCTGAATTCAGGAGCCATCTCTCCAGCCCTATCATTACCTTTTAAAAGGATATCAAAATGGTTGGGGGCAAGAGCACTTGCCTAGCATGCTTAAGACCCTGGGTTTGATCTGTAAACAACACATACATATACACACACAAGCACACACACAAGCACACATGATACACACACATACTCACAGAGAGAGGCCCAGACCAAAAAAGATTTTAAAGAGAGAGAGAGAGAGAGAGAGAGAGAGAGAGAGAGAGAACTCAGAGGACGATGCTGAGAAGCAAATTCCAAATGGCCCACTGTACTGGAGGTCTGCAGCTCTTGCTTTTCTACTGCTTCAGGGAGAGGTTGGTGAAACCCGTCCTGGCTGGCACAACTCAGACCTTCACAAACCCCATGATTCCTCCTTGTTTAAAACTGATATAGTGACAACAGAAGAAAGGAAACACAGAAGAGCAGGTGCACAGTTTTAAAAAATCTTATAATCTTAGAATCCAGGAAAACCACCTATTAATATTTTGGTCTAGTTCGCATCTTGCTTTTTGACTTTAATTCACCATGGACATTTTCTTATGACAATAATGACTCTTCTTTGGACAACGTGGTTTCTGATGGCTGCACGACATCCCATCATAAGGGTGTGCTATCATTTATGAAGTCAGTGCCATGCAATGTGACAGATTATTTCCAATTACTTGAGGTTCTAGGAATGACGTTAACTGATTTCCTTAGACTAAATTCCTAGAACTGAAACTTCTGAATCCAAGGATATCCACATTTTCAAGATTGAAAAGAAAATTTCCTTTTTTATGAACCATAAGATAATATATGTTCACTCTAGGAAACTCAGAAATGACAGCATACCAAATATATTTTAGGGGTGAGAATTGCATGCCAAGAAGTGGCCCTCACCATATGTGCTGCCTGGCAGCATATTTTCACTTAGTAGTTTGAACTAGAAGGATGTGACGGCATGTGCCTATATCCCCAGCACTCAAGGTAGAGGGTGGGAAGGTGGGGAGTCCAGGACTAGCTTGGGCTACTGTACCTTGTGTCCAACTAAGCACAGTTCCTATGCAAACATCTTTTTGAAATGACTAGGTAAATACTTTACAAACATCACTTCAGGGTTTCCAAATGTTCCATTGTATAGTAGTAGCAGGCAGGTATGCTCCTTCTTCAGTTGTAAGCAAGCCTTACTCGAATGTGCTAAGATCATCTGTGAGTATTTATTTTATTCAAGTATGTCCCTAAAAAGGTGATTTAGTGATTCTCAAGGGCATAAACGCTCAAAGTTTGGGGGTTACATTGTCCTAATTTTTTTCCTGAACAGACCATGGCGTACCTATCTGTGCTATATGACCACTTCCTGTGCTTTTATCCCCAGCACTGAGACATGACCAATGATGCGGTTGCCATGCCTCCAACCATGCTCTCAAAGCTCCTCAAGCGAAGTGCTTAGTGCTAAGTAGTCACATGACTCACTCCCAAGTTGTCTTGCCAGCTATGCAGTGGGCATTGCGGAGGCAAGAATCATGTCTTCCTTTTTCCTTTTACATATATGTACATGGAATGAATGTGTTCATGCAGGTATGTGTATATGTTCCCGCATGTGGGTGCATGTGTGAAGGTGTATGTTCAGGAGTGTACACGGATGATATTTTGGGAATCATCCTCGATTCCTCTTCCATCTTATGGTTTTGAGCCTGGGTCTCGAATGTAACTCAGAGAACACCATTAGGGCTGGTCTGAGTGTTTTCCAGGGTTCAGGTGGCTACCACTCCAACCTGGAATTTTTTCATGGGACCTGGAGTTCTGGACTCAGGTCCTTTTGCTTCCAAGGCAAAGGCTTTAACCACTGAGCCATCTCTCCCAGCCCAAGGATTGTGTTTTATTGGCTATTACAGTCCCTGTGTGGCTGCATCTGACACAGGCTTAGGCACCAACTGTCAGCTGGATAAATGTACAGCTCACCATCAGAGTGCCCCATATTTTCCAAAAGAAACTGCTGCAAGATCAATTTTGAACTTAAATTTCTTCATGTAAAGTGTAGCCAACCCATGGAGAGTAAACAAAATTCACAAATGTCCAGGATTGCTAAAGTATATTATAGATGGACAGACGGCTCCACTCACGATTGCTGTTTCGTTAATGTGAAAGTGACACACATCTAGAATTTTGAATATCCTTTCCCTAAGCTGAAGTTATGATTTAAACTTTTTCCTCCTTTTTAAAAAAGTTTGTACGTGGTTGTGGTGTACGCACGTCCGTGCGCATGTATGTGCAGGAGCTCTAGCTCAGGCATGCGCGTGGAGGCTAGAGGCTACTGGATGTCTTCCTCTGTTACTCTCTGCCTTATTCTCTTTTTGACACATGGTTTCTCATTGAATGTTTTGCTCACCAGCTGGCTAGAAGGGTGAGCCCCTGGAATCTGTCTGTCTCCCTCCCCAACACCCTACGTAAGTCCTGGGGTTACAGATGTGCAAGTCAGCATCTTTTTATGTGAGGACTGGGGAACTGAACTCAGGTCCTCTTGAAAGTGCTTATGAAATGCTGGGTGCACCCTACCCACTGAGCCATCTCCCCAAATCCAACTGTTTTATCTTTCGTGGTGCTGGGCAGCTTCAGCGATCTGCAGCTTTCAGTTTGTCATACAAAAAGTCCACATCTGGCACCCAGGGTTGCTGCTCTGTGATATTTGGTACAGTGAGTGTAGTGGAGGGATTTATGACTTCTAATATTTCCCATTCACAATGGTTTCATTAGGACATAGCAAATCAAAGGACATATAAAATCTCATATTCATTGGAAGTCAAAACAAACTGTATCTCTCCACACTTTGACCTTCTATTTCAGACTCCTGGGGGGTGAGCTTTACCACTTATTCATAAACAAAAAAAAAACTACTGCTATGAGAGGCTTTCATTTTGAAAGGGAAATTGTTCATTAATTCACCCAAACACACTTCACGTTGTCAAATACATACTATGCATGCCATTTTTGTGCGCAAGCCACACAACCCAACAAGTTACAACCCAGTAAAGTACGGGAAAACTTAAAAGTGGTTGTTGTACTAACATTTCCAAGAGTGCAACATATCAATAATTCAACCTTTATTATAAACAACCTGGCAATGAACATCCTTTTATGTACATCTTGTTCTTTGCTGAACTGCCCTGATAATGGAGGGAAATGCAAGTGTTTGGTTTAGTATGGGGCAAACTCATTAAAATGCCTGTCAAAAATCTTCCTGTCCCATATTATTCTTGAGACTTTGAAGAGTTCATTTGTTTCAAAACCAGAGAAATGGAGACATTAAAAACAAAAGGAGCTATCTTGCCTGTGAGAAATGCTACAGGTTAAAAAGGCTTTAGCTCAGCAATCCTCCTTAGCTTCAGAACTAACTGGAAATAGATAACATCTGTTGTGTGTCTCTCACTGGAATACCGTTTGCCCCCTGCAAGCTCAGCATCCCTGTAAGTGAAGAATTAATTTTGTTTATAATATTGATGTTATAAAGTTGTTTAAAATGTTATAACTTTATAATGTTATGAAGTTGATCTAGATCAATTTAAAAACACTTAGACGTTAGATTTCATGAGATAAGTACATGCTCCCATGGTCCATTTTATTTTTTTTCAATTTTCATGTATACATGGGAGGAGTATGCATGGGTGTGTAGGTGTGTACCATGTGGGTGGTATATGTGTGTGTGCAGGTGCAAATATTCATGAGAGCTCATGGGTATGGAGGCTCAAAGGTCATACCAGGCATAAAACTTGATTGTTATTCCACCTGACTGTTTTGAGGCTGGGTCTAAACCCAGAACTGGTCTATAGGTCTAGCCTAGCCAGCCAGCTTTCTCTGGGGACTGATCCCTTACTTCTGCTTTCCTGGGTTAGAATTACATGCAGGCTGCCAGTCCCACATGACATTTTACGTAGGATCTGCCAGTCTGAATTCCACTCCTTTTACTTACATGGCAAGTGCTTTAACCATCTGCTGAGCCCTCCCCCCTCAGTCTTAAATATTTAAAAATATTCGTCTTTATTCCTGTGTGAATTATAGATTAGATGCTTAACAGGACCATAAGAAACATTTTTAATAATTTCCCTTCACTACTTTTTCTAGATCGTTCTCTTGTCTGATGATTGTAAAGCTTTAAATTTGAATAATATCAAAAATTTACAGAGTGCCAGGAGTTTATCATGGAGGGCTCCCATCCAAAAATCTTTCTTTACAAGGAAGCATTTTAAATAATGACCAAAAGCGAGTGACAAAACTAAATAGGAATGGGAAAGTAGTTCAGTCTGGATAGTGCTTGCCTAGCATGCATAGAGCTCTGGGTTCAAACTCCAGCATCACATGAATCAGGCATGCTAGTGCTTTTGGGAGGTAGAGGCAGGAAGACTGAGAATTAAAAATCATCCTTGGTACTGCTTAGAGTTCGAGGCCAGCTTGAGCTACTTGAGACCCTGTTTCAAACAAAACAAAACCTAAATACCTGAACAGGCAAAGGATTTCTGGTCATCCAGAAAGAACATTGAGCTATCACATTAGAGAGCAATTATCACTTTATTTTAATGTTTAGGATGTGCTTTCCAAAGTAGCCACTAAACAGTAGGCAGTGGAAAATACTCTTTCTGCAAATTTCAGTAGAGAAAAAGATCATTTTCAAGGGGCCCAGTGACAGAACCAAAAACAAGTCTTCAGTTCTGGGGTCCTGAGACATCTGGACTTTATTTTTTTTTCTCTTTTTTGAAGCTTGCCATGTATAGAATTCTGCATTTTTGATAAAAAAAATCTCTACAAATCTACACACAACGCCCTTGATCTCTTTCTATTCTCCATCATCGATCTGTAACATTTCCCACAGACGGTATTATACTCTCAGTTGTTTTTCCTTCTACTTGGTAGTTGAACTCAGAGACTTGATAACTCCTTTGGACCTCTGTGTGCCTGTGTATCAATTTGAAAAATGAGCAATCGCCTACAAGTATATTATGACTCAGTGTGACAGCCATACTTATGTTAAAGTAGTAAACTGAGAAACCATCGCGGTGGGACCATGATCAAGATCCTAGACCTTGAGACCATCTGGTTTATGTCTGGGTTCCAGCATTGTCAAGTAGACCATGTGTGATCCCAGATGAATCTCTAAGTTGGCGTCCTCACCTCAAAAACAAAGATACCACTCACCTCCCAAGAGCATGGCGTGGGTTAAATGGACCCATGTGTTCCAATAAGACTTTTAAACGGTGAAATGCTATAAAGTATACAAATTAGTGACAGCCTTCCTCATTAGCAGAGGCTTAAATACTTGTATAATGAAAAAATATTTTAATGCGTTGGAGAATCTATCTCTTGAGAAAGATTAGATACAGCAGACTCAGAGCAGGAAGACGATCCACAAGGCTTAATGAATGCTCGCTGAAGGAGTACATGACACCCTTATTCTGGGAAACTTACAGCCCTGGGCCTCCTGTTCTATTCTGTCTTCAGAACAAGGATGAGCTGAGGGCTTCGGAAGCTTCTACTCTGAGCAAACATCACACTGTCATTTAGACAACTTACTCCAAAGCCACTCATCGAAGGCTGTGCTTCACAGCGGGTGAATTCTAAAAAGAAGGGGGAAATTGCTGATTTATCTTTCAATCTGTAAGAATCCGTTCGCTATAGATTCTAACACTTCAAAACACTTGGCCAGTTTACTTCCTTTCTCCCACTCCACATCCTGTTTTCTCTGGGCTTCTCCCATAAATTTCCGGAAAGCCCTTCTTTTTACACATGTACCCCACACCTCTGACCTTCGCAGCTGCAGCCTATATACCTGGGTCTTTCTCTCCTCCCTCCATTGCCCACCAAATCTGCATCTTGCTTGTCCGTCTGAAATACCATTCCTGGGCACCTCTGATTGTCTAGGTCAGATGTAGACTTTTTTTTTCCCCCTAAAGCTATGCTCTCCAGTAGCTTCTCATAGTCATTCAATATAGATTTAGATTCATTTAAAAATTAATTTTTTTATGATTGCTTCTGTGTGTGTGTGTGTGTGTGTGTGTGTGTATTTGTGTGGAAATGGGCACTGTATGTGCCTATGGAAACCCAAGGATGACTTCAGCAGTCATCCTGGGTTGCTCTACCTCCTTATTGCTTTGCTCTGGGGTTTCCCAGGCTCTGCCTTCCAGAGCCAGAATTGCAGACCACCGCCCAGTCTACCCAGATATTTTTACGTGGGATCTGAACTCAGGTCAGCCCACTACCATTCTTAAGTAATGCCAGTGCTTTCTTTTTAGTGATCCGCACAGTATCTGGAGGAGGAACACTAATATAACTTCCTGTAAGGAAGGATGGCATATTGGAAAGAATGGAGGCTGCAGAAAACGAGAGTCCTATTCAAGAGCCGTCTCTATGGTTTATCTGCTTAGGTCCTCTGTGATGCTCAGTTTTCTCTCCATCTGGAATGTGGGAATAAAAATAACGGCAGTGCACAATAGAGGTGATAATTACAGGCAATCCATGTAAAGTTCTCTGTCTGGTAAACAGAATGCAGCCAGTAAATACACTACAGAAATCAGATGCTGCTCATCCACCTCACAGAGCACCATGCGCTCAGCATAGCTACGTGCCAAGTGATGGCTGTTGTTAGTGGTGAAGGCCAAGCTCACAAGTCTTTTCAGAATGGTGGCTCTGTATTTGTTTAAATGTTTCTTCCTAACTAGGGCTTTCCCTGGCATCCCTCGGAAGCGGATAAACTCCAGTGTTTGTTTTTTTTTTTTTTTCCTCTGTGGTATTATCAATTCCATTTAAACTAGTTCTCTTAAATTTATATGGTGGGGGAGGGGAAAGCCAGATGTATAAAAGTCATCAGACAGGCTTTAATGTACTATTACTCGGAACTTTTTACTACTCCAAAGGCGTTATGCAGTGGTATCCTGGCATGCAACTGTAGAGACTGGTGTAAGGACTGGGCCACCATGACTGTCACCAGCAAAGATGGGGGCTTAAAATTTTGACAGGACAGCAAGTCAGAAAATTCTTCCCTCAGAGCATAATTCAGAAGTTGCAACTTGAGAGGAAAAAAAGCATGCATATGTGTACACACACACACACACACACACACATACACACACACACACACCCCACTACCACCACCACCAGAGATGAACATATGTATGAGACACCAAAGTGCCGGGGAAGGAGAGGAGGAACACACACACACACACACACACACACACACACACACACACACACGAGTGACCAAGTAACCAAATAAAGAGAGCTATGAGTTCAATAACCAAGATGATCCCTGGCAAGGGTTCTGTTGACGTTGAGCACGGTTCCTTTATCTCTCAGAGACAATCAACCCTCAGCCACAGAAGTGCAACCTTAACCCTCATAACTCAGCTTAACATAGTGTTAAAGTTTGGGGGGACATTTGTCAGCACCGAAGCTGATACAATCAGTCTGGGGAACTCTAGAACAAAGAGCAGTGGGTAAAGAACATGTCTCCGTGCACATTCGTTTCCTTGATGAACAAGGAGCTATTAGCCACAGAGAGGGCATTATCTGGGTGAAGAACGATGCCGATTGTTTTAGCTGCTTCTCTTGAGATTGTGGAGACAAGCACAGGGTCTCCGTGAGTTAAGAAACAGTTTTTGTTACTGTGCTAGTGTGGGTTTTTAAAAATTACATTTAACTTAGCAAAGGGTATATAGACACAAAGCTATTTCTCAATGGTAACTGGAAACCAGTTTGAAACGAATTTGTTTTTAGTCTACCCTCTTACCAACCAGGAAGTTCAAATATAATCCTACAAAGGCCAGGAGACGGCTCTGTAGGTAAAAGCACTTGCTTGCAAGCCTTGTCCAGCTGAGTTCAATCCCCGGAACCCACATGAAAGCCAGCTGTGGTGATGCGCATCTGTGTTCCCAGTGCTCCCACTGCAAAGTGGGAGGCAGAGCCAGGAATCCAGAAGCTACAAGGCCAGCAGTCTGAAGGGCACAGAAACAGGAAGAGAAACCCCATCTCAACAAGGTGCAAGGGGAGGGCTGACTGCTACAAGTTTCCTTCTGACAGGTACCACAGCAAGAGTATATCACACACACACGAAATAAATGTAAAAATAATAATATAAGACTTGAAAAAAATCTAAGAAGACTAAACAGATTTTGCACATAATTCAAGAATGGTCATCTGCGATTTTTCCCTTCCTTCCTTCCTTCCTTCCTTCCTTCCTTCCTTCCTTCCTTCCTTCCTTCCTTCCTTCCTTCCTTCCTTCCTTCCTTCCTTCCTTCCTTCCTTCCTTCCTTCCTTCCTTCCTTCCTTCCTTCCTTCCTTCCTTCCTTCCTTCCTTAATAAAAGTCATTTTTAATAAAACCCTTCACGAAGGGAATAATATGCCCATTGGGCATGTGATTATCTGAAGGAGCAGACACCTTTGAAATCTCCCTACCAACTATCAGCTTCTTATTTCGGGGTGCTGGGTGTTCCGACCCAGTCCTGGTGCATCCTGAGCATGTGCTTTGCCACAGACTACACACCCACCCCTCAATCAATAAACTTCAATCTCAAACTTTCAAATAAAACTCTATTTACCACTTAGACCACCTGCTACCTTAAATTAAGCATTGCTCTACTGGCTTTTTGTTTTATTGCTTGCAATGCAATTTTAGGAAAACACATGATGATATTTCAGTTTCATGTTTTTAAAAGTATATGAACAATCACATTTTCTTAGTTAAAAAACTTCACTTTTAAACATGCCGTACACTTCACCAGTTATTCCTACAGCTTAAATCATTGATAATATTTATAAAAAGACTAATAATACTAACTCTTCTCTGGGCAAAGGTTTTGGAATTTCAGAGGTATAATTCAATCTTCAGTTTTTCTGATTGCACTGACTTTTACCATTTCCTTTTGCACACTCTTTAGATCTGTGAAGCTCTGAGTCGATCCTTTAAGTGAACAACTTACAAATCCAGGAACTTTCACCTAACCAACTTATTGAAATATGTTTCAGAAACTTGGATTTAGACAATAGCATAAAATATCTGCTTTTATCATTGAAGAAAATGAACAAGCCTATTTCATTTTTAAAGGATAGTAAAACTTTCTTAATCAAAAATATCTCAGGCATTTTTTAACCACATAGATTTGCTACAAACCTGCCTCATCTGCCAGGACAGTAAAACTGCCAGCCCACCTCAAGTCAATATCTCACATCGAGATGCCATGTTTTAAAAATCTTCCTGATCGGGTAAATGCTATGGGATATATCCTTTTTCTCACTCTACGGATATAGCTCTCATGAAGACATTTATGAGAGTTCAAAGGATTGAGAGAAAAATAAAACCCATGCTGCTTTTTAGCTTTTTTAAAAAAATTCTTTATCGGAATTTCAATAATTCATTTAGCAGAGTGTGCAAAAAAATTACATAGAAATCTTTTCTTAATTTTACACTTTTGCTATATATTGAAAATCCTACTCTGGCATGCTCTTAGATTGCTGAGGTTGAAAAACATCATATGTTAGAAATATGATGAGTGATAACTTGGGTAAGAGTTGAAAAGAATATTAAAACTCCAATCAGAACCCAAGTCGATTTTTGCTTATTCTGTAAGTGAAAAGTAAACTTGGAGTTGTGAAACTTTTCCCCTAGCTCGTGGCTTCTGTGGGGCGATATCAGGAGCTCAGCAATGTTTGCCAGCGTGGCTCACACTTGCAACGGTCATCATTTCAACATGTGGTGTATATCATGCTAACCATCGCAAGTGAACTACAGGATACCCCACAGCCTCTGATCCGAACTGACCAAATCACCACCGTGTGCAATTCTGGTTCTCCCTCCCTCTGATCTAACTTCTCAAAAGCAAAAGGGAAAGAACATGAAAGAATTTAAAGAAGGATGTGCAAGACCAAGAAACAACAAAAATGCTTAAAGGAAGGTCAGCCTTGGATAAGCAAAATGGAACCACCTAAAAAGTTTGTAATCAATGTGTCTTTACACATCGGCATCCAGTTTTTTTTTCCCCTCTAGACCTGCTTAGTGGCGCAGCTGAGCTTTCCTAACAGGACTGGAATTAATATCAACTCTTCTGGTATTTGCTGTAAACTTCCTTGTATCTGATAGGCAAAATTACTATATTTAAATATTTGTCTCCATTGGACAAAACTAGAAGTTCTCACACAGTAGAGAAGAAAAAAAAATGTTTTCCTAAGAGTTCATACACATGCCTTTTAACGTTGGATAAAGCATATCCAAATGGTTGGTATAGTTACTGTTCAGAAATTATGTTACCAGTTGAAATTTTATTCAGTAAACTCGTATCCAAACTCAGTAAAAAAAAAAAATTCCCTGTTTCATTTCTTTTAATGTTTCTCATCCCTAAAAAACAGGGAAATAATTTTAATGGATGAGAATTAAGGGGAGAAACCCTTAAAACAAAGTCATCAGATCTAAATGAAGTAGTTATTCTAGAAGAAGCAAACTCATGAAAGATTCTATCTACCTGGAAAGCTTCTTTAACTTTCTAAGTGCTCCTCAGGAGAAAGATGGTTGGCTTTATAGATGAAAACATTTATATAGGCAGAGCAAGAGAGCCAAGAAGGCAGAAACAGACCACCTTGATTTCAATGATTTCAATTTCAGCAATATGATAAAGAAAACAATTATTTGTAATACGATAATTAACTAGAACATAGACATCCTATCTTAGGAAAATGTCTTCTGTCTTTATACTTGGAGAACTATCATTAATCCCCCTATGCACACATACACACACACACACACACACACACACACACACACACACACACACACAAGACAACAGACCCTGATGCTTCCTTATAGCTACAAAAGTCAGACTTTTGCAAACAATTTCTATGCTATTCTGCTACCAACTGTGATCGTCCAACACACTGGTCATTGCAACCTTCCTATTTTAATGTGGAAAGAAATATGAAACTTTATGCTCATTAATAAATTTTGCTTAAAGAATAAGTATTCCAGGATAACGTTCCCAAATTGTTGTGTAAAGACAAATCTCTACAAACGAAAGCTTTGGAGAGCTTTGTGGAAATTCTCATAAATGATTTAAAATTAGTAGTCAGATGATGTAAATCCAAGAGCAACTGTAAGGTTTTGGTGACCAACAGAGAAGTTTATAGTAATAAATAGCATAGGTGGAAGTGAAAGGTCCATCTGAATAAATTAGGTTTGACATGAAGAATAAAAGGAATAAAATGAGAATGTTCTAGCTTTTAAGAAAATCTATAATTTAGTGTCACCAAAAATACTGTTTTGACATGAAGAAAAAATACAGCCCAGGATACAGACTACAAAATAAATAAGATCCCCAACACTTAAGTCCTGAGAGGACTCAAGCATGTGGTTTGGAATTACCACTTCTAAAAAAATGTAAAAATGAGATGATTACTATGAAGAATCATAAGTGTTTTGCAATTAACAACTCTTTTTGACACGTTTGTTTAGTTCCATTTTCCGTTGCTCCTAGGAATCTCAATCCTAAGAATAAATAAACGGATTAAAATTTCACGCATCACAGGGAAGGAGCACATCGCTTAATCAAAGTGAATGGATTTCCATAGTTTTAAAAATATCTCTTGTTGGGGTGAAATGTGTCAAGATCACCAGTATTCAACCTAATATTCCATCATTGTGGTATATTTCCACTCTTTCCACATGTGTCTAATCCTTTTCATTCTGTTGTCTCTGTGTGCCTTCTCTTACAGTTCCTCAGTTAGCAAAATGGTCAGTATTCCTTTTTGGAAAACAGGAAAATAAACTCATTTATTTCTAGAATTTGCCAAGTTGAAACATGGGAACCCACATTTCCTTCAAATAAAAAAAAAAAGAATCAACCTAGCCATTTCTCAGGCTTCTGAGTAGCCTTTTCAAAACAAACCAGAATAATTTTAGGGATGGTGTCTAAGCCTTAATATAGCAACTTCTCACTGGTTTTTGCCTAGAGATTAAACTGTCTAAAGCAGACATTTCAGTGAAATTCCACAAAACAGTTATAATTTTATACTACCTATAGAAACATACATCTCCCCTTGAGCTATCTGCCATTTACTAGAACTTTATAAATATCTGAAATGTGTCCACCATAGAACAAATGTGATAATGATAAATTATAAAAATGGTAAGTTTCATATTATTGGAAATGTAGACAAGATTAAATCTGCCAGGATGCTAGCTGCATCCTTTATAATTGACCAGGCAGAAAGCACCTGTAAATTTGTTTTAAAAATCATATCCAAGTCTTTGTTTATTTCTCACTAGGAATATAAAACTTTCAAGATTATGGTTTGCTTTACATGTCTTCCCCTATTTTGTGTAGTAAGAACATTACCAAAATAAGGGTTGCAAGAAAGTAGTTATCTTTGAAGTTTTAAGGCAATAAATTTATCGATCTGAGTGCATTCACCTGTGTGCACGTGTACAAAAAATTTAGTTCTTAAATTCATCCCTAGTTCCATGTGTTTGAAACTTCCATATCCCTCTAAAGCATGACAAATGCAGAAATGCTCAAAGCAGTTTTGTATTTTACCACACGAGGGTGCTAGAGAATTCTGATCTCTTCTAAGGTCTATAAAATCCTTTTAACTGCTCCTTTATAGACATTCAATTACAATAGACATTAAAACATTAAAATACACATATATCCCAGCATATGCCAAGGCAAGCACTACACTGCCATGTTCTCCAAATAACTACCCATGCACCATCAAATAAACACTTAGGCTTCTTCTAGTGGCTTCTGTTAAGGGTTTACTCTTCTGTACTCCCCTCCTAAAAGACAGCTTTCTTGGGGTAGTAATCCCCTTGGAATGGAGAATAACAAGGACCGTGATAAAATACCCAGGGCATGACAGGAGCAGAGGAAGGTACGGATTCAGGGAACTGAAATTTATTCAGTTTGGAAAAGTGAAGACCCCAGGGGTAAATGTTCGCCGTCTTTAGTACCTTCTAAAGGTAACAGTATAAATGAATTAGGGGAATTATTCAGTCTCAGGAGATTGGTACAGCGAAGAGCAATGGCCTGAAACTACGGAAGGAAAAGTTTAGGTTAGACATGAAGAATAAATTACTAATAATAGTTGGGCGGGAAAACTGTCCTACCAAAGGAGGCTCCAATGTATAATCACTGTGTTTGATAATTGATTAAATGAGATATTAGTAAGAAGGATGTGAATTCATTAGAAGGCCTAGATTAGATAACTCGAGTGATTTTTTTCCCCCTGAGCTCTGACAGTCTTTAGGTCTTACTGTTCATGGGCAATTACAAACATCTTTTAAGGCTACTAATGATCATTCATACAGAGGCGAGCTCAAGATTCCAGTTAACTCTGTGTTTCATTAACAAAATAAAATCTAAGGTTTCATGATGGAGTAACATGATCATAAAACTATGCCTACGTTTCAGAGCATTCTGTGAAGATACACTGTGTCATGTAGCTGTATTCTAACAATTTATAAAATAGGTCTTCAGGTCTTTTTTTGACCTGATTATGGGAAGAAAATTTGTAGAGGAAGGGCTGGCAGGAGTAGAGGGGAAGGAGATAAGTAAAATAAAAGGGAAAATAATCGAATGTATTATATATGTGCGTGAAATTGTCAAAGAGCAAAATTCATCAATAAAAAAGAAGGAAATGGGTTTGCACATGAAAACGGTCTATAAAGGAAAAATTCTTTTTTTTTTTTTTATTTCAGCTCATACAAACTTATTAGGTACACCAGTTCCCTCCCTCCCTCCTCCTGGAAAAATTCTCTTATAAGTTCCAATATTTAGAAGCCAGAGATCCTGTTCTGCAGAATCTTTGTTTTCTGTTAGACTAGTGTTATCTGGACTCAGGAGACTTAGGGCCCAACGTTAAGAAAAAGGTCGTCATCAAGATTAGAAAGGCCATCCAGGGGGGCATATGATGTCTTTTGTGAACTGGACAGTCTTTCTCTATTAGACTCAGGAATCATCCTGGATTGCTCTACCTCCTTATTGCTTTGTCCTGGGGTTTACCAGGCTCTGTCTTCCAGGGCCAGAAGTGCAGACTGCTGCTCCTCCCTTCCAGGAATTTTTACATGGGATCTGAGCTCTGAACTCTGGTCCTTTTGCTTACAAGACAAAGGTTTTATCCTGAACCATATCACTCTTTCTTTTGTCCCTCTCCTCCCTTCCCTTCCCTCCCCATATCACTCTTTCTTTTGTCCCTCCCCTCCCTTCTGTCCCCTCCTGTCTCCTACCTTCCCTACCCCTCCCTATCTTCTCCCCCTGTTTTTCTTTAACATGCCAGATATCAAACTCAGGGACTTGCAACATGTGAGGCAAGAGCTCTACCTCTGGGGTATGTCCCTAGCCCACTTCTGTCTTTACTTGGAAAAAATTAATATTATATGCTAGGCTAAAAGAATAGAAAAGCAAAGACTGTCAAAGTAGGAAGAACTGGATACATATTAAGCTTATTTACATAAACATTTGACTTGAAGGAACTGACTTGACGTTTCTCTGACTTTTTGTGAATAATAGGCTTGAAGTAAAAGAGGACTTTACCTTCAGAAGTTTAGGAAAGATGGTCCTAATACTAGTTGAAAAACACTGAGAATCCAGAAGTCTAGAATTTGAGATGACCAACCTTGTAGTGAATGAATTTTCACCTGCAAATCTACTGCTTATATTTAACTATAATGCATTTATAAAAATCAAAGAACAAGGGGCTGGAGAGGTGGCTCAGGGGTTAAGCCTCTGCCTTGCAGACGGAAGGTCCTGAGTTTGGATCCTAGACCCCACGTATAGACTCTGGGCGGAAGCGGGGTCAGCCTGCGTTTCTGGTTCTGGTAGGGTGGAGCCTGTGAATGCTGGGGCAGAGTAAACAAGGAGGAGGTAGAGGTGGTCCATGGTGGTTCGAGAATTCGTACATACATACATACACACACAACACACACACACACGCATACACGCACAATTGAATAAATAATAAAAAAATTTTAAAAAATCAAAGAACAAGATAATTACAAATGGTGTATAAGATTTTCCAATCAACAGCATGCTGAGATATATAATTCTACTTCTGGCTGACTTATATATAATCCCATATGTATAATGCATATATATACTACATTAGCAACTAAATCACTGTGTAACATTTTGTCACCACCAGAAATGGTCACACAGACATTTTCCATGGTCACATGCTAGGAGGCAATGATTATTAGATGTTATGACTGGTTTAGAGTCTGGTTTAGAGCTGGAGAGATGGTTCAGAGGTTAAGACACTGCCTCCCAAATAGAAGGTACTGACTTTGGATGCCAGGTCCCACAGGAAAAGGCCAGGTGGAAAAAACAGCAGCGATTTGCACTTCTGGCCCTGGTGGGCGGAGCCTGAGAAATCTCAGAGCAAAGCAAGAAGGAGGTAGAAGCAATGCAGGATGATTCCTGAAGTCACCCTTGGTCCTCCACAGGGACACATAGTGCCCTCTGATACACACACGCATGCACGCACACACACACGCACACACAATAAAAGTCTGGAGAGAAACAAAGGCTACCCCAGGCATGATGTTAACATGGACCTCATCTGTCAATCTGTCAAGTCACTCATTTCAAAAATCAACCATAGGCACTTGAGAACTGCCACTGTTATTCCACTAATTGGGGGAGCTCAATAAACGTTTGACCTTTCAATGACCAGACCTTTACTCACACTCCCAGTCTGGAAAAGATTTCCAAAAATGCTTTGGCTAGAATCCAGGCCAAATACTACTTTGACTTTCTCCCCCAAATACTGCAAGATCAGTCACGAGCTCTGTCTCCCTCACCAACCCTCGTCTTCGCGCCACATGAGTTGTTGTGGGGGGAGATGGGACTTCGCAACCACGTGGTTTGCTCGCCAAGGAAAGGAATGACGTCTCCTTCCTCCCGTCTTGCCCTCCCCACAGTAACTAAACTTGGCTGCATAAGAGTCCAACAAGAGAAGTTCAATAGCTAACTCTTCATCAGTAGCATATTCAATCTATAACATGGACGGAAGACCGAGAGAGAGACCGAGAGAGAGACAACTAATTAGTATGGTGTCAAATCAATTCCAGAACTTAATGTATTTTATTCACAAGTTTGTTAGCATTTATGGACACTTTCGAGGTGCTTCATAAGATGCACGGCTCTGAACTACTCTGGGAGGCTAAGGACATGCAAACAAGAGAGACACGAGTCTGAAGAACTTGATTGAACCTTGGGAGAAGCAGCATAGGAGCCAGACTTAGGCCTCCTGCAGGACTTCTCGGATGCCACGCAGGAGAGAGCATGCTGAGCTCACACAGGTGGTAGAGGGACACACGCAGGGCAAGCAGGGAGGCCCCTCCCAGGCACCTCACCCTGGCCCCTCCCAACACCTCACCCTGGCCCCTCCCACACACCTCACCCTGGGCCCTCCCACACACCTCATCCTAGGTGTGGCTCGTCTGTTGCTGGCTAGTCATAGGATACTTGGCTTCTTTGAAATGAACTTTCCTCTTTGGTAAACCAAGGCTAAACTAGGTGAACACCTAGTCTTTTCTAGCTCTGCAACTGTGATTTTATGTAGAAGTTGGGGTGAAGTTGATAAGAAGTTTTTACTTAGTGAAAGATACTCAGCAACCAACAAGCGAGGGCGTTTTGGGTTTGTTTTGTTCTGTTTTATTTTACAGGATAATCCAGAACTGAGCAGAAGGTTCGAGTTTAAACACATACCCACAGCCGAGTGTGCCGGGAAAAAGCATGAAAAATGGGTTGGTCATAGACAGATAATTGTTATTGTTCTTTAATTCTTCACAAACATGTATAATCCTCGGTGATCATTTGTTTAAGTTATATAAATTACTGTCGAATTTGAAACCCAGTTTGTTATCTTCAGCTGTGATTTATACCAGACAGCATACACGACATGATGCCTCAGATCTAATAAGACATCCATCTTCATGAAGAAGGTCACTGTGATCCCGAGTGACAGTTTACTCACCCTTCTCACAGTTAACTCGGCCCCAAGTCCTTCATTTCTGCCAGTGATCTGAAATCTGGAGAACTCACCTGACGCCAATAGACAGACACTCAGAAATCCACCAGGCTCAGGAGCCAGGGCGGCTTACTGTACAATGTGTTCTTGGACCCCCGAAACAGACAAGCAAACAAGTTTTATGTTTCTCTTCCATGTAAGCCTCTAAACACACATATACATAACTTCTATTAGTGTTGACAGGAGCCTGGTGCCTTTATTAAAGGAGAATATATCTCCCAGCTAATGACAAAGATGAAAGCAACTGCATGGGGGATAAGACGAAAGTGTGATAAATACTTGTTTGAATGCATGCATGCACGTGTGTTTATTTACAGACATGCATGGAGGGAGACTGGTCATTTTTTATGAGCTTCATGTTACAGAATAAGAAGGAACTAAGAACCTTGAATATATTCACAGAGTTTATGTGATTTAAACATACACACACACCACAAGGAATAAAATAATGAACCTCACTCTATAGAAGGAAGGAGAAATGACTTGCTGGCTATAGTCTATTAACTCTTTTGATCTGCCAAAGTAACCTTGGTATGAATACTAGATCTTATTGGCACTAGAGAACCGATGATTGAACTTACAATAGGTTTCTGACATTCCAGTGAAATAGCTCGAAAATACACACAGTTGCTTGCAAAGTCATCCATGGGATTTTGCTGAAGATTTCTCCTGATCAATGAGGTCATCTCCCTCTAATCTCTGCACCATTCACTCACATCCTCAGTAAACACTGCAAAGTGCTGTTTATTTACTCTAGGAAACCTTGTAAGTTTACTCCGGGCCTTATTTATTCCCCATGATGGGGATCTCAAACGGGCTTGTGAGCAAACAAATTTTTATATTCACTGAATATAAAGTCTGTGAGAGTATGCTCATAGATCTAAATGGCAAAACTAACTTAGTAAATAGAAGTAACTTCACACAGAAGAGGAAACGGAAGTTCAAGAGACGAATTCAGACACTTAAAAGGACATCCTCTCGGGCCAATGAAATGAGTCAGTGAGTAGGGTCTCTTACCTGTAGAGTCTGCATCAAACCTGGAGACCTGGGTTTATCCCCAAAAGCCTGCATGTTCTTAAAAATTTCATACATGGGTTCTCTCTCTTTTATGATCTTCATGTTACACAATTTAAAAAACTCTCTCTTCTCTCCCTTTCTTTTCCCCTCTCTTAACTAAATATTTTATTATTATATTATTATTATTATTATTTATTCAACTGTATGCATATGCGTATGTGGGCGCGCGTGTCTGTGTGTGTGTGTATGTGTGTGTGTGTGTGTGTGTGTGTGTAGAACCACGGACAAATTCGCGAACCACCATGGACGCCTCCACCTCCTTCTGCCCCGGGATTCACAGGCTCCGCCCTACCAGGACCAGAAGCACAGGCCGCTCCCGCTTCTGCCTGGCGTCTATACGTGGGATCTGGGATCCGAACTCAGGACCTTCCGCCTGCAAGGCGGAGGCTTAACCCCTGAGCCACCTCTCCAGCCCTAACTAAATAAAATATTAAAAAAGAAACCTTCTTAAACAATAGAACTCTTTAGAATACTACAACCTTGAAACTATAAAACAAAACAGAATAATCTATAACTGTAATTGGAGATAGTAATGCAGAGAGGCCTCTTGGCAGATAAAAGAAAATCAAGTCTATGGAAGATCTGAAGAATACCATTTACATAGATAAAAGTGGCAAGAATATATTCTTGAATAGATACTTCAGGAGAACACATCACATTTTAACATAAAATAATAATTACCAGGATGTGAATTAAGACTCAACAACGTGTAAAGAATCAGAACAATATAGAAGGCATAGACCTTTTAACATAATGAAATTAAAAGTCAATAATAAAAAAAAGAGTAGGCTCTTAAAAAAAAATCTAGGCACTGAGCTAGTGAGATGCTCAGTGGGAAAAGGCACACATGTTGGTTGGTAGAAAGAGAAAATCAATTTTCGAAAGTTATCCTTTGACTTCCACACACCCTCACACAAGATATATAAAACACCTAGAAACTACAATAAAACAAGCCATAGTAGAAATCAGAACATAACACCACAAATACTTCTAAATGGCATGTGGGTTTCAAAAGATAAATTCACAATTACCAAGGATAATTTCATAAAGGAAATTATAACACAAAATGGAACTAGGAAACATGATGAGGGCATACGTGCTGAATTTTGTGGGATGGTGGCAAGTGGTAGCTTGAGAATGATTTTTAGCTCTGGGTGCTTTTATTTAAAAATCAACATTCATGGAACAAAAAGATAAGGGAAATGAGTTGGAAAGATCAAGGAATGTGTGACTAAGGGATCTATTGGGACCCTCCCATGGTTGAGCCTTTTTCTAAGCTTTATTTCTCTACCTGCAAACTGGAGCCATGGTACTTTCCTTCTGAGCTGGTTTGAGAACTAAACCCAAAGGAAGCATTTCATCACCCCTTCAAACTCGGTGACTCCACCTTCTGTCTTATAACATTTAATATAAACTTAAGTTTCACCCACAAAAATCTGGTCAATAAATTACATCTTCACTTCTGTCTTTCTATCATGCCCACAGAATAGGTAGATAAAGATCACCATCTTCCTCTTGGAAACAGAATCTCATGTAACCTAGGCTGACCTTGAAAGCTCTGTAGAGCTGAAGATGACCTTTACTCTTGATTCTCCAGCATCTACCTCCCAAGACCAACCACTACACCCAGCTCTAAACCTTTGTTTCGATTTCACAAAACTAAAATAGTTTGGAATACATTCAATTCCAATGTCTTTTTCCCATCATTTGAAAAATAAAAAAGGGCTAGAGATCCAATTCAACGGTAGAGCAATTGTTTAGAATGAAAAAGGCCCTAGGTTTAATTCCCAGCACTATAAAATAATAACAACAACAACGATAAGCAAAAAATAAAATTGTGGGTCTTAAAACCCACAAAGATCAACAATATTATACATCATCTTTTTTTATTTCCGGTGTTGGGATTTAACCCAGAGCGTTGTAGATGCTGGGCAAGATCTGTATATTCTCAGCCTTGTGAGAATCATAATCATAAATCCAAAATTGACTAAAATTTCAGAATCAAAATGAAAGTAGAGGAATGTAAAAATAAAAAGCGCTCAGAGTAACACTGTTAAAGCCAATTCCAGAACATTCTCTGTATTTTTCAAATGTGTCTTTTAGAAAAAAATATGGAGTTGAGAGAAGGGTCACTGTTGGCATCTCAACCAACTTGCAGTATCTTTTAAGTCACCAAGCGTTTGATGGATTTATCAGTAAAGGTTTCTTCAATTAGTCATTATTACTATTACCCATGATATTATAGACCTTGACTTTTTAACTTACTTCTCTTTTACCTAGAGAATAAAAATCTTCCATAATCTTCTAAATATGAAGTAAAATGAAGCCCTAGCCACACTCTCACTTCTTCCCAGATATATCTATGCATGTCTTCCTTCAACAAGAATATAATAAATATATTGTAAAGAATATATTTGCACAGATTTTTGGTTTCTTCTAAAATAATTAAATTATTTTTTTCTCCTAGAAGGAGCCACTATAGCCTGATTATAGTTGAAAAAGAATGTGTCAATAGGAATTCTATACCATATTGATGGACTTTATGTATGCTTCAGAGTCCATTGTATATTTTGGACACTAAAGGCAGTAAGATCTTGATATTCTTGGGTGACTAGTTTTGTATAGTTGTATTAAATGTCTCCTGGTAGGGGTTAAGCCTCTACTTTGCAGGCGGAGGGTCCTGAGTTCGTATCCTAGACCCCACGTACAGATGCCGGGCAGAAGCTGGAGAGGCCTGCGTTTCTGGTCCTGGTAGGGCGGAGCCTGTGAATCCCAGGGCAGAGTAAACAAGGGGGAGGTAGAGGCGTCCATGGTGGTTCCCGAATTCGTCCCTGGTTCTACACACACATACATACATACATACACGCGTACACACACATACACCCACAATTGAATACATAATAAATAATAATAAAAATATAAAAAAAATGTCTCCTGGTAAAAAAATTTTTTCTTTCGATATAGTGGAAACTCTGCTTTTGGTTTAGAAATGTAAATGTTGCTCCTTATTAGCAAATCACTGCTTCCGATGGTGGGTTATGCTCTGTGAATGTTGGCTTGTCTGTAGCATACAGCCTGTCCCAGGATTGTGGGCACTTCCAAAGGAAAAGGAACTGTGGTTGGGTAGTAACACACTCTCATTTCTATGCATGGTTTAGCCTGTAACTTTGGTTTTCTTTCTTTCCTTTTTTTTTCATGCTGTGCACCTGAACAGAAGTCTATATTTTTCTAGATCTCTTTGTAGTTTTCAAAAAGCCTGGACTCCAACACTGTGGTTATCGCTTCTTATCGGTAAAGCTGTGGGCAGATGGGTTAGACGGTGTGCCCTTTGTTAATTCTGTTCTAGCTGGGGGTGGAAGAAAATGAGACTGAACTATTTGGATGTTTTCTAATAAAGATAAAATTCCAAAGGTCAAAAATTTCACAAAGCAAGAACAAAACAAAATGTATTTGGCTGCTTAGAGACTTGCCTTAGCTGTCTTAACAGCAAATGGAGACTCACTGATTTTGTGTCTGCTTAGTGTGCCTCCCCAGTGGGGTGAGACCAGGAGGGTAGGCACTGTGTCTGCTCTTTCCTGCATCTCTCTGACTGCTCACACCTTGGAACCTTTAAATAAACATTGCCAAATAATGCACATCACAGGTTGCTGTTCTCTATAATGGTCAATCTAATTAAGCAGGACATAAAGTCTGCCTCAAGTTTTAACATCTTTATAGCTCTTCTGTCTCTTTAATTTCACGGGAAATGTGTCTTTAATTCTTAGGGGAGGGAACCATCACATAGCTCAGGATCTGGACCCACGATGCAGTACTTTGCAAAAACTTAAGGACCACCACGCCACGGCAGCCCGGTTTCTCTCACTTCTACCAGTAATGGTGTCACTCAGAGAGTGCTTTTTATGAAAGTTATGCCCAATATGAAAGGCAGAATTTTTAAGTAACTCCTCTTTTGGGGGGAACCTTTATGGAACAATATTTCATATTTTGGAATTTTCCATATGCAATTTACAATATTTTCCCCCAGTGCTGGGGATACAACCCAGGGCCTCATGCATGCTTACGTTACACTCCCAGCTTTGTCAATAGAAAAATTTTAATGTAGATTTTTAAAATTTTTTTTATTATTTATTCAATTGTGTGTGTATGCACGTGTGCGTGTGTATATAGAACCACAGACGAATTCGGAACCACCATGGACCGCCTCTACCTCCTCCTTGTTTACTCTGCCCCGGGATTCACAGGCTCCGCCCTACCAGGACCAGAAACGCAAGCTGCCCCCGCTTCTGCCCGTCTGTACGTGGGGTCTAGGATCCGAACTCAGGAACTTCTGCCTGCAAGGCAATAGCTTAACCCCTGAGCCACCTCTCCAGCCCCTTTAATGTAGATGTTTTTAATGTAAATATTTATCGTGCCTGTGCGCACGCATGCATGTGTGTGTGTGTGTGTGCGCGTGTTCATGAATGTGCATGGGGAGACAAGAGGTTGATACAAGGTGTCTTTCTCTATTGTTCTCTATCTTATTTTTTTCTTTTTTTTTATTTTAAAGTGGGTAAAGGTGTATGGGTGCATGAATGTGTGTATATATGTTTGCATGTGTGGGAGCACATATGCATGCATGTGCAAGTATATTGGAAACCTAAGGTTCATAGTAGGAATCCTCCTCAATCCCGCTTCTACCTTATTGTTTTCAAAATAGGATCTTTAATTAAACTCAGAGGCTGCTTATAGGCCAGTCTGCCTAGCCAATCTGCTCTGGGGATTCCCACTCTCTACCTTCCGAGGCTGGAATTACAAGCAAGGACTTCAGTCTTTCTGCTCACATGACAAGCATCTTAACACCGAACAACCTCCTCAGCTTCCCAGCTCTGCCTTATTTTTGGAGACAGGGTCTTTCACTGAACCAGGAGCCAGTAATTTGACAACGATGATGGCCAGTGAGACCCCAGGATCATCCCATCACCATCTTCAGGTACTAGGATTTCAGGTGTATACGCGGATGCCTGGCATTTTACATGAATGCTGGGAATCTGAACTAAGTCTTCACACTGGCACAGTGACTACTTCACACACTGAACCGTCTCTGAATCCCCTAATGAAAAAGCTTTTAAATATATTGTTTTTACCTTTATAATCTAAGCCAAAATATCTAGAAGAAAAACATCTTTCTTTTTGGACAACTTAGGTTGATAGTAAGGACAGTAGGGTGGTTAAAAGCAGAGCTTTGAGAACCAAACTGGACCGATACAAATCCTGGTACTGACTTAGTAGCTGTGTAATCTTTGGTAAATGAATTCTTTCTAACTCTCGGTTTCTCTATCTGTAAAATAAGAGAAGTCCTAACATCTACTTCTCAGGACTGTCCTGAGGATTAAATTATCCAATTATCCAAAATGCTTACAACACAAATTCAAGGCCCATAGTAAGTACTCAGTCATTGTTAGCTTTAAAAAGTTTCATTTTTGTTTGGGTCTTAGACGAGAATGTGAGCCATTCTTTTTATAATACAAAGACCCAGATTGCTAGATTTTTGTCTTATCATTTTCCATTCAAATATTATTTATAGATTTTATCTTTTATTTGTTATTCTATGCATTTTTAGTTTCTCGTGTCCTGTGCTAGGGATCAAGCCAGTACATTGTACATGCTAGGCAAGTATTCTACCACTGGGGCGCACTCCCAACATTTAGATTTTATTTTCATTTTTTAGCTCACTTCTGATTCTTACCTCAGGGTCCCTTCCTAGTCATGCCATTTTACCTTCTTCCTCCTTTTGTCTTTGCTTTTGGAGATGAGGGTCTTGCAGGTAGCCCAGGCTAGCCTAGAACTTAAGATCCCCCTGCCTCAGCGTCTCGAGGGTGCAGGTGTGTGCCATTGTGCCCTGCTGACCGTACCCTTTCTTCTAGTTTGCAGCTTTACTGTGTGCTGAGAAGCCAAGACACTGCGAATAGTCAGAAACTCCTAAGCAGAGGATTTCCCTAGTCTCACCTGTGACTAGGAAACCTGTGTTAACTCAGAATTCAGAGAAACCTATTTACACTTAGAGGTTTTCTTGGCTCACTTATTGTTTGCTTGGCTATATTTTGGAAAGTTGGAAATACCAAATAAGTGACCTATGAATTAATGAGGCACTATTGTTCTAACCCTGTCAAGCATTTGGATTAATCAAGACCAAATGGAAGGTTGGTTTCTCCGTGTTTTACACTGTTAACTTCCTACAATTATTAATCAGCTACCAAGATAATTATTAAGCTTTCAATTCCAACAGTGTTTTTGGTCTAATACCTGAACCAATAGAAAGCAAGCCAATTTTTAACACATGGGTATTACTGACTTTACTAGTGTACAAAGCTCCAGCCACATAAAATGTTTCTATGTATTTCAATCCATGACTCTGAGGTGGAGGTTATCAATTCAATGAAAGAGAGGAAAATATGACTCATCAAAAAGGCTAAATGAAAGAGCAAAATGAATAAGCAAAAGAGAGGGGGAAAGAGATTATGCAATCTTTTGATATTGGAGAAAAAAAAGAAATGGAACACTTATAGATTAGTAAAAGAAATAAAGAATAATTTGCCTGTTTTATTCCCAGGTCCAAAGAGAATAATGAGCTTCCGATTTAATATTCCATTTAGTGACATCTCTACCTTTTTCTCCCACTGGAAAGACATGAGAGAGTGTGATAAGAACACTGTGCCCATCTCGATGATCAAGCCTTCTGCTCTGGTGGCCAGATGCCAAGGGATCACAGCGACTCCCACCCTTGGGAAATATGAGCCTGCCCCAGAAACTGGCAGCCACCAGGCCAAAACCTTTACATTTGTGTATCTTAAAATTCATAAATATTTTGCAATCTGATGCTACATACCAATGTATTTTTAAAAAAAATGTTTATGACAGTGAAATTCTTTAACTCTCCCTTATTTCCCAAACTGATTGATATCAAACTGATGCTCTGCAAAGACTGACATTTAGCCCTTGTGGCTTTTCCTTAAACAATGCCAATGTGGTCAGGTATGTGGGCACAAGGACTTGGAGGTTTCAAGTAACCCCAAATAAGTTAACCTTTAAGTGAATGTTCCAATTCTTATCCACCCCAGGGAAGCCAAGAAATTTGACAGAATGGGAAACTGGGCCTGCAATCTTAAAATGCCCTCTAGTTTGTAAGCTACTGTTTTCAGAAAGAGATCAATAATGATGTCTTCCTGCACCAGTGTGGAATTAGTGTTTCCCTAAATACATTAACTTCAGGAGCATTGAATTACCGAGGAGGATCGACATCACAACGATGAGCAAATAGTCATTCTTTGCAAATTAGCGATTACCAATACAGAAAACCCACAGAAGGCTGCCAGGTACCAAAAGGAAAAAAGGCAAAGATGGCAGGACAAACGGTAACAAGCATGGGTAGCCCAAATCCAAAAAGATGACACTCACCCTCATCCTGATAGTCTGACCAAAAGGACGCATCTGATGTGGGAGGTGGGTCATGTAAACCACTGAGATTGTCATCAGAGCTGTCCTGGCCTAGGTCTCCACCTGAAGACGAGAAGGAAGCAAAGTCATCTTTCTTAGCACATTTATAGACCTCTTCTGGTCCTTGCAAAAAAAAATGATGCATCTTTTACCCAATGAACATGTCTGCTACTATTAACATAGGCGAAACAGATAAACGAGTCTGAGACCATCTTACCTGCATGGGAAACTTTCCATTCAACTATCCCTCACTAGCACTAAGTGACTGTTAGAGAGAGAAGACCTTCTGCTACCAAAGAGAAATGTCTTTGTCATACTGAAAATGAAAAGTTCACTATTCAAATTTGTTTTCATAAATGCTGCGTCTCCATTAATTGCAATCTTAACCTTGAAGGCCCCCTTTTTCTCTCTATTTCTCAAGGAAATAGAAGGAATGACAAAGAACCAACCTTCTCTACACAATACAGAGAAGCATGGTCAATAATCTATCCTTCTCTGAGAAATAAGGGCGATACACAGAGAAAGCACCCAGCCTTTGCTGGATTCTATTCCTATTTAAATCACTACTTGTTTTGCCACCTTAATAAAGTTCTCTCCTGTAATTCTAGTTTACAGCCATGCAACCAACCTCTGAGGAATTCTAAAAGCCGTAAGAAGGTAATATTTGTTCTGCAAAATGACTTTGATAAAAGGTAATGTATATACGATACTGAATTATGCAATTAAAACAATGCTAATCCCTTTTGGGTGTTTCCAGCCTATAGTGAATTCTATTTTGTCCAAGTGGCCAATGCTATTATGATACTTTAAAAGGTTCAGATGGAAGATGTTAGCTCATTCAGGAACCGGAAGAAAACGAAAGCACAGCAAATGGCTCTCCTTAAAATCCCCCAAGCGGAGGTAAGGTCTGTGCATTAAAGGACACCAACAGCTGCTTAGCTCCTTTCGCAAACATGAAAAAGGGATTTTCCGCTGAATTTCATATTATCTCAAATACTAATTTCCAAAGGAAATCACCAACGCTAATCTCCGCAAACACTGTAGCGTTTTGGCCCTGGATTTCGACGAGGGAGCAGTGAAAGGAAACAACCTACATAGAATCTGTATTGCCTCGCTTTAAAGGTTTATTTCCTACAATTAAACTGGAAGGGTAGGGAGGATATAAAATGATAAAAAGACATGGCAGTGGTCTTCTGTTTCCATAAACCAGATTGTATCTAGACTCTTCTTCAAATGCTTCACATGGTAGATAGTTGCCCAGAATAGCCCTAACACCTGCAAGTACAGGGCCTTTAACATAAACCAGAGTTTATTGTAGAAATTAAAAAAAAACTGACACAGCAATCACTGGCTAAAACCAGAAGAAACATTTCCTTTATTAGTCCACTGACCAGGAAAGAAAGCTTTACGCATAAAGCATCCAATAAAAAAAAATCTCAAATACTGGACAGAGGGTTAAAATGTTCAAGTTTTACACTATGACAAATCTGTAGAAATTATATTATCAACAAGGATGTAAATGAACTGCCTGGTTAGTGATCCGAGTGTAAGCTGCAAAGATAAAAGAACTTTTTATTTTGAGGCAAATCAGAAAGACCTTTAAAAAACAGAACAAAACAGTTGGTTTTTAGCAAAACTTGACATCTGTAGGAGAGACTGAAGTTGATTTTTCAAGTATCACTGTGGACTCAGTTTTTGACTTGCTTTAGAAATCTGACAAATCTACCTACCTCCAAAGAAAAAGAACTTATTTGTATGCAGTCTACCATCTAAAATAAGAATAATCAGACTGGGGAGGAGGAAGATTTTGTTTGGTTATTTTGTTTTTTTTTTATTTTGGAATGATTCTTACTTATAAATTTATATGTGTTGTGAAAATAGTACAGAGTTCTTATAAACCCTTCACCTCAGGACTAGAGAGAGGGCTAAACCTTTGCCTCAATAGCACAAGGACCTGAGTTCGGATCTCCAAATTCCACATAAAAATGCCAAGTGGATACAGCAAGAGCAACCCTGGAAGGTAGAACCTGGAACAGCTCAAAGCAAAGCAATAAGGAGGTAAAACAATCCAGGATGATTCCTGATGTCACCTTTGGGCCTCCGCAGGCACACATACACTTACATGACCTCTGTACACACATACACTGCACACACGTGTGCACAAAAAAGGAAAAAGGAAGAAAGACCCATTCATCTACCCAGTGTCAACTTCTTCCCTGATTAAAATAATCTGTCCAAGTTAGGAAATTTATATTTTTCACATTTGATATTTATGATTTAACATTTGATAGCTATGAACCAAACCTCAGGCTTTATTTACATCCCACCGAGTTTTTCATTAATGTTCCTTTTCTGTCCCAAGATCTGATCCTGCGTACACAGTACATTCATAGCTCTTTTCTAAAATCTTACTCAAAGTCCCTGCCTGAGCTTGACACTCTATTTACCGCACATGAAACCATCACTTCCACGTGATTTCTATGGCTTCTGAGCAGTTACCCAAAGTGGGCATTTCAACAACCACTTTGTGCCCAACGCCAGGGAACCATCTACATGGGCAATGGGGAAGGAATGCAATGCAGGGAGCAAGACGGAGCCTAGGCCAGCACTGCAGACGACCATGAGAAGCATTTAAAAATACGTCGCACACTCAAGCACAATTAGTTCCCAGTGATGAAGATGTTGTTATAAGTGTTTTTAGTGTCATATCAAGTGGCCCAACTCCCTTGGGCTCACACAGAATCTAGCATATATTGCTGTATAAATAGACACTCCCGCATAATTAAAATGATTACAACTACTCAAGATGCATGGGTGAAAAGTTTTATAGAACAGGCAATTACCGTGGTCATTTTATATTTGCTTAAGTTTAGAGCATCATTTTCCCTTAAAACATAACCAGTCATGTCCTCTGGATTTCATCTACAGTTTTCACAGTCACAGTTCCAAGTGGCCACAACTGGAGTCCAGAGGGACCAGACATAAATGATCACAAGCTGTAGTGACAGACATTTCCACTCAGCAGCTCAACAATTAGGGTTTGAACTCCATCTGCTTAGAGTGGTTTTTCTCACAAGCACGACCTTCTGCCACTAGAGACACACTTTCCCCTTGCAACTCGCATGGAATCAATATGTTTCTATACAGATATATATTCTAACACACCATATCTCCATTAATCATACCCACTACCTTCAGCCTTTCTCTTCGTATTTCTAAACAAGATCTGGGGAACTATATTACAGGTTCACCCACTATTAGCTGGCAATTCGCTCTCTGTCCTAGGTGTCATATGATTTGGGCACTACCTACACTCCTTAGTATATTCAACAGCAGGCTGTCCACTAAGTACGTGTGAGTATGAGCTGAGGGCTCATAAGGGGATGATTTCTCTATTGTTCTTTTCTGAGAGTCAAACTCAATTTCATTCATGCTCCACAGGGTGACAAGTTGGGAATTTCTGGAGTTGGAGCAGAAAGATAAAACAGTTTCGTGTCAGGTGGACAGTGATTACTGGGCAGGGTCTCTGTGCTATTTGTTTTTTTATTCCCCATGTTTTCATTAACAGTTAATGAGTCTCTCCTCTCACCTCCCCCATCTTGATTCTGAAACAAGAACTTGGCGGCTAGAACTTGGCTTTTTCTGCCACACATTCAACCAGCTGTTGCTGCTTCATAAACTTTATGGAGAAGTGAACTAAACTGCCAAAAACTTTCACTTACTAATTGCATTCCAAATAAAACAGAACAGAAAACCTTGAGCCATGATGGTCCTCTTGTAAACTAGTTTGACACACAGCAAGCCCATCTAGTCCTGAACCTGCTATTTTGGGTCAAAACCAGGACATAATCTTATCAAAGAAATTTTTTTAAAAATCAGAATGCAAGTTGAACATGTATAAATAAACACAACAAAATATAAAAATAACACAACACATATAAATACTTGATTTCTTATTCGATATGTAAAGCTTCAATAGTTGACTTCGTTTTGATTAAGGTCTTCATCTCTTATTTTTCTTCTGCTTAACAGTGAGCTACATTATAATGCCTATTCTCTCATCTGAAAGCAACTATTTATGTGGCATAGCTTGAAACTTTCTAGACTTTGTTACTTCATCCCATGTCTTTGAATAATATAAAAAATTGAAATGGATGCAAAATTGCCTGTAATTTCTTTGTTTTTTTTCAGTTATTATTGTTATTGCTGTTAGAACAGAAGACAGGACTTCCTACTCTATTTGATATTTAAGAACCCTTGAGACTCACAGCTCCCTATTTAAACTAATAAATCCTCACTAAAGTACTATAAATAAAACTCCCTGATCCAAATCCAGTTAGTTTTCATGCTTGATAGCATTAATATCACCAGATTTTCATGGGCCAATTTAATAGTCATGCAGTTCCCAAAGCTGAACTATGGGAAGATTAGCAGAATGGCAGCTTATTATTCCTTATTATAACCATTCACCTAAGTTATTGAATCGAGGCCCCCGACTAAAGAAATATGTCGGATACAGATGTGACCATATATGTGAGATGTTATTCCCATGTAATTGTATCATAGAGCACGTTTGCAGAACCAGGCTGAGGTTCTGTCAATACTTCCATTATAAATTACACACCATTTCGCACATACTCATGCATTAGAAAATGCATGGTAGTTCCCACAGAACATCTGAGAGGCTTCACCGATTTCTAAATATCCATTTGGGCTTGCATGGTTAGTTCTTGTGATTAATCCATGTAGAGTGAAGGTCTCAAATTCTTCTCTGTTCTATACAGTCTGACTTCCTGCCCATCTTTTCTCCCTTCCTACATCTATCCATAACTCAATGTATAAATATCCTCTCCCCCCAAGGCCCTGGTAGTGAATATAATAATACCAATGCCATTAAATCTACAGAACAAATGAAAGGCTGGGTAGAGAAAGTTTCCATCTATCATTCTCTTAAAAAGTTGCTTCAACTAGAACATACAGGAAGTAAATGGAGCCCAAGACTAAGTTATCTAGTTTAGAATACTGCTTGTTGATTACATAAGCATGCTAAGAATGACATTCTTAGAGAGTAACTGTCTAAATGATCAGAAACAGAACCAAATTGATTAGACACAATGCAGTCACATAAAACAGTGAATCTAGCAACCCAAAGGGAAGCTTTAGTTTAATAATATTCTCAAGTAAATTACATTTGTCAGTGGGGGACTGGATAGGTCAGTGCCTGCAGGAGTCAATTATAAAATTCTTTTCCTTTTTTTTCTTTCCTCTTCCTCCTTCGAGAAAAAGGTTCTTTGGGATGCAGTTTTCACTTCAGCCAGTAGGGTGAGCTGCAGCGCGTAGCATCATCCTAAAACTCAGGCGCTTAAAAAAAAAAAAAAAGGAAAAAGAAAGGAAAAAAGAGGGGGAAGGAGGCGAGAAGTAACCACTATGTGAACTCCTCTGTTCCCCTCACCCCCTTCCTGGAAAATGATGAGATTTTTAACTCTTCTTAGGTTTCCCATAAAGGCACAACTCCTGGCTATTAACAAACTGGAGGGTAGGCAGCCCCAAATTAAAAACCTGATCATTGTGTATGTGGTAACATGCACATCATAAAGCCTGACACACCAGTACATTCCCTTCTCCACTGCTGGTGTTTACTGGTACCAAAATGGAACCGACTGAGCTGGAATATTTTCAATAGTAATGTGATTTCGACAGAATTCAGAAACACGGAAATGTGGATAAATATATAGTACAAATTTATCATGTGTCAGTCAGGCAACTGAAACCTAGACTTGGTTCATGGCTCCGCTTTCTTTGGGCTACTGCATGCTCAGTCCTTGTTTCTTGCAATGAAGCTATTAAGTTGACTTTGGGTATGCTTTGATTTTCAGGAGACAGTCAGCTGTAACACTAACAACGTAATAGCTCACTGCATTCTTCCTGGGTCCAGGCTCTTTGTGTATTATCTCATCAAATCCTAAATAACCCTGGGATATACCAGTATCACAACGATGCAGGTAAAGATACTGTGTCGCTGAGCCAGTTTGTTTGATTATAAAGTGCCAGTCCCACCTCCTCCCCACCCCCGAGCTGTGCTGGTTCCAATCCAGCTTGCTTTGTAAATCACGATCGTTATTCCAAGGCAAAGCATACTGAATTGCAGCTGACAAGTTTGAATTTATAGTATTAATTAGTATTGTTTACTTCAGTAAAGTAAATATATAGCCCAAATATAAATTATTATTAGACTATTGCTATTGTAGTCACACTCAGAATGGAGACCAGCACTGACAGACAAAGGCGTGTGTAATCTAGAAGAAAGTGGTCCCATTTTGTAGTTCAAATGTGTCATTGTAGTATTACTGGAGTGAATTTTCCTAAAATACCACTTTGGGGCATGAATTTCATACTTCGAAACTTTCGTACAATGACTTTAGTCTTAGGTCGATTGCTCGAATTTTTACACCATTTTCTGTTTGAAATACTTGAATTCAGGGTATTTTTGACCCCATTTCACAGAAAATGAGGCGACATGTTCCATAACTAAATGTAGCTTGGACCTGCTAATTCCTTCTGACACCATCATGCTTGAAATCTTAGAGTAAGTAAATCTTTGAAAACATAGGATACTAAACAAACGCATTCATTTTATTGCTATTGGTTCACCTTGTTCTCTTCCCATATTTCCCTTTCCTCTCTCCCAAATGAATTATAGTAGACCCCTGATGTATATGAGGGTCCACTAAACTCCATGACTCTAGAACCTTCTTGAGAGAAACCATCAGGCTGGTTGGAATCCAGTTTCTTTCACTAAAGAAAAAGAAGTTATTTTCTACATGCTACTGGTAGATGTAAAGAAAGTTTTACAGAAGTCCAAGGGGAGGGGGGGAAATAATACATTCTGAGTAAGATTAGCAGACTTGCAAATGTGAACCAGTTCTTAACACACTATAGCAAAGCAAATTCTCTTTGCAACATAGACATCCAATGCCCCTAAGATTATAATGGAAGCTTGGGACTACATCCCAACCCAAACAGGGTTGTCTGCCCCTATATCACATGAATGTTTAGTTTCTTGAAACATTTTTCAATTTTGACAATCATTTTTTTCTTTCAATATCATTAATTCAAGTGATGTGCACAAATCTTAAGGACTTATAGCATAAGATCACTGTGCGGACAAATGTTTTCTGATCCCACAGGAAAGCTTGCCTCTGGAACCCATCCGTTCTAGGGACTTTAAAAAAATAACAAAACCTACCTAAGAATATGAGTTTATACTCATTGTCTGTTCTCATTCCATGAGAGTGCTCCACTTTACTTGCTTTCTACACTTTAAACAAAAAACTGGTATCATCTTTAAGTTTAGGAAACTATCATTTATGTATTTGTTTATTTATTAACTTTGTTTTTAATCTAGCTGGGATCTCATATAGTCCAGGACTTAGAACCTTCCATTCTGCTGCCTCAGTCTCCCAAGTGCTGAGATTGGCAAGTACATATCACCATATCCAACTGGGAAATACCTTTCAGAGATAAATTATGACCAACACCTTTGTCAGGATGGCAAGCGCATGTACTACAGTCAGATCGGTAGACAAGAGCAGCGAGGGTTCGCAAGACTGGTTCTTTCTCTCTTTGCCTCAGAAAACTCAGTCATAACTGGAAGTTTTATTTTATATGTCACATAAATCCCTTTATCCACAACCAAGAAGTCCCTTTCCTGTGTTAATGATATTTTAATCATCCCAGTAAACAAGTTTTTAAGAGAAGTAAGTGTGTAATCTAGAAGAAAGTGGTCTAGAAGAAAATGAAAAACGACTACTTTCTGACAGAACTGGGGCCTGCTAGTCTCATTATTTAGCTTTCAAATTATCATCCAAATTCACTGGGTTTCTGGCCCAGAGATTTAATCGACCTACTCACAAAAAAAGTTTTAAGCAGGATCCTCCCATTAAAAAGTTTGCATTTAAGTTCACTATTCTTTTTGCTCGATATTTTATGTTCAGAATATAAAATATCATTAGAGGCAGAATTTCTGGTGGACATTAATTATTATATCAAAATTCTATGTTCAGAAACTTGGTTGTCTATGTTGGTACAAAAGAAAAAAGGCTTTTTCTCACCAAAAATTTCCCATACAAATTAAATAAACTTAACATAGTTACTACTATATTAGTTCCTTGGTTTTCTTTGTTAACCATATGAAACCAAGGATCCAAAGTGCTATGAACTTTATCATTTTTTTAAAAAAAAAAGACTGAGTTAGGGTAAAAGAATAAATTCACCATTTACTATGGCTACTGTATGCCACTGGAGCATTTTGTCACTGTAATTTATTTTTCCATGTGTATGTGCTTGTGGTATACATGAATGTGTATATGTATATGTGTATATGTATGTTTGCATGTGTGTGAGCGTACACGTGTATGCCTATATATAAAGACCTGAGGTTGATGTGAGGAATCGTCCTCAATTGCTCTTCCGTTTCATTTATTAAGGCAGGGTCTTTCAGTCAAACCCAGAATTTGCCAGTATAGCTAGTCTCACAAACCAGTGTGCTCTGAGGAACTCCTATCTCTGCCTTCCAAGATGGTTGGAATCAGAGCCAAACTCCTACACCCATCCAGCATTTCTGTAAGTTCTGAGAATCTGAATTTGAGCCTCTCCTATTTCAATCTATGTGTCATCTCTCCACTCCTTAAAATTTCTTTTAAAACTCACTTTTTTAGAAAAAAAAGTAAGATTTGCTTTTAAATGATGTCAACTCAACACATCTATATATACTGCTGATTCTCAAACATTAAACAATAGAGAATGTTGTTTTTATCCTCATAAGGCCTTGCCTAAAATTCACATTGTAGATTAATTTATCAATGAATGAAGGAAAGTTTTGAATAAATAAGAACATGTAATCAGATTCCACCAATACAAAGCTCACTATCATGCTAAGTTTTCTCTTGGGAGGTTGGTTTTGGTTTTTGTTTTATTTTGTTTCTTGTCTCCCTTTTTATTGTAAGTTTCTTTATTAGATAAGGTTAAGCATGCCCAGAACAAAAAGTTCAAGCATTATTTATTTTAATAATGAAAATTCATTCTTCCTACTTTCTCTTGTTCCTTTTCTCCAGAGGCAGCCACTGTAAACTTTCTGGAGTGGTCTATGAATTTTCATTCTAAGCAGAACAAGTGTATCTATATATAGAATATCTGTTTATTTTTTTTAAGTCAATGGTATCATTTGTTCTATCTGGTGCTCTACTTTTCTTCCCAACCGTGTATCTTGGGAATTGCTCCATTTCAGCACATACAGACTTACGTATTTCCTCAGGTATTTTTAATTAAAAAATAACACGAGCACACGGTAAAAATTCAGATGGTACCAATGGATATATACAACAGATCATCTCCTCCGCTTACACCTGTATCACTTCAACAAAGGTTACCATGGTTAATAGGTTCCTATGCGTGCTTCCAGAAATATTTTATACACAAGCAAAAGCAAGCACATGGTTATATAACCTCCAATACACACTCACGTGCGCGCGCACACACACACAGAGTGTATATTGTTTGCTCAAATTGCTTTTTTCACCTAAAAGTAGTCCTTGGAGAACATTTCATCTTTTACATCTACCTGTCTCATTTCTTTGAACTCTATGTGGCATTCCATTAAATAGATGTAGCATAATTTATTTAATTTTGCCTCCTGTTACGAGACATTTAGGCCCTTTGGAGTCTTTGAATTTCAAACACTTCAATGAATACTCTGTGTGTGTGCATATGTGTGTATGTGTGTGTGTGTGTGTGTGTGTGTGTGTGTGTGTGTACACACAAACGTACTTGCACATACGTGTGGTCAGGGTTGGCACTGGGAGTCTTCCTTGATTGCCCTTCAACTTCACCTTGTATATTGAAGCAGGATCTCTTGCTGAGCCCAGAGTTTATGAATTTAAGTAGTCTAGTTAGCCAACTAGTTTCAGGGTTCCCCAAGATCCTCCTCCTAAATGTTGTTAGAGGTAAGTAGCATGCCACGCCCACCTAGGATTTATGTGGGTGTTGAGAAAGCCAATTCTAGTTCTCACACTTGTATGGCAAACACTTTCTCCACTGAGTCATCGCTCCACTCCTCTACAATGAACGTTCTTGTACCTAATATATTGTGTGGAGAATCCAGAAACAGGTATCTAAATCCAGTGATTTCCACTTAAAAAAAGTGGAAAAAAAAGTGAATCATTTTTTTAAAACTTAGCTTTTAGACAATGTATTAATTACCAAACAATTATAATAATTTAAATAAAATAAATAATAATATAATATATAATACATATTATATATTATATTTAAAATATAATAAATGTAATAATTTAAAATGCATTTTTCTGTGCTTGAAAACCTGACTAGTAGATGCAAAGAAGAGAAAAATATTTGAAAGGTATCAAAGTCAGTAATTAACTTCAAAACCAGTTTGAGTGTGTATCCGCTTCCTATAGATTAATGTGTATAAAAGAGCCAGGGAAACTCCTGAAAGAAGTCAAGCCACAAAAGCTATCGAGACTGTCAACGCTAAAAGTTGAGCCAAAACCAAAGGCAGGAGCATTAGTCCTGTGTATATTTTCCTTCATTAATCCCCCCTAAAAGACATGGAAAACATGCTGGAAGATTTCTTTTTCAAAAGCAGTATAGGTTAGGATATTCTGGGTTCATAACCGATGCTTATGTTTATATAATATTAGCATTCCAGGCATAGTGATAGAAGGATTCTTAACAATAAATTACAAATATTGTAAATTCAGACTTTTTCTTACATTTGCAAACACATCATAAATTTAGCCTGTGTTTCTTTGTGTAAATCCTTCTTATGACTGCGCTAAACCCTCTTGGCATGAATGCAAAGGGTATTTTCATAAATAAAACTTAGTAAAATCACTGTGCACTCCATTAATTCAAGAACACTTCTCTTCGACTTCAAAGGCACCCCCTCCTCTGTCTTTCTGGTGGAAAGATGGTGTTTCTTTGCTGCTGTAACAGTTTGCTTCTTGTAGTTGTCATAACTACATGCTTCAAGTATGCCATTATAAGGAACGAGAAGTTAAGCGACATTCATGCTTCCTTCCATCCAACGTGTTGCAGACATAGAGCAACAAGCTCATAAATATAACCCCTGAAGAGTCCCACCAATGAAAACTGTATGCCTAAGTCCCATAACTGCAAACCTGCAAATACATCCATATGCCTGACATGGTCCTGTGGCAGGGTTTAACTGTAATGGATGCAGTTTTATGGAAAGAGGTAAAATCTATATTATCACATGGGCCAGCAAGATGGCTCAGTAGTTAAAGGAGCCGGAGTTGCAAACCCAGCCATCTGTGTTTGATATCTGGAAATCTACATGGTGGAGGGAGAGATGGACTTTTGAAAGTTGGCCTCTGACCTCCAACCTTGTGCTGTGACTCTCTCTCTTTCTCTAGCAAATAAAATATTTAAAAATTTTTGCATATGTGTGTGTGTGTGTGTTTATAACAGAGCGCACTCAAGTGTGTGTGCGCACCTGTGGAGACCTAAGGGTGATTTCAGGAATCATCCTGGATTGTTCTACCTCCTTATTGCTTTGCTCTGGGTTTTCTCAGGCTCTGCCTTCCAGGGCCAGAAGTGCAAACCGATATCACTTCTGCCCAGCGTTTTTACATGAGATCTGTACTCAGGTTCTTTTGCTTGGGAGGCAAAGATTGTAAGCCCTGAGCCATCTTCCTAGCCCTTAAAATATTTTTTAAAGATTCCAGTCTTGCATTTTCTTGTTCTTGTTTGAATTATAAAAATACTTGTTAACACTTTAGTACTGTACTCTTCATGAGTTACCATGTTAATATAACTCATTGCAACTTGTAATAACTGGATTAGATAAGAGGGAACTTTATAGACAAGGAAACCAGCACATAAGAGGTTATGCACACCTCTTATTCATTAATAAGTTCCAAAACCTTTAAGAGGAACTGGGATTCTCGTTTATCTGGCTTCAAGGTTCATGTTCTTCTCACCATAAAATACTCCTTGAAATAGAAATATACAGAACAGTTCATTATTCTATGTATTTTGCATCCAGCTGCATGAAGTATCTTATGCAAGAACATACTAAGCTTCATGGACAGAAATAAAATAACCTTACTTTTTAATAAATCACAACCTGATTTTTTTGGCAGTGCTGGGAACAAATCCAGAGTCTCATGCATGCTAGACAAATGCTCTTCCACTGAGCTACATTCCCAGTCTAAGAATTTTCAACATGTGCAAGAACAGACACAACAGGGTGATAAACTCCCACATCTGCAGCATCCAGCTTGACACGTGTTGATTTGTGATATACCTGTGTTCACCTGTTCCTCTATCCTGTTTCTGACTCCTCTCCCATATTATCTGCCCGACTAACATGGCTTACCTATTCAAAGACTTTAAAATTTTTAAATTGAAAAAGAATAGAAAAACTAATTGCACTACGTTATCACATCTAATACAACTAAAAGTAATTTCTTCATAACATAGAATATACAACAGTCAGTGTTCAAATTCCTAATTCTCTTATATATGCCACTTTTTACAGTTTGACTATTTTTTTAGATTGGACATGGAAAACATGTAAAATCTGCACATTCGTAAGAAGTCTCTTAAATCTTTTTTTAAATTTCTTTATTATAGTTGTTGGAGTATGCATAGGACAGATTCTGTGTTTGTGGTATGTGCACATGTATGGTATGCATGCGAGGGTTAGAAGAAGACTTTGTGGAGTCAGTTCTTCCTTCTACCTTTACTGGGTGGTGGGTATTGAACTCAGTCATCAAGCTCACACAAGCCCCTGACACTCAGAGACAGCTTCCCAACCTTCCTTCTTCATTTCTAGTCAAGACGGCTTTATTTTTGTTGTGCTTTTGGTTTGTCTGGGTTTCAGGTTTTTGAGATGGGAGGTCTCACTATGTAGCCCTGGGTAGTCTGGACAAGGTATAATGTCTATAATTCAAATTCTACTACTATTAAAAAAAAGTATTCGTGAATGTGTGAAAACAAGGTAGAATCTCCCAACAGGGACCCAGAGTCTAAACAAATGACAAATATTTAATGAAAAAATTTTGGAAAGGGAAAGACTATAAATATTCCTAACAAAGTTACATTTATTTATCCATATGTAACATTTTTTATACATACCAGGCTGACCTTAACCTTCTGCCTCTAGTCTCCTGAGAGCTGAGATCACAGGTGTGAGTTCCTTTCATTATGGCTTTTTAAAAAATTTATATTTATTTATTTTTCCCCAATCATACAAACTCAATAGATATCCCGGTCCCCTCCCTCCCTCAGTGTGGCTTTATAATAACATTTTTAATCATTTTTTTATTTGCTGTCATCCAGGTATATTTTTAGAACTCAATTTACTCTGATGTGGATGGAAATATCATTTAAAGATGAGATTTCTAAAATTCACAAAGTAGATTTCTTTATCCTGTTAAAATGTATTCCATAATTTTCTCAGAAACAAGCATTGCCCATGTGGATACACAAAGAATGTTCTAGCTGGCAAGAAGTTTCACAATTTACCACCGAACAAATTATCCTGACATGGTAGTACATGGTGTAATCTCACCGAGTAAGAGATAGAGGCATCCTGAGTTCAAGGTCATCCTTAGCTATGTATTGAATTTGAGGCCAGCCTGGACTACATGTCACCCTATCTCAATGCCCCCAAATAAACAAATGAAAATAAATAAACTATAACCTCATTAAAAATATTTATAGGCTTTCCCAATTTTTTTAATTTAAATATTGCATCATTTGTTTGGGTCCCTATTGAGAAATTCTGTCTCATTCCCACACATTCACAAATACGTGTTCATGGTAATAGAATTTGAATTATCTGTATTATACCTTGGACATAAAATTTGATTTATGGCACTAAAATGAGCTCCTTTTCAAAAGGGAAAGTGCAGCAAAATGAAGAACATAAGTTTATCCCTTGACCTCAGGTGACCTTGCCCTCAAATGTGAAGGACAAAACTGAGATTGCTATTTGGCTACTGATCAATAGTACTTAAATATCTGCTTGCCGCAACAGGACAGCGGCATGGCAAACAGCCCACGGGCATTCCCTTGCAACTCTGGGTGAAAAACTAAGCAGAAAGAAACGTGTGTATGGAGCTCTGTGGCAAAGGACTTACCTTGTGTGTTCAAGGCCCTGGTTTTAATCCTTAACATCATACATGCAAACACACAGAAAAATAATGACAATAGTTTTCAAAGTAAGTAGAATTTGAATTGTTCTGGTTATCTTATGTCTCATCATAAAAACATAAGCCTTTCTCTGTTGTCCATAACTGCTTTCCCTCCACTCCCATTCCCAACCGCATTCTCTCTGACTTCAGCTCTCTTTTCTGTTCTAAGGCTAAAGGCCGCTAGGCCCTCAGTTCTAATAAGTTCATATTTCTAAGTTGCTTTAAAAAAAAAAAAACCAGGCTGAAAAGATGGTTCAGGGTTTAAGACTCTGTCTCACAAGCAGAAGGTTCTGAATTCACATCTCAGATCCCAGATAAAAAAAATGCCAGGTGGAAACAGCGGTGTTCTGCACTTCTGGTCTTGGTGGACGCAGCCTGGGAAATCTCAGAGCAAAGCAAAAAGGAGGTAGAAGCAATCCAGGATAACTCCCAAAGTGACCCTTAACCCTCCACATGGACGTTCAATACCCTCTGATAAACACACACACACACAAACACACACACACACACACACACACGCACGCATGCACGCACACGCGCACACACATCCACATGCACATACATGTACACATGCATGCATGCACACAAAATTAAAAAAAAACTTTCTTCATGTTCTCCAATTACACTTAAGCTCATTAAAAAGAATTCTTCCATTTCTATGTCCTCTACATTGAAGCTATAATTCTCAGGGTGCTGTTTTCTTCTTAGCTGAATATCACTTAGAAAGTTGATAGTGAACCAATTCTACTGAGGAAAAGAGAAGAAGCACCATTCTTGTTATAAGCACACGCTACATATCACTCTTACTGTGAATACACACTCCGTGCCATTGTGATGATAAACACACACTATGTTCCACACATTGTGGACACACATTATTTTTTCTGCTGACTTCCAGGCTCAGCACTGTACTGAGCGTGTACACACATCACCGCTAACTCCCAAAAACCTTGCAATGAGACAGCAAAATCCTGTGATGAAAGGCGTGGTCTTCAGGGGTTGGGGATTTAGCTCAGTGGTAGAGCGCTTGCCTAGCAAGCGCGAGGCCCTGGGTTCGGTCCCCAGCACCGGAAAAAAAAAAAAAAAAAAAAAAGGCGTGGTCTGCACATGGCTGTGGGAGAAGCCTCTTACTGGAGCCATAGACACATTATAAAATTAGGCAGAGATGATGGTTGTACAATTCAGTCACTACATTACAACCACTGACTTGTGCACCTTATTTTTTATTTTATTTATGTGTGTGTGTTTGTGTGTGTGTGTGTGTGTGTGTGTGTGTATGTGTGTGTGTGTGTGTGTGTGTGTGTGTGTGTGTGTGTATCAGAGGGTACTATGTGTCTCTGTGGAGGACCAAGGGTAACATCAGGAATCATCCTCTTGAATTGCTTCTCTTCCTTTTTGCTTTGCTCTGGGATTTCCTAGGCTCTGCCCATGAGGGCCAGAAGTGCAGACAACCACCATTTCTGCCTGGCATTTTTTTAATGTGGGACCTGAGATGTAAACTCAGGACTGTCTGCTTATGAGGCAAAGTCTTAATCTCTGAGTCACTTCTCCAACCAGACTTGCACACTTTAAAAGGAAATATTTTATGATATGAGAATTATATCTTAATAAAGTGGTTATTCTAAAATAATACGTTACTAGACTGAGCTAGAAATAAGGAAGCTCCCGTGCTCTATAAAACTGTTTTCCTTGTAGGCATCAGACCTACAAGCCTCAGTATCCAAAGCCTAAGTATCCAAAGAACCCAAGTGTACTAATTCATAGGACTAAAAAAGCCCATTTCATCATTTTCCTGAGTGACGTCAATGTAAGAATCCTGGGAAAGGGCTGACCACAGTATTGCACACCTGTAATTTCAACCCTCAGAGGCTGAGGCAAGAAGATAAGTTCAGGGGCTGAAGAGGTGGCTCAGGGGTTAAGCCTCTGCCTTGCAGGCAGAAGGTCCTGAGTTCAGATCCTAGACCCCATGTATAGATGCTGGGCAGAAGCGGGGGCGGCCTGCGTTTCTAGTGCTGGTAGAGCAGAGCCTGTGAATCCAGGGGCAGAGTAAACAAGGAGGAGGTGGAGGTGGTCCATGGTGGTTCCCGAATTTGCCCATGGTTCTACACACACACACACACACACACATACACACACATACACACACACGCACACACATGCACAATTGAATAAATAATAATAATAATAAAGAATTTGATGAAAAAATTTAAAAATTTAAAAAAAAGAAGATAAGTTCAGCCCATCCTAGACAATGTAGTAAGTTCAAAACCAGCCTGTACTACATGACTGAACCTCTACAGTTTTTTTTTTTTTTTTTTTCAGGGGAGAGCGCGAACGCAGTCCCCCACTACCACAAATTATGCAGTCGAGTTTCCCACATTTGGGGAAATCACAGGGGTCAGCACATCCAGAGTGCAATGGATAAGCCTCGCCCTGGGAAAACCACCTTCGTGATCATGGTATCTCCCCTGCCAGGTAAGTATACCTCTACAGTTTTTAAAAATAATTTTTTAAAGAATGAACAGTGGGGCTAGAAAGGTGGCTCAGGGGTTAAGCCTCTGCCTTGAAGGTGGAAAGTCCTGAGTTCGGATCCTAGACCCCATGTATAGATGCCAGGTGGAAGCAAGGGCGGCCTGCATTTCTGGTCCTGGTAAGGCAGAGCCTGTGAATCCCAGGGCAGAGTAAACAAGGAGGAGGTGGAGGCGGTCCATGGTGGTTCCCGAATTCGCCCGTGGTTCTACACATACACACATACACACACACACACACACACACACACATACATACACACTGCACACACACATACATACACACCGCACACACACACAATTGAATAAATAATAAATAATAAAAAATTTAAAAAAAAGAATGAACAGTGTGAGGTCGTCACTTCTGTCTTTTCTCTCTGCTGTCATCCCAACATTACCTAGTTTTCTAGTCTCTCCCAGTCCATCTGCCGGCTGTTCTCTTTCTTAGATACTCCTTATGCTTCTTGATATGCTAAATCATCTTACAGAGCCTTGAAAAAAAAACAGTAATCTCCCCCACTCATCAGAAACATTACTATACATTTCTATTTCTGAATGCATTCTATACATTCTATATTCTGAATGGACACGTTCTATGTTCTGAATACAAAAGCTATACATTGCTATTTCTAGAACACACTGTTACCAAAGAGCTGCTCAAAATATATATGAAACACATTCTCTTCTCTCACACCATGCATCTAATAAAAGAAGTAAGAACATGGGTTCCTCCTGGTGAATGTTCCTTAGTTTGCTTCCAGATAAGCAATAATACTGCTATATGTGTTTTCCATCATCATCCAGGATAAAAAAAAGAACAGAGGTTTCTGTTTTGCATACACTATTTTCAATTGTCTCCTTGGCTTGAGTTCATCTCCCCTTGCGCTAAGGCAGCAAAGGGGTGCGTGGTGGTTGTCCTGTGTTGGGTGGTAACTGGGGTTTCCGTGTCACAAGTATCTGCTGAGCCAGACCCTTTGTTCTTTGAGTCCCACACACTCTCCTATGCTGAGCTCCCAAATTATTTCCTCTTCTCAACACATTCCTATACCACATTTCTGACACCGATTCTTCATTTCTTCTTAGGTAATTAATTCTACCCTCACAGTTCCATTCATTTCTGCCATCATGTTCTGGCCCCCATGGATTTTGGTTAACATCTGCTAAACCCTCAACGGTAAGGGCTATTTTCTGAAATACTGCATTTTACATTTGCACAGGAAATGACTATACATTACTGCATAGAATTCTGTACCAGGCTCTATCTATGTTCTCAGTTATAAATGCTTTCAAATGCTGAGGTACGATGTCATAGCACATCATATCATTAAAAATAGTCTCAAGTATATTGATTTTAACTTACAGGAGTCAAAAATTAACTTTGAAAGGTATTTTTGTTTACTAAAGTTGGCTTTAAAAAGTTTTCTATAGATTTGAAATACATTAAAACAAAATATTGGGGGGGAGACACTGGAGAAATGGGAGAGAAGGGAGAGGGGAGAGGGGAGCAGGAGAGTCGGGGAAGGTGAAGGGAGGGAGGGGACCGCTGTACCTGTTAAGTTTGTATGAGCAGAAATAATAATAAAAAAAGTTTAAAAAATTAAAAAAAAAAACAAAATACAGGCATGGGGAAAATAAAGTGTTAATAAAGCTATACCATCACTTAGCACTATGATTGTTTAAAGTATTACTTCTTAGGGAGACAGGACACAGTGACAACATAAAAATTTGAAGTACTGGAACCATTTATGTTAGTGTTTAAGAAGTTACAGAGCCAAACAATCCACGATGCTATTTGTAAGTTTGATCTGAAACCCTCTGTAATTCTCAGAGAAAATGAAAATCTTCCATCTTTAATAACTTCAGATAATGAAGCTCGGGGTGGCATTTCTGATATTCTCACGTAGATTACTGAGAAGAATGAATGTAAATCACATCCCAGACACCCCCTCAAACTGTTTGGATTATGTAAAAAATATTTCAATTTGAATCTTTTAGAATCGCGTTTTAATCCTGTCCTTTTTATTTTTGCTTTTTTTTTTTTTAATTTTGCCCACAGCTGTCTGCTGCACTTTTGAGAGCCATGCCAGATGCTGGGTTCATCAAGGAAAAGCAAGAAAACAATGACTTGAAAGCAATTAGAATCACCAAGGCGGCATCAAGGCTCATATTAAAATGTGATAACACTGTCCTAGGGGGAATTTCAAAACGGCTCCGTTTCTGACATGCCAGACAGGCGTGTGGAAGGGCACTGTGATGGAGGGTATAACGTGCTAGAATCGATTTCTGGAGTCAATGAAGGGTGCGTCAAGTTGGAACCCACCCAAGATTTTTATGATGGGCTCGGCCACCATGCTCTTTGAAGGGTATGGGATCCTGCTGGTGGTCGCTAACAAAACTCAAGGCATCAAAGCATCTTGTTGCTTTGCTTCAGTAAAATAAGTCAGCAATTTGTCCACTCTGAAAGCAGAAGGATGGAGCCTCTGGTTGTTAAGGAGCTGGGCAGGGGAGCCCAGCAAGGCCAAGGTTAGTTAAACACTCCACTGACTTTCTTCAGAAATGGCTGAAGCCACTCTGGGGAGAAACTTAGAGGAGACAGTTATAGTATCGACACAGTCTTACTATAAAGCCACTCAGGGCCAGAAAGTACTCACCTTGAGGCTGGAAATCCCAACAGTACCTGAAATACAAGGGGAAAAGATGGAGGGTAAGTTCAACTTGTGTGTCTTGGGTCGATGTAGTGTCTACAGTACTTAGTCCAAAAAGTTCACAGTCAATTAATGCTAATCAATAATCAGTCAGAGCCTGGCTTTGTTTTAGAAAACCAGTCAGTCCCTGAGCTTTGAAAGAGTCTTAAAGGCTTACAGAGCTGCATCAATGCTTGGCAACTCCTAGATAATGGCAACTTCAAAGCTGGAGGGGTCCTTGGAAAGAGCCTCAGGTGGCCCACAGTTACTCCTCAGGAATGCCGTGTGCTTTGAGCAGAACCGTTATCTGTGCAGACATTGATCCCATGTATTGCAAGGCCACTGACATCTTTGGTCTTGGGCAGTTAATGCCAGCAGTGTTCATAGTTATGATAACCTACATTCCACCACTCAGCGCACCCTCACATGCCTCTTCCTCCAAATTATCTAGGTGGAGCATGAACAGTCAACTTGCTCATGTCCCAACTGTACTTTCTGGGAAGAAGTATGATAGGACACACTCAGGGGAGTAGCATATTATACTATCCAAGCCAAGAAATGGGCCCAGGAAACCTACTGTACCATCTCTTCTCTTATTTTGTGAAATGACTGGTATTACCAACAACTCTTGAAGTCTTCGCTCTTGACTCAGACACAATGGAAAGGATAATTTGTATATCACTTCTATGGGACATGACTTGCATTTTTTTCTCTATAGAGGCAATGTTATATATGATGGTTACCCACAAAAGTGCTTTATTGCCTTCACAGGAAACTTACATTATTACTCAGTATTGATTCTCTTCTCTTGTCTATGATTACCCTCTTCTTCTCAACTTGGCTCTTCCTATCAGCATTTATGTTCTTATAAAAAAATAAAACAAATCCTTCCCCCACATCCTTCCCATTCTTCCATCTCTGTCCAATTTCCCTTCACATCACAGTACGACATTCAAAAAATGATCACTTTATATTCATACTGCCCACTCCTCAGCTGCTCCCCAGCAGGGTCGTGGTATCCACACTTCCCATCCCCCCAATACACCCCAACCAGGCTCGTAATATCCACATCTCCCACTCCTCAACAGGCTCCATTGGGCCCATGGTCACTACGTTTTAATTCTTTGAATGGACAGAAAGACTTTTGTACTGCTAAGCAGACTGGATTTCATTCTACTCTGATCTTGGCCTCTTAGGAAAGTGCATCTGAGCTAGGTTTTTTTAATTATTATTTTGGGGAAGAAAGCATACAATTTTAGTCAAATTCTTAAGAGGGTTCACGACGTGCAGAATGTTTAGGAAAAGTCCATAGTAGATTGACGATGGCGTCCTTCAGTACTGACCGACTCACTAAGTTTGGCTACACTGGGAAGGAACATAGGCCCAGCATCTAGCTTGTTTCTTGACTGTGCAAAAGAAAACCTCGGAAAATGGGGAGGGAAAGAGGCCAACAGAGAGGACACTGGTAATAACACATTGAGGAAGCCAGAGAGGGAGAAGGAAGGGAGTAGGAACCGGACGACGGTCTTTCTCAGCAGCCATTTTGAGCTGACATTCAGATGAAGCAAGAATTAAATAACAGCTTAGATAGAGGGCAGGAAAAAGCCAGGACAGCTTGGATGTGGTGGAAAAGGAGAGGAGAAAGAAGGTGAGGAGGAGAAGGAGGAAGAGGAGGAGGGCGAGACAGAAGGGGAGGGGAGGGGGAGGAGAGGGGGAGAGGAGGGAGACAAGAAGCTTTAACATCTTTGAGGAAGGGATGTCTGTATCATTATAAATTAGAACTGACTGGACTTTCATTAGTTCTGTGTAATGGTAAGATGGGTTACACTCTACCTCGCAGAAGTACAGCTCACCATTGCACAATACTTATTCCCCCAAAACACGGAGGCCTTAATTATTCATATTATTCCCATCATTATTAAAGCCATGTGACACAACAAGAAACGGATTGAGAAAGGAAGCAGTTATTTAGGTTCATGGTTTGAGGGGATGAAGTCTGTTGTGGTGGGACAACATGAGACCAGACAGTGAATTGAAGTGTAAGACACCAAAGAGCCACAGGAAATAGGGCGAGGCTACTATCTTCAAACGATCACTGGTGCCTTACTTCCCCAGTCAGACCTTACCTCTAAGACCCCAGGACCTCCCAACATATTGCCACAAGTGCTGAAATCCTGTGGGGGACACTTTGTACACATAAAGTAACAACAAAAATCAACCAGTCATCCCACAGGTGAGCAATTTTCCACCTTCTGCCATTTTCTTCTCTTGAGGCAATTCCTATCATTGCTCGACTTCCAATGAGAGGATGGTGGACGACACACACACACACACACACACACACACACACACACACACACACATACACACACACACACACTTCTTTTTCCAAAATATTAAGATGACAAGAGCTTTGCTAATCAATGTTATTCTCATTTATTGGCCCAGAAAAAAAAATTTGAGCTAAGGAGTGACAGCTTTTTGCAAAGGTCAACTCTAGATAAACTGTTAAACATAACTGAAATATGTTATTAATGATCTTAGGCTCTCTTCCTGTCCCACAGGTTCCACCCCAACTAACACCACTAACATCTATTTTCAGTTCTTCTCTCTGCCATGCCCTGTTTCTTAGTTTCTCTTGCTAGTCAAGAAGAAAGACAACGTCTTAAGTTTACATACACTTCAGAGAGTTCTTCTAACAATAGTAGCTACACCTTTAGAAGGCTGACATCTTAGTTTCATATTCTGTTGCTACAAACGACTTAGAGGAATAAGGGGATGTTTTCTCTAGCTTATGATTTCAGGGCACACTCGCTCATGGCAGGAGAGCGAGGAAACTTGCTTCAGAAATCAGGAACAACAGCAAAAACAGACTTCTAACCCACAGAGTTTTCTCTTTATAAATATATTTTTAAAAAATTTTATTTAACGTATATATATTTTGAGACAGGGTCTTATGCACACAGACTAACTAACGTCCAACTCTTTGTGTACCCTAAAATAATCTGGAGCTTCTGCTCCTCCTGCCTCTAGCCCCCAAATGCTGGGGTTTACAGGCATGTGGCACCACACCATTTTGTGACATGTTGCAGATCGAATCCAGAGCCTTGTGCATGCTAGGCAAGCACTCTACCGACAGAGCCACATCCCAGGAAACTATAAGGAGAGAGAAATGTCGTCACTCATTAAAGGTCACCTTATTATTCTCTGCTGGATGCCTTTAAGGTCTCAGCTTGTCTGGGTGGACATATCCTGCGGCTGGTTTTTATCACCCTCCCTGGCTGATTGCACACTGGAGAGTTCTATGCTCTTCAGGAAGCATTTAGTCAACTCCTGCCAATGTTTTCCAATTCTAACTCTTCGCTCTGAAAACAGTTCTCTTGTTGCCAGTACGGCAAGTCTCTAGCCAGTACAGCTAGACGCTGTAAAGCAACATACAAAGAATGCGAAAGAAGCACATGAATGCACAGGAGCAGAGTTGTGTTTATCCTAAATGCCTCTGAGAATTTCCTATCAGGTCTGTGCAGATAGATAACAAACACTTCTTTAATCTTCCCTTTGAAGCTTCAGCTTCAATGGGAAAAGGAAGCTATCGCTCCTCTGCAGTATCCACACTCAGCATTACCAGGTCCATGCGAATGATGTGCAGGGCTGAAGAAAGACGGTACAGAGCATGCAGAGAGAAAACCCTGCCCCACTTCCTTGCTATTTTCACTTGCAGTCTAAACAAACCATCCAGGCAGTTCGTCTACCTACAAATAACAGCCCTCTGGTTCTACGTGCAGTCATTAAATTACGTGCAAGGCAGAGTTTGCTTTTCAGGCTAGTAAGTTAAATATGTTGTTGATTGAGTTCCAGTTTGAGAGCACGCTGAGCAAACAAATAGAGCCCGTAGTATTGACAGAATCTAGATGCACAGCAAGAACCACGGCACCGACGACAACAGTAATAATAATTGTGTTGACTATATAACATGTGTTGACTATGGTGCTGGGCACCTTTCTAAACACTTCTTTTATGTTAACCTACGTCAACACTCTTCTGTTATGAAGCTCATTTTCTAAATGAGAGCGAGGAGATCAAGAGTTGAAATAATCAGCCCATACCATTCATGAGACAGGTAAGTTTCCAACCCTAGTGATTGACTCGTGTGTGTGTGTGTGTGTGTGTGTGTGTGTGTGTGTGTGTGTCTATAACATGGTCTTATTTCTTGTTATGCATCCTAGGCAGGCCTCAAACTCAATATGCAGCCCAGGCTAGTCTTGAATACGTGGCAATTCTTCTGCTTCTGCCTCCCAAGTGCTGAGATTAACAGATGTGTTCCATTACCCCCAGCATAGTCATCTGAAGAGGCATTTTTAAGAAGAAACTAAGAAGGAAATTCTTTAAAATACAATCTAACATCAAAACGCTCATTAAAATGGTCTTTCCCTAAATATGGTCCACTACTCCAAAAGAGTTGGGTTGCTCAGACAAGAAGTATGAGGTGAATGTGTTCATGACATGCCATGGTTCCTTGCCAAGGATGAAATGGCGGCTACACAGATGTGAGTCGTCCACAGATGCATTTCAATGTCTCCTATGACAAGCACGTCCTTCTAGATTTCACCCTATGTTCGCAGAACGTATAATTAGATTTCTGTGGAAAGCAGAGCTCTCTAAACCATTAGGTTGGGAAGAGGGGAAGAGTCAACTTCTTGACTTTAAAGCTGACCAATGACGAAGATGACAGAATTCAGAACTTTAATCTCGTAGCCAGTCAATTATAGAGACCCCGGTAAAAAAGGTAAGAGGAGAAGCTGGAGAGATGTCTCAGGGGCTAAGACTGCCTCACAAGCAGAAGATCCTGAGTTTGGATTCCAGGACCCAGGTAAAATTACAGGTGGAAATGGTGGCGGTTTACACTTCCGGTCTCTGCGGGCGGAGCTTGGATAATCCCAGAGTGAAGCAAAAAGGAGGTAGAAACAATCTAGGATGATTCCAGAAGTCACTTTGGTCCTTAATAGGGACACAGAGTACCCTCTGATACACACACACACACACACACACACACAAATAAATAAATAAATACATAAAGTTCAAAAAAGGGTAAGTGAAACAACTACAATGGTTCTAATATTGTTGGAAAATCTTAAACGAAAAACATAATTCCATTCCCTAATCATAATAAAATAATGAACACACTCAGCACTTCAGGTATGCTAATATTATGGCGTGAATACATTTCACATAGATTTATTTAATGTTCCTAACATTCCTGGGAAGTGAGTACTACGATCATCTCCACTTCACAGATGAAGAAACTGGGATTCAGGAAGTCAAGTGATCTGACCAGGATGATGCAACTGTTACGTGGCAGAACCAGGATTCGTATCCAGCTTAACCTTTCCAAAGCCCAGGCTCTTAAATTCACATTGGTTATAATACAGAAAACAAGTCTAGGACTTAAGGGAAGCTACAACGGCTTTGTTAGACTGCCTGCTAGAACAGGGACGTGGTTGGATCAGAAGTCTTCCCTCAAGAATCCATAATTGGTCTTTAGGGAATTCATAAATACCACACAATTGGAAATAAATAAGTAAATAAGAAGAATAAATAGTATAGGTCTTCTGTCACTTGGAGAAAAGTCCATAGATTTCATTTGTGTCATTAACCTCCCCCAATCTCTTTGCACGCACTAAATATGATAAGATGCATTGAGTTAGATGAATACAAAGCCAGCAATCCAGAAAGGCCAACTTCTGAGACCTAGCATCTAGATGGCCCTCCCTTCCCCCACTGAAGTGTTATTTTACCCACGACTTAGCCAAAATTTAAGGCCTTTCCTACATTCACCTGATTTGTTAAACCATCTGTTGAACAAATTACATCTTTTCTTGGTGACTTCAGAACATTCCAATCTGAATTTTTCATTTCTGTACTAAAGCATCAGTACTTTCCGAATGCGTTGTCTGCCATACAGTCCAAAACGGCTTCTATCCTCTCTGGAACATCTCTGCTGTTTCATAATAGCTGCTCGGTATCAGGGATGGAATATTAAGGTACAAAAGAGAAGCTTAGTTGAGCAGTACTTTGACGGCAAAGATAAGACCATTAGGACAGTCCCACCACTGGCCTTGAGCAATAAACCACATGATGAAGCCAATTTATGCTCGAGAAAATGGTCTGGCTGGTCAGTCCTGTGGTCTGCTCACCACGGATACTCCCCAGAACCTCTTTCTCCCCTGTTAGTTTCACGTTGATTTTGAGCTCTCTACCCCCAGTACCCCCCACGACCATGCAGAAGGAATGAGCAAGTGGCAAAGGGGAATGGGGCCATTGCCACCCAAGAGCAGAAATGGGAAAAGAGCGCCATCTGGTGGGAGCATTTGGTGGAGGCATCAGAGGCCCGGGTCCCAGGGGTCGGGACACCAGCCCTTGACAACACTAAAATGAAGGAAGGCCTTCAATGGAGAGATGGTACTCCCTCCCGTCCTAATTCCTTCAGTAGTACCCAAAGCACGAGACCCAGTATCCACCTGTGAGGAACTTACAATCTCAGGCAAACCATGAGCTATTTACATATGGAGAAATAATAATTTAAGATAGTAAATAACAAGTGCTGTGATAATAGCATGGTGCACATTATACTTCAGTGACAAGCTGGCACAAGAAGGTTGTGGGTTCATTGGGGGAAAGTAATATCTCTGTGGTCTCGAGTCTACATATATATTTTAGAAAACCACCCCAATTGACCCAGTTGGCCACATAGTGTTCTATTCACAAAATATAAAAGATATAATTAAAACTTTTTTATTAAATAAACGCTATCTGATACTGACACGTATCATGTCATACATGATCCCCACCAAATTTTAAAGCCTATTCTTGGACAACAAAAAGAAATGACATCTCCACTGACTATCAGAATCGCCTGTGAATGTCTGCTACTTGGAGTCCTGGCCATTGTTAATCAAACGCCCAACTGGGCATGAACAGTATAGGAAGCTTGGGAGCTCTTTTAAATCAGTCAGTGACGCAGCTTTCTCAATGCAAAACAGGAAACCTACATTCCAATCTTCCCTCCCTACTTTCTAGTGAAGACTGTTTCCTTGTGAGGAAATCGCCCTACTCCGCCCTCACAACACAATTCCTCCCTGCATGTAAGAAGCAGTGAAATATAACTCAAGAAACTAATAAAAGAAAAATGCTAGCTGAGCAGACGGTGGCAAAATTAAAGGCCATAATGTTAGGTCAGAGTTTAGATTTTTTTTTCTGAAGAACATTAAAGGGAGTCATCGAAAGTTCCGTTTGCTTGCTTGCTTGTCTTTAAGGGTAGAGGATGGCAGAATGAAATCTGGCAGAGATGGGCAGCGTGCCTAGAAAGGAGAGAAGTAGGGAGGCAGTTAAGAAGCTACTTGAGCGCCATTAGCTCGGATCCCCAGAGCCCATGTGGCAGGAGGAGAGAATCAGCTTCTGAAAGTCGTCCTCTGACCTCCACACGGGAAGACACTGGCATGCACAGACCTGTGTCTCCTCTACCCCTTCAAATAAATAAATAAAATATTTCTTAAGAGCTGGGGAGATGGTTCAGGCTTGAAAGTAAAAGAACTTGAGTTCAAATCCCAAGTAAAAATACCCCTGATATATATATATAAAAGAAGCTACTTGAGAAATAGAGAAAGGACAAGAGATTTGATTACAGACCTGTAGACAGGCTGGGAGCAGATGCCTTCCAGTTCCATTGTCTCTGGAGACAAGAGGATTCCAGCGGATTTTCATATTCCAAACAGTTATCTCTTTGGCTCCTCTGTGACTTTGTCACTTGGAGACTTAATCTTGCTATATAGTTTTTGTTTTTTTTTTCCTGGCTCCAAACTAATACTCTTCAACCATGGAAATTTCTTGCTATCTGGCTAGTGGTAGTCATCTGGTAATCAGTTATGGTGTAATCATACTCACTGGTTCTTACAGCTAGAAGGACATGGGAGATAGTTTAATTTAGCGTTCACTTTACAGATGAGAAGAAGGAGGAAAAAAGCACAGAAGGGGTTATCTGATTATCTGAACGTACCCAGGAATTTAGATGTCTGTATTGTGGAGCTCCCATAGTTTACCTTGTACAGATTAGAGTAGGTGTGGAAATGTGCTACTTACTAAAAAAGAAAATGAAACCGTGTCTATGAAAAAAATTCTACAATTCTTCCTGGATGAACTCTCCTCACTATAACACCTTTGATATTTTCCTCATGATGAACTCAGGCATGTTATTCGACTGAAAGCCAATGTCACATAAAACCACCAGGCTGCACTTTTCAGGGCTCACCGAGGGAGAGGTGGGAGTGGGGAGAAGAGGTAGAGTTCTCCACATGGACACATGACCACATCCCCTGCCTCTGAAGTTAGGAGCCCTGAGTCCATTCTCTCCATAACAATGTGATTAATAAATCTCCGCTCTTTGGTAGACATTCTGCAAAGGGCCAGGAACGCAGAAAGCATAAACCATGGACCACAACTGAATAAAAATGGTCAAATGGTGTTAGAAATGATGTGGTGACCCAGAACACTCAAGTGGTTTAAAAAAAAAAAAACTAGAAGAACTCAAGGCTGGGATGATATCAGAACCTGTCGTGCAGAGAAGGGGTCCCTGGGGGAGGGTGTGGGGTGGGACAGAGGGGAGCAGAGGTTCACAGAGAGGCCAGACCCTGGATGAAGTGGAAGGCCAGCGCATCAGCAGCGCGCATGACAGACACCTGTGATTTTGTGTGTGTGTGTGTGTGTGTGTGTGTGTGTGTGTGTGTGTGAAGACACTGTGTGTACCTGTGGAGACTCAAAAATGACTCTGGGAATCGTCCTAGATTTACTGTCCCTCCTAGGCTCAGCCTTCTAGGGTCAGGAGTGCTGGCTGCCACCATATCTACCTGGTGTTTTTACATGAGAACCTAAATTCAAACTCAGGTCCTTCTGCTTTTTCAGGGGCAAAGGATTAACCCCTGAGCCATCCTCTCCCTAGCCCCAGAAGATAGTTTTGAGAAAGACACAAAGGCAGGCTGCCGTGTGTTCCAACGGAACAACAGTCTGTGCTGCGAAGTGCAGCCCACAGGGAGGCAAAGACCGCTGAATGCTGATGGCTGGGGGCGGGGGAGGAAGCCCTGAAGAGGCACAAAGAGGCTGATGTAGAGCCTGCCATCTAGTCCTCAGACATCAGGAAGGAGGGAACCACGAGACTAAGCTGTACCAGGGTGGCGATTCAATTGTATTATGTTTGTTTTGTTTTGTTTGTTTTTGCCTCCAGCCCTGATTAGCCACTCAAGTAGAAGAGCAGAGAAATTAGACAGATGAACTGGTCCACAGTGAGGATCCTTCTAGGCTCGTGAGGTCAAAAAACATGAGCACAAGAGAAAGTTGGAGACATAGGTCATAGAGCTCAAGAAAGAAACTTGACTACAGTACCTGCAAGTTATTAAACACTTTAATATTAAGTTAAATGATTCCGAAGCAAGATATCCCACCAGTCTACTCTTCTGTAACACGAAGAGAAGTTTCCTTTGTCCCACGAGTCCCAAACCTCCCCTGCTGCCATGTTCCCTGTTTCAATAAATGATGTCACCATCCACCCAATGGGAACCTAAGAATTGTCTCTCTACCTCTTTCTCTGATGGTCATTACTTCCCGTCAGCTACCAAGCCTGTCCCTTCTAATATCTCTCCAACAGCTCTCTCCATCTCTGCAGACACTGAATTCATTCAAGCCCTCAAAAATGCACTGCATGGGCCAGTGAAGCCAGATGGTCCGTGGCCCGCCTGCCATCTTTTCATGCCCTCTGTCCCCATCTCTGTGCCATGGATGGAAAAGGTTGCGAGTGTAAAGAGCAAAGACGTTGGAGAAGGTCTGGGCTGGAGACCCAGCTCCATCGTTGACCTGTGACACATCACTTCTTTGAGACAGAAATAGTCGCAGCAATCCACGCGTTGCATGGCTCCTGAGAGTGCACCCAGGCGAGGCGCGTGAAGAATGGAACGTGACCTGGCACCTGGCGAGGGTCTCATAAATGTCAGCTGTTTGTGTCACGAGCACATCCTTATTGTAATGACCCAAAGGGGTAACCTGGTCTTATCTCTTGTCCCAAAAACTTTCAGTGTTTCACTCCGTTTTTCAGGAAGCAGGATCTCCGTTCCTGTTCCCATAAGTGTGTCCCCTCTTCTCCTCGCCCCCAACTCCATCCCTTGCCATCGTTCTTTTCCTTTTGTGTCTACTTCCTCTGAAAATACCTGATGGTGCTTTGAGATTCAGCTCAAGGTCCTGTGTTGGCGCTTCCCACAGCTACACTATAATGTGCTTTATAATCGTGCCCCTATACATCATTAAATCCTAAAGAAAAAGTGGCATAGAGGTAGTGTTCAGTAAATGATCACTAATCTATACGGCAAGTGCTACCTATCTGAACTCAAATGAGTAGGTATAGAGTACATTTTAGGGAGGGAAGGGACAGTGTCAGAAAAGTAGAAGATAATTCACCCTGAGTCATGGGTACCTTCATTTTCTATTAAGTTACTAACACAAAAGCAAGAGAGAAACAAAGACAAGAAGAGAAAGTTAAAAATATGATTGTTTTGCTAAATTAAAATCCTTATTCAGGGACTGAGTGAAAGGGCGCATGAGTTTGCTATCAGCCCTCTGGAGGCTAAGACAAAAAGATCATGAGTTTAAAACCAGCTTAGACTATATTCTGGGATACCATCTCATTAAATAAATAAATAATCAAATAAAATCAGCAAAAACCTGAATCAAAACAAACAAAAAATCCTCCTCCCCCTTCTTTACCATAGTCTGGCTTCAAAAACTAACCACAAGATGACCAGCAAAAGCATACTTCAAAAGACATGACCAAATACACATCACAGTGGCAAGAATCCAATATATAAATACAATCAATTTGTTTCCTCATTAAAAGCTTTCATGAAGAAAATGATTTAATACAAATGCTAAAGCTACTGACACAGATTAATTGAAAAATAACAGCAGCATCCTAATTAAAGACATAATATTGTTTCACTCACTCACATTGCACCAAAATCTGAGTAAACAGATAAAAGTAGAATCTAGAAAGAAGGCTTTTATTGGTAACCAAAGAATTGCAATGAATTACTGAAACTTTCATAAAAATCCCTCCTGCATGTGCTAAAATGTATACTAAAAGTCAGAAATTACTTAAAATTATTTTATATTGTTTTCCTAAATTCTTCTCAACCCACTTACTGCTTTTGTCCCGAACTTCACTTTTTTCTTGTTGTAGAAGAATCTACCCTAAATTATCATTCTTCCCCATTGATTTCTTTATACACAACCCTTAGCAATAGGAGATAAACCCTTACATGAAGTATTGAGTGTTCGAATCATAAAGAGTAGAGTGGACTGTGACTGATGATCCACAGCCAGGTCTGCGGTTATGTCAATACAGGTCAGAGGTCCCCAGTGGTTCAACTACCATCAGTCAGTCTTAGGATTTCCAGTCCTGCTCTACTTTGTGGGGTTCTCTGTAATCAAAAATGTCTTGAGATGTTGATAGGACACTGGGAAGCACAAAAAGCAGAGTATGAAGGTATCCTCACCTCCTTAACAGTTAACAGCATCTCCTATAATCCAGAGGGGAAAAAAAGAAAAAGAAAAAAATTCTGTTTATTGATACATTTGTTCATTATGTTATCATTTCTGGCATCCTTTTTGTAAATAAAGTAGTCCTAGGATTTTTTTTTTTCTTTCCTTGATTTTCTGGTGCTGTGAATTGAAATTAGGGCTTCACATAGGTTTGGCATGTTTTCCATCACTGAGTCCTGACTTATAGGTATATTTAATTTCAGAATTGGAACTCATAGCCCTGTTTCTGATGCGGAGATGATATATTTGTCTGTAGATAGTGGTCTCCAGTTGAAAAAGTGAGTATATTTAGTTCTTTGAGTTATGCTTAAAATATGCATTGATATATTGGCTTTGTAATTTTATATCTGATAAGAATAAAATTCCAAATGCTGTCAACAATAAAATGTCTTGCTGACAATAATTAAAAAAAAAATTCTGGACTGGCAAGATGGCTCAGTAGGTAAGGCACCTGTGCATAGGCCTGCCAACCTGAGATCAAGCCTTGGAGCCCGCGTGATAGAAGAAGGCAATCAACTTCCAACCCCCCCCTCAAATAAATAGAATATTTTTAAAATGCTTCCTACCACTTATCCCCATCATACTAAGAGACCTTTCTTACCATGCTGCCACAAGTGTCTGTTCACAGTGGAATTCCACATCTTTCCTTGGCTTTTACTGGTAAAATCCAACTGAATTGCAAATGAGTCGCTTACCCCAAACAAACCCGAGACTTGTGCTAAGGAAGGATTTTTTTTATGTATTTCTTTATGCATAACCCTTAGCAATAGGTAATTGAGGATCCTTGGAACGCCATGGAAACACGAATTCTCAGACTCAGCTCCAGATCTGGTGAGTTGGCATCTCCTAAGCAGAGGCTTAGGAATCTGTACCTTTAAGCAAGATTCTCTAGTAATTCACATGACAGGACACAATTAAGGAAATAGACACTTTATCATCGGCTGCCTGATAAGGATGGCTTCAAAAGTGTAAAGTATTGTCCAAAAGTTCATTTCCAGGTGTTTGGTCTTTGGAAACATTTGCCTAAGGAAATGAAGTAATGGATTCGTTGCCAGGGACAAATTGAAAGATCTAATAAATTTTCTTATGAGATCTGAACCATAGCAAAGACAGTCTCAAGTACTTATCAGATCACATTTCAAAAGTTGAAATGGGTCAGCCATTTAGAATGTACTTTCCTGTAGAGCCAAGATATCATTCTCAGAACATGTTCAAATATGTGGGGAGACACAATTAGAATATGTTTTGTGTGTAATGCAGCTCACCAAAAACCTATCTCTTCCAACCATGGCCAGGCCACGATGCCAACTCATTCCTGAATATACCCCCAGCCCACCAGCCAGAATAGAGCTCCTTCCAGGATTTCCACCATATTGCCTGTGTGCACCTCTTCTAAAGCTTTTGCCACTCTGTATTTTGGATTTTGGCTATTTGTGCATGCTTTTTTTTATCTTTCCTATTGGACCTAACTTTCTTGAAAATATTTGTTATCTAGTATGTGGCATGGATTGTGTGAAATAATTAGGCATATAACAACCTCCAAAGTGTGTATATTCTATGAAAACTTGATTTTTCACACACACACACACACACACACACACACACACACACACACATTGTTATAGACAATAAACACTTGATGAGCTTATAAATGAATGAACTTTCCATGTGGTAATTTAATAATTTATTTTATTCATTTATTTGAATGCCATTAATGCACACAGGTGGAAATCAGAGAACAACTTTCAGAAGTCAGTTTTGTCCTACTAATATGTGGACTTCCAGGGATTGAACGAAGGTCACCAGACTTACGAGTAGGTGCCTTATTCACTGACCTCTCACTTTAGTGTTATTAACACTACCCTCAAGTAATGTGTGCCGTTTGGTGATTGTAGCAGTTCACCTACATCGTTGCTGATAAAATCACCATCAAACGGCTTAAGGGAACAAGGGGTTTATTCTCTTACAATTGTGGGGTTACAATTCTCAGTCCAACTTGGCAGAAGAGCATGTGCCATCACCAAGAGGCCGAGGGAACTGGCCACACCATATCTACATAACAGCTGAGAGAGGGGACAATCCTTACTTTCCAAACCAACATGTCTGGCCAAGTATACACAAGGATGTCTATGTTCTCAAGCAGTTCCCGGATACTAGTCTCACCCACCATGGGATAGACTTTCCCCATCCACTGAACAATCTCCTGCAGGTTTGCTCTGTTCTTAACTCAACTACCGATTCTCTACAAATGTTCCCAGAGCTCAAACACTCCACCATCAAGTTGACAGCTATATTTAACTATAAGTGACCTAACCACTTTCGGGGAGTGAATGAATAATGCTAATTCATTCTATGTAGTAACTGAGTCTCAATAAGAGTATTTGCCCTTAGTTACATTATCTAAATATAAATCCTAGTTTCAGATATGTCTGGCGTTGCAACTTTGAACGACCAAGCTACTTCTCTGAGCTTCTGTTTTCTTATCTGTTCATTGGAGGATAGAACAGCATCCACCTCTGCCTACCTGTTGTAAAGATTAAAGGAGCTCATTTGTGGCACCAGGTACATGTGCGGCACATGTTAGCTGTGATGGTATCCCTTCCGGTGCAGAGGAGAATCCCTAAAGCCCTCATTCTTTCTGAGGATGCATATCCTGTGTTACTGTAGGGTCAAAATACCCAGTCCCGTGCATTGCCCATCGTTGTGCCTTAACATACTGTCTATAGAATTTTCTCATCAAAGACAGAATGAAACATTTAGAAGGGACTCATTGAACAGGACTGTTGCATGTGACTGAACGAACCAATGTTTCTTAATTCTCTAGGCATATTTGTGTTTTGAAATAAATTTCTAAGTAGCCAAACTCCAACCACATAATAAATTGGAACCAAACATCTGGGGCTTTCTAAGAAAGGTATCTGGACACGAGGGTCTCCTTGTCGACCCTGTTCATGAGTCTGGCCTTTCGTTGGACCAAAAACAAGGATGTATCTTATGGGACACAGTGTTGATCACCTGGCATCGGGCCCAACGTAAACAAAGAGCCAAGATGTATTTATCAAGTAAATTAACCACTTTCATTCTGTAATCCTCAGCCTGCTTTTAGTTGATTCCATTTCTCTTTATGACCAGCGTGAAAAATCAATCAAGGTGACTGATGTTTTGAGAAGGAGGAAGTGAATGGTTTACTCAAGTGTCATCACTGCAGAAAAGCGGCCTCGTGAATACACACTCTCTGCTAAGTAGCCACACGGATAATCCCTTTCCAGTGAAGGATGCTTCCCGTGTCAGCTCAGAGGGGGAACCTCTAAGATATGGGGGACTGTTCCGTCATCGATACCTCATCTCACGGAGACCTTGTCAGGAAACTTCCTTCATTCAGAAAAATAATTACAAACATATTTTAGAGCAAACATCATAAAGTCTTCAAAGGATGTGGCTCAAAATTAACTTCGCTTTCATGTGTATGTTTCTAAGCTTAGCATTAAACACCTCCAGATCCAGCTGTTTGTTTACACAGACATGACTCCAGCCACCACGCTGTACAATGAAAGCCTGATTTCCTCTTCCTGCGGCGCCTTCTACCTCGGTACCAGCCCCTTCCCCACCTGGAACCCCTTCAGCTCCTAAACCCCTTCCTCTTTTTGAAACAGGAAAGACTTTAATGTTGGTAACTTATGATTAAATACATTTCACTAGAGAGAATTAGAAAATACAAATAAAAAGAAAGAAAAAAAATTAAAACCCCACTTACCAAAGATTACTACCATTAACATTCTTATGTATGTTTTTTCAGGCTTTTTTTGCATATGTATGTGTGTGTGCATGTATATAGGATGTCACTTTGAATGTGTGTGTGTGTGTGTGTGTACGTGTGTATACAGGATGGCACTTTGAGTGTGTGTGTATGTGTGTGTGTGTGAGAGAGAGCATGTGAATATACAGGATGGCACTTTGAGAGTGTGGGGGGGGGTAACTTCAAGAATCACCCTGGCTCACTCTCTACCTTCTTATTGCTTTGCTCTGGTGTTTTCCCAGCTCTGCCCACCAGGGGTGTAATTGGAGGCCACTGCCATATCTGACAGCATTTTTACATGGGATCTGAAATCTGAACTCAGGTCCTTTTGCTTGCAAGGCAAAGACTTTAACTCCTGAGCCATCTCCCCAGCCTACTTTTCAGACATTTTTCATTGTCCGATTTTCACCTATTTTTCATGTATATCTTATCATTCTGTATCAGTAAATCTCTGATGCATGAATGATTAAACTATCACTTTGTGTAAGTTTGCTCTTTCAACAGAATGGAGGGCAAGATCAACTGGAATAGGGATAGAATTGAAGCAGAGAACAAGAAATGAAAACGGCAATGCTTAAGTCACACTTTGTGAAGACAAATGGTTGGCAGTGATAAAGGGAAGAAAAATGAGAAAATAGGGCTGGCAAGATAACTCAGCAGGTAAGGCGCCTGCTCAAAAACCTGGTGATCTGAGTTCTATGCTCAGTACAGAACAGACTTCTGAAAGTAGTCTCTGACCTCCACCCATGTGCTATGGCATGCATGGTAAATAAGATTAAATAAATAAGATTAAAGAATATTTTAAAATATGGCTCAGGAGTTAAGCCTCTGCCTCACAAGTAGAAGAAGGTCCTGAGTTCAGATCCTGAATCCCATGTAAAAAGCACCAGGCAGAAATGGTGGTAGCCTGTCCTTACAGCTCTGGAAAGGTGGAGTCTGGGAAACTCCAGAGCAAAGCAAAGAGGAGGTAGCGCATTCCAGGATGATTCCTGAAGTCACCCTTGGGCCTCCACAGAGACACAGAAGGCCCTCTGATTGATATACACGGACAAAGACACACACACTCAGAAATACAGACACATACACACACACAAATTCAATGTACTAATTAAATAGATACATATACATGCATGTGCATATGTATTAGAATATTTTAAAATATTTCATTTGTTTGAGAGACAGAGAGAGAAAGCATGCAGACTTGTGGGTGCCCAGCATGTGTAGGGGACAGTTTTCAGAAGCCAGTTCTCTCTGTGTACCATGCAAACTCTGGGGATCAGACTCAGGTATGCCAGGTTGGCACAAAGGCACCTTTTCCTGCTGAACCATCCTGGTGGCCTGAGATTTCTCACTAAAGACAGTCTGTAAAATCTAACCCGATACTTAAAAACATAACAATTTTCCACCATTCATTTTATTCACATCATTGGATTCCTATCCCAAGGGAGAGAAAAAAAAAAAAAAGGCCCCTCCATTTCCTTGAAGGAGCTCATCTCCAGGAATATGCCTCCTGAGTTCTGAGAACCTCGATTAAAGCTCCTGGCGCATTCGAGCGGTTTCTCAGCTGCGAGGGGCACACAAGCAGCCTTGGCATCTAGGAGGGTCCACGTTCTGACTCAGCAGGCCCGCTTGTTTGTATGGATGAAGCTGCGGTTGCCGGTCCACGCTGAGATTCCGCTTAGAGAATGTGAAAGAGCTCACCGCTAGCAAACAAAGGCTCCCTCTTCCATCTTTCCTGCTTATGCTATCCTGAGAAACTTGCATCCCTTTCTTGCTAAATCATCTTATCCATCTGTCCATTTTTAAGGTTTTTTTTTTCCTTTTCTTCTCTTTTTTAAGATCTTGGGGTGGAAGGCAGCAGCCAGGGAAGGGAAGCTAGAAAAAAAAAAAAACCTCACAAGGGTTTTTTTTCTAAACAACTGTTAGCTACCCGCACAGCCTTTGTGAAAACATCAGACATCTATCTCAGGTGATTAAACGCTTCTGCGGAACCTCTAGTATTTCAAACAGGGCACCTAAGTATTCAGTAAAAGAACAAGAGACTGGGAACAGCAATTAACTCTGGTGATGCCATCTGGCGGTATAGAACACTGGCCGGAACCGGAAAACATAATTTCGCAAGAGTCATACTTATTCTGAATTTTAATCATTTTAGGATCAGCAAACATATGCCTACCAACCTGCTTCATTTACACAAAATTCTGAGGCATCATCACACTGCGCACTCAGAAATGATTGGTTCCTCCCAAATGGACTTCCAATCTCTCTCCCTCCAGAGTCTCAAAATAAAGTAGCTGCAGACAGCTCCGGTTCAATCTCTTCCTGAAATAAAACCGTCCAGCCGACAGTTCTTTTCATGACTTGCATTGTTTGCTTCCTTGTCTGTCTCTTCAGCATCTCACATTACTGTGTGAATATCATCTTCTAGGGTTCTGGATTCCTCAGCCCCCAGGACTGGCCTCTGGGGCCCTGTTCCTATAAGGTCCTCCGTTTTCTTCCCATTTCCTTTCTCTAGAATGGAGACATGATCATTTTTCAACACATCCTCTGTTCCTTGTCTTCTTGGAATTGAGATACTTTCAGCTCCTGTACATCTAATAATCTCGAGATAAGGACAGAAAAATCAGGTCCTGTTTTGTGAACCTTCGTCTATGGTGCTTGTGAGACTGCCCTGGTATCCCCTGGTCATGTTTTAGTGGTCACATTCACTGCACAGGACCACAATGATTTCCTGCCACTTTCAATTCTGGTTCAATAAAAGAATAAGAGCTTTGTTTCTAACCTCTGTCATTTTTAATACCACAAAATGATTTAAAAAATGTAAAATTGAGTTCCATTTCCTACTGGACTACCAATCTCATATTAGCTTTCCTTTTATCAAATTTATGAGAAAAGTCAGAAATTGCCTTTCCTTTGGAAAAAAAAATCAAAATTTCAAGATCTCCTGGGCAGAATGTTTGAATTGAATTGCAGCCCTCAATAATTGCTGGCCTGGAAGTTTTAAAGAAGAATGAAAGTTAGCAACTTTCTGTTAGCGATGTCAGATATAACAAACTAGAGGATTATCCTTCAGTTCAGGGTCACACACAAATGATAAGATTATTCTTAGGATGCTAACATTCTTTTTTTTCTCCTTTTCCCATTTTCAGGTGTGTGTGTGTGTGCACATGTGTGTGTGTGCAGGTGTGTTTATGTGTGCAGGTGCATGTGTGTGTTCGTGCACATTGGAGATTGATTTATCTTGAATTGCTCTATCACTTAATATTATCTTGGAGACAGTGTCTCCTACCAAATCCAGAGCTTGCCAATAGGCCTAATTTGGCTACCCAATTTACTCTGGAGATTCCTAGTTCTCCACTTTCCAAGACTAGAATTACAAATCAACCGCTATGCTCAGCTGACAAATGTGTGAAAATCTGAACTCTAACCATTTTGCTCGATCAAGTACTTTAGCCACTTAAAACCTCACACATGCATTATTAAGAAAGTCCAGTGAATAAAGACTATGGTTTCTAAATTGTGAAGTCAAACCAATCATTTATTTTAAAAGGTTATATTATGGAAACTTCCAAATATGCATAAAAGTTGAAAGAATATCCGTATCTACCTAAGAGCTTAGACTTGTGATTCATGTTTTGTTATATTTGGTTTGCCACAGATCTGCCCTTCCATCTTATAGTAATGTAAGCATTAGAATATTCCATCCCCCCTTCTAAACACTTTGGTATAACTATAACTAACTAGACTTCATTATTTGTCATATTTGTCAATATTTAAGCCAATAATCTTTTGAAAGATGTCATTTCATTTTTGAATGCTATGGCTAAGTAAATTAACCAATTAGACATTCAAAATCTTAATCTTTAATTAATCTTGCTACTTTGAGTAATGCCTTATATACTGATTCTCTCGTCAACAAAAACACAAAGGCACTTGGTAGATATAATAGGTCTCAATTCACAAAATGTACAATGGGCCTTGTAGTTAAGCAGAACTCACAAATAAGAGTCACTTGTTAATTAAAGAAATAGCTAATTGGAGATGTGGACATAAAAATGTGGGCTTCTTAAAATTATAATAAAATCTTTAACAAGGTCCATACAATCAAGAGGGAGTTGATTTTGGGGGTTTAATTATGCCCTTTATATTAGCCACAGTGTATTCCCAACAAAACTATTTGAAGCTGGTCTATTAAAGACTCGATTGCTCCAAGCAGAGATTGTAGCAACAATGCACTCATACCAAATTGAAGAAGTTTCCTTGGCTTGCAGCATCTTGGCTTAGTATTACCAACTGATAAAACTCAGTATTAATGGCGGTCTATAGTCAGACCAGACACAAGAGTAGCTATACTGACATTTTTCCTGTTTCAGAAGTTTGGCTCCGGATGGGGCATTCTTTGAAGCCTGAAAAATCAAAGCTCTTGCAAAGCACTGCTGAGAGTTTTGAAAGAAATATGAAGAAATGACATCAGCCTTGGGGCGATAGGCTAAGATCTTGCCTCCCTCCACCCCCAACAGGTCAGCAGTTGGTCTATAAGACACTCCTATTTCCAAGGAGGTGGCAACATCTTGTGTAAATCAAAAACCTAAAGCCCCAAGATAGCTCATTTCCATTTGAAATGCACGGAGGTTAAATATGGATGCGTAACATGGAGAAGTTCCTATGGGATTGATTTCTACCGTCTTCCCACAGCCCTTTGCTGCGCGTGATAAGCGGGACCTCATTTCATTATCAAGCCTGCTAGCGCTGCACTTGGGGGAGACAAGCCGAGGCTACACAGTGGGGGGGAGGATCTGGCGTGGAGGAAATGGTTCATATGGTGCGATGATAAAAACCCCACGTTAGGCTCCACTCATTTTCAACAGAATCAGGAAATAAAATCCTGAGAAATGAAGTTTCATGAATCATTTTCCAAACTGAAAAAAAAAATCACATAAAAGAAATCTAATAGAGGCCTGGAGGTTCAGTTAGTAAGGCTTGCTTTAAAAGAAAATAATACAAAATAAGTTTTATTTTTCCCATACCAACGCTTACATTTTCGTATCTTTGCTGTAGTTTTTGTTTTAATTTTTTTTTATTCCAAACTGCGTTTGGAAATGGCAACTAAAAAGGAAACATAAGCTCATCATTAGGGGACTCTTCTGGAGACGCCACCAAGGTTAAAGCAAGAGCGCAAGAACAAAGAACTGGGGTGTTGTCAGTGGGCCCTGAGCTCTCCTACTTGCTTCCCCTCTGTTCCAGCTTCACCCAAATACAGAAGTAGTTACAGGGTAGGTCTATGCCAGAAATAAGGGAAGCATGAGAATTATTAAAAAAAAAAAAACACAACCAAGAAGGCCCCAAGCCACAAAGTTCCTGGAAATCCACTAGCAGATGAATATGGAGAAGCATCCCCGCTACACACACACAACACACACCAACACACACCAACACACACCAACATACACCAACACACACACACACACACACACACACACACACACACACACACACACACACCTCTTCTGTAAGCAGAGAAAACAGCCCAGTTTTGGGACAAAGACCAGCTCCAGCTCAAAGGAGGCTTAAAAATCAAGGCCAAAGCGCATGGTAGAAAAAGGAAAACAGCCTTCGTGCAAGTGACTGTCTGGCATAATGTACTAAGAATTAACAACCTTCATTTGGGACTGGAGAGATGGCTGCCTTGCAAGCAGAAGGTCCTGAGTTCAGATCCCAGGCCCCACATCAAAACGCCAGGCGTAAATGGTGGCGGCCTGCACTTCTCGGCCCAGGGAAATTCCAGAGCAAAGCAAGAAGGAGGTAGAAGCTATCCAGGATGATTCCCGAACTCACCCTCGGCCCTCTACAGGGACACGTATGCCCTCTGACACACACACACACACACACACACACATACACACACAATGAATGAATAAATAAGTAAAAAAAAAAATTAGAAACTTAAAAAAAAAAAAGACTCTTCATTTGCAGACAGGACACTGAGACCATGCGGCCAGGTGATAACGGTGAGCCTCCTGTGAGGAGGAGGGCAACGTTCAAGGGCTTCACTCAGCGGCTCACAGCATGCTTGGCTTGTTAAAGATGTCCCAACAGCTAGCGCAACCTGAAGGACATGAGTTCAGTTCCTGCTTGCCTCCTGCACCACAGTTCCACATTCCTTCTCTGCCTCTGTCTCTTTCTGTCTCTTTGTCTCTATCTCTCTCCCTCTCCCCCCCAGTCACCCCCCCTTTCTCTCCTTTCCCTTGGTCCTTCTCTTTGTCCTGAGCTCAAGCGATCTCCCTGCGTCAGCATCCTGGGAGGAGCTAGGACTACAGGTGCCCTGGGCCTGAATGGCCTGAAATTCACTATGTCCGAGCAGGCCTCAGATTTGTGCAGGCATGTGTCACCCCACTGAGCTCTTGTTAGTCTTAATGGAGCATTTTCTTTTTCTCTGTTCATTCTTCATAACCTAATTTTTTTTTTTGCAAGTGATTTAAAACTGCTCTTAGAAAAATGCATTTTCCTGGGCTTCAGGGATGAGGGGATGGCTGAGACTAAAGTCTTTGCCTCACAAGCAAGAGGACCTGAGTTTGGATGCCTAGATCCCACTTTAAAAAAAATGCTGGGTGGAAATGAGAGTTGCCTCCAATTCTGGCCCTGGGAAGCAGAGCCTGGAACCCCCTAGAGCAAAGTAGCGAAGAGATACAGCCATCCAGGATGATTACCAGTATCACCCTTGGGCCTCCACAGACACACAAACACATAGACACAGACATGCATGCACGCGCACACATACCATGTACAAGTGTGCATATGCAAAAAAAATGCATTTTCCTAAACTTCAATCTAAATTTTTAAAGATATAAAATTAAAGTACCAGAAATGCAGTTTTATTATTGGGCATTTATTCAGAGCCACCAAGGACTATGTTCATTATTACATAGAATACTATATAAAATAGTGTCTAAGAAAAATTTGCTATTTATTCAAATGAAAGTTTCAGAAGAAACAAATTTCTTCACCAAAATTTTTTACAAGTCTTGTTACTTAGCATGAAAAATACGAACACATTATTACATCTAAGAATTACTTATATAAAATATTTATTTCATGAGATGTCCAAAGGGAGAAACTTCTGCTTATTAATACCACCATAGTAGACCAGCATAAAAGAAAAAAATGGATTAATTTAATCTTGAAGCTAGTACCAAATCCAAGATGATACTCCCGCAAGTGGGAGAATACACAAGACAATCATAAAATTAAAGAAGAGAATTGTACATGTCAAGGGTGCTTTGAAAGGACAGAGGCTTTCCACACAACAGATAGGCACGTACTGTGGTCAGCTGACTGTCCTTCCCAAGGTTTCAAGGTAAGCCAAGAAACCAGCGGCAGGTGACGCTACATCAATCACACTTTCTGAGCAGTTCAGACCGAGCAGCAAGCATCAGTGTTAGAGAAGTAGATCCTAAATATTTTAACACACTTGTGAAATGTCCACACACGCCCCATGACAAAAAGCTACTGCAGATATCTGGTGTATAACTAACCGAACAGTTGAAGTTGTCACAGGTTTTTCTTGTTTCATTAGAGTGACATTAGCAGTGGAAATCAGGAGCTCTTGGTGCTAAGTAAGCATTCTACCACTAAGGTAGCATTCTACCACTAAGGTACATTCCCAACAATCCTCTCTCTCTCTCTCTCTCTCTCTCTCTCTCTCTCTTCTCTCTCTCTCTCTCTTCCTCTCTCTCCCTCTCTTTTTCTTTCTTTCTTTTTTCTTTCTTTCTTTTTCTCTCTTTCTTTCTCTTCTTCCCTCCTTCCTTCCTTTTCCTTTCAAGAGGGTTAGTACCAATAAGGGAAAAAATGGTTTTGCTTTGTTTAGGGCTTATTATGTGATTGGCTTTGAGTTTTGTGCTTTATGCATGTATTTTAAGTGTTCACGTGTGTACATTGTTGTGCATGCACACACGTGCATCTGCATGTAGAGGCCCAAGAGTGACACTGAGTATCTTCCTGTATCTCTCGCCACTTTATTTATGGAGACAGGGTCTGTTACTGAACACAGAGTAGGCCAATTCTAACTAGTCTAGGTAGGCAGCATGTTCTGGGAATCTCCTGTCTCTGCCTCCCCAGCACTGGGATTATGGGCAGCTATCATGTCTACCTGGTTTTTACGAGAATTCTAGCAATCCAAACCTGCATGGCAAACACTTTATTCACTGAGCCACCTCCTGGTTTTGGTTTCTTTGAAGCATAGTCCAAGCTAGACTCAAATTCCTCCTCGGCAGGAGGAATTCATATGTACGATTGTAGGGATAAACTATCATGTCCAGCAAAGAAATGGATTATTCATGATTGTTCAAATTATTCCTTCGACTTTTGAGAACTTTCAAAACTGTTTAAAACTGATCGCATAAGTATTTCTTGTTCTGTGTGTGTGTGTGTGTGTGTGTGTGTGTGTGTGTGTGTGTGTGTTTCTGCAGTGGTACTGGAACTCTGGCATAAACACTAGAACTGAAGAAGAGAGAAATTATGAGCAAATCTTTAAGCCTGTGAATTGCACAAATATACCAATAGCACATTAAACATTAGTATTTTTTCTTAATAAACACCTTTCATTTGAATGTGCTTTGTTTAAGGAGTTTACATAACTGACATGTAGGCAAATTGAAACTGTCTAATTGATGGTAATGAAATTTATTCTAAAACGCTTGTTCGCAAAAAAATTTACCAGATCAACCCATATTTCATTCTTCTTATAATGCAGAGATATAAGAATTATATGTGTTCCTAGACTTGATCTAATTTTAATACTAAACCCATGTTAAGTAGAAAATAAAACTTAAAAAATCTGGCAGTAGGGTGTTGTGTCCCTGCAGAGCGATAGGGCCGGCCGTCTGCCATAAAACATCCCAGGCAATTTTTTGTCTGTATTGTAAATGCCTTGGGTTTTATGGCAGTTTATGTCATACGCCTGTTCCACAAAGTTACTTCTTATTTTTTTTTTTCATTTAGACATCCTGTAAATCTGCGTGTCTCCTGTTGGAACTCCTTTTGCATTATGAAGCGTCACAGAAGGAAGCCGCAAGCCACGCTTGTTTCCACCGACTCTGGCTTTCACTTCCCACAGTGAGCGTGAAGGACTTGTTATCCCAAAAAGGGCCATCAAGAGAGAATTTATCTCTACCTCCATAATAAAAATCTTCTGTTTCCTTCATCCCTTTCCTCATGCTCAGTAGACTCTAGCTGGCAGCTGGCTTCTGCTGGATCAAACACACCCTACCGGTTCTCCAAATGTGTAAGGACGTCATCGAGCTTCTGAGAGCAGATTCTGCCCGCTTCGGGCCAGGTGTCGCACATCTGGAGCCAATCCTGCAATCCCACCACCACCACCACGAAGCAAGGAGGAGCCTTCAACGGCTTTCATCTCGAGCATCCTCCAAGGGGCTCTGTGAAAATCTAGACTCAGAATGGGAAAGCTGTTTCGCCTTCGGGGATCAGGTTTAAATGAAGAGGCATTTTGAAGAAAGACATGGAAGAGCAGAGCTCAGGATGCCCGATGTCACAGCAGGACTTGGTCCCTTGGATTTGTCTCATTGGCCAACGACTTGTGTTTTGTGTTACACAGACACCATCATCTTTTCCTGGTAATACTCTCAAGCACAGTAAATGGAACTAGAGACAGACATGATTTTTTTTTATTTGTCTGATTTTAAGATTGGGAAGTGTGTGAAAAATTATGCTACTGGTATTGAAAAGCAGGCAAGAAAGTGAGGATCACCTATGACACAATTCCAACAATCTTCTCTTCAGTCAGACACTCCAGAAAACAGAAAGGAGGCACTGATAATCTTTGTAATAAGCCAGATGCTTCAACTGACCCCAAGCCCCAAACTACTGCAAATACCACTGAATTCTGAGCCCCCCAATAAACAAACAATAAATGAAAAAGAAGACCAAGCCTTCATCTAGTATTTCCCGAGAATAAGAAGTACTGCCATTTTCACTTCTTTTCACCCTTGTCCATTCTCCAGCGAGGCAACACTGAAGGCAGAACCAAGGGAACCAGAGCGAGAGAACAATCAGGGTGGGAAGCTGTAAATACTAAATACATTGTAGTATGGTCTGGTCACTCTCCCAGGTCAGTGTGCTAGAGATTGCTTCCCAAATGAGCCCTGGAGTACCAAATTATAGTTTCAGACCACACACACACACACACACACACACACACACACACACACACACACCTCCAATTTACCAAATTCCTAAAGCACTACTGCTTTACTAGACTGAAGCTAAACCACTCAACATCATCTTCAATTGACTTGGCTAGTTCCTATATATAGATAAATCATTTGTAGATAACAAGTTTGATGACTCCTAAATCTTATTTTCACATCCCACTTTTTTTGGGGGGGGTGTAAATACAAGACTGGAGAGATGGCTCAGGGGTTAAAGCCTTTGCTCCCAAGCAAAAGGACCTGAGTTCAAATTCCCAAATCTCACATAAAAATACCAGTCAGATATGGCAGCCTGTACTTCTGGCCCTGGAAGGCAATGCCTGGGGAACCCCAAAGCAACTGCCACGCCATCCAAGTACATGGAGCCAGTATTTTTGCAAATAACTAGTATTTTGAAACCAATTGGTTTCAACACATAGAAATGTATAAGGTCGACCAACCAAAAATGGGACCAATGGAGGTGAAATGACTGAAGACGAGGACCCAGAAAAGCAAGGATCGAATTGGCAGGATCAGGATTGAAGAGGTGGATACCAGGCAATCTCAGACAGCTTGCCAGAGAAAAGCTTTCTTTTTCCCTCCTTTTTTCTTCCTTACAGTATCTAATTTCTGGCTCCTCATTTCCTCAGAGATTTGGAAATTGTGAAATTCTAAACAAAGTGTCATATTTCTTGCAACACATCAATGAACAGAGAGCCCCCGTCTACGGTGCAGATGTTTTTGAAAGCTCCCACTGATTACTTCTGAGTGTCTACCCCCACAAACCACATGGAATGTTCTCCGCACACCGTCCTCCTCCCATGAGAAATGCAGCCTCTCTGGGTACTCATGCATGCATGCGTGCATGTCCTTTACAAAGAGGATTGAGCAACAATCGCAACTGATAGTGCAGTGGCCACAAATTTGCTTTTCATCGGCCATTAAATTTAGATCTTTCCTAATGTTGTTCTATCAATATGGAAAAATTGTCGATTTGTCCATGCAAACTATATTTGCATTCCATATCACATATTTTATACCAACAGAACCTCCACAGACACTATTTTATTTAGGGTATCCTCTATAACATAACTTAATTTAAACTGAATTTCTATTTTCAGGTGAGATAGCTCAGCAGGTGAGGTGCCTGCACGCAAATCTGGTTACTTAGTTCAATGCCCAGAAGCCCACACGGGAGGAGACGTGACTTCTGAATGTTGTCCTCTGACTCCAGCCATGTGCCATGGAACGTATCCACACGCCTTTTCTTTCTCTTTTTCTCCTCTTTCTCTTAAATCGATAAATGTTTAAAATGAATAAGTCAATAAATTTCCACCTTGATTCCTCCTACTATCCTTATAGCAATCTTATCACACAAAGGGAAGCTTGGGAAAATAAAACATTCTACGGTTATTAATTAAGTCTCCACATGTATAACTAAGTCCTTAACTTTTGCCCACTAATGAAAGAATACTAGCAACAGTTTGCTTTCAATAATCTTACAGCTTATCAAAAATTAGATGTTCTTATAAAAAAACAGGGCGGGAACCCTTCTCTTCAGCATTGTTTGTTTCAATTATTCAGGGCAACCCAAGCTGATAATTACACAGTCCCCAGTTGCTGAGTAAAAGTGATGCTTAATTAGCCAGCAGGAAAGATGGATTAAGACCCAGCAGGGCATCCGGTGAGGATCTCTCACGTTCCGGGAGGGAATAGCTTCTGGCCGTGCCCTTCCCGGGGATCCCTGCTTCTGAGGGGTTTTAAAAGAAGAAGCTAAGAATGACCAGTCATGTACAATAAATCCCAGCTATAACCCGCAGGTGCTCTCTAAGAACACTCGGTTCAAACGTTCCAAACACCTGGGTAGAAAAGAATAAAGCAGCATCGCTTAGTACCCAGCTCTGGTTCAGTCGCCACCTTTCAAGAAGAGCTGTCAGGAAATGCATTGTGAAGGGAAAGTTTTTCTTTTTAATATTTTTTCTCCCTAAGGGAGCAAATGTGGCTAGCACCCATCAGATGTTCACGTTCTGAAATGTGCAAATTAAATCAAAGCCTCTTATTTTAAAAACTCAAAGGGCATGATAGCCTTACCCAGTCTGGCACTAAAGCATTCCAAGATGGTCAAAAATCAACTAAATTGCTCTGATTTTAACTTTTCTACTAGAGAAGGAGATGTAAAAGTAAAGAGTGTCAAAAAATACAATGAAAATTATATACCTTCTTGATAGCAATTTGAACAGGCTAAATGTTTGAGTTTTACCATTATGCTTTTGCTATTGTCAAATGCACAAACATCCAGTAGAGGCTAGCATAAAATCCAAAAGCTCTGGCTGACAAGATGGCTCAGTGGGTAAAGATACTTGCAACCAGAGTTCAATTCTCAGAGTCCAGAACTAATTTCCAAAAATTGTCCTCTGCCAGCACGCATGCACTGTGGCACATACGAACCTATTCCCTTATTCTCTCTCTTCTAAATCAGTAATAAATGAATGAATAAAATACTTTTAAAAAATCCAAAGCTGGAGCTGGAGAGGTGGCTCAGGGGTTAAGCCTCTGCTTTGCAGGCGGAAGGTCCTGAGTTCGGATCCTAGACCCCACGTATAGATGCCAGGGCGGAAGTGGGGGCGGCTTGCGTTTCTGGTCCTGGTAGGGCGGAGCCTGTGAATCCCAGGGCAGAGTAAACAAGGAGGAGGTGGAGGTGGTCCATGGTGGTTCCCGAATTCACCTGTGGTTCTACACACACACACACACACACACACACACACACACACACACACATACACGTACAATTGACTAAATAAAAAAAGATCTTTTTTAAAAAAAAAAATCCAAAGCTGAAATGGGGAGATGTCTCAGGGATTAAAGTCTGCCTTGCCGGCAAAAGGACCTAAATTCAGATCCCCAAATCCCATGTAAAAAATGCCCCACAGACATGGCAGAATCCTGATATTCCGGCTCTAGACAGTGAGCCTGAGAAACCCCAGTTCAAATCAATAAGGAAGTAGAGCAACCCAGGGTGATTCCCAGCGTCACCCTAGGTCTCCACAGGTGCACACTCGGGTGTCCAAAGCCTTCTTATATACACACACCAAAAATTTTTTCCCAAAGATAAATACATAATTATTATTTAAAGATAATTAATTATCTGACCATTTTTATGTTGATAAACCACAGCATGCGCACCTACCACCAATTTGGCAAATCTTCAATTTCAATTGGGCATAATGAGCAGTGGCAGTTACATCTTATTTTGCTAATTTATATGCTACTAAAGTCAATTTTACTGATTATAAATTGTTTTAACGTTTATGAAGAAGCGTAATAAAGGCAGTGTGTACCGACCTGCCTTTGATTTGCTGGAAGCCCCGGAGAATGTGGTCTCTGTGGTCTCTCGCACAAGCACTGAGGTTCTCATTCCGCAAACCTTCCGCCAGAAAATCTTCAGCATCTAAAGGACACAGAGAACAGTCAACAGAAAAGAGGTGACAAGGGAAGGGGAGGGAGGGAATATTATTTTCTCTTTTAAGTTTGCATAGCGAGGCCCAGCAAAATGGCTCAGCAGAAGAAGGAGAGAACTGACTTCTGAACATTGTCTCTGATGTGATGCATGTGCATTCTTCCTCTCCCTCCCTCTCTCTCTCTTCTTCTTCTTCTCTCCCTCAAATAATTAAATATAAAAAATAAATTTCAATAAATAAAACCAAATTGTATAGCTGCAGAAAAATGTGAATATACTGCATGGACTTAAAGAACCATGCACTTAAAAAGAATCAAGATGGTAAATTTCACATCATGGGTTTCTCGCCATAATGTGACTATATTGCACGTACTGAAAGAACCGTGTACTTAGTAAAGATGGTAAATATCATATTATGGGTATTTCCCCATAATAAGAACAGCCAGAACTTTAAGAAAGGTTTCCAAGCCCCATCCAAGTAACTGTTGCTCCCTATCTTGTTAAGCGCAAGCATGCAGAGGTTCTCGGGAAAAGGGGTGCCAAAGCCCAACAGTGGCTGCCAGTGGCCAGCTGGTACCCTGAAGATGGAAAGGGGCATGCACATCCCAGCTGCAGTCCTACAACGAGGGCAGATCTTTCTTAATGACTCCTAAGAACACGCAGCTCAAACTGGAAGGAGTTAAAGTCTCTGCCTGGCAAGGAAATGGATCCCACATAAAAACATCAGGTGGAAATGGGCAGCCTGCACTTCCAGCTCTGGAAGGCAGAGCCTAGCAAACCCCAGAGCAAAGCAATCAAGAGGTGGAGAGCAAGGCAGGATGATTCCTGAGGTCACCTTTGAGTGAGCAATCAGGTGTCCTCTGTATATACTCACATGTACACACATGTAACAAAAAGAAGGAAGGAAGGGAGGAAGGGAGGAAGGAAAGAGGGAGGGAGAAAGAGAGAGGGAGGGAGGAAGAGACGGAGAGAGGGAGGAAGAGAGATGGAGAGGGTGAGGAAGAGAGAGGGAGGGAGGGAGGAAGAGAGAAGGAGGGAGGGAGGAAGAGAGAGGGAGGAAAGAAGAGAGAGGGAGGGAGGGAGAGGGAGGGAGGAAGAGAGGGAGAGGGAGGGAGGGAAGGAGGAAGAGAGAGGGAGGGAGGAAGAGAGAGGGAGGGAGGAAGAGAGAGAAAGAGACCACATATCTCCCTTTGGTGAACAACTCATATATGTGAGAGGAAGGCTTAGCGAAGAAGTATCCATGTACCAGACCTCACACAGCTCCCAAGGAGGTGACTAAAAAGAAAAACTAAAATTTCATATGTCTGTATAAATGACATGCTCTAATAATCCAAGATTTTTCCATGAACTCAGATAACAAGGGCATGTTTTAGCCATAAGAAATAACTATTTTCTAAAGCATCTTTAAGGAAATGCCTACATACGTAATTATCGCCAATGGCAAGGGATAGATTATCAATTGCATAGAAATATAAATATTCCAAATAAGTCACAGAAGGTCACAGACCAATAACAGCTAGGAAAGAAATACCAGTAATTGTAGTCGAAACAGAAAATAGAGCTGAGCTGCAAAATCAAGAACAGAAAGGGCATTCAAAGGAGAAGCATTAATTAGCAGATGTATCATCAATGAAAATGACAACGTAACCATGCAAAGGAGCCCACACGGAAAAGAAAAATGTGTCCACAAGAAGAGACGGCAATTAATGTGAGCGTACATTATGAAATCAGAACATGATGGAAACACACAATCGCGTTATGTCGAAGGGAGAAATTTGAGGGGGTACATTTTTCAAAGACAAAATACATTCATAGTGATTACAATTGCCAGAAATACTAGCTACACACTTTATTCTGAACAATAGGTTTATCATCTCTAAAAAGCATGTAAATAATAGAGCTAAAATTTTCTGCCTCTAAAAATCCTACCAACACCATGACACTGTATTGCATATAGTACTAAAATAATGCTATGTGTTTATATACTTGGGTTACATACATGCATCTAAAAATTGGTCCTACATTTACACTATTCAATAATATCAAATTTAAAAAAAAACTAGGCAACCATCAGTAGAACTCTTGATAAGATACAAAGCCCAGGAAATGGAAAATTTCACAAAGAATCACCAATAACAAGGAAACAGGAAGCTGAATTAAAAGGGAAAAATTAGGTGACAAATGAGACTCCATTTATGCACAGATCATATTAATAGAAGAGTGATTGAGGAAGACATCTGGTCAACCTCTGGCCTCCACGCATATGCGCACCCACATATGCAGAATAGCCAATACACTTTTGAAAAAGAAAACCAACTTTGCAAGACTCACACTTTTTATATTAAATTTTACCACAGAGCTACAGCACTCAAGGCAACATGCTATTAGCATAAAGATCGACACATAGGTTGAAGGAATAGAACTGAGAATCCAGAAATAAATTGATAGACTTATGCAATTGAAAGACTTTGGCAAGAGGGTTAAGACAAGCTAGGCATGCTGGGCAAACATGTGCAATCCCAGCACTTGGGGGACTGAGGCAGAAGACTGCAATTTCAAAGCTCACTGGGTCAACTCAGTAAGAATCTCTCTCAAAATAAAAGCTTGCGATGTAGCTAGAGCACAGAGCGCTTGCTTAGCATGGATGAGAATTTCAACTCACACACACACTCACAAAATTAATTAATTTTTAAAAATAGGCTGAGGGCTGGGGAAATGGCTCAGGGGTTAAAGCTTTTGCCTGGCAAGCAAAAGGACCCGAGGATACAAATCCCACATAAAAATGTCAGACGGATATACTGGAGCCCTATAATTCTGGCCATGGAAGATGGAACCTGAGAAACACCAGAGCACTGCAATAAGTAGGTAGAATAAACCAGGAAGTGACCCAATGTTACCCTTGGACCTCCACAGATACACACATTCAAGTGCTCTCTGGTACACGCATGTGTAGACACACACACACACATACACACACGCACGAGAAAAAACAGGCTGAAAGTTTCTCAAAAAGGTAAGCAAAACCATTCACAGTGGCACGCACCTATAATCTCAGCACTGGGAAGGCTGAGGCAGGGGGATCACCACAAGTTTGAAGCTGGCTTTGTCTACACCATGAGTTTCAGGCCAGCCAAGCCAACATAGCGAGACCCATTTCAACGAAAACAAAACAACAACCACCACCAGAAATCCATCGTGGCTGGGGTGTGCTAGTGGTCGACAGCGTGTATAGGACGTGCAAGGCTTTGGTTTTGATCTATAGTACTACTAAAGAAAAAACAGAAAAGAGCAATAAAATAAGCTTCTATAAAATGGGAGGAAGGATAGTTTGGTTTCTCTTCAGATCGTATAAATCTTTCGCCTTTTACTAAAATAGGAGGAAGGGGCTGGGGAGATTGCACAGTGGGTGTTGTGCCTGTTATGCAAGCTTGACGACTTGGGTTCGGATCTTCTGCTCGACTCCTGTTAGGATCTTACTGTTGCTGAATGAATAGAAGACCCAAATGACTGAGGGGAACAAGAAAGCTATTCCAACTTAGGGTTCTCAGTTATAGTTGAGAGCATGGCAGGTATCGCAGCTTGTCTGCATGTTGCTGATAAATATACAATCTCTGACTTCCAATTCATGGCTACAGTTCATAGTCTGGCTTGGCAGGAGAGTTCATATCTACAGCAGGAGCTGAACTGGCCATAGCACATCCATGGAAATCTCCAAGAGAGGAACGAGCTTTCTTACTTACCAGAATGCTCACAGGCCAGCAGTCCTGTATTCCTAAAGTGTGCCAACTTGCTGAATCGGCCCTCCCAATCTCACCCACCTGCCCAGGGATGGTCCCGCCCACTGGATCTTCCATCATCAGTTACACCTCCTGCAGGCTTGCTTGGCTCTTCACAGACAGGCCCAAATTCTCATCCTTTAATTGTGAACTTGACACTTGTATTAACCAGCACAGCAGAAGCATTCATAGGAACAAATGTCAGGAGCTAAGGGAACTGGCCACACCGTACGTATCCACGTAAGAACTGAAAGAAGAGCATATTTTCTATCCGGCTAGTATGCCAACCTGCTAAAGTACTTGACCAGCTCTCTTCATCTTATCCACCTGTCCCACCAACCACGGGCTGGTTCCCCCACATCAATTAGATTATCTCTCACAGGCTTCCCAGGGGCTTGCTTGAATTCAACAATTATTCATAGGCGTGCCCAAAGGCTCAGTCATCAGCAGCACGTGTTTGTAACTCTAATACTGGGATATGAAATAAGGTGGATCCCCACGGCTTGCTAGTCTGCCGGTCTAGCTGAAAGAGCAAACTCCAAGTTCAGTGAGAAATTCCTCTCACAAAAAATAAGGTGGAGAGATTGGAGAGATGGTTCAGGAAGCCTCTGCTTTCCAAGCAGAAGGTCCTGAATTTGGATCCCAGGTCCCAGGTAAAAAAACACCAGGTGGAAAAGACAACGGCCTGTACCTCCATCTCTGCTGGGTAGAACCTGGGAAATCCCAGAACAAAGCAAAAAGGAGGTAGAAGTAATTCAGGATGATTCCCGAAGTCACTCTTGACCCTTCACAGGGACACACAGTGCCCTCTGATACACACACACACACACACACACACACACACACACACACAAATAATAATAATAAAGTTTTTAAAAAAATAAGGTGGAGAGCAATAGAGGAAGACATTTGACATCAGCACCTGATCTCACACACACACACAAAGCACATGCAGATAAGTGCATTGTACACACATACAAACACCACACACGCATGCACAAAAAGAAAGAAAGAAAACAACAGAAAAAAACAGTGAAGCTAGAAGCATAAATTCATGCAGAACAGCAGTTTTTCTATAGTGTTCTCTGGAGTCACAAACATTTGATGAGGAAAACAAAGAGAGGTAGCAAAGAGGGTGGGGCCCTAACAAACCCTCCCCCCACCACACTCTTTGATTTAATCAAAAGTGCTTGGTTTTTATCTTATGTACTATTGGCATTTCATATAAAATTTTACAGCTCCATTGCATGACTTAGTAGTTCAAAACCACCAGCCCAGCCAGGCATGGCGGCACATGCTTTAAGAGGTGGAGGCAGAAGATCAGAAGCTCAAGATCTTCCTCAGCTGTGTAGCAAGTATGAAGCAGCCTGAGCTACATGAGATCTGCCTTAAAAAAAAAAAAAAAGCAAAAAACTAACTTTAAAATAGAATAAAAGCTATGTAAGTATGAGAGCTGGGACTCTTGGACTAGAGAGATGGCTCAGGGGTTAAGATTCTGCCTGGCAAGCAGAAAGTCCTGAGTTCAGATCCCAGGTCCCACGTAAAAATGCCAGGTGGAAGTGGCGACATCCTGCATTTTTGCCCTGGTGGGCAGAGCCTGGAAAATCCCAGAGCAAAGCAAGGAGGTAGAAGCAATCAGGATGACTCCTTAAGTCACTCTTGGACTGCCACAGAGATACACAGTGCCCTCTGGTACACATACATAGGTACACACACACACACACACACACACACTCACACACACACACACTCACACGAACACAAATTAGAATTTTTTTTTAAAAAAGAACTGGGATTCTCAATTTTCAGAGGTGACATAAATTTCAACAAATAGTTGATGAAACATTATCAGATGTAACCCTAACGGGAGAGAAGACACAAATAAAGTTAGGCAAAATAAAAGGGAATAAAAGCAAATAGAGAATTAAAACAAAAAGATAGGGGCAGGAGAGATGTCTCAGGGGTCAAAGTCTCTATCTCCCAAGCAAAAGGATCTGAGTTCATATCCCAATCCCACATAAAAGCACCAAGTGGAAATGGTGGCGGCCTGCACTCTTGACTCTGGAAGGTGGAGCTTGGGAAGTCCCAAAGCAAAGTAAAAGGGAGGCAGAACAATCCAAAAGATTCCAATTTAAAAGCAGAAAATGTGAATAAAAATGCTAGGCTTGGTAATATGTTGCCTGTAAGAGATATACTTCAAAATACAAATGTGCAGAATATAAATAAAATAAAGATTAAAAATAAGAGAAAGAATTGAAAACAGCATAGTACACCAAGAATAAGCAGGAGGAAGACAGAATTGCTCCCGATGTCAATTAAGACAACTTCAAGGGAAGGCAAGTTGCCAGAGAAAGGGGCCTATTTCAAAATGATGAAAGGGCCAGGTTGTTTGAAGATTTAACACTTACAGGCAAATGCTTCTAGAAACTGAACTTCAAAATACTTGAGGAAAACTCCAGAAGAACAAAGGAAGACCTGGGACACAGTCACAGTCATCCCTGAGGATTTCACTTCTCACATTTAGAATCTGAACAAAGAACTAGACAAAGAATCAGTAAGGATACAGAGAATACCCCCTCCCTCTCCAGTGTTGGGGAACCACCTAGGACCTTGTGCACTCTGAGCAAGTGGTCTGACTGAGTTAGATCTGGAGCCCTATTAAGTCCTGACAGAATTCAGAGCTAAGGACTGAGGAGCTGGCTCAGTGAGAAAGTGCTTGCTGCTCAGGCCTGAGGACCTGAGTTCAGATCCCTAGAGCACCACATAAAACCAGCAGAGGGGTGCACGCCTGTAACTCCAGCACTGAGGGGCGGAAACACCTGGACCCTGGAGCTTGCAAGCCCACTCCAGGCGAGCTCCATGTTCAGTGAGAGATCCTGTCTCAAAAAATAGGTGGACAGCAATAAAAGCAGATCCCCAGAATGGACTGCTGATCTCCACATGAGCCTGCATCGGTGAGGATGCATGAACACACACACACACACATGCATGCACATGCACACATGCAACATGTACACACATGCACACACATGCACATGCAAACACACATGCACACATGTCCACACACAAGCACGTGCACACCACACATGCACACACCGAAATAAATAAAAGTTTTTTAAAAATTAGAAATATAAAGCCTTTCATAGTACTGTCTACTTCCTGCCCACAAAGGAATTAAGTCAGACATCAATAACAAGAAACTCGAAGGACAAGGGATGGAATCAAGGATTGACGTGTGAAAATATCTTGAATTCAAACGTGAAACTCTAAAAACAATTTTAAAACTTTACAAAGACCTTTGCAATTTGAAATAACACAGATTTTAAAAGAGAACTCTTCTTTTCTGAGCACACTGATTGACCCAAAATGAATAACCTTAAAGTACAACTTCAAAATCAGACTGCGGCTAAATCCACATGTAGAGTGATATGTTTTTTAATGTACTTTTTACTTAATAGAGGTAGACAGTAGGAATGTATATGCTACAGTGCACGTGTGGAGATCAGAGAACAACTTTCGGAAGTCTATTCTCTCTTTCTGCTACTGTGGGCTTTGAACTGAAGTCATCGGTTTGTACACAGTTGCCTTACCTGCTGATCATATCACTAGCCCCTAAATCCTTGAAGTGCTGGCATTAGAGAAGAAAAGTTTAGAGACTGATAGGACTATATCTTACACTAAGAAACTAGGAAGGGAAAAGCAAACTGAACTCTGCATAGGAAAAAGAAAATAATGAAGAAAGGAGTACAACTCAGCTAAACAGGAAGCTGGACAAACACCACTTGGTTATTTCAAATTTAAAGATTAATAAATGTGATAAACTCCTAACAAGATTAATCAAGGGAAAAAAACATGAATTATCAGTCTGAGAAATAAAGCTACTGTGAAAAACTCGCAATGTTAAGCCAATGTTATCAACTTTTTTGGCTAATAAACAGAGAAGACAGAAAATTTGGGGAGACACCAACCTAACAAAAGGTAACAACAAAGTGCACAAGTCAAAGAGCTGTGCCTCAGAAATTGATTGCATAGTTAAGAAAGAAAAACTTCTTTCCAGAACAAAAAAAAAAGTCAATCCCAAATGATTTCACAGGTAACGTCCAGCAGGCATTTAAGGTGGAATCTAATACCAATCTTATACAAGACTGCAAAAATAGAAAGGGAAATATTTTTCAGCTTCTCTATGGGGCCAGCGTTTCCTGACAGCAAACTTGATAAAGAGAATTAGAGACCCAGAGACAATGTGCTTGCCCTTTAGTTTTGAAATTGATGCTGCCTACAAGGAAGGCTGTCTGAGCAACCTCCCTGCCACTATGCCAAGGCTGCTCATCCTTGTGCTCTTTTTCTCATCCCTGTCGTAAGCTACCTGACAGAAGCAACGTGAAGAAGAAAGGGTTTATTTTGGGTCACAGGTTCAGGCAACACCTGGAGGAGCATCTTAGTCAGCAGCATGGGGAGCTCGCTGCATAACTTGTTCACATCTTGATGGATCAGGAAGGAGAGAGCAGGACCAGAAGAAGAGGTAGATGTGACCTTTAAAGCCCCTCTCCAGAGACTCACTCTACTAGCTAGGCCATGTGTCCCAAAGCACTGCCCTCCGCTGGGTACCTAGTGTTCAAATACAAAAGCCTGCAAGGGACATTTTATATTCAGCTCATCACACTTGTGAACAGCAAAGGCATCTGAAAGGCAACATATCATCTTCTTTAATGATCTCCTCACTGTAGCTGGTCGTTTTTCCACCGGGTGACCAACGTTTTAGAGACAAAAATCTCTTTCACATCAGCATCATATCATGGCACTTTGGGATACGTTGAGCATCCTATGAGGAAGATGAAATTGATAGATTTTCCTCAAGTCTTAAGTTAAGAAATATGCTCAAAACAGGAAGGTGGAAGAATTGAAGGTGATTCCCAGACTGGCATAAAATCTGTAAAGCACTTATCTGATAAGGACTCTCCAAAATATAGATGCGGGGAGGCTTAAAAGTCAATAAGGGAAGAAACAATCTAATTAAAAAGTAGGCAGAAGACAAAAACAGATACACTACAAAAGAAGATGCACGAATGGCAGATAAACAGATGAAAGATTCCCAGCTTCATGCCATTAGAGACTGAAAAGTAAAACAATAAGGAGATGTCATAATAAGTCTCAAAAAAGTGAAAATACAAAAGCAATGTTAACTTAATCATTGCCGATAGGAACAAAATATACTTTGGAAAACAGTCTGCTAGTTGTTGTTTGTTTGTTACAAAGTTAGATACAGTTTTACTACAAAATCCAGAAATGAGACTCCAACTGTTTAACCAATTGAACTTAAAATCTGTGTCGAGAGAGAGAGAGAGAGAGAGAGAGAGAGAGAGAGAGAGAGAGAGAGAGAGAGAAAAGAGAGAGAGGCAGAGAGGCAGAGAGAAAGAAAGAGAGAGAGAGGAAGAAAAAAAGAAAAGGCACCAAAATGTTTATAACATCTTTGTTCACAATTGCTAAAGATTGGAAACTTAGGCTAAGGAGATGGCTGGGGAGTTAAAGCCTTTGCCTCGCAAGCAAAATAATCTAAGTTCGGATCACCAGATTCCATATAAAAATGCTCCATGGATATGGAAGCAGCCTGCAATTCTGGCCCTAGAAGGTGGAGCATAGGAAACAGAGCAAAGCAGTAAGGAGGCAAAGTAATCCAGGATGATCCCCTAAAACACCCTTGGACCACCACAGGCACATACACTCAAGTGCCCTCTCCTACACACACACACACACACACACACACACACACACACACACGCACACTCACGCACGCACACACGCACGCACGCACGCACACACACAAAAAAAAGATTGGAAACCAGTCAGACACCCCTAAATTTGTATAAACAAACCAGGAGACATCCATATAATGGAATTTTATTCAATGTTAAAAAGAAATAAACTACCAAACCACACACACACACACACACACACACACACACACACACACACAAAGACTTGCAGGAAGCTTAGATGCAAAGTACTTGGTCAAAGAAAGTCAGTCTGCTTACAATGTGAATCCAGTTTAGGGCATCCTGGGAAAAGCAATACAAAAGATACAGTTAAAAGTCAGTGGTTAGGGGGGCTCAGGGATTAAGCCTCTGCCTTGCAGGACGGAAGGTCCTGAGTTCGGATCCTATACCCCATGTATAGACGCCAGGCAGAAGCTGGAGAGGCCTGCGTTTCTGGTCCTGGTAGGGCGGAGCCTGTGAATCCCAGGGCAGAGTAAACAAGGAGGAGGTGGAGGCGTCCATGGTAGTTCCTGAATTCAGTCCATGGTTCTACACGCGCGCACATACACACACACACACACACACATACACGCGCACATATGCATACACGCACAATTGAATAAATAATAAATAAAATTTTTTTTTAAAAAAAGTCAGTGGTTAGGGAGCTGGGGAGACAGTTCTGTGAATACCATGGCAAATGCAAGGACCTGGGTTTGAAACCTCAGACCCCACATAAAGCCAAGTGCAGCAGCATGCATCTGTAACCCTGCTATAGTGAGATGGGAGGCAGAGACGGGAGAATCCCAGGATCTCACAGGATAGCTAGCCTGGCATATGCACTGGTGAACAACAAAAGAGAAACACCATCTCAAAACATGGTGCAAAGTGAGGACATACACTTGAAGTTTTCTTCTGTCCTACACTCATACAAACTCCATGGCCTACGTGTACCAGCACACAAATGTGTGCACACATACAAGTGCACATTCACATATAAACACAATATGCACATGCCAAAAAAAAGATTTTTTGAAAAAGATCAATGGTTGGTAAGAGGTTCACCAGAGTCAGGAACGGATGAAACATGGGATCTTTGGGGCACTGAACCTACAGTACTTGAAGCTACAACACTGGATGTATGACATGATGCAATTGTGAAAACCTGTAGACATTACAACCCAAAAAGCATGTCTTTTATTCTACGAGAAATTTCAAAACAAATCACTTAGGTCTCAAGAACATAGACTGTTACTCCACAGCCTGGCTTGTCTTACAAATGCGTGAGATAACCTCACCCACTGAGGGAAATGGAGAAAAGATGCTGATCTAAGGAGGCTTAGAAATGAGTCGTTGGTAAGATCACAGGGGAAGCCACTGCACATAAATACTATGCCCTGCTCTCAAGGTTGTTTGCCACAGCTTCACATGCATGTTTGCGCTGATGGAACAATTAAGTAAATGGATGGTGAACAGTAGGTCAGATTTTTCACCGAGAGAGGGTATGGGAAAGGCACGCGGCGAGAGAAAACAAGAATCAAGAGTGTTTCTCATGAAAATGAATTGGAGCAGAAGACACTGGTAAGAACTCCGTGCAGCTTTCTATAGATACAGACAGCACGCGCAGGCATGTCTACATCAGGTTAGGATATGCATACATATCTTCACTTTGTTGCAGAGGGCCTAAAAATGGCATCTCGTAGCAATGGGCATACCAGCTGCTCACATTTTTTGTTTGGGGTGTGTGTGCGTGTGTGTGCGTGTGCATGTGTGTGTGTGTATTTAATGTTTTTGAGACAGGGTCTTACTCTGCATCCAGGTTGGCCTGGAACTCATTGTGTAGAACAGACTGGCACTGAACTCACAGCAATTCCCTCGCCTTCACCTCTAGAGTGCTGGATTGCAGGCGTGAGCCGCTACTCCTGGCTCACCACGCCGTGTGAATTTCTTTGTTTTTGTTGTGTTGTGTGTGTTGGGGATTGAAGCTAGGGACTTGTGCTATTTCAAGAGCTACAACTCTCAGAATCCCACATTTTCATTTTAATAACAGTCTTCAATAAAATGAGCCAAAGCTCCTTGGAACATGTCTGGATCTAGAACTAAGGCAGGAAATACTTGAGAGCATCTTATAGTGGATAAAAGCAAAACCTGGACACATACACACATGCGTGCATAAACACACACACATGCACACACATACACACGCATGTACACACATACGCACTTACAGATGCACACTTATATGCACATGCACACATTTATACACATGTGCACACACATACACACATGCACAGACATGCAATCACACACATGCACACACCCACATACATTCATGGCACATATCAAATGAAGCACAGGAAAAAAGGCAGGAAATACTTAAGAGCATCTTATAGTGAATGAAAGCAAAACCTGGATACACACATACACACATTTACGTGCATATGCACACATCTGTACACACACATGCATACACATGCACATGCATATACACATGCACACACATACAATCACACACACGCACACACCCAGGGACATTCATGGCACATAGCAAATGAAACACAGGAGGCCTCCAAAGACCAAGGTTAAACAACTTGAACATGAGCTGGAAAGCGGCTCAGGGATTAAGGCCTTTGCCTCACAAGCAAAGTGAGGGCTACACACAGTCAGCTCCTTTCTGGAAGCACGCAGTGTGGACAGGGGAGGTGAAGGACTGATCTCACAGTGGAGAAACCAACATCAGATGTCCAAGGGCACCATCAGTGAATACAAATCATGTCGCGAGGATGGATGCTTGCTGTGACCTCGTGAAAACAGTCCTTCTCTGTGAAACCTGTAACCCAAATCTAATCATGAGAACACCGAGAAGTGGGGTGTAATAGAGGGTTACTCCACCATATACCAGACTAGTACTCCTCAAAAAGTCGAGGTCTTCAAAAACAAGGGAGGTCTGGAAACCAGTCCCAGCTAAGCCCAAAGGAACTTAACTGTACCCTGGTCAGTATACTGGGGACAGGAAAACTGAATAAACTTTGAATCTAAGTTGATCATGTATCAACATTGGTTTATTGAAAATATCGTATTGAGGTTGGGGAGATGGCTCAGGAGTTAAAGCCTTTGCCTCACAAGCAAAAGGACCTGAGTTCAAATCCCAGATCCCATGTAAAAATGCGAAGTGGAGATGGCAATGGACTATAATCCAGCCCTGGAAGGTAGAGCCAGGGAAATCCCAGAGCAAAGCAATAAGTGGAGTTATCCAGTGATTCTGAGAGTTACCCTTGGACCTGCACAGGCACACACAATCAAGTGTCCTCTTGTGTGCACACACACACGTAAGACAAGAAAAATACCATGTTGGTGTAAAACGTTACTAATGGATTATAGAATGCTGTACTGTCTGTTCAATATTTATATAAATCTAAAACGATTGTTTTTAAAGTCTATCAGTAAAAAGTGATAAATTGTATAATTTTCATATTTCAAATCTGAATGGAATTAAAAAATCAAAATTTTGGGTTCAATTCACTCATTTACCTAATTTTTATGGCATACTCAGAAGTTAAATACTGTGACAAACATAAACATAAAACATAAAAATAGTAGCAACAGGGGCTGGAGAGATTGCTCAGGGGTTAAGCCTCTGCCTTGCAGGTGGAAGGTCCTGAGATCGGATCCTAGACCCCACTATAGACGCCGGGCGGAAGCTGGAGAGGCCTGCGCTTCTGGTCCTGGTAGGGCGGAGCCTGTGAATCCCGGGGCAGAGTAAACAAGGAGGAGGTGGAGGCGTGCATGGTGGTTCCCAAATTCACCCGTGGTTCTACACACACACAAACATACACACATACACATACACACAAACTGAATAAATAATAATAAAAATTAAAAAATAGTAGCAACAGTCTCCCTTTGAATTCTTTATATTTCAAAATACGTATAAATTTCTAAAGTATGTGTTGTAGAATTAGAAAATAATAAGATAAAAATCAACATGCAAACATGAGGTAATATTACTCATAAACTTTAGTTTTTGTTCTCACTTTCATTTCTGTGATAGAGGACTGTGCTGTTCTTTATATATTTATAAGCAAGACCAGAATCCCCCTGCGGGGTCCAGGAGCTCTGTGTATAAAGGCACCTACTTACAAACCACATGACCTCAGTTCAATCTCCAAAGCCCACATGATAGAAATTGTCCTCTGACCTCCACTGGTATACCATGGCACATGTATGCTCCTACCGCTGCTTCCTTTTCTCTCTCTCTCTTTCTCTCTCTCTTTCTCTCTCATAAATAAATTATAATAGCAAAATATCTTTAAAAAGAATCTCCTCACTCAGGCAGAGAGAAAGCAGACAATGAATAAAGTCTGATGAGTGGGCCTGTGACCATAGGGAAGCAAAGGCAAGAGAATCACAAGTTCAAAGTCAACCTGCACTAGAAACCCCATTCCAAAATAAAAATACAAAGGGGCGGGGACATGGCTTCCTTAGTATGCTTTGTGTCCTGGGTTCAATCCCAGTACAAAAAAAATTCCTTTATAATGTGGTATATTAAAGTGTACATGTTCTTCATATAGATGGCACATGGACTCCCTTCTCTCTTTCTTTCTTTCTTTCTTTCTTTCTTTCTTTCTTTCTTTCTTTCTTTCTTTCTTTCCTTTCTTTCTTTCTTTCTCTTGCTCTGTTTTTCATTTTGAGTTTCTACTATCTCTTTTAAATTCTTCCCCCACCTAGAATTAGCAAAGTGTTATCAACAAATCCTCTCACTAAGTTCTTATGAGCAAAATAAATATGTACAGTAAATATGTTAGAAAAGGAATTAACAGGATATAGTGATTCACAATGACGTCACCAGAGGCAAGCTGATACTACTTTACTTTTTAAGCTTTACTTCAACTTAAGCATTTGAAAGGCTTCTTTTCACAACACTTCAAAGTTAATGTGTTAATATAAATACTTGTTTCTTCATCTGCAAGGGGCCACTCAGAACATTAAAAGGACACGAAGATAATAACCTCTTCCGTCTCAGAAGATATTTAAAAAAAAAAAACTCTGTTCTACAAATACACCCATAAGCTTACTAGATAAAGTGTACAAAAAATGACATCGAAGTGTCAAAAGGACAGGCTCCACCAGAGTTTTATCTTCAGTCCTTTCCAACTCATTATATGAAGCCAGCAAAACTCAATGAAAAAATTAATGGAAGAAGATTATAACTTGGCCTGGGGAGATGGTGTCATGATTTGAAATATGACTTGCCCCCCACAGCCTCATGTGTTTGAATCCTTAGCTGCTGCCAGTATTTGGGAAGGTCATGGCACGTTTAGGAGGTGGAGACTTGCTGGAAGAAGGCGGTCACAGAGGGTGGGCCTTGAGGTCAGTTAGCTCCACCTACTTGAGTGAGTCTGCTCTTGAGCTTGTAGCAGCTCTCAGCCTCCAGGATGTCTGCAGTGACAGCCCACCTCCAGCTTCTGCCAACCAACCATGCCTTTTCCGCTTTAAAGGATACTATCTTCCCTCTGGAACCATAAACTGAATAAATCTTCCTTTCTCCCTTAAGTCGCTTGACTTGGAGTGTTTTCCCACAGCAACAGAGATGAGAAACCCTTACAGACGGCTCGGCAGCTGACCTGCTTCATGCAAGCAAAGGACCTGGAGTTAAGTCCCAAGTCCCAGTGAAAATGCCAGGCAATCATGTGTAATCACAGACCCAGAAGGCGGAGACAGGAGACCCCCAGAGCAAGCTGGCTAGTCAGGCCCGCCCTGTAGTCGAACTCTGGGTGTAATTAGTTACTCAGCCTCAAAAGTAAGGTGGAAGAATAGTCAAGGATAATCCTGATATCGACCTCAGGCCTCCACGTGCACCCCTGCCCCTCCACAAATGCGCTCACATACGCACGAGCATGCCTACACACACGTGCCTACATCTATATCTGCTCTTCGGTTTAGAAAGTAATGCTTCTTGTGGTAACTGTAACCCAAAGGGGCCTTAGCAAGCCTGCTTGGAACACAACACTGAACGGGGAAGAGATTTTAAAAGGTTCTTCACTGTCTGAAGAGATGGCTCAGGGGTTAAAGGCTTTGCCTCACAAGTAAGAGGACCTGGGTTCAGATCCTCAGAGCCCATGTTAAAAAAAAAAAAAAAAAAGGCAGCCCTGGAAGGTGGAGACTGGAAAATCCCAAAGTGAAGCAATAAGGAGACAAAGCAATCCAGAATGATATCTAATGTTACGTTTGGGCCTCCACAGACACACACACTCAAGTGCCCTCTTGTACATTCCCCTGTATGCATACATATACACCTACACATGTGCAAGTGTACACGCGCAAAAAAAAAATAAAGCTAATTTTGGCGATACATGCCTGTAAAAAGGTTGAAGCAGGAGGATTGCCATTGGTTCGGGGCCAGCATGAGCTATACAGTGTACATCCATCCATACATGAGCAACCACACATATGTGAATACACACATGTACTCCCCATGCATCCACATGAAAATGGAAAGAGAAGGGGGACAGAGCCTCCCTCACTGGTCAGAGGGGTCCCCAAGGTGTCTCCAGCATCAAGCACTTATTCCACAGAGGACAAAGCACTTGCGGGGTCTGTCCACGTTTCCCATCAGTTAGGGAGGGACCAACACCATGGGATGCGTGTGCTCACCTACTACAGAGAAATGACACCCTCGAACACCTACCACAAACATCACCGTATCATCTAAATGCACTTGTGCTTCAACATGAGAAACTGGCAAAAGACACAGACAACTAATAGCAATTATATGAACTCCGAAATGCAGGGGAAGGGGAAGTAATAGGTGCAGGAGGAAAGAACGTCATGTGACAAGGTCCATGTGACAAGATTAGAGATGCCAGTTGAATCAGAGAGAAAGATAAAATTTCTGCTTGGAGAGTCAAATATGAAGGTCAGGAGGGAAATGGTAAAAAGGTTAGTCTAGAAGACCAGCCTGTGGCAATATACAGCATTTTACACCGAAAGTAACACGTGATAACTTCACATCTATTTTAAAGTTAAGCATAGCTTTAGCAATGACACATTATTTCCATTATAATTCACACCTGCCTCAAAACACACACACACACACACACACACACACACACACACACACACACACACACACTCAGCTTCCAGACAATAGGGAGAGGTCAGAAAGCTGGTGTGGCGCCATCAACATGTCCCCACAAACACCTGCTGCAGTTTGTTGAAAAGATTCTAATCTATCAGGCTGCACCGATTCAAAGACTAGTGAGAGTTTCTGACATTTCCCTCAAATCCTGTGACCTTGTCCATTCCCAAGGTAACCGTTTGGCTCTTTTGGAGAAGAATGATACCTTACAGATCATGTTTTCTTTTTTTTCCTCAAATGACTGAAAAATAAATGTGCCTTCCTTCTGTTTTCTAAGTAATGCTCCTGATACCCTGGGGGAAAAATATGTAAGTCAGTGTTAGTAAGAGTTGCAAATTTGTTGTCGTTGATGATGATGATGATGGTGATCTATGTTTCTACAACTCAAAGGTTTGCTTCAATCAACCTTTTCTTTGGAGACAGGATGAATGACCCAATGCTATTCAAAACAATTCCCCCAACCAAATACCAATAAAAATGTTCCTAGAGGGGATATTTGAACTACTAAAGCAGAACTCACATTTCTGAGAATAATACTATAAATTTCTGCCTGTAATGGAATCGCACCCAAGAAAATATTTGAGACTTTTGTCTGTAGGCAAAAGGGTTAACATATGTTTTAAATGACCTGCCAAATTAATTCCATGCAGTTTAATACTGGCTAAGATTTCTGACTTTCTCTTCTGTGCAATGACGTTCCCCCAAGTAGTTGCAAATGATATGTAAGCATGCACAGTTGTCCTGACTGGGCACGAGCCCGGAAATGCCCATCCTCTATCACTGAGCAACCCTCTGTGGACACTTGTCATCATTCCTCATCCTGTCTCCAGGCTGTCCTGTTATCACTGAACTTCCCATGCCTGTCAGCAGTCACATCCTCAACGGGAGGGCGGGCCTGGAAGTGGCAGGCAGGAGAGGAAAAGAAGTCTGCAGGAGGAAAAGAAACATCGCTTTCCTTTCCCTTGGTGTCTGTCCATCAGGAGAAACAGGAGGTTGGGGGAGAGAGAAAGCTTCCCATTCTCCCTCCGCTGCCTTAAGTGTTCTCTTCCTGAAACCTCACAATCCAATCTGGACCCTGGACCCATCTTTGAACCCCATTGGCTCCTTGTCCTTTCCCAGCTTTGTGCAACGGGGTCGTCTTGCAATCTCAAGTCTCATCATTAAACCTCGAAGTTAGGGAAAGGAAGATACCGTGTGCTTTTCTCCCCCTTAATAAGGGGGGAGATGTCCAGTCTGTGGCAGCATATGAATTTGTGGAGGCCTGAGCCAACACATCAAAACCGTACATCTAGCTGGGTGTAGATGGCGAGTGCTTGTAATCCCAGCACTTGGAAGGTGGAGGCAGAAGGATCAGAATTCAAGTTCAGCCTCTGCTACACTTCAAGGCCAAGGCTCCATAAGACCCAGTTACCAGGGAGGCTGGGATGGGGGTGGGGAGGGGGTGGAGGGTGTTGCTTAAGCACAGGACTTCAAAGGCAGCCTAGCATGATCCTGTCTCAAAATGAATAAATGAATGAATAATATTGTTCTATAAGAAAATCCCTAAGTATATATTAAGAAATACTGTATTTGGGGGCTGGAGAGGTGGCTCAGGGGTTAAGCCTCTGCCTTGCAGGCCAAAGGACCTGAGTTCGAATCCTAGACCCCATGTATAGACGCTGGGCAGAAGTGGGGGTGGCCTGCGTTTCTGGTCCTGGTAGGGCGGAGCCTGTGAATCCCGGGACGGAGTAAACAAGGAGGAGGTGGAGGCGGTCCATGGTGGTTCCCGAATTCGCCCGTGGTTCTACATACACACACACACACACACACACACACACACACACACACACACACGTGAATAAAGAAATAATAAAATTTTAAAAATACTGTATTTTTTCAGAATGAAAAATTATTTGTGTGTGTGTATATATTCAAGGGTGCACACACAAAAAAGAACCTGCTTTAAAACTTAGTATTTAAATTTTGATTTGGCAATTAGTCGTTCTTCTCCAGGCCTTTTGTTAAGAGGTGAAACTTGCCACCAAGGCTGGAATCTTGCCTGCCAGCTTTGTTTTTACACTCAGGAAGCTGTGCGTATACAATGGTGAAATTGTCAGCATTTGTGGTTGTGGTTAGCAGCGAGGCACAGATTGCTTCTGTCCTGTGGCCTTAAAACCATGTGGTCTTTATATTTTTATTTCTCACTCTGCATCTCATAGAGGAAATAATGAAAATGCCTGTTACTACACAGGTTAGGCAAAAACCTCAAAACCATAGGAAGTGCTTTACATTAAGCTTTAACGGCCTAAAAACTATAGCAGTTAGCCTGCAAGATTGCTGATAAAAATCATGGAGGTTTATTCTCTTACGGTAGTCTGGTTACAATTGGCAGGAGAGCTCACATCAATCCAAGGGCCGAGGGATCTGGTTGCACCATATCCACGTAGTAGCTGAGAGAGGGACAATTCTCACTTGCCAGACCAGCGTTGTCTGGCCAAGTATACACAAAGATGCCAATTTTCTCAAACAGTTCCCCCCATTTATTCACCTGCCTAGGGACTAGGCCCACCCACCATGAGCTGGGCCTTCCCATCTGGGCTTAGCTCAACTACTAATTCTCTACAAAAGTGCCCAGAGCTCAGCCCCTCAACAATCAAGTTGACACCTGTATCTAACTCTACGGAGACCCAGCATGAACTTTTGCAATCTTCATTAGAGGATCTAAAACACCATCCCATAGAAAGGCAAGTAAAGTGTCTCAGCAGGTAAAGACGACTGCGCACAAATCTGACAACCTGAGTTCAATCCTCAGAGCCTACATGGTGGAAGGTGAACAAAGAGAACTAACTTCTGCAAACTGTCCTCTGACCTCCACACATGCACCATGGCAAGTGTTCTCGCTTTTTCTTTCTCTCTCTCTCTATGAATAAAATACTAAATAAGACAATCCCATAGAAACATCTGTATATGTACACAAAGATGCATACATGTAGATATTTTATTTTTCCCTTTTCTTTTTGGGAGCATCGAGGATTGAACTCAGAGCCTACTGTGTAACAGGTGAGCATTCTACCACTGAGCTAGCCCCAACCTAATATAGCTATTTCTACAGCACTGTGGAAGTAGAAAAAATGCAATTTTTAATATCTGTCAGTAGAAGTGCAAAACAAGTTGTGAAATACTGTGAAGCCACTTCAACCCATCCACACAGAGAGGTAAGTAGGCAGACAGACTGATGGCTGGGGATGCACATAGAGACTCTCCAACCCTGCTATCTTAAAAAGTCAACTACTCTTCTCTGATACACAAATAAATCTGCGGAGGGTCCACACACAAGAGCAAGAGCAGGTGATGCTCGCAGACAACCCAAGTCATCTGTCATGTCGAAAGCAGAACAATGATGCGCTCCGGGGAGGGGCGCTGCTCACAAAGGGAATGTCTAGAGAATGGGCGGTGGTCGCACAGGTGTGTATGTATGCTGGAGTCTACCACCTGTAACCCTGCAGGTTAGCGTATTTGAGCTAAGAGGGTAGCTCAGTGGTATAGCACTTGCCTAGAAACAAGCAGAAGGCTCTTGGTTGGACTACCAGAACTGGGAAAAAAATGGGTATATTTTATGTATGTATGATGGGTTACTGATAAGGAAGGAAAAGAAAAAATAAAGGGAGAGGGAGAAATGATGAATTGGTAATGAGACATAGAAGCATACACTAAAAGTTATCAGAAAGGAAAACCATATTTTAATTAAGGCAGAAGATCATTAAAATTCAGTTAGGAGGCTGGGGATATAGCTCAGTGGCAAAACATTTGCCTAGCATATGCAAGATCCTGAGTTTAGTTACCAGGATCCAAGAAATAAAAGAATAAAAATTGGAAGTAATAAAATACAACTTAGATATTTCCAGTGGTTTCTAAGTACTCCAACACATTGCTCATATTTGAGTTATAATGTGTAGTGTCTTTATTAATTCCCACTGTTACACTATTGTCTTAAGATTGCATAATACCTACCACCAAATATGTGTCTTAATTTCATATTTCAATGCTGTAATAAATACATGACCCAAACAATTTAGGGGAACGTGGGGACTTTTCCCCATGCTTACAGTTTCAGTTTACAGTTGATCGTGACGGCGAGAGTTGCAGTAGAAGCGAAGGGAACCCCTCACATCATTTCAACGGCAAGAGCTGAGAGACAGGCGAGGCCCGATGCTGCATCCCAGCTTTCTAGCTTGCCAGCTTGCCAGTCCGCTCAAGCCAACTAGCTCTCCTTCTCTCTCCTATCCACCTACCCAGGGTATGGCCCACCCACTGTGTGCGGGGTCTTCCCTCATCACTTAGATAATCAAGGCAATGTCCTCCAGACTTGTCCCTTCACTCAATTAATTCCTCAAAGGTGACTCCAAAGGTTCACCTCTGAAGAGGCAGGTTGATGGTTGAAACTGTCACAATATGTTTCAGTAAAACATCTTTGATATAAATGAAAACTTTAATTTCCCATAATACACTAACATTTGATGAGAAGTTATATAACTTATTGGTTATTATCCTAGCAAAGCCATTAAAGTCTTCAGGAAGTTTTGCTCTCTGAATGCCAAGACCAACCCAGCTTTCCAATCTGCTCTCAACTAGGTCTGTCCTATCACCCATTGAAAAGTTGGATAGTAAAAATAAACAACGGAACTCAAAGACTCCAAACCTAAAAAGACATCTGCTTTCATCACCAAACCTCTGGCACAGACTAATAAACCAAAAGAGCATGCAATGAAGTCGAAAACATGGGGGAAATACATATGAACAAATTTTGTAGAAATTATAGGATTCTTGTATGGTGTAATGACATAACATGAAAAAAATCAGACCCGTGTCAGTAACATGAATATGTTAAGATTCTCAGATTAGAGCACCGTCAAAACTTATTTTTTCTAGATTTTAAATTATTAAAAAACTGTTAAAGTTCTACTCTTATGAAATTAGTAAATATATATATTGTTTTAATAACTGGCACTAGAATTCCTCATAGGAAAAGAACTGCCGTGGTTTAGGGAAAATATCTTGCTTTGTTTGTGTGTGGGAAATTGATAGGAATCCAGATAACTAAACAGATAATTAGAACTACTTTTTTGCAATGTAGCTGGGCTAAAAAAAAAAAACGACTTTTAATTTTGCATCGTCTAGGATCAAGGGAGAAAATATCAGGAGAAGCCCTGAGTCTGGCAACTAAGTCAGACAGCGAGCTCAGGCTGTGCGGTCTGCCAGCAGGGAAGGTAGAAGGCTGCTTGGAAATAAGGCTCCTGATGCTCAAGTTGAAATCACCTGGACACCTGCTGTATAAATCCTTCCTCACTTCCCTGCACCACAGAATCTCCGGGCCGTGTCTTCATGTGCGTAGACAGTCTTGGAAACTAAAGAAGATCGACTAGACTGAGATTTTTCATCCTTGAAATTGTTAATAATTGGGGTTGGAAAATCCATTGCTGTGGGATTTTCGAGTGTATTCTAGAAAGTATAGCAGCATCTTTAGCCTCTCGCCTACTAAATGCCAGAAATATCTTCCCCTGGCGGGGACAGTCAAAAGTTCCCTATGGGACTCTAGTTGGCAAGGGCTGTTTTAAGCCAAGACAGATCAGTGTGTGCACAAGCAAGGAGCCTGAAGGGAATGTGACTTTGGAAAGCACATTTCTTGAGAATTATCTAGAACTGGAAGCAAGCTTGGGGCGGGGAGGGGGAGGGGGGAACAGGACAGTAATTTCCCTGAGGGACTAAGAGGCCTGGGTAGTTCTAACAGCCCAACTGTACTCAGAAGGAAGTTCAAATAATTCCACCCGAGCTGGCTCAGCCAGTCGTGCTTGCAATCAAGCCTGCAAACTTTCAAGAGGGTTCTCTGTATGCCAGGCAAAATTATGGAGCCTGGACAGAGGAAATGGCTCAGGGGTTAAGCCTTTGCCTTGAAAGCAAAAGGACCTAAGTTCAGCCCCCCAGACCCCACATAAAAACGCCAGGTGGAAATGGAGGCAGCCTGCGAAACCCCAGCAATAAGGAGGCAGAGCAATCCAGGATGATTTCCAGTTTCACCCTCGGACCTCTACAAGCACACAAACTCAAGTGCTGTCTTGTACACACAAACACAAACACACGCACACACATACACACACAAATTGTGAAGTCTAAGCTCTTGGAACGATCCACTGACGTGTTTATGAGCACAACATAATCTATAAACACACGAGAAAGTGGGCATGAGGAGACGGTTGCTAAAACCCAGGTGAGGTTAGTATCTGATTCCTTCACAGAACTGCAGCCCAGAAAGTAACAAGACAACTTCTAGAGATTGAGTGGGAGGGAAGGAGAGGACTGAATCTTTAGAACTTCACACCCAGGGCTAAGTTTATGTGAAACAAGAGAGGCATATTCTCTGACAAGCAGGGGCTTAGAGAGTATGCTGGTGAAATACGGCTTCTGAGAAACTCACATGGCGTCATATTTCACATCATCATCTGCCAGCTCTACGCATGCCACTACAGCTACCAAGTAGAAACACTTTAAAAAAAAAACACATTTTTGAGACATCTTATGTAGCCCAGGCTAACCTCAAACTTACCTTCTGCCTCTGTCTCCCAAGCGCTGAGATTACCAGTCATAGGCCACCACATCTGATTTCTACAGAGCTGGTGATAGAACCCAGGGCTCCACGCACGCTAAATGAGCACTCTCTTATCAAGTGAGCTATACTCCCAGCCCACCCTGCCACTTTTGTTTTATCTTGAGACAGGGTCTCATGTAGCCCAGACTGGCCTTACTTTGCAGCTAAGGCTAGCCTCCTGGGCTAAATCCTTCTGTCTATGCCTCCTGAGTGCCGAGATTATAGACAGGTTTGCTCATTTTATATTCCAGCAGAAGTGCAAATAGCCATATGTAGTTAGTGGCTACTGTATTAGGCAACATTATTAAATATCTGAGCTAAAATAAAGAGCTCAAGGCAACTCAGAGAAGTCCCTTCACTGCACTGTAAAGCTGCCTTTTCATGCTTTCTTAATGTCTTCGTGATTTGCCCTTCGAAAAAAGGAGTTCAACACAAAAACTGCACGGCACAAAGAAAAAGCCATCAACAAGCGAAGTGGGAAAAGCATCACTATATATGATTTAAAAACAACACATATATGTACAAATTCCAAAAAATGATTATTGAAATATAATATATATGATCAAACATCAGTAATTCACTGAAACCTCATACCAGCAAATTCACATTTCACACTGAAGGAAAGAACCCAAATACACTGGTTTGTTCTGAATATTGTTGTGGGATTTCTTTTCTTTTGTATATCCATGTGATGAGTGTGTGTGTGTGTGTGTGTGTGTGTGTGTGTGTGTGTGTGTGTGTTCATGAATGTGAATGCAGGCATGTATATGGCCCTATAAGTGAATGGAGGTTGGAAAACAATCTCAGGTACTGATCTTCACTTTCTACTCCATTAGAAACTGTCTCTCCTTGCTATTTGCCTCTGCTGTGTCAGCCAGTCTAGCAGGCCTGCCAGCTTTCAAGAATATTCTCCTGTCTCCACCTCCCATCTTGCTGAATGAGCTATAATTACAGATACCCCAAAAACACTCACTGTGGTACACAACTTTACATGGGTTCTGGGGGTCTGAACTCAGGTCCTCACATCTGTGCACCAAACAATCATCCTTGAGTCTCCACAGGCCCAAAGTCATCCTTGGGCCTCCATAGGCACATACAATGCCCTCTAATATATAGAGGCACATACAGAGAAAAGACACACACACACACACACACACACACACACACACAAAAACAGACAAAATTGTTTTTTAAAACTATCAATGGAATGAAAATAAAATATATAACTTCTTAATCACATGAAGGTTGTTAATAGCAATATGTAATGATTGCATTAGTTCATTTGGATTACTATAATAAAATGCAACATGTAATGATTGCCTTAGTTCATTTGGATTACTATAATAAAATGCTATCAACTGAGTAGTTTATAAGGAACAAAAGTTTGTTTTTCATAGCTTTAGAGACCAGAAAGTTCAAGATCAAAGTACTGGCAGATTGATGTCTGATAGGATCCACTTGCTCTCTAAACTCTGGTCACCTCCCCACCCCACCCTTCAAATACCATCACAGTGGTTATTCAACATGTGAATTCAAGGGGACACCAACATTCAGACCTTAGCAATAACCTAGGGAAATGTGCAGGAGACATAGAATTTTAGCTAGCCAAAGCAAGTCATTCCTGCAAGTTCTTCACAGCTGGAGTTTCCCTATACTGAAAAGGATTTTATGGTTGGCTGCTTCAACCAATGTATGTCTGAAGAATGATCTAGAAGGAAGTGATTAGTGATTGGTAACCATAGGGCTATCACCTTCAAGGTTAGCACCACACTTGCTATTACATGTAACCCGTGGCTGATGCTGTCTGGGTTTAAATCCACATTCCAAGCAACATCTAGTATTAGGCAGGTCTTGGGTCTACCAGCCATCAGGGTAAAGCCAGCAGATTGCATTTCATCATAGTAGACAAACTTCGAACCCAAGAAATACGCATTCCACCTTCTTCAGACTTGCCTCTTCTGCTTCTGACTTAATGAAAAGCGGGAGGAGAGGGGACCAGCAAGGCCCGGAAGAAGAGGCTGCTTGTTTGTGTCTGTGGAAAGAAGATTAGCAAACCACCAACATTCCATTGTTTTGTTTTCAACATGGTTATCACAGACAAAAAACAAAGATAACTTCTACCAGGAAGCCTGGTTGTTTGAAAACAGACCTAAATATTTGCTCCCCTTTCACTAAAGCAAAAGATGCTTTTCTTCTTATTTATCTCTAAAGAACCTATTTGCTGATACAGGACTAATTCCTATGTTTATATGGCAGCGTGACAAAGTCGAACCTATGTCTTGAGTTACTCTAGAAACTTCTCAGAACTTTTCATTTGCCAAAAATCCATTAAAGAAATTTTTCATGTATGTACTTCACTTGCACGTGGGTATGCATGTTTGCATGTGTGAGTATGCCTGTGTGTATGTACATGTGTGTGCATGTGGAGGCCTGGGGTTGCTGTCAGTAATCTTCCTAAGTTGTTCTCTGCCTTCATTATGGAGACAGAGTCTCTCAATTAAACCTGGAGCTCGCTGATTCAGGTCTCACTAGCTTGCTTGCTCTGGGATCTCCTGTCTTTATCTGACAAGTGCGGATCTGAACTCGAATCCTCATGCTTGTGTGGCAGGTGTTTAACCATTGAGCAATCGCCCCAGTCTGAGCTGGGTTTGTTTTGTTTCATTTTGTTTTGTTTTGTTTTAATCCACACCTTCCTCATCCCCCATGGATAAACAGAAAAGAACACGATCACTGACTACAACTAATAGCCTTTTAACATTCATACCTTTCTGAAACCCTATTTGTCTTTTGTGTGTTCCTTTCTCTTTTTAATAATCTTGCTGGCTGTTCTTTCCTGATTATAAAAGTAATACATGGTCTTTGTTATAATCTGACCAATGAAGATGTGTATAATAAAAATTAATACCTTCCCCAATTCTCAGTCTCCTCAAAGAGAAACTTTTAATAGCTTGGTATACTCTATCTTACTTCTTCTAAACTTACACAAATATATGTATTATATAAGACTTTTACCTTTCTTTCAAACAAAAATGGGCTACTACATGTAGTAGTATTCATTTGCTTTTTTAGTCTTACAAACATTCCATACACTTTTCAAGCCAAGGTAGACAGATGACAGACAGACAGATTCATTGCATTCTTATTAATGGATGGAAAATATTACCCTGCTTTTCCCGACTCATAAGCATTTGGAAAATACTTTTGCACATATACTTCATGTCCTTCCTAGAAGTGAGATTTCTTTCTCAAGTGAGACATCTTGTTTTAAATTGCACACTTAGACAACATTCATTTTAGACCTCTAGAATATTTTGATCCCTTCATTATGCAAAATTTCTATATAAACCTTTCATAGTGCTTTGTGTATTTTATTTCTTAAAGACACATTATGTCAAAAAAAACCCACCTCCCTTGTCATTTAGGCTCCTGTAGTTATAAATAAATAAATGCCTAAGTTATGGCTTTGGTGGCCCACATTAAATCATAGTGCAAATGCTTATGCCTTGGTTTATGAAAGCTGTATTTCACTGTGGAAGCTCCGCCCCCACAGCCTGGCCACGTGGCAGCCATGGAGTTATGGTGCTCGCATCCTGTGGCTCTCTCCCACTGAGTGACTATTTAGAGATCAGGACCTACATATTTTCTCATTGTCAATAGTTAACCTAAAAATCTGTGTGGTGGGAGGAGCAGTAGGGGGCAAACAAATAGAAACAATGACAAATTGATGACCATGTCGGGCTTCTTATATCCACAAATTATTTGTAACACAATGAATAATTCTGCTGGTCTATACCAGAAACCATATCCCATTAAAAAAAATTTTTTTTTAAATCTGGGGCTGAGGAGACAGCTCGGCAGTTAAAGTGCTTGTTGAACAAATTAAAGGACCAGAATTCAGATTCCCAGCACACATAAACCACAGGGCAGGTGTGGTGGGCTGCCTGCAATTCTAGATCTATAAAGCAGATTCTGGGAATCCCCCCAGAGCAAGGCGGCAAGCCAAACTAGCCCTATAGGAGAGCTCCTGATTTAGTTAAGAGACCCAGCCTCAGCAGAGTAAGGCAGAAGAATCATCAGGAATGATTCCCCCATATTATCCTTGGGCCTCTGCACATGCATAACCACGTGCAAAGTACACATACACACATGCATGCACCTCATACACACATACATATGAAAAGGTAAATAATAGTAGCATACAGCCAATAGGATGCTACCATTACATAAATCTTTCAAAAACATACTCTTTGTCCATTTTTCAACGGTTGAATTCAATTTTACATTTTCCCTACCTGATTCAAGATCATAATTGCAAGCTTGAAAACAAAAAGATAAAACAGCCTTAAAGAAATAATGAATCAGTGAGGCATCTTTCAATGTAACCTCAGACTCCTCGGAGCATCAACAGTGATTGTTAAGACACAGCAAGTTTGATACAGAAGTATGTGGAACGCAATTAATCTCCATTCATAGCTTGCTCTGCTTGTCAGCAAACAAAGGGTCTGCTTTAGAAGGAGATCTGAAGTGTTCAATTAAAAACAGTCAGCTAACAAGAAAATAATCTAAGCTAAAGGAAGACGGCAAGTGCAAAAATGAGTTGTTTACCAAAGTGTCAGTTTCCTACGATAAAGAACCGCACATCAAAAAATGCTGAAGAAACGGATTTCATGGCGAGCCTCTGAAAATGGAAAGAAGCCTCTTCTACCAAGGCTGTGCACAAAACTGAAGTATCATTTAACAAGCTCATAAAAAAAATCTGTTTCCTTTCATCACATGACAGATACCAATAAAAAGAATCGCTATCTCTAAATGCCAGGGTAGAATTAAACTCGTGGCCACCGTTTCTCTTCCTCCTGGAAACCAAAGACAATTAACCATCTTCATGAGCTGAATACTGAGACACAGGCTTCTTCTTAGAAACCCAGGTCCTGTTTTTCTATCCACCAATAGCTATTTATTCTTAAAACTTCGACTTCATTTGCTTGCAAGTGAAATGGATTTTTGGAAACTTCACCTCAAAAGAAACACCTAACTAACAACTGTTACCGAGAAACAATCCAGAATGGAAACAGGCTACAAACAGAAACTAAAAGGACTTGCCAAATGCTTGATTAAGAGCCGTTTATACCAAGATAACCAGGTAATGGAGAGATAAAATCAATTAAATTGAGAGAAACTGAAAAAAAAAATACAGCTTGCCAAAATCATGAAGGGCTCTAAGCAGGCCATCTGTTAGGTATATGTGTCAAATACGTCACTTAGATGGCCAAAGGCTTCGTTCTAGACAGCTTCCTCTTGAGATCCTTTGCAGCTGCCGGTTTCCAGGCCTCTGTCCTTCCTGAAAGGTCAGTTACAGAAAAGCAAGTGAAAATGACTTGCGCTGTGTGAGCCAAGCAGATGAGACGGCCCGTCAGGGAAATCTCTTCAGAGCATTGGAAGTATGTGTTGAGTGTCGGGCGGACGAGTGGGGCCTTAACTCTTTGAAGGACTGATTAGATGCTATGGTACGGAGGTGACACCATGACAAAGGGACACTTCGAGAAAGAGAAGGCATGTCAATCATGAGGCTTCCTTGGGTTACACTGATACCCAAGTCTTTGGGCTGGTAAAGGAGGCCTGGGTTTTCTGATAAGAAGTCACCTAAACAGCAAGGGTGGCCCATGGACACTTGAATGCCTTCAGAGTCCCCTTCTGATGGTCTCTGAGACCTCTGTGTAGGAAGCAGAAGGTGAATATGTCAGGGCTGGGGAGGAGGAAGAGAGCCTGACTCTTCAGACTTCCCTGGGAGAAAGGGACTAACCCAAAACCAGTCAAGGGAAGACCAAGCAGCAGGGAGAATCTGGTTTGCAAAAGCTTGGAAGCCCCAGGGGTATCGATGGGGGAGAAAAGGAGGAAGCAGTCAACGACAGGGAATGATAGGGACGCCAGAGGTGGAGGATGGAAGGCTGGCGTTGAAGGACTCAGGAATCTGGAGCCTTGAGGTTTTGCAAGGAAGCAAGCGATGGAGCAGAAAGACAGGTCAGGACCTGCGTGGTCCTGGCGACCCTTTTCCTGCCTTTAACCCAGCATTGAGGGAACCTCCCAGAGGGGTCGGGGCAGAGGGTCTGGTGCCCTGCCAGGGCGTTACCTTCCAGGAGCCAACGGATCTCCTCGGGCAGGGCGACCGCCTGCATTTGGCCAGGAAGGGGGGCGGCAGCGGAAGGCTGGAGATGCGAATAGCTCAGAGACACCTGTACCTCCGCTGTGGCTTGGGGCCCCGCCACAGGGCGGAGCCCCCGGCCAGGGCGCGCTCAGGAAGCGGCGCGCGCAGCAGCGGCTGGGAACGCGGGAGCCCCGGCGTGGGGTGCAGGAGGGGACCCCAAGATGGAAAGGCAGATCCCAAGTTCAAAGACGCGCCCCTCTGCCCTCCGCCAAACCTAAAAATTCTCTAGGACTCAGATGCACCAGGACACTTGGAGAAGTCGGCTAAGAAGATGGCCTTGGGGCGGGAGGTTTAAAAAAGCCAAAGTAATGACCTGGGGCTCAAGAAGGCCAAATCCAGATCTCTGCTGGTCTGGCTCCCTAACTCGCAATCTTAGGAAACCATCTCTGCTTAAACGGAAGGAACAGAGCGTCTTAGTAATGAAACAAATCACCAACACTTGAAACAAAGTGTCCTTCCTCCCTGAAGCCAAAAGGCAGCGGGCAGAAAGCTGAGACAGAGGAAACAGCTCGTTGCCCTCTGAAAGCAGAGGAAGGGAGAAAAGTGACTGACAGCCCAAGTTTTCATTGTGATTGTTATTGATGTTACCACTGAGTGAACGTGGGTGAAGGTACGCAGACCCCTTCCCTCCCCCCTTTGCAACTGTCTGTGAATGCACAATTATCTCGAATTTTTTTTCTTCCTCAAAAGAGTACAATCGGTTAACCACACAGATCAGCAGGTAAAGATGCTTGCTGCTAAACCTGAGAACCCGGGGTGGATCCCTGGCATCCACATGGCGGAAGTACCCCTGGAGTTATCTACCACAAGCACTTGTGGGATGCATGCGTGTGTGTATCTGCACACGAAAACACCTATACACAAAATAAATACATAAATGTTAAAAAAAATGTTTAAGTACAATAAACCAGCTGCTACAGAAAAAGGCAGAGAATGGCATGAATAATGGAAGGGAAATGAATTTGAAGGGAAAAAATGGAAGGGCTTGTGAGTATGTCCGTGATTAAAGGGCATGTTGCCTTTGAGTGGGGCAGGAGAAACTATTCTGAAAAGACAATGCAAGGTAGATGTGCCAGTCTCCTGGCGTAGTTCCCCTCCCCCTCCAGAAACACAGCCTTAAGGTGGGGATTTCAACCTTTTAAGAGGTGCGGTGGATTTGATCATATCTTGACATCTGGAAAAGAATGGAACTGCGGCTTCAGGACCTCATGACCCACCGAAGAATCACAGCAAATTGAGCCACTGGGACCGAGACCGGCCTGGGTCTCTGGGGGATTTGGATTTTTCATCCTCTGTCTTGTCTTGGGAAAAGTATAATGGCAGGCAGTGGAAAATCCCAAAGCAAAGCAATAAGGTGGTAGAGCAATGCAAGAGGATTCCCCATGTCACCCCTGGGCCTCCATAGGCACACAGTGCCTTCTGATACACACGCACACACACACACACACATACACACACACACACACATACACACAAAGCAAAAGAGGGTGTGTGGGTGATCTCTCCACTCTTGTCACATGTCTTCCTTTTGGAAACCTAAACCTGTTATTTTAAGAAGCTAGGGGAACACTGTGTTTCTTACATGTCACCCTGAATTCGGCCTTGCTTTCCCTGCCAGGAAAATGGATACCCCTTTCCCCCTTCTTTCAAGACAGTGGGTAGCATGCTCACGCAGGCCAGGCCTCATGAATTGGTTGATGAGTAACAGAACTTCCAGGCCTCCCACACTGTCCTTGTTCTCTCTCACCTAGGGAGAAACAGGAGGCTCAGGGGGGCTACTCTACATGAATCCCTCCCTCCGCCAGTCTTCCACCGAGGAAGGCAGAGAGAGGTTTAAGTCCGGGAGTGTGTGGTGGTGACTGGCAGATTCCAATACGCGATTGTCATGTTGCATCAAGGCTTCCCACTGCAGACAGAAACCTGCCTCCACACATGAGCGCAGCCCCTCCTTAATCATCCGAGGACCCTGGTTCAGCAGTCGGCCTCACTCCTAATGACATTCTGTTAAATGGACAAATTCCTTTGAAGCCTTGTCCTTCTTTGAAATCCAATTTCGCAAGAAGCCAAATCTGATTGGGGGTAGCCATGGAAACCACATCCAGGAGTCTTAGAGGAGGTGGAGAAAGGCAAAGGGGAAAAAAAAAAAAAAAAAACCGTGATAGTCAAGAGTCTTTTTACTCTCTGTCGGAAATATCAGAGAAATCCAGAGAGGTTGGCAGCAGGCAAGTCCCTGCCCGGGTCCCATTCTGTGTGGTTGGGTACCATGTGGCTGTCATGGAAGAGAGCAGCCAGCTGTCTTGGCACACAGGAAGGGAGAGTGGAGCAGAATACACAAGCTCCGTGTCAGTCTACATTCCCTGATCCCGGCAGCCCACTTCCAGCAAGATCTCAGCATCCCCCTTCTTACTGCCACCCTTAAAGGCAAAACAACAAAAGAATGAGGAAGCCTTAAAGTACAAGGCCTTCACAGATAAGAGCCCCTGGGGAGCAGAGGCCATGAAATTAATCTGAAATTCCTTGTAATTAGATAAGATAAGGGTATGGAAGAGAGGCAGAGCAGCCAGGGATGGGGTCCAGAGGCACGACGACAAGAAGAAAAACTCATTGCCTTGTCCACCAGGACCCTCACATACCGGGACCCTCACACACTGTCAGCAGACAGAAGATGCCAAAAAAGAAAAAAAAAATTAAGCCTCTCATGTCAGTCTCTGGGCTGCTTAGAGATGCTGCCTACGTATTCTCTTGCCAGGTGCACAGTCACTAAATATGCATCCGTGGGGTGTTCAGGGGGCTCAATCAGGAAGAAACAGAAGCAGCTGGCACCCAAGATGCCACAGGGCGGGAACAACTGCAAGCCAAGCAGGAGCTGGCTGGCACTGCTCCACCCTGAGTGCCGTGGGTCTGAGGAGACGGTGGCACAGGGCAGGCTCAGAGGCTTTATCCTGAGCCCGTTATTGATCCCTGGACACTGGGCCACAACACGTGGCGGAGCTGACATCCGCCCTGTGGATGCGCGGCTGCCGCATCTCAGCCTCTCGGTCCCAACCCCATCAACCGGGTTTATTGACTCTTTTATTGACAAAGCCAGGGCCTAATGAGGACAAGAGCTGCACACTTCATTAAGGGATACAGAAGGAGAGATGACGCGTCCAGTCAATGCCAGGAACCAGCTTCATCTGTGTACTTTGTGAGGCCCCAGAAACCAAGCTTCCTGCCCCTTTGGAGGCACAGAAGACAAAGATGCTAACGTGAGCACATCCCTTCTGTGGCCTTGAAGGGCAGGGCTTCCACAACCTGCCAAAAAGCCTTGCTCTTGCTAATTAGCTAATCCTTCCACTTAGAGCCCCTGTTAAGTCCAACCCATCTTCACAGACATGCACCTTCAATGATCTTGCCTCCAGCTCACACCCCGTTCTCTAAGCTCAGCGCAGCAACAAAGGCAGCTCTTCACAGGAACTGGTTCTCCTCAGGTCAGGACCGGGCTGAGAACAGTGAGGGACAATTAAAACTCAAACAAGTTGGGTGCGGCAGCCCGACCAGCAATCTCAGCTCTTGGGAGACTGAGGTAGGAAGGCAGACAAGAGTGCAAGACCACCGTGAGCTATATAGTACCAGGCTAGCCAGGCTTATGTAGTAAGACTCTCCACCCCCCTCTCCCTGTTTCCCTCATATGCACATATGGGGGAGTAGTTCAAATTGATAAAGTGTTAGCCATGAGTTGGGTCCCCAGCACCCACATAAAAACCAGGGCATGGTGGAACATGCTCAGAGGAGGGCTTACCGGCCAGCCTAACTGAAGAACCCCAGGTACCCTAAGAGAGCCTGTCTCAAAAAACAAGGTGGATGGATCCTGGGGAGGAGCAACACCTGAGGTTGTAGGCCTATCTACACACACACATGCACACTCACACACGCACTCGCGCACGCGTGCACACGCACGCACGTGCACATATGCACATGCACTTGCATGCACACAGGCACCCCCAACCCCACACACAAAGAATCTCTAAGAGAGTCAGTGTCCAGATGTCCCCATCCCCCTCCCCCAGTAGCTGAGCTGGCCTTAGGATCTTGGTACTGGTCCAAAGTTCTTGTGCTACAGGACAATATTTGTGGTAGATTTTCATGCCTAGGAATAGCTGGGCCATTCTAGGAAGGGTTCCCTGTTGGCCTGTCTAAATAGTAACCTCTTGTACTTTGTCTTATCTTTCTATTATTATTTTTGCCCCTTGCACTCCCCACCCAGGCCCCTTTCTGGTATCTATTTACCTATCCGGAGACCACATTAGACATCCCCCTTGGGCACTGATGAGCACAGCAGAAGCCCCAAAGACCAAAGAGGTTGCTGACTCTGACATTTTCTGTCTCTGATTGGTTCTCTGGGGAATCTGAAGGGGGGCTTGGGGGAGGAACTTGGGATGTGACAGTCACAGGCAGATGAGGCTGTGGTCGCTGAGTGAGATGTTCAGACCGCAGTCTGCCTGCCTAATCTACATGCGAGGCAGATGGGGCCCAGGCCAATTTTGCAGACTGGATATTTGCAAGCCTGATAACTTCAGGAAACTAGAGGAAGATGCAACCATTTCTTTTAGGAGGGAGGATTAAGTTGCTTCAAGGGAAATAACAGAGGTTTGACATCAAACCAGGTTCCTTTGGTTTCCTTTCATCTGCTATTTCAAAAGCTTCCTAAACCCCTTCTTTTCTTTCTAACCTTTCTTCTCTCTCAATTTATCATGGGTCTTAGAACTCTGGATTATAGCTGTAGAATGCAAGGTGTGAGGAACAAATGGTTATTTGGTATCTGATAGAAAGCTCTGGCCTGTGCTATATGCATGTGCTTTGGAGAAACCAGGGTCATCTAATCAGAATCACCAACCATATTTGCAAATAGAAACAGAAGTGTTACCTGAAATCAGAGATGAAAGCAGCCAGAACAGCATCAAATATTTCAACACAAGAAAGTGGAGGGGGGGGATCCTTTTGTCCTGATGGTCATACTCTAGAATAACATTCAGGTCTTCAAACTGGGATCTTTCCTTGTCTTTCTATATAATATCTGTCTCAGTGTCAATTGGAGATTTTTTGCTTTCTAAATCTCTATCTGCATATCATCTATCTATCTTTTTTTAATTTTTTTATTTATTCAATTGTGCATGTGTGTGTGTATGTGTGTGTGTGTGTGTGTGTGTGTGTGTGTGTGTGTGTGTGTGTGTGTGTAGAACCACAGGCAAATTCAGGAACCACCCTGGACGCCTCCACCTCCTCCTTGTTTACTCTGCCCGGGGATTCACAGACTCCGCCCTACCAGGACTGGAAATGCAGGCCGCCCCCGCTTCTGCCCAGCGTCTATACGTGGGGTCTAGGATCCAAACTCAGGACCTTCCGCCTGCAAGGCAGAGGCTTAACCCCTGAGCCACCTCTCCAGCCCCTTATCTATCTTTTAAAGACAGAGTCTAGCTATGTAGACATAGCTGGCCTTGTATATACTATATAGCTCATATTAGGCTTAAACTGATGACAATCTTCCTGAGCCTTGTGAATGCTGGGATTATGTAGGCATCCATTACTAAGGTTAGCTTTATTTGTGTGCATGGGTGGGGGCAGGGGTGTGAATTGGAGGTGTGCCAGTATACATGTGGGGGTGGAGTGCAAAAAAGGACGCTTATGTGTATGTGCCTGTGGAAGTCCAAGAGTGACATCGGGAATCGTTCTGGATTATTCTACCTCCTTATTGCTTTGCTCTGGGGCTTCTCAGGCTCTGCCTTCCAGGACTAGAATCACAACCCGTCTGCATTTCCACTTGGCATTTTTCCATGGAGTCTGGGGATCCAAACTGAGGTTCTTTTACTTGTGAGGCAAAAGCTTTATTGACCACTCAGTCATCTCCCCAGCCCAAGGTTAGCTTTAAAACACTGTTCTTAAGCACTCTGGACTTCCCCATCCGTTCTTGCTTTACACACCCAGTTGCCTCTGCACCACCATGCCTGGTCTTCCGGTCACTCTTAACTGGTGTTAGAGTTAGGTACAGGTGTCAACTTAATGGTTGAGGGTTCGAGCTCTGGCACATTTGCATAGAATTGCAACAGACTGTCAGTTGATGGGGAAAGTCCAGCCCATGGTAGGTGGAACTAGTCCCTAGGCAGGTGAAGAAAATGGAGGGACCTGCTTGAGAAAGGAGGCATCCTTGTGTACACGTGGCCAGACATGCTGCTCTGGCAAGTAAGGATCATCCCTCTCTCACCCACTATGAGGAGATGGGGGGCCAGTTCCCTCAGCCACTTGGTGATGGTACATGATCTCCTGCCAACCTGGAGTAAGAACTGTAACCAGAAACCGAAAGAGAATAAATCCCTTGTTGCCTTAGGTTGTTTTGCCTTGATTTTATCAACACCCATGAAGTGAAATGCAGCAACCGAGATGTGCCTGCCTCCACCCCTGGGTATTCCTTTGGCTCTTTGCATTTTGCTGTCCAGTCATAGAAACTTGCCAGAAGGTTACACTTAATCTTCTTCCTCTCCCTCTCTCTCTTCATCTCCCCCCTTGTCTGGAGTATCCCAGAGGCTTCTCCTCTTACCACTTCAACTTCCTCTTTATGCAGATTTCTTTTCTAGTTTGTAGCTCTATTTCCAAGCTCACCTGGACAGCTGAGCAATTCTACCAGTTTGTTATTTTCCTCTCTCTTTAGTTCTTGCGATATAATGAAACTCAATGGGATATGTTACGGGCTCTAGATCAGAAATCCTGGGTCCCAATTCTGGATGTGTCATATCCCCCTCCTGAGACCTTGGGAAAGACTCTCTAAACCTGTTTCCTCATCTATAAATAAAGGTCATAATCTCCTCCTTACTTAAATAAGATATCCAAGTCCAAACTGGAAGACTCATCTTGGCCCCGCCTTATCTCCATTCTGACCACCAGACCCGTTGAACCTTTTTAGCTTTCCTCATACCTTTGAAGTCACCCCTGTGGTGGGTTTTCATAATCATTGTTGAGAATAGTGGAAGGATTTCCTACGCCCGTCTCCTGCCATTCTGTTCCACCTCTCACACCAGTTCAAGCACGTATTCTAAAGCACAATGTTAGAAATGACAAGAATGGCTCTCAAGTTGGACAATCTTGTGCTTGAATCCGCCATTTTCCTCCTGTGAACTTGCACACGTTGCTTATCTTCTGTATAGGACAGTTCCCTCATCTGTGCAGCCGGGATAAAAACAAACAGTATTCCAAAGTTATGGTGAAGATCCAGGATCATAGCTTATACCTGTCTGAGACACAGTAGTTGCTGTGTCAACATTAACCATTATTATTATTACCTCTGCATTCCCACAATGCACGGTGGCTTGTAGGTGCTCCATAAGCACAATAAGTACATGTAAAAAACCACTATGACCTTTTCACTTAGTCCTACTTGCTCACTAAAGTAATTTCTAAGGAATGATTGCCCAAGATGTGGATGTCATTCGTCTTCAAAGAGCATTGTCTGTTTTATGATGTTATCTTGCCTCCAAGGTGGTAGAAAGAATGCTCATGAGGCCCTGGCATCAGGTTCTAACAGATTCTCTCCTGTCGACCCCCAAAGATTCTCTCTTGCCTGTCTATCCTGCAACATTTGTAGTATTCCTCAAGTCACCTGGGGAAATCGCTGATTTGGAAAGCATGCCATATTAATTCCTCTTTTCGAGCATGATAGCAGGAACTAAGTTTCCACTATAAATACAGGCTCTAGGAAGAACCAATCAGAAAGCAGATTATATCCCAGGAGCCAGCCAGTCACCTCTTTTAGTCTGGAAAATTGCCAGCAGGACTAAACTCTACAAAGTGCAGGGAAATGCAAGGGGCGAAGTGACTGGTGGCTTAAGTTTTAGGAGAAGGAAGAAAATGAGCAAGTGGATGAAACAAATTTAGGAAGAGGTGGAGAAATAGAAAACAGAAAGAGAAAAGAAGAGGCCCCCATCATTTGGAAGATGAGAAAGGAAGTCAAATAAACCCACTTCATTTCCTGAGTTGGTCATTGCAAAATATACCATCTTCCCACCCTCTCATCCACCTGGGACATCGAGCAGCTTCCTGATCCTGATTCCCTGAAGGAAAGGGATTCAAGCTGCTCTGACCTGAGGCTGCACTTTTTAGCACACTCGCTAGTTGCACAATGACAAGTCCTACTGAGTAATAGGTGCTATTCTGCATCACGCCAGACGATCGATGCAGAATTTCCTTTTCCAGAGCTCGATATTCCAATCAAAGACCGTTGTGTCCCATCATGAAGGCCTGATGACAAGTCGCAAGATGCACATTGTGGAACATTCAGGTTCATTTTATGCTCAGGGGGCTTAAAAATCTCCTCTAGACAGCCTCTGCTCCTGGCCTATTAAGGTGCCTGTGTTATCTACGCTCCATTCGGTGGTATGGAAATAATTGTCTTGAGACTAAAGGAGAAAAAAAAAAATTGATGGTCCCAAGCTGAGTCAGCGCTTGCGTTCTTTCCTTCCTCCGTTGAATCAGGTGTTATTTACCTCTTCCAACACCTGGGACCCCAGAGAAGCCACTCCCTTGGTAGCCTTTTTCCAGGACAGCACTGCGGTGGGGTCCTTGGAAGAAGCAGGGGGTCCTTTGTAAACTTTACTATTATCAGCACGATTCACACTGCCGCCAGATGCTCAGAATGGAAACCACCAAGGACAAGCAGGCAAAGGGGGCTTCACTGGCTCCAGCTGGCTTCTCTAATACGTGTTCAGGGATTGGAGAAGGACATCGAGAAACCAGGGTTCTGCTCCACCCAAGAGTCCACGTGACTGTGAAAAGAAGCTATAACCCTACAAAGGCGGGGACCTTTGCGGCTACCCAGCATCTCCATCCACTCACTTGCCGCCCTTACAACACCCCCCCACTCCCCCATCCCCATCTCCTGCAAACCTGTCTCTGGCACAAAGACCTGCCTCTTCAGAGACACACGACCCCTTCCCTTCATCTCATCTCACTGAGACTAGTGGAAGAGAACAGGAGGCAGAGTTTACCTTTAAATATCAACCGCCCACGCAGACAACACCCTGGCAGCCTGAGAGGTTTCCATGGTGACAGAATGCAGGCCATGACCTCTCTAAATGTAATCAGAGCGCTGGGATTGGTGTGTGAGACAGGTTTAATTTCTCCTCCAGTGGAAGCTTTGTGGTCCCGGCTATACTACACGTAGGTTTCATACGTTGACAGACAACCTGTTATCTTCACCAGGGCAGCTCTGCATACGGCCACCCCCTCTGCCCCAGAGCAGCTTTCTCCGCTGCCTGAGCAGGCTACAGGGTGCGAAAGGTTACTGAGGTTGGAACAGAAGTCATATCAATACCTGGCATCCCTTACCCAGCATCCTTGGGTGGTGCGGACTGTCCCTTAAAAGAGAAACAATTATGGCATGACAGCCGACCAAAGACGCCAAAGACTGGCCAAGAGTTTCATCTCTCCTCTATCAACAGTGTGACCTTAAGCAGGTTATTTAACTGTCCCCCTCCTCACTTGCAATATCTTCACCCTAAGGGAGAAAAGGAGCTGGAATTGGAAGGCCCAAGGCATCCGAAGTCTCAGAAGACAGCAAGCGAAGCCAGGATGCCACTTGCTCTGGGCTGGACCGAGAGGAGAGTCCTGGCAGGGAGTGAAGGCCTGAGAAGCAGCCATGGAAAACCACAACTGCTTTTTTCCCTTTCTTTCACGTATATGTGTAAAGGATGTGTGCGTGCATGCATGATGTGTGTGTGTGTGTATGTGTTTGCACTTGTACATGAGTAGTGCACTTGGATATATGTGTCTGTTGACACCCAAGGGTGATATCCTGAATCAGCCTCAATCGTTCTCCCACCTTATCGTTGTGAGCCTGGGTCACTACTTGAACCCAGAACATGCCATTGGGTTAGTCTTGCTAATCAGCTTGCTCAAGGGATTCCCAGGCTCTACTTTTCAGGGCTAGAATTACAGGCCACCTCCACTCCTGCCTGGTCCCCACACCTGCCCAGTGTTTTTACATGGATCTTGGGATCTAAACTCAGGTCCCTTTGACTGCAAGGCGAGGACATCATTGCCACCTGATTCCATTTCAGACTCACATGCTGGCAGGCTTTACTTACCAGGTCCCAGTTACCCTGCTTCTCTGAGTCTTTACGGTACCCGTATAGCACTCTGGGGTAAAAAAAAAAAAAAAAAAAAAACGATAACAACAAGGTACAGACTAGGAAGAGATCACAGGGCCAGATGACATGCTTTTCTTCCCGAGAGGAGCTGATCCACAAATTCTCCTTTCAGAAAACCCACATTCAAAGTTGGAAGGAATTTTAGAATATCCATAACCTAAAGAAAGGGGAAAATCTGAGATTCATGCTGGAGAAGTGCCTATATTGTCCCTGGGTTGTAGCAAAGTCATGGCAGAACCAAATGGCACTGGGGATTCACTCTGCTGGGCTCAATGCTAATTCACCTCCTGTTGCCTTTGAGCCTCAAACTGAAATAGAGGAGAAGTGGGGGAGATCAAAAGTAATTGCTGAATATTAGAATCAGGAAATGGCAGTTTGGCTGAATCTACAGATAATAGCTTTACCATTTCCTGTGGCATCTGATGTCAAAGAAGGGAAGGTTCTAGAAAAGAAAACAAAGATGAAATTGTGATCTTCCAAACGATTATTCCCTTGAAATCCACACTTACTTTCAGGCCACTGATGACTAGATGATTGTTTGATATCCAACACAGAATCGTGAAATCAAAGAATAATGGAGTTTATGGGAAACCTAAGAGAAACATCTGGTCCTGCATCACATCTTTTGGTTGCTCAGCAACCAAAGAATCCAGGATAAGTGATTTGATCGTCTTTCTTTTTTGCTAAAGCACCCAGTTCCTCAACAATAAAAAAAAGGAAATTACCTTTTTTAGCTCTAACATGCCAGAATTCCATAGTCTCTAAAAGTAGAAAAAACCCAGTCTTTTCCAGTTACCCTTTAAAGCATTTAATTATGCAAGGGATGGTGCATAGCTTGTAAGTAATGCATGTTCTCCTCGCCCTGGCTTAGCATTATCAGTGTGGCAAGCACTAAGTGTGTGTCCGACTCCCAAGGGCTAGCTGGACTCCAGGCCAGGGAAGCTCTTTCTGGCATTTTAAGAAGGAGGAAGAGGCCGCTGCTTATGTTTTATTCATGTTGGTCCAAGGCATTAATACTCGAGCTAATAGGATAGCTTGGGGCAGGCCAATTCTGTTGTTTGCAGTCAGGGTTACAGGTTTAGTCCCCAGTGGACCCATCAAGTTTCTTGTAAAAGGAAAGAGAATAGAACAAAACATTTCTGTTCCTTGGAATTTTTAGCAGCCTCATTCCAAAAAGACCTTGGGAGCTCCTGTAGTCACAGAAGAACCAAAAATACTAGTACAGATACTTTCCTTCCTTCCTTCCTTCCTTCCTTCCTTCCTTCCTTCCTTCCTTCCTTCCTTCCTTCCTTCCTCCCTTCCTCCCTTCCTTCCTTTCTTCCTTTTTCCTTCCTCCTTTCCTTCCTCCCTTCTTTCCTTCCTCCCTTCCTTCCTCCTTCCTCCCTTCCTTCCTTCCTTTCTTCCTTCCTTCCTTCTTTTCTTTTCCTTTCCTTTCCTTTCCTTTCCTTTCCTTTCCTTTCCTTTCCTTAGTTTTTCCTTCCCTCATTCTTCTAACTTTCTTGAGCCAATATTGTATTCAGAGCATCAGACTACAAACTTATACAGACAATACGATACCCTCAAAAACTGTACAACGTGGTCAGTATTGAATATTTCCATTCCTGTGTCTAGATCCAATCATGTGACCTATACATATTATAATGATAGTAACATTATGTCAGATGGCAACACAATGGTTTTTAAAGCCAGAAATGCTTGTCTGCTTAATGGCCTTAATATTAACTGGGTGCTCAGAAATATTTAATGTCCCAGATGCAGACCACAGTCCATCTCATCTAGAACCAGGATGAGCAATTTCCCACATGAGGAATTCTGAGGCTGGGGAGTTGGCTCAATAAAGTGCTCGCTGAGCAAACATGAGGATCTGAGTTCAATCCCCTGAACCCATATGAAAAAAACCCGATATGGCAGCACATGTTTGTAATCCCATAACTGGAGAGGTAGAGACAGCTGTACCCCTGGGGCTAGCTAGCCAGCCAGACTAGCCTACTCGATGAGCCACATGCACCCCCACACACACACACACACACACACACACACACACACACACACACATTGTGGGAAAGTCTCAGTCCCCAAATGCCTCTCCACTCGAGGGTGCTATGATGTTGGAAATGCTTACCACGAGGGCCTAACTTTAAGGAAGGCATTGCCCACAAAAATCTGAGGAAAAAGGAGCATACCCCATCTATTTGACTATAACAGACATTAACAGAATACCTGACAGTGTTAGGAGCAGTGTTAGGAGGCAAGAATTCCTAAATAAATAAGACATGAATTACCTGCAGCCTACCGTGTCCCTGTATTCACAGTCCTTACCCCATTAGTATGTGTCAGTTTATCAGGTTAGTCACTGTCCTGAGGAGCTGATATAAGACACAGGCAAGTAAATTTGACAGGACAGAACAGGAAAGAAGAAAATGCTGGAAGTCTGAGGCTTCACAGAGGAGAATTCAGGCCTAGGTGGATATGAAAGCTAGTCAAAGAAATGAATATCCAGGAAAGGAGAAGAACAAAAAGATTCTGAAGGAAATGAAATTTGTTTTTCTTTTGTGTGTGTGTGTATGTGTGTGTGTGCGTGTCTGTCTGTCTGTCTGTCTGTCTGTCTGTGCCTGCAAATAAGTGCAGTCGTGAGAGGTCAATGTCAGATGTCTTTCTGGATTGCTCTCCACCTGAAACTTACTGATTCACCGGGCCTGGCCGGACAGCAAGCCTCAGGGACACCTGCTTCTACCCCCCCACCCCCAGACTGGAATGGCAAGCACACCCCATGTACCAGTTTGTTTGTTTGTTACATGGGTACGAGATACTGAACTCCCGGTCCTCATGTTTGCAAAACAGGCATTTTACTGACTGGCTCATATCCCCAGCTCTCCAAAGTTTGTGTTTCCTCATTGTCTTCTGAACCTTTGGCCAACTCTACTAAATCCCTGGCTCACATCCGAACTTCCTCAGTGGCTTCTCTCTGTGCTAATGAAAGTTTCCCTGTTGTCTACATTGTCTCACAGGCAACACCACTTTAACACTGTGTCCTGCAGTCTGCTGGGTCGGACTGCCCTCATCAGTCCAATGCAATGGCCTTGGTCCTTTCTCGTGTCTTCTTGAGATTTTCAAGGTGAAATCACAGATTTGTATCACTTCTCTTCTGTCTCTGCCCACCCATTTAGCTCTTGTTGGTTCTCAGCTCATTTTGAAAGAGCTGTTTTTGTGGTGCTGCCCATGAGGTGTGGCCCCACTTACCTGCTTATATTACCTGACAGAGAATTCCAGCACCAGAGAGAGGGAGGGCCGGGAGGATTGGAAGGCAGCCACACGCTGCCACAGTTTGTCACTGAGTGTATGAGTCTGACTGTATCCTCACCCCTGCGATGGACTTTGTCAATAGTCTCATTGTCTCTCCAACAATCTGCCATCTTTATGGACTTCTTGTCAAGAATCTTGATTTTGAGATAAAACCCAATAGCCTCAGGGGGAAAAAGACTGTTACCAAGATGCCAAGGAAGAGTTGAATAAAGAGCAGAGTATAAGTAGGCCTGAAATAAGTCTGGTCTTCAAATCCCTGGGTTTGATATTTTCCTAGGCCACAGGGCATGCTAGGATAATTTCTGGAAGTCACCTTTGGGCCTCCACAGGCACACACACACACACACACACACACACACACACACGCATACAAGAACAACACAAGTCCTACTGAAGCCAAATAAAATGGAAGAGAGAAAAACCTTCTAGACTATATAGATTACTATCTCTGTTTTCAAAAGTGTATAGATTTGTTGAATAGAACATGCAATGTACCTATTGTATCCCCCTTCTTTACACATGCTTACATATTCCAGAACCATTGTCGGAAACATTCAAAATTTCTTGGCCCTTGGAAATCAGAGACAAGGTCACATAAGAAGTGTGGCTCTTCACTCCATTTTCTAGAGCCTTGGCGGCTATCAGTCTTCCTGGAATTCAGCTATATGCAACAATATGATATTGATAACATTCTTAATGAAAAATTAAGAGCGAACTCATATTCCGCATAAATAACAATTTACCTCCTTCTTCATCAAAGCTCCTTACATCTTCCCAAAGACAGAGATAATACCATGTGTAAGCCCACAATCTGGAAATGAGAGTGGTCTTTCATTTCTCTTCCTCCCTCAGTTCCTGCTACCTTGCTAAAAATATCTTCCATACTATTTGCTACTGTCCGACTCGCTGCCGCTAACCTGATCCAAAGCCTTCACCACCTCTGCCTTGGAGGTCCCATCGTCATGTTTTAGTGGTCAACCTGATCAAATTAAGAAACCGCTGCCCCACGTATTAATGAGGCGCAGCTCTGGATGCTTCTGTGATGGTACTTCCGAGAGGCTTAAGTGAAGGCAGAAGACCCACCCAGTGGACCACACCATCCCTTGAGCACAAAGGTAGAAAAGCAGACAGCTGAGTGCAGGTACCCCCGTGCCCTGCTTTCTAGCTGCCACCACGGACCAAGCTGCCCTATGTCTTTGCTGCCGTGAAAGACAGCGAGCTGTGAGTCAAAATGAATCCTTCATCCCCCATCCTAAGACTTGGGGAACCTCGTGGAAAAGGGAGCGGTGGTAAGATTATAAGAACCTAAAGATGGGAAGGTCCACCATTGGACAAGACATTCCATTAAGGCAAGGATGCTGCATCCAGGAACTCATGGCAGTGAGACTTGTCCTTGCTAGACCTGCATGATGACTGACACGCCAACATGCCCCCCTAGACTACTGAGGAACTCAAGAGATAATAACACTGGAAACCTTAGGGACTAGAGCTAGATAGTGAAGGGAAATGGCCCTATCAGTGGGGTGTCCCGAGGAGACAGGCAACCTTATGCCAGAGGAAACCCTGGGATCCATAGAGGTGGCCAGGTAGAAGGGTTGGAGAGAGTGGAATGGATTGATGAAGGGAAGGGAGGGGAGTGGAAGAGAAGATGGAGGGAGAGAAGCAGGGATTAGTATTCAATATGCTTGTAAAACTAAAAAATATTTTCTTAAAAAAGGAACCCTTCCTCCATTAAGGGACTTCTTGGTCAGGTTATTGACCTCAGCAACATGAAAAGTAGCTAACATGCCGCCATTCCCCTTTCTACCCTACAGACAAGAAAATTTTAATCTACTTAATGTCCCTTCATCCATCTTTAGTTACCTCCTGATTTTATGCCCCTGAACACCTCAGCATGATTGACAAGCTCCACCTCCGTCACCGCCGCTACCACCACCGCCACCACACGTGACCTGTGTTTCTCCCCAGTGCCCCTCTTTGCATGATCCCCTTACTCTGCGCAGCACACTTCTTCCACTTTCTCAAATGAGCTGCACCCATTATTTTTTTCATTTTTCTCATTTCACAATGATCCCTCTGTCTGCGAAGCTTTCTCCACTAGGCTAGTCTCCATTTGCACTTCAAGCATCATTCCCTCTGACAGCCAGCTGCAGATTCCAGAACTGGGTTGTTTCCCTGTCATATATGCCTACCTGCCAGTCAAAACTCACAGACCAGCTACAATTATTAACTACCTACAACCTGTCTTCCCCCAACCAACTAACTGTACAAGCCTTGAGGGTCAAGATCTTTCCTATCTTATCTTCTATTCCCAGTGCATACTTCATGCACACAACACACACACACACACACACACACACACACACACACGAGCATTTAAATACTTTTTCTCTAAATAACTTCAAACTTTCAGAAAAGTTACCATTGTATCTAGAGCGCCTCACTTGGTTTCATCAATCATTAACTTTTGCCACATTTATTTTTTGTTATACATGTGTATGCATATATATTATACCATTTACATAATTATATATTATGTAATGGGTGTTATATATAATATATAAGTCATGTTTTATATGTATAAAAACACCCCTTATAGTTATTAAAGTTAAAAAAGTTTAAAAAGATAAATGCTCAAGGGCTGGAGAGATTGCTCAGGGGTTAAGACTCTCCCTTGCAAGCAAAAGGTGCTGAGTTTGGATCCCAGGTCCCACATAAAAAATGCCAGGTGGAAATGGGGAGGCTGCACTTCGGGTCCTGGTGGGCAAAGGGAAGTGGAAAGGAGGTAGAAACAAACCCAAGATGATTTCCGAAGTCACCCTTGGTCCTCACAGGGACACACAGTACCACCTGATGCGCGCGAGCGCGCGCACACACACACACACACACACACACACACACACACACACACACTCACACACACACGAGAAAAAGATACATGCTCAACTTCCAATGCATTCTTCTTAGAGTAGTAGAAAGTAGTGGGAATGCACACATTCACAGTGCCATCCCTCCCTCCAGCTCTCTCCCTCACATCTGGGTGCTTGCCGAGCATGCGCAGGGCTCTGCGGTCCATCTCCAGCTCTGCCCCTTGCACAGGGTCTGCACCTGCCCCTCCATCTCCCCTTGCCCACAGCAGACAGGCTAGCCCACGCTTGGTTTCACGGGGTCCCAGAGAAGGGAAGACCCCCTAGTCCGCCGGAAGTGGCCCCTTTGGAAGGGACAATGAGAGTCAGGAAGTGGGACGCGGGCTCGTGGGACCCGCATCGTGCCTGAGCGCCTCGGCGCGGGAGAAGGGAGAAGACAAGCCGTGGGCGGAACGATTTGCACGCCTGGGTCCTGGGACCGTCCTGCTCAGCTGAGCGGAATACCAAACGGGGGTGCCTCGGAGCCGCGCGCCACCTCGGCCAGGCAATCGACAGGAGAAGCAGCGAGCGAGACCGACAGACTGTCACTGGCAAAATGAACTGTCACCTCCCATTTTTCAGAGGCAACGGCGGGATGAATTGCAGCCTTGAACCGCGCGGCCCGCTGCTGATTGAGTTCCGCTGTCTTAGAACCCCGTCGAACAAGGCGAGTTCATTTCAGGCTGACGTCCCACCGCTTATCAATTTAGGAGCCAGTAAAATTAACCGCTTCGGAACTGATTTTTTTTTTCTCCCTCCCTTTGCTTGGATTCCACATGCGGAAAGGTCATGAAAATAAATCTCTCTGGGTTCCACCAGCAGAGATAATGCAGCTTAGCGAAGAGCCGAAACGCAGCCCAGGCCCCGAGCTTCCTGAGCGCCCTTTACCGCCACCAGTCCACAGCAATGACAAGCCAGGCCTTTGCTAACTGCGCTCCCAAGAGTCCTTGGTTGGGAAGGGTTAGTGGCTGAGAAGGTATTTCAGAAGGCTTCTGTGTGTGTGTGTGTGTGTGTGTGTGTGTGTATGTGTGTGTGTGAGAGAGAGAGAGAGAGAGAGAGAGGAGAGAGAGAGAGAGAGAGCACCTTGTGTGTATCTCTGGATGCCCAAAGATAACCTTCAGGAATCATCCTGGATTGCTTCTACCTCCTTTTTGCTTCACTCTGGGATTTCCCAGGCTCCACCTTCCAGTGTCGAAATATAAGTGGCCACCACTTCTGCCTGGTGTTTTTACTTGATCCAAACCCAGTCCTTCTATGAGGGAGAGTCTTAACCCCTAAGCCATCTCTCCAATCAACCTTTGAAGTTTCTGCAGAGAACTGCGATGATTAGCCTCCTCAGGCCCTACCATAAACAGAGTAAATGATTATTAAACCAAATAAGAACAAACAAATATGTGCTTAAGCATCAATGGTTAGTTTGAAAAGTTTGGACAAACGAGTATGGTGTGGGTAAATGGGTAAGGTAAGCATGCATAAGGAATAACTTAGGAACCTGGGACCTTCCCCTGTACACACACACACACACACACACACACACACACACACACACTTCTGACAATGCACTTGACAACTTAGGTCTTTTACCTGCACAGTCTGTATCATGCCTTCACACCCCTCTCTAAACATGCACCTAGTAACCACAACTCCAACTTGCATCAAACTACAGATCCACCCCTCTCTAAACAATGAAAAATGATCAAAATCAGATGCCTTGTGAAGATACATGTACGGCAGGAAAAAAATGACTACATGACCTAATCTTTCAATGAAAATATAAAACCACCCAAATTATACCCCTTAGCAACCAATCCCTCCTTCCTTTAGTTCCCACAAAAAGACACGCCAGCCAATGGCGGGGGAGGGGGGTTTGAGTTTCTTCACTTGTGGACCGCTGTTCCCTTCCAGCTTTGCTATTACTTTGCTCTGCGTGAGTTTTCTACTCTACTTTTGCAAATATGTTTGGGCTTTTATTTCATTCTTGAGTAAAAGGCCAGGAATCTGGAAATATCCATCCCAGACCCCCGACTACCATTAGCATGGAGAAAGGGAGGTGTCAGACTGGAGACATTTTTCCTGCCACCAGCCATTGACCAAATCCAACCCATGCCAGAAACAGCTCTTGGAAGCAGGCTGAACACGCACCAGAATGCGTCTTCTGTCTCCTGAAGGAACAGTACCTCTGCCTCATCCCTTCCCACGCTGCTGCTGTGCTCCTAAGGGCTCATGTCAGGGGCCCAGTAGGCATCTCTTAGCCCTTCTCTTCTCTTCTGTAGCTTGGGTACAAAGCATTTGCTCAACCTCCTTTGGCATCTCTCTTCTCCAAGGCAAACTGGCAATGTTTATTTCTGGAGACCCAACGGAACCATTTTCAGGATGATTTTAACACCTGCTTGGACCCTCAGATGTTTTCTTCCTGTCTCAGAAGCATCCACTTCTCCACAGAACAAAGGACAGCTGGTTCCCCTGGGGAACTGGAAAAAAGAAGGAGTTATGGGCAGGGAGCTGGCGCTGTCCATCACAAATGATGAACTTCACAACGAGGGTCGGATGTCTTGCTCAATGTCTGTGCTAACTCCAAGCAGCATCTCTGCTCCCCAAAGCGACTGCATTCAGACCTTTCCCTTTTCCTTCTGTGTTCTCCTTGGAGACTTTTCACCCTGTGCTGAAGCGAGCAACGGGTTCTACCTTTCCTGGCTTTAGTGCCTGCGCACGTTACTGCATAGCATAAGGCTCTTTTTCCCCATCTCGGAACCTGTATGATTGTTCAAAAGTTTAAACAATTCCATGCATGTGGAAAACCTTGATAAACTACCAAGTTGCATATTGATGCTGGGGCCTATTCATTGTAATCCCAACAACAGAAAAAAAGTATGAGAATGAATGTCATACAGTGTTTCAAAATGACCTAGAAATGGCAATTCTAAGAATCTAACTCACACAAAAAAATGATCACATGGACACAAAGAGAAGTAGGTGTGAAGCATTGTAGGTATAAAGTATTTCACTGCAGGTTTTTGAAAAATTGGAGATATCTTTAATCCTGCCAATCAGAGATTAGGTAATAAATGATGATTGTTATGTACTACTGATATTGTGTGGCAGTTAAAAGAATAAGATAAAGTCAATTTAAAACTCTTTGACCTGAGATGGCAGGCCTCAGTGTCTCCTTGCAGGAATGAGATACGGTTATCACCTCATTAAAAAAAAACTAAGTGTCATTAAATAATTAAGGGTGGTCTTAGAAAAATATGCTCAGCTAACCCTTGTGAAAGATCCAAAGCTTTAAGCAAAAAAAAAAAAAAAAAAAAAAAAAGTTGTGTTTCTGTTTAGTGTATTATGGCACTTCATGCTGGTAATTTTTATAATTAAAGTAATAGTAGTAGTAGTAGTAGTAGTAATAAAGTAAAAGCCCTAGATTAGAAATATAGATTTCTGATGTAAGAAAGAAAAATAGAAGAAACAAGATTTACAGGTGGGTCTCAGGAATGCAGACCGATGATAGTCTAGCAATAGAAATGTGGTCTCCTGTTTAAAGCTGGAACAGCCCTAATTCATGAATCACGCAACCAGTGCCACATCCCGCCCCACCATTAACTTACTGCACAACATCAACCTAATCACTTATCTGGGCCCCAGATTCCACATCCAGGAAATTAGAGTGCTGAAGCACAGGTTCCCCCAAGGTCCAATTCCATGGTTCTATGAAATCAGTTTTTCAAAGATTTAATAAAAGATGTTTATATATAATTATAGTCTCTGGAAGATTTTAGCAAGGCCTTACACACTCATGTGCAGAAAAAGTATAGTAAAAATTTTTTAAAGCAAAAAGATCCTTGCCCTCGAGAAATCTATAATTTAGGGGCTAGAGATATGGCTCAGGGGTTAAGACTCTGCTTTGAAAGCAAAAGGTCCTGAGTTTGCATCCCAGGTCCCACGTAAAAACCCACCAGGCAGAAAAGGCAGCATTTCCTGCTCTGGTGGGCAGAGCCTGGGAAATCCCAGCATGAAGCAAGAAGGTAGAAGCGATACAAGATGATTCCCGAAGTCACCCTTGGTTCTCCACAGAGACACACAGTACCCTTTGAGACATACACACACACAATAAATAGATAAATAAATAAATAAATAAATAAATAAATAAATAAATAAATAAGATTTTTAAAAAGAAAATAAAATAGTTGAATCAATAGAAATATGGTGCCAAGTTTTACAAAATAAATGTATGAGATTGTTGAGGGGGATCAGTGGAACTCAAATTTATGTTCCTAGAAGATTCGGGGTTCTTCCAAGGGGTTTAGAATCAAGGGACAAGAGAGCTAACATCCTACTTCTTCACCCCTGAGCTTGCCCATCCTTGAGTTCATGAGATGAGCTCTGCTGTCACTTACATTATGCACCTTAGAAAATGAAGACTTGGCCAGCGAGATGGTTCAAGGAGAAGCAGCACTTGCTGTGCGGATCTGATGACCTGAGTTTGATCCCCAGAACCCACATAAAGGTGGAAAGAGAGAAGCACCTCCAAAAATCTGTCCTCTGACCTTTGCTGTGGCAAAGGTACCTCCCCATACACACACACACACACACACACACACACACACACACACACACACACACACTTTCTTTAAATAAAAAAAGAAATTGAAGCCTTATTAAAGAAATGGGTTGCTAAACAAAAAAATTTGAAGACTTGCAGTTTAGACTATTCCTAAGGTCATTTCTATCTTTAAGTCTATGAGTCTGAAATGCATTCAGAGTAAGCTTTGATGTCCTACATTTGCATATACATAGGAAAGGAACTTCATAAAGGCTTATCTCCTTTAAAATAAGTAATTATTTTATAATATGATGAAGAAACTGAGATCTATTTACCACTCATATTCTTGCTCTGAGTTTTCCAAATGTGAAGCACGGTCAGTCTTAATTACACTCTTTCTAGGAAGAATTGGTCACTCCTTTTCTGTATATATATATACACACACAACACACACACACCACACACACACACACACACACACATCTACTAGACAGTCTTCTGCAGGTTTACTGAGGACTTAACTCAGCTACTAATTCTTCACAAGTATACCCAAAGCTCACCTTGAAATTATCAAGTCGACACCTACATCTAACTATAGCAACTCCTAAAACTTTGTCACTCACCAACATAGAGGAAAAGTACAGAACAAAATTGGTAAAGCATTTAGATATTAGCACTGAAGACTGGGGCTATAGCTCAGTAAGAGAGTACTTATTTAGCATGTATGAAGGGCCTGGGGTCGATCCCAACACTGAAAAAGAGAAAAAAGAAAAACTACCAGTACTGAGCATATGGTCTTGACCAAAAAGATGAACTATGATTTGCCATGGGAGTCTTGGGGGTCTCTGCTGATCTTCACAGCGGCTTAGGTCATCCACAGGGTTTGAATCACACTCTCCTGCACAGAAAGAAGGCAGTGCTGTGTTGGGGTCACATGGATCTAGGTTATCAGAGGGAGCCAGAGGCACCTGATAAACCCCTTTATTCACTGTGCAGATAAGGAAACTGAGGCTCGGAGAGGCGGGTGGCTTCTTCAAGGGCATGAAACCAGAGCTAGAGGTGAAACTGACATACTTCATCCCCTCAAGCTGAGAGACGGGAAACAACCAATTCATTCATGGAAAGCAAACCAGATAAAAAGCAAACTGAACTCCCGATTCACCACATCCAAATCCCCAGATAAGGAAACTTTCATCTCCATCAGGTAGGGGCTTAAAGGGCTGAGGCCGTAGCTCAGAGACAGGGTACTTGCCTAGAACACAAAAGGCCCCAGCACTACAAGTTAAAACAGGAAACTAGTTTAACAGGTAGGAGTGACCCTTGACCATGATTTGGCATAACCAACTGCCCCATCCCGTGTGGACCAACACTGACTCAGCTTGGTTCTCCTCCAATGTCTTGTCTTGGTCTTGGGCTTGATTTTATTGCCATTTTTCGTCTAAAGCCATTGGAGGAATGGAACAGCTTGGCTTTTCTTTTTTGGCCAGAAATCGTTTGATTCTGAAAGTCTTGTGAAAAGACATGGCAAGGACCAGTTTGACAGAGAGAAGCAAAAGAAAAGACCTTTAAAAATAATATATATATAAATATTTTTTTCTTTCATGCCAAATTTTGCCAGGGTCCAGTCCTGGTGTGATTAACATAGCAGGTGGTCCCTTTGTTTGGCAGGCACTCAATACCCGCACATTTGGGTTCTTCCATAGGTACAACTTCCTAACTCAGTTTTTCCGTCGGGGATACAGGAACATAAGATTGCTCTGCAGATGGTGAGCACGAGCAAACACTGTGGTCTACGGATAGGCAGGGATGGGATGGGGTGGGGATGGTGAAGATGGATGCTGGAGAGCAGGTGGTCTCTCGTTGAGGACCAGGATGAAGGATTAAACGCCATGAGGTGAGCCGGCAAGATGTGAAGGAATCAGAGTCCAGATGACAGCAGCCTGCTGTTTGGAAAGATAATACAAGTTAGTGACACACGTCTAAATGGCCCTGAACCCTTATACTTCCTGCCTAGGTAGGAGGATGTGGTCACAGGAGCTGAACCGCAGATACGAAGAAAACGGCTTCCACTGGTAAAGGAAGTAATACAAAAGAAACAGCTCCAAGTCTCTGGCTGCTGTTTTGGAGATTTGTGCTCTATGTCTTATCAAATATACTTACTGTTTGTCCACTATACCTCTTACAGAGCTGCCTCTCAGGCCAGAGGCTGTAAATACTAGATTCTTACTTAGGTAGGTTTCTTTGCAACTAAAGGTGGTCACATGACCCAATCATGGCCACTGAGTGGTTAGAGGAGACACTAGGTAATAAATACATAGATATAGATATACATATACATTACATATACATATACAAAGCTCCTTTCTTTCATGTCTATGGACACAGTTGTATAAGGACATGATTGTAAACTGTAGGGGTGCTGCATACTTGTAATCCTGGCCCTGGGGAAACTCAGCAGGAGGACCATGAGTTTTAGGTATTCCTAACTAGGGAGACCTTGTCTCAAAATAAAAACAAGCAAACAAAAAAATAAAAAAGCAAGCAAAAAAAAAAAACAAAAAAAAAAAAAACAAAAAACACCTTCCAACTAGGCAACCATGCAACAACAAACCCAAAACTCAGAGACAACATCAAAAAAAAAGAGATTAAAAGGAGCCTGGTTACTTCCACACACCTTGCTCTGTGCGATAGTGAAAACTCTTGTTGAGGACTTGAGAATTCTGTTAGCTCCCTCTACACTTGGATACATTTAAAAATTATAAAGAAAAATAATATGAATTGCCAAGAATTGCAAATATATGTATTGTGTTAATGTGCAATAAGGACCAGATAGTCTAATGACTGAATGATAACTGATTCTATGACATGCAAGGATGGCAATTGCCTGGCACCTTTATTCTTTCTCTGCAAATACTGCCCCCCTCCGGAAAGATCCTTGTGCCCCTCTTCTAGGCCTCTATCCAGGTCAAAATTCTCATTTCCTTAGGGACCTGCTGGCCAACTAGCAAACCGTTCTTTAATGCCTCCAGCCAAGGTGTTAATGACAGATAATGGCTTAATGTATTGCTCCTCACAGATAACATTTCCATTTTAATGGAGCTTTTAAATGCCTAACCCAAAGGAAACCGGCTGAAAAATGCAGGGACAGCAGATACCTGGCACCTTTGCTTCTGGTCTATTCTTGGAAGACATCTCCCAATTGTCCCTGAGGCCTTACCTTTTGCACCAGAACATGGCCCAAGAAACCCTGGGCAGCCCCTAAATAGCCAGTGACCGGAATAATGGACCTATAAGTAACAGTCAGGACGTAAGATGCAAAAGATCTGCCAAACTTGTGCATCAACAAATGTTGTTTGTCTAGGCATGAGAAGATCTGACTCCTACTGGGGACTTTGACATTGCCTGGATAAATAGTCTTTCACGAGCAACTACACATTACAGACCTCGATCTTCTTAAAATAAGTGACATGAGAATCAGATGCTTCTGAAGAATAGTTCACAATCTGCCAGGGGACCTAAAGCCAGAGTTATTCACTCTCCAAAACGGATTGCAGTTACCAACTAGCCCTTTCTGGGTGTTGCCTTACTTCCCATCAGGAAAGGTAATTTACCCCCAGTGGGAGTAAGCTAACTTTAGTCAGGATGTTCTCTTCTCTGAAAGTCCCCTGGGGAAATCTTTCAAACCAACATTTGCTAAGAAAGACACTGAGCGCAGTCGGGTGGTTCACTGAATCCAGGACTGACTCGTGTGTGATACTCAAGTCTTCGTGTACAGATGTGTCAGAAATGGAGAAGACCAGTCTGGAAAACACATCAAGTGGGGGAAAAGAAAAAAAAAACCAGGTGTGCAGCTAATGTCGGGCAAATGCCTTTCTAATTCTCAATGCTTCAGGAAGGAGTCTCAGAGATTAAATTAAGCTGTTAACCCTCTAGGCGCTCCTGTCGTTTATTGTTAAGGAATTAATAGGAATACAGGAATGCAGACGGCCGGGCTGTCAGTTCGGAGGGGCGATTTTTTTTTTTCTGATCTCCACGGACGGTTCCAGCATCTTTCATTAAGCGCTCATGTACCAACGTGTCATCTTAACTGAGCAGGAAAGAAACTCCTACCCAACTCCCTACCTTGGGTGCTGAGATCTCCGGAGTAGCACGTGCCCGGAGCCTTGCCAGTGAGAGAATACCATATAGAGAGACGAGATAACCACATTACAAGAAGTCAGGATCCCAACATGCGGATGTTTTGGGCACAGGCTTCAGGGAACCCCAGGAGTCCAGCTCTGGCAATCTTAAACCGAGCAGAACCGTCTCTTAGCTTACTCAAAGCACTGCGGGATGCAGGTAATCCGCTCAAAAAGAGAGGCGCCACCTACAGGAGAGAAGAAGAGCAGCAACCCGGCATTGTGAATGCATCCTTTTTGCTCTGAGCTTTGACAATGCATCTTTTTTGCTCTGAGGCTGCAACAACTAAATAAATTCTGACCCTTCCATCTCCTCGCACGAAGTTCCGGACATGGATGAGATACTCTCCTCCTACCAGCCACAGTAAGCGCTGGTAGGAGGAAAGGGCTTTCCTAAGCGCTCCCTTGACATGTATTGAATCTTTGCAACTTCTCAGTAACCTTATCAGATAGGCCTTATCGTTATCTTCTTATGGAATAGCAAACTACAGCTCAAAGAAAACAATAACTCACCCTAAGCCACCCGGTTAAAAAGTGAGAAAGAGACATCTCCGCTCCAAGATCTGGCTCAGAGCCGGACATGAAGGCTTTACCCCAAGAATCCTGGGTAGAGTCAGTTATAACTCCATCCAAGGTTCACCAAGTACTCGATGGGTAGGTTCTTAGTTTATGGGCTCCCAGCTTTTGCAACTTGGGGTTCCCATGTTTGCAAGGCTCCCTTATACACTTGGCAAGAAAAATATCTCTGCCAAGGTGATCATAATTTTATGCAATTTAAAAACAGGAGTGGGGGGGGCTGTGTAGAGTTCAAAATAACTCTCATCTTCTTCAGTTTACAGAGGAGAATCAGAAAGTTGGGAGCCTTAGCCATGATCACAATCCCAGAAGCAGAGCAGGAAGTAGAACTAGAACCCAAATCTCTTGGCCCAATTCAGCACTTTTTCCTTTACATCACACTCCCTCTTTATCGCCACTATTCAAAATCTGCTTTCTATACATGGGAAGAAAAATACTCACATACAGTGTGTCTTCAGTTTCTGCAAATATGCAAATTTGGTCAGTTCTCTGACCAAAATATTCTTTTTAAAATTTTTTTAAATTCTTTTTTTTATTTTTTATTATTATTTATTCAATTGTGCATGTGTGTATGTGTGTGCGTATGTGTGTGTGTGTGTGTGTGTGTGTGTGTGTGTGTGTGTGTGTGTAGAACCACGGGCGAATTCAGGAACTACCATGGAATCTGCCTGGGATTCACAGGCTCTGCCCTACCAGGACCAGAAACGCAGGCCTCCCCCACTTTCCTCCAGCATATATACGTGGGGTCTAGGATCCAAACTCAGGACCTTCCGCCTGCAAGGCAGAGGCTTAACCCCTGAACCATCTCTCCAGCCCCCCAAAATATTCTTTAAAGATAAAACACAAGGGCTGGGAGATGACTTGGTGCTTAAAGCCTTTGCCTCACAACAAAAGGATCCCCAGATCCCATGTAAAAGATAATAATAATAAGTGCTAGTGCGTATAGTGATGGCCTGTAATTCCAACTCTGAAAGGTGAAGTCTGGGAAACCCCAGAGCAAAGCAGTAAGGTGGAAGAACAATACAGGATAATTCCTGATATCACCCTTGGGCCTTCACAGGCACACACACTCACATGCACTCTTGTATATACACCACACATACGCAGGTACACCCACCCACATGCAACACCACACACACACACACATACAGAAATACAAGTCATGGGTTCCACCCTAAGCTTACTGAGTAATAACAGTGATCCTCCAATTTAGGTACATGTGCATAAATTTGTCATCTAAAGAACATATGAGAATAGTTGCCCTAATAATAGTCACTCATCCCATCAACAGAGATTCTGATTCAAAAAGTCTGGAGAAGGAATCATGTGTTTCAGGTGTGTCAACTGAGACCAACTACTGCCGGTCTGAGGACTCCACTTGAGTGGGAGGGAAGGAAAAGAATATTGTGAACAAAGGAATGGGAAAAGTTTTTTTTTTTTAATTTGATGTGTTTATTTGAGGGGAAGAAGAAAGAAAGAAAAGAGAGCGAGAACATGCATGCAGGGGCACGGGTGGTAGAAGTCAGAGGACAACCTCAGAAGCCACTTCTCTCTACAATGTGGACCTCCAGGGACTGAACTTAGGTCATTGGGTTTGTGAGCAGATTCCTTATCCACTGAACCATCTCACAGGCTAAAAAAAAAAAAGAGAGAGAGAGAGAGAGAAGCTATTTATTATAAAGGCTGGAAAGGATGCAGATCATGAAACCTTGATGTCAAAACAACTGAGGTGTGAGCTTGCCCATGCGCCTGCATTTTTCCGTTTGGGGACATTCTAATCTTGGTACACTGAGCGACTCAACACAATGTTTGCGTAACTGAATCTCTCTAGCTTATGGTAAAACTCAGTTTCGCTTCACCTTTCACTGTACCCTGCCTGTCTCTGTTACAAATGAATATCTTCCCAGTCCCCTCTGACCGTCAGTTAGCTTTCCAATTTCATTCCGGAGTTAACTGCACTGCAGTGGCAGACAAAGCTGCCCGATGGCAGGAATACTGTTCCCCGATGATATCAGAGCCTCTTCCGTATTTATGTTTGCTGTGTGACTGTCACTTGTATACAATCACACAGAGACTCTGATATTAAGCCCTGACCAGGAAATCACCCCCATGGCACAGCTCTGGTGGAAAAGGAAAAAAGGGCTTCCGTGGCGACCAGATATCAAACACAAATTGCATTGCCCTTGTACCAAAATAGGTATCTTTAAGAAGTCATGTCGTCTGATCCTCCTTTGCTCTACTTCAGGTAATATGGTACCCAGAGGAAGCCAGATAGATAACAACCTCATCTGTTTGTAAAGACCACTTGTGAAGGAAACTCCAGAAGATCCCTGCGGTGGAGTATGTCAGCAAACATTCAGTCATCTCTATGTCCCTCCACGGGGGAAGTTAAAGTTCCCACTCCATTGATGATGAGCCTGGCCATGTGACTTGCTCTGGCCAATGAAATGTGAGCAGGGGTGGTTGTTTGTTTGTTTGTTTGTTTGTTTTTATAAACTCTGCTGGCTTGGCTTCTTTTGGCCTCTGCATTTCTGCCCTGTGAGGTGAGAAGGACCTTCCCCTGTCGCTTCAGCCTGTGTTTCAGAATGAGAAGCCCCATGGAGAACATTGCTTACTGCAGCCAGTCCACACACCTGTGATTCGGAGATGAATGCTGTAGAGCCAGCAAGATGATTCAGCGGGTTAAGGCTTCCAAACCTGGTGACCTGAGTTCAATCCCCAGAGCCCACATGATGTAAGGCAAGAGCTGACTTCTGAATCTCCACATGTATAACATGTTGTGTGTGTGTGTGTGTGTGCCCTTAAGAAAGAAAGAAAAATGAATGTTATAAATCTTTGAGATTTTAGACTATTTGTTACACACCCTTATTGAAATAAGGTTGACTGATATACCAGTTCCACTGATCTTTTATCTTTTCTGTGCCTAATTGAAATTCCCCCATATAGGACTTCATCTACAGTTGAAATGCAGAGTCACTAGTTTGCACCCTTAATTCTAAAGATCCAGGATGAGTTGGGAATGTAGCTCAGTGGAGAGAGTGCTTTCCCAGCATGCACGAAGCCCTGAATTAGATCCCTAGCACCACATAAAACCTGGCATAGTGGTGCCCACCTGCAACTCCAAGTGGAGGCAGGAGGATGAGGAGTTCCAAGTCACCCTCAACAACATAGGAGTTAAAGGCCAGTCTAGGCTAGAGACGCATCTCTAAACAAATAAATAAATGAACAAATGTCAAGAAATACAGCTTGTTTTGTTTAATATCCATCCAGGCCAAAGGAATAGAGGTACACTCAAAGAATAATTAGTTTACAAACCATGTCATTTAGGCTTGTCATCTTGGAGCTATTAGCAGATAAGTTCCCTGATCAACAGTCCTCTCCAGGAACCAGAAAAGAAGCAAGAGATGAGATAAGGGTTTGGGAATGTGACTCAGGTTTTATAGAATTCCTGGATTCTCTCACATTTTCTATCCTGGCACTTGATTGCATGCTGCAATGATTTGACATGTATGTCTATTTTCTTTGCTTTCCCACCAGAAAATATTTCTATTTAGGCAAGATAACTTTTGTTACATTCACCTCTGTGGTGCCTGGTTCTCAGTGAACTCTGGCATGCAGCAGTGGCTCGAAAGAAAAAAAAAAACAAATAAATAAATGACAAAGGCATGCTGTTAGACCAGGTAATGAAAGATTGCTGAAGAAAATGAACGAAATTTACAGTTCGCAAATACAGCTTCAGCACTATGTGACCTTAGTTCCATGGATCTCAGAAATCCATTCTGCCTGCTGTAACTAAACACCACTGACCCCCGTAGTTGTTGATAAACAAAAATTTATTCCTACAGTTCTGGGAGACTGAATGTCCAAGATGGAGGTGCCTGAAGATTCCATGTCTAGTAAGGACATGCATCCTTGTTGTCTTCTAGCTGTGTCTGAATATGGTGAAAGGGATGGGTTAGCACTCTGAGGTTTCTTTTAAAAAAATGTTTGTTTGTTTGTGAGACAGAGAAGGGGAAAGAGAGAAAGAGAAAGCAATGTCATCATGTTAGTGTGAGTGTGAAGATCAGAAGACAACTTTCAGAAGTCACTTCTCTCCTTCTACCATGTCAGCTTCTGGGATTGAACTCAGGTCTCCAGGTTTTCAGGCAGGTGCCTTTCTCCAATAAGACACCTCCTCAGCCCTGAAGCCTCTTTCATACAAGTGATCATCTCAGTCTACAAGCTTTTGCCTTCAAGACCAAATCACCTTCCAAAAGTCCTGTCTGCTAATACCATCACCTAAGGGATTAGGATTTCCATATATAGATGTGGATGGACGTATAGATTTGATCCATTGCAAAAAAAAAAAAGGTACCTAATTGTGAAAAAATTTGAATAATATCGAAGAGAGATGACAAAAGAATTTTGGTCTAGGAAGGGACATAATCAAAAGAACATCTCAAGGCCAGCGACCTCAGTTACATGGCACAGTTCTCAGATAGCCTGAACGATATTAGAGCCTGTCTCAAAATCAGACAAACAGACAAAAAAACTAAATCCAGTATCTTGACCTGGGTACAGTGGCACAGACCTGATATCCCAGAATTCAGGAGGCTGAGGAAGGAGGATCATGAATTTGAGGCCAACCTGGGCTACTAGGTACAAGGTTGGGGGCAGCATCTTAGAGATGGTTTCACAGAGACAGCAAAGAGAAAGGGATTTCAAAATGGGGGGGGGGGGACCTGAAGTGTAGGGTAGCAATGGGAGGTAAAAGCAGATATTATAGAAGTTTCAATCGTCCTATAAACTGAGGTGGGGGATGTAGCTCAGTGCCAGAGTGCTTACCTAGCATGCACAAAGCTGCAGGTTCAATCCCCACTGGTACTGTGACTAATAATTCTACATCCTGGTAGAAAGAGGGGAAGGAGAGAGAGGAGAGAGAGGAGCTCTAAGGTAGCTCCATGATTGGTGACTGTGTCGTGAAAGACTAGGGCTGTGATCTAAGGAAGGAGTTCAGTAGCAGAGCGTTTACCTAGCACGGGCAAGGCCTACGGTAAGATCTTCATGAAGGAGGAGGAAGAGGAAGAGGAGGAAAATTTTTCTAGGAGATAAGGAAAGTGGAAGAAGCGGCAGCTGTGTTTGTTCATTAGACAAGTAGTGGAAGCTAGAGAATGACTGGTTATCAAAGCCAAGAACCTCAGGTCTAGATTGGGAGAGAGAAATCAAGGCTGGGAAACTACAAGAGGATTTTTAGGTTGATAATAAATAACAACCATATAATGAAAAAAGCCAGAAACAAAAGCCAGCCTTTGTGGTGACAAGACCACATGGCCAGCGAAAAACAGAGGACAAGAAGGATCCACCAAGGCTGTCAGAAGCCAAGAAAAGAAGGAATCTGGTTGTCCCTTCCTGTCTCTTGTGGCACCAATGCTGGGGGGAGGGCTTCTCAGGAATATAGAGTAACATCCTTCATCTCAACTCCTTGTCGATAATCACCCGAGTGGGGGAGGGGACACCTCCATGCTTTGTGAGCCTTTGAAGAAAAAACCCAGAGAGATGCCAGTAGTCACAACTGCCCTGTGTTCTTTCACTCCCGAAGCAAGAGGAAATGCGGAGCTGCAGCTGGTGCTGCAACGGGTGCATTCTGTATGCTAGAAAGGTCATCTGGCAGGGAGACAGGCTAAATTATGGCTGGAGCATATGAATCTGAGGAGGCTGTCCATTAACATTTATTAGGAATTGTCATCACTTCGACCCAAATGGGCCCCAGATGTGGAAACCCTGGCTGCCCCAGACTTCTCTTCCGGGCCCGCAATCTCTTCTCTGATTTATTGTTATTAAACATGACCAGATTTTGTAGAGGGGAAAATTGAAGAACGCAACACACACATGGGGAACTGTGGGGTGGAGGCTGCTGAGAGAAACAAACCATTTAATGATTTCTGGTGGAAGTGGGGGCACGAGGCGATACAAAACCATGGCTACAAGACTCCGGAGCGCCCAGCGCCTAAATCAAAAAGACACGGCTTGGGCTTCTGGGCAAATGTCTTAGCCCTGAGGATGGGGCGCAGTGGGGGGAGGGGGTAATAAAGTGTGCTAAGAGGAGAGTCAGTCCTGAGAATTCTGGAGACCATGGCGGGACCCGCTACCTCAAAATGTATTGCTGGAGGTTGGTGAAATAGCTCAGCAGGTTAAGGCACCTGCTCGCAAACCTGGGGACATGAGTTCAATTTCCAGAAGCCCACATGATGGAAAGAGAGAACTGATGATCTGAAGTTGTCCTCTGACTTCCACTCATGAACCACGTGTGTTCTCTCTCTCTAATAAATAATTTTTAAAAAATATGTCACGCTGTAGGTGATAACTTCCCAAGTCTAGTCACATTCCCTGGATCTTAGGCCACTTTCCTTACCAGTTATATTTATTATCACAATATAAGGATCCTGAAAGATGCCCGGAAGTCAAAATTAGAGCGCCACCTTCTGGATACATGAAATATGATTGATTTCATTTATTCATTCATTCGACATGATTTCATTAAACACATACTGTGTGTCGGGTATTGTTCTAGATATTGGGGAAATATTAGTAAATGGGGGAGACAAAAAAACATGCTCTGAGGCCTGTCGGGAGACAAAAATCAGGAAGAAGAAAGAGGAAGAAAGGAAGGAAGGAAGGGAGGGAGAGAAGGAGGGAGGAAGGGAGGGAAGGAGGGAGGGAGGGAAGAGAAAGGAGAAGGGAAGAGAAGAGAAAGAAGAATAAAGAAAAAGAAAGAAAGAAAGAAAGAAAGAAAAAGAAAGAAAGAAAAAAAAAGAAAGAAAGAAAGAAAGAAGAAAGAAACGAGAAAGCAAGAAAGAACGAAGGAAAGGAAGAGAAGGGAAAGGAAAAGAAGGAAAAAAGACGAACGTAAGACGAAAACGACCGAAGCTCAGAGACCGCAGATAAGACTAAGCAAGAGAAGAGAGCAAGAAAAATGAAGAAGCAAGAACGGAAGGAATTCAGAGTCCTGACTAGCCCGCTAAAGAAAAACTAGAAGACCAGACGGAAAAGAATGAAATCGAAGAAGAGAAAACAGAGACATATAAGAACGACAGAATACCTCAAGAAAAAAGTAAAGAAATACCGCTCCACGGCCGGACCTCAATCAGCGTCAATAGAAGCACCCAGCATAGACCTCCCAGACACGAGACAGACGACATCAGAACGCCCGAATGAAAGCCCGCACCACAGACCGAACTTCCGCTTCTTTCCTTCTGCTGGGCGGGAGTCCAGGAAAGGTGGGTCTTAAGAGTCTTAAGAACTAAGGTAAATTGCTTTATTCCTTTAAACCTCAGGTCTTGTTTGTCAAAGGGTAATAAACCTGCCTCATTTTATCTCACAGGTTTGTTGTAAAAAAAAAAAAATCAAACAAACGTGGTCATGTATTTGAAGAGTCCCTTGTAAACTTTAAATTGGACCGTGGTGGCACAATGAATAAGATGGGACGGCATGTTATCAGCTAAGAATCCAGAGATTCACCTCCTGGTCTCTCTCAGGAAAAGGAGAAAGGTCCCCTGGCCGCTAGACGTGTGTCCCTTGAGTGGGGAAGAGAGAAAGGGAGCTCTTACTAGAGAGGTCTGTTGCAGACATAATTATAAGTCAGTCTCAGCCAGTCCTCCTAGTCCTCCAGTACTGCAGCGAGTGGTTGTGGGTGATGAGGTGCTGTAAGTCGCTGCAGTGCTGTGTCTAGTTGTAGGTGTGTACGCTGTGGTGCCCCTCTTTCAGATCATCTTCACTCCTGAGTGAATTGTGCTTAAGGTTTCTTGACCCACCCTCCAGCTTTGCGTTCGTTGGTCAAGCTATGATGGAAAGGACTGCTTATGCAGAGCTGAAGAATCTCTCTGCTCTTCCCAACCCCTCACCCATTCCACTTGTGATGTTTAAAGGGAAAAAATGAACTGACTCCCTCATGAGTTGCTTCAGCAGGCTTGGGCTTCTGGTGGAATGGAACCAACGGTCAGTACCCAAGAAACACCGGTGCACACCTGTGACACCCCCCACCCCGTCCCCCAGCACTTGGGAGGCTGAGGAAGGAGGATAGAGAGTTCTAGGCCCACGTGGGCTGCATCCCAGGTTCCAGCCCAGGTAGCTAGACTCTGTCTATACTCCAGCCCAGAAAAATAAATTAACAGTGGCTCTTCCCAGAATTTCTGCCGGGAGCCAGAGGATGTGTTTATAACCTGCCCTGTCAGACATTAAGGAAATGGAAGACCATGAGCTGAGATCTTCACCCCCCACACACACACCTCACACTGACCGGGCTGTGTTTCTGGGGGGGCAGCCCTCTTCTGCAGCTCCTGTAGCTCTGGAGGCTGCTGATGGGGTAATGGTTCCCCTACTCACTGATTTCTCCTTTCCTGTAGAATTCTCTGAATCCTACCCATGTATTTTTTTAAATATACTTTACTCAACTCTTCTCGGTCCAACCCTGTTCATGCCATCCATTTCCCAACAAGACTCTGACTAATTCCCTGTCCTGGAGAACAGACTCAGAACGAATTCTTGCTCCTTGTTAAGAGCACCAACCTCCATGAAACGCTTTCGATTCAGGAGTTTCCGAAATTGAAATAAATAACCATTTTCAGTTCAGCATACTGCATCTCATGTAACTCCTGTTTCTGGAATAGAAAAAAAAATACATCAAAGAGACACATTTGGCACGTTGTCCAGCACGCCCCGGCTTCCAGGCTGGCTGGCGGCGTGTGCAAGTGAGGGTCACCCAGAACGCCCTGGGGCTGACTCCTGAGCGCCAATCGGTAAATGCTTGAGAATTTTTCAAGAACTTTTTTTTTTTTTAAAACAAAAGGAACGGAAATTATATAAAGTCAAATTTTAAACAAATTACATTTAAAGTAAGTGCTGTCATTACTTCCTAATCATTTTTGTGTACAGTTGATTGCTATCTAACCATCTAGGGTTGTTTATGTCTGTGGTAACTATGCTGGAGAAACGTTCTAGAAAGGTTTATACTACGTCATCTTTTTCCGATTGCTTTTAATGAATGAAATCTGTAAATTGGACAGGGTAGGAGTGTTAACACCGAGAAAACTGACAAACACTGCAAACAGGGCAGGATTCTCTTTTTCTTCTGGAGCGCTATTGCACATCTCACAGCGTGCTGGTGGGTTGGTCTTTATCCTTGGAAGGGGCTACATAGATGAGTGGGAAGAAGCGATTCCTCTGAGATGATCCAGGGAACCTCTGTCTCTGCTTTCCCTGCACTGGGTTCATGGGTACTCACTGCTTCTGCACCCAACTTTTTCTTAATATGTTCTGGGGATCAAAAACACGCTTGTGTAGCATGCACTTTACCCAAGAAGCTATCTTTCCAGCTCCAGACTTGAATAGCTTCAGGGAATAACCATGTGTGAGAGAGCAGGGTGAAATACACTAACTTTTGCCTAGAAAGGATAAATTAAACAGAAAGGTTGGGGGGGTCATCCCTTTCTTTTTAGGACAAAACAGATTACGCAGGCCTTTTGTGTGGGGTATGTAATATTCATGATGGCTTGCTTTCACAATGGCATTCTTGATTTTAATTTTTTTCAAAGTACTTTACATCTCTCATCTCTTTCATTCTCCCAAGATCAAAGAGAGAAACAGTAGAGACACTTCTTAAAGACGGAAACTCTGGGGTCTTTGCATGGAGATATTACGGTATTTTTCATCGCAAAACTCAAAAGCCCAGAATGTGCAAAGCTCGACCTTGACTGGTTTCCCTCCTCATTGAGCCATTACCTGAGTTTCTTGAGCCTCCATTTCTTCATCTACGGAAAGTTATGAGAAGAATAAATGCAAGTATGCATGCTGATTATATGCCAGATACAATACCAGATTATAAGACTGGTACTCCAAAAACAAAATCTGAGCTGAAAAAAATGTATCCTCAGAATCTTTTTTTAAATTTTATTATTATTATTTTTTATTCAATTGTGTGTGTGTAGAACCACGGGTGAATTCAGGAACCACCGCCTCCACCTCCTCTTTATTTACTCTGCCCCAGGATTCACAGGCTCTGCCCTACCAGGACCAGAAGCGTCTACACATCTATACACGGACCTGGGATCGGACCTCAGGACCTTCTGCCTGCAAGGCAGAGGCTTAACCCCTGAGCCACCTCTCCAGCCTGGAGTCTTACAGAGGTATGAGAGCTGGTATCTTGCAGCAAAAATAGCTTTAATGGGGACAATGGGTATCGTTGTTCTTGAAACACCTATCAGTCAGTCCAGTGATCTAAGATCCACTGGTCTCGCAACTCCTGGCCCCAATTCTATTAGTCCCTCCCCTGTCCTCCTTTCTGCCTGCTCGCTTTGCTTCCATGTCCTCTCCTCTCCTCTTTTCTTCTCTTCCTCTCACTTCCTCTCCCTCTTCCTCTCTCTTCTCTAAAGTGGAGTAACATCTTCCATATGATAAGCACATACCAACACATTTTTCTAAGAAGAATTCTCTTCGGAAGAGATTCTGTCTATAAAGTAGCTACTACTTCATCATGCATACAGGGCTTTAGTGTCCACTGTTGTTTTGAGTCCTATGGCAAGGATTACAATGATAACCACTTTACACCAGAGGATAGATACCAAGGCCCCAAGGAACTGCTCAAGGTCAGAACATGTAAGTGGATAAGGCAGGACTGGAGCCATGGCAACCTCACAGCTGTTTCTTCCTTCTCCAGAGGGTGTGATCGGCTTCTCTAGAACTCCGTTCTGTCTGCCATTCACTTAGCTGTGTGCATTGAGAGTCCTTAGTAGATTGATCTCTGAGTTAGCAGCCAGGAATTGGGAGACCTGTACTCTGTTTATAGTTTGATCTTTGGCCTTGAGCAAGCTTGGAGGAAGGGGGGGCAGGAACAAAGCAAATGCTGTGGTCTAAAAATAGTGTAAGAATTTAACATCGATTCATTTAATCTTCTCTGGAACTCTATGAAAGAGTATCATAATTTTCATTTTAAACACAAACTGGAGAGCGAGACTTAAAGAGCCAAAGAAATGTATTCACATTTATATAGAGAATAAGTGACAGATGAGATTGAACCTGTTGTCTCAAGGACTATGAATACTACCCTCACTTCCTCTACGCCATGTGGTCACCCTGGGCGTTGCATTCTTTATTTTGTTTGTTTAGTGTGTTTGTGTTTTGATACTGAGGATCAAGTCCAGGGCTTTGTACATGTCGGGCAAACACTCTACCATTCAGCTACCCAGCGCTTTGGTTTTTATTACCATCAGTGCAAGCTCCTAATCTCTCTGGGCCCTGCCTCATACTTCACTCAACTGCTAGATTAGGTTCCTAATCTAGAAGAGGTCAGGAAGTTGAGAAATCTTCACGCCATTATCCATCTTCTTCCCAGTGCAGAGGTCAGAGGTCAAAGGTTTTCTTCAGCTCCCCTTCCGGAATGATGCCACACATCTCCACAGGATCTCAGCAGCCATACCTGTCCACTTCTGTGAGGAGAGGCGCGAGCAGCTATGAAGAATGGCATCTCTGCACCTCGCAACTCATCCCTTGCCTGGGGGCGGACTATTCATTAAGGGGCAGGCAGGAACCAAGATAGCACATAGATCCATCAGGGGTGCCAAGCTGACAGGTGCACACACCTGCTGTAGCCAGAGGAGCTGGAGACCAGTGGGAACTTGCCTCAGGAGAGAGGACTTTGGAAAAGAGAGAGGATGGGGCGGGGGGATGACCAGCTGAGGATCAGATCACTCAATTATACGCTCTAAATCACCGAGAAGAACCTTGGCTCAAACATCCAAGTGGTGAAGGATGGGTCTTTTACTTTGACTCCTCCTAATTTTCCTTGATTTATGTGGCTTAAAGGCATTTATTTTCCGCCCAAAGGCAGCTCGGCTCCTGGGAAAGCGTTTCAGGACTCCCCCCAAATGCTCTCACTAGGAAGAGAGAGAGGCAGAGGTGTGATTCTGCGAGGGCTAAGTGCCCTGCTCTACCCCTGACTTTGCTTCAGAGCCAGGAAGGAGGGGTAGTGGGAGCTGCTAGCTAAGCCCCCCCCCACCCACACACACACACTCGATCCCCCAGAACCCGCCTGCTTCTGGTCACAGCTCCTTGGGTTTAATACTCCTGGCAGCTTAGCACTCTGGTTTTTATGTGCGAGGCTGTAATACTTGGTGAGCTGTGAGATGAGGTGGGAACATTTGCAACTGGCAGTTTTCCCTTCTGGCCCTGCCCTGTGATCCGAGCCAGTGGGGTGACACAGTGAAGCCACCCCTCCTTCCCGCTCAGGCTGCCCACCTGTGGCCGTTTGGCAACACAGCCCTCCTTCGGCGTCTCCTCTCCTTCCTGATTCCTTGGCTGCCAGACTGCCATAGCTCTTGGCTTTTGAAAGGAGGTATTCAGCCCTCGCATTCCAAACCATCTGCTCAGCTAAACAGTTTGAAGAGCAATTCTGAGTCTTCCCAGGGCCACATTCCAGAAGGGGAGAGGGTGAGCGTCAGGACAGGGGCTTTTTAAATGTCATAGGCACTCCGTGAAACTCTTGACGGATGAGAGCAAACCAATGTGGAAGCTAAGGGGTCACCCAGAGGGGTCAGTTTTTCTTGGGGATCAGAAGTCTAAGAAAGCCATGTCCATGCTTTAAAAATTCCCCTTCCTGGGGCTCATGACAAGGCATCTGGGCGCTTCTAGTTCTTGTCGCCAGGCTTTGGTTCCTGAGACTCCCATGCCCCTTTCCTTGACACAGGATCAGAGTTTGGATTCCTGCGGGTCCCTCTATACCCTATCATGTCTAGACTTCTATACTCTGCCTTGTCTGTTCTGCCCTGGATCTTCTTCCAGGAATAGAATAAGGTTTTATCTGCCATGATGCTACAAGGGAGAAAAAAAAATTTTTTTAAGGGGTACATCTGGGTGTGTATGGAGAATCTCTTAATAAAATTGCTACCAGGAAATGATTTTGAGATCAATGCAGATTTAATCTTCAAGTTCAAAAAGAGCCCTTGGATGCACAAACATGTCTTAAAAATAGAATATCACTAGGCATGGTGACTCACCCCTGTAATCCCAGCAGTGGGAGGCTGAGACAGAGTAACCTGGGCTACACGGGAATTCCAAGCCAGCTATGGTTCCAGTGTGAAATATCTGTGTCAAATACCAATTAATTAAAATAGCATTCTAGGGGCTGGAGAGGTGGCTCAGAGGATAAGCCTCTGCCTTGCAGGCGGAAGGTCCTGAGTTCGGATCCCAGATCCCACGTATAGATGCCAGGCAGAAGCGGGGGCAACCTGTGCTGTGTGGTCCTGGTAGGGCGGAGCCTGTTAATCCCGGGGCAGAAGGAGGTGGAGGCGTCCATGGTGGTTTGCAAATTCGTCGTGGTTCTACACATACACAGACACACACACAGAGACACACACACACAAGACACACACACGCTCACAGTTGAATAAATAATAATAAAAAAAATAGCATTCTACACATTTGGTATGGATCATGGTATGGAGGGTAGGATGGGTTGAAATTTTGGTGGCCTCCTGAGGAGCACTCACTATAAAAAGATAATCAGTTAGAATGAAAGATTCATCTCTTGTAAAATTCCCAAAATTTAATGACTTAATAATGAAAGGCAATTTTTTTCTCACCAAATAGCCTATGTTCCAGGTCTGGTGGAATGCTCTCCTAAATATTATCTCCCAGAAAGCCAAGCTCCTTCTGTCTTGCTTTTCTATCATCCCTTGGGGTGTGGCCTTGGTCTAAAGAGGTTTGGGGAGTACCATATACTTTGAGTCTCAAGAGAAATAAAAAAATATAAACAAGACATAATTCATTTTTGAAGATCCCTGTCATAATCAGATACAGATGTCAACTTGATGATTGAGGATTCAAGCTCTGGGCACATTTGTAGAGAATTATAGTTGAGTTAAGCCCAGAGCAAACCTGCACAAGATTGTGTAGTTGATGGGAAAGGCCCAGGCCATGATGGGTGGAACTAGGTCCTGGATAAGTGAGTAAAATACAGAGAGCTGGTTGAGCAAGTTGGCATCATTCTGTGTACTTAGCCAGACATGTTCTCAGCTGTTATGTGGAGATGATGTGGCCAGTTCCCTCAGCACTTTGGTGAGGGTGCATGCTCTCCTGCCAGGCTGGACTGAGAACTATAAGTGAACAATTGTAAGACAATAAACCCCTTGTTTCCTTAAACCATCATTTGTGGTAATTTATCAACAACAATGCAGGCTAACTACTAAAGTCTCAAAAATTAAGTGGTCCATAGTATTACTGCTTAGAAAGTTCTACTACGAACCCTCTGACTCCAAAGCTCAGGAGCATCAAGAAAGAAGAGCACTAAGATTGTAAGAGCCTGAAGTGAGACAGTGGTAGGTCAGACATTATTTTGGACATGATGACAGAGTTGCGATATACAAGATTTCATGGCAGATGTGTACATATGCAAGAATTACATGGGATCTGTCTCACCATCTCACCATGAAAGCAGAATTGTCTCAAGAAGATCTACGCTTCCCTGAGAGACTGATGAGGATTAACTGATGGGAATGAAAGGGAGGATGTTTTCCTCAAAGATATGCCCACTGATGTATGATACTGCTGAAGCATAAAGCGTGTCAAGCATATGTCATCAGAGACAAACTAGATGAAACACAGTGGGCCACACAAGTAAAAAAATTTGAAAATAGGAAGGATCCTAAGGGAGAAAGAAGAGGACATGTGACTTGGGATTAAGGAGCAAAAATTGAAAATATTATGAATTCACTGTATTCGTGTATGCAACATTAAAAAATAAGTAAAAGAATGGAGAAAGAAAGTTCTACTATGATCTCAGTCACATGACTATCTAACAGCAAAGAAGATACTTCAGGGGCTGGGGAGGTGGCTCAGGGGTTAAGCTTCTGCCTTGCAGGCGGAAGGTCCTGAGTTCCGATCCTAAACCCCATGTATAGACGCCGGCGGAAGCGGTGGGGGGAGAGGAGGAGGGGAGGGGGGGGAGGAAGGGGGGAGGAGGAAGCAGATGTGGAGCTTGTGAATCTCGGGGCAGAGTAAAAAGGAGGTGGAGGTGTCCACGGTGGTTCCCCAATTCATCCGTGGTTCTACACACACATATACACACATATGCACAATTGAATAAATAATAAAATAATTTTAAAAAGCTTTAAAAAAAGAAGATACTTCAGTTATTATAGAAGAAAGTAAGAATACATTTTTAGATAATGTCATTAAATCAATATATATGTCACCCAAACACCACTGAGTAGAAAATGTCACTTGTTTTTAGGTCGGAATTTTTTTTTAAATAGGAAACAAAAAAATTTCAATCCAGAAAGGATATAAGGACACATGACTCCTTCAAATAATGGGGCTTGCTTTTTAAAAGAACTTGTTTGATTTGCCTTCCCAGACTTCAGGAAGAGTTGGCAGCATGTGTATATGCTACGGCTTACAAAATAATTTATATTTAAATAATGCCTTCTGTCTTTAAGAGGATCATTTATACCTGCTACCTGATTGGGTGCTGAAAATGTCCCTCATTAGAGAAAGCACATCATGGAGAAGCGAAAGGTTTGGGACAAAGTTATAGAATCCGTAACTGGCGAAGGTGAAATCTAAATCTGTTTTTCAAGCCCAGCACTGGCACAGGAACAAAATGTTGTCTATAGCCAGCCTGACATTCTAGGGACAAGGCTAAGTGGAATGAAGAATTCTCTTGCTTGCTACACTTTATTTTTTTGAGTCTGTCTGTGATCTCAGTGTCATTATGAATATATTGAGACCCATGTGCACAATATGAATCATGGTTATTACTTGTTGGCTACTTCTGTGTGCCAGACTCTGAGCTGTGCCCGTTTAAAAGTGATCCAGGTAGACATCATTGTATCTGTCTGGCAAAGAAAAAAGTTAAAGTTAAACTGAGGAGATGGCTCAGTTCTTAAAGTTTTTGCCTCACGAGCACAAGGAACTAAGTTCAGATCCCCAGATTCTGGGCAGAAATGGTGGCAATTTGTAATTCCCTGGAAAGTATAGCCTGGGACATCCTAGAGCAAAGAAATAAGGTAGAAGAGCAATCCAGGATGATCCCAAAGTCATCCTTGGGCCTTTACAGGCACACACATACATACATACAAAATAATAAGTAAGTAAATAAATAGATAAATAAATAAATAAATAAAAATTTTAAAAGGAAGCTAAAACGTCCCAAACACACAGTTAATAAGTGGTTGAACCAGAATATGAACATCTGTCCTCTGTCCTTTCCATTCTGCCTTTGAAAGATACAGAGTGTCTGCTGCTTGGATCTCAGGAAAGGACAAGGGGGCACTGACTGGCCATTCAAGCCTAAAGCAAAGACCAATTCTTTATGTTTATCTCCATCCAACTCCTGGCATTCTGGCGGATGGTCTAGAAATTGAACCTGTATAAAGTCTTTTCTGGATATGACCCACCACCATCACCACCACCACCCCCAAAAAAAAATCTGTATCAATTGGCTCCACAGACATTAAGACATTGGAACTGAAAGGAAACAGAAGGTCCTGTGAATGTCCGGAGAATAATTCTCTTTTACAGAGAATGAGAGGGGCAGTGATAACTTCAGTTATATTGGATCTAATTCTGAAAAATGTGTTTATTTGATTCCGCCCTTGGACTAAGTAAGAGCCGCACTGCTGCTGCCTGTCAGGGCGTTCTTCAAGGAGGTGAACAGAGGGAGACACTCACCTGATTCACGTGGCTACAGCTAGAACTGTCCCTTCTTCTCCCACTCCATTTCTAGCTCTCTGGGCAAGCTCGCAGTTCTTCCAAGGCAGGCCTAGCCTGTCCTGAGCTACGAGATGTATTAATCAATTTGATGAGGATGTTAAAGCTTTCTCTTTGCAACTAATTATGGCCTGATTTATAGGCCTGGCCTTGGTTTGATAGAGCTCTCCTCCTGACAGGGATGAATGCGGTACTGGCATGGAACCTTCATCTCTTCCATTTCTCTGTCTTCTTCCCTCCTCCCTATTCCCTCCCTCCCGCATCTCCTGCCTCCTGCCTCTGCTCCCAGTTCCCACAGGAACACCCTAATGACATGTTGACAGCCTGGTGGAAGCTTAGCCCCCTTCTCTGTTGCCTCTGCCTCTGGCACCACCATCCTGCCTGTATCCCCTAACAGTGGGCAAATGGGTGCTGTATAAGTGAAGCTCTATGCTCCTTCCTTCTGGGAATAATTAATAATAATAATTTTGGGCATAACCCAGCATCTTCCTTCCCAAATACTTCAAGAGCTTGCTAAATGAATCTCATTCCCTATTGAACAGGGGCATGGATGGAGGGCTTCAGGTTACTTTACAGATGGGAAAACGGAGGCAGAGAGAGGTCAGGATCGCCTTGCTATCCCATCCCCAGGGATGCAATAGCATCAAGACTGGGTCAGTAACAAGTGTGGCATGGGCATGGGGATCGATCCCCATGTCAAGTGCTCAGTGACAAGCCCTTTGGAAAAGCTCCAATTCATGGATGACGGGAGTGAAAGGTGGAGAGAGATAAGCAGATGGGATGGTCAAGACCTGCCTAAAACCCTGGAGGACAGGACTTGGCATCAGGTCAAAGAGCTGACAGTGGACAACAAGAGGAAGAGCCCAGGGCCTTGGGAAGATACAAGCTTAGTGCTGATTTTTCTGCATTTTTCCTTGTAGAAGCTGAATGCCTTTCGTTTGATGCAAAATATTTCCAAGATACTTTTTATTTAGCATGAAAGCTAAAGTCTTATTTTTGCATTCCCACTAGTTTTTACACAGAAGAGTTTGGAGATGTAGCTCAGTAGTTGAATACTGCCTAACATGCTCAATCCCTAGCACCAGAAAAAGGGAATTTAGAAATGCAGGGGAGGGAAAGAGAGGGGAGGGGAGGGGAGGAAAGGGGGAGGGGAAGGGAAGGAAGGAGGGGAGGGGAGGGGAAGGGAAGGGAAAGGGAAGGAGGGGAGGGGAGGGGAAAGGAAGGGAAAGGGAAGGAGGGGAGGGAGGGAAAAGAGGGGAGGGAGGGGAGGGTAAGGAAGGAGAAGAGGAGACAAGACTAGCCAACAGTGAAGGGAAGGGATCCCAGTAGGAAAAGGTGTGCATGAGGCAGACTAGTGTGGAAGTCATAGATCTGCCTGAGTCTTGGAGTTCTAAAATGTTACACAAACCAGACATCACGATCAAACAGAGTAATGAACAAAGATCAGAAAGAAAACTAACATGGAAGTCTCATCTTTGATGCAGACTTTAAATGAGTCACAACCCCACTTCTCCATCTGGAAAAGCGGACCGGGCCAGAACTCAAAGTTCCCCTTAACTTTGATGTCCTTGAATTCTTGACTCCCAATTAAAAACACCTTGTACACATTTCCCCCCAGGCAAGCTACTGCCTCAAACCAAGACCAAAGTCGCTCTCTCTCTCTCTCTCTCCTTTCTCTTTCCCCATTTTTCTCCTCTTTTCTTTTCTTTCTTGCAGCGCTGAGAATTGAACCCAAGGTCTCCTGCGTGCTAGGCCAGTGCTGTTCCGCTGAGCTACAGGCCCCCCTTCCCTTGAGGATCGTTTTCTTATTCCTTCTGCGTGTGCCTGATCCACCCTGCCTCTCTCCTCTGGGCACTTATTTTGTTACAGTGGGCTTGTTTTCTGGTGCAGAGTCCTCGGTTTCTCCCATTACAAGAACCCCCCTCCCCCCCAATGGCAGTTTGGAACTCCCAGCTCTTGGAGCTTCCAATGCAGTGTTTGTTGTCTGAAGAGTTCCCTGAGGTCCAAAGGCAGGACGTCAGAACTGTCATGTGCCCTCCCCTGGGTTTTGGAAGCTGCCCCCGCAACTCCACGCCCTGCCCCATCCTGTTCTGCTGCAGACCCTAGGGGCTGCCTGGCTAGACACAGAGGCTGCCAGAAGTCTCCCCCAATGGAGCCTTCTCCCCACTGGATGGCAAACGCCTCGGTTCCCATGGAGGATGATGCTGGCTGTTGACAAACCCAGATGCACCAAGTCGATGAAAAGCTCCCTTCACAGTGGAAGCAATTTCCTCAGACCCGAAGCAGCAGTTTTGCAAAGTCGCAAAAAAAAAAAAAAAAAAAAAAGAATAAATATTAGAGAAGAAATAAGATTCGTCAAGGAAGTTATCTAAGAGAGACTGGGCTCTTCCATCCGGTGAACTGTGTTGTCCCAGCCTCTCCTGGCCAACTTCGCTCCTGTTCCACTGGATCCCAGGCCACATTCTGCTTCTCCCTCCTAGTGAGGGATCATCTGCTCAGACCTTCCTTCAGAGGGGGGGAAATAAAACCACAAACAGCCGGTCTGCAAGTCTTCCTGCCAAATTCCAGACTGCAGTTCAGCTCAGAGATCCTGATGACTTCATCCGCATAGGAGCAAGTAGGGGGCTGCTAGCATCCCCGCAGAGTCCCTGGGAAAAGATTCATGCCTGGGCCACACATGGAGCCACAGATCTCCACCAGGGGCCGAGGCAAGAAAAGCCCCTCCCCCCGACTCTTCCAACAAGCCCCCTATCCACTAAACCAAAAGACATTTCAAGTTCCAGCCTCATTCCTTCATTAGGGTCCAAGGGAGAAAAACAAATGCTTTAGATAAGTGAATTTATCACAACCTCCTCACAGCCATTTTACTGAAAGGTCTGAGAGAGGTGGAGGACCATGGAGAGATAGTAGTATGTATGCATGTGTGTGTGTGTGTGTGTGTGTGTGTCAGAAGGCCATGGGTTCTTTTCCAGCATCTTGGCTCTCCATGCCAGGAGTCCCTGAGTTTTTCCAGGGCTCTCTTGCCCCTCATGGAGTCACATCTGTGAGTTCCGTTCTTTCTCTCCTCTAATAAATGCTGCCTTAATCCTAAAAAAAAAAAAAGAAGAAGAAAAAAAAAGAAACTTCAGAGGAAAGCAAAGAGGAGATAGCACAATCCAGGGTGATTCCCCAAGTCACCCTTAGGCCTCTGATAGAGGAAAGAAAGAAAGAAAGAAAGAAAGAAAGAAAGAAAGAAAGAAAGAAAGAAAGAAAGAAAGAAAGAAAGAAAGAAGGAAGGAAGGAAGGAAGGAAGGAAGGAAGGAAGGAAGAGGAAGGAAGGAGGAAGGGAAGGAAGGAAGAAGAAGGGAAGGAAGGAAAAAGGGAAGGAAGGAAAAAGGGAAGGAAGAAGGGAAGGAAGAAGGGAAGGGAAGGGAAGGGAAGGGAAGGGAAGGGAAGGGAAGGGAAGCGAGGGAAGGGAAGGATTCCCTTTGCACTACAAAACCTTCAGCATCTCCCAACTCAGAGGCTTCTTTCCCTAGTATTTGGAGCCTTCTGAGGACCACTCCATCTCTCTCCATATTCTGCGAGCCCTCTAAACTTTATCAAAGGTCTTGATGAAAGAACAACTTGGACCTCAGTTTCTCACACATGACATTATTGACATTCCAAGCTAGATAACTCTCTGAAGTAAAGGCTGTTCAGTGCATTTGGGGATGTAGAGCAACATTCCTGCCTTCAACCCACTAGATGCCGGTAGCAACCACATCCCAGGTGCGACAACTTGAAAATGCCTCCGGATCATACCAAATGTCCCTTGTGTTTAGGGAGGGCAGAAATCTATATCCATTGAGAGTCACTGGCTTAGGCTAGAGTAATTTATGTACTTTTTATTGCCTATGGAAGACGAAAAAGTTTTGCTAGTGGAGAAGTTGAGTACGTAGTAGACTAAGAACCAGTGAGTAAATATACTTGTAGCCCCTCTGTCTTTGTGAATGGAAACTGGGAAGGAAAGTCCTCTAGGAGTGAATTCCTGCCATAGAAATATTTCCTTGCTAGATCATTGAAGCAATGAAGAAGGAAGTGAGAGAACATCCCTTCAGAAGTTATGGGAAACAGCAATTATTTTCCACTCTTCAGACAGGACATGCCGAAGTTCATTCTGAAGCAGGGGTCAAATGCAAAAAAAAGAGGTCCACTTTGGTTGGATCCTGCCAGCCTGCAAGAGTGACAGTCCAGACACCAAGTGGCTTTCCTGATGTGACATCAGAAGACATATCAAGTCAAACACCAGGACTCCAACTTCCTTGGAATTGGACATCTGAATGACAGAGGGACATGGAGCCCCTTTGGCAATCCAGGACCTTTTCTTTTGTCTTCTCTAGTTCAGTGACTTCTCTGATTGTGCATCAGACTACAGCAGAGAGAGAGAGAGAGAGAGAGGCAAGAAGCTTCTAAGGGTGACATGGGGGGTGACGTGGGGAATAAAACCATTCACAGAGGCAGGCCGTTTCCCAAGATGCTTGAGGGTTTCTGACTTCCCCGCCTACTATCTCACTTTCTTGTGGCTGTGTGGAGATAAGCTATCGACTTCTGCACGGGATCAACTGAGGAAGTCGGCAAGGAGGGAGGGTGGCCCTGCAGCCTGCAGGAAAGGACTAGCAGAAAGAAAAGAAAGAAAGAAAGAAAAAGCAAGCATCCTGGGACTAAAACTGCTGAGTAGATGAATAAAAAGTGGAAAGGGAAAAAAAGGGAGACTCAAGGCAGGAGCAAAGTGGGAGAAGGAAAACAGGAAAGGCAGAGAGATCCACCAAATGGGCAAAACAGATCAAGAAAGAGTCCCCCTTATTCATTTTTTTCATTTGTGTATGTGTGTGTGTGTATCAGAAGGCACCATATATCCTTGCAGAGAACCAAGGGTGACTTCAAGATTCATCCTGGATTGCCAACATTTCCACCTGGCGTTTTTTTATGTGGGACCTAGGATCCGAACTCAGGACCTTCTGCTTGCAAGGCAGAGCCTTAACCCCTGAGCCATCTCTCTAGCCCCAGATACTTTTTTTTTTTTTTAAACTGTGCTTTTGGGTGACCCAGGTTCTATCCCCAGAAGCTCATGCAGTGGAAAGTGAGAACTGACTTCTAAATGTGCTTTGGTTCTGGTTTAGCTTCCCAGGAGCTAATAATGCAAAGCAACTGTTCTTAAAATTTATTTGTACTGAAATAATCAAGAATCAAATCTTCAAGAGTGATTTACCATGCTTCTTCAGACAAGTCACTCAACTCCATTGAGGTTGATGCCTCCTTCTTATTTTAAAAGGAAAAAAAAATTCAGAGATGGCTTCAGCCAGCTCTAAGGAGCAGCCTCATTGTCTAACTCGCTGGAAGTGCTAAAGAGACGTTCTTTCATCCGGAACTACCTGGGGAGAGATTTTCTTACCATGAGCTTTTACATCCTCATTCATTTGAATTGGTGCTCTGGGAGCCAGGCAGCGAACAGGTATTTTTATCTTACTTTAATGGATAAGCAGTAGTGTAACTGGTAAAAATTGGATCTCTGTTCTTCATGCTCCTCCGAAAAGGATGAGAAAGGCTTGGGCCATTCCTTGCATGAGATTCAGAGGGCAGGCTATATTTGGGGAGAGGAGGGACTCACAGGTTGGAGAACGGCTACTGGAATCATGTAAAAGCTTAACTAAAACTTTTATATGACCCCGGCTGCCCAAGCCCTTCACCGCTGTATGAGACCTTGGTATTGACTGCTCTGGTTTCAGGGTTGGAATGGAAAGTTGCAGGTACTATATTCCCTAACCCTCTAATAGAAGAATGGAGGGAGGAGGCAAAATGGGGATTAAAAACAGGATTAGGGCAGCCTAGAGAGATGACTTGGGGGGTTAAGCCTCTGTCTCAAAAGCAGAAGGTCCTGAGTTCAGATTCCAGATCCCATGTAAAAACATCTGGTGAAAATGGCAGTGGCCTGCCCTTCCAGCCCTGAAAGGCAGAGTCTGGGAAACCCCAGAACAAAGCAAAAAAGATAGAGCAATCCAGGATGATTCCCAAAGTCACCCTTGGACCTACACAGGCACACATAGTGCCCTCTGATACACACACACACACACACACACACACACACACACACACACATACATGCACGTGCGCACACATACACACAGATTAAATAAATATTTAAAAAAAAAACAGGATTGGGGGGTATTATGTCTTGGTTCTAGAGAGTTTGCCTAGCATATACAAAGTCCCCAAGTTTCATCCCTAGCACTGCAGAATTCTCACCCCGGACTCTTGCTAAACACAGAAGTTATACTCCTTCTCCCACCTCTTTGCTTTGCCCATTTCTCTTTCCCTGACCACCTTAGAAGTGGCAATCATTATTTATCCCCTTCTCCACAGCCCACATCCTCCAGGGGACCGGCTCAGATAACATCTGCCCTTCCTTGACTTTGTTATTAGATCCCCAAATTTGTCGGCATGTATGATCCCGCACACCAAGAAAGACAACAGTAGATTAAGAGTGAGTTATCTGCCCGGTGTAATGTATATCCCCACATGTAAGTCAGCGCCACGTGGATGAAGTCAAGAATGAAGTCAAGAACTGCCGCCCGCTGCCTTGGGCTCTGAAATTCTCATTTTTGGAGCAAGTATTAGCAGAGTTGAAGGGACGATTATCCCACCCACCATGGAGCCGATTCCCTTGGTTGTTTGAACACAGGTGGTTCTTTTACTATGCTTGCACAGTCCTGGTCCTACTTAGCACCTCCCCAGAACAAAGACCAAGATGGAGCATGTGTCCCTATGGATTAGCTATTTATAAAGAACCAGTTTGGGGCATTGTTGCCGTGGTTTCTCTTGAATCTGCTCCAAGGTTCAGGATAGACGTCTCCAAAGCAAGTGGCTTTCAACGTGCCAAAAAGGAAGGGAAGCACCAAGTTCAAATGCAGAAACAGGACTAGAGAAAGAAAGGGTTGTGGGCCAATGAGATAGCTCAGCGGGGAAGGTATCTGGTGACCAGAGTTCAAGTCCTGGAAGCCCACATGGTAGGCGGAGGTAACTGACTTTCAAGTTGCCTTTTAATCCATGCATCATAGCATACATGTGTGATCTTTTTTTCTCCCTCAGGGAGAAAAAGAATATATATACACACACACATACACACACACACACACACACACACACACACACACACACACACACACATATATATATATATATTCTTCATCTCTCATATATATATTTATATAATATATATTTTATATATAATATTTTTATATGTAATATTTTTAAAAGAGAAAGGGTTGCAAGACAGGAGAGGCCGCAGAACACAGACTCATCAAGGAAGAATGACCTTTCTCTCTACCTCTTGGATGACACCCAAGGTTTGCCACTGCATTATCAGAAAGTTCCACCTGTTCCTGCAAAAGACCCCTGGGCCAGGCAGGACCAGGTGACCTCAACTAAAGAAAGCTCCTGGGACAAGGAAACAAAGGACACCCAGGCCTAGAGACCCTCCAGCCTGTTGCAGCTGAATGCCGTGGGGTCATGGGAAGGGCGAGGGGAAAGGGTGCTGGACCGAGGGGCTGCTGGAGAGAAGCAGAGCCAGCCGGGCTCTGGGAACCGCCACTAGGGTGCAGCTGTGGGCTGACACGATGCCCGCGCCAGGGGCGGAGCCGCGCTGCCGATGAGCTGGCAGCAGTGGCGAGGGGGTTCGGTGTTGTGTTTCCACTGTAACTATAATTAGGCGGATTCCGTGTTTATTTAGGCTGAGAGCTGTAAGATAAATGACAGCTTCGAAGATGCTTTTCAGCACTTCATAAATCACCCACCGGCCCGGGCAGTTTGCTTCTACCACGTCTCGGTCCTTGCTCTGCGCCCTCGTGGTTCCCCCAGCACCTCGGAAGAGGGCACCGCCAGGACGACCCAGAAGCTCGGGCTGCCAAAGGGCAAGGGGGCAAAGGCGGGAAATGGCGTCTGTCCCTCCCAAAGCTCGTGGCGCCCCGGAATCAGTGCCAGGCAGCTGCTGGGAAAACCGCCAGGAAACACTTCCTCCCGAGGTGGTCCCCGGCCCAGTGGGGCTGTGTGGACCGGCAGGCTGATCCTCCTTTGGGAGAATATGGTCTCTAATCGGCTCTAACTCTTCTCCGGGCCTGGCTGACACAGCCAGAGATTTACAAGAGATATTGGAGAAATATTTATAGCGCAGGGAACCTTCCTATCCCCTCCTGTGACCCTCAGTGTGTCCTCTGAGGCTGGGGTGGAAGGATGTATGTCCTTTCCCATGAGCGAGCCCTCTCTAGCTGACTGTCTCCCAGTGGGGACCTGGCACTCCTTGGCCATTAGGAAGGGCAAAATCCTGGAGGTAACTTACCCTTCCCAGCCTGGGCGGGCGTGGGTGAGCTCAGCCCCCAAAGCAGGAAGAGCATGTGGGAATGAGGCCCTGGAACTGCGGGCTTTGACTTCAAGCTTGCCAAACAGATTGCAAAATCAATATCTCAATGGGACTATAATCTTGGCTTCGGACCAGGCTCCTCCTTAGGCAGAGAGGTTTACAGCCTGAGCTGTGGCCGCAGTGTACAAATCAGACATCCGGGCAATAGCATGACTTCTAAGTGTGGATCGGAAGGAATTCTGATAGGTGGGAGTGTGTGCTTGCTCCACTTCTGGACTTCGGTTCCCCTTCTATAAAAATGAAGGGGGCAACCCAGGTGTGACCGTGCAGACCGTAACCCCAAGCCTGGGGAGGTTAAATCAGAAGGATCATGTGTTCAAAAGCAGCCTGGGCTATGTAGAGAGATGCTGTTTAGAAAAAGGAGGAGGAGGAGGAAAGGAAGAGGAAGAGCAAGAAGAAGTGGGAGAGGAGAAAGAGGAGGAAGAGGAAGAAGAGGAAGAAAAAGAGGAAAAAGGAAGAAGAGGAAGAGGAGGAAGATGAAGAAGAGGAGAAAGAAGAGGAGGAAGAGGAAGATCGGAAGAAGAGGAGGAGGAGGAAGAAAAGGAAGAAGAAGAAGAAGAAGAAGAAGAAGAGGAGGAGGAGGAGGAGGAGAAAGAAAAGGAGGAGGAGGAGGAGGGTAAACCCTGTGCCACAAATAGTTTCACCTTTGATGTTTTATGGTTCATTCTAGAAGGTATACAAACTTTTGGAGGTATGGCCATGTAAAAGCATAAAAGGATGGTAGTGATAGTTTCATAGGTGTATGATTACCTCCAAACTCGTCGAGGTGTATACTGTAAATGGAAACTTTTTGTATGTCCAGCATGCCCCCAAATAAAGTGGTACCTTTTTAAAGTGCATGCAAACTACGAGCAGAGTGGTGTATTAACAATTTTACAAATAGGTTTAGAAAATGTATTGCTGCGATGGCTTTTGAGCAATGCTCTGTGACTGATAAATGGATTACGTGCTGCTTGAGAGGATGACATGTTATCAGCTGTCTCTGGTCCTGACAAATTTCTTGGTGCACTATTAACAGCACACCAACAACAACGAAGGGTAACGATGTCGAGATTGACAAGGTCGAATCTTCAACCCCAAATCGTGTTGGATGTTTACTCAGGCTCAGACTACCTAGAAGCATTTAGATCTGTTGGCATTTGTTTTGCTGGGTTTTGTTTCTCTAGGCGTGAATCTCTGATTAATTCATCTCTTTCATCTCTGTCCTCTCCGTCCTCCCACTCATCCCATTTAATCGATATATACCAAATGTGCCAGACACCTTGGTTTTAGATGCTCTGGATAAAAACAAATACTAGTTAAGACTCCTTCCCTCAGATGGCGCTTCTCTCGTAAAGAAGAGGCAAATGAAAAATATGGCATAAATTCAATGAAAAACTCAAAGTTCAGTGACTGAGTATGTAGAGGCAATGCTGAAGTGCCAAAGAAAAAGGGACTGGTTCTCCCCTCCCCTGTGCCTTCATAGTGCCTTACATATGGTTCGATGAATGAGTGAACCAACAGATTGCCTGGAGTAGAAGGGTTGGGGAGGAAGGTGGAAAGGGAAGGAAATTAACTCCCAACAGCACTCTAAGACAAACCAACTTGGGACCACTGAGATAGCTTAGTGGATAAGACATTTGCTTGCAAACCTTAGTTAGAAGCCCACGTGGATAGGATGTTGTGCTCTGACCATCACCCATGTACCATGGCATGCACATGCATGCTCTATCTTATCTATCGACCTACCTACCTACCTACCTGTCTATGTCTATTTCTATCTCTCTCATAAAAAACTGCACACCTGTGTATGTGTAGACACACTAAATTATAGGAAATCCCTGCAAACAACCTCTTGAAACTATATATATATATAATCAATGACTGCTGTCTTTTCCTTCTTCCACTCTTAGGGAATCCCCAGGCTGCATGGTTTTTTCCCAACAGTTCTTGTTCCAGAAACAAGCTGAGTGGGGTAGGAGCCCAGGGAGGGCTTTCCCACACCAGAGAAGCGAAAGCCCTCCTGCCCAGACTGTTATGTGGAAGGGAAGCAGTCATCGTGAGTCACCGTGGTGGCCTCTAAAGAGTTGGACAGGGATGAACCAAGCCTTTCCACTCTTCGTGTGATCAAAGGCTACGCTGCATCTTATTGCATGTGGGGCTCACTTACTCTGTGGTTTAGGATCTGACGCATGCAAAGATGGCAAAATTATAGGATTGTGTCTGATGGCTCACAGATTTCACCAGACATGAAGGCCGGATGGGGGATACGTGGGCTGAACAATGCAACCAGTCCTATCCAGGTCGGGGTGGGGGGTGGGTGGGAGAATGTGGCTGCTCAGAGAGAGTAAGGATCGACAGTTTCCTTATAAAAGATAGTGTATTCTGTTCATTTATATTTTGGCATGAGATGCTAAAAGGCAGGGAGGCGTGGAATAGCTGTCAACTTTACTAATGGGATCCATCTTCATAGCCCAGATCTTCAGAAAACTTCTTTGCAGCATAATAATTCAACCCTGCTTACAGAGGAGAGTTGCTTCATCTCTGCTCTCTTGTGAAAACATGCAAAGAAACCCAGGCATTTCCTGTTCAGTCTCTCCCCCCTACTCTGTCCCTGTGAGATACATTGAAATCCCCTACCTGATGGAGTTCAGGGTTTTTTTTTCCCCATTGTCAACAATCTAAAAAAAAAAACTTTGGCCAACATTTGCAGACTCAACTAAGCTACTGTCACCTAGCAACCTCCTCTTTGGACCCCTCCCTTCAAATTTGACTCAGTCAATATTCTTTACTCCCCCAAACACAGACACGCAGACACAGACACAAAGACACACATGCATGCACGCATTCTGTGCTTCTAATCAGGAACAGGTAATCAAGTCTGTTTTCCAGTGGAAGCACATAGAGTTCACACTCGCCATCTCCATGCTGCCTCCACGCCTGCTTAAGCCTTGCTCAGAAAACAGAACAGGCACAAGGGATAGAATCTGTTTTTGAAAATCCACCCTGCCGTTAAGAAGATGGGGTTGTGGAGTTGCTATTCTTGCCTGTTTCTAAGGGGCACAGACCCACAGCGCTTCCTTTGGTAAGAAACCGCCAAGAGCTCAGTTAATGCCAGGTAATTCTAGCTAGCTTAAAAACGTTTGTTGGGCGCCTGCTAAATTCCAGGCACAGTGACAGGTACTGGCAATTGCTCTGACAACCTGTGATTGTGGACTAGTTGGCCACCATTAGAGATGCCGTTAAGTGGCAGAGAGCAAAAGGACTGAAGACTCATCCAAACTCTTCGTCACAGCTCTCTCTTCAAAGAGCGTCTTACGTGGCCTGCTGTGAGAAGTAGATGCACCAATAGATCCTATCTAGGGTAACTGGTTTGCATCAAGTCAAGTGTTTTTCTTTCCTTCTGAATCATGACAGAGTAGAAAGAGTTTGAGATCTAGAGTCAAGACATCTGGGTGGGCTGGAGAGATGACTCAGAGGTTAAGCCTTTGCCTCATAAGCAGAAGGTCCTGAGTTCAGATCCTGTACTCCATGTAAAAACACCAGAGGGAAATGGTGGTCGGCCATTACTTCTAGTCCTGAAGGGTGGAGCCTGGGAAACTCCAGAGCAGAGCAAATAGGAGGGAAAAGAATCCAGGGTGATACCCAAAGACACCCTTGGGCCTCCACAAGTACACCCAGTGCCCTCTGTTACACATACACATACACACAAATACACATGAACATGCATATAAACATAAACACACCCAAAAAGAAAGAATTAAGGTAGTTTAAGTAAGAATAAAGAAGATGTGAATGAAATAGGCTGAGTTGCAATGGATGTGTGAAATATTTAAATAACTACGCAGATCAATAAATAACATGGGGTATATCCTTTTCAGTTGAAAACATTTACCCTATATACAAAACATTAAGGCAATGAGCTAGAAATGTTTCTCCATTGGCAGAGTGCTTGCCTAGCATGCCCATGGAAACCAGGCATGGTAGTACACATCTGTAATCTCAGCACTCTGGCGGGAGAGGCAGGAAAATCAGATGTTCGAGGTCATCCTCAGCTATATAGTAAGTTCAAGGCTGGCTTGCGCTACATGAGACCCTGTCTCAAAAGTAATAATAGTAAATAAATAAAACATTGAGATTTAAAAAAAGCAAAAGTATTTGATGTTGCTAGATCATATTCTCCACGTTAGTACTGTTCTCTATCACATTCTCAAGGAATCTTAAGAGTCTCACAGATCTCAAAGCCTTCCCAGTTCTGGTCTTTATCTTGGTGTTCAAAGATGCTTCTGAAATCATTCCAGCTGCTCAGGACACTACCACACCAGATGAGAGATATCTTCCCCCTTCTCTCAAACGCCTTCAAAAAACACTTCCTTACTTCCTTAATAAAAGTTGTTCATACCCTTGGGAGAATTAATTAGTTAGTATTTGTATAACTCTAGCATAAGCTCTTGGGGCTTTCTTGGCAGAATGCAACCTGGAAGAAATGAGCTCGAATAGGCTCAACCCAGTTACTTACAATGAGATGACCCTGTTCTTAGGCCCTGCAGGGTGAGGCTTCCAGGGCCCTGAAGGGAATGAAATGGGGGCAATTACTGAGTTACTACAATGAAATAATGCTGGACGGCAGTCAGGGCTCCCGGATTTCATTTTATTTATTTATTATTATTATTATTATTTATTCAATTGTGTGTGTGTGTGTGTGTGTGTGTGTGTGTGTGTGTGTGTGTGTGTAGAACCACAGGTGAATTCAGGAACTACCATGGGCCGCCTCCACCTCCTCCTTGTTTACTCTGCCCCGTGATTCACAGGCTCCGCCCTACCAGGACCAGAAACGCAGGCTGCCCCCACTTCCGCCCGGCGTCTATACGTGGGGTCTAGGATCTGAACTCAGGACCTTCCGCCTGCAAGGCAGAGGCTTAACCCCTGAGCCACCTCTCCAGCGCCAGGGCTCCCGGACTCTAATCCTCCCTTTCTTATTGCCTCACTAAACAGAATTTACATCCTTATAAAGTATGAATCTCTCCTAAGGATCGGATGATGCATGAGGCAGGGTGAAAGGAAAAAAGAATAAAGAATAAAAAAGTAAAGACTTGGTTTTTTTAGCTTGTCTTCGGCCCAGTGGTTTTAACCTGTATGTTTCAGGCAGTGACTGGTATTTTGATTTCTCTCAACCTGCAAAGGTGTGTGCAGCTGGAGCTAAGAGGAATCAAGCAAGGTTCTAGAGTCCCAGAGTCTGGGCTCCCTCCAGGATTTCTCTGGAAAGCAACTGGCACCGGGGTCCCAGCCCCTCTCCAGGCCCCTTGAAGCCGAGTGGAGTCTGTCCGAGAGGAATACCAGCCAAGAGGAGTAAGTGGCGACAGTTTATCTGAAGCTGGCGCTGGGTTCATTAAGAGGCCTGGTGCGGTTTATCTGCTTCTTGTCCACAAAGTCAGTGGCTGGAAGGCTGAGTCAGGGCCTGTCACCAGCCCAGTCCTGGTGGCGTCAGGTTGGAAGGGTGTGAAACCAAGGGTCACACACACACACACACACTTGGATCACCCCTTGTCTCCAACTGTCTGTCCTCAAGGGGTCAGATAGGAGGCTACCGCTGTGGGTAAGATACTTGAAGCCCTGTGTCTATGCTTCTGCCTTGGGCTGTGGAGTCCCCCTGGGGGCTGAGGAGTCCCCCCACTTGATTTGACCACTCCCATAAAGAAGGCGCCTAGTAGAGGATACAGAAATGCGGTCTTACCTTTATCAAGGTAAGGTACTTTGCCTTGAATGCGGGTGACATGTAAGTGCTTCACTTGTTCTCGTCTGGGTCACATTCTCATGGTGGTGTGAAATAAAGTTTCATCTTCCGGAAGAAGAGGCACAAGATGCAAAGTCTCCTTTTCGTTTGAGACAGGATCTCATGTCACAGCCGAGACTGCTCTTAAACGCCCTTCTCCTATCTCTACTTCCCAAGTGCTAGGATTATAGGCGTGGGCTACTATGTATGGCAGAGAGAGAGAGAGAGAGAGAGAGAGAGATTTCAGAGGACAACCTTCAAAGTCGCTTCTCTCCATCCCCACATGGGCTTCCAGGGCGTTCAGGTTCACATCATCAGATTTGCAAGCAGACACCTTACCCACGGAGCTATCTTACCGGTCCCAATGCATCCTTCTTCATAGCCCCCAACAACTCAGTAAAAAGCTCAAGAATGGGACAGATCTTCTGAGTGCTGGACTAGCTCTTCCTGGGCCCTGACATAAGGAGTCAGTGCTTCGCCTCGGCTGCCATTATTATAGCCAGATTGAAACATGGAGTCGTTCCATCGCTCCCAGCAGGAGAAGCTGACAGCCGGGTGTTCCACGATGCGTCACCTCACTCTCTTGCCCGGTTCTCCAGGGTTGCCCCACAACAGGTTCGCCTTTGTGGGCTTAGAAGCCCAGTTTTTGAACAAGGGATGATCCTTCCAATGTTCCTTACCTAGGAGGGATTTAAACATCACCTTTCTCTAGTCTCAGTGCATCATTCAATTATTTGGATGTTTTTTTCTCAAGGCTAAGAATTAAAGTCAGGGCTTTGTGCATGATAGGCAAGAACTTTGTGCTTCCTTTCTATCCTCAACTATTTACTATAAACTGAGGTGACCAACTTTCTACTCCAGCCAAAGAATACACTGTCATGTCTACAACTGGAATTTGTTTCCAAAGAGCTATCGATGTCTCTCAGGAAGATGGGAGCTGGCAAGTACATTCATCCAAGTAAAAGAAATGATTGTTTTCATGGAAATTTTTTCATGAAAAATTACCTTTTCAAAACCCTCGAATCTATCAGAGCCCTTGATTTCTAAATTCAGTTTCTTAGGTGTGTAGGGGGATCAATTCCCACTTCCTCCTTGCTCTGGTTCCCCTGACCACCACCTAGAAGTTGCTGTCTCACTCCAGGTTTATCACCAACTAAAACCAGGCACCAACATTCCTGAGAAATCTCACACTGGTCTGCAAGACTCTGTAATCTTCTTTGCCCCCAAAGAGAAACCAAACACAAGTGAGCATGCCCACAATGGCAGGTAGAGTTGGGGTAGAGGGAACTGGCCAGGAGACGGCCTCAGAGGCGGAAGTGGCCAAAAACCTAGTAAGGATCAAGTTGTCACGGAAGTCTCTGCTTCAGAGCTCACTCTTTGTCTGCAAAGAAGGAAAAGGCTTATGGCCACTAGCTCAACAGTTAGGAAACGTTCGAAGCAGCTGAGGAAGCCTTCGAGAGGTAACAGTCCTTTGCCTCAGATGCACAGGAATCAAGAGTCTGCAGGACCAGATGTGGGTGTGCACAAGGGAAAACCCGAGACCATTTGACCCCGGGCCCAACAGCAAGCACATCAGCACGCCGCACATCAGTACGCTCAGCAGCTACCACCTTGGCTCCAGCAAGCTGCTAAGAGTTGGGGCCCCTGGAGCCAAGCTATCGAGGTTTAAATCTCAGCTCTTCTTGTTACTGGCCATTTGTTTAATCTCTCTAAGCCTCTGTTTCCTCGTGTCTTAAATGGATGTAATGAGAGTATTTACCTCTTGGGATTAAATGAGATCAAGTGCTCAGCGGCGGAGCTTGGGAAGCACCTCGTAATGTTGGTGGTCATCAGCTTCTCTTTATGGGCTTTCGAGGCGAGGCTTCCTTACTTCCCGGTCCCCGCCCGCTCCTTCCAGATGGCGATGTCCAGCCCAGAAGGGCTTTTTCTTCTTTACCTGTCTCCCTCCATCATAAAATCTGCTTTTGATGTCCCCAGCCCAGAGATGCTCTCTTTCTTACGTCCTTGGAGGCAAGAAGGGCAGATGGATTATTTGACCACCTACCTCCAAAACTGGTAAATAGAAAAAGAGAAAAAAAAAAAAACAACTTAACTAGCCAATAGCTGAAACATTAAGGCCCACTTGACCTGCTGTATTGACCTTCAGCAGCCCCTGCCCACTCAGCCCTGCTGCCCCTCTCCCACCCTCCCCTGCTGTCCCTGACCGTCAAGGCAGTGGAGGGTGGGGGGGGAGCATCCAAAGGAGCAAGATCTGGAAAAAGGTATGTCAAGCCTGCAAGTGGCTCTTCCCAGCTCCTCAGAAAGCTGCTTATCAGGGAATGAAACACTGGCCCAAGCCTGCCATGACAGCAGGAGCTGCCTGAGAAGAGAGGCTGAGATAAATGAAGGATCCTTCATCCCCGTCAGCGTGGGCCAGACAGAAACCAGGTGCAAGGCAGCATGCCTTCGTCTTCTGTAAACAACCTTCCACCGCCCACTGCAGCAGCTTGAGGCTGAGATGGGGATTAGAAGAACGGCTTCTGCAGGCCTGGGGCCTCTCAGCTGGACAGAAAGTTAAAGGGCGTGCGAGATAGCTTGCTGCTGGAAAGATGCTTGAGGAAACACAGCCATTCGTCAACAGGGGGTTCGCTTGACCTGGCAGAAGAGAATCTGATATCTAAACAGTTCCTTGCATCTCTGAAGCACTCTGAAAGTTCTCTAGTTAAATATTTGATTCCACATCAGATAACAGCCCAGGGCTCTTTCCACTAGCTTGAGAAAGCTGCCTCCAAAAGACCTTACCAGTGCTGGACTTGGCTAAAATCAGGTGGGACTTGGTAGCCGGATGAAGGGCAAAGACTTTGTTCACTGTAAATCCAAGAAGAGAAACAGCCTAAGTTTCTTTCAAAGGCAAGTCTCCACCACTCAGCACCTGTTTCCTGCTTTCTTTGATAGAAATTTCTCTTGCAAGGACAACAACAACAACAACAAATCACCATGCCCCTCATGCTCAGATGTTAGATAGACACCAGTTTCATCAACTTGAGATTCCAAAACAAAGTTAAGTGCTTGAATCCCCTCAAGGAAGGAGGGAACAGACAGGCCTGGCTGACGAAATAGCTGTTCTATTCACAAATCGTGTTTTCCCAAGCAGTGGTGCTGAAGATGTCCCCAGTCCCATATTTAGAGTTCTTGATAAGAGAATAAACATTTCAAACGGTATTGCCACCAAGAGAATGACAAATGTCCTTCTAGTTATAAGTAGGAGGCAGCAGAAATAGTTAAAGAGAAGGTTCTTGGGCTAGAACGCTGGCCAGAGGCCAGAGTTCAAGTCTCTGATGCTTTCTAAGGATATAACACTGGGTCCTTTAAGTTCCAGTTTTCCTATCTGCCCAACAGGGACAGTGATGCCCAGTCATAGGGAGACTCTAAGGATAACAAGTAAAGAAAGCCCCACACAGAAGCACTCAGGGAACCGTAGCTATGGGGAGTAATGAGAGCGCAACCATCAAAATAAAACCTAGCGAGAGACTGGGGATGTGGCTCAGCTGGTAGACCTCGCATGCCTTGAGTCCTTGGGTTCAACTCCTAGTACTAAAATTTAGACAAAAGATTTATCTAAGAGGGAAGGTGAGATAGCTCCGTGGACAAGGAGTCTGCATGCAAACCTGGTGACTTGAGTTCAATCCCCAGAAACCCATTTGAATAGAAAGAACTGACTCCCAAAGTTGTCCTCTGACCTTCATCCAAGCACATGCATTCTCTCTCTCTCTATTAAATTTTTTTTAAAAAATTAAGAAACTTTCCAAGGGGTAGAATTAAGTTGATTTTTTAACTTCTATTGTAGAAAATTTCAAATATACAAGTAAGTCAAAAACCAAGTAAACTTGTATTATATCTAATCTCCAACATCCACAATTATCATTTAAGGCAAGTTTTAAAGGATTCTTAACTCCTATGTGGATGCAGTCTATTTTAAGGACACAAGTGTCCTTACTAGAGAAAGAATATGGATTAGAAGTCACTTTTTTTTTCCTTCAGTGCTAAGGATCAAATCCAGGACCTTGAACATGCTAGGCCAGCGGTCCGCCATTGAGCTATATCTGCCTTCAACTTTTGACTCTCAGTTTCTTCATTTGTAAAATGAAGTTGATAAGAAGACTTGTTAAGTACATATTCCACACACTTTACAGGAAGTGAGATGTCAGTTTTAGGACCTCAAAAAGGAAGTGCTGTGTAACAGCCTAGGACCCACCTCCACTATGGACCCAACCATGCAGTGAATTCAATGAGCATGTATTGTGATTGTTAAATACTAGGTCATGCAAAAAAAAAAAAATCTACTTTTCAGCCTCAGGCTGCACCTGAGCCCAGCTGATCACTTTGGAAATATGGTCAGTAAGGCAACCAGACCAGAGAATTAATTACTCTGCAGTGGAGGGAACCCCAGACCCTCAATATGCACACTCTGCTGGACCAATAAAAAAATCATTTCTCATCCCACATATCCTTTGTTCATTGTTAAGATCTGGAAAATAGCAAATTATGCCAAAAAGTCTCCAAACCCAGATTCAGAGACAGGACTTACAGAACCAGTAGGTAAGACCTCAAAATTGTATTTTGAAAAAGAAACTGCTATGAACACAGCCCATGTCACCCTTTCAAAAAAACATTTAGTGGTAAGTATTAGAGACAGAATCAAGAGCTAGGAAAAGAAACTTTAGAGTGATACTACACACACACACACACACACACACACACACACATATACCACAAGGTTGGCTTGTCGCTGTTTTGCCCACAACAGGAGAGATGCTGTTTTTTCTTTCTGTTTTTCTTCCCTTAGAGAGAATTTCAGAATTTCATCCTTAACCCAACCTCTGCCTCCTGGTAGCTTGTGAAAACAATATTTTCCTGCTCAGCAGGGCAAAACCTCCTATTTCCATCTCTCCTTTGCCCATCTCTGAGATCCATGCAGAGGTCCCTACGTAGATAGATTTCTCCAGCCAGTGACTGTTTTTCTCTCTACTGGGTCCTGGCTGTTGTGTGTCCCTTGAGCACATCAGAAATGAAAGGCCCAAAGCCGGTGATCAGACTTTTTAATGAACATGGAGGCCAGAGACTTGAAAACAAGGTCAAGGTTCACAGGAGGGCTAGCACAATATGCGTCAGGATTATTAAATCCTGAAGGCGAAGACATCAGTGTTCCTTAGCATCCCTTCCTCTCAGCGGCCAGAAGCTGCACTGAGCCTCTAGTGGAAGCTTTTGACTTCATGCTGGTGGAGGGGTAGGGAGGACATTTTGCAAAATGTTTAGAACTGGGTTGTGTGAATTAGAACTGAGTTGTGTGAATTAGACCTGGGTTCCCCCTCTAATTCTCCAGTTCCTGGTCTTTCCTTTTCTCCCAGAAAGAATCCAAGGTCATATTTTCAAGGTGGCTCCAGGAGAAGGATGTGGCCTGAAGGTGGGCAGTATTGTTTTGTGAACAGCTCAGATGGGCCCATGACGTACCTTATTCCCCTCTAGTCACACCTCTGAGTGTTGGAGAGCTTGACTTTATGTCTTCAATTGGATCAAGGGCTCTTTTTTCACATTTACTTTTTTTCACTCTTGTAACCATATGCTATGGTTGCACATTTGGACGTTTGAGACAATTTGCAGAAGTCAGTTCTTTCCTCCTGTCCTGTGGACCCTTCCATTATGGATGTAATACTTGGGTCATACTTGGCAGAAAGCAACTGTCAAAGTTCTAAGCCATCTCAATGATCCAAATGAGGGTCTTTTATAATTTTTTTCCTCTTTTAAAAGCAACTTTATTCTTTTTTAACTTATTTATTTATTTATTGTGTGTGTGTGTGTGTGTGTGTGTGTGTGTGTGTGTGTGTGTGTGTATGAGAGGGCAATGTGTGTCCCTATGGAAGCCCAAAGATGACTTTGGAAGCCATCCTGGATTGCTTCTGTCTCCTCTTTGCTTTGCTCTGGGATTTCCTAGGCTCAGGCCATCAGGGCTGGAAGTGCAGGCTACCACCATTTCTGCCTGGAGTTTTTTTATGTGGGACCTGGGATCCAAACTCAGGACCTTCTGCTTGTGAGGCAAAGTCTTAACCCCTGAGCCATCTCTCCAGCCTGTCTTTTTAGCCCTGCAATTCTAAGCATCATTGCAAGAAACATGCATTTTGGTAGAAACCAGTCTTTATCTCTTGTAGCTTATTATGAGTTCCTTTTACTTGCTTCTGGGAGTAAATACTATGCAATTCTTTACAAAGAGATGAGGCCTGTCTTTGGTGGGGATTTTGTTGCTAAACCAAGTGTGTAGATATTCACATGATAGGAACTGGCCACACTGTATCCACAGGACAGATGAGAGAGAAACAAATACTAGACAGCATGCCAAAGAATGCCAACCTACTTAACCAGCTCCCTCCATTTTTATCCACCTGCCCAAAGAATAGTGCCGCCCACCATGGACTAGGTCTCCCCCCAGTCAATTAGACAATTTCCTGAAGACATGCTTAGAGCTTAACTACTAATTTATTGCAAATGTGCCCAGAGCTGAAGCCTTCAATCATCAAGTTGACCCTGTATCTAACTATGACAGGCTGCAACAAGTACACAAAAACACAAAAGAAATAAGCATAAGCTGTGTGAATAGAAATACAACATTTATGATGTGGCCCTGTGATTATTTGCCCTCCGTAAGTCAAAGTTCCACCAGATATAAGAAGGAAGAATACGCCTTACCTCAGAGAGTTATGGCAATGAAATTATTAACACATAAAAGATTTAAAGCAAAAACCAGAATCCGGGTATTGCTCAGTTAGCATACCTGAGACCCTAGATTTGACCCCAACACAGCTGTAAATCAGCCATAGTGGTGCACACCTGTAACCCCAGTCCTGGGGAGGTAAAGGCAGGAGGATCAGAGGATCAGAACTTCAGGGCTATCCTCAACTACGTATCAGGTCTACAAACAAACACCCTACAATCCATGAGACCCCGCCTCAAGAAGGGAAAAAGGAAGTCACTGTGCAATAAGCATCCTGGATTGCTACAGTCCTAACCACACTGTGCTGGTGACTCCTGCTTTCTATTCTCTTCCAGGTGTTCCCAGAGGATGCTGCTGTGGATCCTTTTTTTTTTTTTAAAGTTTTTTAAAAATTTTTTTTATTATTTATTCAATTGTGTGTGTGTGTGTGTGTGTGTGTGTGTGTGTGTGTGTGTGTATGTGCAGAATCACGGATGAATTCAGGAACCACCAAGGACGCCTCCACCTCCTTCTCGTTTACTCTGCCCCGGGATTCACAGGCTCCACCCTACCAGGACCAGAAACGCAGGCCGCCCCCGCTTCCACCTGGCGTCTCTACCTGGGGTCTAGGATCCGAACTCAGGACCTTCCACCTGTAAGGCAGAGGCTTAACCCCTGAGCCACCTCTCCAGCCCCGCTGCTGTGGATTCTGTGTGAGCCTCACAGCCAAGTCACACCAGGAGCAGCTGAAGGAGTGGAAGAGGCATCCTCACAGCTCTCTGAGAGCTGAAGGAACAGCGCTAGGAACAAAGGTGCAATAAATCCCATCTTAAGTCAGGGAAGGCAGCCAGGGTGGCTTACAGAGAAAATTGACTGTCTCAGGAAGTCCTGAGCCCCCTGTCTCTGGTGATGGGTGGTTGCATTCAGAAGCCGGACACCTACGGGAGGAAAACATTGTCTGGGCCACGAGAAGATCAGACCAGATGAGCTCTATGGTTCCTTCCAGCACAGTCAGTTGAAAATGCTCTAAAAATATGGTACCTGGATACGGAATGCACTGCTATAGATTAGAGTTAGTGAGATGAATGTCTCCCTTACTACAGTTACCATTGTTATTTAAATCTTGTGGGTCTCTATTTTATATAAAGAAAAGAGACACTCAGACACTAAATAGATTTGTCAGCTATTAATACCATACTATCTACACCACGTGTTGAACCTGGAGCATCTTTATACACATGATCATTTGTTTGTCTTCTGGATGCCTGATGAATATTTACGGGAGATATATATTTTCTAGGTGCTAAAGATACAAAAATGAATAGATGGATAAAATGATAGCAGCAATGTGTGTCCAGCAGAAAGATAAACGAGGCACTATGGCCACCGGAGATACAGTTGTGGGCCCTGGGGACACCACTGAGGAGGGGACATTTGAACTACATTTGGAAGATAAATAAGATTTTTTTTCTAGATATAGACTGGCTAGAAAGTTATTCAGGAGCGGGAGAGATGGCTCAGGGGTTAAGGCTCTGCTTCGAAAGCAGAAGGTCAGAGTTCCAATCCCAGGTTCCATGTAAAAAACAAAACACTAGGCAGAAAGGGCAGATGCCTTCTCTTCTGGCCCCTGGTGGGCAGAGTCAGGGAAATCCCAAAACCAAGCAAGAAAGAGATAGAAGCAATCCAGGATGATTCCCAATGTTACCCTCGATCCTCCACAGGATCCCAAAATAAATAAAGAAGAAGTTATTACAAGTGGGATTCAGAGGTAGGGTTGAGCATGTTGGTGGGTGTGATTACAGCAGAGATGGCCAAGGATTTGATGGACAGTGATATTGTGCAGTTAGTTGAGGAGTGTTGCCAGGTGAGTTGGAAGATTTGAGTAGTGGTGTGATCCGTATCACTGGGAACTGTAGATTTGGTTGGATTTTTGGAGGGTGCAGGGCTCCTTTGTATTTCTGTCACTGTGTGTTGTGGCATTTTTGTTTATGGCTTAGGAATTCTATTCCCTACACAATGTTGGGAAGTCTACTCCTTTTTTAAATTTTTCTTTAAAGTAATAAAGTTTTAAATAAAAATTAAAAGTCAAGAGAGAATGCTGTATTTCAGAGGGACAAGTAACTAGATAAGATTGGCTTTCAAAGAAAAGCCTGGAACTTCGGGTGAGGATACAGAGAGAGAGAGAGAGAGAGAAAGAGAGAGAGAGAGAGAATGTTAGGGAGGGAAGACAAATGCCCAGCCTTTTGTTCTTCCCTTTTCCTAAAACCCAGTATTTTTCCATTCTTTAAGCTAATGACTTTATTTACACTGTAAGGATTTAGAGTTTTTAGGATTTTTTTCTTTGATTTTTTTCCTCCTAGGCATGCTTGCATTTTAAAAGAATTTGCAAACACAGCAACCTGCAATTGATCTCTTCCTGATTTTAGATTTCAGATGGGGGGGGGGTCTAAAATCACCCAGGGGCCAAAAAAATGACTCAGCAGGTAAAAAAAAAAAAAAAAAGTACATGATACTACACAAGTCTGATAACTTGAGTTCCATCTCCAGAACCTATATAAAAGTGGATGAAAACAACTGACCCCTCAAAGCTATCCTCTGACCTCCTCACACATGCGCAGAACACAAACACCTGCACACACACACACACACATCATTATAATAATAATAACAATAATAGTAAGATTTCACCCATGAGGCCAGTGAGATAGCTCAGTATGTAAGGACCCTGCTTGCAAGCCTAGGGACCTGAGTTTGATCCCCAGAAATCTACATGGTAGAAAGAAAGAGAAAAGACTTCCAAAAGTTGATGTATCTATGACTTCCCACCTGAACACCATGGCATGTATGCACTGTGAGTGCATCTCTCTTTCTCTTTCTCTTATCTCTCTCTTACTCTTTCAAATAAATAAATAAAATATCTTAAAATAAGACATCCACCCATCTTGCCCACTCTACTCTTTGAAGGACTTGTCTGACCTCCCCGACCATAACGCTCCCTAAAAGCTTGCTCCACGTAGCAGAGCTCGCATCGCTTTCCAGTAACTAAAGTGCCTTGGGCCTCCACCTCTCCAGCCCACAATCAGGCTGGTGATGGGAGGGCTGAGCGTGAGAGCAGCAAAGGAGACTTATAAAGCTGCAACTTGGCCTTGTGAAAAGTAACTCTAAATCCCCCCCCCCCTGAACCCTCACACTGTTATTTAATGGTTTTTAAACTGATTCTCGGAACAAATTGATATTCCCTTTGATCGGAGGGCCGAGTAACTATCGGCACAGTAAGTGAAATATGGCAGACTTGGAGTCCCTTGGCCGGTGAAAATTACCAAGACCCATTATTTCATCCTGGCTGTCTCCAGGCTGGCTCCAATGTATGAAAAAAGGCTTGGTAAGATGCCTGGCTCCTGCCTGCCTATAAACTACTTAATCTGTTTGACACTTCTTACCAAAGCAAGCAAAGCCCAGGTAGGGAGACACTGAAGCTGGAAAAGGGCTGGGATCTCTAACTATGTTGAAAATGTTATCTGTTCTTTCTCAAATATGTCTCTCTCATTCAGGTATTTGCTCTGTGATAGCCTTTTTACCTTGGCAGCCCGCGAGTCTCTGCGTCTTGTATTTCAAAACTGATAAAGAAAGGAGAGCGCTTCCGGTGTGGCTCCAAGCAGTAGCTGAGAGACTGTATATGTGTGTGTGTGTGTGTGTGTGTGTGTGTGTCTGTGTCTGTGTCTGTGTGTATCGTGGACTGCATGGATCTCACCACCAGGGGCTCTCCCTGCTCCCCATTTGTGTTCATGGAGAGAGCAGAAAGGAAGGGAAACGAGAAAATAAATGGAATCTCACTCAGGCCCTTTCTCTCTGTCTGTGATCTCTTTATCTGCACACAGCAAGTTCTCTCCAACATCTGATCAAGGAAGGACTTTTTTTTTTTTTTTTTTTTTAATGTGTCTGCATGTTCTGGATTTACTGCCCTGCTGTTGAGATCTGACGGGGTGCCCTTATCAAGAGCCCCTTCAGAGCTTTCCAGACGGATTGCAAAGTCTGCGCATTTTTAAATAAACAGCAAGCCAGGCCCAGATTGTAGCTTCTTTGGGGCTATGGCAACATTTGCATAAAGAAGGAGAGCAGATGCCAGACCCAAGTGATCTACTGCCCCTATCTAGCTTTGCGGGTCTCCCTCTCTGTTCGCGTCTACCCCAGATGCCCCTCCGCATGTTAATTTTGCTGTCAGGATCACTCCAGTTGGCTTTGGGACCTGTGCTAAGATAGGAAGCTGCTGTAGCCCTGGGATTTCTTCTTTATCTGCCTTATGCCTGGCTCTGCAGGACAGGAGGCTAACTGGGCTTTTGATCTGCATATTCCTCAAAGTCTTCAAAGCTCTAACCTGCGTGTCTGCCATGACGTTTGTCTCTAGCAATGTGAGGGAGAGCGAAGGGATGAAAAGGAAGGTTGAGTCATGTGAAAATTGGTCAGAGGATGGGCTCTAACCTTGGGACTGACAACCCCCACTTCATATTCATCCCCATATCTCCAAATGAAGGGGGGAGGCAGGTCACTCTCTTGTGCGTCAGAAGAACTTGGAAAGAGAATTTGGGACAAACTCATCAAGGGGTAGAAGGAGCAGACTGGCTGAGCTTTAAGGACTCGGAAAATTTGCAAACTGCTGTGGGGGTGTGGCTCAGTTGGTAGAGTGTTTGCCCAGTATGCATCGCATCTTGGGGGTCAATCCCCAGTAGTACCACATAAATGCAATCCTTTGGAGAAGGGTAGAGGCAGGAGGATCAGGAATTCAAGGTCATCTTCGGCTATATCTGAAGCTCAAGGTCAGCATGGGCCCCATGAGATCCTGCCTCAAAAAATATAAGCTAGAGCCAGCGAGATGGCTCAGTGGGTAAAGATGCTTCTCACCAAACTTGATGATCTGAGCCTGATCCCCAGAACCCACGTAATGGAAGGAGATAGAAACTCCACGAAATTGTCCTTTGACCTCTACACATGCATTGTGGCAAGCACACAAGACATCATGCACACACACACACACACACACACACACACACACACACACAAAACAAATAATCGTAAATAAATAAATGCAAAACATACCAAATCTTAAATCAATCTCTCTATCTATCTATCTCTATCCCTCTCTCTTCCTTCTTCTTTCTTCACTCACAGGGCCTTGCCGCATATGTTAGGAAAGTATCGATGGACAGTACCCCCAACCCCTTAAATGAACAAATAACTCTCTTCCCATTTTCGCTGACTTCCTGTGATATACAAAACTGAGCTCTTCAAACTTCAAGACCTGTCACGTGCAAAGTACCTAAATCCTTCCAAACCTGAAGACAGCTGCCTCCAAGAACACAATTCCTAAAGCACAAACCTCCCATCACGGCCAAACCATATCAGAATTATACAGATTTTCCCAAAATCTATAAATCTATGAATTCATCAATATGTAACTTGAATTTCATTGACAAGAATTCCTAACCCACAACAAGAGTACATAGAAAGGGATATTTACTTGTTGAACCTGGTAGTCTTGGCTGTTTGGGGGGTCTGCTTGGAAAGGAAAAAGAATGTGCAGTGACGTAAGACGCTGAGCAGGGTCTTGGTGGTGTGATCGCTTTGGCTAGAGATGAGGGGAGGGTGGGATGGGAAGAAAAGCAGTCATCTGAAATGTATTGTATATTCCCCACATGTAGATTTATACAAACACTCGGGCACCAGAGGCAGGAAAAGAAAATGATGTTACTTTTCAGATGTGAATCTCGGGTGCATTACTTATTTTCTGGGAGCCCTGGGCTCTTCACGTGTAGAGTGAGACTGATGATCACACTAACCTCTCGGAGATGTGGTGAGGAATAAGGGCTGGTAGCAAAGTGCTACATAAACGTCAATAACGGCAAATGATGATAACAAAAATAATAACAGCTGCCACCAAAAAGGGAGGGAAAGAAGTCTCATCACCTGGCCCGCTGTGATCAAGAGGTAGGAACAAGGAAAGTGATTGCCTCGCCGGGTCGCCTGTGCGTCCTCCCCTGAGATGGCACGGCGTCTCCTTCTCAGCTCTCTGCACCGCCGCTCAGCGCTTGCTCCTTTCCCGTCTCACACAGGATGCCGACTCTGCTCAGCCAATGTTTGCTCCCTACACGTGGCTGATCTGATCCTGAGCTTGGGGATTTGTGTGGATTAAGAAGGGCATCAGCGACAAGTGTAGCTCTAGAGGTCAAGTGGATGGACATGATTTGTAAGAGAACCATTCCACCTCATGCCACCACCCACATGCTCTTTCGTGCTTCCCTACCTAGACTCTAGTCCATAGAAACGCACACAGAAGCAGCATACACGCACACAATAGAAACAGCGCCTAGATCAGGGTTATGACAGTGCTAGTCTACTTTCAGCTGACTTGTTTGCACTTGACGTTTTAGTTTTTTAATTTATTTTGCTCAGTTCTGGACACCATTTTAAATGGAAAAATATTAACAAAGGAGGGAAGGCAAGATGAGGACAGCCTTGGAAACTGGGCCTCAGGAGAACTATCACAGTTGTTACAAGAGGTTTTATTCTCTCTTACCATTGTCTGGTTATCATTGTCACCTTGATAGGAGAGTCCACACCAACACCAGGGGCTGAGGGAACTGGCCCCTGGTCCATCTATCCACAGGACTGCTGAGAAAGGGACAATCTTTACTCACCAGACCAGCATGTCTAGCCAAGGTATCCTGAAGAATGCCAGCTTCCTTAACCAGCTCCCTCTGTTTTATTCACCCAGGGATTAGCCCCCCACACACCATGGGCTGGACCTCCCCATCAATCAGACAATCTCTTGCAGGCTTGCTCAAGGCCTAACTACCAATTCTTTACAAAGTGCGCAGAGCCCTGAGCTTGCAACTGTCAAGTTAACACCTGCACCTAATTATGACAAAGACCAAATGGGAATGCGAGTGACTCTAGAGAAGGAAAGTCCTGAGGGCCCACAAGGTAAATATCTCCAGATGCTGGAGGAGTAGCAGATGCTGGAGGAGTAGCACATAGGGGAGGTATTAAGGGTTAATAAGTTGGCTCCAGAAGTCCTCAAAGGAGTTGGATCTTGATCAGGGGTGATGGCTTAGGTGTTAAAGTCTTTACCTCACAAGCAAAAGGACCTGAGTTCAGATCCCACATAAAAATGCAGGGCATATATGGTGGTAGCCTGCAATTCTAGCCCTAGAAGGTAGAGCCTGAGAAAACCCAGAACAGAGCAGTAAGGAGGTAGAGCAATCCAGGGTGATTCCTAAGTCACTCTTGGATCTCCACAGGCACACACACTTAAATGCCCTCTTGTATACATGCACACACACATCAACACACACACACACACACACACACACAAAGATGATGCACAGGTGAGGGGGGGAGAAAGAGAGAGGGAGAGAGAGAGAGAAAGAGAGGTTTATCTATGAGTTCAAGCCACAAGAAGGGACATTCCTGTTCCATTGAAAGAATTATCAATTAGGACAGTTTAAAATTAGGGAAACCCTCCTTATAATAATGATCTCCCCATTGTTAAAGAGAGATACCAAGCCCAAGGGATTGTGGCAAAGATTGAATGAGACTGTAATAGACAAGGATTCCCTTTCCTTTCCTTTTTATTTTATCTTCAGACTCTCAGGGTTTTGTTTGCTTGCTTTGTTTTTGTTTGTTTTTCTGTTTGTTTGGCTGGGATTTGCATACCTACCCACGATACGCATCTCAGTTGAGAAAATTGAACAGAAGTCCACTTATCTTGGGAAAATATTCATGCACCCCCAAGTAAGAGGTTCTAGATCTATGTTCTAGGGTGTGGAAAAGGGGAGAAGGAACAGATAAGAGTTCTGCAATGCAGCCCTTTCACACTGTGCTACATAGTCATCAAGATATCCAAAGTGGGGGGGGGCATGGTGGCCAATACTTCTAATTCCAGCACTTATATGAAGTCAGAAGACCAGAAGTTCAAGGTCATCCTAAGGCTATTTAACAAGTTTGATGCAAGGCTGGTGTTGTAGTTACTCTGCATGTTACCCATAAATTCACAAGCAAGCAACTTTAAGAGAACAAGAGGTTTTATTTTGGCTTATAACTGTCTGGTTACAGTTCTTTACCCAACTTGGCAGGAGAGCTCATACTAACACCAAGGACCGAAGGAACTGTCTACACTAAGTCCACAAGCCTTCTGAGAGAGACAATCCTTACTTGCCAGACCAACATGTCTGGTCGAGTATACAGAAGGATGTCAACTTTCTCAATCAGCTCCCCATCTTCCACCTGCCATAGACTGTCTTCCCCATCAATTAGACAGTCTTTTGCAGGCTTGCACGGTACTTAAGTGTTAATTTCTCACAACTGTTCCCACATGGAACTTTGTCTTCACTTGCCAAGTTGACACCAGTATCTAACTCTGACACCTGGGGTACTTAGGAAGAGAGGATGGTTTAGCCAGCTGCAATGATGGTGTGAAAGGTGCGTCAGCATCTTTTTCCGCAATAGGAATTGCTCTTCATGCCTGACAAAAACCAGGAGAAAAACACCTTCCCTTGCTGCTGAAAACACATTTATGAGGAATCCACCACTCTCCTGTCTCCATTTCCTTCAGCAACAAATTCCTTTATGAAGCTAGCAGGGTGTGTGTGTGTGTGTGTGTGTGTGTGTGTGTGTGTGTGTATCCTTTCTTTCCAAGAGCACCTAGTATAGAAAGACCCGCTATTCAGACACATGAGAGCCTCAAAGATTTTCCTCTCACATCATTTCACTACCACTGGGGAACAGGGGACCCTTTCAGCACTAGAGCTACGTGGACTCTGCTTCACCAAATCATCCCCATTTTCCAGGCTAGAGCTGGGTGAGGGAAGCGGCTCAGAGGTGCTGAATCTAGAGTCTTGGTAATGGCAAGAAAGCCACAGACGCCCTGAGACATGCCTCAGCTAACTGGAGAGGAGAGAAGCCGGCTCCAAGTCCTCCTGGTGACCTCGGACAGGAATCTGAGTTATTCCTCAGTGACTAGGCAAACATTTACACTTGTCACCGAAAATAATACTGAGAATCAAACTTAGAGGCTCTGAGAAGGGAATTCAAAAAGAGGGAACCAGGTATCTTCTTGATGTCTAAGAGAGGAATTTGGTATTGGGAGCAGCTCAAGACCTGCCCAATGCACAGGACTTACTGACAGCAAGAGGTTTATCTTTTTTTACGTCTTCCTAATTTTGCAAGCATATTGAGTAATTATCCCTGCTCCCCTCTTTCCCTTCCTTTCTTCCTTCCCTCCTTTCCCTCCCTTCATCAATCCATCCCATTCCCTCTCACCTTCCTGTCTGCCTGCTTCTGTGGGTCCCCAGGGTTCTCTCTGGATTGTCTGCTCTAGTGGGGGTTCAGGCTTCTGTGACAGACCAAGTGGTCCTTCCTTTGGGCAGACCCACTGATAGGGGAAGTCCCCTTCATCTGTCTAACTCTAGCCTCTAAAAGAGGTTTATCTTTAGTCAATAAAATTCAAGCTGAGGACCCTGTTTTTGTCCAGAGATTTGCGTACAAGAGGGTCGAAGAAAAAAAGTGAGTTAAGAAAATGTAAGAGACCAGTCATTTGTGGGATTTCCTTTTTTCTCCGCTTTCTCTTTGCTTTCCCTGAGTGTTTTAGTCCTTAAACTGACCTTTTCCTTTACGTGTCTACTTTGGGAATCTTGCAGAAATAGATCAGGCTGAAGGATTTTTAGGACAAGAACTTCGTTTTCCACTAGCATGCCTAGAACTCTTCTGCTTCTCACTCATACTTCTCTAAACCATGAAAGTGAAAATATGCCCCCAAAGACTGGAAGACTAACAGATTCTGCACTCTAAACTGCTATGTGGAAACCAAGTCTGCAAAACCTTGTGCAGGATCACTTGTTTCTAGATAGGTCTGCAAACCTAAGAGGGAGACAAGCACCCAGGGAGCATCACAGTGTGGGTGTCAATGACTTTTCAGTTAGTTTTGTGGGTTCCCGTTGGCAAAAGTCCTTTTCAAGATCTTTTTGCCTTTTATATTTCCAATGTTCCCACATTACTGAATTTGAATATTCTGAATAAATACCCGGGTGGATCCAGGTTTATACTATCCCACCACACCAGGTTCTCCCCAGGTTCTTTCTAGCTCACCATATACAACCTGGAGAGGGTTCTTCCTGCCAAGAGCTAGTGTAGGAACTGAAATGTTAGTGCCTGAAAGTGGTGCTGACGGTGGAGCTCAGTTGGCAGAGAGCTTGGCTAGCATGCACGAAGCCCTGGGCTCCGTCCTCTACACCACATAAACCAGGAGTGGTGAGACACACTGTGATTCCAGCAGGTGGGAGATGAAGGCAGGAGGATGAAGCGTTGAAGGACATTTTTAGCTATGTAGAGAGATGAAGGCCAACCTGGGCTACAGGAGACTCTACAAACAAAAATTTATCTTTTTTTTAACTTTATTTTCCGTGTGTGTGTGTGTTTGTGTGTGTGTGAGTGTGTGTGCCAGAGGGCACTGTGTGTCCCTGTAGAGGACCAAGGACAACTTCAGAAATTATCCTGGATTGTTTTTACCTCCTTTTTTGCTTTGTTCTGGGATTTCCCAGGCTCCGCCCACCAGGACCAGCTGTGCAGGCCACTGTTTTCCCCTGGCATTTTTATATGGGACCTGGGATCCCAATTCAGGACCTTCTGCTTGGAAAGCAGAGTCTTAACCCGAGTTATCATCTCCCCAGTCCCTCAAAAAAAAATTTTTAAGCACTTGGAGGCTCTAGAGAAAAGGAAGGGCCGGCAAGGATCAACCACAAGAGAGTATGTGATTCTTGCCCTCTGCCAGATGATTTTTCCAGTAACCCATAGCTGACAGGCTACACAGCATGTCGTCCAACGTTTGCTTCTTCTGACACCTCATCTCAAAAAACAACAGCTTCTGGCCGACTTCCCAGGCTGGTTTGTATGTAATAGGCCAAGATTATTAGACCTATGCCCTGGTCCCTCCCACCTTGTTTTCCTTCAAATCCCTACCGGGGAATTTCCTTCCTCACTTCTGTCCCCCCTAGGAAATCCCTGATGTGAGCTGATATTGGACAGGGGACAGCAGGAGATGGACAAGTGACCTCTTTTTCTTTGACGGTGTTTTCCTTCCCTCTGACTCCAGCTTTCAAGACCTTTGTCCATGGCATCGGGATTCTTGTGTGATTTATGTGATGAGGAAGCCGGAGGACATTGTCAATTCCTGACAGTTCCAAACTGTGGAAAGTGACCACCCACACCAAGCAGGGCGCTCTTCCCCAGGGCACGGTGCACACTTCCAGCAGGTGGCTATCCTGACCCTCGAGTTCCATTGGGCATTACGAACAACGCTTCCCCTTTCTGTCCCCCCCCCAAAAAAAACTGCACTTGACAACTGAAGGCTCAAGCTCTGCACACATTTGTAAAGAATTAGTTGTTGGGTTAAGCCCTGAGCAAGACTGTAGGAGATTATCTGATTAATGGGAAAGTTCAGCCTATGGTGAGTGGGATTTTTCTCTGGGCAGATGGATAAAATGGAGGGATGTGACTCAGAGAATTGGCATTCTTCAGAATACTTGTCCAAGACATGCTGGTCTGGCAAGTAAGGATCGTCCCTCTCTCAGTGATGGATATGGTATGGCCTGTTTCCTCCACCCCTGCTATGATCTCTCCTGCCAAAGCTGGACTGAGATGTGGCCAAACAATCATAAGCAAGACCAAAACCCCATGTTTCCCATTAAGTCATTTTGTTATGAATTTATCTGCCACATGCAGAGAAACTGAGATAACTACCTTGCATGAATTTACCTATTGGTATTAGAAAGAAGAAAAGGAAAAAAGGTTTTAAAGAAGAGAAGATGGGGCTGGAGAGATGGCTTTCAAGCAGAAGGACCTGAGTTCGGATCCCAGGTCCAATGTAAAAACACCAGACAGAAATGGCAGCAGCCTGCACTTCCTGCTCTGGAAGCCAGAGCCTGGGAAATCCCAGAGCAAGCAAAAAGGAGGTAGAAGCATTCAGGATGATCCCTGAAGTCACTCTTGGTCCTCTACAGGAAGGCACATACACACACACACACACACACACACACACACACACACACACACACACCTAAAGAAATTAAATGAATAAATATTTTTTTTAAAAAAAGAAGAGAAGATGAAGCCTTGGTGTCAAGGGAAGATGGAAAAGGGATGGAGGCTTATATGGAATGTGCACATCTCTCGTGAACCTCCCTGCAAGACAGGCAAAGCCTTTCTCTCAGTACAAACATCCAGGAAGCCTTTAGATCACTTGCATTTCCCAAGTTAGGTCTTTTCTAGAGTTCATACTTGCTGAAGTTAAAAGGAATCCCTAAAATGAGCAGGAAAAAAAGGGGGGGGGGAAATCCTTGGATCACTCACCCAAAGTCATTCTGTGAGTTCTCTCGCCTAAAACAAGGTATCACTAAAACGAAGTAGGAATGAAGAAAATACCTCCCAAGTCCACTTCCCTTTCTAATCCGACTTTCCTTTTCTAATTTATGTTAAATTTTGTTTTTTAAACACAATGAATTTAAATCATTTATCACCAAATCCCTTCTCCTCTTCCCTTACCCCCATCCCGCTTCATGCTTTCTCCTTTCTAGTCGGTCTCTCTTCTACCTCCATGTTTCTTTGGTTTTGCATGTGTGGTCCACTGGGTTTCACCTGGGATGCCTCTGTAGGCAGATTGCCTGACTACTTGCTGGTTCACAGATGACTAATCAGTGGGTAAGAATCATTCAGTAAAGAAACTCCCTTCTCCTGTCTGACATTAACCTTCAACAGTCTCCCAGGCAGGTGTAATGTCTCTTGATATCTCTCCCCCTCTTTTCCATGGTGAAATGTGAATAGGTCAAATCTTGTACAGGTCTTGTGGAATTTGACATTGTTGCAGTGAGTCGTGGCCATAGGTATAACTGCCCTCTGCGCCAATTACTGTTGCCAAGATTTGATGAGTTTAGATCACAATAATCAGATATTCCCATTCTGAAGCACCTTGTGGGACTCTGTGGTCCTTTTTATTAGGAAGTATCACACACACAAGATGAAGTGCCAACCACAAAGCAGGACATATGAGGATTCTCTACTGATACAATCAGGAGGCAGCTGGGCTTACTTCAAAGCTTAGGAACATGGACTCCCTGGAATCACAGAAGGTGAGAAGAGCTATCTATCATTTCCTGTTCCCAACATTCCAAGGGAAGGCGTGCATTCAGGCATTCCCTTCCTTGAATCTCCGACCAGCCTAGGGAATTCTACTAACTAGTGGACAAGATATCATCGTTTCCTTAGAAAGAGAGAGGTAACACATAAGATATTGTCCAGCAACACTCTTCACCACCCAGGCTCTTACATTCTTACCACCTCTTCTTCTGCAAGGTTCCCAGAGCCTTGAGATGGGAGTGATTCTAATGTTCTGGTTAGAACTGAACAGCACTTATTCTCTGGACTTTGGCCAGTTGTGGTTCTCTGCATTAATACCTTCCATTGTGAAAGGACGCTTCTTAATCAAGTGCTGAGAACTTTTCCAATTATTGAAGAGTATTTAGATAGCAGTTTAAAATCAAGAGTTAAACTTTGGTAATTTGTCCCCATGGTTTCTTCTTCCCTAAGTTCTTTTTTTTTTTTATTATTCAGTTGTGCATGTGTGTGTGTGTGTGTGTGTGTGTGTGTGTGTGTGTGTGTGTAGAACCACTAGTGAATTCAGGAACCACCGTGGACACCTCCACCTCCTCCTTGTTTACTCTGGCCAGGGATTCACAGGCTCTGCCCTACCAGGACCAGAAACGCAGGCCGCCCCCACTTCTGCCTAGCATCTATACATGGGGTCTAGGATCCGAACTCAGGACCTTCCGCCTGCAAGGCAGAGGCTTAACCTCTGAGTCACCTCTCTAGCCCCTTTCCCAGGTTCTTGACTTAGTTTATAGTACCAGACCTGTGTTTTCTTCAGAAAAGCAGGTCTTACATCCCATCAGGGAAGCAGTTGGTTACCCCCATACACCACATGCCACTATTACACTAATAGTCACCTCTTACCAGAGTGATTGCTATTGCAACCTGCAGCATTCACAAATAGGTGAGACTGTTGCTTGCTTTTCTCGCCTGGAAAACTGCATCATACCTTCTGGCACTATAAAAACTGACCAGCAAAGAGGAGGATTCCAGATCCATTTCAGCTTATTTTTTCTCCATGTCCTGTGATCCATGTGTGTGGTATCTTCAGCAAGAGGGTCTCACTATTAGATTCTGGAGGACAACTAAGAGCAATGACAAATACCTATATTGTCTTAGAGGTCTTTGAAGACCTCTCTAACTAGCAGATTATTAAGAGGTGTACTGGTTACTCTTCTCTGTTGCCGTGAGAAAATATCCAAAGCCAAGCAAAGGGAGATTTATTCAGATTCTACATCCAGAGGGGAGATACAGTCCTTAAAGGTGGGAAAGCCATGGCTGGCTGGCAGAAGCTGGAGGAGGCTTAAGTCATTGCAGACATCATGGAGGCTGAGAGCCGCTGCAAGCTCGAGAGCAGACTCACTAACTGAAGCAGAGTAGGGCTAACCAATCTCAAGGCCCACCCCTTGTGAATGACTTCCTCCAGCAAGGCTCCACCCCTAAAGGTGCCACGACTTTCCCAAATAACTAAAGATTCAAACACATGAGCCTGTGGAGGACAATTCATATTTTAAACCATGACAGGAGGTATCTCATACCCCATACTAGGAGTTTCATTTACTTGTGTATGTCCTCTGGTAGTAGCATTCAAGGGCAGTTTCTCTTTTCTCTTCTTTTCCTCTCTCTGTGTTGCCTTGTGTAGCTAACCCTATTTTTATTCTTTTCATGTTACTACATTGAATGTGACATTGCTATTGGACCAGTCAAATAAATATCTGAAGCAAATGCTTTTAAAGTATTATTCTTGATACTTTAAAAACTCTTCCTAGACAGAAGAGTTTTCCTTTAGTATTTATTCCATAGATATTTGCTGAGCATCTAAGTGTGGGTATTGTTCTGAGCACTAGAAACTAAACAATACGAAAAATAAACAAAAATCCCTTCACCTGGTACTCCATGCCTTGTAAACCTAGCATTCAGGAAGACAAGCAGAAAGATATCAGTTAGAGGCTAGCCTGAGATACAAAGCAAGACTCTGGCTTAGAAAACTAAGATTGGTAGAGTGCTTGCCCAGCATGTATGTGTCAAGACCTACATTCAATTCCCAACATTGCAAAAATATCCTTGCTTTCATAGATCTTACTTTCTAGAATATTAGGAGGTAAGAGATTGGTTTTCATTTATGACATGATACACTCTTTTATTTTGTTTGCTTTGGAAAGAGTTCATACCATTACAAGTTTACTAAGCTTCTCTAACAGGCAGTGTGATTTATCACACCAAAAACAGGAAAATATGTCATCTATAGTACTGGGTCCCAAACCAGATGAACAGTTCCATGTTAGCCCATCTCCATACCCCCCTTCCTCTAGAAGACAATCATTTACTGAGCCCTCTATCATATGCTCCAGGAGCCCTATGTTGTCGGTCCAGCAAGAGGAGAGACTAGAGCATGACCCCAAGACCAGGGCCCTTCCCCCACCATCCCTGGACAGGCAGCTCCAGCCCTGGTTCAGGCTTTGCCGGGCTGAGGAGTGAGGAGCTGCAAGACACTTTAGGCCTGAACTCTCCATGAACCAGGAAGGGAAGGGGGTGGGATGACCAAGGAAAGCCAGTGGGAGCAACTGGAGAGGCCTGTCTTCTGAGCAGATCTCCTGACTGAGTAAATATTGAGCTGCCTCATCTCCAAGGTGGGGGTTGAAATGGAGCTGTCAAGCCAGAGTAAACCGAAGGACGCATCGGACCTCTAAGGAGCAGAGGGCATATGCTTTGCAGAGCCTCCTCACGCCTCCTCAGACTCCCTCCAGGAAGAAAGGGCTGCAGGGCTCAGACAGTCTGGGCCCAGGCCAGAATCATGAGAGGCTGAAGGAAATAAAAATACATACAACAAAAACCAAGTTTTCATTCTTTCTTATCTATCATCTCTTCTATCTACAGAGGAAAGGCTAAGTCAAACTGCAATGGCAAATTTCCTTTTATATTAAATACCTGGAAAATAGGCCTATAAGAAGTTAGCTGACTTATTCAAGGTCAGAAAGGAAATCCTTGCTAAACTCAGGTCTCCAGATTACCTCTAAATTCTCTCTTCTTTGAAGGTCTGACCTACTTTTCTTCCAATCAAGAGGATGACAGTGGATGAAGGTCAGGAACTCAGCTTTTAAGCCAGATTGAGGCCTCTCTGTATCCCAGGAATTAAATATTTGCATCTCCAGTTCTCATCCCATTCCAGATTCGGTGATTGCATACACATTTTGGAGAGCTGGGGAAATAGCAAAAGCTGACTAAGTCACACAAAGGAGATCATACAAAGAAATCTCTCTTGGATTCCAAATTGAGTCATGAGTTGAAAAAAAATATATATATATATATACCCGGTAAAAATACAGGGGGCGCCCATCTCATGAGACTACAGTGAGAATGTGTTCCCAGAGTTATTCAATAAGACTGTCGACTGTCTTGTGAAGGGCATCCCTTCTCATGATACTGTCTTTACTCTATGCAGCCAATACTCAGTGGAACTCCCATGAATTCTCTCACTCATAATTATTTTATTCCCTGGCAACAAGATCTATGACTTGAGTGCCAATGCGTCTGCTGGAGCACTACAGGGGATAAAGGCTAGAGGATGTCTACAACTATTTTATGCCAAGACTAAAAATAACTCAGTTTAAGAAGGTAATAGAAAAGTGCACTTTTGTGACCATATAAAATAGAAAGTCCCTATTGAATATTTAGCTACGTGCCAGGCAGCATTGAGAGTACTTCAAATACATATTACTTAGTCTTCAACATCTGCCTTTTACATTGGAAGGACTGGAAGCAGAAGGAAAGCACAAGGGAAAGGGCTGGTATAAGCTGGCTTGGCTAACGTGAGGCAACCACACTCATAAGTTGCAGTTCAGAACCTTTCTCTTCCATCTTCCACCATGTTGACACAGGAGCTTGAAGCATCTGCCTTTAGGGTTTCTTGTCTGGCTTTCTATGATGCAGAAGAAAGGGAAAGAATGTAAGAGTTTGGTACAGGAGCTAACCTAAGGTGTTCTCAGCTGCTAAGAAGTTTGTCATGAATGTTTGAAATGTGAGTTGTTCCCTACAGGATCACGTGTTTGAATCTTTAGTTGTTTGGGAAGATGGAGCTTTGCTGGAGGAAGATGTTCACAGGGGGTGGACCTCGAGGTAGATTAGCCCCACCCTACTCCCCGGAAAGATCTGTTCTTGTAGTTGGCAGTTTCGTAGCTCTAAGCCTCCTTGATGGACATAACCTAGGCCACCTCCAGCTTCTGCCAACCAACCATGCCTTTCCTGCCATAATGGACTGTATCTCCCCCTGAAACCATAAACTGAATAAATCTCCCTTTCTCCCTTTAAGGTGGTTGAGTCTTAGTGTTGTCTCACAGCAATAGAGAGCAGTAACTACTACAGAAGGGAATATTTTCTACCTGCTTCTAGCTCCTTACACCTGTAAGGGATTGAACAAAATAAGAGTGTGAGATGAAGCCCATTCAAGATACTCCCTAGAATAGACTGAGGACTATAGAAAAGGAAGCAAACGTGTTCTTTTGGGATAATGATATGATGATTGTCCTAACACTTTTATTTATGAGGTTGTGTAGCAAGCATTTCACATGTATTTACTCATTTAATCCCAACATCAGTCCTGTGAGACCAGTGCCAATCTGATCCCTATAAAACTAGTCACAGGAAATAGACAACTTGCTCATGGTCACAAGACTAACAGGCAGGACTTAGACTCCAGGCATCCCGGACATTTTCCTAACTCCCTGACATTCCTTTCTGTATTATCTTGTTCCCCCTCATCTCTGATTCTTCCACCTCTATCCTCTATCCTCTCTGGGTCTGGCCGACCAGCCCGTGCTACTAGCAGAAAGAATGTCCACAACAAAGAGATGCTGGAATTACCAGAAGAACAGGAGGGTTTCCAAAATCTTTCTCCCTTGCCTCAGAGAGATCAAAGGGCCTCACATGGAGAGAACAAATGCTGAAGAAAAAGGTAAATAAAAGGGGAACCGTTCACACTTGGGCTGAGAAACATATGGCTGGGAGTCGGGCAACCCAGGCACCAGCCTCAAGCCTGGAGGTCAGGGGTCAGGAGGGTTATCAGAAACAATGACAACTTTTCACCCAGTCCCAAGGGTTCTCCCTCCAGTTGAAGAACAATTTAACTATCTATCTATCTATCTATCTATCTATCTATCTATCTATCTATCTATCTATCTACAATAAGACAATGAGACTTCATATGGTAAATAGAGATGTAAGAGCAGATGGTTTTCAATTTTGGCAAAACTGAAATTCAACAACTAAGACCATGGGTTTGAGTCCGATGAAGCAAAATGTGCTTTTGTTTGCTTACCACCTCTCCTTTGCCCTCTATGATCCTGTCTTTCTCTGAATGAACATCCTCCTGTAGACCTGTGCGGGGCCTCAGGTTGGGAGCGGAAGAATGCAACGCCCTTGGGAAAGTTCTGGATCTTTGCATCTAAGAAGACCAGAAGCTCAGATTCATTGTACATTATTTTCAGCCTGCCTCAGGTTAATAAACAATTGATTTGCCCCTCACCCTTCCCCAGAGGAATCTGATGGTTCCTTCTGCTATGACCAAAAAAAAAAAAAAAAAAAAATCAAATGTTTTAGCCTTTCTCTTTTCTCCTAGACCCTCCATCAGCACCCCACTCTCAGACCTGTCACCCCAAGTCTGAAACCCAGCTCCACCATCCTTCACCCATCCTTCACCCTAACCATTAGCTCCATCCTCCTCCTGCCTTTCTGCCAAAGCAGACAAAGGTCAAAGGTTGCACAAATACCCAACCAGAAGGCTGTAACCGGTTCACATTAAACAGCTTCCAGCTCTGTCCTCTCTATCAAGGTGACCTCCTTTGGGGAAAGCAAGCTTGGTGACAATTTCAATTAAATACAGGGGGGGGGGAAAGCAGTTAATAGATTTTCTTTTTAAAGACAGAGGGCAAGAAAGCAACCTCTGGGAAAGCCAGACTTCTCTACCTCTCCAGCTGGGCCGTGCAGTTATTGATAATGTTGCTTCACGCCTAGTGACGCCAATTTCGTAAAGAAGCAAAGGTTTGGTGTTGCTTACCCGCATTCAAGTCCTTTGTGCTGCCTGTCTTCCTTTCAAGGTCACGAATCAAGAAAATTTTGGGGAAGCACATAAAATCACCACTGTATGCCTGGAGTTATGGTCCTGGCCCTGGAGCTTAAGAGGGTCTCCCTGTCACCAGAATCAATAAACCAAGCCCAGAGCTCTGAGCCCCGCCTCCCGAGTCACTTCCATTTCGACCATGTCAGGAAGCAGAGAGCAAGGGCAGCTTGCTTCTGAGGTTGAGTTTCCAGAGCCCTGACCTTCTGCCTCCACCCACCAAAGATCTGCCAGTAGGCCTGATGGGAAGATAATAGTTGCACCGAGGGTTCGTTGGGAAAGTCCAGAGGAGCTCTGAGGTGAAAAGGTCAGCCCAGGATGGGGCACACCTTGGTGGCTTTTGGGCACCCCAGGCCCCACTGCCTTGCTTGCTGGTCACTCACTCCCATCTGCACCTCACTAGGCCCCCAAACTCAGCCCTTCTGCAGACCCCTCCTTCGGCACAGTCCCAGCGGCCTGAGATCCTTGGCGTTCACCTTGAGTGCCACCCAAAATGTTAGCCTTGGGCCAGGACTGTTCCCTTTGCTCTACCCGTAAGTAATGGCTGGTGGAAGGGCTTAGGACAGAGTGGGGGCCTAACTTGTGTGCCAGTCGGGAATGGGACGACGATGCATCTTGGGGCATCTGAACAACAACAGAGATTTAGGGCACAGTCCCAACCTGATGGGACTTTCACTCTTTTCAAGGCCTGCCACATGGGGGGTGGGGCTTACCATGGACAGGGGAGGAGTTGAGGAGAAAAGAAGATGCTGAGTCTCCTCTGCTTTTCCCCACACTTCCTCCTCCTCTTCATCCTCTGGCATTTCCACACAGACCTGTTTTTCTACCTCTCTCAAAACCATCTCCCCTTGCCAACCTTCCTCCCCCAAAGCTTTCTGGGTTCTGGGCCCCAATCCTGCCTAGGCCTTCGCTCAAGGAAATCCTCCTCTTTATCTTGCTAAAATGACAACTCAGCTTTTTCTGGCTCAACCAGCCAATAGGCTGGAAGAGGATGGGGTCTCTTCCAGCCCTAGATGAAGGAGCAGAAGCAGGAAGACGGGAAAACAAACTTTATTGAAATGAGGTAGTTGTAGATACAGAGAACACCTGGCTTGCTCCTCGCTCAGCTTTCCAGAAACTTGAGTGGCTTTTCATGTCTCCAAGGTTCAAAGAAATAAATGACGGGTGCTGCTAGGAGTTCTTTCACCATATCTAGATTCCCCCCAGGCTGCCCACGAGGGCAAGGGTGGGGAGGGGAAAGAAGGTTCCTGGATTTTTCAGGAGGCAATAAATAGGGGGAGGTAAAGTAGGGGACCGGGCACCTGTCCCTTCTTGGTTGAGGCTTGCTGGAGGTAGTCCTTTGCGCCATGTTCTAGAAGTCTCTGGAATGCCAAGTTCCAAACCACTTTGGTGATTCGGTGTTGAGGTCGTCAGTGGAAGGAGACAAGTCTCCAAAGGAAAACCACCTCTGGAGGCTGTATTAGTGCAATAAAAATGTGCCAGGAGAGGGCTCGTGGGATCGCAAGGGAGAGGGGACTTTTTGGTCTGTCACAAGGCAGCTGGTGCTATTGTAAGGTCTAAGGTGACTTGACTGGATTAAAGGTTAAGATTAAGGATGGGTTGTAGTGTGCCTGCACTCAAGCGTGTCCCCCGTGGGAAAGCCTGTCTCCATCCCTGTCCCAGGCCTAGAAAGGGGAGCTGGGGTAAGAGTGCACTAGGAGAATCCTCCAAGCTCAAAGGCACTAAAGCGAAGTCAGAAGGGGGAGTAGGATCCAGGAGGATGAGCTGGCTCCCACCCCCACCCACAGATGACATTGAGAGGGATCCCCAGATCAAAAGCAGAAGAAGCCCCTTCCCTTTGGTGGGATGGGTATCTCCCAGGCCTCTGGACCTGTAGGATCCCAAGCCCTGTTTCCTTCCCTCCCCCACCCGCCCCCAGATCTGAGAAAAATCTTTCCCCACTCCTCCTGCCCCCTCCCCCACCTTTCAGCTCTGAGCACTAAAATCACTAGAGCTGTGCAGTTAGAGAGTCTAGGAGAGATGGGGCTGGACTGGGCGTTCCGATGCTGGAAGCCAGGTTTGTTAGGAGGTGATGGAGCTGGGCGACGCTTCCGGGGAGGTGCACGTCGACTGGTCAGAAGCGTCTCCGACCACTTCCTTGGAGCAGCCTGGTGGGGCCGGGGGCACCCTGCCTCCCTCTCGCTCGCGCTTTTTCTGCTTCATGCGCCGGTTCTGGAACCAAATCTTGACCTGCGTCTCGTTGAGCTCCAGGGTGGCAGCGATCTCCACCCTCCGGGCCCGACTCAGGTACTTGTTGAAATGGAACTCTTTCTCCAGCTCGGTCAGCTGGCGCGTGGTAAAGTTGGTGCGGAGGCCGCCGGGTGCGCCCAGTCCCAGCTCAGACACCTTGGCTAAGGGCGGAGTGGGGACAAAAACCACGTCAATTCTCTCCCCTCTTTCTCCCTCCCCTCCGCTCCTGCCAATCTACTCTGTAACCTCAGTCACCATTCTGTCCAATCTCAGTCTCCACGGATCACCAGACACCATTCCCACGGTAATTTCCAAATCTAGAACAACCACCCCCCCCCATCCTCTCATGCAGACGCAGAAAAATTCTACGCTCAAAGTGGGCGCATAGGAACTAAAATGTGAATGGAGACCTACTGGGAGGGAGGAGAGGGACCAGGCACTTCCTGGGTAGGAAGGTCTCACTTGAGGACGGGTGGGTGAAATGAAGAACCTCTGTCCACGCCCAGACCCTTTTAAGCTACCTGGACCAAGGAGGAGGGGGTGTGATCACCTCCGAACCCTACCTGTCTTGGGTGGGTTTCTCTTGACCTTCATCCAGTCGAAAGTCCGGGCCGTGGGAGTGCTGGATTCTGATGAGCAGGTAGATTCCTTGTCCTCGGAGAGGAGATCGGAGTAGGCTGATGCAAAGCTAGACGGCTGCTCGGTTCCGTAAGAGGCCTGCGGTGGGGGGTAGGGTCCTGGGCCGACTCCGCCCGCTCCATAGCCGTCGGGCAACGCGCCTAGCTGGGCTCCGTAGCTCGAAGAGTGAAAATAGCTTCCTTCTTCGGATGGACCCAGAGGGTAATACTGAGAAGGCCCGTAGCTGGGGTTGCAAGCAGCCGGGGTGTACCCCGAAGGCGCAGGGCTGGGAAAAGGCACCCCCAAAGCCGAAGGCGGCTGTTGGGCGGGATAACCCGAGTTTTGCTGGAGCGCTGGACTGGGCAGTCCCCCGCCGTAGCGGCCCTCGCCTGCGTAGCTGTCAACGGCCGGAGCTGAGCTGGTGGGAAAGGAAGCTGGGGCGCTGTAGACATTGGGTGCCCGGTTACACAGTGGGTACTCTAAGAAGGAGTTCATCCTATTATAGTCCATACGTAGAGGCCGCAGGAGGGTCGGGCCGTTTGGGGGAGACACCCTTTTGCCCTACAACCTTTAGGCAGTATGTTACCAAGCTGAGACTTGTGGTCCATGGCCCGGGCCAGCTTCGCCCCGACCAACGCTCCCCTAGGAAGGGGACACAGAGAGGGGGTGGGGGGGTACATGTGATCTCTCCCAGGCCAATGGGCTAAGCGGGCCAGAGTTTGGCAGCCCCTGCGCCCATCCATCACCCCCCAAGCATTAGCATGACAAAGACACTTCAATCACCCTCAGCCCATCCATCTGAGAGCGACGTGGAAGCGTCAAAAACATCTTTCTTCAAAGACTTTTGGAAAGAAGGGACCAGAAAGGGGGGAGGATGTTGGGAGAATATTCAAGACTTCCCTCCCCTCCCAGCCCCCAAGGCCTTCAATAGGTTCCTGGATTATTAGATTTGGACAAATTCAACCCAGCTGCCCCTCACTCTTCTCACCCCTCAAAGAAGCCCTCCCTCCCTCCCCAACATCCAAGTAGACCTCGGAGATCCAGACTTCTCACTTTGCCTAGAATCCCCATTCCATGTTTCTTCCTCAAAATTTGTCTTGTGGTGTTGGGCTAGGACAGCCAAGTGAAGTATGTTATCTTGGGACAAATGGACGGCTGTGAAGGGAGGGGTGCAAAAATCACCTAAGGGTGTGAGGCAGGGTCTAAAATCTAGAGGAAGAATTCATTGAGGGGTGTCAAAATGGCCTTTCAAGCATCCTGACTGCAGAAATGTGGAGGCAAAGGTGAGAAACGCCCCTACTCCCCTCCAGCTCTCTGCATAAACACTCTCTCTTCATTCACCCATCCATTTCTCTCCCTCAGCCTCTCTTTATATTCTCTCTGTCTCAATCCATCTCTCTGTTCGTCCACCTCGCTCCATATTTATATTCGTTCCCTACCTATCCATCCGCTCATCTCTCTGGATGTATTTATTCTCTCTCTAGCCATCCATAGCTGTAGCTGGCTCACTCACTCAAACATAAATACTTAGAGCTCTCCGGAGAGCAGGCATGAGCAGAACGAGGTGATGTTTTACAGAGGAGGAGAGCAAGGAAGAAGGGAATTGTTATTCTTTTCAAAGTGTTTAAAACTATTAAAAGACCTACATTCTTCTAGTTTTCTCTAACCCTCTTTCCTTTTTTACCTTTCATCTGTTTCAAAAAAAAAAAAAGTTAAATAAAAAAAACACCCAACCCTACATCTATAAAATCAATGCTAGCTAAAAATTAAAGTTATGCAAAATTTCTATGAATGTTCTAGAATAAAGAGAATTTAGTTTGTTCCGAGACTGGGCGAATCGGTACAGTGCTTCTGAAGCCCAGGAGGCTTATAACTAAGCTCGGCCTCTTTTTGTTGTGTGTTGAGTTAGGGTTGGGGGTGGGGAAACAGGAAGTGCCTTCCTGGCTCTCTAAGACCCTGGATGGGATCAGAAGAGAAGCTCTTAGGTAGAGTCCATTGATTCTCCACCTCCTCCGTACTCCGAGGACAAGAGCATGTCGCAACCCAACACCCACACTCATTTGTAACCTGTCAGGGTGTCTGCCTGGCCAGAGGCCTGGGGCCGGAGCTAGGGCAAGTCCAGAAGGGCAAGAGTTCATGGAGGGATCTCTGTAAACAATGGAGCTCTGGAAAGGAAGGGGAAGCAGGTGGGACAGGTCTAGGCAGGCCCTTAAAACTTCTCAGATTTCCTCACCCTCAAAAAATGCGAGTGTACATTCCTCCTTCCTCAAGGGACTCCAAAGTTGCCTCCATCTCTGTGTTTCTCCATCTTGCTGCCTCCCACCCCCCTCCCCTCCTGTGGTCCTTGTCCCACTCTACAGTTGCGACCCACCTCTGTATTCTGCATCACCAAAATCATGCTGCCTTTCTTTGCTCCAACAACTGAGAAGCTTTGCTTAGCCCTCAGCTAGCAAAGAGCTCAAATGACACTTCGCTGAGCCCCAAGGTAACCCTCTCAAATGTGCTCAGGAGAGTGAGGAACCAACTAGTGAAATCTCTAAGACAGATGTAATGGGGAAGGGAGAGAGAGAACATTCGCCTGCCAACAGTAAGCATACTGGACAGGGCCGGGAGATTGGAGATGGGGAGGGATGGAAGGGAATAGGAGCATGGAGGTAGGAACAAGTAGATTTCTTCCTACTTCATATTTGTGGTGGGAAGAAGTTGTAGTTAGCCTGGCCTCATCCCCTTTTAATTATTTATTTATTTGAGAAAGAGGAGAAGAGGAGAGGGAGTGTCAGAGGACAGAGTCATAAGGCTCCTTCCTCCATGTGGACTTCTGGGTCTACCAGGTTTTCGAGCAGGCACCTTACCCTCCGAGCCATCTCACCAACCTCCCAAGCTCATCCTCTTATTTTAAGGTGCTTTTCCACAGAGGATGAGACTCTTGGATAACAGAACCAAGTGTTGTCTTCTAACCCCCAGTCTGAGCTAGGCTTCTATCCGACTAGACCGCCCTGTCAGGTGACGCTCACTATTTCCTCTTCCCACTCAACCAGTGGGCCTTCCAGTTAAGAAATTGATTTGAGGACTGAAGGGAGAAGTAAATTACAAAACGGTGTAATAATGCTGCACAAATCTGTCTGGGAGTTGGGGAAGATACATTATGGAACTGAGAACCAAGCATTTCCATCTCCCCAGTTTCCTAAATCTCCTCCTTAGAAGCTTCATTGACTGTAGCAACCTATACACTTTAAATTTTTTCTTTTATTTTAATGTTTTTTTTTATTTTGTGTGTGTGTGTGTGTGTGTATCAGAGGGCACTATGAGTCCCTGTAGAGGACCAAGGGTGACCTCGGGAATCATCCTGGATTGCTTCTACCTCCTTCTTGCTTGGTTCTGGGATTTCCCAGGCTCCATCTACCATGCTGGAAGTGCAGGCCACCACTGTTTCTGCCTGGCATTTTTTTTACTGGGACCTGGGATCCGAACTCAAGAACTTCTGCTTACAAGACAGAGTCTTAAACCCTGAGACATCTCTCCAGTCCGCTTTAAAATTTTCTAGGTGGTCTAATGAATCACCTGAGTGGATTCAATACCCAAAATGAAATAATGTTGATTTCTTAGTTTATATGATCTGCTCAGACAAATACTACAGAACAGAGCTGGAGAGATGGCTCTGGGGTTAAGCCTCTGCCTCAAAAACAGAAGAACCTGAGTTTAAATCTCATGTAGAAACCTATGGCAGAAAGGGCAACACCCTGCATTTCTAGCCCTGGAAGGCAGAGTCTGGGAAACTCCACAATAAAGCAAAAGGAAATAGAGTAATTGAAGATGATTCCCAAAGTCTCCCTTGGTCATCCACAGGCCCATACAGTGCCTTCTCTCTCTCTCTCTCCCTCCCTCTCTCTCTCTCTCTTTCTCACTCACACACACCAGTATTGGAGAACACAGACATATTTAGATCTGTAATTGTCTCTTGGGGTAGGGGATGGGGACGATTGTTCATTTTGAGACATGGTTTCACATGATGCAAGTTCAGTTTGAATTCACTGGATACTTGAGACTGGCCTTAAACTCCTGATTCTCCAGCCTCCATCTCCCAAATACTGGGATTACGAATGTGTATTATCATGCCTGACCTCAAATTACCCTTTTAGGGTTGCTGGTCCTTATACTGAGAATACAGACATAGGCACCAATCCAACCAGAATAGGAATATGTTAGAAGTTTACATATCAGATTTTGGTCCTTTCTATGGCTGAGGAACAAGGTTGGCAAGAGCAATCTAACAGTTCTTCCCTATGGCCTCAAGCACATCTATCAGTCCAAACTTTGGAAAGCATAATTCAAAATCAAAGTCGGAATTAGAAAATCAAAGCTTCAGAATTAGAAGGCTACAAGGTTTATGGTTATCCCATTAGAGCAGATGGCTTCTTACCATGATTGAAGATGGGATGAAATATGAATTCAATGTTGTGTTTTCAACTGCAAGCTAATTCAGGTGTCATGCATCTGCCTGAGACTGTGAGCAGTGTGTAATGACATTGAAATGAGATGAGCAGAAGGTTTGGGTCCGGAATACTTAGATTCAAGTCCTTACTTGGTGGTTTCTTAACATTAGAACTCTAGACAAGTTCCTTAACTTCTCTTGAGTTTCAGTCACAAAGAAGAATGGATTTAATATGACTTCATTCGCCACATTGTGAGCAAGATTAAAGCAAACAAGAAAATATCAGCCATGGAGGATTCTATAGATGAATGATAATAACATTACATGCATATTCTGAAATAGTATGAGTCAGTCTTCTGTTTTTTAATATTACCAGCATATTAAAATATGGAAATGGGAGATAGGAGAATAGAACATGTGGTATCCCTTCATGTAACATATCACCATATATTATGACTATGTACTTTATCATATGCAAATTTCATTGAGAAAGGAGAAGGTTGACTGTTTAGGCAGAAGATTTTCTTCTAAGCTGGAAGCATTTGTTTTTGAAAAATAAAGCTTATTATTTAATAATATACAAAGAACTTAAATGATGAAAATGGAAGTAGAAAGGTTCAAGATTGGATATCATAAAGAAGCTCTTGATTTTTTTTCAAATATTTAGCAAAATAATTCCAAGGAGAACGGCATTTTGCTTGGAAATTGTCCTTCTGAGAGATAGAAGGGACTGAATCAGACCTCAGGGATATTTTTAGATAGTTCAACAAGATGCAAGTTTACATTTGCAGTGAATGACTGTGACATGATTAAATGACAACTGGTATCTTTCTAAAAAGGAAAGTTTAGTGTGGCATGAAGAAGTCAAATAATTTTCTATTTAATTAGGCTTATCTAGAGCTAGGGATATAGCTTAGTGAATGGTAGAACACTTGCCTCATATGCATGAAGTCCTGAATTCAGTTCATAGCACTGTGAACAAATTAGCAAATACATAAAATAATAATAATAATTAAATAGTGAAATGTGACATCAGAACTTGATTAAGTTGCTGGGAATGCTTGTAGTACTAGGAGATGGATATACATGGATCTGAACTTCATCCTTGGAAACATAGAAGCCTAAGACACATGAGACCTTGACTCAAACAAATGAACAAAAGAAATTGGCTGATCTGAATTTAGATTTGAAAGAGTTTCCAGAATGACTTTTCTTTTTTTGTTGTTGTTAATATATTTGTGTGTGTGTGTGAGAGAGAGAGAGAGAGAGAAAGAGAGAGAGAGAAAGAGAGAGAGATCAGAGAGCACTGTGTATTACTGTGAAGAACCAAGGATGACTTTGAGAATCATCCTGGATTGCTTCTACCTTCTTTTTGCTTTCCCAGGCTCTGGCCCATTAAGGCCAGAAATACAAACTACTGTCATTTCTACCTCGCATTTTTTAAAAATTATTTATTCAATTGTGTGTATCTGTGTGTGTGTGTGTGTGTCTGTGTCTGTGTCTGTGTGTGTGTGTGTAGAACTACCTGCAAATTTGGGAACCACCATGGACCACTTCCACCTTCTCCTTGTTTACTCTGCCCAGGGATTCACAGGCTCCGCCTTACCAGGACCAGAAACGCAGGCCGCCCCCGCTTCCGTCAGGAGTCTCTATATGGAGTCTAGGATCCGAACTCAGGACCTTCCGCCTGCAAGGGAGTGGCTTAACCCCTAAGCCACCTCTCCAGCCCCCTACCTCACATTTTTATGTGGGACCCGGGATCCAAACTCAGGTCTTTCTGCTTGTAAGGCCGAGTCTTAACCTCTGCGTCATCTCTTGGGCCCAGACTGACTTTTCTGTGGTGGTGGTGATGGTGGTTGGGAGCTGGGGGTTCGAATAGGGCTTCTTCACTATTGACTCCTTCATCTGAGAAGGAAGCAGTTGTTAGATATCCTTAGACATGAAATCCCTGCCTAGTCACTTACTGTGGACAGCTGGGCTGGAGCAGTCAATGGAGACTTGAAGATCTGAGCTATCGTGGCCACAACAGACAGGGGAGATGAAGTAGGGCCCAAAGACCACCTTCTGTAGCGGACCAGTGAATACTTATCACAGATCTGGAAGAATGGTGTGCAGGAGACTCCAACAAGGCTGTTTAGGGCTGATGCTTTGATGCCCACTAGCCAGATAGAAGTCTGCTACACCACAAGATAGAGAAGAAGCCTGGTGGTTCCTTTTATGATGAAATGGCCTATTCCTTTTAAACAAGAGTCAAATGTTGGGGAAGATGGCAGAGGATGAAAGCCAGGGAGAAACTTGGCGAGGAAACTCCTGAATAGTCACACTTAAATGAATACATGGCACCTGGCACAGAGAGAGCACTGCATCGAAGGACATGCTCGCTGAAAAGATGTAAATAGTGATTAGGAGCATGGCTGTTGGTGTAAAGATACAAATTAAAACTTGTTAAAATGGTCCCACCAGAAATGTGAAGGTAAGCTATTGTCAAACATCAAGAGTCACTTTAGAGCATTCAACTCCAGCCATAATAAATAATGCAGTACTTTCAAAGACTAACAACTATATTCTTGGCATATACCAAGACAGACTACATTAGAAACATTTAATTCTTCCATTTATTTCATGGACAGAGAAACTGAGGTCCAGAGAAGGGAAAGGACTTGCCCAGGCATAAGTTAGCCTCCTTTTTTAAATGACTGTAGGTTATCATGATTGCAAGTAATTCTTCAGTCTAATGGTCCTTTGCTTTCACTGTAATATTAATGAGCCATTTTTCTTACAAGAACAATTCACTGACCAGCAGCTTTCTGGCCTGTACTGAAACTTCCCAATTCCTGTCGCAGCCAATATGTAACTTGTCTCCTCTACAAACCACTTACAGTTGGTCCTGACCAAGAGGAGCCCTTTCCCCAGCAGATCAGAATACATGAGTGGCCTTGCCTGCCACTGCCCTCCATCCTGCCACCTCTGGGGGAGTCAACTACCTTAACCTAGAACCACTTTTCTCCCCCTTCCTTCTCAATCCCAAGCTCAAATGGACAGAATGACCCCAGTGATGAAAGGAGAAAAAGAGGAATTGACTGGAAGAACATGGGCATCCTTAACCCCATTTCTTTATGAATCCCGGGTTAGGAGACATCCCTTGATTTGGAAGACAGAAAACTGAAACTTCATACGCATTCATATAGAAAGTGCAAGTATCTAAACACGTACATTGAGCTTTGACTAGACTCTCCTGGCTTCCCCACTCATTTGGGCAGCAGGAAGGAGGACTGATGCCATCTCCGACAGCAGTTGGACTAAGATAGGAATTAAAAGGTAATACTCAGGTAAAATGGATCAAAAGTTTTATCTTTATGGTAGAGTGGGGAGTTGAGAGAGACCTGTCCTGAAGTGCAAACTGGTCTTGAACTCATAGTAATCCTCCTGCCTCTGTCTCCAGAGCTCAGGGTGTCCAAGCATGAACCACCACTGTATCTCATTGCTTTACACAGGGTCTCACTTTATAGTCCTGCTTCAGCCTCTTCAGTGGTGGGATTTATAGATGTGTACCACCATGCCCAGCTCTCAAGAACTCTCAAGCATGAAAGAAGGCAGAAAGCAAGATGGCACTGTAATCCAGCAGTCTTCAAACTTTAATGTGCCTATAAATCACTGAGGAACATGCTAAATCACAGATCCGGATTCAGTAGTCTGAGGTGGGGCCTAAGATTCTGCATTTCTAACTAGATGAGGTAATGTAGATGCTGCTGAGCCAGGGAACAACCAGGATCCACAGAAGCCTTGGAGCCCCCTGGGTATTCTGGGATGCACATCAGCATCCCAGAAAAGAGCTTCTTTCCAGCTCCTGCCTTTTGGCATTAATGAAGGGTATTCTCCTTTTGACCAAAGGAAGCTAGAAGGTGGGTAATTAGCAAGATCCTTCTGGTATTCTTGATCTTTGTAACAACCTACTGTAGCTGCAAGAACATTTTTAATTAGACCAAATTATCTAGTTTGGCTGTCCATAGAAATCAAAGCCCCAGCTGATATGTCTCCTTCATTTTGTTTGTGTAGAGATGGCTTATGTGCAGTGATTTTTAAGATGTTAAACATTGCCTGTGGGCATATTTAATGGAGAAATAAACACACAGCCCAATGAGATGTATAGTGTGGTTTTAATATATTGTATATTCACTTATTTATGGGGAAAATAAACACACAAGCCAATAAGCTGTGTATTATTACTTTAATATATTAAATTTATTTCATACCTATATATTTTATGAGGGAAAATAAACTAATAAGATACACGATATTATTATAATAACACATCTAATTGTTGTATATTAATTTATTTATGAGAGAAATAAGTGCAATTTAACATGACATAAGATTATTTAATGCATGCGGTGAATTCCATATTGAGACAGTTTAAAGGGATTAAATTTCAGCTGAATAAAATGTGTGTGTTTCCCACACTGAGGGACCCATTGGGGAAAGAAAAAAAAATGTCGTGGGCCTGCCTAGTCCTATATGTCACGACCTCCGTTGGCTCCGCGCTTTCCTGACAGTCGCTGCCTCTCTGTGCCTGGTATTCCAAGTCCCGGTCCTGCTGGTCCAAGGGAAAAGTCTGGGAGGCTCTGGAAATAAACGGCTTTTTAGAGAAAGGCAGCATCTGCCGGGGAGGTAGCCCTGCGGTATCTGTTTCTGAGCCCGGGAAATATTAAATAAACCTGAGGAGGATGAATGGCTTTCCAGGGCCCCTTAAATCTCCGAGTTCCCGAGAACAAACCGCGGGGCAGATGGGGAAGATCGATCCTCGCCTCCCGCTTTCCGAGTTTACCAAAAGCCGGGAAGGGTGTGAAGGGGGCGTGGGAGGGGGTAGTGAAGGGGGCGTGGGAGGGGGTAGCGAAGGGGGCGTGGGAGGGGGTGAGGACCCGGAGTCTAGATGCAAAATGAAGTTGTTGGTCAAGACGGGTGTGTGTGTGTGTGTGTGTGTGTGCATTTTGGAAAAAGCTCTGGCCAGCCTTCGAATCCCAAAGCAAGGATCGGAAGTCACCGGAGGCGAAGCAGCCGCAGGCCCCAGACCCGCCGCCCCCTCCCACGCCCACGCTGACTCCCTCCCACCCCGGCATCCGTGAGGCACATGTTTTAGGGGGAAAAAAGTTAATAAATACGATCTACAACTAGTGGGAGGCTCGCAGACTGTCTTCCTTGCAATCTGAATGGTCCGAGGGGGAGCAGAGGAGGCCGGGGTGAGGGTGGGGGTGGGGGAGTCCAGGGGAGCGGACGCCGGGGCTCCGCGCGCCCCTGCAGCCGCTGTCATGGCGCCCACGGACGCTCCGCTCGCGCCGCCAGCGCCATTTTGAGCGTCGTCCCTGCACCGCGATCTCCCTCCCGCTCTGGTCGCGGCTTCCCCGGTCCTGCAGGCCCGGCAACCTCTCAGGCTGCCCGGGCCACGCCAGCTTCGCGCCAGAACCCCTGCTCCATCTCCAGCCCCTAGAAGCCCGGGTCGCGAGGCCACCCACCGGCTTCCGCGCCGGGACCCCGCAGGCTGGGAAGCCCGGGCCGCCTCCTGCTCAGTGAAATCTCCGCGCCGCCGCCCACACACCAAGGCCGGTCCCGCCGGCCTCTTCCCTGCGCATTCACTCGGGTCCCCGGTGTGCCCCCTTTTCCCACCCTTCCGCCCTTATTGCTAACCCCCAGTGACAAGCACACAAGGCCAAAAGGCTATGGAAGGACCTGGAGGTGACCACTTGCCTGTAAACCCTTAACTCTTCCTGGGATCCTGGGCACAGACTCGGCCACCCACCTTTGTACCACCCGGACTTTGCCAGTGGCTATTAGATCAACCTCTCTCGGAGGTCTGGAGAAGCAAAGACGGACCTGGAGACAGGGCCTGGGTCTCAACACAAACACTCGTTTTCATATTATAAAGGCATTTATTTAATCTATGAAAATAATGTACAATAAATACTTTCCCCTCTTCCTATTATTAAAGACTTTTAATAAATAATCTACGGCCTAAAACTTAAAAAAAGGAAAATAGGACCCTCTAGTTCTTTTTAACAAAACCCTCCCCGCGCCCCTGGAGTTTACTTATTCCTGAGATTTCGTTGGAAGGAGTCTACCAAACGGATTTTTTTTTTTCCCTGTGTCCTTTCAAAAAGAGAGTGTAAGGGAGTGAATTAGCCGTTAATTCGTTAAGACCTGAATTTCAGCAAAACACACAGGTAAATGTGAGGGGGTGGAGGTGGCTAGTCGGGCAACAGAGAACCCCGCCCCAGGAGTGGCCCAGTGGAAAGGGTCGAGGGAGCGAACCGCCGAGCTAAGGAAACTGCAAGTCGATCGCACAGAGCGTGCTGGTGAAGAAGTCCAGCTCTTCCTCGGAAAAGGGAACCGGGCTGTCCAGCGAGCCCTGGAAGCTGGGGGAGAGGCCTCCGGACAGCTGAAGGCAAGAGTCGGCGGCGAAGAGATTGAGATCGGGCAGGAAAGGCGAATCCTGCGGCTCGGGAAAGGCGTCCTCCGGCACCGGCTGGGCCTCTAGCCCGCTGGCTCTGCGGAGCGCACAGCCCGGACCCGGCGCGCCCACGCCGTCCAAGCCAGCAGGCAGCGATCCGGGGCCCGGGGCGCCCGGGGGACCCGGCGTCACCTCGGCCGGGTGAAAGCAGGCTTCCCGGCCGGCCCGAGAGGCCGAGGGGCCCCCTGGGCTAACTGCAGACTCGTCGGCCGGGTCCCCGGTGTCCTCCAGGGCGCCCGGGCACGCTGGCTCTCCATCGGACAACTCTCGATGCTGCGTCTGTCGCTTGTGCTTCATGCGACGGTTCTGGAACCAGACTTTGACCTGCCTTTCGGTGAGGTCCAGCAAGGCCGCGATCTCCACGCGCCGCGGCCGGCACAGGTACTTGTTGAAGTGGAATTCCTTCTCCAGCTCCAGCAGCTGCGTGTTGGTGTACGCGGTGCGCAGCCTGCGGGCCCCTCCGCCGCCCGCCTCTGGCAATCCCGGGCCATCTGCGGGGAAAACAGGCTTGGGTGTCATAGCCCGGGGACTCGGGCCAACTTCAATTCAGCCGAGATCAAGAGTACCCCACCCGCCGAAAACACTATCTGCAGTGCCCAGCGCGCGCGCGCGCGCACACACACACACACACACACACACACACACACACACACACACTTCCACCCACCCTGTCACCAAAACGACTCGTTCTCAAAGCTTCGGTTTTTTACGCTTTCTCTCTGGTTTGGCAGCCCTGGCCCGGGTCAGAGCAAAGCATTGAGAGCCGCCCACGGGTCGCGAAGGGGGCGGGGAGCTGCCCCACCACGCTATCAGACCCTCACAGCACATCCACCCCCACCCGGTTCTCCCACAGGACCCTTCGATTCCTAACTTTCCAACTCATCCTGGGGAGAGGGCTCACACTCTTTTCTCCTTTTCCTGCCTAGCTACTGAATCCCCCCTCTCCTCTCCTCCGGTCGAAGAGGTGAAGAATCGCATCTTTTTCTGACCCCAGATTCAATCTCCCACGCCTCTGTGGGAAAGCACTTTTCATAGCATTCTTTTTCTTCTAGCACAGAAAATTAAAAAAAAAAAAAAAACTTTTCCCTAACTGCTTCTGAAATCATCTGTAAGGGGGAAAAAATAAAGTAAGATAACAACAAAGGACGAGCTGGCGGAAGCTAGGCCTGTACCCCGTTAGGATGCCTGGGAATCCCAACACATTCTCCACCTCCATTCGCTTCCCCCACCACATTTTCTCCCCCTCTCGCCCGGATGCTTCTCACCCCACCCCCACCACGCTTACCGACCTGCAGGTGATCCGACCCCGGAGGCCGGTACGGAGGCGGCGGCCTGGGAAGGAGACGGGGCAGATTGGCTGGGTTTCTTAGCGGATTTCTTCTCTTTCATCCAGGGGAACTCCGGGGCTGTGGGGGCCGCAGGGAGCGGCGGCGGTGGCGGCAGACCAGGCCCATCTTCGACTCGCTTTTGGTTCCCGGGTCTCTGAAGGGTGGAGATGCCGTGCTGGAGGCTGGGGAACGTTTGCTGGAAAGGAGGAGGAGGAGGAATTAATGTCGACTCCTTGATTGATGAAGTTTGAAATGTCTCCAAGACAGCGGGGAAGGAAGTCAGACACTCGGCAAGCGATGGCTGGCTGTTTATAAACCCAATCTCCCTCTCAAATTCAAAATTCATGGCTTTCAATGGTGGGGGAGGGGGCCTGCTGGGGGGGGCGTCAGGAGGGAGGATCGGAAGGAACCCCCCTTCTGCCCCCCCCAGGTTTATGCAATGGAGCGATTTTGCGAGGGAGGGAGATTTCACTCGCTCTTTCTTTTTTTTAAAAAAAAAATTAGGCCTTTATAATTGTATATTGCTGATAAATACAAGCGTATGGGGACTCTCTCTATTAAACCCAGGACTCCGGCGAAATTGCAGGGAATTCGTGGTCACGGGACCGGTCTCCGCCAATCGCTCGTCCTGGCCTGGTGGAAAACACAGAGCATTATTTGCTTTAATTGATTCAAAAACTCCCAAGGACTGGGACCAGGACACTAGGAGCCCCCTCCCCTTCCACTCTCCATCCCGACATCCGTGTATCGCACCCCCCTCCATAACCTCATTTCTCTAGAAAAGCTTCAAGAACAAGGAACATCTCCTCATCATCTTCCTCCTCCTCCTCCCCCCTCCCTCCAGAGGCTGGGTGGCTGTGCGAGCCTGGGAAACAACCACATTTAAGAGAGAAACACTCCTCTTTTCTAAAGATTTTAATCCAGTCAATGAATATGGATTCTTTATATAGCAGCAATGTCTCCTCCCTCCTCCCCCAGTAAAGAGAATTGGGTGAGAGATGTCTCAACAGAAAGGAAGCGGGAGTAGAAAGAGGTTCCCACTCTGTGAAAGGTCAGGAGCAAGGTGCAGAAGAGATTTACCAAACAACATCACCAGTACCTCCACATCCCCACCCCCAAGCAGCCCCCTGTACTACCTGTGGGACAGAACCAGCATCTGCAGCTGGCACTAGGGGGTGAACTACTTGTGACAAGCACTCTGGGGGACTGGCTTCCACCCCTAGATTATGTGGCCTGAGTTCCCTTCTCTTCCCAGTATTTGCAGGCAGTTCCTTAGGTCCTCCCTTGTTACTGGGTCATCTATCCTCCTCCATGACTTGAAACACAGGCAACAGGAGGGTCTAAGACAACATATGAACCCACTCAGACCCAAGACACCAAGGTAGCCTTCTATCTGTTTAATTTTCAAAGCTGGAGTCAGTTCATGGTGGGGGGAGCTTTCCTCTTAGGACAAAGATACCTTTCCTTCTAATACTTATCATTGTGGGGGTTGTTTTGTTTTTTGTTTTTAAATCCCTGGCAAGAAAGAATTCTCTGAAAATGAAGGGGTGGGAAATAATGACCACTGAGATGATATATTCCATTTCTGGCTCCCAGAGGAAATTTTATTTATTTATTTATTTATTTATTATTTACTGTACCGAGACCAAAACAATCTCGACTTTTAGAGTGTTCTAATTTACTGAAGGGAAGAGGCACGGAACTCAGAAACACAAGCAATTAGGTGGGAAACTAGGCCTCAAAGCTGCAAATGAAAGGTCGATCGGGGTTGGGGGGGAGAGATTTTGAAATAAGTGGGTCAGAGGGACGAAGAGGAGAGAGATGAGGCGATCAATCTTAGGCCCCTGACAGCTCCCTCCGATTGCATCAAAGAATTTGGCTCTTTGGGAAAAGCGGAGGGAACAGCCGAAATTCCACATCCCCTTAAAAAGGCCTGAGGGAGGGGGTGGCCCAGGAGAAAGGTGATTCTGGCAGAGCTAGGAAACAGATGGGAAATGGGGACAGAGGGAAGGCGCTAAGTTGGGTAGAAAGTTTGCCTGGAGAACTCCCACGGCTCGGCCTCCCCTCCCCCTCCTCGTTCTCGGCGGACCAGCCAGGGAAGAGAAGGCTGGTTAGCAGAGAAATTGCAACTCAGCGGAGAGCTGGAACTAGAAACTTTCTGTCAATGTAATGTCTGCGTGGGTGGTGGTGAGTATTTAAAAAGAAGGTCAGAGAAGTCTGACTTAGAAGGGGTGGGTGTGTGGGAGAGAGAGAGAGAGAGAGAGAGAGAGAGAGAGAGAGAGAGAGAGTTGGAAGCTATAAGGATGGAGGAGGAGACAGGCTTTGAAATGGAGAAAACTGCTTTGAACTGGGCTAGCTCACCAGACAGGATAATGTTCAACTCAGCTCAAAACAAACAAATAAATACTTTTTTTTTTTTTTTTTTTGGCCATTTGGAGATATGGATGGGGGTAAGCAGGGAAGACTCCAAACAGTTTTAATAGCTGTCTGGAAAGTGTGGCCTACAGACCCCTTGTGGCACCCTTGTGGCACTCTTGAGCACCTCTGCAGTTTTGTTTTGATTTTTTTTTAAACAGACACTCCAGCTGGTTTCAAGAGCTGGGGCTTTTCTAGGCAACCAGGGCCAAGACCGTCCCTGTAGGAAATACAACTCTCTAACCCTTGATGACAGCTTTTATGACCAGATTAGTGAGCAGCGGAAAACTTGGGTGTTAAAAGAGGCCAAGAGAGCCCTCCTTCCCAAAGACATCCCTCCCTAACCCTGTCATGCTAGGAACTGTAGAGTGGATATTTTATCCATGTCTCTAGCTGCTTCAGGAGGGTGCCTAGGCTCTTGCACACAGAAGGGGAGGGGCACCAAGCCAAGATGTTTTTAGTTTTGTTTGCAGTCCCCACTTTGAATGGCAACTCTGCTACACTCTCTCTTGGCCTACCTCTCTGGACTGGATAAATAAGCAATCCATCCCCCACCCCCCACCCCAGAGCCAACTTCAACCCTTCATCTCTTTATATCATTCAGAAAATTTTATTCAGGAAAGAGGAAGAGAAAAAAGAAAGACCCTTGAGCGTTATTTGATCCCAATCAAACGTTACACGCTCTTCTGCCTTTAAATTATAGCCTGACCCAGTGCTAAATTGCTTGCTGCTTGGATGAGTCCAGTTAAAAATCCTCCTTGGTGAGGAGGGGTTGTGGAATTCAGGTTGCTTTTTTATTGTTATTTATCATTGCAAAAAGACTGTAATTACTAACCTTGGGCTGCCAAGATGCAACATAAAAATGAAAATCAGCCCTCGCTTTAAGTCTGAGGGCCTAGAACAATCTCCCCCCCCAAATACCACCACTACCACCAAATATATGCTCCTAATTAAGCAATGCGGATGCCGTCGCTTACAATTAAAATTATGCAACTCTTCAGCAAGCAGCCATCGCTTCTCTTTCAACGAATTAGCTCCATATTTCAGCCTCCCTGTCTCCTGGCTCTTATCGACTCCAGTGACTCGGCGGTGACATTTCATCTTTGACAGAGACCCTCTCTAGCCTCGCTCCAGTGTGATAAAACTTTTATGGAACCACGACTAGGAAATGAAGTTTTCCCAAGGTTCGTGGAACCAGAGTAGAGCACCAGCCCGGGGACTATTTTATTTATTTTGGGATCCAGCAGCTTCTACACCCTGTCTAACCATTTCCCTGGCTGGAGAAGTCAAGCTTAGCTTCTTCTCCAGCTACCATACATTTTCCTTCATGATTTAATTTCACTTTAGTTTTCAGGTTTGACCTGAGAAATCTAGGCCATGGTTTTATTTTTGTTTTTGTTTTTTTTTTTTAAAGATTAATCATTTTCCTTTGTTTTCATTTTAGACCCAATGGTGGTTAGGCTTCGGGTCACGTGACAATCTCTTTGTAGCTCCGGAAGAGGACAGTGAAGCTTAGGTTGCCTGGAAGAAGCAGTGATCTACCAGATTTGGGTTTGGTTTGTTTTGGTCTGGCTGAAGGGTGCACAGAGGTTGTGGCCAAAGTAAGGAGTAGACAAAAAGGTCAATGACTGAGAAGAAATGGTAAAGAAGAGGCAAACAGATAACACTTAAGAGAGCACCCTAGAGTTCCCTTCCCTCCCACAACTTGTTACTTAAATCTTAGCTACAAGAGTTGGCAGAATGTCCCAGACTGGTCCAGACTAGTATGAATAAGAAAAACTATATTTAAACCTGTAGATGTGGGGATGGGGGAGAGAATAGGGCCTGAGTAGAGCATACTTTAAAAGGCCGGGCAAAGAGTCCTCGGTGTCCTGTTCCCTTGGGGAAAATTTGGCAGTCAGCAGCCTTTGCCCTGCTATTTAAAATTGGACCACTGAGACAAGATAAAATTGATAACAGAAACTTTATTCAGGAATTGTTTGACAGACAACTTTGTAAGTAAGCAAAAAAAGTAACTACGGGAAGAACAAAGAAAATTCCAAGACAGAATTAACTCTAACTGCTACAAATTCAAGACTATAGAGTGACGATTAGGAGCTGAGTTCATGCCTTTTAGAACTAATTACAATCGCTCTTAAGTACGAATTTAACAAAAATCTACAGCTCTTTCCTAGAGAACAATAAAAACTAAAAAGAGTTGGTTTAACATGACAGGAAACACAACATCCTTTATAACAAGTAAATACTAAAAAAGTACATTTTTTTCCTTTTTTTCCCTCATATAAATACATAATGTATGGGGAGAGGGGATAAATAATACAAAAAGAAAATATTTTAACAGGCTATAACCAATAAATATATATGAAAAATGTTCACTAGAACACACGCTTTTTGAGCGATGCCGGGCTTCTGCAGGCCCAGACATCTCTCACAGTTGTTTTTATATCCATTAAAATGTAAACTCTAAGTGCAACAAAAGTGTCCTGTCAGGAACTCCAGCAAGCACACAGGCCCAGCTGCACCCCTGTCTGGGACAGTTTGTTCAAATATACCCTGTTTTCACGTTAAGTCAAGAGAGCAAAAGAAAAGAAAAGAGGGGAACCTGGCGTGGGTTGCTTTCCTGTGCAGAGTAGGATGGAGTTGTAGCCGAGGGGAGAGGCTGGGAAGCAGGCCACAGTCCTGACAACTTGCCTGCCTTAGCCTCTTAGCCTTTCCTTAAAAGAAAATATATATATATTTATACTATAGGCAGCTCTGACTTTCAGGATCTCTTACCATCCCTGAGCCCTCTGGAAATTATAATCCATGGTGGGTGGGGTATAGATATGAATGTCCTAAGAGTAGAAAACCATGGAGCTAGAAATGTTGGGCTTGGCAAGAAGCCTCAAATGGATGGGAGCAAATTGAAGCTTCCAGGAAATGGGAGGAGAACTTACTTTGTGCCCTTGGGTTTAAATGTGTTTTCTTATTTTCTGAAGGAGAAAGGAGGGGGGTGGACGAAATCAAGATTTCGGGGGGGGGGGGGATTGCCCACACAGATGGAAGGTAAGTTGGTCGGTTGATAATGGTCTAGCCACGGTGTTTTTTGTTTTGCTTTTGAATGTGCTTCTCTGCCTCGTTTTCACATCTCAGCTCCCTTTAACCCTACTCCCCTCTCCAGCGTGGAATTCCATCTTGGTAGTTCTGGAGCCCTGGAATTGATGGGGTCACCTCCAATCTGCTGTGGATTCCTTCCCAAGGGGTTGGTGGACAGATGGGACAGAGGTGGCAGCCTTAAAGACAATCCCTCAAGCCAGGGAAGAGGGAAGGAGTTTCCAGGCCTGTTCTGCCCTGGAAGCCTGGCAAGACCCCCTCTACCCCCACCTCACACAGCTCTTTCAGGCCTCTAAATCCTCCTCCGCAGCCGCCTCCCTCACCTCTTAGCCTCGCACACCCCTAGCCCAGGCATCACAGGTGTGTTAACTTGGGCGCTTCTTGGATTCTACCCTGAGGCGGAGCGTGGTGAGCCGAGAGGTCTGTGTAGGTGGGGTGGGGGTCGCAGGGTCCGTGGTGCTGGCTGGGGGCCATAGAGGGCGCCCCGTTGTAGTCCAGGTTCCCGGAGGGGTGGTGGGGAAGGTGGTTGAGGCCGTAGAGGGTGGGGCCGGCAGGGGGCGGCAGCGGATCCGCGTAACCGCCCCCGCCCACGTACACCGGGCTGCCCTGCATGGTGGGCGTCCCGTAGGCGCCTCCGTTGGTTTGCAGGACGTGGGGCTCGTAATCGGGCGCCGGGGCCGGGGGGTACTTCTGCGGGGCGCCGCAGCCCTTGAGAGGGGGCTGGTAGTTGGAGGGCAAGGCGTAGGCGTTCTGGTGGGCTTTGCCAAAGGCGGGCGGGGACGGGCTCTCGTAGCTGGGGGTCATGGAGTGTAAGGCGTTCATGAAGCCGGCGGTGGACTGCATGGGCTGCGGGGGGCTGCCTGCCGGAGAGGGGCCCCCGGACGACGAGGCCAGCCCCTTGGCCTTCTGGTCTTTCTTGTACTTCATGCGGCGGTTCTGGAACCAGATCTTGATCTGGCGCTCGCTGAGGTTCAGCAGGTTGGCCATCTCCACGCGCCGGGGTCTGCACAGGTAGCGGTTAAAGTGGAACTCCTTTTCCAGCTCCACCAGCTGCGCGCTGGTGTACGCGGTCCGCGCCCGCTTGGACGCCGCCGACCCCGGGGGGCTCTTGTCTCCTCCCCCACCGACCCCGCCGCCGCCGCCGCCGCCACCGCCGCCGCCGCCGCCGCCGCCGCCGCCGCCTCCGCCTCCTCCTCCTCCTCCTGCGCCGCCGCCGCCGCAACCCTCTGCTGGATCCGAGGGGGAGGGGTGGGAAGGAGGGAAAATGAAATAAAAGATAATTACTGAACACGCCGAAATTGAATGCATCGTTTCTTAATAAATCCAGGCCTGGACTCTGAGCCTCCGCCCCCCCTCCCCTTCGCGTTCCCGCCTCCTCCTCATCCTCCCCCCCCCACAGCCCGTCGCATTAGCGGACACTCTATAATAGTGGCATTTATTAAGAGACCTGTTCTCCTCTCGCTGCCCCAGCTTATGAAAATTTGATCATGTCACACAGACAAGAGAGCTGCGTGGCCATTTATTTAGGGCTGGATTTTTTTTTTTTTTTGAGTGCGCGCGCTTCTCCCTCCCCTTATTCCCAAACCTTTATTCCCCTCCTCCTGTCCTTTCAACAGGATAGGTGACCTGAGGACACTTAGGGGTGCATGGGGTAGCGGACTGGACGCTCGTGGGCAGGGCCCGGAAGTGTGGTGCGGAGAGACTGCCGGGTGCCTGGAGGCCGTGGACCTCAGGTCGCCCGAGTGATCGTGATTAATACCCACAATAATCATACTTAATAATAATCAGTCGTTGACGACTCTGAGTCCTCCAGGCGGTGCCTCTAGGCTTCGAGGCCTTGGGAAGGGCTGGGAGGCCAACTGCCCCGCCTCCTGGAGCCCCTGGAAGCCCAGGTGGAGAATGACTGCAGGGACTGGGTGATGGCAGGGGTCAGAGGTCATTGGGTGGTGAGAGGTAACCAAAAAATAAAAATAAAAAAAATAAAAAAAACACGCCCGGTAGCCAGCTAACATTGTTCCCAGGCCGCCTTGTGGGCGCCTAGAGGCTGAATGCTAGAATAACAATGTCATTCCTACGCTGGACAAAAGCTGGCGAGGAAGAAGGCAGAGAGCTGGTACCTGTGCCCGGGGAGCTGTTTTTCAGCTTGGACGTTTGCCTCGACTCTTTCATCCAGGGGAATATCTGTTTGGTGAGGGTCGAGTTGGAGCCTGGACCGCACTTAGGGGGGCCGCTTTTGCTGGGCCCGCCCCCATTATTGCTGTTGCTAGTGGTACTGGTAGGTGCCGCGCTGGGTGGGGGTGAGCCCGGCGGGGCGGGCAGGGGCTCTGGGGCCAGGCCGGGTCTCATGCAGCTGCCGTTGAGCTCCTTGCTCTTGGCCTGCGGGACGGCGTTGCCCAGGGATTGCAGCGAACACGCCGAGCGCTGGTAGTCACCCTCCAGGTGCGTTGTGGCCTGAAAGGGGGGCTGGGGAGGCCCGTCGTAGCCGAAGCCATTGCTGCCAGGGTACGTGGAGTAGCCTCCGAAGAGCGCAGCTGCGGTGTTGTCGTAGTAGGTGGCTTTCTGCATCGCTGGGCGAGGCCCTGGCAGTAGGTGACAACTTGCAAGGGCCTGATACCCTCAGGACCGGACATTGGCAACCCTGGGGGGTCACGTGACACGCGGACACCCCCCCCCTTCCCCTTTCTGCCCCCCTCCTCCCGGGTCTGTTCCAAGCGGCTGACCTGCGGGGCGAGAGAAGAGATACAAGGGAAGAAGAGAACCAGGACTCGAATCCATCTTAGGAACTAAAAGGGGAACTGACATCAATAGGGTTTGTTTTGTGGGGTTTTTTTCCCCCTCTCCTTCTCAGTATTTCCAGAACAGAGGCTGACTGCATGTATCTGACCCGAAGTGAGTTTTTCTTATTTCCATTTTAATTTTACAGCATAAAAACTCACCAGTTTTCAGAGCCACTTAAAAAATCAGGACTATACTATGTTGGAGACTACTTAGGAGTAGAATCATACTGCTGTATGGGCCATTGCTTCTTTCTTGTGTACAAGTCCCTTACTTCTCCTGCCGTCTCCCCCCAAGTCTGGAATAAGGTGACTCCAAGGAGGGTTTCTATCAGACTCCAAAATAAAAGCATCAGGACAGAAGCTGCGGAGAAGCTGCGGTGCCTGTCTATCCTCCCACCACATCCTTTCCGCCTAAGCAAAATCTAGCCAAGAGCAACCTGCAGGATTTTGGACCAAGGTGAGAGAGAAAAGCAAGTTCATCAAAGAACTTTCTCTGGTGAGGTGTCCTCTTCTCTCCTCCCCTTCACCAGACCACAAACAGAAGGACCTAGAAACTTCCTGAAGATTCTTAACTCCCAGAGCCAGAGTGAAGAATCAGCCGCAGGTACCACCACCTCCTGTCCACAGCTTTACTTAACCAGGCCTGGGACCCAGCAGTCAGGGGGCCCTGCCGAGTCTCCAAATGGAGTTGAAGTGTTTCAATTTCCCAGGCAGGACCGGTTGGTGTTGTGAACATTTGGCTGCGTTCTCGGCCCCTACCATCATTTTTGTAACAGATGATTTCCTCCCCCTTCTGTACACACACTCTTTCCTTGACAGTCTGCTTTCATTGTTTTTTTTTTCTAAAGAAAAATTTTTAAAATTCTATGACTGCTGGACTCTTCGACTAAAATAGAGAAATGCCGTTCTAAAAGACAAAATTATTGAAGAAGAAAAAAACACAAAGCAATTTGAACAATATTCTCTTCTGGGTTGGAAATGCTGGGTACCCCCTTTTTTACTGAGTCCCTGAAACAAAAAAGAAAAAAGAAAAGAAAAGAAAAAGAAAAAAATCACTATTCTAATACTGCCTTTAAAATAAAAAAGGTATGCCAGAAAAATAAAGCATGAAGCTATTGTAGGGTTTTTTTGTTTTGTTTTGGTTTGGTTTTGGTTTTGTTTTGTATTCTGAAACTTCTGTCTGCACCCCCACCAATCTTCTCCAGGCCCCTACGGTCACTTTTCAGAAATCCCCAGACTGATCCTCTCTTCTCTCTTGTGCATTTGGAAAACTTAAATCTAGTCCAGTCCAGCTGGCCAACTCCAAAGAAAACTAAAATTAGGAAAATGAAATAAAAGGAGTCTCGGGTGTGAAAGAGGTCCCTCCCACACATAAATCTGTCTCTTCGAGGCACAGATTTATACTCAAAAAGGAGCTGGGATAACCCTGAGTTCTGATTGGATTCTGGGAAGAATTTGTTTCTGGAAATTCGCATGGGTCTGCAAAGCAGCAGGTCCTTCCAGAGAGAGCTGGAGTTCAATTGACCGGACTGACCCAGTCCCTTTATTACTATTACCATTAGCCTCTGATGATTTAACCAAAATTAGCTTCTAAGCAGCCCTGGCTGAAGGGAGAATTAATTAACAGACATCAGTTGAGTTTGTTATTAATAGATAGAGAAGAGAATGAAATAAAAACGTTGAAGGGGGTTAGCCGGTTAGGCCCTGGCTTTATTTCTTCTAAATGATTGTTACAGCAATAATGATGATGATCGTCATCATCATAATAATAAAACAATAATTTGACTAGACGCCTGGGGCCGAAATTTCCGTCTCTCCCCCTGTCATAAACCCCCAAACCATGGCAGGACCGGCGAAATGTGGTTAAGGAGAGAGCCAGAGACGCGGTAGGAAAGAATGGTGGTGAGAAAGGGCCGGGAAGGTTTGTGCGCCCGAAGAGTCTCGGCTGCCGCTGCCGGGCTGTCTCGGTCGCTGCTGGAGCGGTGACTGGCGAGGAACCAGCTGTCTAGGCTGGCGCAAGAAGGCAAAGAAAAAAAAAAAAAAAAAAACAAAAAAAACGATCGCGGGAGGGGGGCATCAAAATAGTTAGCAGCGGCAGGTTCCAAGTACCCCGGGCCGAGCCGCGCGGCGGGGCGAGAGTTTAACCACTGGAGGTAACCGAATTAAAAGGCGCCTTAGCAACTCTGCTCCGGGACTTTGCCCAACTGGTCTCCAGGCTGCAGCGCGCGGAGGCCTGGCTGATGGCGGGACAGTGGGAAGGGATAAGGTGCAAGTGGGGATCCCAGAGCTAGGATCCAGAAGAGGGGGTGGGGAGCAGCCCTACCCAGCCGAACACGTCTATTTCCCTTTGCCTCCATGTTGGAAAAATTCAGGCTCCATCTGGCTCCTCCGAAGGGCGGGAGGGAGAAGGTGGCTCCCGGCTTCTCCCCAGGGTCTCGCTTGAAAAGGGAGGTAAGCCCCTTTCCCGCACACAGACACCCCAGAACCCCACCTTGCCAAGCCCACCCCTGGGAGAGCCAGGGAAGGTAACAATAGCTGGAGAAACCCCAGGAGAGAAGATAGGCCACCTTCCAGGACTTAAAAAAAAAAAGATGAAAAGAAAAAAAAATAAAAGAATCAGGAAGGTAAGAGAGAGGGAGAGAGAGGTTCCACTCTTCTTAGCAACCGGGGGGAAATTTTAGCCCTGGATATGGCTGCTGGAAGGAAAAGAGAAAAAAAGGAAGAGAAGTAGGAAGAGAAGAGAGAGAGGGAGAGGGAGAGAGACAGAGAGGGAGAGAGGGAGGGGGGGAGAGGGAGAGAGAGAGAGAGAGTCAGTCGCTGCGTGGAAGGAAGCTTAAAGCTTGTGAACTCTTCTTGAACCGAGATTGGAGTCATATGGGCCATAAATCATTGAGACATACTCTCCGCCATTCACAAACTGATAGCCTATTTCAGTCCAGCTTACCTTAGCCACCGACGAGGGGAGAACAGGCAGACATAATATATATTCACATCGAGCCCCAGCGCGAGCGGCAGGCGAGAAATCTCCCCTCCTTGAAGGCAAAGGAAAAAAAGACCACTGTTTAAAGCCGCGTCGCACCCCCCTCCCCAAAGCCACCCGGGCTGGGGAGCCCGAGGGGCAGACCGGCCGGCCAGGGGAGCCGCGCGGCGTCCGCTTCAATTCACTCGGCTTAGGAGCTAGGGGGTGCGCAGGAGGGAGGGGGTGGGGGAGCGGGGAAAAAAATAGAAGACCGAAAGGTGCTGGGGCGGCTGGGCTGGCGGAGAATCCAGCTCCGGGCTCCGGCTCGGCCAAGCCGCCACAGTGCGGTTGCCCTATAAGACTGGTACGCCCTACTCGCTGTAACAATGGCCTCTGCTTTTGCACAGGGAGGAAAAAACCACACACACACACACACACACACACACACACACACACACACACAAGCTCACCCCCCACCTCTCCCCCTTTAGCAAGCATAGATGCCTGATAAGGAGGGAAAGGTGATGGTAGTGGTGATGAGCGCTGGTGGGGGGTCGGATTTTAAGTAACCCCCCCCCATACATAAGAGTGAGAAGCAAAGAGGATAGAGCACGCTTTGGTTTGGTTTTAGGAACAGGTAAATTTTTACATCGACATGGAGGAAGAAAAGAGCAAAACCTAAAGAAAGCTGATGGAGTTCACAGCTCCCCCCACCACCTCCCATCCCACTAGTGAACCATTATGCTAATTTGAGAAGTGGCCTCCGGAGGCCTAGTCAAAGGCGGTTCAGGCTGAGGAGCAGTCCTGGGTGCCCCTCCTGCGTTCAGTCCAAGTTGGAGCACCAAGACTTTTTCTTTCTTTCTTTTTTTTTTAAGTAGTTTCAGTCCTTGGAGAGTCTTAGCTGGGTCTCCCGCCCTTTCTGGCTCCCTCTTTCTGAATCTTCTCTGTGATTCTTCTTTTCTGCACACCTTCTTCCCCCCCACCCCCATGTCTCCACACCCAGGTTCTAATAGGGGAGGGAATGAGGCCAGTTTTTTTTTCAAACATTCCCCCCCCCCTTTTTTGAGAACAGACAACAAGCGGTGAGTGATGATTTAAAAAGCCCAGAACATCTTGCAGGGGGAGTGGGGTGGAGGGGAGGGTGACTAAAGGAGGACCCTGCGGTTTAGCTAGAGCTCCCGACAGACAGGCAAGTAGAAGAGCTATAAAAACTTTGCTGAGAAGTTTCTGTTAAGATTCTCGCCTCCGGATAGGCAGAGAGGTACTAAGGATGTTTGTACTTCTAAGAAGATGGGAAGAATTAGCAGAATGGTTTAATTTCAAATGCCCAGGCAGACGATGAGATAGAGGAAGGTTATTATTATTATTCAGTGCAAAACCCATTTGTTTTTCTCTGCTCCGTGAGATTTATGATTCTTGGCACAAGTGAGGGTATCTACAAAAGCTAACGTTTTCTTAGGGTGTGTTAGAGCAAGGCAGGAAAAGGCAAGGAGGGGCCTGTAGGAGGAAGGCGGGAGCCAAGAATGTAGGTGTCTGCAACTTTAGGGCAGGGGGTGGGGAAGATCCATTGGTGGTGGGAAAAAAAGAGAGAGAGAGACACAAAAAGATCATTAGGGCATTTCTCCAAACAGAAGTGCTTGAGACCTGGCCTAACTGCTGACTCGGGGGCTTAGGAGATAAAATAGAAGTCTCTCTTTTCCAGGAGGGTAGCTTGGGGATTGGTTCTCTTAACTTCATAGAGACAGACACAGCCCGGACTCTATGATTTCCCGATTTAGAGCACTTGGCTTTTGCCTTCTTTCATCTGGATGCACCGGACCAGGCCACAGAACTGGAAAGGCTCAGGTGAGAGAGACTTCCAGCTACAGTCTCGCCTCCCACATGGGGAGACAGGGTCTGCTTCCCATGCATAGGCTCTTCTTTGGGGGTGAGAAAAAGGTGGTCCCTGGCTTCTTCCCCCCACACCACTATTTCCAGGCCCACCAAAGTAGGCCATGGGGGCTAGGGTATTTGTTTTTTTCCTGGAGCCTTGCCACACAGAAAGGGCTCCTGTGGCTACTTACCCGCCACCAATAGGAGTCACTCCAGGAACCCTTAAATGCACTATATTGAGGAGCCCACTCTCCATCTGGAGTTGATGGCTGAAGGAAGTTGGGGGTGGTTAAAAGGGAAGATGTGAGCCTACTTTATTGTTTATTAGTAGTAGCAAGAAAAGAAAATATGGGATATCAAGGCTCAAGCAAGGACCCTCCTAAAGGGCTATTCTGAGATTAACCAACTCCATTGGAAGATCTACAGGGTTACACCCAAAGAAGGAGGCTTTGGGGGAATCTATATCATTGACCCCCCCCCCTTTAGACTCTTCAGTTCTACTATTATTATTACTGACTAGAGATGGTCATGTGGTATATGAGAACTGGTCACTTTTCAGGCTAAGCAACTTTACATGGAGGAAAAAGAAAAAAACCCACGAATAAGAAAAAACTAGCCACTTGGGGCCTTAAAGAGCAGCATTTACCTGAGAGATGAGCGGGCCTGGAGTCTCCCTGGAGGTGGAAAGTGTTCCAGATATTGGCAGGAGACCCTTTCCCTCTCCAGTTTCCCCTATGCCTTCTGGCAGCCTTACACCCCCAAAGTGGACCATCGAGGGTGGGAGCAAAAAGAAGAACTGAAGCACAAAGACCGGCCTGGAGAAACACCCCCAAATGGGGTAGGAACTGAAATGAGGGGGTTTTAATCAATTCCAGAGAACAGCACCCACATGGAATACTTGGGATGTGGTTAGAGCTCAACTTGGTTTCTTTCTCAACTTTCTTTCTTTCTTTTTCAGAGGTTTGAGGGAGCAACCAGTAGCCTCAGCTGATACTGGGAGTGGCAAGATGGTGGAGGGGACAGGGAAACTGGTTAGGAAGTGTTGCAGCAGGTTAGCGATCTATGTGATTTCAAGGGACAAAGGCAGAGTAGTGAGAAGCTAGGCCCTGGGGACTCAGGGAGGAGGGAAACTGGGGTAGAGTCCCAGGAAAGACTTTGGAAACTGAGACAAGATTTGAGGGTGATTTTATGATTTAGGGATAGTTAAGGCTAGAGAAAAGGAGAGGAATTCATCCTAATACAAAGATGAAAACAAGAAACTTGGGTAACTCTGTGGTGTGTGTGTGTGTGTGTGTGTGTGTGTGTGTGTGTGTGTGTTAAAGAGAAAGCCAAAAAGAGGAAACCAGGAAGACATTCTTACCCTTTCTCCCTCCCCCATACTCAAATCCATCAAAGAGCAAACAAAAATTGTCTCAATTTTCTCTTTTAAAAATCAAATTCTGATCCCAGCCTTGGGGTGGCCAAGAATCCCACTCCAACTTTAAACAGCAGAAAATATCCTTGTCCCCATAAGCTTGCTGGAGCCTAGAGCTGAGAACTAGGGTGGGTGTTCTCTCCTTGTCTGCTTCCTCTGCCCCACTCTTTTTGAACCTTGCTGCTCAACTTCATGGCGGCCCTCCGGGAGGATGAAGTTCTTCCATATGGGAATCCCCGTCTCTTCTTAAATATTAATAAAGATTTCAAAGCTCATGTTTGTAAAAAGGGAGATTTTGCTAATGAAAGTGGCTCTGGAGACATTTGAATTCCCAATCCCAGACACTAAAATGCCTGAATGAAGGGAACAAAGGGGCATCGGATAGGAGAAGAACCAGGTGCCTTTGCCAAGGCGGGTACAGACTCAATTCAATGGTAATGTGAAAGGAAGGGGGGGAAGATAAAGACCGCCCCAATGACGCAAGAGAAGAAAAAAAAGCCAAGTTGTGTTTTTTCTGCACCCCTTGCTGAGGCTACAAGGATGAGATTGTAAGAAACAAGATATTCGCAAGGATCTACAAAGGGTACTAGGTGTCCACAGAGGCCCCCTGGGGGGCTACCTATGGGCAATAATCTTGGGGTGACAACAGGAGCAGATAGGCTCCTTGGTAGACAAAGATAGGTTTCTAAATCAGGGATGCCACCTCGTCTAAAAGCTCAGTAGGGGAAACCCCACCCCTGCCCAGTGTGGAAACAAAGGTGGGTAAGATGGAGAATGCGGAGAATCTTGGACAGTTGGGGGGATGATGGGGAAGGGAGAGAGATGTTAGTTAGACAGGCACAGGGGCCCAGTCCACTTTGGGAGTGGGTCTTTCCTGACAGATTGGATGTCTCTCTCCCAGTGACCTCTGTTTCCAAGACAATAACTCACTGGATTAATGACCAATCAGCCGGAGACCTACAAATAGAAAACTCCAAAGTCAGAATGGGACAGGGGCAAAGTCTAGGCCTGCCAATTCTTTTGTGATTTTCTCTTCTAAAATAGGTTTGGAGGAGTGGATTATCTTCTCAGAAGCTGATCATTCTAAGGGTGAAGTTATTGGCCTTCTACTTCCCACCCTAGAATTCATAATCCAAACTATCTTCCTAAGGCAGCCTAAAATTCTCCCTAACTCTTCTGGCTTCCTAATGTTCTCAATTCCATAAGCAATTTCCCATTCACACAACAATGCAATGGGAAGCCAGAAACTACTACTTTCAAGCTTTATGTCTCCCCAGTTGGAGCAAGACATGGGAAACACATCAAGAACAGAGTGGGGGAGGGGGTCTTCCACCTTGCAGGCCTTCCATTCAGGCTGTCCTGGAAGGACAATTAGTGTTGTATCATGGTCCATTATGTGTGTATGCCTTCTCCCAGAAAAAGATCTAAAAATTCAGGGGTGGGGGGTGAGCCTGTGGGGGGAATTGTACCTGCTGTGGGACTCCAAACTGGGAAACCATAATACAGGCCTTGGGCTAATGTAGGAGGTACCTCAGAAGCTGCATTCTGAACACTTCACCCTAAGTTTAGCAACTGACAGGGAGAGTCCTATTGGGTAAAGCTAAGTCATTTCTTCAGTCACTTCCAAATGCCAATCCTAGCCCAGTTCAAGAAGCCAGCCTCTATCCACTGCCTCCATTTACCATTGCTTTTGACCTAGATGCCTCTTTTGCTGAGAATAAGGAACTCTTCAGGAGAAATGAGACTCCAGAATCTGTGGAATTTCTATAGACAATTGAGTAATCATCTACTCTTTTAGTCATAGGCAAGCTCTCTGAATATTGCCAATAAAGCATGCAGTAACTTACTTAACCAGTCACTCACAGAGCTCCAGAAAGCATAAAGAAGTTGCTCCCAAATACTAACCCACAGAAGATAGGCACACAAAGAGGTCACCAAGATCACAGCTAAGAAAGACTCATGGAGTGTCCAGCCCAATTCTGCTATTGTTACAGATAGGGAAACTGAGGCTAGAATAGGAAAGAGACTTATCTTCAGTCATACTTGGGATAGACTTGGGCGTTGGAAGAATGAGGTTCTACACATCCTAACTTGGCTGTGTGACCTAAGATAGGGCTTTCCTTGGGACACAGTGTCCCCCCTTTTTAAAGGCAAGGTATTTGTGTAGAGGGTAAAGGTTGGATTACATGGTTCCTGAGGTTCCCTTTTGGATTGCGGGTCACTGCTTCTCTATTTGCTAATACAAAAATGACAACAAACAGCAATAATCAGTTCAGCCAATAAGTGCACCATAGTTGTCAGATGCAAAATAATTTGCTTTGGGATTTATAAGCTTATAACCTTACAAACCTTAGTCCTGGTCCTCCTTAGCCTCACAGAAGTACACATATTGGTTTTCACTGCTTCTCTTCAGCGTGTGGGGGAGTGTTTTCTACCCTCATTACTAAATAAAAAGTACTATTTTTGGATGTAGAATCAGAGCAGTAAATAATTAATTTGTATAATTAGAGGGGGAAAGACTTCAACCTGGCAATTTTTAACCAGGCATCAATGCATCCATTGTACCAGCCTGGTCTTCTCACCCCACCCCCACCTCCTTCCACGCACCTACCAACTGCCCCCAGTTACCCTTCCCCCTATTAAAAAGCGGCGCTTCCAGGATGGCTCACAGGGTGTCCAGAGCCAGACTCCACTTCTATCCCAACAAAGTTATGTTTTCCGCTGTGTTCCTCCTAAGAGATCCTTCTGCTGGCCGTTGCCCCTGGAAGCTTAATTCCCTACTCCACAAAGCTGTGGTTGGTCCCCCCCCACCAGCTCCTGAGAAACAAGTAATCCACCTCCCCAGCCCAAGATGCCCCAACAATGCAGAGGGTTTTGCATTTCAAGAAACACCCATTAATATCAATTTACTTCACTGAAACCTCAGGTTCTTCATCAAGTTGATGATTTATGATAAAATCAATTAAATTACGGCCACTTAGGGCCCAGCCGCTTCCTCTCAGATTTCATTGGTGCGGGGTCCAAGTGTCTGGTGGAAAAATGCAAGTTTAGCTGGAGGCGAGGAAAGATAATTCTGCGGCTGAGAAAATTTAATGCAAAACAATTTCCAGGCAAAGCCAGTGTCTAGGCAGAAATGCAAGAGCCACCAGTTGGCCTGCGGAAATAACTATCTGGGGGTCAGAATGCTTTCCTCCCCACCCCCATTATCTTGCCTGGCTTCCTTATTTTATACATCTTCCTGCTCACTTGTCTCCCCCAGCCCATCCTACCACCCAACGGAGTCCTTGGAAGAATTTGAGCAGTAAAGGTTGTACTCAACTCTGTCAGAAATCCAGCCCAAAAACACTGATCTGATTTCCCCTGCCATACTATGTCTTTTTATCTTCACCCTCTCTTCTCTTAGCCTGGCCATGCTCACTTATTCCTGAGCCTCCCACCACTGAGTTACAGGTACACCGTGAAAGGCAGGCTGTGTGGCCAGGCAGCACTTGAGGAAAGGGTAGCAGGCAGCACCTGAGGAAAGGGTAGCAGAGCAGCAGCTAGCAGCCAGGATACCGGTGGGCTCTGCTGCATGAGACTTTGGGAGGAAAGAAAACACAGGCCAGCAGGAAGAAGCGACTACCTCATGGACAAAGCATCAAGTTGTGCCCAGGGTCACCCCATTCCAGAATACCAGGAAGAGAGGACGCTCAGTCTTCCTCTTGATTCCCTCCCTGTGTCGGTTCACAAAGTGATTCAATAAAATGTACTCAACGAACCCCGGCCACAGCACGCCTATACCCGACCTGATGCACAGACCTGCTCCCAGGGCGCACAGACACATCTACACGTGTGCTTGCTTGCACGCCTGCCTCCTTATGCCTCGCACAGAAGAACCACACCCTTCGTCCGCAAAGACACCGTCCCTAAGGTCTCCTCACACCTGGGAAAATAAATCCTAGTGCATTCAGCCTGGCATTGCCTCGCACCCCTAAGAAAGGGGCTTCTCCCCAGCCTCTGCTCTGCTTGGTTTTTGGTTTCCAGAGTAGGCAGATAGTAAACACAGCCTCTCTGCAGCCATAAATCAGCCCCGCTCCTACCTTCTCAGCTTAACACCAGCGTCCGCGCAAACCGTTGTAATTTCAGCTTCACATAACCCCTAGGTGCTGAAGGGCTGGACCACAGTGGCAGCGGGACTGAGAGCAGGGCTCAGTCTCACATTTCCTTCGCCACCCACTGCTCCTATCCCAGCCGCAAAACCCTCCAAAGTCTCCGGTCCCTTTCCAGGGCTGGAGAACTCTGGGATCCCTAAACCGGCTCTGTTTGCGGACCCACGTTCTTTTCCCACTCACCCTACACCTCAGGGTCCTAGACCCTTTTCTTAGCTTTACCCCCACCTCTGGAAGCGGCTCCGACCTTTGCCTCCCATGCCTATCCTGGCTTGACCCTAAAGAGACCTGGAGGTTGGGGTCTGGGCGCCCCTCTTCCCACCCCAATCAGACTCGGGGCGCTGAGCTCGGCACCGCACACTCACCTGTGCGCTCTCCCGCTAGGGCGCGGGCAGCAGTGGGCGGCCGGGCGCGGGGGGCGCGCGGAAGCAGATGGCTAGGCCGAGGACCCCGGGTCCCGGCTGGGACCGCGCCAGTGCTGCCGGTTTCATCCCGGTTACTCCGGCCCCGGAGGCCCCGGGACGTCCCGCTGAGCTGGGGTGGGGGGAGGCCCAGATGAGCTTGCCCCCACCCCACTACCGCCCCGCCCCGCCCCCGGCTTTGTTTGGCCTCGTTGGCCACGGGGTCCGAAGCCGGGCGCGGGAGGATCCTGTATTCTCGGGGTGCGGCCGATCCGAGGCGCCCCTTTTCTGAGAAGCAGGGGTGCTCGCTCCACCAGGGCCTGCTCGGGGCTTCGGGAGAACCCCGGACAGCTGGGACACGAAGCGTGGGCTCAGACTTTGAGAGTGGACCAAATTGCCGGGCAAGAAGAGAGGCGACTGACAGGCCCCAAAGAGGCGAGGGGGCGCCGTGGCGGAAGGCGGGCACACCGGCAGCTCTTCAATGTCACCAGCGAAATGGGTTCCATATGTCGGACCCGGCGGAGAAGGGAGGGAAGGGAAGATAGTTTTAGGCCGGACAGGAGAGGTGGGGGTAGTCCGGAGCGAGCAGAGCTATAAAGGGATTATTGAGGAGGGTTGGAGGGCCAGAACGATGACATTGCCCCGTTTCCCCCCTCTGGTTTCTAAAGCTGCTTAGGCTGGCAGGAGCTTTTCCCTTTTTCCTTTTCTTTCCTGGAAGGTGGGGGAGGAAGCCGATTAGTAAGGGAAACATAGGGTCTGGAGTGGGAGAGAGATGTGGATTAGAGGTGAAAGTTCTTTGGTGGGCCTCTGAATCTCAGCCTCTGGAGGGAGAAACTAACCCCCCAAGAGGAAAGAGAAGCCCAGGAGTGAGAGCCTACCTCTATTCCCTCCTCCGTGGTGGACTTTGTAGGGGGAGGTCCCAATGGTTGAGATACTGCTGGTGATGAAGAAGAAAGAGAACAAAGTGTTCAGGACATCTTAGCCATTCCCTGGCACTTGAGATCCTACCTCCAAAGGTCTCATCCCCAATTTAGGGCCTTCAAGGACCACACTAGGGGCTGTGACTTCTGAGATGGTCTCAGCTCTGGTCAGTTTCCTATAAAGAAGGCTACAAGTGCTCCAAAGGGAAAAGGATTTTGGAAGCTGGAGATTCCCAAAGTACCTCCCCCATCTTTGCTCCCCCCCCCATGTCTGTTGTCTCCATCCCTTTCTAACAGCCCTTTTGTCTTCTCCCATTCTGCTCCTGAGTGAATTTGAATTGAGCCCTGGGAAGGACTTCAGGTGTTTCCCCAGAAATCATTTCCAGGCTTCAGCCTGCCCTTCCTTCTGCTCCACTTGGGACCCTCTCCTTGGTGAGTGCATCTCCTACCTTCAGGGAGAAACCCTTCTCTAGAGGGAAGGGGTCAAAGGAGCAGTTTCCTCTCCACTTCCTTTCACTTAGTTCTGCCTAGTGAGTTCCTAGAAGTTGTTGGTCCTGCTTCAAGGACAACCTCTTTTCTCCTCTGCCTTTGTCCACCCCCCCAACCCCATAACCTCTCCTTGGGCTCAGCCTAGGCTTTCCACCCTACAAAATAAAAGTTCTCTCTCTCTCTCTCTCTCTCTCTCTCTCTCTCTCTCTCTCTCTCTCTCCTTTTCTTCCTCTGTTTATCTGAATCCTCTCTCTCACTCCACACCTTTTTTTTTTTCAATTTCTCTGGTCATCAAAGCATTAACAGCCTGGTATCTTAAAGACACAGTGATAGATGCTACATTTATACAGAGAACAGGCATGAGCAGGTTCTGGGGAGGAGGAAACTGATCAGCAACTTTCCTGGCATTCCATCCTCCAAAACATTCTACCCCACCTCTAAACAGCACGAAAGAATATCCAAGAGATGGGAGCAGGGGGCTGATAGGAGGTAAGGTCCTTTAAGGATAAAGAAACCAAATGCACACATATAACAACAACAGCAATAATAAAGTCTTTTCAAAGTTTCTGGTTCAGAGTGAATCTCTAAGAGCCTGGAGAGAGAGCATCAGGCCTGATGGGAGGGGGAGGGGGTGTCTAGTAAGGGAACAGTGACTGAAAGATAATGGTGGCGAGGGATGTTCTCTTTGCTTTGTCTCCTGGGAAAGTCTATGTGAGAGTTGGAGAGAGGGAGAGGGGGACGCCAGTGCCACCTCCTATCCCCAGGGCCAGAGGAGACAAAGACCTGAAAGGAACTGAGAGAATGAAGAGAGGGGAAAATGTGTGTGTGTGTGTGTCTGTGTCTGTGCTGTGTGTGTCTGTGTGTGTGTCTGTGTGTGTCTGTGTGTGTGTGTGTGTGTGTGTGTGTGTGTGTGTGTGTGTGTGGTCAGATTGCACAGGAAAGGGGTAAAAAAGCAGAAAATGGTTAGGGAAGAAAGAGTTGAAAACATGGAAACAGGGACCCTTAGGAACAGCCCCCTAGCAATCTCCTGCTGGCTATAGGACCTAACCCAAAGACTAGATCCTTCAGCCCCCACCCCAACTTTTTCCCCAATCCTCCAAAGCAGATTGAATTAAGAATCTAGTACAATTCTATTATTACTCTTGCAATCACTATTATTATTACACTACTACTATTACTACTACTACTTCCTTTCAAGGAAGGACAGAATCCTTAACCCTTTCATAAGGACATCAAGACTTTGGCATAAATTCTAGAGCACAAATTGGGGGTGAATACTCCCTCATCTTTATATAGGAACACCCACACAGGGAGGAAGGGAGAGAAGGGGAGACTGAATACACCAGTTCCCATGTGAAAAACTTTAGTGCCTACCTTCCACATGAAGAGGGTGTCCCTAACATTCGAGCGTGTTTGGGGAATGAAGTTGTAAGGCCTGGAGCCTCTAGTGTCTCAGATGTTTTCCCCCACCCAACCCTCCCTACCTTCAAAAACTAGCTCCTAAATCCCAGGCTCTCCCCAATCCCTTTTACCAAAGCTGGAAACTTATACATTCCAGCCTTACTTCTTTGCCTTCTCTTTCATCTTTCCAAACCAGACTCCTGTTAATAAGAATGGGGCTCAGTGCCCACTTGGAGCGGAGTGTGGCATTGAGAGTCCTGGATGCATCAAGGACGAGGGCCCATGATACCCCTATCCCATTAGGATGATACCATACATAATTAATACCCGCATAGTGTCACTTTGATTTTCCTGCTCAAAGGTTTACACTAACAAGCAGAGTTAAGTATTACAGATAATAGTAGCTATAACATCAGCTGGTCTGATTCCAACCAGGGAAGGAGGCAACCAGCTGTCTGGATTGGGAGTTGGCAAAGGTACTGGCCCCCTCTGTCCCCTCATCCATCACAAGTTTGGGACACAGTATAGGAGGTCTCCCGAAGCCACCTCTGTCTTTGCTGTTGACCACCCGCCTCTTTGCTAATGGAGAAAGACTGGCCTCTTCCACACGAAATATTAGGAGAAAGTTACCAGCTCCTGATCCATACTCCAACTGCCCTGCCTCTGAATCAGGACTAAGGCAGAGGAACACACTCTAGGTTCTGAAATACCCTTCGACTTCTCAGGACGACCAGATTCCAGGAACATTTCTTTTCTGAACAAACTTAAGAGAAGTTCTCCCCCATTTTAGCCCCAAGGATGCCACACCAGAAAGAGAGGGAAAGAGAGAGGGAGAGGGAGAGGGAGAGGGAGAGGGAGAGGGAGAGGGAGAGGGAGAGGGAGAGGGAGAGGGAGAGGGAGAGGGAGAGGGAGAGGGAGAGGGAGAGGGAGAGGGAGAGAAAGTCTCACTATCCAGGAAACTCTTTGTTTCAGGAGGTAGAAGGAAAGCTCCTAGGGTATGAATTCATTTCCTTGTTTTGTTACCCAGGAGGGTGAGGAGTGGAGGCTTTTAGCTTCTCTGGCTGCCCTTCACCCTTTGCCTGACTCTATTGTCTCCCCCAATTTGGGTAGCTCCTTCTCCACCCTCAACAGCCGCCATACATACCAAGCCTTTAAATGAAGCTCTAACGCTCTAACAACGAAATCCCTCCTGTCCCCTTGCAATTGCACGACATTTCTACCATGTCCCCAGCGATTACAAAAACCTTTGCTTTCAAATCCAGTAATTTCTTCCTTTGCCTCCACCAATCTTGCCCGCAGGCTCCTCCTGCCTTCGGAGTTGGGTTTATTCACCCAGGCTGGAGTCAAAAGGTGCCAAACTCCTGGAGTAATGACTGAAGGAGGAAGCTCTCCTTGCCACTGCAATGTTGGCTCTACCGGATTCACAAATAAAATTTTTATATTAGGTCGTGGTCTTTCACTGGATTTATATGCCAATGAGGCATTTCTGGTTTACCAAATTTATACAAATCTTGCCTTAATTGATAATCACAGATGCTGTAATTTAAGACCTTGAGCTACAGAGCTTTCATATTAACTGCTGATCTATTACTGTAAATCGTCTAAAATAACCAACTCTCGGGAGCAGAGCAGAGAGGGAGGAAGTGCCTCCAACTCTCTCCCAGCCACAGAACCACCCCAGCTTCTACATCATTTTCCGTGAGAAATGATTTATCAAAGACACGACCATAAACAACACAACTCACTCACAAACACATGCAGACGCGCAGGCACATGCACACACACCACACACACACACACACACACACACATACACAGAGGATGGCTGACATGCCGGCAGAGAAACTGACACCCATATTGCTATAAATCAAGAAAAAGGTTGGAGGAGAGAGAGAGGGAGTGAGAGAGAGAGAGAGAGAGAGGGGAAGAATATTCCAAAAATCTCTATGCAGTGCCTCAATGGGTGTAAACACAGACGATCATGTGAAGAGAAATGGCAGGAAATGAAGATGGCTATTTGTCACATTTTACGACAATAACATTAATAACAAACAATAAATTTACATGGACATATAAGATGCGGTAGGTAGTGAGAAATCCCTTCTACTTACAATACCCCAGCCCGCGGTGTGGCTCCGGCTGCGGGGCTGTTTTATTGCTGCCTCTCTTTCTCTCTCTCTCTCTCTCTCTCTCTCTCTCTCTCTCTCTCTCTCTCTCCCCCTCTCTCTCCCTCTCTTTTTTTTCTCGGGTAACAGGCTTGTTTTTCAAAGGACAGTTGAATTGCACGTCAGAAACAGGGAAACCAAGCCTGCGATTTTCCTGACGAATACATATCTATTCTGCAACCTCGGCATTAATTATTTAATGAATCACGTGACCAGGAGGGGGGAAGGGGGTCTTTCGATTTCAGGCTCAAAGGACCACTATGACCTTCCCCTTCAGGAGGAGAAATTTTCCTGCGAAATAGGCTCCCCCCAACCCACCAATGGAAGAATATCGTGGTCTACTGTCTCCCACATGCACATCTGCACCTGGTCTATCTAGAGCTCCCTACCCCCCCCCCCAGGCACACACTTACCCACAGCCCACCTCTCCTGTCTCCCTTCTCCTCCTGCTTCTGCTTAGTTCCTAGAGGTTCAGACATCATCTGTAGGGGCGTCGGAGTGGGGGTGGGGTGGGCACACAGCTCTTCTCCAAGCCCCTGCTTTTCTTAGCTTCCAATTCATATCCTGTAGGACCAAGGTTCCTTTCCAACCGCATTCTCTCCCCCACGCCTGGTGTATATTTATTTTAGTGGAATCCACTCTTTCTAAACAGTCAACAAGATTTCTAAAGAAACCAGCTGGAGAAGAAAAACTCTACATAAGTCCTTGTTAACGTGTGTATAAGACACGCAATGGGAGCTTTAAATTCTCTCTTTTGCTCTTTTGGAGATCTCTGAAAAGTCAGAAAAAGGTGCAAAGCGAAGAGATGACCCTGGAGCTTCCAGAACTGAGTCACCACAAGGGGGATCCCCAAGCCCCCCCTTGTGTTGTGACTACCATATGTAACCAAATGCACAGTTCAAAAATAGGCTTCAGAGACAAAGACCAAGGCTTCTACACAAAAGAAGTGGGCACCCAGACTCTCCAACTATATTACATCCCTTCTCAGACCCCGAAATTCACCAGTGAAGACAGCTGGAGATCTAATGAGAAAAGAAAGAAAATTCTGGAGCCAGGCTGGTACCCAGCCTGAGTCTCTGTTTTCTGGGTATTAGTATCCTGGGTTTCCAATCAAGCAGACAATGGAGACTGATCAATTGTAGAGTGGGGGGGGGTGCACATTTAAGTGTTAAATACAAGAAGGGAGGAATTCGTCCCCTGGGCAGAGAAAGGGGAGGTAAAAAATAAAACCAAACAGCATCAAAATCTCCCAAACTTCACAAGTCATAAGGGAATCTGAGTCCCTGGCTGAGGTAGGGGGTGGGGATGCAAAGGGAAGTGGAAAGACATTCCTAAGAAGTCGCTAGCTGCACATTCCCTCCTTATCTATGTCTTCAGCTCTGGGGTCACACAGCCCACCAGACAGCCTTGTAATGGGGAAGAGTAAACGGTCCTAGGACGGAGAGCCCGGGGCTGAAGGGTCTCCAATGGTTGTTTAGACCAAAAGGGACTCATGAGAAGGCGGAGGGTCTCTTCCAGTAAACCATATACTGGGTTTGCCTTGGTGATTCCAGAGGCAGCGGGACCCCTAGGAAAGGGGAATCCTTTCTGGGATCCCGACCCCACAGGATAGGAGGGCCAGGAGCTCAGACTCAGTAGTGGGGGGCAGGAGTGGGGGCCCTCCGATTGCCCAGGTACAAAACACAGACTGTTATTGAATTCATTCTGATCCCGGCTCCTGCGAGGACAGCTGATTATTGCAAGGTCTTGGCTAGGAATCCATTAAAAAGTGAAATAGGCACCAGAAGTCAAATGAGGAGAGAAGAGTGGAAGAGAGGGAGCGGGAAAGAGAGCGAGAGAGAGGAATGTGTCAGAATGGGAAGGGGGGGAAAGATAGCAGTCTTGAAAAACCGAAAGTAGCAATCCTTACAGCCTAGAAATTATTTTTGACAAGAAAAAGGAGAACAGATCCGCAGGAAGGCCAGGCCAGGGGGTTCAGTTCCAACCGCGCATACACACTCTTTTCAGATGCTGGGAACTGTCCACGTTCAAATAAACAAGCGCTTGAGCGCCGGCCTGAACGCTTTCTCGCGGGCGATAAAGCGAACGTTTAGACTGTGAGAAAGGCGAGATTGATTTACGAATCTGAACGCGCCCGGTTTTACGGCCGATCACAAATCCCTCACCGCTCAACTCACACTAGGGAGACTTCTCAGAACTCTGTTCTCCAATCAAAGCCCACTCTACCCTCGGCTTCCCGGGCAGACCCACCACCTCCAAGATTCTGGCAGCCGTACACGTAGGGGAAGCAGAGCAGAAGGCCCCGGGAACCCGGGGAGGTCAAAAGTGTGGAGGGCCCTAGAACTGTGGAAAGTGAGCTCCGGCAGCTAAGAAGATCTGAATCTGAGAATGAAAGACAGGGATTTCCTATCATGCACCCCAGTTTTCCTGTTGCCATCCTCATCTCTCCACGAACCCCTAATGCTCACATAGCATAGAGTCCCAGGTGATTCTTTCGTTAGCTACCTGCCTTTTTGGGTAATAATTACTCATCCTCCTGAAGTCCCAGATATTTTCAATCTAGAAGTGTCCTGGCTTGCCTTTCTACTCACCTCTTTCCTCTCTGAGGCCTCCAGTCCTCCCAGACCCCTAGAAGATGCTAATCATGCCTGTTTCATTAATTGCCTGAGAGAGTTTCCACCACCACCACTACCACCATCTCCACCCATTACAAGAGGAAATTTTAGAAAACGCAAACCAACGCCTCACAGAACCCACAATAACATTGCTTCTTGTGTTAATCTAAGGTGAAGGAGTGTGTGTGTGTAGAAGACTCTCAAAGTGTTTCCCTCTTTCATCTCTTTACCCTTCTCTCTCCCTTGATGTGTCTTTAACACAACAAATACAATGCAAATATGTCCCAGGCTCCAGTTTCAGCGAATCTTTCATTCATCTCTTAACGTTAAAAGTTTCTGCAAACTTCTGTTTGCATGGCAAAGTGGGCTCTGGAAGTACATAGAGCAGCCTGTACCAATCTTTCTCTCCCCACTCCCATTTCTCTTGTTTGGCTAGCCAGTGAGGGTGCAATTATAAGGTTGGGGTGGAGAAGATGATTATAGAAATAGCTTTCTAAACAAAGGAACCAAGACATGGGTGAGACTGTACATTTGGTTGTCAGAGGACAAGAGTTCAAAGTGAGGGTGAGACACACACACATACAGAGAGAGAAAGAGAGAGAGAGAAAGAGAGAGAGAGAGAGAGAGAGAGAGAGAGAGAGAGAGAGAGAGAGAGAGAGAAAGATCTCCAAAGGAATGTTCTGGGAGGAGAGCCCACCCTCTCCAATCAATTCAGAGGTTTCTTCCTAAGCCTAGAGCCTCTGAGGATTGTGTCTGCCTAACCTCTCATATCTTATCCCTTTGTCTCTCTCCCCTCGGCTCCCTCCAAGCAAAGCCAAAAAGAAGATTCACAACTGGACCTGGGAAGGAAGTGGAACCTAGTGTAGGTATCAACGCCCGACCAGCATTCTACTCCCTAATTATGGGGCCTTTGGGCAAACATCTTTAATTCCTTCTCTCCCCAATAGACAGCAATCAAAATAATCCAGAAATTCCAAAATAACAAGGAAGAGTCTGGGGAGAGAAACGAAGGGACACGTGACCCAGAGACCCCCCTCTCTGAAGAGGTGTGACTTTCCCTCCAGGGCAGGAGGCAAGAGCCAGAACAATGTCCAGTCTAAGAGAGGTCAAGGGGCTTCCGAGGTCATTTTGTGGTTCTAATACTGAGCTAATCACCTAGAAAACGTGGCCTCTCCATGAACTCTCTCTCTCTCTCTTCCTCTCTCTCCCCCCTGCCAGTCTCCCGCCTCCAAACTCCAAGTGAGGCCTCAGGGTAAGAGGACCAGCACATTCAGTCAGATCCGCTGCAAAGCCACAGACTCCCCGTGCTTGAGAAGTGGAGCCTCCAGAGAGAACAGAGACCCAGAAGCCAAAAGCAAAAGCAAACAAACAGGCTCAGGGAGGAAGGGCCGCTGGAAGGAACAGAAGAGAAGCGTTTCGACTGCACCTAGCCTGTGAAACGAAGCAGTTTCTTGTATGTAGATCTTGTCTAGATTCCCAAGCCGACCACTTGAAGCCTGCTTCAAGTCTGGGGCACTGCATCCAAGAAATGAATCCCGCTTCTCCAGGAAGGCAAGAGTGACAGACACATCTCGCCAAGAAACCGGCACGAAGCACTCAGCGTAGACCCCCGGAGCCCCAGAAATACACTGTTTGCATATACCTTACTAAACATTAGACACAGGCACACACAGCCTCTCTCCAGCCTGCCAGTGTCTTCCAAAACCAGAAGAGCACTTCAAAGCCTCTCACAACCTTCTTCTCTGGTATTTTTCAGGGGCACTAACAACTAGGTCCTAATCGGTTCAAACTTCTCTCTCTCTCTCTCTCTCTCTCTCTCTCTCTCTCTCTCTCTCTCTCTCTGCCCCCTCCCAAACATCAGTCATCATAAAAGGCAGCAAACCTGCCCAAGCATCCGCCATATGCACCCTGCAAACTTAGTTAAAAAAGAAAAAGGAAGAGGCGAGAGCGTTTCTTCTTTTACTTGTGAAAAGAACTCATAAAAAAAAAAAAATACACCGGCCTAGGCCGGGCTTTGTTACCTTTTGCGACGCTTGCCTGCCCTCGCTCCAGCTCCTCCACGAATCCCGTATTCATGATGAAAGGTTTCTTCCAAACTGAGAGAAAAAAGTTTTCAACTTTATGGTTCCAAATTTTTCCCCCTTGCAGATCCGGGAGAGACGGGTAATACTTTTTTCCCCCAACAGCCGGTCTGCGGAGATTTGCTGTTGAATAATAACAAAGGAGAGAGGATACGTATTTAAAGAAAAGAAGTGATTAATGGTTTTCTGTATAATTCTCACATTTTTCTTAGCTCTTGTCTACACAGAATGGCTGTGAACTTTAAGCTCCATAGAAATCTTTTTTTTTTTTTAAATCCTATTCATACCTTCCAAAGAGCAGCTTTGATTTGGTTCTTTAGACACATTTGGGGGGGGGGGCAATATGCTTTTTAACAACTCTTTTCCCCCTCAACTAAGAGCTGCCATAGACATCCCCTTGCAGCTTAAGCTGCACACCAACGATCCAAACTACACAAAGCTCACCCCCCATCTTCCTCCAGATCTAGGGGCAGTTGAAAAAAATCTCTCAGTTGCATTTAAACAGGCAGTTCAACTATCCTTTCTTTCCCTCACTCCTCGGATAAGGGGTTCGGCCTAAAAGTTCCAGGCCCTACCTAGATTCCAGTCACCCCAGAGGCAACCAACTCCAGTTGCAAAAGAAATGCAAAATAAATAACAATAAAATGTGGGTGGGATTGGCTCTTTTTATTTTCTGAAAGGAGATGGGGCCAAAAAACAAAAACAAAATGACTTTTAATTGCATCCACACTCTGGAACCACAAGCTTCTGAGAGGCTATATGGCTGCATCCAGAGATGTCAGGGGGGCAGAGCCCCAAAACCGGAGCCATAGACATTAGAACTTCTTGGTTGTGCTACACAAAGGTGACCCAAGACAGACAGGGCTTTCTGAGGATCACCTATACCCCTTCCCTTCCCCCATTCCACTCTAGGGGTGACTGGAATCTCAGACACAGACAGCTATTTGGTCCCCAGTCATACTTTCAATACTTTCTATGAGAAAGAAAATGAAAATTAATACAAGAGCAGGGCTTCACAAAAGAGGCCATTTGTCTTCTTGATTATCTATTTGCTTGTCAGAGTTTGAGCTATGGCACCGGCTAGCTCCTTTGTAATATAAAAATACTCTGAAAACCTGAAAACACCCAGAAACATCTGTGCAAAAAATTAGACTCATTAAATCCTTAAACACCTCAGAGAAAAGCGATACCTTCATACGCAGGGAGGAAACAGGCCGGCCTCGCCGAGTCCTTTCTTGAAACTTTAATAACCAAAGAGCCGTCTGTCTAGAAGGAGACAGCTTAACCGCATTTTATTTGCTTATGACAAATAAATCACAATATGAAAGGCTTTGCCGTACTTAAGCCTCTCGTGTCCTACAACGAAACATTTTCCCCCCATTAGGGACTGGGATCAGACCTTCCAGTCCTTGGGATCGATTTTTTATTTTTTTGGACTAGTGGGGGAAAATTTTCAAGTCCCAAATGCAACACGCCCACCCCCAAAAGAAAACAAACCAGCTACCACAATTTGGAAGCCTCGGAGGTAGAAATTCCCACTGGAGCCTTAAAAAAAAAAAAAAAAAAAAGCCTCAACCACATCTAACATGAGGCCAAACCCACTAGAGTGCTTAACACATACACTGGGCATTTGTCCATATCATTAACATCGAGCTTCCAACAAAAACACGATGTGGTGGTCACAAGAAACCAAACATTTATTTCTGTTGTCACTCTGTACAGGACACATATTTTCACACCAATGAAAGGTTCTAGACTCAGGTAGCCTCAGAGATAGAAAGAGGCTTGGTTTGGAATGTCAGGAGAGGACGCACATGACATAAAATAATAGTAATAATAATAACATTAATAATAATAATAATAAACGAAGCAACAATGATAAACTATGGGAGAGGGCTCTGTAATATCGTCCTTCCAGAGAAGGGTCACACATTGTTAGTTCCTAATTTCACATTCATTTGTTGTCTGAGAGAAGGCCTCTGCTGTACAGCTGTGGATTGACCAGAGGATAGTTGCCCAGTTCCCAGAACCCAACCTCACCCTATCAGGCCTGCCCAGGCCTCAGCAGAAGCTCCCCCCCCCCATATCCCAGTCTCTTTTATATTTTGGGGTCAATTTCTCTAACCCACAGCATCAAGACTGCACCCAGATCCCCCTTCCTTCTGTTCCTCTCTACTACCCCCATGGTAAAAGGGGGGGTGAGCAGTCATGAGCAGTCATTTACCCCCAAGACTGGGCACAAATGGAAAGGGAGGTTGTGTGTGTTTTTGTTACCGTGGCCAAAACACTGTACTATCTGGTGCATTCTCTGGGTGTCAGGAGGAGTCGGGGGGGGGGGGGGGACAAAGAAAAAAAATCCAAGCTGTCTTCCAGCAGTGGCAGCAGCAGAGACGATGGCTGCCCAGTCCGGCCTCATTTGTTAGCTGAGTGTCGAGGTAATGGTCGCCACCGAGGCCCGATCTCTCCTGGGCAGAGTAAACAAGACGGATGGGCCCAGGCCTGGCGTCATTAAAGACGAAACACGGATCCGTCTTCAGCAAGGCTGAAAACGAGGCGCTGCAGCCTCCTCCTATTTCTCTTTCCTTTTCTTTCTTTCTTCTTCTTTTCTTTATGTTTCCTTTTTTTTTTTTTTTTTTTTTTTTTTTAAGGAAGAAAGCAAGAGACTTGAATCTTGCCTCTGGAGGGTCTCGCCCTTCTTTCTATAAATAAAGCTTCCCGACCCTTCCTCTCTGCGTTTATTCATATATATAGATAAAGTGGGGGAAGGGCAGTTATGTTTTGGGGGGCTCAAACTCCGGGTCCCTCCTGCACCCCACAACCCCCTGTGGGTGCTCACTGCCCACCCCCACCTCCCTTGGTTCGATCTCCTGGGTCGGAGGGCACTAGAGCGCAGGGGGGCCTGCGTTGGGCCGGCCAGGAGTCCCTCCGGCTGCACCCGCGGTACCACCGGAGCGGATCTTGGTATTGGGTAACTTGTGGTCTTTTTTCCACTTCATGCGCCGGTTCTGGAACCAGATCTTGATCTGGCGCTCGGATAGGCAGAGCGCGTGGGCGATTTCCACCCTCCGGCGCCTGGTCAGGTAGCGGTTGTAGTGAAATTCTTTCTCCAGCTCCAAGACCTGCTGGCGAGTGTAGGCGGTCCGGGAGCGCTTGGGCTCCCCGCCGGCGTAATTGGGGTTTACTGGACACACACAGAGAGAGGAAGAAAGAGAAAGTTTTATTGCCCCCGAAAGGGAGGAGCGAGTGCTAGCACCGGGTCTCCCTCTCCCACCTCCTGGTCTTGGGGAAAGGGCAGCGAAAAAGGAAGAGAGCCGGATGGGAGGAAAAGAAAGATCTCAAACTTTTGGAGGGGTGTGCCGTCTCTTTTGTTGCTTGTGGGGTGGGAAGCTTAGAAAGGTTCACATCTTTCTTTCCCTTGGCCTAGGGACTCAGGGGTGGGGAAATGGGGGGGGGAGTAGAAGAGGGAGGGGTTGTTGTCTTTTTAGTTCCCACCCTCATATCTCAAATCCCAACAGTGCCTTCTCCCAGTTTAAAAAAAAAAAAAAAAAAAAAACTTTGGCCCACTTCTCCAGCCAAGGAAGTAAACTGGTAGAAAAGGGGAAAAATAAATACTGGGACTTGACTCAACTCTCTTCTTAAATACGGATTACTACCTCCTCCTCCTCCTCCCCTCCTCCCACACCCCTCCCCAACTTCCAACTTCCCGGTGGCTGCAGCTCCCAGGCGAAAAAGTCGCAATGGAGAATAGGGAAGGGGATAGGGAACCGACTTCAAAGACGCAGGGCCCACCAGGCCATAAAAATTTATGGGCGATGTAATTATGTGCCTCTGAAAACAGGCGACCGTAAATCTCTGGCAATGGCGAGTTTATAGCGGGGACAATTGGCTTCCCCCGGCTCCCTCCCCCACATGCCTGCGAGGTCCCTTCGGTGTAAAGCGCCGGGGGTGGGAGGGGAAGGGGTGCCCACGCACTCACCCGTGCTCACGTGAACTTTGCGCATCCAGGGGTAGACGACGGGCTCTTTGCACGCGGAGTGGGACGGGCTGGGATGCAGGGGGTTCTGGGCGCAGGGAGGCGGCGGGGGGCTGCTGCTGACCGCCTCACAGCGCTGGCCGGGCTCCGGGAGCAGGGCCCCGGCGGGTGGCGGCACGGGAGCCCGGGGGGACAGCCCGGGCGGTGGCGGGGGCGGCGGGGGCGGCGGCGGAGGCGGCGGGGGCCCGGGGTCTCGGCAGGCCGCGTAGCGCTGCACGGTGCACGCCGCCCGCCGCCCGAAGCCCGCCTCGGGCTGGAAGCTGCTGTCTCGCCTCTGGCCGCCGGCGTAGTACCCGGGCGAGTGGTCGCTGGGTAGGTAATCGTTCTGTGAATACTCCTCACAAGGAGGGAACTTGGGGTCGACATAGTTGGAGTTGATCAAAAAAGAACTCATAGCCATTAATTTCTGGGAATTGCCCACAAAATATACTAAAATTTATTCCGACCCCTGACTCGTTTTCCTGTTTCCGAAAGCCCTCCTACTTACTGTCAAGTGAACAAAGTTGGGGCCCCACGTGATCCTCCGAGCCAATAGCCACCCCGCCTGCGATTCCCGGATAAGGAAATCTGCTCACCCGGACCCTACTCCAGCCAAAGAGGTTTATTTCCCCTTCTTCTCTCCCCCTCCCCATCCACCCACCCAACACCAGGATTTACATAGGGCTCCTGCGGGGCGACCCCCTCCGTGGCTTGCTTTCTCCGCCTGCGGAGAGCCTCGAAGAGAGAGGAAGAAAGAGCGAGCAGGTTGCGACTGAAGGGCCTGTTGGGGGGGGGCGGCTTGACAGAGCGCAATCCTTGGATCCCCTCGGAAACTGGGGATCCATATGGAGCCCCTCCTGCCCTGCCTTACCTCCACCAAGCATTTTCTGTCTTCCACAGGGCCCCATTTCATGCCCGGAGAGAGAGAGCTCAGGCACTCTGCATCTATGTGGGAAGTTGCTCACTGGTGGGCCAGGGGGCACCTTCTTGAAAGGGGAACCCACTGGGGTAATGGGGCACGGAGCTTGGGGGCTTTTCGCTGTAGCAGATGGGGAGGGTAGGGGTGAGAGAGGAGGTGTGGAGAGGGGAGAGGGTGGGTGTGCTCAGGCACTTGTCAGAGATGAATGGAACCCAGGGCGGATCGATAGGAAATTCATGCACTAATTCGGGGAGACCTCGCTTTCCAAATCGCATTTAGTGGCGCTATTAGCTTGGCAGTATCCGTCAGTCCTTCTCTCTTCTTCCTCCTACCCACCCTTCCTTTACCCTACAAGACCCAAGCTCCGAGAAACGACTTGATTTCCCACTCTGAAGATAAGAGATGAGGTTTAAAAAAAAAAAAAAAACTGCAACTTTTTTGAAAGCGAATTGAATAGCAATTTGCTAAGTCCAGAACCATTGAAGCAATGCTAACTGTGGAGCCGAGAGTGGTAATGGTCCCGGCTTCTGTCTCTGTGATGAAAAAAAATTTTTTTTTCACTGCCATGTGATGCTGGGATAGAAACCCTATGGGTGACACCCCCCTCCCAAGTACTGGTACACTGACATCCCTTGCAAACTCATATTTCTAGGGCATCTTGTTTCTGAACTCAAACGAAAAGTCGACCTGAACATCTGTTTGCAAAGCAAACTTGCACGTTGTAAGCAACTGTCATTTTTCTCCAGGATTTCCAATAAGTCACCCCCCCCACACACACACACACCCAGCAAGTCCAGAATCGAAAATAGGTGGACTTGAGCTTGGGGATGAGTTAAACATCATTCACAGCATTAACTTCTGAAGAAAATTGAACAAGGGCCCAGGTTTCAGGGGTAGGCTTAGGATGAGTTCAGGTAGATACACTTCCTTCCCTCTAATTGAGGGAAGAAAAGAAAGAGGAAGAAAGGAAAGGCAAAGAGTCTTCTCGCAGTCACTGATTGTTCTCATTTAGAAAAGCAATCTATTTTTCTTCTGGAAAAAAATGAGCGGAGTGTTTATGTCAACTACATATTCCCCTAGATACGAATTTGTGACCACAAAATTCCTTACACAAATTCGGATCTACAGGGTATATACAGAAGACAGACAGATCTTCTTGGCCCAAAAATTTCCGATTCTCCTACTTTCCGTGCGTTCTTCTTTTGGGGTGTGGGGGGGTCTGACTGCTTTCGTTTTATTTCGTTTTGTACTAGGTTTGAGCTCAGAGGGCTGAATAAAAGGCACCGCGGGTCTGCTCTCCGGATGACAAGGTTTTTAGTTCTCTTCTATCAAAAAGACATAGAAGTAGCCATGCCGAGAAGGGCTCAAACCTCGTGGCCGCCTCGCGACTTTCGGTGGCGCATGAATTATGAGATGTAAACATTAGCTAAGCACAAAAGGAGGCAGGGTCATCCTGAGGCTGCCGAGAAGTCAGAATTGGGCCTTTCTGGGTGCCCTCGTGCCCCTCCCCTCCCCCTAGGACTTTTTTTTTAAGGGGGGGAAAAACCAATCGGCTGCTCCTGTGCTCCTCACGGCTTTTAGTTTCCCTTTAGTTTGTGATCAAACGAATATCTAGATATTTTCCAAAGCGTCTCTCATCGAAGGGAGGAGGAAGGGCGGCTGGGTGTGAAGACGGTGTAATAAAAGTCCTTTTGGAAAAATTGAATGGTAAAAAGGGACAGAAACAGCTGTGAAGAAAAATGCTGGGAGACCAAGCAGATGGGACCCCCGAATATTTAATGACGGGCAATTCCGTTTACAACCTGAGAAAAAGATCAAAGGCAGTTCGTTTCCGAATGACGGGCAATGAGCAACCATCAAAGCAGTAGCCAGATGATGTGCTGGGCCCTCCCACCCCCATGCCTCCTGGAGGTTAGACTGGGGGGGGGGGAGACAATCCTCTAGAGGTGTGGGGAGAACTCCCAGTTAGGTTCACCACCTCCTTTAGCCCCAGGCTGATCCTGTCTTCTCCAGATATACACTCTAACTGGGCCCATCCACCTGCACGGGTCGTTGGCGATGGAGTCAAAATGGGAAACTGGAGTTGGAAACTAACTTCCAGAGTCTTCCAGTGACTGTTAAACTCCTAAACTGGGAAATGAGTTGGGACTGGAGAGAGCTAGGCTGTGGAGTGCAAGTAGGTGAGGACCAGGGTGCCACCAGGTGAGAACCAGCCTGCCCCGCAGAAGCCTCCCCACCACCCAGACCCCCTACTCATCTCCCTAGGCTTAAAAAATAGATAACTTCCTTCCCTACTGAGGACATCAGAATGCTCTCAACTCCATTCACAAATATAGAAACAAGCCAAAACAGACCTTTAACCTTCTTGCTCTAGAAGTAGCTGCCCATCTCCAGACCTGGGATTCTTAGAAGGGGGTGAGAGAACTCCTGCCTGCAGGCAACTAGGACCAGAGACCGTCTGTGATGATGATGATTATTATTATCATCATCAGAGATAGGCATTGATATGGCAGTTAGCCTCTGGGCTTGGTTCCTAATACCAACATTCTCCCAGCTAGGTCAGATTACTGCACAACTAGGAGAGGGAAAAATTATATTGCAGTTGCTATTTTCAAGACAGGGCCCAAACCTTGACATACACATACAACCTGAGCTGGTAGGATCACCCCGAGCTCCCTAGCATTAGGCAAGGGTCTTTCTCCAAATCTTTGCAAAGGACATTTAGGGGTTCCAGGTCCCGCTCCACAGGCCAGGCCCCTCCCCTGTCCCATACCTTCTGTTCTTCGCAACCGGCGCAACCCATCCGCGGTTCGGAAGTTGGGGAAAGCAGCTGGGCTGACGACCCCGCCGTTAACTGATCTACAATTTACAGGGGATGCGGCCCAGGTGCCCCAAGCACCAAGCCAGAGGAACGGTGGGAAGACAGGTTCCGCAGGGCTGGGGTACCGTTCATCCTGAGACCAGAACACCGAGATTTTTCTTCTCCGCGAACCGGGAGCCACCACCTGCTCTCCCACCAAGGCGACGCAACCCTCCACCCCCCCACTGCAGGCGCTAGGGGTTCAGGGCAGAGTTGATCTGCGGTTCCCGGGCTACCTCACCCACTTTACATTGCGGATGAATAATACCAACAGCAATACGCATAACAATAAAATAAAAATACTAAGAGCAAGGGGCTCACGCATGGTCCAGCCACCTCCCTTGGGCTCTGGGGTCGTTGGAGAGCTTTTCGACTGCCTTCTCGCAGCCACAGGTTGCTAAGCGTGACCTCGCTGCCCAAAGCCACCCCTGCTTCCCCGTCCCGGGCGTGCCCAGACCCAAGGGGGGAAATCACTGACTTTTTGTTGGCGCAAAAGAAGGGACGTGCCAAGGAAAGGACACCGAAGGCCGAGCGCAGGCGAGTCCCCGGCCGACCCGCGTCCCGCAGCCTCGCAGAGCGTGGAAGGCGCAGAGCGGGACCGGCGAGCGTACTCACCCCGCCGCTCCCCGCGGGCTCCGGCCGCCCCGCCGCGGACCCGCCAAGCCCTGGCTGAGCTCGCTCCTGTCCATACGGTGCGTCCAGAAAACCGAACCGCGGCTGCGGGCAGAGGAGCCACAAGCCCCCATCGCCGGCCGGAACAAGACTTTTTTTTTTTTTTTTTTTTTTTTTTGGTGTGTTTTTGTTTTTGAAACGCAAGTTTTCGTATTAATCTCATACTTTGGCAGTCTTTGTTAAACAGCTAGGCGCGTCACCAGGCTCTTGAACATTTTAATAATTTTTAGACGCCGTGACCTGCGGTTCACCCCTCTCTGGGCCTCCCCCCACGAGCAGGCAGTGACTACAATATGCTCAACGCAGTTCGCTAGGTCATATTGAATTTTGCGCAGGTCATTTACTTGGGAGGAAAAGGACAGAGCCGGAATTTAATTCAGCTTATCCTCTCCTGCCAAGACCTTTCCTTTTCCTCAACAGGCCCCCCAAAATTTCCCCTTTAGGATAAAATTCCAACGGACCCTGTCCCTGATCTGATTTTTGTATCTTTCCTATAACCCCCCCTTCCATCAGCCTTGAGGGGGGTTAGAGGAAAAGAGCAGGATACACAGAGGAATTCTTTTGAGACCCGAGATAGAAGAAACTAGGTTGGCACTGGCACCTCAAGAACGGCAAGTGGGATTTGGGTATCTGCCTTAGAAAGCAGGCCTTCAACAAGGGTTCCTTTACCACCTGCACCAGCCTGGCCTGCCGGGTGACCCCATTCTACCCACTTCACCCGATTTATTTGCTTCCCCAAGTGCCAAATATACTTCTGTCCAAACTTCTGTCCAAACTGCAGAATCTCAGCAACCCACAATGAGTCTTCCACCTCTTGGGGGGATCTGAATTTGATTCACAGTAGAGTACATTTAGGAAAGAGAGAGAATTCTAGAAGAAGGGCTGAATTGCACTGGTCAGAGTTAGAGTATTGACTTTCTGAGACGTTAATTGTCCTCTAAAAGTAAGCTAATAATCCCCCTCCTTTTTTTTTTTAAGGAGCAATTCTCAAACATGGCAACTCCTGTTTCTATACCCCCATTGCCACTTAGAAAAAAACAAGGTTTAAAAAATGCTGGAAGATTTTCTAGAATCTGGTGGAATGTGTATGGCACGTCTTTTGGCCCCAGTGGACCTCAAGAAGGTCAGATGAACCCATTCACCAGTTCAAGCTCAGGCCTAGCTTGGGTACTGCTAGAGTGGTATCCTCACTCCACCCACCAGTGCAGATGAATCAGGAAAGTATTGTCACAACCAGCCTAGCCTGGGATGGCAAAGGCAGATTTTTTTCTCCTTCTGAGGTCCTTTCAGCCCAGGACCTTGAATTTCTCGGTTCTACTCACAGCTCCCTGAATTTTTCAACCAACTAAAACCAAAAAGAAATGGATTTTGCAATTGAGACTTTGATTTCTGCCTCCTTAGGACCCCGGGAATTCCTCTTTGGACACTCCAGACACACTGGCTTGAGGACAGAGTAGAAATAGGATTGTATACTTTATTTAGAAAAAAAAAATCTGGGGTCAAATTGATTTGAAACCTGATGCTAACCCTTTTTTCTTTAAGCCTTATTTTAAAAGTCATCTTTACAAAAACTCTCAGGTTATCTGCATTCTAGAAGGACAAACACCCCTATGCCCCTCCTTTATTAAACGCTTGAAAGAGACTATAAAGACATCTCCTAATGCAACCGTCATTTAAAGACTTAAAATAGGTGTATGCCCTGGTATTATAATTATGGTCTCTGGGAAGCATTTTACTTATGAGCTAAGCTTAATGCACGGATTCAAGGTTCATTTCAGGTCGCCTGGTTCGATTCCAGTTACAAAGATCACCATAAGCCCATTCAGTACTTTTCCTTCCCTCCTCCAAATAGGAAGAGAGGGAACGTGATGAATCACAATGAACATCCAAATGCAGGTTTAGGAGAGAATGAGAGAATTAGCTAACTAAAAACCTTTCTGTATAGCCTCGTTCTCAAGTGCAGCGATTTGAACACGGGAGTGATGATTTCGAAAGCCTCTAGTTTAGACTGGGGGTTGGGGGGGGGTCCTGAACTCCATCTGCTTGTATCTAATCTAGAGGATAGAGGCAACTGAAAAAGTGGCTATGTAGGGGAGGGGGGGAAAGTGTCCCCTTCAGGGCAAGCAGGATGGGGATGATACTGGTAGAATCAAGCCTTCACCTTGGAAGCTTTCTTTAAGCCCTGCCAAACGTCCTGCGAGGATGTGTGGGTAATTGGATTTTTTAAAATGTGTGCGGCTGGGTAGGTTTTAATTAAATTTTATATGGTGACTCAAAGGTTATCTTTGGAAGAGAAAATTGCGCGGAGGCTTCACTGCGGCCCCCGGAACTGTTGCCTTCTGCGCAGCGCCCCACACCAGCAGTGAGGTTTTTGCAGAGGGGTTACCTCCTTCCTCATCCCCCCTCCATTCTCAGTCTCTTGCCTGCCCACTTGTGCCGCCCCCCACCCTGCACTTCTCCCAGCCCACATGCCTTCCTTACCTCCAGCATCCCTTGCTCTCTCTTCTCTCTTCACACAAACTGCCCCCTCCCCCTCTCCCACCCCACCCCCGCCGCTAGACGCCTGGGCCGCCAGGCTCACGCACGCTGTAAACTTTTGACCCTCTAACTTTGCGACCCCTTGGCCAATAACACTGGCCTCACCGCCCGGGGTCTCATTCTGCTGTGCCGACTGCAGAAATCCAAGAGCAAACCGCTTTCTGTGCCCCTCCCTCTAAGCCATCGACACCCCCCCCACACACACACAAGACAACACTCAAGAAAAAAAAAAAAAAACTGAGTGGGGGGTAAGAGTTTTTGATTTTTAAATAACTCCTTGGCGGAGAGAGAGAAGCGCCAACCCTACTTCGCGTATATTCACCGGTCAGCTCCTTTGAGAGGCAGGCACCGGCCTGGGACCACCCGCCCTTTTATCATTCTTGTCTCCCCGGGTGGGGCCGTGCTTGCTGAGCGAGGGGCCTACAGGATCAGCAGAATGGGCTGATCTGAAACAGAGTGTTTCTGGGGTGAAGAAAGGAATGGGATTGGGGAAGGGTCTCCTCGGGCGTGGAGAAGACCACTGTGCCCTCACGACCCGAGAGAGAGAACGTTGTCCTAACAATACGGACCCAGCCGGCCCGGGGCCACCTTGAGCGGGCCGCCCGGCTCGCTGAGGCCTCAGAGTCCCCAGGCTGGCTGTGAACTTGGTCTAAGGCGGACTCTACTGGCAGCTTGGGGACGTTACAGCCTGTGCCTCGGCCGCGCAGCAGCACTGCGGTGGGTGGACCAGTGCGCTTTCGCTTTTTCCTCCTCTGTCCAAAAATCACCTCCCTGGATCCCATCTGTCGAGCAGAGAAAGGGTTTCATTTCTCTTTCCGTGGAAGTCCTGGGAAGTCATAAAATAGAAAAAGAGCGAGCGAACGAGCGAGCGAGAGAAAGAGAGAGAAAGAGAGAGAGAGAGAGAGGAGAGATCTAGTGATACCCTTAAATTCCAAGAGCCCCCCCTCCAGTGACATCACTCCTTTCCACTTGTTCTCTAAGTACCTGCTGCCATGCAGACTGTCCACCTTTCCACCTGGAGAGGGGTCATCTTGGGGTTATGTGAAAGACCTGGGGTCTGCAGCATCTTTTCTGGCTAGATGACTCATCCTTACCCTCCCCAGCTCCCAAGCCAGGACTTGCTGCGCTCCAAGGCTACAGACACGTGCAAATGGGCTCCAGTCCACTAGGACAGCGGGACTCTCTGGACTGGGTCCTGGAGGCCTTGGAGCCTTTTGCAGGGGTGTCATAAGCTGCAAGGTGAAGCTAACTCTCTTTCCCTCTCCCCCCCCCAAAGGAAATGTAGGGGCAAAATGGGATAGGGTAGAAGATGCCAGGCCATAGAGGAAAAGGGGGGAAAAGCAAGGGAAAGGAAGATCAAAACTTTAGAAGGAGGTGCTATTCCAGACCCGACAGGTTTCCTAATTGCCTGAAATTTGATCCTACCCAGTCTTTTAAATCCTTCCCCCACTTCCGCTTGGAGCTAGTAAGTGGGTCTCAGTGAATTCACGCAAAGATCTGCCTTCCCTGCGCCAGCAAGACGCGGAGGTGGTGGCCAGGCCCGGGGCATGTAATGTATGCGGCAAGGCTAGGAGCCCCACGTAGGGCCGTAGGGCCGTCGCTGCGGCCCGTCTGCTGACCTCTGCATGATCCCGGACTCTATGAATTATTGATGAGATATGAGCGTTGATTTCCCCTTTCAGGATGCAAACTCCATTATATTGTTAAAATGGCGATTTAATCGTTGAGAATAGCTTTGGTGTGGGTTTTTTTTTCCCCCAACTCATTTGCGCCTCCTTCCTTTTCATTTAACTCTCTTAATTAAATCCTTTAACAGATTTTAATCACTTTTTGGAGGGAGGGGTAGGAGAAAGGAGAAAGCCAGAACACCATCACTACCATCAACAAACGGGACACTAAAACAAGACAAAAAAAAATCCGTAAACCAACGATAAGCTTCTACCTTTGGAGTTGAAAGGAAGGTGAGAAGGGGAGTCAATCTCTCTAAAATGACGACTTGGGGGACTTCCATCAGGGACAGAGCATCAGAGGCCAAGGGAACTGACCTCAGGAGGAGTCTAACATCTGAGAGGTGACTAATTCCACTCCCAGAAGAATTGTATGGAGTCCAACTATGGTAACTGAGTCAGGATTTCTCTTGCTGAGACTTCAGGGACCGAGAGCTTGGGAAAGAAATAAGATTCCTGTGAGGGGGGACAACTCTCCTATCAGGGCCTCAGGGTCACTTAAGGAGAAATATCCATTCTCCTTAAAGATCCTCCCTACTCCTCCTTCCCAAACAGCTTAGTTTCCTGGAGGTGCCTAAGTTAATTAATATGGATGTGTAAGAGCTCTGTAGCAATCGATAAATCCTGCTGTGGGCAGAACCCAGCCTCGGTATATGATTACTCCGAGAATCTCCAAAAGAGATAGGGTGGCTATCGGTTTCTCCTCTGTAAAAAAAAAAAAAAAAAAAAAATCAGGGGAGCAGGTTCATACCAGGACTATCACCCCAGGTGGAACCCAAACTGGGATGATTGTGCAGGAAGTGCTACTTTGGGAAGAACTGGGTTTTTTTTTTTTTGGGGGGGGGGGGAACCTGGCAGAGAAGTCTTATCTTTTCTTTTGCTCTGAATCCTTGGCTTCTATCTCGGCTTCAGATCCCAAAAGTAAAGGAATCAAATGGGGAAAGAAAAGGACTCTGGGATCCCCAGACCTGTCCTCTCATCGCTTGGTGAACAGCCTCTCCCAGCTAGGGAAGGGTTAAGTGTCCCTGCTGCGGTTATGGAGAGGAAGCTGATGAAATATGGGCACTTGGAACTCCAGGCCCGGCTGGCTTTCCTGTTTACTCTTCTTTATACTTCCTCCTACCGGGTGGCCACAGAGAAACAAAACAAAACAACCAACGAAATCAAACAAAACAAAATATCGGAATCAAATTGTCTTCCTAGTGGTGGGCAGGTTGGACGTAGAGCAAAAGGGAAGCTGCAGGCTGAATCTTGCTGCCCCTAAGATTAAGAAATCGGCTATAGGGTACAGACTGGGTTCCAGAAGCTCCGAGGTAAACTTGCAAAAGAGAGGAAGCAGTGGGATAGGAAGGAGAGAGAGAGAGTTTCAAGAGAATAAAGCAATATTTCCAGAGAGGGGGAGAGGTATCTTGGAGATAGTGGTAGGAGAGGGCATCTTAGGTCTGGGGCAAAGAGTCTTCTTTGCAACCAAAACCTTTTTACACATCTCGCCACCTTCCTCAGCCATTCCTAGTCAGAGTTCAGAGAAGACAGTTACCACAGAGCCTCTGAAATGAGGAAGAGCAAAGTCTAATTTGGGTTAGAATCCAGAGAAACCCTCCAAGGTCTTTGAGATACAGCAGACCCAGGCCCGGCTGTTCTTCACCATTGTGCAAAATCTGTCCATATATGCCCAGTTCCTCAGCTGTCAATTTTGTGCATTGCATCAGAGTTTACAGAACTAAGGTGCAAAAGGACAAAATAAAATAAAATATCTTTGTGAACAAGTCTAAAAGGCCCTGAAAGCAAACTAGCGAGAAGTCGGGGGACACACTAGGAAAGGGATTCCATAGGAAGCCTCACGTTGGACTCTGCCCCTACTACAACTCTTTCTCTGCTTGCTTCTCAATTACTTTGCTTTGTAGAGAGTGGAAGCCCATGACATCCATACATCCAAGACTTGTATGTATTTTAAATGTTGGTAGCAATCCATTGATTCTTCCACACACATCAGTCTCCCTTGCAAGGGACAGAAATGTCCATCGATCTTAGGCAAAGATTGTTTCAAGTCAGGGTGAAAAATCCCAAGTCCCCTGTTCCCACTCTCTGCTCTTAAAACCGTTCGGGGTCTCCTGTAAGTTGGGATGGTGAATTCAGAAAGCAGTCAGTAGCCTCAGAACAACGTAGCAAGGAGAAGGAGACTTGGCAGTTTTCCTTAATGGGAAACAAGGAATCCTTCACTCCTTCCTTGGTCTAAGCTCAGAAGCTCTTCAAAATGATACATTCTATCCCTGAGACTATCCACCAGAGTTGATAAAATGAATCAAGATTCAGTGGAAGAAATCCACTGATGGAAGAAAGAGCAACAGTCATTGGCCCCAGAGATCTTAGTTTGAGGGAGGAACACATCCATTTGATGGAGAAAAAGATTCCTGCTTTTAGAGGAGGGATGACTTTTCCTTAGAAAGTAAAGTGTCCCCCCTCCTCTCCCCATCCCCAGGAAGGGGAGGTGAATTTTGAAGTCTTTCTGGTTTGTGGTGCTACAAAACAAACAAACTGAAAGAGGTCTTTCAGTATTTGATGGAGAGGAGGGAGAGAAGCAAGCACCTTTCCAATATCCTTTCCTAGCTCTTTTCTGTCTTTCGGGAGTCCATGATCTGGGTAGGTTTTATTTGTGAAGGACCTCCCAGAGACCTTCTTGAACTACGCCTAAGCCCTCCAGAGCAGGGCTGAAGTTCCTCTCCTTCTCACTTCTGGTCAGAAATTAGATTTGGAATTAGAGGAGATGACCCCTCTTCCCGTCTGCTCTCTGTTTTGATCTTAGGATCCTTAGATCTAAAAACTTGGCAGAAGGGACCATTTAGGGGCCAACCGTATGAACTAAGAAGAGATAGCGCTGAGTTCCCCATCCTGGAGAACCCTAAGGCGGGGGACAGAGAATGCAGGGGCTGCTTTTTGTGGGGTTCAGAGATCCAAGAGCCATAGAGCACCCCTCTGGACAAGATGGCCCACAGCCGCCGCCGCCGCCGCCCTCCTGCCCTGGAGTTGGTGCCCTCTCTCAGATGTAGCCAGATAAAAGTGCTCAGTGGCACGCCCCAGCACACCCTAGACAAATGCATGTTGTAAAGTTTCTTTCCTGGGAACTGGGGGATAGCTGTCGAAAGGAAGCCAGCAATGAAATCCGACCCCCCCAACATCCAGCCCTTATTCCAGCAATACACACCCCTGAAGATTGCCCCCTAAATTTCCAAGGGCACTGAAGGAATGTGGATCCCACATAATCTCTTCCCCGCCCCAACACTAAAGAGTCCAATACTCTTACAAATAAAGACCAGACACACATACACACCCCCAGTCTCTGAAGCCTTCTAGAACTGAGTGCGCAGGCACAGGATTTCTCAGAGCTGCGTACAGAAGCCATTTAAGTTTCCCCCATACTACTCCACGGTAGGCACTCCTAGAAGGGCATGATTTCCTTTCCGTCCCAGGTCCCAAAACTAATGGAAGAAAGCGAAAGCTGGAAGCGACTTACTGCGGGAGTTCTGGGCCTGGCTGCAGCCACCGCCTTCCTGGGCTGATCCAGCTGCTCTAAGCTGGGAGAGCGCTCACCTACCTCTGCCCCCTTCCCCACCACAGTGAGCAGTTAAAGTGTCACTTAACATTCTGGAGAATGTGAAATATACCGCGCGGTGTCAACTCCCCAAAACCATAAAACTAACTTTATGGACCTCACGTGACTTTCTCGAGCCAGTGAGGGGTATCTGTCTGACTTCTCGGCGATTTTTACGATCTAACTTCAAGATAAAACCCCTATCCATTTGACATCTAAATGTCATAGCGACTTTTGGGATAGTTTGCTTTCAGCAAAGGGGGACAAAGTCATGGGGGTGAACAAGAAGAAGGGCCCAGTGCAAGCCTCCAGGACCCTCGAAGCCTCCTCACCAGCTCCCCCTCCCCCCAAGTCCTGTAAGAAGTTGGGCCCAGCTGAAAGGGATAGAGACCCGGTAAGTGTCCAGACTTGACTCTCGCGATCAGGGGGTGCAGGCTGGTTAGCATGGAAGAGAACTGGGCCCTGGCCCTGAGTCAGACTAGAAGGGGAACCAGAAGTTTTTCAGTAGGGACCCCCCAACTCCTAAACCAAGAAGGGAAAGTCAGACAGTTCCCTGGAGAAGATGAGCCCTTGTAAAGTGTAGAAAAGGGTTATGGTGATAGAAAACCTTTAAATTTGAGCTGATTTTTTCTTGTTATTTTTCTTTCTTTTCTTATTTATTTATTTATTTTGTCCTTAGTGGGTGGAGAGCTGAATTGGGCTTTGGAGCAGAGGACAAGGCCAGGCCTCTTCCATTCTCAAAAGGGTAAGAGACTTTCAATCAGGACTTAGGCCCAAATTACTTTCCCTGAGGTTTTCTTAGACTGCTGGTGGAAGGCCAGGTTTGAGTCCAGCTCAGGCCCACAGGAAATGACTGGGCCTCTCAGTCCCTCACGCATGAAGCTCTGTCCCCTGACCCTAAATGCCATGACAAAGCTGGGGACTTACGTGGCTGAGCCGGGCTACTAGTGAGCATCCTACTTTTTCTTCCCTTTAGCCTAGATTTATTGAGAATGGTCTAAGCTCGGGTGTACTCAATGGTGGTGATAAGACAGGCAGACCCTCAGAGAAAAGACAAGTGGAAGGGCAATATGGTGGGGGGAAAACATTTATTTGACTTCGAGGAAAGCTACAAACAAATACCAGAAGCTAATCACTGAGACAGCCTGGCAAAGACAGATTTCACATGTAGCACGGCACCCACTCGCTCACTACAAATGGTCTTAGATAAGGGAGGAAGAGATGGGCCTGACCCAGACTACCCCCATATTTACAAGCTTTGGGCCTTCTACTCAGACCCACAACGCACGGAGGAAAAACAAAACAAAACAAAACAAAGCCACAAGACATTTTACACAGGGAGTATTTCTATTTCCATATACTCCCAAACCAGGCCTTGTAGGGCCTACCAGGCAACAGGAAGATTAAATCTCACTATTTTCCTTCCTTCTTCTCCTTATCACTATTTTGGTCCTCCCTGGTCCCTTCCTACCTCCCCAGGAACAAGTCACTGGGAGACTTGGGCCTGGGAGTGGTGTGGAAGAAGGATCAAGAGGGATGAGAGAGACAGAGTCTCGGACTCCATTTGCCAGGCCAGCTCAGCTGGGCCTGGCACTGCCCCACCCCAACTGCCGCCCCTTGTAGAAGTTTCAAGCTGAAACTCAAAATACAGCAATCATTCTTTTATAAATAAGTTAGAACACAGACAGGAAGGGGGAAGTCACATTAAACATGCGAATTTCTTTTTCCCTCCCCTGGAGGGAAGGGGTGCAACCACAGACACGAGAACATTCAGAAAACACTGGCGGATTTTGGGGGGTCGAGCAGAGAAGAGGGGGAGTTGGGAGCATGGAGGGGAAATAAGAGTTATTATCATCATTATTATTATCATTATTATTAACAATTATAACAAGATAACCAGTCCAGGAGAGAGGGAGCCACAGGACGACCTAAGACCAAACGAAATAGTAACACAGGGCTAGGGCGAGGCAGGCTCGTGGGAACCGGTCCCCAGCGAGCAGCGGCTGTGCACAGAGGGTTGGAGGGGCCTAGGGCTTGGGGGTGGCAGGCTCTTGGGCCGCCCAGGGCTCCTCCGGGTGGGCTCATGGTTGGAAGGCGCTTCCGGCTGTAGCCAGACTCATACTTTTCAGTTTGTTGTCTTTCTTCCACTTCATGCGCCGGTTCTGGAACCAGATCTTGATCTGACGCTCGGACAGACAGAGCGCGTGGGCGATCTCGATGCGCCGCCGCCGGGTCAGGTAGCGGTTGAAGTGGAACTCCTTCTCCAGCTCCAGGGTCTGGTAGCGAGTATACGCGGTCCGGGCCCTCTTCCCATCCGGCCCGGTCATATCTAGAGCAGATAGAATAAAGCCCACAGGCGACTGTTATTCCGGTTAAAGGAGGGGGCAACTGGATGGGAGGGGCGGGGAGCAGGACCCAGGCGTCCCCAGCACCCAGCTCACCGCAGCTCCAATCCTCCCTACTGCAGATGCCCGGATCCAGGCTCTATTATTGCACCCCCTTCTCCTGCAGCCCCCACTTCTGATGGCAGTGAATGCGCGAGGCTTTGTCTCTTGCTGCCTCCCAGTGCCTCACCCTTCGCTGGGTTCAGGCGGCTGCTAACCCCGGGAGGGAGGGGAGCGGCTGCACTTTTGCTGGAGAAAGCTTCTTTCACTGCCCATTTCTCCTTTGCTAGTGGCAGTCTCAGTTTTAGGGGAATAACCAGGACCCTTGCCCGTCATACATAAAGCCCTGCCTTTTATCCTAAAGCTGGTTACAGACTTGGCAAATCCAACCTAAACTGAGCCTGGGAAGCAATTATTTTTTTTCAAATAATCCTTCCCCTCCCCAGCAAAAGCCCCCCATTTTGGCTCTGTCCATGAAGCTAGGAGGACCCTCTCTCGGAGACTTCTTCCCCTCAGGAAAAATAATAATAATTCTACATTAGAGGAAAAGCCAAGTCAAGCTCCCACACATACACGACACAGGGCAAAAAGGCAAAGACAAAAAAAAAGAGAGAGAGAGAGACAGAGAGACAGAATTACCATGGCTGATGTGAAGCTTCCTCATCCAGGGGAATATCTGCGGAGTCTGTCCCTCAGGCGCGGCTGTAGAAGTAGTCATGGGCTCTGGTTGTGCCCGAGCCAGGCTGGGGCTGTTCAGCTGGCTCGCTGCTTCTTCGGGCTCCGAGGACGCACTGGCCTCGTCTATTTCGGTGAAATTGGCGCTGGAGCTGGCCGGGGTCGCCTGGTCAGATGGGGACGAAGCAGAGGGCTTGGCGCCGTGGTTGTCGCCGTTGGTGCAGGGCAGGGACTCTGGCGAGGACAGGGAGCAGCTCGATGCCGCCTGCCTGAAGCGGGGCTCCTGGGCGGACGCCGGGAAGGCGCGCGAGCTCTCGCCCACCGCCCCAAAGTGGCTGGAGGAGGCCGAGGAGCGGTTGACGCTGAGGTCCATCCCATTGTAATTGTAGCCGTAAGAGCCGGTGTGCATGGCAGCGGGATCCCTGTAAGAGCCGCTCAGAGAGCTGCCACTGCCATAATTTAGCAACTGATAGTCCGGGCCATTTGGATAACGCCCCGAGAAGGAGTTTACAAAGTACGAGCTCATTTGGGTGATTTTGGAGGGCTTGATTTGTGGATCGTGGTCGTTATAACCCTGTGCTTCACGATTTATGATGTATTAATGAATTATAGCGATGCACTGTACTTCGTTTTGCTATGTATGCGGCCAAATATGGGGGGGGTTGGAAGGGGGATGGGGGGGCGTTAGGGAATCACGTGCTTTTGTTGACCAGTCGTAAATTCTCGCTGATGACCTCAAGAGGTAATTCATGCTCTATGGTTACAAATAATGACGATCGGAGAATCGTTAGGGCCGATTCAATGCGAGCCTCCGAGAGAGGGGGGAAAAAAGGAGAAGGGGGAGAAACAGGGAGAAGGTTGACGTTGGCCTCTGAGCAGAGCGCGCCACCTCCCGGCGATTGTCGGCAGCGCGGACCGCAGGCCGCCATGGCGGCGGCAGCTGCCTCCTTCCTGGCAGGCTGCAGCCGCCAAGCAAGCGAGAAACCCGGCCAGGGCTCACCCGCCTGGCTCAACCCTTAGGAGGACGGGTTTGAGCCTTTCACCCATACTCCTGGGGGTCGGGGTTAATTCTCCCTGTTTGTGTCTTCTCTGTCGTTACCATTGGAGTTTTCACTCTGGATAAGATGCTCAGGGGTCGAGTTGCCTGTCCCTTTTCAGGCTTTTTGAGTCTCCAAGTTGGGGACAGAAACGGAAAAAGGGTTAGAATTTGTGTGCAAAAAAAAGAAAAGAAAAGAAAAGAAAAGAAAAGAAAAAGAAAAAGATTACAGCGAGTTATTCCCGCCAGCTCGACCAGGCTTCCTTCTTTGAGGGGCTTCCAGCCAGTGCACAGCGCGCTGGGGAACCGCAGGGCTGGGCTGGCGGCTTGAAGAGGGAAGAAAGCTCTCCGTTCTCCCGGGCCCCGGGAAAGTTTGGAATTCTCTTCCTGACCCCCTTTCATCCTTTGCTTAGGCCTAGGAACAGAGCTGGACAGGGACCCTAGAAGAGGAACACACTTGAGGCTAAGCACCTCTCAAGCCAGCGGTGCAGTCTGGGCGGCTTGGTTTTGGATGGTCACATGTGTGTGATGGTTTGGATTAAAGCAAACCCCTTTGCCTTCTTGCCAGATGCCAGATATAACATTATGAGGCTGTGCTCGCATCCTTGGTGGTGAATGACAGTTTGAGAATTTGCCCAGTGGCCTAAAGTCTTGGGGGGGGGAAGGTTTGAGGAAACCCCGCAGAAGACCAGCAGCCCCCTTGCTGAGCACGCTGGGCAGAGACCTCCTCAGCTGGGTTCCTTCTGCTAGGCTATTTTCTTTCAAAATAATAAAAATAATGAAAAGGGACTGAAGTAGGAAGAAAGCAAAGCAGTGTCTGCACCTGGGCCAAGGCAGGGGTGGAGAGCGCACGGACAATTTCACATTAAGAAAATTAAGCTAAAGGCTCCATCCCTAGCTTTCGGTCCTGAGTCTCCAAAAAGCCAAGCGCACTGCACTGCCTCCTACGCCTAGCTGCAGTTCTTCCTTGTCGCAGAGCTCTGCTTATTAGGATGGGAAGGAGCACCCGGAGCCTTTCTTTCCACGGCATGAAGAGATGCCCAGTGACCCCATTTTGCAGTCTCCTGGAAACATGGGCCAGGAGCAGAGGGGCAAGGATGGCAGAGACTACTAGTCTTGTGGGATGGGGGGCAAAGGCTAGGAGCCTTGGCAAGCAAGGGATCTGAAAAGTGCTACAAAGGAGGCCAGCTCAGTCTCTTCTGGGAACTCTGGGCTTGGGAGCCTCAGTAGCATCCTTCCTAAGGTGGTTCATAATCCAAAGGAAGGCTGGTGAATAAGAGAAAGGGCCTCTCTCTGTCTCCCAACTTGAAAGAGAGAGAGAGAGAGAGAGAGAGAGGAGAGAGAGAGAGAGAGACAGAGAGAAGCGGTTGCGAATTTAGCATCAGCTGTGGGGCCTGAGCAGGCCGATCATTCCAGCCTTTATCTCAACTGTAACTTCCGAGTACAGACTGGTGGTTGAATAAGCCCTGGGGCAGATCAGCTCTTGCCTTTGCTGAGTTCTGCCTCAGAGGCTATGACAGGGCTAGGGGACTGGGGAGGGGAAAGGCGAGGGGGGGATTGGAGGTGACTGCGCGGCGAGTTTTCACGTCTTTATTATTATTGTTGTCATCATCATCATTAATAATATTATTACCGAAGTATTTCACATTCAGAGCTAAGACAAGACTACAAACACAACACATAGAAAATTAATAAAATAGAACTTTGTTTTCTTCTGAGGCTCCTCTTCTTACTTCTAGGTAGTATGTGCTCCTTCCAGTGGCTTTGGGGAGGGGGTGGGAGAGACATCAAGTCTGGGTTAGGGAGTCTTCGAGCCCCCTGAGGGGGACAGCGAATCTACCATTGAACCGTGCACAGGGGGACTTGGACGAAACGAGACTCAACACAGACAAGAGCATTTTGCTCTGCTTCCAGGATACAAGTGAGTCCGACTCTCAGTTCTCACCAGGGAGCCTGATCGGGCCAAGGCAGGGTCCCCAGGAAGGGGGGAGGCGTTGGGGTGCTGGGTGAGGGCACCACTTCTGAGCAAAGGACAGGAACTCTGCAGGCAGGGCAAGGGGGGCGTCCTGGAAAGCAGCTCCCCAGGCTCCCCCGCGTGCAGAGTCCCCTCCGGCTCTCCGAAGCCCTCGGTTCTCCACACAGGCCTCTCCCTTCGCGTCCCCCCTCCCACTCCAGCACCTTCACTCGGCTGGTTTCTCTTCTTCCTCCTCGGCACTGAGTTGAGACGCGCTGAGCAGTTTGCTCTCCTTTTTCCACTTCATGCGTCTGTTCTGGAACCAGATTTTGATCTGCCGCTCGGTCAGGCACAGGGCGTGCGCGATTTCGATGCGCCTTCGCCGAGTCAGGTAGCGATTGTAGTGAAATTCCTTCTCCAGCTCCAGCGTCTGGTAGCGCGTGTAGGTCTGGCGGCCTCGCCGACCGCTGGGCCCAAAAGAGGAACCTGTTACGCAGAGAGGAGACCGCTGAGGCCGAGAGGCTGAGGTCGCCAAGCCCACAGTCCCCTCCCCCCCTCGACCCTCAAACGTGACACCAGTTTGTCCCAGGATGCCTTCCCTTCTCCCCATTCCCTGCTCCCCTTTCTCCACTCCTCCAGCGCCCCCTCCAGATTGCCTCCTGGACTTCTAGGCCCGTGCTTTCCGTCTAGACTTTTAATGGGGGAGGGGAGGAGTCGTTCAACACTCCCACCTGAGCCTGGAGGGAGGGGCTGGCCAGGTGTATCTCTTCAGTAGCAAGATCTTTTCTTTCCCATCCTTTTCATCCATCTAACTCCCCCCACCCCCGCCCAATGATAGATTCTGGCCCTTAATCCGTAATGACGTGGATCGATCCATAGTCCGCATTAACGGCTCCTCACTTTCGTGTCCTACTAATGGACATCAATTGGGACTTAAAGCCGACAAATAATCCAACCTGAGACCCAGGCGCCTGTTTGTCCGTCTCTCTTCTCCTCTCTGCTTCCTCCTCCTCTCCCTCCCTCCTTTGACTACCACCCCTTTCCGAGTGCCTCGCCATTCCCTAGCCCCCTCTACCCCCCCCCCCGGGGAAACACAGTCCCAGACGGACTTTGCTGGCGTCATCCTTCCCCAGCCCCTTGCTGACGCACTCTGGTTTCTAATGGAGTGGTCTCTGGGTGGGGGGACCCAACCAGGAATAGGAGGGGGGAGAGGATGCGCTGGAAAGCAAAAGCAGAGACTGGATCCTGACCCCCTTCCTGAGCCCGGGTGGGGGTGGGGGGTCCTGGCTGTCTGGCCTGACTCTCAAGGAGAGCCGCTCACTCCCCCTAGCTCTAGTGCAGCTGGGACTTCGCAAACTTTGCAACTCGTGCGGACCCCAGGATAGATCTGGAGAGCGAGGGGCCCACATCTTGCCCTTAGCTCCTGAAATATCCACTTAGGTTCCCCCTTTTTTGGGGGGGTTCTAGGGTGTGGGGGGAGGGCGGACTCGCTAGCTCTTCTTCCTCGCGTGGGGGGGGCAGCGAAAAAAAGTCTCACTCACTGTTGCACGAATTCATCCTCTGCATCCAGGGGTAGACGGGCGTGGAGCACTTCTGCTCGTCCGCGTCGCCGAACACGCTCTTGTCCTGCGCGCAGTCCGACTTCCGCGGCTCGGGGTGGAAGGGGGGCGGCTCGTCGGCGGCCGAGAGCGCACAGGCCGACTCCTTCTCGCGGTAGAAGGCCGGCGCGGGCCCGTAGTCGCAGGGCGCCGGCCGGCCGTAGCCGCCGCCGGCCGGTGGGTAATAGGAGGAAGCCGCGAAGCCCTTGTCCTGGCCGGGGCCCGGCCCGTAGGGCGCCGGGTAGTGCCGGAGCGGGTCCGCATAGCCCGAGGAGTAGAGCGGTAGCTGGCCCAAGAAGGACTCCTGCCCGCTGGCCAGAGTGACGGGGAAGGTGGAGTTCACGAAATAGGAACTCATTGGGAGGGGAGGCGCGGCCGCTGCTGCTCCGCCGGCTTTATGATTTGTTGTGTTTTATAGTCCGAGCGCCGCGCCTATTAGTAGTATATCCGAGATTGGGTTTTAGCTGAGGGGGGATGGCGAGGTGCCAGTGAGGGCCAGAAGGAAATACAACCATCTGATCCAACACTGACCAATGGCAGAGGCAGGAATTGTCAAATAGCACCCAGGAGGAGCGCAGCCCGCACGAGGGACCCGCGCACAAACCTATCAACCTTTTTTTTTCCTCCTCCTTCTCTCTCTCCGTCTCTCTCCCTCCTCTCTCTCTAACAACACAACACGTCCTGTTCCACCTACGTAGGATCTGCGAAAGAGGCGCCTGTGTGTCTTTGCGGGAGGAGGGAGCATTTGGGTTTGAGACCACCCCATTCCCCAGTGATCAAATAAATACATCCCTCCTCCCCCCACCCCACGCAGGATAGGAAAAAGTTCATTGTGTTTTCAGAAAAGTTAACCCCTGCGTTGCGTGGCTCCATCCCATCCCCTCAAGCGAGGATTGAATAAATGCCCACGAATCTTCTCCAGCGGGTAGGACCTGGGAGGTCTATTTCTAGGGTTTTGTTTGTATTGGTAAGAGGGAAGGAGAGTTGTCCGCCAATTTGAATTATTTCTGAAATAAGCGAAGAAGAAACCGCTTTTGCGGGTTTGGAAAATTGCTTTCTTCTGTTTGTCAGGTTTGTCTCCCACCTCCAAGCCTGGATTTATTATATTCTTACTTTCCCTCGCTACAGTCGTGTTTAGAGGGGGTAAGCCAGATCCCTTTCCCTAAAACACCCAGAAGAGGGAAAATGTCAGGAAGGTCTGGGCCCCCCAGCTTTTCTCTCTGGCTGTGCCGCTAGACTAGTAGCTTCTCCTAAGCCCGGCGCTTCTGCCCACAGCCAGCGCAGCCGGCTGCAGTCTTCAGGAATGAGGCGCTGGGGAAACAGACTAGCGGTCCCCTCATTTGGCAAATTGGAGTGAAGGAGTAAAGTGGAATTCGCAGCCTAAACGACCTTATTTGTCTGAGTTCTACCCTACCTGTAAGCTTCATTCCGGCTTCCCTGATCCATCCTTATCCCTTGCCCCTGAATGACATGAGACATAGATGTTTAGAATCTAGTATGTCCCAATAAGCCTAAAGACAGGGGAAAAGTTATTCTCTTCCAAGCATGACTCTCCAAGCCCTCCTGATATTGGAGAAAATCAGAGAAGGGACCTCACTTCTCTTTCTGGTCTTTCTAGAAGTTTGTGGTTCCCTTTCAAATTAATTATTTTCTAAGCATTGACTTGGGTTTGGTTTTATAAGGAGAGAGGACTGTTTGGGTCCTCCTGGGATCTCAGTAACCATCAACTTGGTATCCCTACTGCAGACATTCATAACCCTCCTGTCTGGCTCTCTACCTCCCCCCCCTCCACCTATCACCAGCTTTGTTGCTGCATAAGCTTGGGGGTGAAAGCATAGCTTTGCTCTCTCTTTCGCATCCAAGGCAAATGAACACAGAGCCAAAGCTGGGAGACAGGGCCACAGTATATTTTCAATACGTACACACGGGCCAGACAGTAAAGAGTGACAACCTTCTTTCCAACCTGAATATAGAAAAGGACAGTTTGTAAGCTAATGTCCAATGCCTAGTTGTTTGGGCTCTTTGTGTGTGGGGGGGGTGGACTTTGTCCATGCATGATAGAGAAGGTGGTATAAGAGTTCTGGTAGATGATCAAGAGTGGAGATTCATTTAGCTGCACAGTGGCCTCTGCGGTCTCTGAACTTAGTGTAACTGCTAGGATGCCCTTTATGACAAAGTGGCAATCCTGGGTATCCCTCCAAATATTTCCCAGCATCACACCATGGGGGGGGTGTCTTGGTAAGAATTTAAGAAAAGAAACTCAACCCCCAAATGATGGAGAGGCATAAATGCTTTAATCTAGCAATGGCTGGGCCCACTCTTAGAATTAGAGTGGGGAGCAAAGTAGGGAAGAATATTTACTCCCTCTATCCTGCCACTGAGATTTGGTCCACATCCTCACCCTTTCTCCCTGGCCACAAGACTCCTATCTTAAGAGTAGATGGCGTGGTCTTCACTACAGAGTCTGGTCAGAGCAAGAGGAGGCGAGGGGGAAGGCCTTCCTGTTCAATCGAAGTAGGAAAATAATTGCCTCATCCTTGAGTCGCAGTCCCCCAAATTAACCTCACCTCTGCAGGTTGCCTGTCTGGAGATGGAGTCACCGTGGGCAGGGCCCAGGCGCCTGGAGTCGGGCATGAAAGGAAATAGCTCCTCATCGCTCTTATCTAAGCCCAGAGGTATTTATGAGCGTTTATTCATCTGATCCGTTTGTTTGGGAAAAAGAGCAGGCAGGCAGGGCTGGGCCAGAGACTGCCTGGTTTCTGGAGCCAGATCTCTACAAATCCTACTGTGGTTCCATCTTCCAGGGCAGTCTGTCTGTCTCCTTAGGGGAATATGTAAATACATGGCATTCTCAGCCACCCTGCTGTCAAGGGTGTCTCTCCCCGCCTCATTGAGAGAGGGATGTAAATGTGTACCAATCTTGAGTGCACATCAGAGGACTAGCGTGGATACCCTAGCAGGACGGATAATTGTGATTTTTCTGTTGCACCACGGGTAAGCATGCACTCTGTTCATAGGGGAATGTTTCTGAAGACGAGTTCAGCTCAGTAGTAAAATTTTTCTGGAGCTAATCTTAGGGATGACATTTAACTGTAGAAGGGCGAGACAATGTCCAGGTTTCCTATTTCTTCTAGCCACAAAGCCCCTTCTCAGATCTTTGGATAAGGAATAACTTTCCCTACTTCACCCCCAACTTTGTCTGGGGTGAACAGATGAAAACCTCTATATAGTCCTGGACTCTGGTTGTCTAGATTTGGGATATAGATATCTTCAGAGGTACAGTGTGGTGGCTTCCACAAATTGGAAAAAGCTCCTTCCATGGGACACTTTGCCCTAAAATCCGCTGTTCCAAATCGAGGTACAAAGACCTCATTTCCATTATGCAAATGAGCGGCATCCTCTCTGATCTTCTAGGGGGAGCTGGCCTCCACATCCCGCGGTTTTTCCATCTCCCCTTTCCTCAGGTTGTCCGGCACCCTAAAAGTATTTCAATCCTCTGTGGTAATCTGACTTTCTCTCCCTAGCTATGTTCCCTTCTGATTCCTCCCCGCCCCCCCAAAAAAAATTCTAGGAGGGAGCCCAGTTCCTCAGGGCCTCCTGCAGAAAAACTCACTTCGACAGGCCATCCAGCCCCCAGAAAGTCACTCTCTCTGCGGGGGTTGGGGGGGAGCTTGACCCGCTGCTGGGGAGAGAGGCCCAGACTCTAAAGGCGCCCAGGGCGTGGAGCCTCAAAGGTGGTGTTTGTCGTCTGCACCTCCAGGCCCCTCGACCCTGGCAGCTCCTCCGGCCCCAGCCAGACCCCAGTAACACCTCGGCTGGCCTGGCATCACAGGCAATTTCCTGCAGACCCCGCCCAGGGGCCACAGCACCTTGAAAGAAGCAGCCAACGCTTCCTCTGCGGCTTGAAAGCCCGAGCTAATCAGTAACCCGCGAGACAGGGGCCAACGCTCCACAGCCCCGGCGGAGGCGCACACCCCACCCTCGCTACCCCCTTCTGGGAACGCGGTTCCGTTTAGTGGGGTGTGAGGGGTCGAGCGAGAACGGAAATTACACTGCTTTGGTCCTTTAGTGATTTCTTTTTTTTCCTCCATTCCCAATTTTCCCTCCAAAGCAATTTTTTTTTTTTTGCGTCAATTTCGCTTGGGCCGATCGGGCATGGGGGAGGGGATTACCACTCACTTGCAGACACCAATGGTTTCCCGAAAACTCGGTTCAGTCCCTTCACCGCGAACCCAACCAGCTTAGAAACTGGCAACACCTACTGGGGAACACAGGCTCGGTTTGTCTTTTGACAACCGAGTGGAACTGCCCGGTCGACGCCTCCCCTGACGGCCCCCTCCTTTGGCTGAGAAGGAAAACCAAATAATCCTCCAACACACTTGGCCTCAGGTCTCCTCCAGCGCCCAGGTCCCATCCCGTGCCTCCTTGGGCAGTGAGGGGGGTCGCCAGCGTGATCTCCCCTCCTCCAACCCTTTGATTTGGTACCCCCCCACTCCCCGCCCCGTGTCAATTCTTTTTAAATCTGCTAAGAGAAGCCTTCTCCTCTGCCAGCCCAGGTTTACGACTGGGATGGGTGAGGTTTGGAGGTGACGGGAGAAGCTTGAGGACCGCGTGGGAGGGAGGAAACTGATTCTGTTCTCTAACGCACACCTCAAACCACGATCCAGTGGAAAGCGTCGACGTGGGCCCGAATCCTACCGAACCGCAAGGCCGAGACGCGCGTGCAATCCGTCTCGGCTCTGCCAGTAACCGGGCTTGCCAACGCCGCGTGTCTCCGAACGGACGGTAGATGGCAGCAAACCGCATAATTTGGGTCAGAGGAAACTGTCCAAGGGACGATTTATAACCCACTAAGACTACAGGGGGAAAAAGACCTTTAGTCTGAGTGGATATGGGGGATTTCCCCTTTTCCAATAAACTTGGAGTGCCGTGGATGCGAGTGAAAAGATTCTCTTGTTGTGAAGTTAAGCCCTGGGAGCCCAGGCCTGTGCTTTGGGCCCCTTACCTGAGCCCCCCAGGGAACCCCGTGTGCCACAAGTGGCTGCCTTTCCCTCTCCTCCCAGCTCAGGAGGCCACTGTACCTACACACGCGCCCGGGATCCTGCCATCCCAGTCCTAATCCACCGCCTGAGGCCGGGCTTCCTGCCTCTGACCTTAAGAAACAAAAACGCAACCACCTATAAATGCAAAACAAAGTGAATCACAAAGTCTCCTTCTGTACTCAAAATCACTTATCTCTCTGCTCAAGGCTTCCTCAGAGGCCTCTCATCCTTACCGGCTGCTCTGCACCTTACCAAATACTTGTGGAATCTTGTCCAACACACAGCATTCCCTCCCCCATCTCTGCCCCCACCCCCACTCCAACCTGGTGGGAGATGAAATCAGGCACTAGAGGGGTTTGCTTTCTGAATTGAGCACCAAATGTCTTTTCTGCCAGACATTATCGGTTTCCCTAACTCGGTTTCCCTTTCATTTTATTCTCTCTCAGTTTGTCCATGTGTGCATGACTAAGACAATGGCATGCTAAAACTCTTCACAATCACCATATTAAAACCCTGGAAAGTTTAGAAATATTTTCATATCACACACACACGACAATCTTCTCCACCAAAATCCATATATACCATACCAATACAACATAAGGAACAGAATCAATATCACACCGAAACCAACACGCTTTGACCTACCGCGTGAAAAAACACAAAACTCTCTCCCTGCAGAACGAGGCTCCCTCCAGCGGGAGTGGCGAGAGACCTGGGCGTCCTCCAGTAGGGTTCTTGGGAAGTCACCCTCCCCGTGGGTGCCTGCAACCCACAGTCCTTTAATTTCAGAAACGTCTCCGAAGGGAGAGAGCGAGCATTTCTCTGTGAATCGTTCTTTCTGTGTCTCTCTAGCCTCCTCCTCACCCTCGCTGGCCTCTGCGGAGATTCCAGGCCCAGCAGAGACCAAGGCGTCCCTCAGCGCCACCGCCCCTCGTGCCAATGCTGCCAGGAAATTGCTGATAGCCACGCTGGGCAAGAGAAACCGCACGGAGGCAACTGGGGGCGGGGGTGGAGGAGGCAGGAACCAGGGAGGGAGGGAAGGAGGTGGGCATAGACCCACAGAGGCCACAGCAACCGGCTGCTTCCAGCCTGTACGGCAAAAAGCATGAACGACCCCCCACCCTGTCTTTCACAACCCCCTGGATGGAGCCCTTCTCCCAGCTAACAAGGCGACTTGGAGCTGGTCTCCTGGGCCCCTTCCCGATTTTTTTTCTCCCTTCCACCGTCCCTGCCGAGGCTCCCCCTCCAGGAAGCAGCACCCCTCTCTCCACCATCAAATTTCTTAGGAAGCTCTTCCTGCAGCGCCCAGAGGTGGGGTTCAGCCCGTTCTTGGAATGGGGTGGGGAGGAGGGAGAAAAACCTAAGCCCCACCCCCTACAAAAGCAATGTAAAAGAATAAGAATTGTAGAATCTCCCTTACCTTTGCAGAACTTGAGGTTTTGGATTTTTTTTTTCCCTCCACCAGCTTGAAAAGTATGGAGAGGGAGGGGGGAAGGAGCGTTCGGTTTCTTCTTCAGCTTCCAAACAATATTGTCCCAACCTGAGAGCCGTCGTTTCCCATTCTCAGACTTAAGAGAGAGGTTGTTTCGCTTTTCTGACATTTGCATAGAAAAATGGAGTAAGTTCTGGCTTTGAAAAATGGTATCAGGCTGCAATCCTGGGCAGATTGTCCATTTACCCTTCATGATGACTAAAAATCCCCAGATCAGCAAGCAAATTAACTTAGGAATTAAAATTATTTTTTTGGTTCTCTCTTTTGTGTAATTCCCACCCCTCTTTCCTTCTCTCACTCTCTCCTGTCTCCTCTCCCCCCTCTCTCTTCCTCCTTCTCTCTTTTGCTCTATCGAGCTGATGTTGAAGTATAAAAATACCAAGAGGCTAGAGCCCTGAAGGACGACAGTGCTCCGACCTAGGTGTGGTGTCCAAAAGAATGCTGCATTATAACCACCAGGGAAATGATAAAAAGTTCATGTTCACGATCGCCCGGCCACATGACCGGCGCCGGCCAATCGCTGGATTCAACCACTCATAAACTTCTATCACAAAGTTGTAAATTTTCATAAAACAACAAGGAATTTATTGCATTTCTTCATGGCTGCTCCACCAGCAACCTTTTTCTCGGTCGCCATCTTCTTTTCTTCTCCTTCTCTTTTTTGGGGGAAACCCCAGTCTGAGAAGGGGTGAGATTCAGGGTGCAGTGATTCAGGGTGGAGAAACCATAAAGGTCCTACTAGAAAGGGGGTTCTTCCTAGAACCTCCATGTTTTCCTCAGAAGCTCTTCCTGCCTTTTCTAGTAAAAAAAAAAAAATCACCCCCAAATCCTCCGCACGGGATCGTTCTGAAGCAATTTAGAGGTGAGGCGGGAGCAGCAGCCGGTGCTAGAAGTTGCCTTTGGCATCCTGGCAAAATGAAAGCTTTGCTGCCTCCCCCCAAGCACTCCCCTCACCCCTTACTAACCCTAGAGACCGTGCGATCCCCTACCTTGCGGTAATGCAGGTATGGGGACCCTAGGTCCTTCAGGCCTAGTTTTTGCCCGGGAAGGGTTGGTGTCCTGGACTGGGGCCAAGACGGATAGTCTAACAACCAGATTCTCAGCTTCAGCATCCAGAAGCGGAGTGTAGGCAAAGCCACGTCGAGGCCTTTGGCGCCCAAAAGAGGGCTTGTTCCCATTCCCTAGGAGAGCTCTGCGCGCTCTCCAGGGGGTTCCGTGGTCATTCATGGGGGGGGGGGGGGAAGCTGCAGGTGTAAGAGCCTTTTCTTACAAATTCTAATTAAATGTTTCCTAAAAATCAACTGTCTTCTCCATATCTGTTTAGGATACCTGTTCTTTAAACAATCGGGTTTGCAAATGAATTAGTATTTTCAAATGAACATCAGAGGTTAGCTATATAGACACCCTCCTTTAGAATTTTTTGTTGGTTTGTTTGTCCCGCAATCAAAGGTTCAAGGAAGAAATAATAATTTGCCCTGCGTTTTCCAGGTTCCCTAAAATATCCCTCCCTTTATTTTTGAATTGAGCTACTGGTGTCGAATGCAGAAAACGAAATAACCTTCCTTAAAATCGTTTTCTTCCTCCCCCACCCCCCATGCCTGCTCCTGAGATAGTTCCAGGATGCCCCGGCTTCCGGAGCGGGCAGAACCCACCGAGGCAGACCCTGCGACCTGGCCACCCGGCCGTGCGCCCTGCAAACACACGCCGGCCCGGTGAAGTCGCCCCGCTCTCTCTCTAAGTTTTCCCCTCAATGTAAAGCTTCCTATAGTTCTCCCGTGCCAATTTACAACAAGATAAAATTGACAAATAAAGAAAAATGGAGTTAAATTAAATACAGGAATAGCTCTGGCCAAAAATGTTTTGCCGAATGGGCAGAAAACGCTGAGCACCCCGGCGAAGAAAGCAGGCTGAGGCGGCCAGGGGGCCTCTGCTCGCTGCCTCAGTCCCTTCTCAAAGCTGCCCCCAGAAGTGGCAGTGGATGGGGGCGACCACTTTCCATTTCCTTCGCTCTTCCTCCTTATGCAGCCTAAAAATTTTAACTTCATCTCTGTCTTTGTGGCTGGGCAGCCGATGCAGATTCAGAAACCTTTTCTGAAGGCCTGGATAAGGAAAAGCATTTATGGGTCTGGAAGCTTTTTACATTTTTTTTTTGTTTTGTTATGTTTTGTGGGTGTGTGACTGAGCACATGAGCTCATAGATGTATTAACTTGGGGGCAAATGTGAATCTCTTGTTTATAAACCAAGGCGTGAATGTACATTGGTATTTATCAGTATGACTGTGAGTGACTGTAAATGCGTGTTTGCTCCTGAGTGTGTGTGAATGTGAATGTAGGCGTTCTGGGCACAGAGCCGGGGATTGTGTAAATGTCTATGTGTATATTTGTGAATATAAGAATATGTTTGTAACTGCATATGACCAAATATATTTGTGTGTGCTTCCAGCTTATAAATTCGTGTGATTGGGTGCATTGGTGTATCATTGCATATATAATGTGTGTGTGTGTGTGTGATATTAAGGCTCACTGATTGACATTCTCCAGAGCATCTGGGGGGGAAAAAAGGCAAACCCAGCAAAAAAAGAAAGGACCAGCTAAGGGACTCTGGGACACTCACCCACCACTAGCTCTAACCTCCCTCCCAGTTTTTTGGGAGACACAGAAAATAAAGCATCTGATTTTTTTTATCATGTTTTATTTTTCATCCTTCAGATTCACATAAAGAGGAGCATGGGGCCTGGGAGGAGCACGGAGCAGCATTCAGGTGTATGGGACACAGGCATTCATCAGCGGATCCTTGGGGCTTCTCTAAAACCCTCTCAGTGCTGCTATTGGGAAATCTGGGGTGGTCAGAAACCACACACTGGTCCAGACCCCTGGATCACAAAGACCTCATGGAAAGAGATTTACAAAACAGCGATATTTTGCAAAGACCTTACAAGCAACATAGAAAAGAGGGAGGCACACTTGGGAAAGTCACACAGAACAGGTAGAAAATGCCCTTCCCACATTGTACAAAACAAACTCAACCTATAGGTAGTATGTTTAACAGTGTTGGAAAACAAACCGTTGCCCTTCTCTTTTCCTTATTTTTTTAACTTGCTTTAATTAAATAGAATTTCATTCTCTATTTGAGTTTCCTGGTTCAGTTTTCAGAACGGGGTTTCTGCCTCTGTTTTCTCTCTTCCTCTACCCTTTCTCTGTCCCTCACTCTTCTTCCTCCTCCTCAGCGTCTGCTTTGTCTTGCCCGGCGACCCCTGGGCCTGAAGTCTTGTTTTCCTTTTTCCACTTCATGCGCCGGTTTTGGAACCAGATCTTGATCTGCCTTTCAGTGAGGCACAGTGCGTGTGCAATCTCGATCCGGCGCCGCCGAGTCAGATATCGGTTGTAGTGAAATTCCTTCTCTAGTTCCAGGGTCTGGTAGCGAGTATAGGTCTGGCGGCCTCGCTTTCGGTCAGTCCCTGTGCACAGTATTTACAGGAGAAAAAAGAAATCTGCATGAGGAAAACATCAAGAGTAGAGCCAACTCTTTCTTAAGCTTTGTAGCGCCTGGGATCTTGTGGGGGAGAGCCCATAATCCCATGGAACCAAAGTAAAGCTTTTTCATATCTCATCCCATATTTCATGGTACCCTTTCCCCCATGTGCAGAGTTTTCTCTCCAGGCAAATATTTCTTCCCCCTCCCTTCCCTTTTCTTTCTTTTGAGACACAATCTTGCTGTATAGCCCCTGGTTGGCCTCAAACTGGTAGCAATTCTCCTGTCTCAGCCTCCCAAAAGCTGAGAACTGGGATTATAGGCAAGACCCACCACATCCTATTTTCATCCAAGATTTTTTTTTTCTTTTCTTTTCAGCTTGGAGCTTCTGAAGCCAGATAGATGTGAACCAAGACTTGTTCCTAAAGGATGAGTGTGGAATGAAGAAAAAGATGATTCTCTTCACTCTTCCGGGATCAGTGGTTCTCAGTCTACCCTTTTGGATTCTGACTCCCATGGCCTTTGAGGTAGGGGGGCTCAGCAAGCCATGCTAGTGACCCTGGAGTGGGGCTATTTTCCTAGTGGAGTAATTTCCGAGGGAAACAACACAAAGGAACAAAGGACCTCTTGGGCCCAGACCCCACCCAAGCCTGCTGTGGAATGAGGAAGAGTTGGGAACAGTCTGAAAGCAGCTGCCTTCTTCTGAAGATGACTCTTTCCTGGTGAACCAGGGCCAGGCTGCCTGTCTGGTCAGACAACCAAGTTTTCGGAAGCCATCTTCAGATTTCAAGGACTTCAAAGAGGAGAAAGGAAGCTGATCCCATGGCCTGGGTTAGGGAGGAAAATGAAGATCCGTGTGGTGGGAGCCGAAGGACACATGGAGACTTTCAGGTTCAGGCCCAGAACCATAGGAGGAGACTTGGGGGAGGAGCTGGTACCAGCCTTTCTGGGAAGGAGATGGGAGAGAGGAGGGGTGGGGGGGGGCTTAGTTTCTAGTCAGATAAAAGCCAAGCTGAAATGTTTACGAGCAGAAAAATTGGGGCTTTGACAAATCAAGTGGAAAGGCACTTGAATTATGGAGCAGGTAATGAGGCCGTGACCACCAATACTGAGGGTGTGAAAACTTAGACTCCTTGGGGCCCCAACCCTGATAAGGCTGGGGTCCTCTGACCCACCACAAGCCGGGATCTTCTCTGCCTTGGAATTGGCTTCCAAGTCCACCAGGCTTCTCTGGAGACCTGGTGAGATCTGGGTATCCTGGGGTTTCCCCTAGCAGTGTACTGGGTGACTTGAACTCTGTAAGTCTTGATTTGGTTCCTTGGAATCCTACGCTTCCCCCCCCCACACACACACACCCCAAGAAGAGATTCACCCTTCTGAGTGACAGCTGAAATCTTGCTGGCACCCCATTCTCAGGGGTGCTTAAAGAACACTCGCTTTGTCAGTTGCACTCCCATAAGGACCCTGCTGCCCCTTTTGCTCGGCTTCCCCCAAGTTCACTGGAGGGTCAACAGAGTCATCCTTCTCGGTCTCAGACCCCCTTCCTCCACCTTCCTCAGGCTCAGCTCTGGCTGGGTCCTCGTCTCTTCGGTACCTCCTCCTCCTGCCCGGCCCGGAGAGCCCACCTCTAATGATCCTGATGGGAATAATGGGGGAGCGGGGTTGGCTGGGAAGGAAGGGGGAGGGGAGAACGGCCTAGCGTTGTGGCCCCCTCTTCTATATCTTATCTGAGCTGGGGCTGGTGTGTGTGTGTGGGGGGGGACACACCCAGAACTGAGATCTCAGGCAGGGAAGGGTGGGAGAGAGGAGAGAGACCCTAATGGTTATTCTCTACAAACCCCAGCCTTCCTCGGCAAGACAAACGGCCTCGTCTCCAGCCCGTGCCCGCACTGCTGATAAATATTTAAAGCTAAAAGGCCAGGAGGAAGGGTGGGGGACGGACTCGGGGACTCTGAGCGCCCTGGCGTCGGCGAGGACAGATCCGCCAGGGAAGCAGGACGAGCCTGACGGCAACCAACAAAAACTGGGGGTGAGGGGTGGGGGCAATGCGCGGGGGTCGCAGTGGAGGTGGGGGGGGCTGCGTTCCCAGGGTCGATCGGAGGCCTGGAGCACCCGAGGCACCGAAAGGGGGCTCCCTGCCGGAAAGAGGGCACCTTCCCCGGGACGCTGCGGCTCGGGACGCCTGGGTGCGCTGCGTTACCTGAGCTTCGCATCCAGGGGTAGATCCGGAAGTTACTCTCGGCCGCCAAGTCCGAGTCCCTCTGCTCCTGGGCGCCCGCCGCCTTGGCGGAATCGCCGGGGCACACCCCGGAGAGGTTCTGCTCAAAGGGCGCGCAGTGCATGTTGAAGGAACTCGGTTCGAGCCCGTAGCTGGCCGCGTAGACGCCAGCCGCGCCCGGGCCCGCCAGACCCCCACTGCCGGGGTACAAGCCCTGCACCGAGGCGAAGGAGGCGCCCGACCCCGCTCCATAGCCGGGGCGCTGGGGGTTGGAAGCAAACGCACAAGAAGTTTGTTCGGGGAAGGTTCCTGGAGCGAAAACCGAACTTGCGGCTGGATATTTAGAAAATAAAGCATTCGCATAATACAATGAACTCATAATTTGGCCGGATGATTTGTAGGCAGGGACGTTTTAGTGTCGGTTTTACGAGATTCCTTGATATATTACAGAATTAGAGTCCAGATTTACACCAAAAAGGACCCCCTTTTTCCTCTCCGGACCACGTGACCCCGAGCCACGTGACAGCCCTTCCACCAATGGCCAGTCGGCCTCCCCACGGCTCCCTGTAATGTGGAAAAAATTGTGTGGCGTTGGATTTATAAAATATGATCAATAATGAATGGGGAAGTCGAGCTCTGTGGATTGGGGCTGGGGGCTCAAGGGTCGCTGTCGACTCCCGCGGGCTGGAGGCAGCTTGCAGGCGAGATTTGGGGAAGAAGGAACGGAGTGCAAGCGAAAATAAATAACCTCTGAGCCATCCGTGTTGTCAACCCCCACCCATTTCTCCCAGCCGGTTATTGAACGCGAGACAGACGCAGGGATTGAAGGCGTGCAACTTGGTGGGTGGGTGGGTGCACACCGGAGATTTAGTAATCCAGGCTAATTCATCTCGCACTGGCTTTTAGGAGAAGTTGGTACGGTTCTCCCAAGGTGAGGAACGAGGTAAGCCTGGCCACCCGGCTCGCTCTCGGCGCCCCAGTTATAGAGATGGAACAAGACTCTGGAGGTGCGCCTAAATCAGAAATTCATTCAAGCACTTAGTGTTGCACGCATAGGTTTCTACTGACCAAAGGGGGGGGGTTGCAAATTGAGAGAGAAAGACAGAGAGAGAGAGAGAGAGAGAGAGAGAAGGGAGGGTTGGAGGCAGAGAGAGAAAGGAAGGGAGGCGGGCGGCCTGGGCTGGGCTCACCGCTTTCTCGGTTCCGGGAGGCGGATGCCTCCTTCAATCAAGCGTGACTACCCAAGAGGCAGACAAGCGAAGGAAGGAAGACAGCAAGCCACGGCCTCCCAACCTGGCAAAAGTGAAGAAGTCCCAAGAGGGAGAGGCAGAAAGGAGCGTTTTCCCCCTGCTCCCCACCTGAGTCCCAGAAAAAAAAAATATTATGCATGCTTAGCAGTCCTGGACTCCATCTTTAACACGCCCCCCCCCCCGACATCCACTCGGGAGTATACACGCAGAAACAAAGAGAGAGAAGTGGTCAAGAATATAGCCACCAGCCCGGGCACATCTCTGGCGAGGCCTGGGCGCCGAGGTCTCGCGGGCCTAGCAGCCCCACAACGCAAGGGGAGGGGGCTTCTCCTGACTCCCCTCCCTCGATGCTCTCTCCTCCAATCACCAGCAGCCTCCTTCCTCACCCCCTGCGCCCCTGAGCCCAGGGAGTCTACCACCTGCCTCCAGCCCCCGCCTCCTCCTCTCCGGGACCAAGCCTGGGCCAGCCCAGAATCCCGCTGACTAGCCCCCCTCCCATTCTCCCCCACCCAGCCCTGCAAGGCGCCTGGGAGGGAAAGAGGAGCAGGGCCCGGCCAGTCTCGGGTTCTCGCTTGTAAACTTTATTGTAACTCTTCCGCCCTTTTCAGGCGCAGACAACAGAACAAAGTATAGAGAACAACAAAATATATAATTAGCCCTCCCTCCCCCCCATAAAGCAATTCACGGATACAGGATACATTCTCTTCACAGTAAACCTAAGAACGTTTTTAACAATTGCCCACAGCGCGCATGCTAACTAAAGTCATCTCTTTTGAGAAACACTTAAAGACGAAATTGTCAAACCAAAGGAGTTGGGGGTAGGAAAGGAAAAGAGAGAAGCCAGAGAAGAGAAAGCCAGCGAGCTAGGGAGGGAAGGGGGAGAGGGGCTAGCGGGGGTGGGGGAGAGAGAGAGAGAAAGAGAGAGAAAGAGAGAGAGAAAGTCAGAGGGAGACAGAAAGAATTACGGCGTGAATAGGCAGTTTCATGTTGTTGGGAAGAACTTAGCAGAAATCGGTACCTCGATCATTACAAAGATGCACGTTCAAAGGAAAAAAAAGACCATTGCACAAGAAGGAGGCTTTTTTACATGGGGCGGGGGTAAGGGGGGCTCTGCCAGGCCGCAGCTGCTCACCCTCGCGGGGCGAGGGGGTCTTTGCTTAAAATCCCTTTTTTTCTTTTTCTCCCCCCCCCCCTGGCCCCCAAGAGAAGGGAAGGAAGCCACGGTAGCTCATACACAGAAGCTATTACGAGCACTACCACTAGCGGGAACCGGCGCGGCGGGGGACGCAGCGGTGGGAGGCCCGGCTCCTGGTCCCGCTGGCGGGGCCGGAGCGCTCGGCGGCGGGGAGGCGGGCGGCGGCGTGTTGGTCGCGGGACGGGCGGACGTGCGGGCAGCCCCGGCCCTGGCAGTCCGGGCTGGAGTCTACTTCTTGTCGCCCTTCTGCGGGTCGCTCTCGTCGGCCGCCTCGGGGGCTCGCTCCAGCTTCTGCTTCTCCAGCTCTTCCTGCTCGCATTTGCTGCTGGGGAATTTGTCTTTGTTGTTCTCTTTTTTCCACTTCATTCTCCGGTTCTGGAACCAGATTTTGACCTGTCTCTCTGTCAGTCCCAGCGCGTGCGACACCTCGATCCTCCGTTTGCGAGTCAGATAGGGGTTAAATAGGAATTCCTTCTCCAGCTCCAGGGTCTGGTAGCGGCTGTAGGTCTGTCGGCCTCGCCTGCGTCCGGCGGCTGCTGGGAATGCGGGAAAGGGCGAGACGGAGGGGAGGGAAGGGTGGGGGAGGGGGCAGAGACAGAGAAGAGTGGAACATTCGTGAACCAGCCTAGGAGACCAGGATAATAAGGGCCCGGGACCCTGGAAGGGGGGGGGGAGACTGCGGTCCACGGAGTGGGGGGAGTGAGTAGGATCAGACACCATTGATTCTAAAGGGGCCATAAAGAGGGAGCCCCTTCCCCCTGGTAACCACCAGAACCAGAGTTGGGGGGGGGGATGGTTCAAATATATTAAAAGTGCCATAAAGTTTAGGAGGAAGGATGCGAATGGGGGGGAGGAAGGACAATAAGAATAAAAAAAGCCAGGGTGGGTTCCAACGACCCACCTTGAAAAGCCCCCAGAGCCTCTGCCCCCAAAGAAAAGTTTCTTCAGGGTAATTAAACTATAAAGCAATTGAGGACTGCAAAAGTTGAGCGCCCCCCACTCCCACCACTCTTTCTCCACAACCCCTATAAAACAGTAAAAGGGGGGGCAGGGGAGAAGAAGAGGAGTAAAGGAGGCTAAGGGGGTTTATGGATTCAGGAAATGTCGCTTAGCGACCCCTCTTCAAAGGAAACTAAAAGAAAAGGAAAGAGAGAGACAGGGAGAGAGGAAAAAAAGAAAGGAGGAAGAGGTAGGCGGCCGCAGGGGAGCCGGGCAAGTATTCCAGGAGCCAGAGGAACCGCTCCCCGGCCTGCCCAGCCTCCTGCCCGGCCTAGGGCTCTCGGGGACCCCTTCCTGCCCCAGCAGGCCCCGTGGGGAGCTCACCTTGCGGGCGCATCCAGGGGAAGAGCTGGGTGGGCGACGGGCTCTGCTCAGACCCCTCGGCCTCCTCGCCCAGGCCGCTGGCGGCCGCGAGCTTGCAGTCTGCGTACTGCACCAGGTCTGGATCCTGCGCACCGAACAGGCTCTGGCGCTGCAGCGGGTCGTAGCCGTAGAAGTTGCCGGGGTCTCCGTGACACGCCACGGCGCACGGGTTCTGCTGGTAGGGAGCCGTGGACAGCGACGACGGCCCGTGGTAGAACTCCTGGATTTGCGATGGGTGCTGGAAGCTGCCGCCGCTGCTGGGGCCGTACACCACGGTGGGTCGGCCGCCCAGGTCCTGGGCAAAGCCGCAGTCATAGTAATTGGGGCGCAGGGACTCCCCAGTTTTGTATTTGGAGAACAGTGAGTTGACGAAATAAGAGCTCATTTTATTGAATTTTGAGGCGGCGGCGGCGGCGGAGGCTGTAGTTGGGGGCTGTTGGGGAGGGGGTGGGGAGGGGGAAAGGGAGGGAGAGAGAGAGAGAAAAAAACGCGGATTCGCCGGCTCCTAGTCACCCTCGCTAGGAAAGGAGAGGGAAAAGGGAGGAGGAGAAAAAAAAGATAGAAAGAAGAGAAAGAAAAGGGGAAAGAAGATCTCGAAGCCACCACACTTTTTGTGATTTCCAGGAATAGAAAAAAGAACAGCGAAAGTCTAAGCTCGCATGGCAGCCCCGGCTCGCTCGCCCTCCCCCACCCCCACCCCCCAAACAAAAATATACCGCCACTTAAAGAGGTCCTCGCTTTACATTTCGAAGAAGGGTTGCCAGTTCATAAACAGTTTTCGGTGATTTACTTCCCCGCAAATGAGTTGTTTCATATTTTCCACTGTCTTTTCACGATCATTTGCATCCATTAGAGACCCCGCATCCCATTGGCTTCTCGGTACTCCTCCCGGACAGAACGCAGAGCGAGGGTGAGAGCGAGCGAGAGCGAGCGAGAGAGAGAGCTAGAGCGAGAGAGCGCCAGGGAGTGAGGAGAGGGCAGGAAAAAAAAAGGAGGGGAAGAAAAAAAAACACCCAGAGAGAGAGAGAGAGGGGGAGAGGGGGAGAGAGAGGGGGAGAGGGAGGGGGGAGAGAGAATGAATACGGATTAAATCTGTTTAACTACCTACATTAATGAGATATCTCTTGCCTCACAACAAATCAAATACCTTCGCAGACCACCCCCAAAGACTGATGTGGGGGAGTCACGGAAAAAGACCACGCACACACACATACACAACGCGCGCCTGGCGTAGGCGCGCTGTTAATTTCGCGATTTTAACGAGGCAATTGGAGTCTTTCTAAATGTCAGGGTCGCTTCGGAAAAATGTAAAAGAACACGGTTTAATTGCGCCGAGTTTTAAAAGGTCCTATAAATGTAATTGGTATTTTAATACAAGTTATCAAATCATACAGCCTCCTCTCCTAAACATATTTTCAAACAAACGAGGTAGTCATATTTAAAGCTTTAATGATCAATTTTCTTATTATTGATAAAGGTTTAACTATCGCGTGGAGGGAATTGGCTGGGTAACTGGCCCCCCAAAAAAACGGCTGTAAACTCTTTAACAAACTATAAAACGCAATAAAGCTGGAGTCTGTTGTTGTTTATGCCGCAGCGCATAAAAGCTGTTAGCATTTTACGAGTTCTTTCCTCTACAGCTATAAAACTGAAGCTTCGATCGCCCCCGCCGCCCGACTGCAGCTCCATGGGGGTGACGAAAGCCGAAATGAGAACGATTATGGTTTTTGGGGTTTTTTTGTGAGTTTTTTTTTCTTTCGGCGCAAACGGTGACTTTCCCAGATTTTCACCTCCTTTAGCCTGGCAGGCACCTGTCCATCTCCCCCCATCCTTTCTGGACACCCCACACCATTCTTGATCTGTTCCCCCCAGGCCCACCAGGTCACTCACCTAACTTCCCCTCATTAAGGGACACGCGAGAATTTTCTGTGAAGAGCTTTGTGAGTTCTACTGGGGAGTCTGAAACTTTCTAGTTAGTGGGCAGTCGTGAAGCACGGAGCAGAAGTTCACCCGACCGGCCGACTGCACTTTGCAAGGTCCTGACTTGCTGGGGTCGAGGAGAGTTACAGGGGCAGAGAGGGTGGCCTTTCCTTAGAGGTGCTTTAGCCCAGTCGGCCTTTACGAGGCCAGATGATGAGAAAGGGGATGGACGATGCCACCAGAGGCTGGACATCTCATGGAGACACCCAGTTTTCTGAAACCAGTGCCCTACAGGCGTAAACACTGCCCATTTCATCAACACAGCCGAAGAGGTAAGGGCAACCCAGACTGGGAGGGGGCACCAAGGCCTTGGATGCTGCTTCTCCATCCCTCCACTACCCTGGGCAATGGTTGTAAGGTGTGGGCTTCAGGGCACCTGCTATTGCTCAATGTCCTCATACCCCTTGGCACACACGGTCACTACCTGCACTGACCTTGTAGTGAAGGCAACTTAGAGCAAGACCACTGAGATCCCCCCCATTTTATCTCTTCTCCCCTTGGGGTGCCTTTAGTTAATTCTGGCTGTCCCCTGAAAACCTGAAGATCTGAGGCAATTCAGAATGCAGAACTGAATTGACTGGCTGCCCCCCTGGCACACCCAGGTCTTGTCTGCAGACAGGGCCTAGTGCTGGTGGTGGCACCAGAAGCATAACCAGGATTCCCCGGCAGCTGATCTGCAAAAGAAAGGAAGAAACAGAAGAAAAAGAAAGAAAAAAAATCAAGCAACCTTACAAATACCGTCAGTCCATTGTGTATTCAAAGGACAGCGTTTTGATTCTCAGACAGGAGGTTTTTGGGGGCTGCCACACACCCCAACCTTTGTAAAAAAAAAAAAAAAAATGAAACTACCCCATCTCCAAGGGAAATCTACTAGTGGTTTTTTTTCATTCAGTCCTTCACAAGTAAATCCAGAGAATGAGAGAAAGACACAAAGGGGAGAAAGAGAAAAAGGAGGAGAAAGAATTAAGCTCTGGAATTTTTAGCGCAGGGCTGAGTGGCATGAAGCAGCCGGAGGTAGAGTCAAGTCAAGTTGCGTGGTGAGATCCAACATTTTTATCAATTGCGGTGGATTTTATGATCACAATCTGAGGGCTCACTGGTGAGGTAGAAATTCAATGGCTTGTTCTAAATCATACCTACCCCATGCCAGAAATTTCAGATGGAAGAAGGAAAATGTTTCTATTATAACAAAGAAAAAAAAAGAGCAAGGGATCATTTATAAACACCCAACGGAGGGTAGATTTATTAGAGAAACTCAAGTTGAAGAGAAACTCTGCTTGCGTCTTTGCACCCGGTGCTGTGGAGAAAGAATAGAGGCTGCGGCTAGGCCCTTTTGACGGGGACGGAGAACTGGTTTTTACTCAGGTTGGTCCCGGTAGGAGGCAAGGATCGAACTGGGCAAGGAGGAAATTGAAGAATTGGGATGGAAGGAGCTATGGGCACACAGGGCGACGGTCTCAGAACAAGCAGCGCGCTAGTCCAGGTTTCCAGCTGTTCGGCTGAAGAAGAACCTGCGCACCCCCAAAGTCGACCGATTCCAGAGCTGGGGGGAGAGAAGGGGACCGCTGCGGTTCTCACCTGGAATCCTCCAAAACACGGAAAACCGAGCCTCAGCTGCCCCTACACTCATCTAAAGAACGTGCGGAGGCGGGAAGGGGGGGACAACTTGGGGTTCGCCGGGAGTCTGTGCAGACACCCAAGCCTTTCCGCACCGCGCTGTTTTGGGGAGCTCCTGCCTGAACCAGGTTGCCACGTCCAGCCCAGACCGGACTCTAGAAACAGCCCCGGGGCAGCGGCCCCCGCCGGCCTGGGGCACCACCAAATCTCCACGAAAGCCTATTACCCCCCAAACTAGGGGTCCACTAGTACGGCTTACCCGCTCCCTTTTCTAGCCAGCCTGCCTGGGATAGTTTCCTCTCCCCCAGATCTTCTGCGGGGCTCGCCCCTCTCACCTGACCTCTTCGTCCGCAGCCGTCCACCTTCTTCTAATCCCTGCCTGGAAAGTATCATTTTTCTAAATCAATTCTCATCTTTAATTGGGACCCATTATTTCTAGTATTAATATTGCCCCCCCCCCGTTTTTACGCATTTTTCACCCCACCGAACACAGCGGAGAAACACTGAGCCTTCTTTTAGTGGCAGGGAAGTGCAGAAAATTAGCCATTTGGGGAGGAACCACACTATATCCGAAATCTATAAAATGTGGGAAGAGGCCTAACGCACCCCATATTTTTATTACGTGCAAATTATTCATGACTTTTGATAGCGTCCAGTTGCTAGATTCAGGGCCGAATAAGGTGCCGTGGAACCGCCAGACTCCGAGGCCACAGGGCTAGAAATTTTTCACGTGGAGCAAGGGTGCCATCTAGCGGTGAATCTGCAAAAAAGACTCCCGGCTCAACTCCTCCAGGTTCTCTGCTCCCATAGTGGAGGCGACAGGCGACGGAAACTTTTAATTATTAGTAAAGAACATGAAAACAGACAAGGGGAGAAGACTTTGGAACCAGGAAACAGTTCAAGAAATTGTGCAGATGAAAGCTATAAGGAACAAAAAATAAACACAGGAAGAAAAAAAAAAAGAAGTTGTAAGCCTTTTTTTCTGCTTACACCTCCAGTCCCTAATTTCTGACGGAGATTGCCAACCAAGCATGCGCTATTTGTATGGCCCCTACTAGGAGGAATGAAGCCCTTTTTAAACCCAGAAGGGTAACACACAACTGGGCTTTTCGTGGGGAAAGAGGAGGCCTGAGCATATGGAAGAGAACCGAGAAAGTATCAAGAAGCTGTTCTGGCCCAGACATCTGTCTGGCCTGCAGGACCAGCGCGTGTGCATCAGTGTGCGTGGGCTTCTTGTTGGTGACTGGTATTCTTCAGGGGGTGTGAAGAACAAAGAATCAGAATTGCAATCTCAGAAGCTTTTGCAACAACAAAGTGTTCTTCCCCCCCCCCCCTTTCTTCACTTTTTGCCCTCTGGGACCCCTGTCCCCTCAAGCCCCAAGCTTGGGAGGACTGGGGGCTGCCAGAGCAGGGGCCCACCCATTCTGCCCCCAGGCTGGAAGTCCAGGCCCATCTGCGGCTCTTTCAGCTCCGGAAAGTTTCCTTTCGCTGTTTGCTTTGCTGCTGTTTAGTTTCTTAACCTTCAGAAATTTATACGCTATAAACTTTTATAGCGGTCATATTCTTTTATTGCCGCGCACACGGCATTGAGTTCCTCTCCCGGCCTCTCTCTGCCTCGCACTCTCTCGGTTCTCCCTCTCCGAATCTCTTTTATGACAACCGATTTCCCCCCATCTCGGGCTTCTGAGCCTGGGCATCCTCGCCTTTGTTTGTCTGGAAAGAAGTCGCTCGGGGCTTGAGGACCCAGACGCGGCGGTCCCAGGCCCCTCCAGACGCCCTCACCCCCTGCCCAGCCCTGCGGCTCTGGATGTTGCCCCAGCCTCCGGGCTTCACCTTTCCCTTTAGCGGAAACCGGCCTCCTCCGTTTCCTCGCTGCTGCGGCTGAGCTCCGCGGAGCGCAGGATGGAGAAGCGGCCTCGTCTATACCAGCAGTCAAGCCGGATTCATTTCACCCGGCTTAGAGGAACCCTTGGGTGGGGGCGTGTCCCGATCTGCAACGCCAGGAGCTTCACTGTCTCTGCCGGTGTCTGGGACCCCTTCCCCCTTTCGTTGGAAAGGGGTAGGCCTGGCCTTCCGCAGGCTTCTGGCCTTTGTCGCCACTTCTACCCCAACCCGCAGCGTCTCCTCCGCTGCAGGGTGAGGGAGGCTGGAGCTTGCAAGAAGCCGGCGCGCGGGAGCAGGGAGGCGGGCGAGCCGAATCCTAACGCCTCCAAGAAACCAGCAAGGTTGCCTCCAAACAGCCGGCTCCACCAAAGGTTCTCTCAAGAATCCCGCAGTCTTGAGGGGAACGCAGAGGTGCCTTTTGGAACCAAGTGTAATTCTGGGGGCTCCCTTTTGGGCAGGGATTTTTTTCCCCTCTCTTGAGACATTTGTAATCCATACTCAGTAGCTGTTCTTTGGGAACTGTCCCCACCCCCCACCCCCAGGTCTCAACCTCTTATCAAACTCAGCAAGCCTTAGAATAAGCCTTAGACTCCTGGGGTTTGCAGAAAATCCTGAAAGGTCCCTTCATTTAAGCACCCTGGCTCATGGTCCCTAAAGGTCTTCTGCACCCCGCTGTTCAGCAGCAGAGAATATGGGGGGGGGTGGATACTTCCCTTCTGACATGGATTTTTTTTAAGTGGCCAGCTGAGAAAGACCGCTTCCCAGAGCCACCAAGCCTGCCTTGCTTTTTCTGCGACTCCAAGCAAGTCGTCCCCGAGCAACTTTGGAAGAAGACCCCATTGCTATCCCAAGATCCCATTGCTCTCCCCTCTAAGCCACAGAGAATTTCTTCCCTCCTCCAGTCTCCCAGTTCTACTGACAGGGTCATGGTCGGTTTAAGCAGTGGTCTGGGCACGTGGGTACTGACCAACTGTCAACTCCACTAGAGCAGGTAGATGACTCTGTTAGGTCTCAGAAGAAACCTTATGGTTGTGGACACTGGAATATCTTTTGCCACCATTTAAAACCACCGTTTTTGCAACTGGGATCTCTACTCGCAGCCAGAAGAAGAGAACTAACACAGAATGAGATTCGGAAGAGATTTATTTTTTTTTTCCTAGAGTGATATATATTTTTTGTACTTTTCCTTTTTTTCTTCCAAAACAAACAGTTAGAGCTCTAAACCCCTCCTTGCCCTCCCCCTCCCCCCACAACCCACCCTTAGTAAGCAACAACTGAGAACAGGCCAGACATCACCTCCAAAGAAATCACAAAACACAAGCACGATTTCACCACAGCCACCAACAAAGCAAAAAAAAAAAAAAAAAAAAAAAAAAAAAATCTACTGGAATGATCCCTTTGCAGAGGCAGGAGAAGCAGGATCAAGAGTCCACGAATTGGAGGGGATTGAGAGGCAGGGGGAGAGGGGATCGATCGGAGGCCAGCTTTCACCCAGATCTCTAGGTGTGATGCCGCCTCTTTCCTTTGTACATGGGACTGATTTCCAGAAGAGTGCAAGGCGCCAGTCAGGGGGTGAGCACTCAGGAGGTACAGCAGGAAATGAAGCCCCCCGCTCTGGGCTTGGGCAGTCCTCCTTTGCCACTGGAAAGGTGGTCCGGGGGCTCTTCTGCATGGGCCAGGAAAGCTAGAAGGATGGGGCCCAAACACAGCAGCTCTGCAGATTGGCATCATGATCCTTCCTGTTCCCCGACTGCCTGATGCTTCTGGAAGTGAGTCGGAGAACTGAATCACAAGAAATCTTCAGTCAGACTCTCCTGACCTGGCTTCTACTACAGTAGGGCGGATCTAGCAGGGGGTGAAGGGTGGAGGTTTTTTTTTTTTTTTTTTTTTTTCCCCTCAAGAGGAGACTTGACTCACTGGTGCAAAGTGAGTTTGGCTGAACAGAAAGTTGACTTCAGAACTGGAGGGGATGCTGACAGATGCAGGACAAGTGGCCAGTGAGAAAAATGGGGGCGCGGAAGAAGAGGGGGATAATATTGTCAAGGCTCTACAACTCATTGACCTCCTTTATTGGGAAGGAATGTATCATGCACTTCCTGCAACAGAATGCCAGAAGGTGCCACCTAGATTTGCCTTTCGCAACCACTCCCTTGCCTTTTCTTTCCTTTCTACCTCAGCAGTTTGGGGGCTGGGTTGAGTGCCTATCTGCCCACAGTCCCTTGCTCTAGGGTAACAGTTGACCAACCATGGGGGTGCTGACATTTTGGGCTGCAGTGCCTCATTCAGGAGGTTTGTCTATAGACACTGATGTGTGTCAGCTAGGGAAGAACCCAAGCTTGCCTGGTGACTCCTGGGTCCTTCCACAGGATTCGGTGCACGTGCGTGCATGTAAAATGTGACTTCATGCCTCCACAATTACTGTGAACTCCAAACTTTAGGTCTGTGGGTATCTGCTGAGCCCTGTGCAGTTGGTGTGACCCTGGGTGACTTCTGGAGACAGGGAACAGGCAGACTGCAAGAGAGGGGCTGGAGTGTCCCAGAAAAGTCATTGGGGATGCTAGGAGTTTGACTAGGGTCTCTCCTTTCTTTGAGGCTAACTTAGGAACCAACTACAGCTAGCTTCTAACATAAAACTTTCTCCTGGCACTCAGGGAGGGGAGAGGGACAGGTGACAGGCAAAGAGGAGACAGGCTCCAGGTAGAGATGGGAGATTCTGGAGAGAGGACACCCTTCCCCATTCGCTGGAATACATCCCAGACAGCATTGGCTTTGCAGCCGGCCCATAAATAAGAGTGCTGCGGGGAAGGGCGGGGTGATCTTTACTCTTTGCCCTGCTCCTTATTCATTTTCTTCATTTTCATCCGCCGGTTCTGAAACCAGATTTTGACTTGTCTCTCACTCAGGTTGAGTAGTCTGGCCACTTCGTGCCTGCGGTCCCTGGTGAGGTACATATTGAACAGAAACTCCTTCTCTAGCTCCAGCGTCTGGTATTTGGTGTAGGGACAGCGCTTTTTCCGGGAAGAGCGGGCGTGCAGCCAGTTGGCAGAGGGATTGGCTGAAAGAGAAGCAGCGATAGAATCAAAGAAAGGAAAAAGGGAGTGGAGGGTCCCAGACTCAGAGGGTCTCCACAATCCATCTAGCATTGGAGGACAGGGCCCCCAGGCCTTCAAGATTCCAAAAAGAGGCCCCAGGTGGGACAGCTTCAGGTAACCGATTCCTGAAAGAATGGAGACCAGCGTGTGCCTTGGTTTCCTCAGCATTTTCAAAGCTCTGCCCGCCTCAAGTTCTCGCCCAAATCTTTCTCCAAACTGATCAGACTCGCTAGGGTCGAAGCTCAGCATGACTGGAAACCCACCATCATTTCACTAGACTGGCTAGAGGAGGCTGATCTGGAGGTTTCCCCCAACTCTAGGTCTAGGAAGAAAGGACAGGGCAGAGGAGCTTCCATTCAGTCACAGCCTAGGGACCTTCTGGCCCTTGAGTTCAGTGAAGCCTGCCTTACTCCCAAGCCCCGCTATTCCACGAAGCAGCAGACTTGTGTGCCCCTGTTAGAGGTCTCCCTCCATCACCACGCACCACAAACAAGGGTCCACATTTAGAGCCACGAGCACCAGCATATCCAACTTGTGAGCAATCCAATTGCAGCCATTCATCAATTCCAGCCTGTGGACAGGGGAGCCCCGGGGCTCCCAGATAACTTATGGTTGCAATAGCTTCTTCTTTTCTGCTGCTCAGCTCGCTTGGTTAACACAAGTTCAGGGAAATGCTAGCAAAATTACTCCAATCCCAAGGTGGAGAGCCAGAGATGAGGTGGGGTAACAGAAGCCCATCTAGCCTTTTCACTAACCCTATCCGGAGGCAGGGAAAAGGGTAATTGAGTGGAAGAAGGCCCAAACGAGGAAACCAAATATATACAGGCTTTTCTTTCTTTCTCTCCACCATCTCTCCCTAGACCCCAGAACTCAGAAAAAAAGTGGCCAAATGAAGCTGAGCCAATTAAAAATAATATCCACCTTCTATTATAGTTTCCTCCTTCCCAAATGAAAATATTCAACATGTATGTATTTTTAAAACTCAGTTCATCCTCCTACACTAAGTAGCGTATCTTACCAATTTCCAGCGCTATCTCCTTAATGTGATTGCCTGGGATGGGACCCGCAGCCACATTAAATATGAAAGTGGAAAAAAAAACTGTTAATAATTGATCCTAACCGAATGGCCGCCTCTCAATAATGGGCTTTCCAGGCAGAGTTTAGGAGCACAGGGTCAGGGGTATGTTTGGGTGTGTGGGGGAGGATTTGTGAAGACGGGTGTTCTCCTCCTATCAGCTCTTGGAATTCAACCTGGCAGGTTGGAGATAACAGGGACTGTAGGGAGTGGGGCAACTTCTCAATCTTCAGAGGGCAAGGATGCCCCCCAAAGGGCCCATGGAGAGCTCTGTTGTTGGGGGAAACTGACAGGATTAGCGAACGTGAAAACATCTGAGTCCTAATTCACCCACAGGAATAGGAGAACTGCCAGCGCTGTGGGTCATTGTTTGGGGGACAAGCCCCAAACTCCAGACCATTTGCCCTTCCTAACCTTCAAAATAAATAAATGAAAGAACTCTCTCCTCTTGAGCTGCAGCACTTTTTTGGAATTTAGCCTCGCTTAAGGCTCTCGCAAAGGTACTTTCGGAGGAATGGGAGGCGATTCAAAACTACCCACCAAGGGTAAAGCTCTCCGCCTGGGCACAAGTCCTCCCTCCTCCCTTCCTTTCCCCCAGGTCCCTTTGGGACGTCTCCTTTCGCACTGGGGAGGTGGGCGCGGAAAATCGGAAGTCATTCCCGGACTCCCTGCGAAGACCGCCTGGGTTGGAGCCAGGGAGCCCCGCGGAAAGCAGCGGGAGCCGCTGGAAGAGAAGCGGCGCCCGGGACCCCGGACGCCAGAGGAGGGAGGGGGCCAGCGCTGGGCAGGCTCCCGGGGAGGGGCCGGCGCATCCTGGGAGGGGGGCTCAGTCACCGCGTCCGGGGCTTCCCCCGCCCCTCCCGGCGCCGGCTCGCGGACCCAGCGCGGCTTTGCACGGGACTTGCAAGGAGCAACCTTCCGCCAAGCTGTTGCATCGCAAATAAAATCCTAATGAGCCCCCTCCCCCTTCCCCTCGGCCGGCTTTTACGGTCTGCGCGTGGCGCGGGGGGCTCTGCCAGCCGCGCGGTCCCGGGCAGCCGGGTGCGCTCCGGGGGCGTCCGCTGCCCACCGGCCCCCTCCTGTCGCTCTCCCGGCCGTGGCCGCCCTTCCCGGGCTTCCAGCCCGCGCCTTGGGACGGGGGGGGGGAGGGGGCGGCCAAAGAGGGGCAGTGGGAACCGGAGACCCGCGAGCGGATCCCTTCGCCCCAGTTCCGGACAGGACTGAAAAGTGGCGCTGCAGGAGCACCGCCCCCACTCTTTCCTTCCGGGGAGCCCGGCTTTCCCTTTCCCCTCTTCCTCGCTGCCACCCTTCCTTCCTCCTTCCTCCACCCCTCGGGCCACTGCCGCGCTGTCCCTTCACATTGTCCCCGGTTTATGGCCTCTCCCCTCCCCCGCGCCGGCCTTCGGCCTGGGGATTTCCTCACTTTTTATAACTTACTTTGATCCGGCCTCTCTTTGTCCTCGCTTCCTTCGCAAATTTTATTGTCCCCGTAGCCGGGTCTTTGATTAGACAGCACGGCCTCCCTGGCCGCCGAAGTTTCCAAACTGTACTCGGGCGTGCCCTGCTTGAGCAGCTCCCCGGGCGCGCCCAGCAGCGGCTCCGCCTTCACGGCCGCCTGGCCCTGGCCCGGGCCGGCCTCGGCGCGCGGCGCCGGCTCCAGCCAGGTGCGGAGGTACCTGCTCTCGGCGGGCGGGACGCCCTGGGGCTGGATGTAGGGGTGGTAGACGGCCGGCAGGCTGCCCGACGCGTGCGGGCTGAGCGGCGCCCAGGAGGCGCCGAACACGGGCGCCTTGGGCTGGAAGCTGCACGAGGGGAAGTCCAGGTGCTCGGCGTGGCCCGGCTGCCGGGGGTTCGCGTACTGGCCGGAAGGAAACTTGGCTGCGGGCGCGTCCTCACTCTCGTGACTTATGATCGAGTCGACATAATAGCTGCTAAGCGTCCCAGAAATGGACATTCTCAGACATTATCCGGGCGCTCGCAGGGGGAAGGGAAAGCGCTCGCGCTGGCGGCGCCTGAGCAGGGAGAGGTGGCACCCGGACCGGTGTGAGGGCTTTCGGACGCGACCCCCCCCCAAGAGACCCCCACCCTCCCACCCCCACCCCCTACTCAACTTCTCAGCCAACAAAGTACAGTGGAGCAGCCCGGCTCCCAGCTCCTTGCAAAATGATTGGTCAAAGTTTTTCCGACTGCCTGATAAAGCGTCAGCTCCGACATAAATCAATCGGGCGAGGGGGCTGCGCTCGCCCTGTCATCCGTCCGCACCGCGTTCCATATCCAGGATGGATTGTTTTATGCTGATGCAATGTGCTATCACGTCAGGGCTCCGGCGGCCACGTAACCTCAGCCGGAGCTGCAGGGCCGCCCGGGCCCCTCCCGCCTTGGCAGGAAGGGGGGGTGTTCACATCAGGCGGTGGGGGCGGAGGAGAGGCGGAGGCGAGCGGAGGGCTGCCTCCGGAGGGACGCAAGCTGTGGAGCCCTGTCCCCAGGCGGATGGGAGAGGGAGGGAGGGAGAGCAGGCACAGAGGGAGAGAGAGCCCCGGAGCAGCCGGAGAGGCCCGACAGGGTAATTAAGGAGGTAGTCTTGTCCCCCGTATAACACCTCCACCTCCACCCTGCAGTCCCCTCATTTCCTGTCCTCTGTCCCCTTGACGGAGATGTTTATTAAGCAACCGCACAGCGGTCCACAGGAGACGGAGTAAAAAAGGATGGGGAGGGGGAGAAGTTGGGGTTTTATAGGACAGTTATCTTCTTTGGATGGGTTTCCGTGCACAATTTGGGGAGATTTACACGACTGGGCACTTCCCGTCATCTCCCAGTAGTTAAGAGGAAGGAGGCAATGGGAATAAAAAGGAATGATGTTCAGTGATCCACTATGTGTCCTGAAATTAGAACCTGCAGTAAGGTCAAAGGGATTCACCAGGCCCGGAACTTGAAGCAACAAAAGAGTTTCCCTCAACTAACCAAAGTCTTCCTATTTAATTCCCCTAAATTTCTTGAGCTTTGATGAAGGGAGTGTGTGTGTGGGGGGGGCGTTTCTTCTTTCCCTCACCAAAATACCTCCCAGGCCCTTAAAGAAGCTCCAGATGAGGGAGCTGAATGTGAGAAAGGACCAAAGGAGGGGAAAGTGTTCCCAAACTGTTGTCTTCCCTTCCACCCCCCAAAAAAGGGAAAGGGCAAAGCAGATCACCCTCCTGTGTAGCTCGTCTCACCCAGAACCAAGGCTCTGGGAAAAAAACGTCTGAAGGCTGACTGAGGGATCTAGCATGGACTGCAGGCTCCCTGGATCAGTCCTCCCCCCCACACACATATATCCACTGTCTTCCCTCCAGGGTGGAACCCCTCATTGGCGCTTCCGAATAGTGCATTTTATTAGTAGCTGCTCTGCGGCCCTGCAAGGAGACTCCCCTAGGGCCACCGGCTGGTTTCCTGGCTGCTCTCCCAGCCTTGCTTTTCTGGCTTCTGCCTAGGTGCAGTTGCCTCTCTGACTGGGGGCTCCAGGAGGCGCAGTCCCCAGATAAACTTGGTTCCCTCTGGTTAGCTTTAGGGGTAGCTATCTTAGCAGTTCTGACTCCTGGCCATTATAAGACAGACTGCTTCTGTAGATATGCCAACACACACACACACACACACACACACACACACACACACACACACACATCCTTCTAGAAGAAGTGGGACCATTCTAACTTGGGGTTTTACCTTTTTTGACCACCACCCCCTGCCTTGCGGAACGTTGCAGATCATCTCCGCATAGGCACACCATCCCGCCCGCTTTTCTTTCCAAATGAAGCCATCTCGTGTCATTACGTGTGAAATACGAGGGTGAAGCACCATATTTCTTCACATTATGGCGATTTCAAAATGATTTTTTAAAGATCAATGCTGGCGCCCAGCCGGACCCCTCTAATCTTGTCTCACTCTCCTCTCCAAGAGCGATGGCTCACAGATCCGGAACCAACTTGCGTGAAGATCTGGTTTTTTTCCATAGGACCCAAGTGGGGAACAAAAACTCCAATGTAAATTTTTCTAAGTATCGGTTGGATGCTTGGAAAAGTCCAGGGAGCTTCTGGGACTGGCCAGCGAGAAGCTGGGCCCGGAGCAAATGAATCACATGTAAGGCAAAGCACCTGTTCTTGGTCTGCCAGATGTATGGAGTCTGCTATTGGCTTTACCTGTAATAAATATAGTCTTCAGGCAAAAAAAAAAAAAAAAAAAAAACAACCAACTCCTCCCTACCATAAATAACAGCGTTATGAAGCATGGCGAACTGAGTATATGGTTTTCTGTAGTATATAAATTAGGGCCCAAAAGGACATGTGAACTGTAGGCTGGGCCATTCTTATTTACGAAGTGCCACTGCAAAGGGCTCTCTCACGACTGGAGCTGTTCGGGGGTAAGCACTGGGCTCTGACTCCTGCCCTTCTGGGCCCCCTTTTCCCACCCTGGCTTACCAGCAGTATTTCTGAGAGGAGAGAAGTCAGGGGACTCATTTAGTCGAGGGCAGAAGTTAGGAGAAGAACATTTACGCTAGTGAGATGTCCCAGCAGAGTTCTGATTTGTGACTTGCTAAACTGCTTAGGGAGTTGTCCCTAATCCCTGGTGGCCCTCCGCGCTGAGTGAGGAGCAGACCAGGCCTCTGGGCAGCATAGACTTTGCTCCAGAAACTGGAAAGTGGGAGCGGCATGCAAGTGAACTGGTCTGGGACCTCCTGCCCTGGTCTAGAGAATTCCAGAGGGAAGAGAATGAGCCCCCATCCCCGGAGTCTGCATCCCAGCTCATCTCCCTCCAGGTGGGACTGTGGCTACGGCTAGCAAGGAGTCTCACCCCAGGCAAGTTTTCTAGAAGGCAACACTGCCCCAATTGGAGTTCAATTTCAACTTGAGGCTACCGATTAAGACATCTTCTGAGTGGGTGTCACTTGCTCAGGTACTCTGCAAATCTATAGACCCCTAAAGTTTCTATCCTCCCCCAAACAACGGTACCTACTATGCCAGAGGGAAACAAACAGGATCGTGGCGTCCTAGAACCCAGATTTTAAAAACACTAAATTGAGGGGACACCATGAGGGTGTTCACTTTGTCCTGAGAACAGAACTGCTCTTCACTCCACCCCCAGTACTAAAGAGAAAGAAGGAAAATTCTGTGCTTGCTGCAGCCTCTTGCCATTCCTTCCACTGGAGACGCGCTGGGGCCAGTGGATGGTATCAGGGGGAAAAGCAGAAGCCCTAGGTCGCACTGAGGCCCAGGCAGCCAGGAGCAAGGAGACTGAGACTGGGCTCTGAGGAGCAGGTTGGCAGGAACCGGTTGGTAAGTGCCTGCCTGTGTTTGGGGGGAAGGCTGGGTTGGGGGTGTTATCATTAAGAAGGAAAAGTCTGAGGCAGCAGAAAATAAAATAGAAGAAAAGAAAAACAGCAAATGCGAAAAGGGAAAGTTGTTTTTAATTGGTAAGCTAATGTTGAAATTGATGCATGCTGTATTTGAATAGTTGTTTATCCCGTGTGTCTATTTCAAATCAATATTTCTGTAGGGAAAATGAGTGCTCAAATACGCTGCACTCTCTACTGTTTACAGTATTTGTAATAATCTGCCAAACTATAATACTGGATGTGCCTGGGTGCTAAAATGTAAGATTTGATTGTGGATATTTGAATGTGTATGTAACTTCTGTGAATGATGTGGACTAGCCATTTTGTTCTGATAAAAACAATCTACGACCACAAAGCTTGTGTGTACACTTTTAAAACTACCATCACACTTATGCAGAAAGCAAAAACTTGGATATTTGTGTGCTTGAATTTGGGCTGCATTTGCCGATTTCAAAGCCTCACTTGAAATTTTGCCGCTTAACCTGATATTCATGTAAAAATGAATATTATATCTTCCAATAAATGAGGGTGACTTCAGGCTGGATTCTGTACCAAAATCCTGCCAGAACATATCTTTGGAAGGTGAAAGAAATACATCTCAAATTGACCTAGGCAGGTCATGAAATTTCATGACTTTTGTTGTCCAACCATGAAATCCTTTACTGCACATCTCGCCTTAAACTACAGGGACAGCGTGCATGGTGTGATGCTTATTTCATGTAGTGAGGGCCACAGGAGTGGAAGCATAGTAACATGTGTCCTACAGAAGTGTGAAGGAGAAGTGGACAGACAAGGGTTGACTGTGAAGGTCATGCAAACACACTACTGTAGACAACAAAGTTGTTAAAATCCCCAGTCTATGCCCCCAAGGAATTTCTTCTGATTTTGGAGATTAGAGTCCAGATTATTCTGGGACACGATGAGGTGTGAAGATAATGGTCCCCACTGGAAGAGGAAAACCAAGACCCCAGAATCTGTATCTTTTTTTTTTCCCAAATGACCTCCAAGCAGGAACCACTTCAAATCTGTGCATACAACTCAAGACTTGTATGCTTCCACATCCCAAGTGGGGATCACAGTTGCAAAGTAACAAAACCTTCTGACAAGGATGTCAGAGGGAAAAGGGAGAACGGAGAGGTCAGTGGTCCCCTTGGACCTCAGGTATCGTCTTACCAACTCTCAGTCATCATGGATATCCAAGGCAGTGGAGGGAGGCTGACTCCTTTGAGAGGGAGCATTGAGGAGGCCAAACGGGGTGGGCATCGGGCAGCGGGCGGGGCGGAAAGGGTTTGAGCAGGTAGAAGGTTATTACAGAATTGCTTCCATAAAACCTTTGGCTGTTGTAAAAGTCTCTGCTTTCCAAAGACTTTATTTCCTCCTTTCTCTCTAACATCCCCCCTTTTTTCTTTTTTACAGCACTTTTCCTGGGAGGGGGGTGACAGAGGGGCGCCAGGGATGGGAGACGGTCCGGCCCCTAGAGACTGGGCAGGTTTGCAAGAGGTCCAGGAAGAAGAAGCAAGGTAAGCGCAGCAGAATTACAGACCTTCTTCATCCACACCGACTGTCCAGGAATGGCGATTCAGGATTTTCCAGATCAGGACAGTGAATTAAAGGCTGAATTCTCTCTGCTCCTGGGGGGGGGGGTGGAACCCCCCATTCTCTTCTGTCTTATCAGAAGAGGCCTGTTGTTCAAAGACACCCACCCCCACCCTTAAATCAGCCTGGCGCCTAAGTCCCATCCGGTTGAACCTCTTTCCTGGGCCTCTTTGCACATTTCCTCTGCCTCAAGCAGGGAAAAGTTTGGGAACAAAAGTTAGCTTATGCTTTGGTAAGTACCCTCCTTCCACCAGCGCTTCTAGTTATTCCTTTCCTGGGCATACAGCCAACAGTAGCCTTCATGGGCTGAGGTCAGAGAGGGCAAAGGAGTTTTGCCCTGTCCCGAACTCTTATTCCACAATATCCCATCCCTATGTCTGTTTACACTGAATCATCTGCGTTCCTGTGAACCTACAGGACAACTAAGCTCAGTGGACATTTGGTGGGTAAAAAAACAACTACAGTCTAGGAAAAGAAGGACCATTCCCCTTACCTCTGGAAGTTCTGTCCCACTAGGGGGCCCTAGGAAGGACCCCTCCAGGGCCTGTACACTGTGACTGCAAAAGATTCTAATGCATCCATTTCAGAATGGGACCTACGGGTCCTTCCAAGGGCTCAAAACCTTTGCTGTGATGGAGACACCAAATTACAACCACCCAGAGGGGAGAACCCCGTGTGTCCTAGATGAAGCCAGGTCTTTGTGCAGTTAGGGAGACCTTATCTCGGGAAGGTCAGAGTGTAGACAGGAGTCAAAGACCCTAAGGCAAGAAGTTTGAACAGCCCTCTCCCTTTTCCCCCATGTCATGAAGAACTTTCTAGAACTGAGCTCCTTCTCTCCACCGAAGATGCCTTTGGAGAGATGAATATTCCTGTTCCCTACTTTTTGCAAAACAAGCAAGAAAAAGTATATACACCTGGAACTTCCAAGATTTCTTTTCTGGAGGATATTTTTTTGCCACCCCAATCTCCTTTTGATTTTTGCCAGGGTGACCTGCCAGTCCTGAAGTACCCTACCCATTCCTCCAGCTAAGGGAGAAGCAATAACTACCATGAATTGGGTGGTTTGATGTCGTTGTGTTCAGAAACCCAGACCCAACAACATGAAACTACCTAATTCACTAAGCAGTTTAAGCTCCTGGTCAAGGGCTCACTGGGGGCCAGGCCCCTGCGGCCATTCCTGTGGGCCCGAAATGACCACTTGACTTACTTTTCCCCCACTTAACTTACTTTTGCTCTCTCGCTGCCCGCTTCCCGACGGAATGTAAGGGTGCAACAAGACATTTGAAGAACTGGACCCAGAACTCTAGGCAGAAATATCTGGAAGCTGATCCAGGCAGTTGAGATTTCAAGAATCCTGGCTCTCCTCCAAGAACCCTGGTCAGAGGAGAAGACCCTGACCCTCGGCTGCAAGACCCACCAGGGCCTCTTTGATATACCTGCTCCCTGCCTGCCTCTCCCTTGAATCTGTCTCGCATTTGGAAGTCTCCCTAGATGAAAAGAATTCTTAACTTCATACTGCTAGGAAAGGTGAGTCTACACTCATCATCTACTTGATCCTCAGTCTCCAGGATACCCAGCCTGCCAGAGGAGCTCTGAGGATACCAATCTTCAATCCTCACACCAATCCCACTTTTTGAGACTGGGATATAGCAGGAGACTGGAGCCAAGAAGTGCAGAAAAATTAGACAGCTACAGAGAGAAAAACAAAAAACCAAAGTACCATAGAGTTATTAGGAATTCCAGGGAGCTAACGGGGAGAATGTGGGGGACAGCCGAGTGGCTGGAACAGTAGTCCTAAAATCACCCCGTTCAAATGTGTCTGGCTCCACATTGTGTTTTCGTAAGCCGGTGCATTCCACATTTGCGGTGGAACCCGGATACTAAAGACTGGATCTGGAGCGGAGAGTAGTTTACTCCTTCCTTCCTGATTTTGCACAAAGATCCTTAGTCCTTGTCCCCCTCCTCACGTCTCACATGCTCCACTCCTCCTGGCATGCCCGTCCTGGCAGGTGCTCCGGCACACCCCACATTCATTCCACAACACAGAAGGCCTCGCTTGAGACTCACCTGAGCCGCGGAGGCGGCGCTGGGCGCCAACCACGGTCAGAAGTTTCCGAGCCAGCGTGGGGATCGGTGGGACCCGGCTCCCTCCCACCCTGGTCGCTGAGCATCCCGGCAGGCAGCCACGTGTCCAGCCGAGGAGGTAACGAGGGAGTCCGCCTGGCAGCCGGTTCCCCTCGCGGGTATAAATCTTGGGGACCGGAAACACAATAAAACTTCACCGTGTTGATGAACTTCAAACATCCCCTCCTGTCCTGAAAGAAACACGGCCGGGGGCGGGTGAAAAGGAAACAAATTTACGAGCCGAAGAAGAAGCTCCGGCCGCGGTCTCTTTCTTTTGCCCGCACAGCCTCTGTCCGCGTGGAGAGATGGAGAGATGCAGCCCCGGCCTCGGGCCTTGGGGATCGCCGAGCGCAGCCCGGTCTGTCGCCGTCCCCCGGGCCCCGCGCGCCCTCGCCGGCCTCTGCAGGTCCGGAAGCCGCCGCCCAAGCCTGGGTGTTCAGGTTCCCAACAAAGCCAAAGGCCGGGATGCCAAAGGCTCCCAGCAACTTGCCAAGAACTGGGCTCACTGCGCTCCTCGCTCAAGTCGGGGCGTCCTTGTCACGAGCCCTGTGCTTTCCGCTGAATGCGGGTTTCAGTTTAGTTTAGTTTTTTTTCCCCCTCTAGCTGCCAGACCTTTGCCCGGCCCCTCGGGTTTATTGCCAGGTACGTGCAAGAAGTAGGCAGGACAGGAGACTCAAAACTCTGGTCTCAAGGGGCACTGAACGCCAAGGGAAGACAGAACCCGAGGGCTCCTTCTTGGGACAGATAGCCGCAGAGTAGTGACTAGTCGCCCTGACCCTTACCACTCCTGCCCCCAAAACAATTCCTTAAAAGCTTCAAAATCGAACGCAAATAACTAGTCACGGGGCTTCAACTTTCCACTGTTCTTTCTGCTCCAAAATGTTTCTTTTGCTTTTTCCAAAATTTCGTGGCATCCGGATTTACTACCAGGCCACTGTGAACCAAAACTGTGGAGGAAAAAAAAAATCTTGTGCCTGGAGCTCCGATGAACTGCAAGACATATTGTTGATTCCTTAGTCCTTTTGTCTGTCCAAAGGACCTGGAGGATGAGGGGGGGGGACAGCAAAGGGTTTCCATCCCAATTATTCATCCCCAACACCAAGACATCAGGTCTCAGACACTTCTGGTGGACTGAAATTAGCTCAGGCTGGACTCAGGTACAGGGCTGTGACCCAGAAGGGACCCCCATTTTACACACACACACACACAACACACACACACAGAGACACAGAGAGACACAGAGAGACACAGAGAGAGAGAGAGAGAGACAGGTGCTTCCCTAGCTCAGCCAACTCCACCCCTCCAGGGCAACAAATTATGCCAAAACTATGCGGGACTTTTTTTAAAAAAATGATTTTTTTTAATAAAAGGGCTCTGAAAATACTAAGTTGGGTTCCTTCATTAAAAAAATGCTCTGAATGGCTAAAGCTGCTAGAGGCAGCCCCATTCTGCCCAAACTTTGCCAAAGTGAGCTGCAGTGTAGTGGGCCCCTGTGGGACTCCTGCTGTCAAGAGGAAGGAAAAGAAAACATAGTTGGATGACAGGAAGTATCATATCTATCCAATATGCACATTATACTTACTGCATGGGAAGCCCTCGTTATGTAGCGGATCTCCCTCACTTTGGTTTTTACCGTGTTAAATTTCTATTTGAAATGCTGTCATTAGTAGCCACGACTGTCACACATTCTACTAGCATTTGCCTGTAGAAGACATAAGAGGAATTTGGCAGCAGAATTAAGGGACCAGCAGTTTCCAGCCTATTTAGAACTATTATTTCCCACCTCCTATAGGTTCGATGGTGGTAGGTCAGTAAGCTGTCTCCCAAACCATTTGCTCGTCTCTGTGGCTCCTTGACTGAGGGAAGAGGCATTTTAGCAAACAGAACAGACTGCCTGCTGCCTTGGAGCACAGCTCTTTGGAAGAGGGGACTCCATGACTGCTCCTGCTTCTAGCCCCAGGATTCATTCAGGTCATTGTTCTTATTAAATAAACCTTCAGAAATCCAATGGACACCTCAAACCTGCTAGCAGATACCAGGTGTCCCTTTCCAAGGTCACCTTACTTGAAAGTCACCTTTCCGAAGCTCAGCACTGACTTTTCTGGACAGGATTATTAGTGACAAGTCTCCTCCTCCTGACTGTGGCTCAGACACTAGCTGGGCAGTAGTGGTTGGTTAGTAAGTAAAGACCATTTGGACAATTCTTCTTTTCATCCTCAGAGATTTTTCAGAGTCTTTCCCAAAAGCTTTTCAATCTCCAAATTAATCAGAAAACCTGTAACTAAGCTGTAAGATGCAAGGGGCAACTTCTCCCTATCTTTTCCCCCCTTCTTTCCTTGAAGTAAAAACACAATCTTAGCATAAGTAGAGAGAAGCAGTATTTGGTTGGTGATAGACATAGATGCAAAACATAAGATCTTTAAAAGAAACCCAAATTGCCACTCTCTTCTATTTAGTGGGAGTCATGAGAATAAATATTCCTGAAAACTTCCAGTCCCTTTCTGTTCTGGGTTTTCTTTATGGGGCAGAGACAAGGCAGTTTCTGAAAAATCAGAGGTGCCAGAAGCCAAGTCCCTGATCCAAACTGGAATTTTGTTTTGTTTTGTTCTCAACTCGGGCACTGTGTGGATTGGGGAAGCTGCTGTGATGTCGCCTGGTGAGGGTCGAGGACACGACCGACCTCTAGGCGGCGCCCTGGAGTTGAATTCGCGCCCAACCAGATCCTTGCCGCAGCTCTGCGTCCTGCGTCCTGCGCCGGGTGCAGGGGACTGGTTCCTGGGGACGCGCTGGGTTTGGTTAGCCTGGAACTGGCCGCGTCGCTTTTGGCGCCCTCTGCCAAGCAAGAGAAACAAGATTAAACGACCGTAGACTGGATCGGAATGAATAGTTAGGGAAGGCTCCACTCGTCCCCCAGCCCCCAGCCTTCTCCTTCCCCAACGCTAGGGAGCCTAACACATAACAATCTCCTTTGATCTCCCCCGCAGCCAGCTACAACATCTCGCTAGCCTCTGCGACCCCTCCCCCAACTTGCAAAAGAAGACCCTTAGGTCTAAGAGATTAAGTAGTTAGCACAAGATCAGAACATCTATTAAATATGCTAGAGCAAGGATGGAGAATGTGTCTCTCCCCCACTTCCAACCCCCCACATGGAAGGTCCTTATTTCCAGCGATGCACACCAGTCAGTCCCAACAAATGTGCTTTCCTCTGAACCTTAAAGACTATCTTTGGTTCAGTTTTGGGTTTCCGATTTGGAGCAATGTGTAAGAAAATTTGAGACGAAAAAAAAAGGGGGTAGTTTAGTAAAGATTCCCAACCAAGATAGCATTTGATAACCTTGCTAGCTGTGTGATATATGGGGTTCAATTAACCCACCAAGGCCCAAGTGAAAAAGGTCTATTGTTAGCGATGTGTAAAGTTTGAACACTTGATGAAATGAAGAGACGTTATCAGATGCAGTGTTGCCTCATATACCCAAAGTCAGGGGGCAGTTGTGGCCACTCACCCAGCCACTGTCCTTCATGAACAGAACCTGGCACCTCTACCAAGTCCTGCATGGGACGAGGCCTATGTGGGACTGTGACCTTGTGAGTTTGATTGCCAGGATTTCTAAGATATAGGCGGGGTGGAATAGGAGAAGCCAAAGTTGCTATTCATCCTAATGCCCGAACCACTATTTTTGTACCCTGTACCCCTCTGTCTAAGTTATTCCTAGGATAGAGCGGTCAGAGAATCCTAGCAGAAGGGGAGGGGAGGTGGCCCCTGAGGCAGGGCAGCAAAGGGCATGCGCCTACTGAGAGGCAGACTGTGGCGCAGTGCCTGCTGAGGTCTTTCGTCCCAGGAGACGCACGTTTCCCAGCCGGGCATCGACTCTCATGGCCGCCTAATTATCCGGTGCACATCTGGAGCAGCTGCGTCCCACCCGGCCTCGGGCACATAATTTCGCTCCAAACCCTATTTCCATTCCCAAGGCTGAGTCATAAAAGACTCTGGAGGCAGAATAAAGTCGAGTCTGTGTGTGTCAGCATTCCTGAGCGTGCGTGTGTGAGTGCATGCGCGTCCGCGCAGCGTCTGGCGCCTTGTGCGTCTCCGCTGTGATTGCACAACGGATTCACAAAAATTGGGGGAGGGGATGGAGCGACATCAGGAGAATTCAACTGCGAACATACTGTCGGCCTCATTATCTGCCCATTTCAAGGGGAAACATTTGGATCTTGGAATTAGCCAGTTAATTGTCTCACTTTTTTGTTCACTTTAGAGCAGGAGAAGCTATGTGCTTTCTATTAAAATATTCTATATTTCAAAACTTTAAGATCTTCTCGTTCTCGATTTTACTTCATACTATTAAATCCTCCAGTATTCAAATTTGCCAGCATCACATTGACCTGATTGAACACACACAGAGACACGGGCACGTGTGTATGTGCACGCGCGTGTGCGTGCGCGCGCGCGCGCGCACACACACACACACACACACACACACATACTTCAAAGAATGAAAAGTAACTTCAGTTCTGTATCTGCAAAAGCTTCTATACTTGTTATGATAATTAATGTGCCTAGGACTTAGCATAATGTCTGGTGCTCAGGGAGCATTTGGTAAATATTAATAGTAAACAGGAGAAAAAGGAAGGAGGAAAAGAAGAAAAAGGAAGAGGAGGTGAAGGAAGGGGAGGAGGATGAAGCCTTGCTTTGTTCTCAGAGGACCAATCTTGGTTGGAGGGTGTGACCTTCAGCCTAATGTATTCTTTTGACGTGGAACAATGTCCATAAAAACGAGGCCCCTTGAACATCTTGGCCTGTAACTACCTCTTCAAAAAGAGACAGAGAATTGGGGCAATTATCTGGCTCGTTTCAGGTTCAAACTCCCTACAGCCTGAAATATCCTGACATTATGGAGGGGAGGGGGAGTAGCAGTGATGTAAGACCTGGGTGGGTCCTTTCTCTTTGCTGAAGTGAGCAGGGTCTTGCTTCAGAAAGTGAGTAGAAAGAAAATAGGGGTTAAAAGACTGGAATTAAACAGAGCATATGAGCAAAAACTAGATCTTGCCCATCTACTAAGGCAACCAGGAGTTTTCTCCTGTAGCGCCCCAGAAACACTCCGAACAAGTGAAGACTTTTGCTTGCTGGGTGGGAGCTTTCATTCCACACTCAGGGAACATTTACCAAGTTCCTCCTGTGTGCCCAGCCCTAAGCTGAACTGTTTGCCTCTGGTGGGAGCCACACATCGCCAGTTGGCAGTGCTGACTTGGCAGCCACGAGAGCCCTTGACTCCCAGAAACAAGTCCAGGGACCTGCTGGGCAGAACTTGTGGCCAATCACGGCATTTAGTTTTCAGGTCCAAAGTTCTGGTGCAAAGGCGAAGCCAGAGGGTGGGGAGAACCCCCCTCCCATTGTCTGTCAGAAAGAGGCCAACTCCATGGTGGGGGACTGCCCTTGGGGGGAAGGGTGGGCAGAGGAGTAAGGAGGGGTGAAAAGATGACTAGAGGCTCCTGACCCTCAGTCGGAAGTTCCTGAGAACACCAATTAGCTTGCTTTAATTAGTAAAGGAGGGAGTAAATGGGCATATATTTCTTCTGCTCTGATTAAAAGCATTTAGGTCAGGTTTTCACAGTCATGATTATTCAGTTTAAACTGTCCCAAGCAGAAAATTGTTGATTTTTTTTTTCAGGCAGGGGTTTGAATACTATTAGCCAACCATTGGCTTCTTGTCACAGACCAAAACTAGTGGTCTGGTAAGTGGTCCTTATGCCAAATCACAAAGCAGGGTCTTACCTGCTCCAAGTCATGTTCTCCTTTTAAATATGTAGACAATTGGAGGGCTTGGTTAAGTAATGCATGTGTGTGTGTGTGTGTGTGTGTGTGTGTGTGTGTGTGTGTGGAGGGGGAAGGTCTAATAAACCAAGTCATTTCCAGCTTCTCCAGTTTGTTTGAACAAAGTCCTAGGAGAAAGAAGCTTGCTCATTTCACAGGTCCTAAAGAGACCTGACCCCTCCCCCCCACACCAGGGATTTAGATGGGTTGAGTCAGGGCACTTTTTCTAAGCTAGGGAAGAAGAAAGAACCCTTCTTGACTATGTAGAAATAATGTAGAAACCAAGTAAAACTAAGGCGGTCCCTAGAATTGTCAGGGGCTATCTGCTGCTCAGCTCTTATACACAAGATTATAAAAACATTTAGGCGCAGACTGGGATTATAGCTTTGTGGCAAAGTGTTTGCCTTGTGGCAGAGTGTTTGCCTAGTATACACATGTCACTGAGTTTAATACTCAGTATAGGGAACATTATATATCCTTCCTCTTTTAGCGAAGGTTGATATTCCCAGTTTCTAACCTTGGCTCAAATTCATAGCCCCAGACAGAGTTGGGGCTTCTGAGGCTATCCAGTAAGTGGCTTGATAAGGAAAAGAAAGGAACATTCTATTACTGGTGAGTTCTGTTTTCTTGGTCACAGAAAGGGGGACTGTTTCTGGAAAGTTTTCCCTTCTCATAACTTCTAGTAGAGTTTCAAGTATCCGACTAGTGGTCTGAGTTCAACCTGAGTCCATGAATAGGCCTTTGGCTGGTCCAAGAGCAGTTTTTACCCCAAAGTTCTTCTTACTATCTTGGTCTCCTTGGTCCCAGGGAGGAAAGACTGATTCTCACTGGAAGTCCTAACACTACAGGATTGTTCACTGTTCAAACAAACTGGAGAAGCTGGAAATGACTTGGTTTATTGACCTTCCCCCTACACACACACACACACACACACACACACACACACACACGCACACGCACACGCACACGCATTACTTAACCAAGCCCTCCAATTGTCTACACATTTCAAAGGAGAACGTGACTTGGAATAGGATTGTTCACTTTTACAGGTGAAGAAGGACCTGCTATACACAGAACCATTAGCCAAAAAGGGGAGGGGGGGAGGACTTGAAGCCTATGCAAACTGACCATATTTACTTTCAGCAGTTTTTCAGATTCTAATTCCTTTGATCAATCCAGAGCTCCTTATGGGGGTGGGGGTGGGGCTGAGGAATCCTAAAACCATCTGGTTGTGGGATTTGGGGATGGCCCGATGCCTTCAATTTAACTTTAAAGTATCAGTGAGTGCCCCCTAAAATGTATCTCTCGCTTTCTATTCACATACAAGCAATCAGATAATGTGAATCAGAGAAGGTGAAACAGACTCAGATTCTAAAAAGCTGAATTAGAAGAAGCCGATCCCGGGCTGGAGAGGTGGCTCAGGGGTTAAGCCTCTGCCTTGCAGGCAAAAGGTCCTGAGTTCGGATCCCAGATCCCACGTATAGACGCCAGGCAGAAGCAGGGGCAGCCTGCGCTTCTGGTACTGGTAGGGTGGAGCCTGTGAATCCCAGGGCCGAAGGAGGTGGAGGCATCCATGGTGGTTCCCGATTCGTCCGTGGTTCTGGACACACGCATACACACATGCGCGCGCACATACATACGCACACACGCACAATTGAATAAATAATAATAAAAAAAAAAGAAGAAGCCGATCCCGCACACTACACACTCTATACAGGTAGTGTCGCCTGTCATTCTCTGGACTATCTGCTCACAGGTGCCCAAAACTCTGGCACCAAAGCAAAAGAGATTACACATCTGCTTCCTGCACGCTTCCCACCTGAAGGCACATACAGTCTCTGTGGTCTGTTTCTCTCACCAAAATGATCAGGGCTTTTCTCCAACAGCTGGACTTCTCCCATCATTTTCTGTCTTGTCCTGAACTGGTCCCAGATGAACCTTTTGAGAACTATTTTTTCTCTAGGGGGGAATCTCCCACTTCCACACTTACAACTAGGTCTGAAGGGCTGGGCTTGAACAGGCACCGGCTGCTCCCTGTGATCCTGGAGTTGTTTTGGCTTCAGAAGAGCCGGAGAAAGAGCCCCAGAAACAGGTGGACGGGTAGACAGAAGTAGCTACAAAGAAAGGTCTGTTGACGACCCTCAGAGAAAAGATAATGGCTTAGAAATGACATAGCTGTGCAGGAAGGGGAACCTGGGATGCTGTGGACAGGTGAATAAGCAACTGAAACCCGGATGCTGAGAAGGGCCCGGAGGGGCGGCAGAGGCCACCAGCGGCGTCTATGGTTCCGATCTTTACTGGGAGATTAATAACCTCGTTAGAGCCCCCTCATTCCAAACCTCCCCCATTACAGTTCCTCCGACTTTTTAATGTTCTCGGATTAATTGGCGAGCTCCGCGGCTGGAAGCGCCCCTCCGCTGGGGACCTGGAGGAGTTCTGCTAGGTGGTTTATTAATGGTGGGAAGGAAGGCAGGTAGCGGGCCAAAGAGGACGTCCAGGAAGCTGGGAAATGGGACGATCAGTGTTGGCGCAGGAGACCGGGGCAGAAGCGAGGGGATTGGTCTTTGGGGTAACAGAGGTATTATTCGGGGCGGGGAGGGAAGAGCTGATGACCACGGTCCCAGAAGTCGCTCATAAGGGAGAGAGAAGAGGGCTGGAGAAGCGCCGCCGCTGAGATCCCGCTTGGCACGAGGTACAGGGGTTGGCATTTCCCGCGGCTCGGGGCACGAGCTCTGGACGAAGCCACCCCCCAACCCTGCTCCTCTCTGGTCCAAGGTGGAGGTCTTTCTGAGCGTTCACCTTTGTCACTGGGGTCTCCCTTAGTCCCCTAAATGCGGCTTCCAGACGCCAAGCCAGACTTGATTGTCTGGTTTAAATAAATCCTCTGCTCTCACTTCCCTCCCTCCCCCAAACCTTTCCACCTCAACTCCAGGCAGCCAGAGCTCAGAGCTGGGGTCTTTCAGACTTTCAGATTTCACCCGCTCCCGTTTGGTCCCCTCTCTGTCTACGGGCCTTCCTGTCCTTCCCCTCCGCAGCTGGATAAGCAGCCAAGGGTCAGACAGACCAGTGGATTGCTCCCGAGAAGAATTCATTGTGTTCAGCCCGAGGTAAAGGCGCGGAGCTCAGAGGTGCGCGCCGTCGGGGGAGGGAGGGTGAGGGTGGAAGTGGGGGTGCCCCGCAGTCGGCCTGGGAACCGAGACCCAGGATGCACATGTGTTCAGTGTTCAGTGCAGAGACTTGGGCTGCTTCGTCTTGGTGAGACCTGACCCCGAGGCAGTGACTGTCAGGGAACTACAACGGGGATAGGAAAAAAAAAAGGGGGGGGGGGCCTCTCAGCTCTAAGTTAGAGCTGCCTGGGTTCCCTCTGGTTTATCTCGGAGTCCAAGAGCCCCAGGCCCTGGAGAAAGCAGAACTGAAGAGGTAAGAGTAAAAAAATGGGGTTCTCCTCCTTCTTACTGTCTTTAAAGCGTGAGGTTTGTAACTTTCACCATGAAGGATTCCTGGTGACCTAACCAGTCAAGCCGAGTGTATAGTCAGTCACCTTGGTGACAATTCAAGCGCTGACTTATCTTCTATGGGACTTTTATTTATTTTGACCCGAAGTCTCTCATGCTACAGCCCAGATTGGCTTGGAACTTTTTCCCCCTGTCATTATTATTAGTTAATGTTCAGGGTGTTTTAGAGGAAGGCCCCTCCTCCACTCCAGCTGAGATTAGACTTGAATAACAGTCGGGAAGTGCTGGACGGAGGAAGGCCAGACCATATCGGGCCAAGAGAGACTCTGATGGCCCCAAGACAGTGACAGACAGTGGGATGCTGTGCTGAATTATCCCTGCAAGGGAAAGGCTGTTGCTCCAATAAGCAACTGGAAAGAGGACCAAGGCTGATACTTGGAATCTTCCTGAGAAAGAAATTATTTCAACTCCACACCAAACTTTTAGATCCTGAGTGCTTTTGCCTTTGGTTTTCAGTCCTGATAGAGAGGGGCATTATACCACCAGCTGTTTTTAAAGAAGAAGATTGACCTCGTTATGTTATCATTAACACAGAGATTTCAGCTAAAGTGGAGGAAAGAAAACTCCTTATATCTACAGCCACTAACCATGTTTGGCCTGTTCATTTCCAGTCACAAATGTCCCTCATTCACTGAAAAGGGTGGTCTTAAAGGTGAGGGTCAAAGAATCTGGAACCGTCTGACATGGTGGGAATTCATGAAGACACACATCATTTTCTGAGAAGTCCTGGCAGGAGAAGGAATCGAAAAGAGGCCACAGAGATACCAGCCCTACTGTTTAGCTCCCTGAACACAGACTAAGTCCTCTAAGCTCTGAAACTCAAGCAAGCACCCTTATATTGACATTGTGTGTGTGTGGGGGGGGGGTTGTGGGATAGCCAAGGGGACCGACTGTCCCAATTATTTTCAGGAAGAGTCTGTGCACAGAAGCAGATTACCAGCGTGGATGTTTTCAGTGGGATATGTATTCTTGTTCTTTATGTCTTTGGAGCAGCTAGACAAACAGGGGCACAGGCCCCCCAGGCCCTAAACAACCTCATCTCCACGGGTGATGAACTAAATGCCTCTGGCTGGCAGAATTAGAACCTAGCCCATCCTAGGTCAAGACTCTGTGGCAGGCCTTTCTACAGTCCCTACCACCTACCACCCAGTCCTCAGAGCACCCGAGGCCCAGATCTCCTGGCATGAACTGTGGAGTCCCTCCACATCTGGTCCCTGAATAACTACAATGCCTTTTTTTCTTCTTCTTCTTCCATTTTTGGAACCGGCAGGAACTTCAAATTGTTGAAGTTGCTGTTGAATCTGGGGGCAGGAGCAGAATCTTGAGAGATTGTGAAATCAAATAGCTTCCAAGTTTGGAAGGGCCGGGGCCACTTCCTAACGACCTCGTGGCAGTCCCAGTTCTAGTTCTGAGTGATGCCTGCATGGGTCAAATTATCCCTTCCTTTTCCTCTCCTTCCTTTTTCTCCAAGCCCAGAAAAGTCATGATTTTTTAAAAAAATCTGTATGTGGAGAATAAGAAGAGCCTTGAAGCCAACGCGAGAGAGAGGGAGTCAAAAACGGGGGTGGAGGGGGAGAGGATTACAACCAACTAAAATGATCTCTGTAGTCAGTGTTTGAAGTCCAGTGTTTGTCTTTCTCCATCCAGGAAGAACAGAAGTTGGAGACAGGCAGAGTGAGAGACTAAGTTCTCACCCCAGCACACACTCCCTACATGAGGTCTGCCTTTAAAGGTGGTGATTAGTGGAGGAAGGAGAATCCTTCGTGGGGTAGAGTGGGGGGCTCTCTCAGTGCCCGCCTTGGACTCAGCCCTTCCACTGTGGATCGTCATGCCTCTATTCCCAAAAGCCCTGGATCTGTGCAGCATGATACCCCACGTAGCATATACAGAATGTATAAAACACCCTGAGCTGTCCTACTTTGGGAAAAGGGGTGTCAAGTAGGAATTTCCCACTTGCTACATTCATTGCAAAGCACCACACAATTGGAAGCTTGTAAAATCTAGTTGCATGTTTGTACAAATCTCTGCTCTTTTCTCCTTATTTACTCTGAGACGGGCTGAACGGGATTCTTCACTGATTCCTTCGGACTCCTTAACTCCTCAGCGATTCTCCAGGAGCCACGAGGTGCACACCTTTTAGGCTCGCCTGTCGGCAGACCTTTTCCAAGGAGAACCATTTTGGCACTGACCTGGTGAGCCAGCACCTGTATATTTCGATCCTGTTTCTGATCGACTTTCTGCCCACTTTCTGCAAACAACAGACCCTTCTACCAAAACGCACATGCTGCGATTTTGTGAGTGTGAGTTTCGAGTAAGATGGCGGCGCCTAGCAAAGCGCGGTCGGATGCGCGCTCTCCCAGGCAAGAGGTCGCGGGTGTCCCGGCACAGCCTGCAACCGGGAGGGGAAAGAACCCCCCCTCATCCTTTGCTAGTTCCAAAAGGTCAAACAAGAACTCTTCCCAAAGCAGACATTCAAACATTGTTCCCGATTCCATTGGGGGTGGGGGGGAGAAGCAGCACCTCGGGGCTCTGTCTGGATCCACAGTTATATAGATGGAAATTTTTCATTTGTATTGGGAATGAAAGGCCATTTTCCCTCTCCAAGCAATGCCCACATGAGGGGCGGCTCAGGGCAACCCGCCCCCTGGACCTCGATGTGCGTTTGGAGTCCAGTGTTAATGAGTCAAACGAGCCTGAGACTGGGAAAGGGTGGGAGGTGGGGGTGGCGAACCCCGGGATCCCGAGGTGCGGGTGGAACGAGGGGGAGGAGACCCCTGCTTCCAGAGGCGGAGAGCTGGGCGGGAGTCGGCAGGAAAGCCCAGGCGGTCTTGGGGGGAAACCCCAGCCGGGAACCAAAGCCGGTCTGGAGCTCAAGGTTAAGCGGGCGGCCCTGAGGCAACTGAAGACCACCACGGTCAGAGAGGCAGTGCTCAAAAAGCTGGGCCCACACGGGCAGTCAAGCCTGGAGCGGGGCTCTTTCCACGCCCAGCTCTCACGCGCGTGATCTCTCCGGGCGGTGGGAGCAAGGGTGGGGAGCGTCACCTACCTCCTGGCCACGCGCGTCCCCCGCGCATCTTCATAGGCTGCGGGCACCCGGGGCGTCTGGGGACCGTGGTGAGGGCGCCCCGGGCGAGGAGAGAAGCGGCCTCGGGTCGCCGCCCCCGCGCCGCCCCTTTGAGGCCCTCCCGGGGGCGGGGGGGGGGTAGTGTGTGTGTCTGCTGGGCGCCGGGGTTTAGGGGGCGTAGAAGAGGCTCGCGCGTCCCACGTCCCCCTTTGCGCCCGCGAGTGAGGGGTGCGGGTCCGGCCTTGGCGGCGAATCGGCCCAGCGCCTCTCTTATTTGCGTCCACAGCCACCGAAGAGGCGCTCTCCCGTGTCACCTGCTCCAACACCGGGGGGCCGTCGGATCACCGCGCGGCGTGGCGGGTCACGGGTGGGCCTGGTGCGCTTGGGAAAGGCCGGAGCCGCGGAGGAAAGGCGGCGAGATGGGCAAGAGCGTGTGAGTGTGTGTGTGTGTGTGTGTGTGTGCGAGAGATAGAGAGAGAGAGAGAGAGAGAGAGAGAGAGAGAGAGAGAGAGAGAATATGATAGATAAGAGAGACGTAGATGGAAAGAACATTCCCCGAGAAATCATCAAGCGCAGAAATAAGACAAAAGAAGCAGGAAAGAAAGCCGAAGGGTGGGGGAGCGGCGGGGGGAAGCAGCCCCGGGTGTCTGAAGCGAGCGACAAGTTGTCCTTGGGAGTTGGGAATGTGAGAGGGAGGGGCGAGGCCCAGGAGCACAAGAAAGGCAGTGGGCGCGCAGACCCCGGGCGGGAGGCGGCCGTTCCGGTTTTGGACACAGAAGAAGAGCTGGATCCTCCTTTACACGCCTCCTGCGTCCAGCTGCAGCCCATCTCACCCGAGCTCCTGGCTGGGGGGGCGGCCCTAGGCGGAGGGCTGCCCCTCCACCTGCTTCCCTTTTCTGTTCCCAGGACCTTAAATAAGATTTTGTTTTGCTTTCATGAACGAACGGGATACCGGAAGCCAGAGGAAACGACCTTGGCCAAGGTCAAAGGTAGAGCTGGAAAGTTTTAGGCTTTAAAACTTTATGGATCAGATCCAGAGACTTCTTTACGTTTTGACCCTGCATACTACTAGAAGCTCCACTTCATGTCTTCAGACCTAAACGGAGATTCCAATTTATCTACAATTAGCAAAATTATGATAAACCAGCTGAGTTACAACTTTCAGACTCTTACCTGCCTAACTTCCAGTTTCTTTCCTTTCCTTTCTTTTCTTTCTTCTCCACCCCTCCCTTCCTCCTTCTCCTCCTCCTCCTTTTTTTCCTCTAGTTTTCTAGTCGCCCAGGATATCTGATCTTGGATTCCCCTCCTCAGGCAGCATAGGACAGCTGAATTCAATGCCTTGCAACTAAACTGTTCTCCATAGTGGTGGATCTGGGAACTGTGTTCCAAGCCAGCCCTGCTGCTAATTATGAGACTTCAGTCTTCCCTCTTTCTCCCTTCTCCCTTTTTTAAAGACACTGTATCCAGGTTAACCTGTGTAAACCAAAACTTGCCACAAACTCAAAGCAATCCTTCTCATCCTCCTAAATGCTAGGATTAGTGGCATGAGCCGCACGCAGTTTTCTTTAGGTTTCACTCTATAAAATGGGGCAGTTTGAGTGGTATGTTTTGTGTTTCTGGTTTCCTTCTATTGGCAGATGTTGACCAGTTTGAACTGCTGCAGAAAAAACACATCCGAATGACAATTTTATCCTATGACCACTAAACACAAGTATATGATAAACTGGGGTTGTAGTTCAGTGCTACAGAACTTGTCTAGCATGCATGTGGCAGGTTTGATCTAAATAAACCACAGGAAAAGAAAAAGTTGAAAATTTTCCTCTGGGAATAGGATTGTTCTCCATCTTCTTATCTGCACTTTCTGTTGGTATAGTGCACGTGCACAGAAGGGCACTACAGTTGTGTATGTAGCTCATGTATTTTTGCATATGTACACATCAATGTCATGACTGCCTGCAGCCCTACCTGAGGAGGCTCACCTGTGGCCCCTCCAAGCCAGCACCATCTAGTCCATACCTTACTTTCAAGTGGTTGTTATTCTGTCACCTAGATTAGTTTTATTTATCCTTGAAATGAATCGCGTTGGCTGCATCTACTCCACGGGGTTGAGGTGGGGCTTATCCATATGGTTGTATGCTGCAGTAATTCATTTCATTTTGTTGCCATCATGTATTCCACTGTATGACTATATTACAATGTATTTCCCCACTCAGCTCTTGGTAGAATTTGGGTTATTTCCAGTTTGGAGCTCTTCTGGAAAATCTGCTACAAATCCACCTGCTACAAATATGCTGGGTTACAGGGCGGGGCTATGCTTATCTTTGTGCTAGAAACGGACACTTTTCTGAGGTAGTTGACAAATTTGCACTCCCTCTAGTAATGTTTATTCAGTTGCTCCCTAGACTTCCCACTATAGCCACTCTGATACATTTACAGTAATCTTGCATGGCAGTTTTTTCTGTTCGTTTTTAGGGGCTTGTGCATTTAAAACTATTGCAAAACACATATCAGGAATTACACTTTGAGACTTGTGAGATTATCCAGTGGGCAAAGGTATTTACTGCCTTGAGTTCAGCGTTCAGAACCCATATGGTAGAAGAGAACCAACTCTCACAAGTTATTGACTGACATCCACATACACATCATGGCATGCACACACAAGATAAATAAAAAATTAGGTTTTTTTTTCCTTTTTAGTGTAAAGACCAGTGGAATAGTCCAGTGGTAAAGGCACATGCCCTTAAGTTGAACGACTTGAGTTCAACCCTCAGAATCCACATAGTAGGAGAGAACCAACTCCCCCAAGTTGTCCTCTGACCTCCACACACATATCTACATGCACACAATAAATACATAAATATTTTTTAAATTGCTCTTTGGGAGTGAGGAGATGGCTCAGGCTTCTAAGGATTCTCCTGTCTCTGCCTTCTACTTTGCTTACAGTCCAGCTTGGCAAGAGAGTTCAACTTGACATCAAAAGTAGAAGGACCCACAATGTCCACAGGAGTCCTTAGAGCAGCCATGCCTGTCGGCATGCCTATTTGCCAGAGTATGCCGAAATACAGAACCAGCTCTCTCCATCTTATCTCCCTGCACTGTAGGTATTCCTGTATTGATTAGATCATCTCCCACGGGTTTGCTTAAGGCCTGCCTTAAGTACTAATTCTTCACAAATGTGTCCGAAGATAAAGCTTTCAATTGTAGAGTTGATAAAATATTACCTAATTGGCACAGTTGGTGTGAATAGGCACATGAATGCCGTGGAGCATATGTGGAGGTCAGAAGTTGGCTTGGAAGTTGATTCTCTTCGTCCACCATGTGGACTCTGGGATTCAATTCAGGTGGTCAAGTTTGTGTGAAACACCTTTGCCCACTGGGCTATGATGCCCGTTCTGTTTTTTAAAGCTTATTTTATTTTTAAGTATTATTATGATGATGTGCATCTGTGTGTGTATGTGTGCATGTGTGTGCTGTATGGCACATGTGTGGCGGTCAGAAGGCAACTTTGTGAAGTAGGTTCTCTTCCATCTTTACCTGTGATTGAATTTAAGTCATCAAGTGCTTTTGCCAAGTGCTTTGCCTGCCCATATTGTGGGTTTAATTGCATTTACGTGATGACTCATTTGGAACTGGACACCTTTTTATTATTTCTCACTGGGCTATTCTACTTTTTGAGAATTTTTTTTGCTTTTTAAAAATTTATTCAATTGTGTGTGTGTGTGTGTGTGTGTGTGTGTGTGTGTGTGTGTGTGTGTAGAACCACCGATGAATTCGGGAACCACCATGGACTGCCTCCACCTTCTTCTTGTTTACTCTGCCCCAGGATTCACAGGCTCCGCCCTACCAGGATCAGAAACGCAGGCTGCCCCCGCTTCCACCTGGCGTCTATACGTGGGGTCTAGGATCCGAACTCAGGACCTTCCGCCTGCAAGGCAGAGGCTTAACCCCTGAGCCACCTCTCCAGTCCTGAGAATTATTCATTCACTCTGGCTGGGAATGTACTTAGCTTGTGGAGTGTTTTCTACTGTGCTACTTAAACGGGGCATGTGGCTGATGACTAATACCAGCTCTTGGAAGGTGAAGGCAGGAAGATCAAAGTTCAGAGTCATTTCCAGTGAACTTGAGGCCAGCCTGGATTACATGAAATCATTGAAAGACGCCCCCCCCCCCCGTACTAGTTAGATGCATAGCTGTCAACACGACAATTGCAGGTCGAGCTTTTGGGTTTATCTGTGAAAAAATGAGGAGCCAGCCCTTAGTGAGTCTTCAGGAGTGTTTCCAACTGATATGGGTCGGTCCAATCCACAGTGGGTAGAACCATCCCCAGGCAGTGGATAAGAAGGGGGAAGCTGGTATGGTAAATTGGCATCCTTTAGCACACTTTGGACAGACTACTGTCTGGCAGCCGTCCCTCAGCAGTCCCTGTGGATATGGTGGGCCAGTTCTCTCAACTCCTGGTGTTGGTGTGAACTCTCCTGCCAGGCTGACTAAGAACCATAGCCGAGAATCTTAAGAATAAAATCCCCCCCTTCTCCTAACCTCTTTTTTTTAATTTATGGGCAGCATGTAGACAAACTGCAGAACTTCCAATGTTGATCTCTGTTCTCCACATACATATACATGCCCACATGTGGATGTGTACCCCACATGAATACATGGTGATTATTTTGATTAAAGTTTGTTCTAAATTTTAATTTTTTACAGTTAAGGACACAATCTTTTTTTAATTTTTATTTATTTTATGTGTGTGTGTGTGTGTGTGTGTGTGTGTGTGTGTGTGTGTGTATCAGAGGGCACTGTGTGTCCATGTGGAGGCCCAAGGGTGACTTTGGGAATCATTCTGGATTGCTTCTACCTCCTTCCTGCTTTGCTCTGGAATTTCCAGGCTCCACCCACCAGGATGGGAAGTGTGTGTGGGCCATCACAGTTTTTGCCTGGTGTTTTTACATGGGACCTGGAATCTGAAGTCAGGACTTTCTGCTTTCCAGACAGAGTCTTAACCCTTGAGCCATCTCTCCAACCCTTAAATTTTAAATTTGTTATTAGTATGTATGTATGTATGTATGATATGAATTCAGGCATGTACATGCCACAACATGCATGTGAGGATCTGAGGACAATTTTGTGAAGTCAGTTCTGTCCTTCCACCTTGAGTGGGTTCTAGACATCAAACCCAAAATTTCTAGTTTGAACAGCAAGTACTTTCACCCTCTTTTTAATTTATTTTTACATTAATTTATCATACATGTATGAATATATGTAAGTGCACATGTATGTGTGTGACATAGCACACGTGGAGACTGGAGAATAATTTGCTGGAGTCTCTCTCTCCTTTTACTATATGGGCTTCTGGGATCGAATTCAAGTCGTTAGACTTGTCAGTAAATGCTTTACCCATTGAGCTATCTCACTGGTTTAAAATTTGCCTGTTTTATTGATCGTTAAAAAAAAAAAAAAGGCATCTGGGACAGGAGAGATGGCTCAGGGGTTAAGCCTCTGCCTTTTGAGCAGATGGTCCTGAGTTCAGATCCTAGATGCCATGTAAAAAATCAATAGGTGGAAATGACAGCAGCCTGCACTTTTTGTCCTGGAAAGTGAAGCTGGGAAACTCCAGAGCAAAGCAAGTAAGAGGTAGTGGGAACCCAGGATGTTTTCCAAAGTCACCCTTGGGCTTCCATAGACACACACAATGCCCTCTGGTACACACAGATGCACACGCACACACACACACACACACACACACACACACACACACACACACACACACGAGAAAAAAAAAGATGTCTGAAGGGATAGAGATGTAGCTCAGCTGGTAGACTGTGTGCCTAGCCATACATGAAGCACTTTAAGTGCTTTAAGTTAACTCCCAGCCTTATAAACAAATTTTTTTGAAAGACAATAACTACCAAACCACACCATCATAGTTAGGCACGGTGTCAACTTGACAGTTGAAGGTTTGAGCTCTGGGCACATTTGTACAGAATTAGTGGTTGAGTTAAGCCCAGAGCAAACCTGCAGGAGATTGTCTAGCTGACGAGGAAGGCCCAGCCCCTGGACTAAGCCCTGGAATAAAATACAGAGAGCTGGTTGAGAAAGTTGGCATCCTTGTATACACTTGGCAAGACATGCTGGTCTGGCAAATAAGGATTGTCCCTCTCTCAGCCATTATGTAGAGATAATGCGGCCAGTTCCCTCGGCCCTGGTGTTGGTGTGAGCTCTCCTGCAAAGTTGGACAAGGAACTGTAACCAGTCTATCCTAAGAGAATAAACCCCTTGTTCCCTGAAGCCATTTGATGGTGATTTATCAGCAATCATGCAGGTGAATTGCAACACACACCTGAGAAGATATATAAACCGAATACTCACATGTCTATAAATAAATGGAATTTGTGGGCTATCACGATGGCTTAGTGAGGATGGGTGTAAACTGCCGAAGTTTGAAGCCTTATGACTTGAGTTCAATTCCTAGAACCTAAATAAAGGCAGCATGAGAGAACCACCTGCTCTGATTTCCACACCTATACTGTGGTATGTACCCCCACTAAAGTTAAAAAAATACTGGCTAGGGGGTGCAGCTCATTCAGAGAGAGCTTGCCTAGCTCCTTGAGGGAAATTCAAGACATAAAGTTTCTCACCATAAAAACTTTAAGCCCCAGACAGTAGATTCAACATTTTGAACATTTTGAAAATGATATAAACTTTACACAAAGTTCTCCAGAAAACACAGCAGGAGGTAACCTTTCTCAACTTGTTTTGTAAGAACAGCATTATCCTGATAATAAAATGAGAAAATAAGGGGCTGGAGAAGTGGCTCAAGGGTTAAGCCTCTGCCTTGTAGGTAGGAAGGTCCTGAGTTCGGATCCTAGACCCCACATATAGGTACCTGAAAAAAAAAAAGAGAGAGAGAAAACAAAAAAATATAAAAGCCACAGAGGAGTAAATCTATGAGCAAAGATTATACAAACTCCGTAACAAAAATGTTCAGCAAATCAAATGAAGCAATGAATTAAAATGTGAGTTTATTGTGATTGTGAGGTGGGAGGTTCACCTTGGGAATTCAAGGTTGATTTAACACTTGAGAAATCAATTGATGCAATGGATATATTTTTCTATAGTGAAGGACATAGCTCAATTGGTAGAGTGCTTGCCTCGCACGAAGGAAGCCCTGGATTCAGTCCTGAACACTGAACAACCTAGCTGTGGTGGTGGAGCCCACCTGTAGTCCCTGCACTCAGGGGGCAGGGGCAAGAATGTCAAAAGTTCAAGGTCATCCTAAGCTACATGGGGAGCTCAAAGTCGCTTGGGATATAGGAGGCCTTGTTTCAAAATAACTAGTTAAATAAAATGAAGTAGTGCAATTGACTTTTTTCCTATTATTGATACATTTTATACCTCACTGATTTCCATAATTGTCTTATTGTTTATCTACTTACTTTAGATTTAACTTTCTTTTTTTTCTCATTTTTAAAGCTACAACCCACAAGCATGCAATTAAATATTTCCTCCTTTTATTATAGACACTTAATACCATAATGTCCCCACAAGTATCCACATACTGTGATATGTTGCAGTTCCAAATTTTATTTAGAACAAAGTATTTTTCAAGTTTCTTTGAAATTCATTATTTTATCTGTGGAAAATTGTTTTATGGATTAATTATGGTCTCTCCCTTTGCTTCCTCTTAGGATTTGTTTTGTTGTTAGACTCTCACAGATCCAGGCTGCCTTTATACTTTTGGTCCTCCTGACTCTACTTCCCAACAGCTGAAATTACAGGTCGGCACCTTACTCTGGTCTTTCTTTCTTTCTTTCTTTCTTTCTTTCTTTCTTTCTTTCTTTCTTTCTTTCTTTCTCTCTTTCTTTCTTTCTCTTTCTTCCCTCCTTCTTTCTCTCTCTTCCTCTCTCACTTCCTCTCTCTTTCTCTTTCTTTCTCTCTTCCTCTCTCTTCCTCTCCCTCTTCCTCTCTCTCTTCCTCTCTCTTCCTCTCTCTCTTCCTCTCTCTCTTCCTCTCTCTCTTCCTCTTCCTTTTTTCCTTCCTTCTCTTTTTCTCTCTCTCTTTCTCTTTTTTCTTTCTTCCTCTCTTACATCTTCAAACACTATCTTACTATATAATTCTAACTGGACTCGAATTCACTATGTAGACCAGGCCAGCATCAAACTTGAAGTGATCCTCCTGTCTCTGTCACTGTCATAGTTAAGCACAGGTGTCAACTTGACTGTTGAGGGTTTGAGCTCTGAGCACATTTGTAGAGAATTAGTGGTTGAGTTAAGCCCAGAGCAAACCTGCAGGAGATTGTCTGGCTGCTGGGGAAGGCTCAGCTCATGGTGGGTGAGACTAGGCCCTGGAATAAATCATGGAGAGCTGGTTGAGAGAGTTGGCATCCTTCTGTTCACTTGGTCAGACATGCTGGTATGGCAAGTAAGGATTGTCCATCTCTCAGCCATCATGTGGTGATGGTGTGGCCAGTTCCCTCAGCCCTGGTGTTGGTGCATGCTCTCGCATCAAGCTGGACTGAGAACTGTAACCAGGAATCATAAGAATAAACCCTTGTTCCTTCAAGCCATTTGATGTCATTTATCAGCAACCATGCAGGCAGGCTGCAACAGTTGCCTAAGTACTGTGATTATATTTTCTTTTATCAGTGCTAAGAATTGAACCCAATACCTCATACATGCTAGGCAAATTCTCTATTACTGAACTTGTACCCCTGACTCCTATGAGCTTCCTGTGGAATGTTAGTAAAATATTTTTATTTTTTTCTATGACAACTTCACACATGTCAATGTACCTTGATCATATCCCTTTCTTACTTCCTCCTCTCTCTCCCATTTTCATCTTCACATCCTCTTTCCCCGCTGAGTCCTGTTGATATTTCCTTTATACACATGGACATGGGCATGCACTGGAGCACAGGCAAGCCACAAACACTCATACCTCCAAAGATGTTGAATGCTATGTTTTGTCACAAAAGAAGAATATATAGCTGGACATGGTGTCTCACATCAGTAATCCCATCACCATGAGTTTGAGACCAACCTGGGCTTACATAGTGAATTGCAGGTCAACTTGAACTACACAGCAAGATCCTCAACACACACACACACACACACACACACACACACACACACACACACATACAGCATGGTGCTGAGAATGCAGCTCTCATCATAGCTGAAAGAAGTGGCAAGACACAGAGTACCTAACCAGCATTGTGGACTAAATGTTTGTAGTCCTCTGAATCATCACCTTTTGAGGACTGGGGAGATGGCTCAGTGGATAAGACAATTGTTACACAGTGTGACCAGAATCGGATCTTCAGAACAGAGGTTTAAAACTGGTAGGAGTGGCAGCCACCTGTCCCCCAGCGCACAAATGGCACTAATCCATGGGAGCTCTGGGCTCCATTGAAAAACTCTGGTTCGATAAATAAAAAAAAAAAGAAAAGTGACCAAGGAAGATATTAACACCTGATCTGTGCACACATGGAAATACACATACATACATACATACACCACACAGACATTCATGGAAAAAAAAAAAAAGAGCAATATCACCTTTTGAAACCTAATCCCTGATGTGTTGGTATTTTGGAGATAGGTATTGATATTATTTGGAAGAGAGAGGGGAGAGAAACTAGATGATTATGTATGTTAGTATAATAGTTTCCTGATATGTTATATTTCAATTTCTAAAGTCCTGCTGAAAATACATTAAGTTGTTTTAGCTTTTTTCATTTAGAAAATACATTTTATTCTTAACTATTTACTTGAAAGACAAAGAGATGAGACAGAGACAGAAGAGAATGCTAATAAGTTCAAAGGTTTCCAGGGATTGAACTCAGGTAGCTGAGCTCTCTGAACTGCCTTACTGAGCTGTCTACAGCCCCCTTTTAGTGTCTTTATTATGCTGATTTTTTCTCACTAATGCTTTCACAGGTCATCAATTAACTTTTTGTCCCTTTCACTATGGAAGGTTTATCTTTCCATACTGATGTTTTGATATAAATCTGGTGGATTTACTTGAATTAAAAATTTCCCACATACCTAGGAAAAATTCTTATAACAATCTTCGTTGTCTTTTGCCTGTGACTTGAAGCGAACAACTTAAGGTTTGTGGCTGTGGGATCTGATTATGGGCGGAATTCTACCTCTGCTTCTGGCTGGCTGTTCCAGCTAGCCTGAATTCCTCTACGCACTCCCCTCTTCCCTTCTTCCTCTTCCTCTCTTCTCTTACATAGCACTAAGGTAACCTGAGCGAAAGAAATGTCATCAATAAGAGGTCAATGACAAGGTTTCCGGTTTGCTGCCGTTACCATAGATAGACACTAGAGGGTGCTCGGCGCCCAGAAAGTCGCCTGTTCCCACACCACCAAGAGTGATGGTCCTGCGCTCAGCTGCTGCTGCGTCTGAAACTAAGACTTTGGAGAAAAGGAGAAAGACTCAGGCTGTGCAGAGCAGAAAGGTGGCTCGCTCACTTTCAGGAACCAGAACAGACTCTAATGAACCTAGTGCCTGCAGACAGAAAGCCCTTTATAAATATGTACGAAATGGGGTCATCCCACCAGGACGCCTAATTCACACAACCGCCTTGGGATGCTAGGCTAGGGTTGTCAGCACATTGGATTACTGAATTATTGAGAGACAAGGTTTTCCCTATCCTAGATCACTGTAAGGGAGAGACAGGGCTAGTATTTGAAATCAGATCGTCTAGCTTGGGAAGATGCTTTTAAATGTTTAATGCTTAAAAAGAATAACAAATCACAGTATAGAAGTGCCAGAATCTCTCCTGTGTTTTATGTTTAACTCTTCCAAACATGTAATTGCTACATACCTGTTGCAGTTTTGTGTGCATGTGACTGATAAATTCATGCCCAAACAACTTAGGGGAACAAAAGCTTTTATTCTTGCTTTCTGGTTACAGTTCATAGGTCAGATTAGCAGGAGAGTTCACACCAACCAACAGCAGGAGGTTCCCTCAACAGGAGCTAAGGGAACTGGCTGCATCACACTATATCTACAGAAACAGGAGAGAGAGAGAGAGAGAGAGAGAGAGAGAGAGAGAGAGAGAGAGACAAATCTCTTCATCCACCAATCTTCCATCTATGGAAGTATGTCAGACTCTCTCCATCTTACTAACCTGCTGTATTAGTCAGGGTTCTCTAAAGTCACAGAATCAACAGAATGAATATAGAAAAAGGGAATTTATTGAGTTGGCTTACAAGATATGGCCAACGTAATCCAATGATGGCTGCCAGTAGCTGCTCAGCCCAGTAGCCCAGCGGTTGATAGCTGAAGGCTGGAGGATTCTTAGAGAGTCTTCAGTCACGTTGAAGACTTGGAGAGTTGGAGGGCTGGAGAGTCGAAGAAACAAAGAAACCAGGCGGCAGGAGGGAAGAGCATTTCCTAGCACAGCTTCAAAGAGTCTCTCCTCTTCCCAGACTCCTGTTCTATGGTTCCTTTTATCTGGTCCACTACTGGGAGGTTCCAATGAGATCTAGGGCTGGTCTTTGTATTGTAAATGTATTGATCCACATAATCTCTTCAGGTGGTCTCAGCTGAGGTTAGTTAACGCTGGGTGTGATCAAGTTGACTAACCCAACAATTAATTATTGCACCTGTCCAGAGAATGGTGTTTCTCCCCTCCCAACCATGGACTGGAAATTTCCTTTATCAATTAGACAATTTCCCTCACACTTGTTCAGGACTTACTTGCCTTAATTATCAATTCTTGACAAATGTGCCCAGAGCTCAACCTTTAGTTTTCAAGTTGATCTCTATATTTAACACAGTACCTTTAGCTATCACCTTTCCGTTAGCATGAAAGTCTTAACACAGAAAAGGAGAAAGTAATCTAATGAATAATTGGGTAAAGTATCATATGGAATGAGCAAAAAAGGCTCATGTTAAGGTGGCTGTTTCTGGCTACTATACTGAAAAGGAGCAAAGCTGGAGAACGCCAACATCTTAATCCCAAGCCCCATGGGAATCAAGACTGTGTTCTTGGATCAAGACAGACAAGGAGGTTAGTGTTACACACTCAGTAGTCTTGGTGTCAAGACCACTCCATGAAGTAAGTTTGTTTCCCCCCCCCCTAACTAATAGTGCTGAACACTGAGATTTCTATACTCAAAAGAGTGAATGTGCACATCTATCTCCCATCATTTTCAGAAATTAACCTCAGATTGACCACAGCTCTAAATGTAAGAGCCGAAACTATGTAACTCTTAGAAGAAAACAGGCATCAATCTTCATGCCCTTGGGTTAAGCAATGATTTCTTACATATGACATGGAAAGCATAAGAAACTCAAAGGATAAATTAGATTTCCATCAGAATTAAAAACTTCTATGTCAAGGTTCTATCAAGAACATTAAGAAGCCAAAGACCTGGCTCAGTGGGTAAAGGTGCATGCTGACAAACCCACAGAACATTATCTAAGTGACGTGGGAAGATGTAGCCCGTGGTGGTGGGGCCCTTCCCCTGACAGATGAATTAGATCGAGAGAGAACTGAGCAGCTTGGCAGACCCTGAACTGGAAGGTACGCTTTGGTCCTTGTCATTTTTCTGCTCTTCCTGTGCATATAGTGTGACCAGTTTGCTCTGCCACAAGAGACTATAATCTGAAATTGTGAGTATGAATAAAAAATCCTCTTGTTCACCTAAGTTGTTTTGGACAAGTATTCATTACAGCAACAGAAATATGAAACTAAGACAAACTGTCCCATGTTTGAACTGAACTGCAAATAGGCTTTCTACAGTTGTTCCTTTTTCTCTTTCTTTCTTTCTTTCTTTCTTTCTTTCTTTCTTTCTTTCTTTCTTTCTTTCTTTCTTTCTTCTCTCTCTCTTTCTTTCCTTTCTTTTTCTTTCTCCAAACAGAATTTTACATAGCACAGGCTGACCTTGAACTCACTATACTGCTGAGAATATCCTTGGCATCCTGGTCTTCCTACCCCTACCTCCTGAATACCAGGTGTAATTCACCACACCTAGTTTTATGGGGTGCTGGAGGTTGAATTCAGAGCCTTGTGCTTGCTAGGAAAGCATTCTACTAACCAAATCACATCCCCAGACCCTGAAATTTCTTATATATAAAGAATTGCAAATGGGGGCTGTGGAGGTGGTCTAGTGGGTAAAAGCACTCTCAGAGCAAGCATGAGGACCTGGGTTCAAATCCACCAGAATCAAATAAAAAACAACTTACTTTTCCTTGTGTGTGTGTGTGTGTGTGTGTGTGTGTGTGTGTGTGTATCCTCCACTGTGTGTCCCTGTGGAGGACTAAGGATAACTCTAGGGACTCATCCTAGATTGCTTCTACCTCCTTCTTGCTTCACTCTGGGATTTGCCCACTAGGGCCCGACATGTGGGCCCCAGCCATCTCTGCTGGGCATTTTTATCTGGGACCTGAGATTTGAACTCAGGACCTTCTGCTTGCAAGGCAGAGTCTTAACCACTGAGCCATCTCTCCAGCCCTCAAAAAAAATTTTTTAGCCAACTATAGAGCTAATATCTATAATCTAATGTGCTCCTACCAGGAATGAGAGGCACAGACAGGAGAACTCTAGAAGCTTGCAAGCTAGTTAACCTGGAGAATGTAACAGAATAAAAAGATCCTGTTTCTACCAAGACTCTGAACAAGGTAGAAAGTGAGGTCCAAACACTGAGGTTGTCTTCTGACTTCCATGTGCAGGCCTTGGCATGGGTCACACACACACACACACACACACACACACACACACACACACACACACACACACACCACAGTCATTTTAAGAACAGCTTCCATTCTAGAGCTAAGGGTATGGGATGGCCAGTCTTTTCAAAGCAGTTCTGGTCGGGGAACCTAAAGAGTGGACAGGCAAGGGAGAGAGGAATCCCTAGAGTTAACCTCCTAGGGCCTGATCCCCAGGAGAGAGGGGATCTAGACTCGTGGCCTCCTAGGTGGGCCAGCAGTCGTGTTTTGGTCTAGACTGTAACTGATTCACCAGCTCCCCTTGCAGCCCAGATTCAGCCCTAGAAGTGCCCTCACCTGTGCCTAGCTGCATTGGAAGCCCCAGAGAGGCTCAAATGAAGCCAGCGTCAGAGAAACCTGCATCTCTGGTTCTGTTTGGACCGAAAGCTGTGGCGAGCATCGTGACGTCTCCCGGTGGTCCTGGAGGCCACCGAGGCACCCAGATTCCCGAGAAACGCGTTGGTGCGTTCAGCCTCTTCCTCTTCCCGGGCCTCAACCCCCAATCCAGAACCGGACGGGGAGCCGCCTCTCCTCCTGAGGCCGGCAGGGGTCACTGTTGGGCTGCAGGTGAGCGGCCAGTAGCCAAATCCTCACTGCTCAGGCTGAGTCTCATCCCTACCAATCCAGGGGATGTCTCCACGACTTTCCTGGTCCCTTCAGGCTAGCTCTTCCAAGCCACCATGCCTACACACCTCTGTGACTGGATCTATCGATAATTATTTATTGATGTCATCGTAACTGCTGGTGTCAAACGAAAAAAGATCAAGTCGTAGAGTTGGAAGATTTGGGTTAAAGGTTCTTTTTCTGCCAGTTACTATGGTGTGTTCTTGTTCTAAATATTTCTCCTCTCTGCCTCCTGTTTCTCTTCTTTAAAAATGAGTTACTGAGGGTCCTGCTCAGTGGGTAAAACAGATGCTTTCTGGGAACACATGGTAGAAGGAAAGTTGTCCTCTGACCTCCACTTGTATGTATGTATACCATGGTATGTCTCTCTCTTTCTCATATAAGTAAATGAATAAACTTTTTATTATTATTTATTCAATTGTGTGTGTATGTGTGTGTGTGCCCGTGTGTATGTATGTGTGTGTGTGTGTAGAACCACGGATGAATTCGGGAACCACCATGGACGCCTCCACCTCCTCCTTGTTTACTCTGCTCCAGGATTCACAGGCTCTGCCCTACCAGAACCAGAAACGCAGGCTGCCCCCACTTCTGCCTGGCGTCTATACGTGGGGTCTAGGATCCAAACTCAGGACCTTCTGCCTGCAAAGCAAAGGCTTAACCCCTGAGCCACCTCTCCAGCCCCTAAGCTTTTTTTTTTTTTTTTTTTTTTTTAATGAGCTAGTTAGGGGCTGGAGAGATTGCTCAGGGATTAAGATTTATCTTGTAAGCAGAGAGACCTGAGTTCGGATCCCAGGTTACACGTTAAAAAAAAAACGCCAGGGGGAAATGGCAGCGACCTGTACTTCTGGCTTGGTGAGTGGAGCTTGGGAAATCCCAGAAAGAAGCAAAGGTAGAAAAGAGGTAGAAAAAATTCTCCAGGTCACTCTTGATCCTCCACAGGGACACTGTGTGTCCTCTGATACACAGAAACACACATACACTCACAAAAAAAAAAGTTTAAAAAATAAAATTGAGCTAATGACAGTATAAATGGCTGTTACACCATGTGCTGGGATTTATATGCCATATCCTATGTGTAATACGTTCCCAGGGCTTAAGATTAGGACACTGAGCCTCTAGGAAAGGGATATAGACCAGTAATCCGAACAAAGACAGTATTTAAAAAAAACAAAACATGTCTTCCCTTGCTCAGTGTGTGTTTGTGCGCAAGCTTGAGTGTGTGCATGGGAATGTGCATATGCGTGTGTTTATGTGCATGAGAGTTTATTTGTGGGTGTACAATGTGTGTACATGTTTGTGGATGAGTGTGTTTGTGGATGTGCATGTAAGTATATCTTGCAGGAACATAATAAAAATGAAAACTTGAGAATTAGAAGATAACAAAAATTCATTGCATACATGTACAAAACTGTCGAAGAATGAAAAAGAATTGTAAAAAATAAAACCAAACACAAGAATTTTATTTGAAGACTGGGAGTGGTGGGCCACATCTGCAGCCCAGTGTTCAGGAGGTCAGAAGCAGGGAGATCGGGAGTTCAAAGTCATCCTAAGTTACATGGGGAATCTGAGGCCAGCCTGGGAGACATAAGACCCTGCCTCAAATACATTTTTGTTGTTTAGATCTTTGGCAGTTTGGCCTTGTTGGGTGTTCTTTCTCTCGATACAGGAAGGAGGGAAAGGGAATTTTCTTTTTCTATTTTCCCCCCTCTTTCATGTGTGTACAGTGTGTGTGTGTATTTGTATGTGGGAGGCTGTATATACACAAGTTCACTTGACTGTGTGTGCCTGTGGAAGCCCCAGGGTGAAATCAGGAATCGTCTTTAGCTGCTGTTCCATTTAACTTTTGTGAGTCTGGGTCTGTGATTAAACCCAGAGCATGTCGTTTAGGACTCGTGTGACAAGTCAGCTTGCTCTGAAGATTCCCAGGCTCTGCCTTCCAGGGCTGGAATTACAAATGGGCAGTTAGCTAGCTGCATCTGCCTAGCATTTTGATGTGGGATTTAAGGATCCAAACTCAGGTTTCTTTGCTTTATAAGCAAAGGCTTTAACCACTGAGCCACCTCTCTAACACCACTTTCTAATTGTTAGAAACATCCTCCATTAATGGACTGTGAAATGAAACCAGTTCATTAAGATATAAGCTCCAGGGGCTGGAGAGGTGGCTCAGGGGTTAAGCCTCCGCCTTGCAGGCGGAAGGTCCTGAGTTCGGATCCCAGATCCCACGTATAGACGCCAGGTAGAAGCGGGGGCGGCCTGTGTTTCTGGCCCTGGTAGGGCGGAGCCTGTGAATCCCGGGGCAGAAGGAGGTGGAGGCGTCCATGGTGGTTCACGAATCGTCCGTGGTTCTACACAGACACACACACACACACACACACACACATACACACACGTGCGCGCGCGCGCCACATACACACGCACATGCACACAGTTGAATAAATAATAATAATAAAAAATTTAAAAAAAAGATATAAGCTCCAGAAATGCAGAGATTACCATTTATCTTATTCACTGCTCTGAGTCTGCCACTCAGCCTACAGATCCTGTGGCATAGAAGAATCACATAACTATGAAGAAAACATACATTTCCATACTTCCTCGCACATTATAAAAGTAAGTTGTAGGGCTGGGGTGTGATTCAGTGGCACAGCACTTCCCTAGCATGTAGCTGGAGCGCTGGATGGGTGGGAGGAGGAGGAGGAGAAGAAGTAAGAAAAGGAGGAAGAAGAGGAGGGGAGGAGAAGGAAGAGAAAGAGCCATTTTTTCATACCAACTATTCAATCTATTCAATTACCAAACAAGTGACACTAATTACTGTCCTAATGGCAATTGTCAAGTTTAATTAAAAGGTTTTATTGGATCTCCTAAAGCTCCTACCAGCCTTTCATTATCCAAATCATGGGGATTCAATAACAGTCTTTTTATTAGTATGTTCACAAGATAAATTGAGTGAACCTGCTTAATGAGTCATCTACGTGACTTATGACATTGACAAGATAGGAGGAAATGACAGATGTGGCAACACTGTAACCTCATCGAGTGCAATGGGCACGTGGCTTCAGATCAGGGGTCCTGAGGATGCTTTCCCAGTGTTCCCAGAGGCGGCTGCAGCCTTCAGCCCTCATCTCCATTCTTACTCTGCCTCTTTCATCTGTGTGCGCTTTTTCTTCTTTTCTTTTTTTATTATTTATTTTTTATTCAATTGTGCGTGTATGCGTGTGTGCGTGTATGTGTGTGTGTGTGTGTGTATGTGTAGAACCACGGACGAATTCGGGAACCACCATGGACGCCTCCACCTCCTTCTGCCCCGGGATTCACAGGCTCCATCCTACCAGGACCAGAAGCGCAGGCCGCCCCCGCTTCCGCCCGGCCGTCTATACATGGGGTCTAGGATCCGAACTCAAGACTTTCCGCCTGCAAGGCAGAGGCTTAACCCCTGAGCCACCTCTCCAGCCCTGTGTGCTCTTTTTAAAGCATCTTCGAAGACCTTGACGTTTGGTACTGATCCGGGTCACAGACTCAGAAACCAAATCCTACAGAGATATGACTACTGACCTACAAGGTCGACCAGCAATGGGAAGGCAGAGTTAGAAGCAGACTACAGTTCAGAACCAGGGAAAATAACAACAGCTTCTTTTCTAGACTGATCCCCAGAAGTCTATCTTAAAATAGCAATGCCAGGGAGTAGTTCAATAATACAGCATTTGCCCAGCAGCCTCGAGGCCCTCAGTTCATTCCTTAGCACCAAAAAAGAAAAAAAAAAGAAAAAAGAAAAAAAGAAAAACCAACCAAACAACAAGGGACCAAAGAGATGGTTCAGTCAGTAAAGTATTTGCCACATAAACATGAGTCCCTAGTGCCCCTGTAAAAAAAATACATTCATGGGGAGGTGGAGATAGGAAGCTGATAGCCAGGGTAGCCAAATTGGTGAGCTTAGGGTCGGTGGTAGACTCTGTCTCAAAAGATAGGGTGGACAGCAATTGAGGAAAGATGCCTGACGTCAACTTCTTGCCCCCACATTCACACAATACACACTCATGCATGCACACCTGTAATTGCACACACCAACAACATATGCACACATGCCAACAAATATACATGCCCACACATGCATGCACATGCATACAGACACATATAATCAAAATCCATAGAGATCTCCCCTACCCTGAGTAAAGCAGGGCAGAGAGATCCCAGATTGGAGTCCCAGAGGATCCTGCTTCTTAACCACTGCTTTTGCAACTCTAAATGGGGTGTATTAGTCAGGTTCTCTAAAGTTATAGAATCAACAAAATGAATATATAAATAGGAAATGTGTTGAGTTGGCTTATACAGATATGGCCGAGGTATCCAACGATGGCTGCCAGTAGCTGCTCAGTCTAGTCCAGTGGGTGATGGTTGAAAACTAGAGGATTCCCAGAGAATCTTTAGTCTCGTTGAAGACTTGAAGGTTTGGAGGGCCAGAGGGTTGAAGAAGCAAAGAAACTGGGCAGCCAGAAGGAAGAGCGATTCCTAGCATGGCTACAGAGCGTCTTTTCTCTTCTGTGGTTCCCTTTTATATGGTCCACTCCTGGGAGGTTCCTATGAGATGGGGGTTCCAATGGGATCTAGGGCTGGTCTTGTATTATCCAGATGATCTCTTCAGGTGGTCTCAGCTGATCTTACCATGTGTTGGCACCCAGGGTTAACTATCACATGGGGTTAGTATTCCCTCTGGTTTTCCTCCCCAGTTCTGACTTTCCTTTTATTTTGATTATGAATTCTTCTTCTCTTGCTCTCCTGCCTGCTGATAGCTCCTATTCTCATTACGGATGTTTGCATGTGTGGGAGAGCACACATGTGTGGGGGTACAGTATACGTGTGTGTTCCAGTTAGGCTGCATGGTTGCTGATAAATCACCATCAAACAGCTTAAGGGAATAAGGGGTTTATTTTCCCTTATGATTGTCCGGTTACAGTTTTCAGTCCAGTTTGACAGGAGAGCATGCACCAACACCAGGGCTGAGGGAACTGGCCACACCATCTCTACGTGGCTAAGAGAGGGACAATCCTTACTTGCCAGACCAGCATGTCTGGACAAGTGTACACAAGGATGCCAAGTCTCTCAACTATCTTTCTGTATTTTATTCCAAGGCCTAATCCCACCCACCATGGGCTGGGCCTTCCTCATCAGCTAGACAATCTCTTGCAGGTTTGCTCTGGGCCTAACTCAACCACTAATTCTGTACAAATGTGCCCAGAGTTCAAACCCTCAACTGTCAAATGATAATGTGTGTGTGTGTGTGGGTGTGTGCGCCCATGGACATGGAGGCCTAAGGAATATCAGGATTCCACTTTGATCACTCTTCCACCTTATTTCTTGAGGTTAGGTCTTTAATTAAACTTAGAACTCTCCCAATAAGCTACCAGCTTGCTCTGGGGATTTTGAGGCTGAAATGACAGAAGAGCTTCATTTTACATGATGTGATAGTTACATATAGGTGTCAATCTGACAGTTGCAAGCTGAACTTTGGGTACAACTGTGATGAATTGTGCTAGCCTGCAGAAGATTGTCTAGTTGACATGGGAGAGCCAACCCACAGTGGGTGGTACCTTCCAATAGGAACCAGGTAAAAGGAGTGGAAGAAGGAACAGTCTGGCCCTCCTTCTCTTGCCCTGCACTGGCTGGCTTGCTTTTCTTTTCTTTTTAAAATTTATTTATTTATTAAATGTGTGTATGTGTGTATGTGAAAGAGAGAGAGAGAGAGAGAGAGCAAGAGGGCATTGTATGTCCCTGTGGAGGACCAAGAGTGACTTTGGGAATCATCCCACATTTCTTCTACCTCCTTGCTTTACTCTGGGATTTCCCAGGCTCCACCCATGCAGGCCGTCACCGTGTCTACCTGGAGTTTTTATGTGGGACCTGGGATCTGAACTCAGGACCTTCTGGTTCCTCATCGCTGCAGTGCTGTGAGCTTCTTTGCGGTTGCAGTTCTTCCCTATTGCCGTTCTTTGCTGATAGCCAAGCCCAGGCGTTTCAACCCTCCGATGTGGCTGAGGTTCAGGGTCTCTCTGGGAATTCTCTGGCTTTAGCATCAGACTGGAAACGCTGGGAGACTTTCCATGAATCTGGAATCTGAACTCAGCTCCCTCTGCTTTTGAGTCAAAAGCTTTAATCCCTGAACTGTCTCTCTAGCCCTATTTAAAAAAAAAAAAAAAAGCAAAGCATGGGGCTGGAGAGGTGGCTCAGGGGTTAAGCCTCTGCCTTGCAGGCAGAAGGTCCTGAGTTCTGATCTTAGACCCCACGTATAGACGCCAGGTGGAAGCGGGGGCGGCCTGCGTTTCTGGTCCTGGTAGGGCGGAGCCTGTGAATCCCGGGACAGAGTAAACGAGGAGGTGGAGGGGTCCATGGTGGTTCCCGAATTCACCTGTGGTTCTACACACACACACACACACACACACACACACGTATGCACATATATATATACACACACGCGCACACACGCATACGCACACAATTGAATAAATAATAAAAATTTTAAAAAATTTTTAAAAAGCAGGACAATCTATTTCACTTGGCAGCTGGCGAGGTCAGTTTGGGAAGGATTCTGTCTCCTGTGATCATGTGAGGACTCTGGTTCTTTCGACACGATTGCTTCACCCTTTAGGGGAGTTTTGCCCTCATCTGCCTGACAGAGGCTGGATCCTGGACCCATCTGTGTTCCAGCTTGGGGGAAGAGGGTTAGAGACTGTGGAAAATGCCTGCCAGTAACTGAAAGCTCAGGCCCACAGTGGCCTCTGTCACCTCCCCTTGTGACCACACTTGGTTGAGAAGAAGACTGGAATTGGGTCTTGATTGAGCAGCTACAACTCTCTGAACAGTGCCTCAACCTCTTATCTCCAAGTTCCGAAGATGTCAATGCTCTAAAAGGCTTTTTTGTCTTTCCTGAAGTTTGGCAGAGTGATGTGTAGTGGCAAAGTCTGACTTGAAATGACATGAGGAATTTATAGAGGCATCTATAAAGACTATTCATAGCCTTTATTTAAACCACTTAGAATGAATATTAATGTGTTTTTATTGCAGAAGAGCCATTGTATTTGGTGAAATTCTCCCCAGACCTCACTGGGTGACTTCATAAGATCCAGGGTGGGGCATATTACCTTTCTGAAACTGAATGCCTTTGATGAATCAGAATTCACCTGCACTCTTGATCCCTAGACCAAGCAAGAGGATCCCACATTTTAGAGGACCATACTTTGTCCTTTTAGATGACGCTTACCCTCTAGCCGTGATAGGTGGACCCTCTAACACTAGATCATGCCTCAGGTACCCAAGACACTGGGGTTTGCTGCTCAAATGACCAAAGCCTGTGAAGCCTTCTGGGCGGAAGAGTGTGCCACTGTTGGATGCCCGAGACATGATCAAAGCACAGCTGTTCGCAGCAGGCACAGATGGAAGCCCGTTGTGCAAGTGTAGATATCCACATATGTGTTCATGAAGGTGCTTCCTTCGGGTGAGGGTAGAATTCGGTGTGCAAAGGCAGGGGGATTAGACACTAGCTAATATTAATTGCCAACCTAATGGCTCAGGAGGTAACCACCCACACACCCCGTTCACCTGAGAAGGATTCTCTAGATGAAGGTTGGTCTCTGGCATGCCTGTGAGGGACCATCTTGACTGTATTAATTGATAAAAGATCCAGTCCATTTCCTAGCAGAGAATCCGCAGCTGTATTACAAGGTCATGAGCTGAGAGCAAGCAAGCAAGCGCTCATCCCTTGCTTCCTTTGCTCTTGACTGACTGTGGTATGGTGTGATCGGCTGCTTCAAGCTCTGTCCAGTGTGACTCTCCGCCACAAATGGAGGGTAACCTGGACTCATGAACCAGTTAAACCCGCCATTCCCCAAAAGTGGCTTGGGTCAAGTATTTTGTTGCAGCAACAACGTGTAATGAAATGGAAATGCACATAGATATCCAGAAGTGTCCATTTGACCTGCATCTAAGGTTGATGAGCTAAGGAAGAGAGAATTGTGGTAAATCTGTATATCAGATGGAGAAAACTAACAACTTAACTATTTTAAGTCTTCGAATCCATGGACATGGAATGTCTTCCATTTACTTAGACCTTTACTATCTTTCATTGGGGTTATGTAGATTTCAGAATATAAGTTTTCTTCATGTTTTGTAGATTTACATGTAAATATTTCTCCTTTTCATAATTACAAGCAGACATTTTTTTTTATTTATTGGGGAAGGCATATGTGTACCAGGGAACCCTGGTGGAAGACAGAGGACAACTTTTGGAAGTTGGTTCTCTCTTTTACCACGTGGACTCTGAGGATCAAACTCAGGTCTGCAGGTTTACCTGCGGAAACATCTCACTGCCCCATCCATGAATATTTTCAGTTTGAATGTTCATTGTTAGAATATCACACATAGAAATACAATTGATTTTTTAAAATATTTATTTATTAAAGTGTGTGTGTGTATGTCTGTGCGTGTGTGTGTCTGTGTGTGTTTTGGAGGGCACTGTGTGTCCCTGTGGATGCCCAAGGGTAACACCAGAAATCATCTTGGCTTGCCTCTACCTTCTTTTTGCTTCACTCTGGGATTTCCCAGACTCACCTTCCAAAGCTGGAAGTGCGGGCCAATGCTATTTCCACCTGGCTGTTTTATGTGAGATCTGGGATCTGAACACAGGTCCTTCTGCTTGTGAGGCAGAATCTTAACCCCAAGCCATCTCTCAAAAATGTAATTGATTTTTATACGCATTCTGTGACGTAGACAAACTCACTTATGATTTTTAGAGGGCATTTTGGTTTTATAGTTTCCTTGAGATAGCCTATGCAGATAATCATATCATCTGCAAATAAGGACAATTTCCCTCATTCATTTTCCATTTATATGCCACTTACTTCCTTTTCTTGTCATTGTTGTTGCATTGACTACATTCCATGCCTTACTTTCGTCTGGGGATGTAGCTCAGTTGGTGGAGTGTTTGCTTGCTTAGGTCTGACCTCCAGCACCACATCACTGGGCATGGTGACGCTCACCCATTATCCCCAGCATGTGGAGGCAGAGGCAGGAAGATCAGGAGTTCAAGGTGAGTCTAGGCCATATTTGAGGGCAGCATGAACCATGCGACACCTTGCTTCAAACAAACAAAACAAACAAGACATTGAGATGGTTCGGTAGGTAAAAGCACTTGCCATACAAGCCTGACAAACTGAGTTCAATCTCTACAACCCACAAGGTAGAAGAAAAAATCTTCAAATATATACCATCACATATGTGCCTACACACACACACACACACACACACACACACACACACACACACACGCACGCCACTAAACAAACATACAAACAGGTGGATGTGAATAGTTAAGTAGACAATCTTTTAAAGCTGGTCCCTTCTTACTCTTAGAGGCAAAACATTCACCCTGATTATTGAATAATACGGTAATGGATTTATTTTTCCCACAGTTGATCTTTGAGGATTTTTCCTCTATAACCATTTTGGAGAGTTTTAAAATATTTTTTAAAATTTTTATTTATGTATTTATTTATTTGGGGTGTGTGTGTGTGTGTCAGAGAGCACCGTGTGTACCTGTAGAAGCCCAAGGCTGACTTCAGGAATCATCCTGGATTGCTTCTGCCTCCTCCTGGCTTCACTCTGGGATTTCCCAGGCTCCACCCATCAGGGAGAGAAGTGCTGAAAAAAAAAATCTTGTCTACCGGTTCAGGAAGATGGCTGGGTGGGTAAAGGCACCTGCTTGAAAACCTGGTGACTTAAGTTCAATTCCTGGAGCCCACAAGGTAAGAGAGAACCAACTTCTGAACGTTGTCTTGTGACTTACACATGAATCATCTGTATTCTCTCTCTTACAGTCTCTCTCTGCCTTGTTCTCTTTCATAAATAAATAATTATAATATTTTAAAATTTATCTATTTATTTATTTATTTACTCCGTGGTGTATGTGTGTGTATGTGTATCCGAGGGCACTGTGTGTCCCTGTGGAGGACCAAAGGTGACTTCGGGGAATCATCCTGGATTGCTTCTACCTCCTTCTGGCTTCTCTCTGGGATTTCCCAGGCTCTACCCACCAAGACCGGAAGTGCAGACCTCACTGGTTCTGCCTGGTATTTTTACATGAGACATGGGATCCAAATTCAGGACCTGCTTGTGAGGCAGAGTCTTAAGCCCTGAGCCATCTCTCCAGCCCTAAAATAATTTTAAAAATATTTTTTCTTTCTTTATTTAAGAGAGCATACAGAGAGAGAGAGAGAGAGAGAGAGAGAGAGAGAGAGAGAGAGAGAGAGAGACTATGTGTGCCACAGCACACATATAGACGTCAGAGGACAACTCTTCAGAAGTCAGTTCTCTCCTTCCACCTGTAGATCAAACTCAGTTCTCTAGGTTTGCGTGAAGGTGCCTTTATCCTCTGAGCCATCTCACCAGCCCTTTTAAAATATTTTTTTAATTATTAAAGGTACACTGCCTTTTGTACAATGCTCTCTCTGTATTCATATGCTCACAAGGATTTTCTTCTTTATACTCTTAATAAAATGGATCATGTGGGTTTAGGGTTGAGTATTGAATTAACCTTCCATCCATGAAATAAATTTCATTTGGTTATGGTGTATAATTTTTTATATGGTGTGAATTCTATTGGCTATTATTTTATAAGGATTTCTGTATCTTTATTTGTATGAAAGATGTTAGTCTTTAGTTTTCTCTTTTGTATTGTCTTCATCTGGTTTTATAATAGAGTACTATTAATTTTATAAAATTAATTAAAAAACAATCCCCATTTCCATTTCCTGGAAAACAATGTATAGAATTTAATTCTTCTTTAAATGCTTAGCGGAATTCTTCAGTGAAACCATCTGCACTTGAAAATATTGAAGGAGTAGCAGAGATGGTTTTTATTACAAATTCAATTCTCTTTAACAGTTCTGAGGTTATTCAAATGACCGACTTCATGTGGGATGACTTGTGGTACTTTGAGTCTTTTGAGGAATAGATCCATTTCATTAAAATCACCAAATTTATGTGTGTAGAGTTGTTCATAGAGTATTAGTTTCTTGTGGCTGCTGTAACAAATTAACATAGCTTAATGACTTAAAACAACGAGATTTTAACTAGCCCTGCTGGAGTGCAGAAGTTCACAGTGTCAACAGATGGGACTCCAAGGAGTCCAGGGGGCCCCTTCCTTGTCTCTTCCATTTCCAGGGACAGTCAACATTTCTTGGATTCTTTGGTCACTGCCACCTTGGTCATATCGCCTTCTCCTTGTGGGGTGTGTGTGTGTGTGTGTGTGTGCGTGTGAGAGAGAGAGAGAGAGAGAGAGAGAGAGAGAGAGAGAGATCCTCTTCTTTTTGTTACAAGGACATGTGATTATATTTACATGTGATTATATTTCTACCCTTAGTTCATCACATCTGCAAAGATTCTTTTCCCAAATATTTATAGAGTCTGAAAATTAGAAGTAATATCTTTTGAAAGTTACTAAGGCTAAATAATGGTCTCCAGAGACATTTCCCTATTAAAATCCCCATTGTGATTTCCTATTGTCCTTTTTTTATTTAGTTTTGTTGTATTTTATTTGGTTGAGACAGTGTTTGGCCTACAACTTGAGATCACCAGGGGTGATCTCAAACTCCTTTTTAAAGATTCTCTCTCTCTTGTGTCTCTCTGTGTCTGTCTGTCTGTCTGTCTGTCTCTCTCTCTCTCTCTGTCTCTTTCTATAAATGTATCCAGGAGTGATCTCCAACTACTTTTTAAAGATTCTCTTTCTGTGTGTCTTTCTGTGTCTCTGTTTCTCTCTGTTTCTCTCTCTCTCTCTCTCTCTCTCTATATATATATATATATATATATACACATACATATATATGTAACATGTATGTGTATGTGTGCATGTGTGTACATGACTGTATATCTGCATGTGCAGTCCAGAGGTATTGGCTTTGGGTATTTTTCTCTATCACTCTGGGGATCCAACTGCCTCCCTGCGCAGCACTGTGGTTCTAAGCGTGTACCATCACACCCAGCCCTTACATGGTTGCTGGAGATGCAAACTCAGGTACTCACTTTACCCACTGACCTTGAATTCCTGATCCTTCTGACGTCCTCCCCCTTCTGTAATTACAGATATTTGCCACCATGCCTAGTTTTACAGGGCGCTGGAGATGAAGCCCAGGACTTTGCTCACGCTGTGGGAGCACTCCACCAACTGACCTACATTTATAATCTTCCTACTTCCTTTTGATATACTTGGGATCTGTAGTGATATCTCCTACTTCATTCTTAATATTTCTCCTCTCTTCTGAAATGTTTAAGTCTTATAAGACATTAACTGATTTTTTCCCCAAGCAACTAGCTCCTTGTTGCATTCATTTTTTTCTCTCTTTCTCTCTGTCTCTCTCTCCCTTTTTGTATTTTTGTTTGCTTGCTTTTCAGTACTGGGGATCAAACACAGGAGGGCTCCCACATGCGAGGTAAGCACTTTGCCACTGAGCAACACTCTAGCCCTTGTTTTCAATTTTCCATTTTTAATTTGTGACTTTCCTTTCTTATCTTTATTATTTCCTTCCTTCTGCTTGCCTTGGATTTATTTGTCTTTCCTAGGTTCTTGAGGTGGGAGCTTTGGCTACCTATGTGACACCTTTCTGCTTTTCTCCTGGTTGCAACTACATTGTACAAGTTTCCTTTGCAACACTCTGTAGTTAATGAATATTAAAACTATTTTGCCTCATGTGTAGTGTAATCCCAGTACTGTCTAAACATCAGAGAAAGACTTTCAGGAGTCTGTTTTCTCTTGAGGCAAGATCTCTCTTGTTTCTCGTGTGTGCAGTGTGGCATACTCCAGACTTAGTTTAACACCCTCCTTGAACTTCTAGCTGATTCTCCTATCTCTGCCTCCCAACTCACTGTAGGAGTGTTGGGATTACTTCCAGCTTTTTACGTGGGTTCAGGGGACTCAGGCTATCATGTTTGCTCAACAAGCGCTTCTATCTGCTGAGCAGTCTTCTTAGTTCCTCATCTCTATTTCTTATCTGAAATCAGAGTATAAAGCATTCAGCATTTCTCCCTGTTGGTCTATGAACTTCTCATAGTCGTCTCATTTTAGCCTGTATTTTTTTTTATTTATTCAATTGTGCGTGTGTGTGCGCGCGCGTATGTGCGTGCGTGCGTGTGTGTGTGTGTGTGTGTGTGTGTGTGTAGAACCACAAGCAAATTCGGGAACCATCATGGACCGCCTCCACGTCCTCCTTGTTTACTCTGCCTAGGGATTCACGGGCTCCGCCCTACCAGGACCAGAAACGCAGGCCGCCCCTGCTTCCGCCTGGCGTCTATGGAGTCTAGGATCGGAACTCAGAACCTTCTGGAACTCAGGACCTTCTGCTGCAAGACAGAGACAACCCCTGAGCCACCTCTCCAGCCTCTAGCCTAGTTTTATTTTGTTTTTATCTGTTGTGTTTTGTCTGTTGTGAACCAGGGCTTCACGCCCACCAAGCACATGTCCTACCACTACGGTCAACTCCCAGCCCTCTGCTAATATTTATTTATTTCCCATGCTGTTCCTACATGCAATCCCTTCTCCTTCCCATTCCAGCTAAATTCTGTCCTTTTCTTTGAGATCCAAGTAGCACTTCTTCCAGGAAGCCTCCTAAGACTACTCTGAGTTGCTTCCCTTTGTCCGAGATCCTCCCACCCACTTTCACCATAGACGCTTGCTTCCTAAAGACTGGTCTTGCCCTGGCTTGTAAAGTGTGCACCTAGGAGTGGAATGAGGAGTATGTTTAGGTTCAGCTGTCTGGGTTCAGATCTCAGACCCAGAGCTAAGCAGCTATGTGACGCAGGAGAGGACACCTAAGAGCCCCAGGCACATGGGTCCCCTGGAGAACTATATAGTTGGCCTGCAGGAAGATGTCACCCATCAGGATCCAACCTGGCCTGCTCAGGATCTTTCTGTTGAGCCCACCTTGCCCAAAGTCCCCTTTAATAGTGTCATAGTTAGGCACAGGTGTCAACTTGACAGTTGAGGGTTTGAGCTCTGGGCACATTTGTACAAAATTAGTTGTTGAGTTAAGCCCAGAGCAAACCTACAGGAGATTGTCTAGCTAATGGAGAAGGCCCAACCCATGGTGAGTGGGATTAAGCCCTGAAATAAAATACAGAGAACTGGTTGAGAAAGTTGGCATCCTTGTGTACACTTGTCCAGACATGCTGGTCTGGCAAGTGAGGATCGTCCCTCTCTCAGCTGGTATGTGGAGATGGTGTGGCCAGTTCCCTGGTATTGGTGTTGGTGTGAGCTCTACTGCAAAGTTGGACGAGGAACTATAACCGGACTATAATAAGAGAATAAACTCCTTGTTCCCATAAGCTGTTTGATGGTGATTTATCAGCAACCAAGCGGGAGAATTACAACAGATGGTGTCCTCTGCCTCCTAGTGTAGTCTCTACCCATGGAAAGNAGGGATGTTGAAGCAGCAAGTATAAACTACACAAAACAAGAGAGGAAGATACACCAGAAGAAATATTTAAAACGGTGGGGGGAGTATTTGACATAGGAGGGGGAACTGGGGAGCATTGGCCAGGTACACTGGACAAAGCCCAACAGGAAGGTTGTTTTGCTGGGAAAGACCTAGTGTTAGGGCTGAAGGTTTGGGCTTCGGCCTGACAGTCATCGATTTTCAAACCAGGTTGTAACTCATCATACATTAGCTTGAGTGACTCAAAGGCAGATTTTTTTTTTTGCAATAAAGTTGAAAGATAGCTACACGATGAGCTGGGTGGGACATACTGGCAATCACAGTGCTTGGGAAGCTAAGGCAGGAGGATCAATCATGAGTTCAAGACCAGCCTGGGATACATGAGACCCTGTTTCAAATATATACATTTAACGTACATATACTATACATCTTATATGTCATATATGCAGATGGCATAATGGCATCTGTCGGTGACCCCCGTACTTAGGCAAGAAGATCAAGAGTTCAAGGCCATTCTCAGTTTCCTAGAGAGTTCTAGGCCAGCCCAGGCTACATGAGATCTTCCTCAAAAAAAAAAAAAAAAAAAGACTGTGTATATGTGTGTGTGAACCTGTGTATATTACTTACTGTATAAATAAATGATTTACTGAATTTTTTTCTTTTTTAAAAGGCTACCTTTGGGACTGGGGGGATAGCTTAGCAGATAAGGCACCTGTTTGCAAACCTGGAAACCTGAGTTTGATCCCCAGAAGTTCACAGAAGGGCTTTTTTAAAAAAATTTTTTTTTAATTTATCTTCTTCTCTCTTCCTCTTTCCTCTCCTTCTTCCTTCCTTCCTTCCTTCCTCCTTCCTTCCTTCCTTCCTCCTTCTTCTTCCTTCCTTCCTTCCTTCCTTCCTTCCTTCCTCCTTCCTTCCTTCCTTCCTTTCATTATTTTGAGTGTGTGTTTGTCAGAGGGCACTATGAGTCCTATGGAGAACCAAGGGTGACTTCCGGAATCATTGTGGATTGCTTCTGCCTCCTTTTTTGCTTAGGTCTGGAATTTCCCAGGCTCCGCCCACCGGGGCACAGAAGTGCAGGTCGAAGCTGCAGTTTCCACCTCCTGGATTGGGATCTGAACTCAGAACTTTTCTGCTTGTGAGGCAGGAATCTTAACCTCCTGAGCCATCTCTCCAATCCAGAACTAATATTTCCAAAAGCTGTCCTCTGACCTCACTCATGAGCCATGGCATACATGGGCATACCCTTCTCTGCCACCTTCCCCGTAAAATAAATAAATAAACAAATAAAATATTTTTTAAAGTCTGTCTGTGAAACAGGGACTTACTTAGAAGCTGTTTTTTGCTAAAGCCATTAACTCATTTGAGCCTACAAAGTAACTAAGAACAGAATACAGATCTGACATTTCTGCCTTCGTTTTGTGTGTGTCTCCTTTACTTTAGCTGATAACACAGATAAGTAAGTCACTGTTAACCTTTTCTCTAGAGACACTTTGGAGTCTAGAACAGCAGAACCTCCCAGATAGGACCCCTTCCCCCTTTATCCGTGAGGGTAAGGCCACCTGGAGCGGAATAGTAAATAATTTTGAATGGTCAGCTCCATCCCTAGATGAAATGAAAAGCTATGACACTGATTGACAGATTAATTAATTTATAGGCTACAGGCTGGAGAGTTGGCTCAGGGGTTAAGCCTCTGCCTTACAGGCGGAAGGTCCTGAGTTCGGATCCAGATCCCACACATAGATGCCAGGGTGAAGTGGGGGCGCCCTGCGCTTCTGGTCCTGGTAGGGGCAGAGCTGTGAATCCGGGGCAGAGTAAACAAAAAGGAGGTGGAGGCATCCATGGTGGTTCCCAATTCGTCTGTGTTCTACACACACACACACACACACACACACACACAGCACGCACATACATATGTACACACGCAAAATTGAATAAATAAATTTAAAAAATAAAAAAATAATAATTTATAGGCCACTTTTGCAGAACCTAAGACAATGATGGGCATCGCCACACCTTGACCAGGACTGCCTAGTTATGCATACTTCTTGCCCTCTGTCTTAAACCAAAGCTTGAGGCCAGAGAGATGGTTCAGGGCAGAAAAGCCCTTGTACACAAACCAGGTTACCTGACTTGACCTCTGGAGCCCACATGGTGGAAGGAAAAGAACTAACTTCTAGGACATTGTCTTTCACATCCACTCATACCTCCTCTCCTGCTCTCAGTGGAGTGTGGTGACGAATCCCAGCACTCAAGAAGCACGAGGATTGGATCCCTAATTGAGTTAGGAAAGCCCTATCTCAAAAAAAAAATTAATTAAATGAATCTAAAGCTTCCGTGTATGCCCTAAGACAGAGGTAGGATCATTGCATCTCTGTTTTTCACAATTACTTGTCTCTTTACTTAACATATTAGGACACTGAATGGCTGGTGGTCAAGCAAAGTTTTAGGTTTATTCCTAAAAATTCCAGTTAGGTTTTTGTTTTGTTTTGTTTTTATATAGAGTCTCAATATTGCTGCGCAGGCTGGTCATGAACTGTCTGTATAGCCAAGGGGTGCTTCCAGGAAGGCGTTTGTGACATAATATGCCCACTTTATGCGGGGCTAGAGATTGAACCCAGGAAAGCATTCCATCGACAGAACGACCAGGGGAACTGTCAAATTTTTTCCTTAATATTTTATTTATTCGCTTATTTGAGAGAGAGAATATTTGCTATTTGTGCTATGCACATGGCACACTGGAACTTGGAGAAGAACTATCTTTCAGCCCTGAAATTTTTTGATATCTGTGATTTTCTGTATTCTCAAGTCATTCCAAAATGTGTGAAAGCTCCTTACTGTTTCTTTGTTCACTTTCAGTTTGGGTTTTCTGAAACAGGATATCCAGTAGCTTGGAAGTCCAGACCCCTCCATCCTTAACCTCCCAAAGTGCTGGATTACAAACATGTACCACCAAACCCCAGCGAAGCCCCAAACCTTAAGTAATGGAGGGTACTTAAAAGGCTTTTTAGCAGAGGGTGGTAGAAGATTTGATTTGCATTTAGAAAGACCACTTTGGGTGCTCAGATGTTCTGTAGAAACTCTGCTAGCAATTGAGAAGGGGAAATGGGGGGGGGGTTGGCAGTGGTATTTCCTGCCATAGAGGAGAGGGGGGGGGGACAGTGTAGGAAATTTGCAAGAGTATTTCAGTTTGAGGCAAGGTAGAGTTTCCAGCCAAGCAAGCAATCAAGGCGCATTCAGATGAGGGGCTGGAGCTGTGGAAAGAGAATCCTGTGGAGAGAGGAATTCAAGAGTTCTAAGAGATAAGGGAGGAGACTTCTGGAAGTACTTTGAATGGGTTAAGTTGCTTAGAAGCTCAAAGTGACAGAACAGTTGGGTCTCTGCTGGAAAAGTTTGGCATCCCAGAGTACAGATACTGTTATCTGAAGTTTTCTAGAAAAAAAGAGAAAAAGGAGAAGAAGAAAAAGCAGCAGCAGAAGCTGTACCTCACCTACTTTAAGCATTCTACAAAGGTTGATTGATTAAAACTTAAATGATTGTGGGAGTTGGAATGTTGCAGAGCCAAATTATTTGGGGGTATTTCCAGCACCTTCAATAGTCATTTATTGCTCTTCTCTATGTTTGATCTAATATCCTTGTGACTGTCAGGTAAAATCCACTTAGGAATATACAAACAGATCCCTAGGTTCCATCCACTAAAAGGGGAAGCATATCACTGGAGGACCAACACAGACTTCCCAGCTTTGTTGTTTCCAATAATAATGTTGTTTCCCAACTTGATGTTCTGTTACTACCAAAACTTCACAAAACTATTACCATGTTGGAACATGAGATTTAAGGTGGTAACCTGATCCTGTGTTCTTGGGTTACTGTCACACATATTTGACTCAGAATGAACTATCTCATATTCATTTTGAGATGAGAGCTATATTGAGAGGGTTGACTTAGTCTATCCTCAAAATACTACTTATAAAATTGGAATTGGTGACACTTGGAAAGCAAAGGGAAGACGATTGCTACAAGTTTGAAGCCAGCCTTGTCTACATATTGGGTTCCAGGCTAGCCAAGGATTCATAGCAAGACTCTGTTTCAAAAACAAAAACAAAACTAGGGGTTGGGGATTTAGCTTAGTGGTAGAGCGCTTGCCTAGCAAGCGCGAGGCCCTGGGTTCGGTCCCCAGCACCAAAAAAAAAAAAAAAAAAACAAAAAACTAGATAAACTTATTACACAACACAAGCCAATACAAATATAGTTTGTTAGTTGAAGGATACTCAACAATACAGCATGTGTTTTGCAGCAACTGCCTTGGGTTGAAGTCCTTGCATTAAAAAAATATTATAATGGTAATAATCTTCCCAAACTGCCACTGCCAGTCAGAAAGATGGATATTTGGGCTGGAGAGATGGTTCAGGGTTAAGCCTCTGCCATGCAAGCAGAAGGTTCTGAGTTCAGATCACTGATCCCACGTAAAAAGCAAAAATGCCAATCAGAAATGGCGTCGACCTGCTCTTCTGACCTGGAAGGTAGAGCCTGGAAAACACCAGAGTAAAGCAAAGAATAGCACAACCTAGGGTGATTCCTGAAGTCACCTTTGGACCTCCACAGACACACACAGACTCTGATACACAGGGACACACATGCCTAAAAAAAAAAAAAAAAAAAAAAAAGATGGATACTTAATCTGCCGATGTCTATGACACATGGCATGAAAAAAAAAGCAAGATATGAAGTTTTAATATCTGTTTATAGTTTATGTAAAAAAAGAAACAAGTATGGAAGTATGATCTGGGTTGTAGAGGCATTTTCCTGCAGATCCAGCACTTACAAGGATGGTCAGGAGTTCAAGGTTATCTTATCCTCTGAAGCCAACGTAGGTTGGGAGAGGACTGTTTGGAAAATTAAAAAAAAAAAAGAGGGTTGGAGAGGTGGCTCAGGGGTTAAGCTTCTGCCTTGCAAGCGGAAGGTCCTGAGTTCGGATCCCAGATCCCACGTATAGATGCCAGGCGGAAGCGGGGGTGGCCTGCGCTTCTGGTCTTGGTAGGGCGGAGCCTGTGAATCCTGGGGCAGAAGGAGGTGGAGGCGACCATGGTGGTTCACGAATTCGTCCATGGTTCTACACATACACAGACACACACACACACACACACACACACGCACACATACACACGCACATGCGCACAGTTGAATATATAATAATAATAATAAAATTTAAAAAAAAAAAAAGAGAGAGAGGGAGGGCTGAGAAGATGCCTCAGTTGGTAAGGTGCTAGCTGTGCATGCATGAAGACCTGAGTTCAAGCCCTCAGAATCTATGTTTTCTTTTCTTTTCCTTTCCTTTTTTTTTTTTTTTTTTTTTTTAAGTTGGACTTGGAATTTGCCATACACCAGTAATTCCAGCATTTGGGAAATAAAGGCAGGAAGATCAGGAATTCAAGGTCATCTGGCTCCATAGCAACTTAGAGGCTACATGAAACCTTGTCTGATAACAAATGAATAAAGGGATAAATAAATAAATAAAGTGTGGATGGCCAAAACAAAACAGAAGTATGTATCTATGAGGAGATGTATATAATCAATTTTTTTTAGCAAAGTCACTATACTGAAGCTTCAATTTTTAATTCTAAAGACTCACAAATAGAAAATGATTCTTATAACAGAAAATGTGAAATGGAGACAAGAAGATCATTTCATCTTAAATTCACAGGTAATAAAATGCTAACTATGAAACTTTGGATGCCCAAGAACTTTTCCTCATCTGGCATTATGGCATTACGTAAATAAACTTATTTGGTCTGTCACAGTATATGCAATTCTTAGCTCACACAGACCTTCTGGGGACACACACACACACACAAAACCTGCTAAGAATGGATAGAAAGAACAATTTTTAACTCTTTATTTATGTGCGAGCCAGACAGAGAGACATGGAGAGAACATACATGCTGACATGGTACATGCATTGATGGTGTCCGGGTGGAGGTCAGAGGACAACCTTCTGAAGTCAGTTCTCTCCTTAGACCTTGTAGATTTGCAGGGATGGAGCTCACATCTCCAGGTTTGCAAGCAGGATGCCTTCCTTGCTGAGCTATCTTGCCCATCCCAAGAATTTGTTTTTATCTTTATTTTTCCTCCTTCCTTATCTTAAAAACCCTCTGCTTGAGCTGAGAGGAGGGGCTGGCATTTTCATACCCACTTTTCATTATATCTTTAGTTTTGTGTGGTGCCAGGATCAAATACAAGGTACATGATGAGATGGGATCAAGGAAAGAAAAATGAAGGAGACCTGAGAAGAGAAATCAAGTTTTGATCGGTTAGGAGTCTGGGGGTCCCTCAGAGATTTCGCCACCCTGACACTAGAAACGTCATCAAATGGAGAGACTTTAATTAATCTAACCAGAGTCTGTATGCCAGGAGGTGGAAACCCCAGCCTCGAGCGGCAGTTTTTAAAAGCAAAAATTGGACGTTTGTGGTCATCTAGTCTGGCCACTAAGTCAATAACAACAATTCTGTCATGTATTCCATATCCTTAAACAAACAATATTCGGGCATAAACATTGTGAATAGCGGTCGTCTAGCACGAAGACTGTGTCCTTGTATTAAAGAGATAGAAACTGAATCACATTAGATATAGAAACTGAATCACAGCATGTCTGTATTTGTCTGTCACCTGGTAACAGCAATCCTGGGACATATAGTGGGACTGTGACCTTAAACAAAAGCAAGTAGTTAGTGCAGAAACTAAGATCAGCAGTTATTTTGCACGCAGCATATTCCTGACATGCTGTTACCTAGATGGTGGCCAATTGTTAATTCTAACTTGATTACTACAGATCTGGAGGATTTAGTCTGTCTTTCCTGATGACTGACTGTCACATCTTTAGCATACCCAATAAAAACAAAACTGCCTACAGAAGTAAGATGTGTTTTCCTAAAGGCATCTCAGACAAAATAAAAAAAAAAAAATGTTACAGTAGGCATGGTGGTAAATGCTTATGATCTCAGAACTCCTGAAATACAGTTAGGAGTATCAGGAGTTTGACGTTAAACTGGGTAATGTGAGGCCTTGATTCAAAATTAAAAAAAAAAAATCAAGAATGGTAAAACAGGAAGCTGCTTACTTAGGACCAGAATGTTTGTGGTCCCAATACTTTCCAACATCATTTACGAAAGAAAATTCTTTTAAATAAATGAAAGTACTCTTCCCTTCTGTGGCCATCAATGAAGTTCAATCCCTTCGTGACATCTGACTGGAGCAAGAACCGAAAAAGGCATTTCAATGCACCTTCTCACATTAGGAGGAAGATTATGTCTTCTCCTCTCTCTAAAGAACTAAGACAGAAGTACAATGTTCGTTCTATGCCCATCCGAAAGGATGATGAAGTTCAGGTTGTACGAGGACACTATAAAGGGCAGCAGATTGGCAAAGTAGTCCAGGTTTACAGGAAGAAATATGTCATCTACATTGAACGAGTGCAGCGGGAAAAGGCTAATGGCACAACTGTCCATGTGGGCATTCACCCCAGCAAGGTGGTTATCACCAGGCTAAAACTGCATAAAGACCGTAAAAAAATTCTGGAGCGAAAAGCTAAATCTCGCCAAGTTGGAAAGGAAAAGGGCAAATACAAGGAAGAAACTATTGAGAAAATGCAGGAATAAAGAGATCTTGAAAACTGCTTTCATTAAAATAAATAAATAAATAAATGAAAGTAAACTAGCTCATACATTTTTCTTGAACTTTAAACTTTACGTAAATTTTAAACTTGCTTACTCTTTCAACCTTGTTGTAAGTTACATCCATTTTTGTTTGTTTGTTGTGACAAGGTCTCCCGGAGGCCCTAGTGACTTTGAATTCCCTACATAGTCTAAGATAACCTAGAACTCCTCATTTGCCTCATTTGTCTGTTTCTATCTCCTAAATGCTAAGATTATCACATGCAGCTCATATTGCATTCTTTGAGCAACGTAATTTAGAAAGACACAAAGTCAGGGGGCTGGGGGTATAGCTCAGTTGGTAGAATACTTGCCTAGGATTCACAAAGCCCCTAGTTTGGGAAGTTGGAAGACCAGTAGTTCAAGATCTTCCTCAACTATGCATTGAGTATGATGCCAATCTTGGCTACACGAACCTGGAGAGGAGAGAGAGAGAGAGAGAGAGAGTGTAGACTATTTGACCATGGTAAAGACATCTAAGAAGCTCATACTGTTTTAAGGGTTGTGTACTAATACTTTTCCTATATATGTCTGTCACATACTTAATAAACTCCCTAGATTTTCTTTACTCTGGCTCTTCCTGAAATTCTTTCTCTGTGATGTAGTCAAGGATCTGGCCTTCAAGCATGGAGGTCCCTAGCGAAGGTAGGGAATGCCTCAGGCTGCTGGCAACAGTGCTAGGCTGTCTTCCCACTGACAGTACAGGTCAGGCAAGTACAGTTACATGCCCAGGCTGAGTTCCATATGCCTGTAATTCCAGCACTAGACAGGTGGAATCCGGAAGATTAGAAATTCGAGGTCATCCTCAGCATTGGTGAGTGTGAAGCCAGCCTGGTTCGTGTAGCCTGGAGACCATCTCAAAAAACAACCCCAAATCTTTTTTTTTTTTCTTTCTCCCTCTTTCCCTATGTCTCTCTCTCTCCCCTTCTTCTTTCGAGGTTTTAAAAGCAACTATCAGCTACCGTGACAGAAAGCACAAAACCATAAAAGAATTGAAGGGTAGCACCTGAGTTCCTCTTGCAAAGTCTTACCTATTTCTACAAAGACTTTCCTTTATTGACCTAGCACTGTGTCATTATTCCTATTCTATATTTATAAATCCTAGTCCCTCTTGGGGGAGAAGCTGGGGTGTTATTGGGCAACAGGAGTAGATATAGACTGAGTGTATATATCCCAAGTTGGCCTTGAACCCCACTATATAGCTCAGGCTGGTTCATAATCTTCCGACCTCTACTTTCTGAGTATTAGGATTATAGATGTGCATCACCGTGTTCAGTGGATTTAAAAGTCAGGTTCCATATTCTCCATTCTTCTCTTCTCTTCTCTTCTTTTCTCGTCTTCTCTTCTCTTGTCTTCTCTTCTCTTCTCTTCTCTTTTCTTTTCTGGAACAGAATTGCATTATGCAAAACCCTGACTGGCTGGTATTCCATAACAATTTTATCATCATTTCTTTTTAGTTCTGTGGACATGTCATTGGAATAGTTATAAGAACTGCATTGAATCCATAGATTGCTTTTGACAATTTAATCATTTCACAATAAACCTGCCAACCAGGAGCATGGGAAGTCTTTTCAAGTTAGTGTTCTTTATCAATGTCTTTCTATTAGTATTTTAAAGATTTTGTTGTCGAGTCTTTTGACTTCTTAGGTTTATTCCTAGACAATTTAAATTTTCTTTTGGGAAAGTGGTCAATGGAGTTGATTTCCTGAACTCTTTTTCTGCGTCTTTGTTATTGATGTATAGAAATGCCATTGATTTTTTTTTTTTTTTTTTTTTTGCATGTTGGGTGTGGCTGTGTGGCTGTGTGTACGTCAGAGGGCACTTGGTGTGTATGCCTGTGGAGGCCCAAGGCTGACTTTGGGAAACACCCTGGATTAGTCTATTTCCTTGTTGCTCTGCTGTGGTGTTTCCAACCTCAGCCTTTTAGGACCAGAAATACAGGCTGTTCCCATTTCTGCCAGTCCTTTTTGACTTGGGATCTGCAATGCAAAGTCAGATCTTTTGCTCGTGAGGCAAAAGTTTAACCCCCAAGGCATTTCTCCAGTCCTGCTATTGATTTTTATGAGATGATTTTGTATCATGCTACTTGAGTACAGTTTTTAAAAGAAACACTTAATAGTAGGTTCTAAGCAGGGTCAGGACTGTAAGAAAGCTCAAGGCATTAAAATACAATCTTAATAACCAGAGCGTGTCTGCCTTTAAAAATGATTTCTAGGGACTGGAACGATGACTCAGGTGTTAAGACTCAGCCTCACAAGCAGAAGGACCTGAGTTCAGATCCTAAGTCCCAAGTAAAAAATGCCAGGCAGAAATAGTGGTGGCCTACTCTGCTCTGGAAGGTAAAGCCTGGGAAAACCCAGAGCAAAACAAAAAGGAGGTAGAAGCAATCCAGGATGATTCCCAAAGTCACCCTTGGTCCTTCACAGGGATACACAACATCTTCACACACACACACACACACACACACACACACACACACACACACACATAAACACACACAACATATACACACACAAATCCTGTCTAAAAGCAGTTTCTTTTATAGCCTACTTGCTGCATCTATGCCTTTCTTCCCATTGTCGGGCACTACTAGTGCAAGTACTATAAAAATTAAGATCATCTATAAAACAGGATAATTCCTCTAAGAGTTGTGAGGATTAAATAAACACAGGACACACACTTGGAAGTGTCTTGCACATAAACACTAAGTGTCAGATATTACTTTACTAGCAGTACTGTTCTCTATGAGCTTCTAATGGGGAATTAAAAAAAAAAGGAATGTTCAGATAGCATACAAGAAGAGCAAAAAATGCTGAGAGCTGGGACAAAAGCTATACTATATGTATATCTTAGATACATATATCTTGTGGCCAGAGCAAGCCTCCAGAAAGTCTGTCAATCCTAGTACTCAGGAGTCCAGCCCTGAGTCATTCGGTCCTGTTTTCCTTTCAAATTCTGAACCTGGCAAACTGGAAACTCATGGAGAAATGACTTCTGAAAGTTGTCTTTCTTTTTTTTTTTTTTTTTTTTTTTAGAGGATTAAGGTAGAATTTATTAGAGGAGAGAAAGGTTGGAACTCATGGACTCCAGATGTGGAGTGCCAGGAGGGGCTAGGACACCCTGGAGAACTCATGGTGCCTAGGCATGGAATCCATGAGGAACAAGGAGCAAAAATGGACTCATGGCACTAGAATGCCATGAGGAGCTATAGGGCGCCTCCATGAGAAGTAGGCAGCTGGAAAAGGAACTCATAGCACCTTGAGTACCATGAGGGGCTAGGGGCGCACTGAAAGTTGTCTTTCTTACCACCACCCATGCATCGTGGGCATGCATGATCTCTCGAAAGTAAATAAATAAACATTAAAATCTGGTTTAGTGAGATAGTTCAGCAGTTAAGGTGCCTGCTTCCTAACTTAGCAACTTTGAACTTTCATCCTTTGAAGCCCACAGGGTGGAAGGCAAAACCTGACTTCTAAAAGTTGCCCCCACTGCACTCCTGCACCATGGTGTGCATACCACCACAACATGCCCCTTCCGTTCTCTCTCTCCCTCTCTCGCAAATAAACATTTTAAAAATAGGTATTGGAATCTGATCCTGGCGAGACATGGAGGCTCACACCTGTAATTTCAACACCATGAAGACGGAGGGCCTGGATATCTGTTTGAGCTACTGTGTGTCTGCAAATCAATAAATTGACTTTATCAGAGACTGGATGCCTGGGCGGGAAAGCAAAAAAAGGGATTCGTGCCATTATAGCTTTGAAAGAAGAACCAAGTCAGAATTCAGCTGACTTCACCCTCCAAGTTCCCACAGAGTGGTGAGCACTAGGCGCCCCCCCAACCTAACAGGATATGAGACCCGAGCAGCGCGCGCAGTGAGGACTACGCCACCCAGCATGCAACGGGGAGGGGGGGGTCTTTTCCGTCCGGACAGCGCTTCGCAAGTCCTGCTGGGAGTTTCATTGACCTCTGCGCCCCCTTCTCACGTCTCCCTCCCATCCCGTCCGGCCTCGCCCCCTCCCGAGAGGGTGTGGCCGCGAGGCGGCTCTCGAGGTGCTTCCTTCTTCCCCTCTCATGGTCCAGCCTAGCTGTCATTCGGGGAGTGAGGACGAGTTTGCTTACTGATTGGTGGAATCTGTTTGGCGCCAACTAGGAAAGAGGGGCGGGGCGAGGGCGATCCCAAGTGAGCAGCTATAACGCTAAGGCCACTTTGGCGGCGACAGTCTAGAGAGTGGGGGGGGGGCGATTTTTAGGTCTTGTCGGTCGTGGTCTGAGCTAGGAGTGAGACACGAGTGAGGAGCGAGAGTCCGGGCTGTCGCCTCGAGGTCCTCGCCCGCTGCCTGCTTCACGGCCCGCGGAGTTTTCTTTGATTTACTCTTCAGGTTGCAGGCGCCCGCCCGCCTGCTGGCCTCGCGAGGGCGAGAAGGAAGCACCGTGCTTGCGACTTGGCGCCTGCCGGGTCCGGACACTCGCCCGTCCGCGCCGCTTGCCCGCGGCCGTCGCGTCTCTGAACCGCGGGGTCGTGTTTTGTGTTGGACCCGCGGGCGCCGGGCGGTGTGGCACGCGGCCGGGGCCGGTGTCGGCGGGGCGGGGCGGGAGCGGCGGAGGCGGAGGGAGACTGAGCGGGAGGCCGGGGAGGCCCGGCGGCGCCATGGAGCTGGGCCCGGAGCCCCCCCACCGCCGCCGCCTGCTCTTCGCCCGCAGCCCCACTCCCGCGCCGCAGCCCACCGCCAAGGCGGTGTTCGGCGCGCCGACTGCTGGCGCACTGTCCCCTGTCACCAACCTGACGGTCACCATGGATCAGCTGGAGGGACTGGGCAGGTGAGCGGGCACCTGCGACACACGCCTCCTGGTCGGCTTCGGGGGCGATCGGGCCCGGAGAAGGGTTTGTCCTGCTCATCCTGCTCCGATCGGGGCCGCGGGACCAGGCCCGCCATGTGCACCCCCCCCCCCCCCAGCGGAATGTCGGGCGGGAGAGGCCGTTCCGATCTTGCAGGGTTATCCCGGACTCGGGGGGCCCGGGGGGGGGGCTGGGATCCCACCTGGGCACCCCTTTCGGATTTCTCTGTACTGTGTGTCCTCTGTTCCGGGGAGCTCTTTGGAATCTACCCCCACAGGGGCAAAACAGGCCCTCCTAGGCCCCCACTTCCACCCTTTGCTCAAACACTCCATCGGATCTTAGTTTCCTGTAAGCTTTGTTCCTGCCCAACAAAGGAACGTGGCATTTTCTTTTCTCACCATTTGTGCAAAATCTTTCCAGCTGCTTGCTTTGCACGTTTCCGATCTCGGCCTCTCTACTTTCTTGACATGGGGTCTTTTTATTTGATTTTCTGTATCGGAAAAGTTCGTATGCTTATCTTCTTTCCCTACAGTGTTTCTGGGAGAGCTCTTTTTTTCCCCTTCATGCTTGGACATTTTATCTTCTAAACCTTGTATAGGCATTTTCAACCTTTCAAAAGCAGGGACTCCTCCTTCCTGTCTTTCTAACCTTTCCCCCTCCTTCAGTTTAATACCTCCAGCATTTGGGCCATCTTTCATTTGAGGAAACCACTCAGACCTTTGCCACAGTCATATGTGTGGCTCAGGGTCAAGCACACTCCCTTTGTTCAAGTGGGAGAAGGGATTAAAATGATGTTTGTAACCCCCTTGGTACTTTCGATGTCCGTGACTTTTTAGACTGTGTCCTAGAATTGCTCATGTGGAAATATTTCTCTTGGTTTCAGTGAGTTGTGAGAACCTCTGGAGGTGAAAAACAGCAGCAGCCTGCAAAGAATGGGCTCCTCTGAATCCACGGACTCAGGTATTCTTTCCATCATCTGTCTCGAGTCTGCCATGTGGGGAGCAATACTGGGGAATTCCTGAAACATGTCCTTTTCCCCTAGGAACTTAGCTTTGGTGGATAGTTTAAGCAGCATATGGAGAAGTCATGGTATTTGGGTGACAAACCCCCCTTAAATACAGTACAGGGGGTGTCCCTGAGGCTGTTCTTGAAACAGAAATTAAGTGCCAAGGGTTTGCAAGCAGGTGACAACATGTGCTTGCTCGGGAAGGGTGAGGAATAGAGTAAAATTCACTGGTCTACAGTCAGGGGCTTTCTAGTAAGATAATTAGAAATGTAGTGGAATTTTAGTGATCCTGCTATGAAGGAAATGGGCCTCATATTCTACTTTATAAATTCACATTGCACGGATAAGAATGTTTGGGCCATAGGTGTTTTTTTAGGTTAGGGAACTGCAACAGCAAAAGTCTCTTTTTTGTGTGACCCGGGCTGGCCTTGCACAGATGGTTTCCTTATCCTGGTCTGCTGTGTGTGGGATTATAGACATATATCACTATACTTAGACAGGAGTTCCGTTCTATTTATTTACTGGAGAAAGAGAAAGAATACTTGGGGAGGGCAGAAAGGAAAGTTGGTTCTCTGCTGCCCTCTGGGAATCAAACTAGAGTCACCAGGTTTACCTGCACCTTTTCCAAATTAGTTGAGAGAGAAAGTACCTATATGTATGCCACAGTGTACTGGTGGCGGTCAGGAGATCAAATCCTGGTCGCTGGGTTTTCGAGTAGGCATTTTACCTGTTGAACTCTTACCCTGGCCCTTGGCTGCATTTTTCGTACCCAACTTAAGCATAATGATTTTTTGAAATGATAAAATACTCGAAGTGTAAATTGTTCTAAAGGCAACCTGATATCCTTTCTGTGGTTGCAGCTCCATGAAAAGTTATGTACATCACCTCTGCCTGAATGAGCTGTCAATCATATTGCTTTAATTCTTGCTCTTAAATCTTATTTCCCTTGGTGATTTAAGGTAGACAAGAGGATCTATGGATGTACTTTGAGAATGTGAGACTGCTATGTATTTTAATAACAACTGTGCTTTGGGCTTTATTCTCTAATTTTTTTTTTTTAATTAAAGGTTTCTGCCTGGATTCTCCTGGGCCCTTGGACAGTAAAGAAAAGTATGTATTTCCTACTTTTTAATTTCATACTTAGAGGGAAAAAAAAAAAAAACAACTTCTTAACTAGACTTAGTGGCAGACCTGTATGCAGTCTCAGCTACTCAGAGATAGGAGATTGAAAAACTCAAGGTCTGCCTAGGCAGGATGTAGTTCAGTAATAAAGTACCTGTCTGACATATGTACTAAGGATCTGGGTTATCTTCAACCCCCAGCATCCCAAACACTTAATTTAAAAAAAAAAATTTTTTTTATTATTTATTCAAATGTGCACATGTGCGTGTGTATGTGCGCGTGTGCAGCTGTTTGTGTGTGTGTGTCTGTGTATGTGTAGAACCACATACGAATTTGCGAACCACCATGGACACCTCCACCTCCTTGTGCCCTGGGATTCACAGGCTCCGCCCTACCAGGACCAGAAGCGCAGGCCGCCCCCGCTTCCGCCTGGCGTCTATATGTGGGATCTGGGATCCAAACTCAGGACCTTCCGCCTGCAAGGCGGAGGCTTAACCCCTGAGCCACCTCTCCAGCCCCCAAACACTTAATTTTTAAATGAAGTTCTTCATGCTTCTAGAACTCTGGAATGAGCTGTTCTGTGATCCTAAAAACACTTGTAGTCTGAGTGAGAATGGTTTTGTTAGCAGTGTTCAGAACTTTTTCTCTCTTATTTTAGCTATAATTTCCTTTGCTCTGCTTTTCTTGCATTTAAGCTTTAAGTGAATGTATGTATGTGTATTTTAAGAGAAGATCCAAGTTTGCTCTACATATATGGTTAGTACATATATATCTGCTGATGTGAATACCTTCTTTACTTGCATTCTCATTATTTATCTTTTGATCTCATTACAGCCTTGAAAATTCCCTGAGGAGAATAAATTCCCTGCCTGTAAGAAGTTCCATTGTTACTTTGGTCCCTTTTAGAGCCAGCTTCACCTGTGTAGGTCTCAGTTTAGAAAATGAAAATGGCCTTTTTTCTAGCCCTATTAGCACTGACACATTGCCTAAAGCAACTTAAACAGTGACCCGCCTCTTATGGACTTTGCTCTGACCCTCTATCAAGTTTATCAAACCAAGAAAGGTTCTTTTTGTGTGGTGTACTTTGGTGGTTGATATGGCACTGTAATACCTGCCAAGAGGACTATATACCTTGTAAATTTAGTTGTAAAAACTGTATTGGGAACTTCTGAGTTAATGCAAAAGGGGAGCCCTCAATGTAAGGAGCTACCTGTCCCAATCCTCATTTTATTTCAGCTGGGTGTGGTGGTTCATGCCTGTAATCCAGCACTTGGGAGACTTCAAGTTCAAGGCTAACTTGGGCTACAGAGTGAGATCCAGGCTTAGAAAGAAAAATAGAATAGTTTTTCCTTGAAACTTTTCTTTATGTACTCTTTTCTTTTTTCATTTTGATAGCAGAAGCTCTTGGGCTGCAGTCCAGCTCTGAAGAGGAGCCATTCTGATTCTCTTGACCATGACATCTTTCAGCTCATTGACCAGGATGAAAACAAGGAAAATGTAAGTAGAGTGTTAATGTGCTTAATCCAGGCCACAGGTGAAAGTGAGAAATGTCAGTAACTCACAAGGGAAGTGGCTGGGTGGCCAACTTGAAGACTAAACCTCGACAATGGGGCCTTTTAAATTTATTTTTTATTTTTTACTTAGGAGTTTGGGAGAGAAGTAGGGGAAAGAGAGCATAGGAAGGTGCACACTGCATGCATGTTATGCTGCATAGGTGATCAGAGGACAACTCTGGGAAAATCAGTTCTCCTTCCACCATTGGACTTCCCGGTATCGAACTTATTCATCAGGTTTGCAAACAGGTAGCTTATCTGCTGAGCTGTCTTGCCATCCTGTCATGGTCTTTCGTGTCAGAAAAATAAGAATTTGAATCTTGCTTCTACCTAGCTTTGGCAAGTTACTTGAGTTTTTCTAAGGTGTCTTTGTTAATTAATTTTTTTTTAAGAAAATAAAAATGCCGATTAGTTAATACTTCCTAGAGCTGTTGTGAATTAAGTAAGGCTATATGTACGGAGAGTTTAAAATGGTATTTGGCAGGTAGTTGTTACTGGACTGAAGCTCTTGAGTACATGATAAGTAGTTTGATCTTAAGATACTCATGGACTTTGATTTACTCGGGATGCCTTGTAAGCTCATAAAAGGGTTCACAGCAGTATTTGGAAGATCAGGGCCAACAAACTCTAGGGAGTGTCTCAGAATAACTGAAGAAACAATGTCTTTGAGGATGATGTGGTTCTTCATCCAAAATGCCAAGTATACCCTGGCCTGACATTTCTTTCTTAAGGTCCTTACAGGGTGACTTGCACACAGAATGGGCATCTAAAACAGTTGAATGAATTGGCTTAGCTTTTTCAGCTGTCTCATCTGTTTCCATATGTTCATTCTCTCCTCTTTTCCATTTTTTGTAGAGTGCCGCAGTTGGTAATCTTTGATTTCCAGATTTAGTGTAAAACCAATGACCTCATGAATGTGTCTGATTTTGTTGGCAATTTAGATGTCATGGGGGACAGTATGGAAATAGAGTACCATCTAGGGAACATGGAGAATTATGTGCTGATGCCTAATTTTTCCCCAAACATGGCTTCTCATAGGACTACTTGTCTGGAGCTTTGTTCTAGATGGATAATGACATAGGTAAAGTTTAAAGAACTCTTCGGAGTTGTCTTGCTTGACTTCAGAATCTTGGAGACACCATTAAGCTTGTCAGGGCAAGTGCTGTCAGAAAGTACTAGTACAGTATGGCAGTATAGCTAACTGCTATTAGCATTGCTTTCAGTGCTTAATAAATGCTTATGGACATTTTAGAGCACAGACTTTTAAGCTTCAGGGTAGAATTATCTAGTATGTGTTCTGGTATATGTGGCTCCTTTTACTCAACATTATAAGAATTATTTGTGTTGGGGCTGGAGAGGTGGTTCAGGGGTTAAGCCTCTGCCTTGCAGGCAGAAGGTCCTGAGTTCGGATCCTAGACCCAGATATAGACGCCAGGCGGAAGCGGGGGTGGCCTGCATTTCTGGTCCTGGTAGGGCGGAGCCTGTGAATCCCGGGGCAGAGTAAACAAGGAGGAGGTGGAGGAGTCCATGGTGGTTCCCGAATTCGTCTGTGGTTCTACACACACACACACACACACACACACACACACACACACACACGAACACACGAACACGCGTATACACGCACAATTGAATAAATAATAAAAAAATTAAAAAAAAAGAATTCTTTGTGTTAAATAAGCCAAGAGGGTCTTTGTTTTTAATATGGAGTATAATAATCTTAGGTGGGACAACAGGTCTCTTATTAGTGGCAATAGGTAAAAAAATATGAAAGTCTCAAACATGAAAAATGTTGGTTCCTAGTTGCATGTAATGCTTTAGATTACAGATTATTCACTGTATCTTATATATTTGGCAGGTATTCATAGGAAATAAAGTGTCATAAGAGAAAAGATATTGCTAGCTAAGCCCGGTGGGATACACCTGTAATCTCAGCCTCAGGAGTTCAGGGTCATCCTGAGATCAGACTGGACTGTAGGGGACTTCTATAGCCCTGGCTCACCTCAAACTTCAGTGATCCTTTTGCTTCAGCCTCCTGAATGCTGGTAATATAGTGCACCGCCATGCCCATCCATTTTCATTTTTGTTAAGTGCTGAGGATTGAACCCAGGATAAATGCTCCACCACTGAGCTAAACTTGTAGTCTTAGGTGCTGTTTTTTATGTTGACTATTGATAAAGCCACAAAAAATCTCATATAGGTCTGATGTTGGAATCAGAATTAAATTCTGATTAGATTAGAAATAAATAAACTTTTAACTCGGAGATAGTTACAGAGGTACTCAGTGCTCGTTCCTAAGCTAGCTATCTTTCCAAGTTACAGCTAAGTCTTGATTGGGGCAGAGGCAAGTAAAGACATACCACAGAGCACACGTGGAGGTCAGATGACACTTTAGAAATTATTCTCTTCCACCTTGGGGTTCTGAGCATCAAACAAGAAAGCATGATGGGCCTTTCCACTCAGCCATCTTGTCAGTCCTAGGACTGATTTTCATGGACAGTAGAAAATATCTCAACTCTACTGTCTTACAGGAAGCATTTGAATTTAAGAAACCAGTAAGACCTGCATCTCGTGGCTGCCTGCATGCTCATGGACAGGAGGAGGGTAAAGATCTCTTCACACAAAGGCAGAACTCAGCACCAGCTTGCATGGTATGTGTTCTGATTTTCTTGGAAGTTCCTGATGGGAAGAGAATAAAAAAGCACCTTCTTTGAGAGTTGGAGATATTACAATATCTGTCTCCTGTCTTTAGAAATTAGATTCAATTTTTGCTGTCTAGAGAGCAGACAGGTGGGAGCAAGAGTACTTGCTCTTAAATGCTAAGTACTTCCCAAAGTACTGTTGGAGAGGTCCTTGGCTATACTTCTGAGGTTTAGCTAAGAGCAGCAGTCTGAGCCTTCTGGGGCATACTTGTAGTCCTCAGATTTGGGGTTGGAGACTGGAGGATCAGGAGTTCAGGTCATTCTTAACTATGTCATGAGTTTGAGAGCAGCCTAGGCTACATGAAAACTTGTCTTAAAGAACTTTATTTTTTATATATGTTCTTGAGTTTTTATAAGCTTATCAAGTAGCTGGAGTTGTGTTATTTGGCACACTAGAAAGAACCGTTAGAGAGGTTGAATTAGGACATCTACTACAAGGTAACGGTTTGAAAGGTGGGTATCTAAACAATACATTCGGTGGGTGCTTGGAGACCAGAACACTAGGACTTCTTGTCATTACTTGAAGTACCTGTAATTGTAGGTACTAAAGATACTGAAAGCCAGAAATTGCTTTTTTTGAGAGAGTCTCATACCAGGCTATCCTCAAATTCGATATGTAGCCAAAATTAGTCTTGAGCTCCTGATTTTGCCTCTGCTTCCCAAATGCTGGCATTATAAGCATGCATCCACTTCCAGGTGTGGGAGTAAAATAGGTAAGATACATAATTTTTGGTAACCTTAAGCATCAGTTTCATTTTATTACATAAAAAGCAAAGGGTTATTTGTATGTGTTGGCACATGCTTGTTCAGCCTACTCAGGCAAGAGAATCACCTGAGTCTAGAAGTTGGAGGCCAGGCTACACAGCCACAGCACCCAGTCACGAGAAAGAGGAGAGGGCTAATTATCACCAGTGTATCAGGAGGCCTAAATGGAATTATGTAATGTTTATATTGATATTCCTGGCATTTATTAATTAGTCAGTTAAAAACCAAACAGCTGTTACTATTTTAGTCCTATATCTGAAGAATTATGACACTCCATATATGTCATCCCAGTGTTTGGGAAGTGGAAGCAGGAGTGGCAGAAGTTCCAGGGCAGGGACTGAGAGATGGTAAAAGGTGCCTGTATGCAAACTTGGTGGCCTGAGTTGGGTTCCTGGAGCTCTCATGGCGAACGAGTAAACCAGCTTCCAGAAGTGGTCCTCTAGCCCCACGTGTGCGCCTACCTGTGTCTCTTTCAAAATAAGTAAGAAAAGTTCTAGGCTAGCTACCCTGTCTCAAAAATGGCGGGGGGGGGCACCTAAAATAGACTCTGAACAAGCTACCCTGTATTTCCTTCTGTCTGAACTGGACATACAGAGACAAAATTGATGTGCATAGAGACTTTCATCTTGTCTCATTCGACAAATTGTCTTCCTGCCACCGTGCTCACGTTGATGGGTACTCACTGCTGCAGCCTCCTGTCTCCCCCTCCGGCTGTAAGGAAAATTCCTCTGGGAGCAACTTCTTAAGTCAAGCTACTCAGGATTGTGGATGAACAACAGAATTTTTAGTGGGAGATGCTAAAATGTATTTCATGTAACAAGTAGAACATTCTTAAAAACTAGCAATCCAGCCAAAGGAAAAATGGACTGTTTATTTTGTGTTCATTAGTCATGCATCTGTCTTTCAGATTTCTTCAAATGAAAAAGAGAACAGTGAATCGGGGAATTTTGTTCCTCTTTTCACACCCCAGTCGCCTGTGGCAGCCGCTTTGTCTGATGAGGATGATGGCTTCATGGACCTTTTAGATGGAGAGAATCTGAAGGTACTGCCTTGCATGTGTCTGAATATGTCTTCTTACCCATTTTACTCTACGGAGAGGTCAAGAGCAAAAGAACAGTTCTCAGGGTATTGGTTATCTGATACTTACATTTTGTGAGACTGATTAAATCCTATTGGAAGTAGAAGGTAATTGTCAGGGCTTCTGGAGCGGACACTGTAACTTGTGGAGCACATGACTGGCGGTCACAAGACCCTGGGTTTCAGTGCCCTGTAGGAGGAGGGGATGGAGGAGACGTTAGCTTATTGTGATGGCACATGCCTGTATTCCCAGCACTTGAGAAGCTGAAGAAGAAAATTACCACAAGTTTGAGACCATTTGGACTACATAAGGAGATCCTATCTAGAAAAACAAAAAAGGATACTTGCTGTCCAAGCCTGTCTGGGATTCTTCAGGGAGAATTAATATGTAAAGCAATTAAAATTCTATTCTCTAATTTTTTGTTGTTGTTATTGTTTTATTTTTCTTCTCCTTTATACCTATACTGGTGTATAGGTGTATCTTCTCTATTCTAAAGCAATTTTTCTCCTTTTTAGAATGACGACGAGACCCCATCATGTATGGCAAGCCTTTGGACAGCCCCACTTGTCATGAGAAGACCTACAAACCTTGTAAGTTGTGTGGTGTTTAGCAAGATGCTTGAGTAGTGGAACCACTGGGCAGTAATCTCTAGGGGGGCTACCAAGATGATGCAGGACTCGGGATCAGGTTTTAGATTCTACTTCAGCTGTCTACAACTCAGCAAAACTTTGATCTTGGAGCAGATTTTAATCAAAGGTACATGTGTTTCTTTCTCTCAGGGCAATCGATACAGACTGTTTGAGTCCCCTTCTCCGTGCAGTAGTTCCAGCACTCGGTTGATGTTAAAGAGAATAGAACGAAGTCAAGACGAGGTGCCTTGGGGAAGTACAAAGCGGAGGAAGAGCGCGATTGAGGCTAGTCCTGAAAAAGAAAATACAGAGAAGACTGAGGAGGTTTGTGTTGCGGGGTGTTTTTTCAAACTGTAGAAGAGTGATGACTTTTTAAAAGTGTGTATATGTCCCTGTGGAGGACCAAGGGTGACTTTGGTAGTCATCCTGGCTTGCTTCTACAACTCTTTTTTACTTTGCTCTGGAAGTGCTGGCCCGTGCCATTTTTGCCTGGTTTTTTTTTGAGGATTAAGGTAGAGTTTATTAGAAAAGAGAAAGGTTGGAACTCACAGACTCCAGACGTGGAGTGCCATGAGGAGCTAGGGCGCTTCCATGAGAAGCAGAAATAAAACAGAGCTCATGGCAATAGAGTGCCATGAGGGGCTAGGGAGCCCATGAGAACTCACAGTGCCTAGGCATGGAATTCATGAGGAGCAAGGAACAAGAAACAGACTCATGGCACTGGAGTGCCATGAGGGGCTAGATTGCCTCCAAGAGAAGTAGGCAGCTGGAAACGGACTCATGGCACTAAAGGCCCATGAGGGGCTAGATCGCCCTGCCTGGCGTTTTATGTGGGACCTGGAATCTGAATTCAGGTCCTTCTGCTTATGAATTGAGGCATAGTCTTAATTCCTGAGCCATCTCTCCAGCCTCCGTGATGTCTTTTAATGCCGAATAATAATTAGAAAATATGGACAGGAGAGACAGCTCAGGAGTTTGGCCTCTACCTCTCAAGGTCCCGAGTTTGGGTCCTGGATCCAGGTGGAAATAGCAGCAGCCTGTTCTTCTGATCCTGGAAGGCAGAGCCCGTGAAACTCCAAAGCAAACCAAACAAGAGAAAGAAGCAATGCAGAGTGATTCCTGAAGTCACCTTTGGCCCTTACAGGCACACACACCAAAAAAAGAAAACATATATACTGTGTTCTCTAGGGGTACAATAAGGATCTTGTAGATGAATAGAGCTAAGAATACTTTTAATTTCCTAAAAGCAAGAATACCAAGTGCACTGTCACGGGCTGCTCACGAGGTGTGGTGGTCACCTTAGATCTGAATAGACTCAGCTTGTAATAGGACCACAGCAAATTTAAGTGAACCTCCTGGAAGAGACATGAAAAAATTTTAAAATAAAATGGCTAGCTCAAAATCTGGGTTAATTTACCCATGATTAGATGGTGTTCTCTCTGGTAATGGTCTCTGGTCTAGTGACTAGGGAATATTTCATTTAGAAGCAAACAACCCTAAGAATCTATACAACTTCTTAGATTTGTGTTATTTCACAAAGCCTTGTAAGTTCATTCTCTACCCTTGACTTGTTACAGGTTCTACACCAGTCTGTATCCTTGGCATCTCCCCCTAAAGGAACCATTGAGAACATTTTGGACAATGACCCAAGGGACCTTATAGGAGATTTCTCCAAGGTAATTAATTGTAAGAATTGACTTATTTGGGTAGAACTGAGGAATGGGGTACTAAAACCCCACTTTACTTTCTCCTTCCTCAGTGGCTCCTATGATGCCCTTGAAGGGACAGTTTAAAACATTAAAGATATCAGGAGGAAAGCTAGGTTTTTCAAGATGTAGTGGTCTTTGTGAGACTGTATGGATCATGCTAGTTCTGATCAGTGGCTTCAGACAGTTACACTGATCCAAAGGAACTTGTTTTTAAACATTTATGGGTTGGAGAGAGTGATGGCTCAGAGGTTAAAACTCTGCCTTGCAAACAGAAGGACCTGAGTAAATCCCACAAAAAAGGCCTCGTAAGGAAAGTGGATCTGGGAAATGCCAGAGCAAAGCAAAAAAGTCAAAGCAATCCAGGAGGATTCCCAAAGTCACCCTTGGTCCTCCACAGGGATCTCCAGTGCCTTCTGAGATAGGTAGGAAGGTAGGTAGGTAGAGAGAGAGATATATATATATAAAGTTACTTTAGAAAAAGCATTTATTTATTTATATCTGGAGGGCAATGCACATGCCGTGGTGCACAGGTAGAGGTCAAGGATAGCTTGTGGCAATCTGTTCTATGTTCCTAGCATGTGAATTCCAGGGTTTGAACTGAGGTAGAGACATCCTCAGCCCAAGTACCTACCTGCTCAGCCATCTCACTGGTCTGTCAGGTTTGTTTGTTTTGTTTTGTTTCTAAGCCACTTCCTACCATGCAGGCAAGTTGTAGAAATGTTACATATTTATGCTTTCATGTTCCCTTAAATATGTTTTTTTTTTTTTTAAGAGTTATCTCTTCCATACGGTTGCTGGGAAGCACCAGGATTTAAAATACATTTCTCCAGAAATTGTAAGTCATACTTTTGGAACCTAGCAAAACTTGGGAAATTTGAATCTAGTTATAACTGCCCGCCAACATTGACTTTTCCTTGGCTTTCCCTTGCAGATGGCATCCGTTTTGAATGGCAAGTTTGCCAATCTTATTAAAGAGTTTGTTATTATTGACTGCCGATACCCATATGAATATGAAGGGGGTCACATCAAGGTATATATTCTTGTACCTTGCTATCCTTGGGCACTTAGAGGCTGGGTGGTAAGAATTTAAAGCAAGCCATTAGGTGTGAAAGACACTTAATTCCTGGTACACTGAATAGACGTTGTGTGGAACCACAGCCTGCTCCACTCGACTGCCTGGCTACAGATAGGCACACTGTCCTGATCAAGGGCATGTCCTGATGTCTAAACCGTTCAGATGGGTACAAGGGGGTCCATGGCCTTGGAGGTGCTGGCTTAGACCTGTGTGAATATCACAGAGCTTCTGACTAGGAAGCTTCTGACTGGGTTGATTGAGCAGCATGCTCCCGTATCTGTAGCACTTGTTCAGTCAGGCTGCCTAGAGGAGGGGCATATTGGAGCGTGTTTCCAGAAAAAAAGGAACCGGCACCATTTCCATCTTATCAATAAAACATGGTTGAAGTGTGGTGAAAGGATGTCATTGGTTGCTCCGATCCTGTGACTTTTGAAAATCTCCAAATTTATACCTAACTATTCATGAAGTGTAGTGCAAGTCAGGTAACAGTTTTAAGGTGACCATCCAATTCCCATTTGTATCATTGAGTGGTCAGTGTCAACATACAAGTGGCACGAGGGCTCCTGGACCCGTCACATCATGAATTGATCTTGGGACTTAAAGTCATTCACTGAATCACTACTTCACTGTGATGTGTGCAAGAGCATGTGGTGCCTTCACAGGGCGCAGTGAACTTGCACATGGAAGAAGAGGTGGAAGACTTCTTACTCAAGAAACCCATCGCACCTGCTGATGGCAAGCGAGTCATTGTTGTATTCCACTGCGAGTTCTCATCTGAACGAGGGCCCCGCATGTGAGTACTGCACAGAGCGGGGCTTTCGTGGAAAATGGTAATGTGGTTTTGTTAGGAATGTGTCTTAGCATATCAAGCACCCTCTTGAGCACAACGCATGTCATTTCTTTTTTTTTTTTTTCCAGTATTTAGTGTGTGTGTGTGTGTGTGTGTGTGTGTGTGTGTGTGTGTGTGTGTGTGTATCAGAGGGCACTGTGTGTCCCTGTGGAGGACCAAGGGTGACTTTGGGAATCATGCTAGATTGCTTCAACCTCCTTGCTTTACTCAAGAATTTTCTGCCCACCAGAGCCAGAAGCACTGGCTGCAGCAGTCTCTGCCTGGCGTTTTTACATGGGACCTGGGATCCAAACTCAGTTCTTAACCCCTGAGCCATCTTTCCAGCCCCATCACACGTCATTTCTACCTTTATTATTCGTATCACATGTAAAGGTTGTTTGTAAAAGCCTGATGACATACATAACAGATATTTCACCTAATTTTGTTTCCTAATCCACCCGCTCATTTGTAAACAGTCTCCTTGACTCTGTTCATTGGCTCGACGTAAGAGTTTCCATTGCAAAGATTTTCAGGCTTCTGTAGTCCGCCCTAGTTTTTGCTTGGCAGGCTGGGAGGGGAGGAGGATGCATATATGCATGCTTTGGTGCATGGCTGTAGGTCTGAGGATAACTTTCCTTTTACCATGTGGGCTTCCAAGGATCAAACTTGGGTCCCAGGTTTGCAAGCATGTGCCTTACCCACGGGTCAACCCTGTTGCTGTTGAGACCAGGGATTCATGCTGTATCGCCCAGTTCAGCTTCTGCTTCCAAATGGCTCATTAACCACAATGGCTTTTACACCAAGGATTTAACAATGAGGAGCATCAGCCAGATGAGGGGATTGGGAGAAGAGCTTCAGTATCTACTGCAGGTTATAGCGTTCAAGTGGGTACACCGAGGCAGGACCAGACCTGTTCTGTTACAAAGCACAGGAAGACTCCTACTTAGATATAACGGTGAGGGAGATAGTGGGAGGAAGTGGAGAATACGCGCTGGCTCAGCCATGGTTTCCGTCGGTTTCAGTGGAAATGCTGAGCAGTGGTTACATGCTTTCTTGGAGAAGGAACCATCTACCAACGCTGGTTATTCCCAAGAATATAAACATGATATGTTTGAGAAGATGGAGTAGGTGTAAGAATACCTAAACACCAACTCTTTTTACTGTGTTTTCTTCAGTTCTCTGTATTGGAGAAGATAACCTTTTTTGTCCCTGTTCTTCACTAGGTGCCGGTATGTGAGAGAAAGAGACCGACTTGGCAATGAATACCCCAAACTTCACTACCCTGAGCTGTATGTCCTGAAAGGGGGATATAAAGAGTTTTTCCTGAAGTGCCAGGTAAGCTGTCTCCAGAAAGCATGTTTTCACAACCCTTGCTGGGCCAACAGATCCGTCCCAGTGATTATGGGTATTTATTCCACTGGTCTGGACAGAAAAAGAGTATCTGCTAAGTACAGAAATGCACTCCTGTAAAACCCACTGGCTGCTTGTGCATTGGTTGCTGCTGTCTTGCAGCTAAGGAGGGAGCCAGATGGTGTGAGGCAGGACCGTCCTAACATGATCCGCTCCTGTTTCCTTAGTCTTACTGTGAGCCCCCCAGCTACCGACCCATGCACCATGAGGACTTTAAAGAGGATTTGAAGAAGTTCCGCACCAAGAGCCGGACCTGGGCAGGGGAAAAGAGCAAAAGGGAAATGTACAGTCGTCTGAAGAAGCTCTGAAGGCCACACAGCAGCAGCCTGAGCTCCCCTCTATCCCATCCCCTCTCCCCTTGCTACAGAGAAGCAAGTAAAGGGGACAGCCGAAGGACATGTGGAGAGGGTCTGAGGTTTTGATGTCTTAAACCTGCCTACAATCCCAGGTGGGAGCCCAGGGCACCTGCCGGTACACGTTTTTATCCCTGTAAGACTTCCTTTTGCCCATCTGGACTGTCTGCCAAGGATGTGCCACCGTGCAGCTCAGAGCACTGCATCAGGCTGCTGTCCTGGATGAAGCAGGCCTCCTGTCACAAGGGGAGAAACGGAAATGCTGCTGCCAGATACCAAAGAGCCTGGAAAGGAAAAGTCTTCATGGGACACATAACCCATAACGTTAATTTATTCAGACTCATCAAATTTTTTTTTTAACTCCTCAAGACTTGTACTTTACTTACTGCTTCATTAAGTGAAAATACTGCCATTCTAGGTAGGGTTTTTATCATCCCAGGAACTACCTCTGTTTTTAATTTAAAAAAAAAAAAAGGTGGGGAGGGGTGAAAAAAAAAAAGACCAAATGTGTTTTGAGTCGTGGGACAGAGCTAGGAGCTCAGTCACCCTCTGGAGGCATTGGGATTGCGGATTGGGCCTGCTGCTACTTGAAAGTCAAGGACTGAGATACTGGAAAGAACTTGCACCAGATTCAGGCTTGATTGGGACATAAGATAACCCCCCCCAGACCTACCTCTGCCCTTTACAATCTTTGGGTGGAAATTGTCTCCCTGTTCTTCTGCCCCAAGTCTCTGTGCTGTTTGGCTGGTGTAGGAGACACAGGAAAGCACTTCAGACAGCTTCCATTGGGCTGCCCCAGGCCACTGTTGGAAGGTTGTGATGGGGCCCAGCAGAGGAGTGGGAATGGGTGGGCTCCAGGGGAAGGGGGAGGGGTGTGTCTGCTGAGTGTCCTTTGTAATACTTTGCTGGCTTTTAATTTAAAAAGTCATTTTATGAGTCAAGGAGTATCAAATCAGTGCTGGATGGGCCACCCAAGAATAGGAAGTAGACTGGAATCCCTGGTCATTAGGAAGAAAGAGTGGGTCCTGGCATACAGAAAACAATGGCGGATTTCTCTGGAGGGAGTGCAGTAAATTTTGAAGTTGACTGGTTTATCATGTCTTAATTTGAGGGACAGGGAGTGTTGGATCACACCAGTTATCCCCTTATCTAGCCCTGTGGAAGTGGGGCTCTCTGAGGAGCTAGGGCTGCCTAAGTGGATTCTTCCCGGCCTGCTTTGGTGCCCGTTACTCTCCATCCTTGGGCATAAGCGTCCTTGCCATCATTGCTCCATTGGGGTCTAGCCAGTCTCCCCTTTTACTGTTTTCTATTCTGGGGTGGGGAGGGAATCAATGATGGAAAGTTGCTGTTGTGGGTTTGAGTTGATAATCTTGTTGAGAAATATGTGAAAAGCAAGGGAATGGGAGGTGTCCCATCCCCCGTCCCCATCCCCAACAATGTTGAAACTTCCCATTTGGTCTCTGGTCTTGTTTGTAGAGATTCTGTTAGCCTTGAAGGGAAACGGCTTTCAGATTGTACCAGCTTAGCTAGCTTGTTAGCCAACTGTTGCAGGCTCTGCAGATAAAAATGATTCTGTCTAGTTCTTGGTGGGCTTATTTATTGTTCTGGGGACACTAGCTAAAACATGGCCAAGACAGACTCAAGAGGAACAGCTTGGCTTCAAGAGTGACCGAAGAAACTTCCAATTATAGGAGACCAAAAATATTCAGATCGATGGTCCAAGTGAAATGGGTGCATGCTTCAAAAAATGTCCCTGAGAGCTGGGTGTATCCTATAGGCCAGTGCTTGGGAAGTGAAGACAGGAAGATCAGGAGTTCAGCTTCCTACATAGGCCAACCTGGGCATATGTGAGACCCTGTCTAAAAACACTGAAGGAAAACCAATGTTTGGACCTAGTCATCTGTCTGGCCAGGTGAGGTGGCACATGCCTCTGATCCAAGCTACTTAGGAACCAACACTCACCCTGGCACCTTAGCAAAAGCCTATCTCAAAATCATGAATATGTGAGTACTGTGTGTGATGTATGTACATAGGTATGTGAGGTACACTTGAGAACTAGAGGATGTGAGTGAGCATTTTCTATCTTCTTTGAAACATGGTCTCTAAAATGATACCTAGTCCCAGGGATCCTCCTGTTTCTGCCCCCTATGTTTCTGGGGTTACAGGTGGGTGTTGGGGTCCAAACTCAGGTCCTTATGCTTGCATAGCAAGTGCTCTCTACCGAACCATCTCTCTAGCTCTCTTGAATATTTTGTAAAAGTTAGAGCATGGACCTGGAGAGACAGCTTGTTAAGTCTATGCTTGAAAGCAGAAGGTCCTGAGTTCAGATTCCCAGATCCCACATAAATGCCAGGTGGAAATGATGGTGACCCAGAAGGCAGAGCCTGGGAAACTCCAGTGCAAAGAGGAGGTAGGGCAATCAGGGTGGTTCCTGAAGTCACCGTTGGGCCTCTGCAGACACACAATGCCCTTTGATACACAGACACACGCAAAAGTACAATTACAAAAATGTTCTGGGATGAAACAGTGGAAGAACCCTTGTTTAGCTTTGCTAAACCTGTATTCAGTATTTCACAGTCAGTGCTGAGCACACACAGACCAGTTTTTGAAATAATTTCAAAAGAAAACATTTGAGAAAGTGAGGTCTTTTATCCCCCTGCCCTCCAAGGCAAAGTGGGTTTAGGCAGTGGACTGGTATTTGGTGGTCAAGAGGGACGTAAGGAGTGCTCAAGGGAAAAAAAAACAGACTGGAAAAAGCAATTTATGCAAAGGAGACCAAGGTAGGGTGTGAGAAGCAGAGGGAGGGCTGGAGAACAGGAGAGTGGGAGGAAAAAAGCAGGAAGGAGAAAAGAGAGACTGCAGGTCGTAGAATTGAGAAAGGAAGCAAGAAGAGGGTTCACAGAACAGCACAGCTGGAGGCTGGGGCAGGCTGGGTGACCTATGGCTCTTGGCAGTTGCATGCGACTGATTTCTAAAAAACATTTATGTGAGAGATGCACACGCGCATGCCAGGGCGTGCAGGTCAGAGGACAATCCTGGTGATCCAATGCAGGTCGCCAGACTTGGGCGCTTTCCCTGCTGAGCTATCTCACTGGGCCTACCTGGCTGATTCTGAGATGTGAAAGACCTTGGGCAAACACTCCTAGAAACTGCACACCCAAGTCCACAGCCCCTTTCTGCAGAGTCACAGAACAAGGCAGGCAGTAACTTCAGTGACAGAGAAACCCTTCTGACCAAATTCAGTTAGTCTCCACCCACTACAAGTCCCCTTTGTCTTAGAAAGTTCCACAACTCACTGGGGCTGCCACATTCTGCCGCCAGGTGGCGATGGCGCCTCGGGTTAGCCTCTGTCATCTGTCCTCCAGATTCTCTTCCCACAAAGGCAACTGGGATGAAACACACCAACCCCCACATCCGACTTCTGGTGGCATATTTATTTGTTTCTTTGCTTGCTTGCTTGCTTGTTTTTAATATTAAGGATTGAAATCAGGGTTTCACATACGCTAGGCAAGTCCCTGTCAGTGACCCAATTCACCAAAGGCCCTTATGATTTATTCTAAATGACACAGAGTGGGGCCCACTTCAACCTTTTCAGTGCCTAATCCTTTCCCCAGTGATAGCCCAGACCCCTTGGGAGTCTCAGGGAGGGGGCTCAAGACTTTGAGGCAAGCCTGGGATACAAGGAGAGACCTTGTCTTTTCTTGCTTGCTTTCTTTTTCTCTGGAATACATGAAGAGTCTCCCTCCCTCCCTCCCTCCTTCTCTTAATTCTGGCTTCTATCCCTAAGTGACCCCGAGAGAACACTTCTCCGGACCTCAGAGATCTCTATGGCAACATCCACATCCCTTCATTTTAGAACTGCAGCACACATTATTTTGGACCTCCTCATCTCTGTTGACAGAAACAAATGACCTGTTTTGTTTGTTTTAAAAGAATCTCAGGAAAAGAAAAAAGAAAATTAACAGAGCCTCCTGCAGTCTAGGCGAGCACAGAACTTGCTGTGTAACTGAGTGCGGCCTTGAGTATCTGCCGGACTCTACCTCCTGAGTGCTGGGATTACAGGAGCCCGCCATCTGTGCTTGATTTATGTGTTGCTAGGGGTCAAGCTCTGGGCTTCCTCCGTGCTAGGCAAGTACTCTACCAACTGCGCTACATTTTCTGAATGTCCTTGCTTTGTTCAGCTTTTACAACAATCTAAAATACGCAAGTATTTAAAAATTTGCTTGTCATCTTTGTGCAAGGGTCATGCTAATCTCTCTTTTGTACCAGTTTAGTATATGTAATACCAAAGTAAGAATGCTTTGTTTTGCTTTTAAATTTTTATTCATGCATCTATTGTGTGTGGTTTAGCCTCAATACACATCTCTTCAACAAAATACCTTTCCCAAGGGAGGGATTTAATTGGTCCACAATTTCAGGTTATAGCCCATCATTATGGGGAAGTTACAGTGGCAGGAGATTGAAGCAGCCGGTTACATCTGCAAGAGCAGAAGGCAGTGAATCACTGCACACTTACTTGCCTGCTTGCGCACTCTATCTTTGTACATTCAGCCCTGCCTAGGAATGGTTCAGCCATCAATCAAGATCATTTCTCACAATCATCCCAGAGGCCATTTTTTTTCCCCTTCACGTATGTGTGTGCGTGTGTGGGATGGATGCATGTATGTATGTGTTTTGCATGTGGGCGGGTGTGTGCGTGTGTGTGCACAGGTGCATAAAAGTGCACCTGTGTCTGTGCTTCTGAAAGGCCCAGGTAATACTGGGAATCATCCTGGATTGCTCTTCCACTTTATTACTTGTTTTGGGGACTCCCAGGTTCTGCCTTCCAGGGCTGGAATTGCAGGCTCAGGCTAATCTTAATCTAGAGACTACCTCCTGGGTGTGCCAGGAAGCCTGCCTTCTGCAGGTCAGATTCATGGCATGTGTGTACAGGCATGCATGCCACAGCTCCTATGTGCCGTAGCTGATGTGTGGAAGTCAAAGGAAAATTTCAGGAGTCAGTTCTCTCCATCCTCCTTGGTGAGGCCACTTCTGCTTCTGCCACTAACCTGCATGCTCCAGGCAGAGTTGGCCTTGAAATTTACAGTGGGTTTTCCTGTGTCTGCCTCCCATCTTGCTAATGTGAGTGCTGGGATTACAGAACATGCCCAGATTACAACTACTAAAGTCCGAGCTACTGAGTAAGAAGCTGTTGAGAGAGAGAGAGAGAGAGAAGAAAAGAAAACAAAGATATTAGGTCACAACCTGAGCTAAACAATGTTTCTTGGTTTTTGCTTTAAAGTACTGGGTTTCTGTGTTTCTATGTGTTCATTTTTTTTTCCTATTTGTTTTAATGTCTTTGATGGAATTTACCCCCATTTTATGGATAGGAACACCCAAGCTCAGGGCTGTGAATGAGCTGCTTCTGGTTACTCAACAGAACAGCCAAAGGAAGAGTGGCCTTTGGGTTTCAGGCCCAAGGTCAAAGTTCTTGCCTAACTTTCTTCTGCTTAAAAGTCTCCTTCTAAGAACTGCACTAGTGATTTTGCTTCTCCCCTGATTGCTGAAATGTTAGAAGGAAATGTTTCAGGGAGACCTGTGAGTTAGTGACAAAGCTCAATGTCAGAGTTTCGCCTGGGAACTCCCGCTGCTACTGGACAGGAAAAGGAGGGCCCAGGTCTAGCAGGTTTGCAAGAGAGAGCCCAGTCAGCAAAGCGCTTGCCCTGCAAGCATGAGGATCCAGGTTCAGATCCCCAGCACCCAAGTGGATCCCAGCACCCAAGGGATCACTTTAACAGGGGAACTCCTGGAGCTCACTGGCTGGTCAACTTAGCCAATCAATGAGCTTCAAGTTCAGTGAGAAACCCTAGAGTAAGCTGGAGCATGACCGAGAAAGTCAGCTAATACTAACCTCTTTTTTGTGTTTTGCTGAAATACTTTTACAAAGAACATTTCTTCCCCCTCACACAAAGCAGCACAGAATGAAGGGCAGAGCAGAAGCTGGTGAAGGCTGTTATGAAGACCGGTGTAGGTTGCCCCCTTCATCCCCCCACCTTCAATTCTGAATTTGAGCTCTCGTTACTGAAATAAGGTTTCCCTGGGTAGGTGTGGCTGACCTAGAACTCGCTATATAAAACCATGCTGCCCTCAGATTTTCGGCAATCCCTTCTCTGCTTCCTCGGTCCTGGGATTACAGGCCTATGTCACCACACCCAATTCTGGAGGCCAAAAGTTGTTTCTGGAAAAATCCAACAATGAACTCCCATGAGACTTGATTCCCTCATTCCTTACTGGAAGACTGGCTTTCTCTCTCCTTCTGAGTCTCTAATTCGGTCCTAATCAGATTATACCGCAGACAGAGAGAATTAGGGCACTACTTGATTGCAATTTGACACAGGAGAGAAATTGGGCAGAGGAGAGTTCTTGGCTATGCCTGTACCCTGAATGTCGTTTCTCTTCCTGCACCCAGCTGAGCTTGCGAACAGCATTTTGTTGTCTTGGGTCCCAACTCCGGATAGGCTAATAACCTGTTTCTTCCGCAGTCCTAACTTTGACTTGGGACACACCCGATCTCTCCCCTGTTCCCTGCCCTACACCTACCTTGCCCCTGAGGGCAAGAGAAGTAAGAGGCACGTCACCTGCCTGGCATTTGTCAGCACCCAAACAGCTGGGTGTGCAGGAAGAAGAATGGCAAGCCTTGGCAGCTGCCGAGCTGCCTAGCGTGGTAGGGAGGCTGGCCAGGCTGGGCTGAGCACGGGGTGCGGTGTCTGGCTTGGGAGCTTCAGGGCCTGCCCAGGCATCTGGCTGGCTCAGGAGGACTGGGCATGCTGACAGGTGGAGGGTGACCTGAAACACACTGCTTTGTCGCTCAGGGTCATTGGATTTGGCGAGCAATGGAGCAGATGAGAGAATGGGCGGATGGAAACCTGAGATATGATCCCTAATGTGCATATATTCATGATGGGTGACAAGAATTAAATGACCTGATACCTATACTTCCAAACCCCAAATATAACTATGGTGAGCCCAGCATAACTACCCTCTGCATAACTACAAAAGTGATGGATAGAGAAAAATCTAGCTAACAAAAATCCCCTTGAGGGAATCCTCAGGAAGCCTCGTGGATGCAGAGGCCATTGCAAGGCCATTTTGCAAATGGACAAACAGCAGCAGGAGGCTGTGATTCACCTAATCAGTCCAGGCTGAGGCATGCAGTGACCGCCCAGCCTAGGGCCTGGGCCACAGCTTGGCTTAGGCAGAGCTGGTTTTCCACTGGGCTGTCTTTCCTCCACCCTCTCCTACCACCCACCTAATCAGAGAAGCCTGCTGAGGCAGGACTGAGAATCAGCTTCCTTTTTAAGTTACTTCATTAGTTTATTATTATATTATGCTGTTACATGAATTCATTTCTCGTGTGTGTGTGTGTGTGTGTGTGTATGAGAGAGAGAGAGAGAGAGAACATGCATGCCATGACACATGGGTGGAGGTCAGAGGAGAACTTTCAAAAGTCAGTTCTCTCCTACCATGTAGACTTCCTGGTTGAATTCAGGTAACCAGACTGGGGAACGGGCGGGCACCTTACCCGCTGAAACTCAACCCAGAGCTTCCCAGCCCCATGAAAACCTTTCAAAAGAAAATCAGCTGCCAGTAAGATGGTTCTGAAGATAAAGATGCCTATGTACAAACCTGGTGACTTGCGTTCCATATCTGAAGGCCACATGGTGGAAAGGGAGAATGCACTTCCAAAAGTTGTCCTTCAGTCTCCACACACAGGCACTGTGGCACATACCTGATCTCTCTCTCTCTATACACACACACACACACACACACACACACACACACACATAATGTGTATATATATTATATCAGTATTTCTCTCAAGTAAATTGTTTATTGGATGTGTGTCTATGTGTATCAGAGGGCACTATGTGGCTCTGTGGAGGATCAAGGAATTACCCTGGATTGCTTCTACCTCCTCTTTGCTCTGGAGTTTCCCAGGCTCTGCCTTCTAGGATCAGAAATACAGGTTGTCGCCATTTTTTCCTGGCATTTTTATGTGGGATCTGGGATCCAAACCTGGGACCTTCTGTTTGCAAGGCAGAGGCTTAACCCCTGAGCCATCTCTCCAGCCCCAAGTTAACCACTTAAAAAATGTGTAACTCGATTGTTTGCCTTCATCAGTTTATTTTGTGTGTTGTATATGTATATGTGATGTGTGAAGGGTGGGGTGTGGAGGGTGTGCTATGGTGCACATGGAGAGGTAGAAGACAATTTTGGGGTGTTGGTCCTCACTTTTCCTACTTGTCTGAGACCAGATTGTTTCACTGCTCTTGTACTTAATATTATCAACCATCTCTCAAGTTCTTTTCCACTTTCTATGTCTTTTTGGATACCAGCCAAAATCCTAATGACACTCTAGATAGTCTCTTGTTTTCTCTGAAGACCCTCCCACTTGCTTGCTGACCCCCATTGCTACCCTAACTCAAAACACATTGCTCTCTCTTTTCCTCTTCTCTGTCTCCCTCCTATCAGATACCCGTCCTATTGTTTTTCTCTTGAATTGCAATAAAATGGTCCTTGAATTTCAAAAAAGAAGGAAGAGAAGGAGGAGGAGGAGAAGGAAATCACTTGGGCCCAGAAATTTAAAGCCAGCCCAGACAACATAATTAAGATCTTCTAGGAAGGAAGGAAGAAGGGAAGGAAGGAAGGAATGAAAGAAAGAGGGAAGGAGGGAGGGAGGGAGAGTGGAAGGGAGGGAGGGTAGGAGGGAAAAAGGGTGTTAGGGAGGGAAGGAAGGGTTAGAGATCAGAAGGAAGAATTCCTTAGACTACTTAACAAGCCGGTGCAACTTTCTTCTTTCCAGGGAAGAATATCCTCACCCACAAAGCAGTTAACCTGGCCAAGATGGTACTAGGGAAGGCCCACTGCTCTGGGTTCCCTTCTAAAAAAAGCACATTTGGACACTACTACTATGTCCACGGCTGTCTTTCTTCGTCCAGCTTAATGCATTGGTCAAGTTTCTTGTTTTCTTACAGCATCGGTATGGAACCCAGGACCTTGCACAAGCCACCAAGGGCTGTACCACCGAGCTAAGTTCCCAGCCCTGAGCAGCGTTGTTTCTCATCCCAAATATTGATTTCACTTCCAAACACAAAACGTCTCAAACTCCCAAGTTGTTTAGTTTTGTCTGAAGGTCGCAGTAAGGTCTCATGTTCCGTTTTGCCCTGCTGGCCTTTCCTGCTTTGCTTCCTGTCTCCCCGTTCATCTTCCAATCTGGCCAGATTTCTCAGCATTCCTCGGCGACCTGCCTGTCAAGCTCTGCGTCCCTGAACATGCTGTTCCCCAGGGTGAAACACTTTTCCAACTTCTTAGCAAGGCAAACTTGCCAGTCTTTTCTGCCTGCCTCAATCCTTCTCCTTAGAGCTTCCTTATATCCCCCAGGCAGCATTAATAACCCTTTCCTCTGCTCTCTCAATAGTTTCTCTGTACCCTGTATTCATTCATTTTGGACACAAGGTCTTGCTCTGTAGTCCAGGCTAAATTATATGACCTTGAACTACTGGATCTTTCCGCCTCCATCTCCCAAGTGCTGGGATTACAGGCCACTATACCTAGGCTTTTTTTTTTTTTTTTTTTTATTCTTTCTATTTTCTTTTTTTTTTTTTTAACGAAGGGTTCTTTTTTAAAATTTTTTTATTATTTATTATTTATTCAATTGTGCGTGTGTGTGTGTGTGTGTGTGTGTGTGTGTGTGTAGAACCACGGACGAATTCGCGAACCACCATGGACGCTTCCACCACCTTCTGCCCCAGGATTCACAGGCTCCGCCCTACCAGGACCAGAAAAGCAGGCCGCCCCCGCTTCTGCCTGGCGTCTATACGTGGGATCTGGGATCCGAACTCAGGACCTTCCGCCTGCAAGGCAGAGGCTTAACCCCTGAGCCACCTCTCCAGCCCCTCTTCTTTCTATTTTCTATACTTCAGTTTTGAGAAGTTGAGTTTTGAGAAGTTGTGTGCACTTTCTAAGGGCGTCAGAGCCTGAAGCTCCGCTGCACAGTTTGTGAGAACGTCCACCATCAGACATAAGGATTCCTCTCCGAGCCGATGTCCATGCAGGAACCACTGCTTGCTTCTGGACACAGAGGTCCCAGGGCAGGTGGGCGAGATGGCTTAGCAGGTACAGGGGCCTGCGCACAAATCTGGTGACCTGAGTTTGATCCCTGAAACCCACAAGGTGGAGAGAACCAACTTCCAAAAGTTGTCCTCTGTGTACCTGCTTCTTCTCCTTCCCCCTCTCTCAAATGAATGGATGAATGAATGAATGAATGAATAAATAAGCACATTTCAAAAGAGACTTGTTACATCTGGACAGGCTGGCTTCCAGTGAATCTTGCCCAAGCACTCAGGTATGGCAGGGCAGGGAAGCTGTGTGTCTCTACACCTGCACAGGGAATGAGGTCACTTCACCTAGGTCAGTTCAAAGACCTTTCAACTAGGAATCTATCTGGGGAACTTTGGCCATCAGTAGAAGTCTTAGGTTCTGGCTCTGGATCCCATTGAAACCCTTCTGGATGAATAATAACAATAATAACTTTTCCTCCTCCTCTTCCTCTTCTTCCTCCTCCTCTTCCTTTTCCTCCTCCTCCTCTTCTTCTGCTAGAAAATTCACCTATTTTATTTAGGTTTTCATTTTCCCAAATTCCAACCAGAAGAAGCTAAATACAAATGGGAGCCAGTCACAGCACTAGTTTTACTCCAAAGGAGTAGGACCACTGAGATCGACTCCAATGGGGTATGCGACCCTTCCCTGCTGGATGAATTCTTCACTTTGCATAATCAGGGATACAAGTGTATAGGGTAAGTATAGGTCTCTCTGCCACTCACATTCAGGTGAGAACAAAGTACATCCGGCATTCACCTCGGCTTTCTGTACCAGGAACATGCAGACCTTTGCTTTCCTGCCCCTCACAACGTGGGGTGCAACTAGTCGCTCTGACCGTGCTCCACTGTTGGCAACTAGGAGCCCAGATGGACATGAGCATTGTTGAGATTCTTATTCTGGGCTTCTGGAACACAATGACTCAGCCATCTCTGCCTTCCAGGACCCTACAAGGAGAGGAGACAGTCACGCAAGAACCTCTAATAGGGCACCAGGAACAGAGGACAATGAGGGGAGGTGTCCAGTGTCCCAGAGCATCAATTACAGAGACTTGAAGGGAGGGGCCCCAGCTTGCTCATTTATTCATTACTCCATACCGGGGCAGATGAATCCCATAAAGGGGATGAACGTAGGTCTGAAGACTGTGGCTGAGTGTGGCTGTGGCACTTTTTACTGGGTACTGCGTGTGAATCACCACATCCTGGGAGCTTGTTTTCTTATTCCTGCCCTGAAGGATGTGGGAAGGCAAAACAAAACAGTGCCTGGGAAAGAGCTTCGAAAATGATCAAACCACCACACAAATCGCCACTCTTCCTCCCCCCAGTGCACTCATAGCTCTGGCGCACAGTTTCTGCTGAATGGACAAATGGATAAATGAATGGCGGGCCAGGAAAACTTGGGAGTTCAAGGCCAACCTTGGCCACATAAGAGTTCAAGGTCGGTCTGTACTGTATGAGACCCTGTCTCATATGCAAAAAAGTAGTGCATGATATTATTACAAATAAAACATGACCAGTGGACCAGCAAGATAGCTCAGTAGGTAGGTGCCTGCTTGAAAACTTGGCAACCTAAGTTTGCTCCTTAGAAGCCCAGATGGTGGAAAGAGAGAATTAATTTCTAAAAGTTTATTCCATATATGCACCATGGCATCCATGTGCTCTTTGCCTCTCTGTCTCTGTTTCTGTCTCTGTCTCTCTCTCTGTTTCTCTTTCTCTTCCTCTCTCCTCTCTCAAAATACATAAAATTTTTAAAATGTGAAGAAGGGAAAACTGTTCTCCCATTTTGCCCCTGATATACCTAAGATACTAAGAGTATAGTCTAGACATTTTAGATACAAAGTCAGTCCAAGACAGGGAAGCAAAATAAGCAAAAATCAGGGGCTTGGTAGAAGGCAGTTTTTTTGTTTGTTTGTTTGTTTTTGTCCCATGTTTATTTCTGTCTGATTGTACACATACAAGATATTAGTTTGATTTATTGTTGATTTAAAAATTTTTTAATTATTTACTCTGTGTGTGTGTGTGTGTGTGTGTGTGTGTGTGTGTGTGTGTGAAAGAGAGAGAGAGAGAGGGCACTGTGTGTCCCTGTAGAGGATCAAGGGTCATCCTGGATTGCTTCTACCTTCTTCTTGCTTCCCTCTGGGATTTCTCAGGCTCCACCCCATTAGAGCAGGAAATGCAAGCCTTCAACAGTTTCTGCCTGGCATTTTTACATGGGACCTGGGATCTAAACTCAGGATCTTCTGCTTTTGAGGCAGAGTCTTAACTTCTGAGTCATCTCTTTCCAGCCTTTGCTGATTTTTGAGACAAAATTTCAAGTAGCCTAGGCTGGCCTCAAACTCTGTAACTGAGCATGACTGAACTTCTGATTTTCTTGCTTCACTTCCCAAGTGCTGAGATTGCAGGCATGCGCCACCATGGCTAGTATAGGGTGTTCTGGGAACCAAATCCATGGCTTTATGAATCCTAGGCAAGTACTCTATCAAGGAGCTATTTCACTAACCCAAGTTACACTAGTTTTTAATCATACTATCCTTTTTCCAAAAGGACATCCCAAGCTTGGTGATGTTCAGAAGGAAGAGAAGACCCAGAATTTTCAAGAGATTTGGGTCAATCCTGTTTCATTCTCACCTACACTGCTTTGAGAAATTTCATTTCACTGAAAGGCAGAATCCTTTAATTATCAGCTGTAAATCATGGTATAACGTTTGGAGAAATGAGGAAGATTATGATAATAGATGAGTGAGGGCAGAAGAAAGGACCAGGGAAATGGGGCCGGGTCTGTTATTACTGTTTTGGTTTTGGGTTTGCAGGCCTTATGTAGCTCAGTCTGGCCTCGAATTTCATACATAGCTGAGGATGACCTTGGATTCCTGATACTCCTGCCTCTAAATGCTGAAACTGTAGGGTTATGTGACCACGTCAGTCCTTTGGATTGGATTCTTTGCCTAGAACCTCTAAAGCATTGGCTGCAGACACTGAAGACTGAGAAAAGAAGGTTGGTACATTTTGATTTATCCCGAAAAGTTGTATCTAAAGGTCTGGCATGATGCTGCACACTGGTAATTCTAGAACTCAAGGGAAAGGAGGCTTGTGTAAGTTTGAAGTCATCCTTGAATGTATATCAGACTCCATTTTGTAGCCTGATCCACCTGCTTCCCCTCACCTCCCACCAAGTGTTGGGATCACAGGTGTGTGGCACCATGCCCAGCTCGATTATAGCAGTTTTGTTTATAATCCCAAAATCTGGAAATGACTCAAACAAATGCTTATCACTGATGAATGAACAAACCATACCTGATACATCCATAGTACGGAACTCCAGGCAACAGTAAAAGGAAATAACACATGCTGTAACAATGGTGAGTCACAAAAACATGCAGATTGAATGAAGCTGGACACAAAAGTCCGTATGTGAGATGAGTTTAGGTATATGAAATCTCTAGAAATAGTAAATCTCAGAGGCAGGAAGCAGAGCAGATGTTGATGGAGCTTGCAGTGGACATGAGGGTTGATCACAGGTGGCTGGATGTGAAGCTTTGGAGAGTGTTGGGATGCTGATGATATAAGTTTACAAATTTGTAAAAATTGGGGCTAGCGTGATGGCCCAGTGGGTAAATGTGCACCTGCTTGCAAACCTGGTGTGGGGCTTTTTAAGCTCCCTCTTTGACCACCACCCTGCAGCATTAAAGGGAAACCCTGCCCCACAAGACCAATTGGGAAAGGTAGGGTTGCCGGAGAACAACCACACTCACACCCGGGAGTTCTGTCAGAGCAGGAACTACTTTATTGCGGGAATGCAGGGTAACAAGAAGGGTAAGGGTGGGGCTAATTGTCCAATCAGCAGAAAGGTCAGTTAAACTTCTAAATATGGTAGCCAAACTAATCAATCAGCAGAAAGGTCAGTTAAACTTCTAAATATGGTAGCCAAATTAGCAGAGAGCAGCCATGTATGCAGAAGACAGTGGTTAGGGGCGCGTGTCCTAACTAGGCCTCTGCCACGTCTCTGCACCGGTATGATTTCCTGGTTGGGTGCAGGGCCGGGTGAGATGACCAATCTTTTCCACAGGGCGATTATGTCCCCCTTTCTTTTTATTAAGCAACAAGAGGCCCTGTCTTAGGTTGTCCCCTCCTCTAGGGCATGCCCTACTGGGGAGTGTGCCTGTCTTAGGTCATTCTCCCTTTCCAGGAGGCCTTACCCGTCATTGACTACCACTCCAGCGCTTTAGGTGACCCAGGGGATCTTACCCGTCCCTGGTACCTCTTGAGCAAGAACAACACGTAGGGGGTGGAACCTGTTTAGATTTGGTGTCATCATACTCATCGCATGGTTCGTCTCCCGGCCTAAGGTAGACATTATTAGTAGATGGCTGTAGGCGGGCACAGGCATAATGTTGGTGGGCTACCATGAGTTGGAATGATCTGGCCTGTTGTCTTATGAGTTGGAAAAGCCTATTAATCACACAAGGGCCAAAAGTGAGGATTAGCAGGAGAGTAACCAGCGGGCCCATGAATGGGAGAAGATAGGGAAGCCACCCACTCATCCCAGTCCATAAGAAGTTGGAGATCTGTTCATTTCGACATCGTTCCAGGTCCTCCTGTAGTCTCTTGATCTTATCTTTGGTTTGATGGCCATTAGCAGGAGCGATAGGAGAAGGATGAGGGGTGATGTCATCTTCTCCATAGCTGAAGGCCTCCCGGAGGATGATGATAACAACAGGAGGGATACGATGAGGATTCCCATGAGGACTAGGCAAAAAATCCACCACGGCCTTTTCATTCCTGTTGGAAAAAGAACATTATGCCTCAAGAGGGTAAGCTCTTGGGCGAAGGTGTAGTCATGTGGAGCATTCAGCAAGGTATCTTAGATTTCTGGCAGGGACCCAAACAGGGTTGGGCCCTCCGACTGGGAAGACACAGCTGAATCCTCTTCCCGCACTTATGAGTGGGTCAGGAATAGCCATTGACTGGTCAGAGGGTCCTTCCATTGAACTTCAACTTTTGTGTATGGTGTCTGATTGCCCCAATGTTGGTGGAAAGCTGTTAGGGGCTGATCTTTTTTTTTTTTAATTTTTTATTATTTATTCAATTGTGTGTGTCTGTGTGTGTGTAGAACCACAGGCGAATCCGGGAACCACCATGGACCACCTCCACCTCCTCGTTTACTCTGTCCCAGGATTCACAGGCTCGGTCCTACCAGGACCAGAAAAGCAGGCCACCCCTGCTTTCACCTGGCGTCTATACATGGGGTCTGGGATCCAAACTCAGGACCTTCTGCCTGCAAGACAGAGGCTTAACCCCTGAACCACCTCTCCAGGGGGCTGATCTTTTGAAAAATTTAAAATATTTAATGTTAATAAAGCAGTCCTTAGTTGGTCGTGGGGTTGTATCCCCCCTTTTGTTTTTCTAATTGTATTTTAAGCATTTTATTATGCCTTTCTATAATGGCCTGTCCTTTTGGGTTATAGGGGATACCTGTAACATGTTTAATATTCCACGTTTTGAAAAAATCCGTCAGCGACTCATTCTGAAAGCAAGGGCCATTATCTGTTTTTACCTGTATGGGTAGGCCCAGGACTATGAAGCATTGTAGGAAGTGGCTTGTAGCATGTTTAGCCCTTTCGCCCATGTGTGCTGTAGCCTAACAGGCATGTGAATATGTGTCAACAGACATGAAGATATTTTAGCTTCCCAAAAGGTGTGTAAGGTGTAACATCAGTTTGCCAAATAAGGTTGGGTTGCAATCCTCTTGGATTTACTCTGGGAATTTGGAGCGAAGGAATCTGTAGGAAGGGCATGCACGAGTGGCAGGTCTTGGTGATCTTTTTAAATCTTTTATAGGGATGAGAGGGAACCTATGATGTAGTCCCCTCCAATTCACAAGAGTCAGCTCATGAAGGCCCTGAGCTAGGGACAAGTCTTGGGGAGGCTGGTAGTAACAATAAACGCCCCAAATGTGGCCAGCTGGTCTGCTGTAGAGTTGCCTTGGGTGAGTGCCCCTGGCAAATTTTGATGGCCCCTCAAATGTTGTAGAAATATGGGGTGAGTTCGTTCACTCAGCAGAGTTCTAAATTGAATCATTAAAGGAGTTATGGGATTATTGTCCAATCTAATATAGGATACACTTAATATGGGTAGCACGTTGACTGCATAAAGGCTGTCAGAAAAAAGATTCATGGGTTCTTTTACTTGAGATAGGGCCATAGTAATAGCGTATAACTCTGAATTGTGCTGAGCCTGTGACTGCTTCAAAGTATGTGGCAGAGACCTTTCCTAATTGGGGGGGGGGTATAAAACCACCGTAGCCTCGGCTCTACCCCCATCTGTGAACACATTTACAGCTTGTGGGAGTGGAGAGGTGGAAAACAGAGTGGGGGTCTTTCATTGAAGTCTAGAAAAGGAGGAAACCCATTGAGTCTGTCTGTAGTGCCAATCTAGTTTGCCTTGGAATCCCTCGAGTGCAAGGGATATTCTGGTGTGATTTCTGTGAAGCCATTCAAAATCTGTTAGATGATAGGGGACGGTCAAGGTGTCAGGCTCCTTCCTACAATGTCTGGTAGCCACATCTCTGCCTTTGACTATTAGGTCGGCCATTTGGTCTAATTGGGAGTGTATATTCTAGGGGCTCCCCCGATAGTTGTATAAATCCACTGGAGAGGCTCTCCCTCTTGGGTCAGCGCAGCCGTAAGCAGTTGGGCCCTAGGGAGAATCCATAAGAAGAGGGGGAGGGCAGGCTGGTATCGAGCCAACAGGGATGAGTTAAGGGCATATTGGACCTCTTGGAGCACTGGTAGATGTTTAGGAGAGAGTGTAATTGTCTCAGCAGGGTTTTTATTTTTTAAGAGGTCAAATAGCGGCAACAGAGTCTCTGTGGAAATGGAGAGCCAGTGCCTTACCCAATTAAGTTCTCCCAGTAAACTTTGAAATTCAGTGGTGGAATATGAACTGTGAATGAGCAATTGAGGTTTGAGGGGGCTAACAGCATCTAGTTTCGTAAAAGGCAGGCATGTTTGGATTTTTTCAGTAGAAATAGACAGTCCTCCCTTATCTAATAAACTCTTTAGCTTTTTGAAAGCAGAACCTAAGAGGGAAGGGTCAGGGGTTCCAAGGATGATGTCATCCATATAGATGTACAGTGTAATGTGTGGTATCTTTTGAAGGGGAAGAAGGAGCTCAGAGAAAAGGGTTGGCAAAAGGCCAGGCTATTGGCCATGCCCTGGGGCAACACTACCCATTCATACCACTCATCAGGCCCCTGATAGTTTGTTGTGGGAACTGAGAAGGCAAATTTTTCGCATTCAGCAGAATGGAGTGGAATAGAGAAGAAACGATCCTTAAGGTCAATTACCATAAGAAACAGGTCCTTAGGGATAGAGGGGATCCAGGTACCCACCGGAGTCATGCGAGTGTTAATCTTTCTCAGGTCTTGGAGCATTCTCCATTTTCCATATGTCTTTTGGATAACAAAAACAGGGCTGTTCCAAGGACTCATGGAGGGGCGGATATGTCCTAGTTTCAATTGTTCTTGGGTTATTTCTTTGAGGTGCTGGAGTTTGTCTTGAGGCAATGGGCACTGCTTCACCCAGACAGGAGGGCCTGGGAGTCATTGAATGGCTGGTGTTAACGGAACAGTGGCCTTTAGGATTGGGGTTAAGGCCTTGTATGAGGAACCCTTTTCCTGATGTCTCTAAAGAGGGGATCTCCCCTATTGCTAAGACTGCCCAGGAGGGTGAACTGTTGTTGGTATTCTTCCTCCTCAAGGATATCTTGGTAAAGGGCCTTGTGGTCAATAGTAATATAAGCCTCTCTCTCCCAAGATGTCTTGCCCCAGTAGGTTTGCCGTAAGACCAACAGCTCCGAGGGGGCGAACATATCCTATAGTGCCATCCAAATCTCTCCATTTAAGCCATCCCTTAGTCTCTTCTGATCTAGCATCAACCCTGCGTAATTGGGGTCCTGGGATTAGTTCCCATTGTGGAGGAACTTCTTCTTTCCTCAGTATAGTCCTATCTGCTCCTGTATCAATGAGACAATGGAATTCCTTTCCCTCAATGTGAATGTCCATTTTTGGCCTGACTCCAGGGATGATAGGGATGGGTCTTAGACGAGGTGCCTCCTTGGGGTGATGGGGCTGGAGGCCGCCCCTGTTCTAGTTTAAAGGTTTGCCCTCTATATCAAACTTTGATTTGCAATCCCTACGCCATGTGGAACCTTTTTCGGCACTTCGGGCAGGGTATCTTGGGCCTTACCCCCTTGGGACCCGTCTGATCAGCCGGTGGAGAGGCTTACGGAGCAAGACCTCCTCCTTGTTTGAAATGTCCTGGTTGCCCACATCTGAAGCAATTGCCCCCTTTCCTTCTTGAGGCCACTGTCAAGGCGTAAGTAAGGGCCTCTGTTAACGATGCCATCTGGGCTTGTAGGGCAGAAACCAGGGTCTGTGCCTGATGAGCCTGGGTGCCCACATCTTTGGTGGCTATGATCCACCTGCCCATAGAACGTTCTTTTAATCCTGCGCAGGCCAACTTATGATCACTAGTCATTCCCTCCCAGACCAACATCTTGACAAATTGATCTTACAGAGGGCCAGGGGGAAACTCTCTGTATGCTCTTCTCCACCCTCTCTATAAAGGTTGCCAGGTCCTCAGCAGCCTTTTGGGTAATCCCAGCAATAGGAGGTTCTGAAGGACCTTCCTCTAATTTTTTCCATGCTGCTAACCCCAGGGTACGTACTTGGTCCCTATATGGGTCAGGAATAGCGGCTTGTTGAAGGCCAGTAGAAAACTGGTCACTAGATCCAGAGAGCATCCTGTATGTAACCAGGATTGGAGGATTGGCAGCCTGATTCCTTTCGGCCTGAGCATGACACTCATTGTTGAAAAAGGTGTACCATTTACATTTTTTTTTTTTTTTTACCAGCTGCCTTTTATTGGACATTAGTTCTCAGCATGTGAAAGATTCATTTGGCTTTAATGGGGCTCTTCAAGGGCAGCTGATCCTTCAGCAGCACAGAGTTCACATGGGCCCCTCTTCAGTGGTACTTGCGTCGTCGCTCGTGTTTGAGTTCTTTGTAAGAAAGGCAGTAGTTGAACACAACATAGGCAGCCAGTACCATGTTCACCCCAGCGATGCTGCCTTTCCTCATGTTGATGTACTTGTTATAATACCGGTCATAACCTCTCTGAAATGCTCCACTGATGCCTCTGGGGGTGAAATCCCGCATCAATATCCAGCTAGGCAGCTCCCCCAGCTTAACATCCATGAGCTTCTTCTCCTTCAATGGCACAACTGACGCCATCTCGGAGTCCTAGCACTTTACATTGTTGATGAGCCAGTCCATGAAGGATAGTCTCGGCCCAAGGGGAATTAGGCCCGTCCTCCCAGACGGCCTTCTTTAGTTCCTTTAAATCATGTGCTTCCCAAGAGTATCATGCAGCAGGTCAGTTGCCTCTTGGAGCTACATTTATGGGAAAGGCACCGCACAACATGGCCGCCAGCCGATTTTCCTGCCGCTCATATAAGATGGCGGGCCCCATCCCCCTCCCTGGGTCATGGGTGATCTTCTATCACCTTCAATGGCCAATGACCTTGGTGCCTCCCTTGGGCAAGGCCTGGGGGCCTTTTCCTCAGCAGAGGTCGGGCAACAAGGTGGAGGATGGGAATCGCTGCTTGAACTTGAACCGGGGCCGAAGACTTCATCAAAAGTGTCCAAGGGCTCCTTCCCGGTCCCGCAGACTGTAGGGGAGAGGTCAGGACTGGGGCCCTACCTCCCCATATCCCCAGCGTTTGGAGGATCCGGCGGTGGAGGGGTCAAGGGTCTCTCGGGTGGGTCCTGCTTGTACAGGCCTGGGAAGAAGCAAGCCTTCAGGGAAGCCAGCGCGGGGTATGCTCCTAAGGGGGGATTCTCCCCTAAGTTGATTTCCCTCTTGCGCATGAGCTGCTCCACCTGGTCCCATCTGCTCCACTCAAAGAGATTGGCGGCCAGTAGCCAATGCAAAATGCGGCCCAAGCCTTCTCTGTTTCATGGTCAGTCATTTCAAACCCCCGGCTCTTTAGCATTAGCCGAAGAGCCTTTAGGGCAGGATCTTCGTGAACCACAAGTGATTGCCCCATCCTTTCGGGGATACCTTACCTTGTGCCTCGCTTGGCCTGATCAGCTGCTCCTCAGCTACCTTCATCCTCACATGGGGCACCAATTGTGGGGCTTTTTAGCTCTCCCCTCGACTGCCATCCTGCAGCAGTGAAGGGAAACCCTGCCCCACAAGACCAATCAGGAAAGGTAGGGTCGCCGGGCGGATAACAACCACACATGCACCCAGGAGTCCTGTCTGAGCAGGATCTACTTTATTGCGGAAATGCAGGGTAATAAGAAGGGTAAGCGTGGGGCTAATTGTCCAATCAGCAGAAAGGTCAGTTAAACTTCTAAATATGGTAGCCAAACTAGCCAATCAGCAGAAAGGTCAGTTAAACTTCTAAATGTGGTAGCCAAACTAGTAGAGAGCAGCCAAGTATGCAGAAGACAGTGGTTGGGGCGCGTGTCCTAACTCGGCCTATGTCACGTCTCTGCACCAGGTATGATTTCCTGGTTGGGCGCATGGCCTGGGTGAGACGACCAATCTTTTCCACAGGGCGATTATGGCCCTACACATGGCACCTGAGCTCAGTCTCTGGAACTGACCTCCACACCTGTGCCATGGCAGGCATACACTCTCCTCTCCCTCCCTCTCCCTCTCCCTGTCTCTCTCCTCTCTCCCTCTCCCTTTCCCTCCCTCTCCCTCTCTCCCTCTCCCTCTCCCTCTCTCTCTCCCTCTCCCTCTCCCTCTCCCTCTGCCTGTCTCTCTCCCTGTCTCTCTCCCTCTCTCTCCCTCCCTCTCTCTCTCCCTGTCTCTCTCCTTCTCTCTCTCTCCCTCTCTCCCTCTTTCTCTCTTTCTCCTCGCTCTCTTTCAAATAAACATGGGTTCAATCCCTAGTACTGTTTTTTAAATTAAGTTCTTCATGGTTCTTTTTTGAAAAGTCAAGAAACTAGTTAAATATTTCAGTAATTCTATCATAAGATACAGGCCTTTGAAGAGAAAAAGTAGCAGTGAAGATAGAAGTGGACCTAAGAGTACAATGGACCCTCTTCACTCGTGGATCCCAAACTTGTGCATTCACATGTTCACTAGCACATGTTTTCAACTTCAATCGCTGTCCCCAGCTCTGTGGGAGTCACCTGTGGACAAGTTCTTCATGTTTAACAAGCCCATCACAAAACTCACAACTCTATTGTGTGTCCAGGCTTGGAGTAGCAGGCATATCTAACAGCTCTTCCACCTATTCCACATTGCTAGCTGAAGACTGCCTATACTTCCAACTCAGTGTTTCCTAAGTGTTGACCAGCACCTACATGGGAGCTTGTTTGAAATATAAATCTTAGACCAATGAATCAGCTCAACAGATAAGGTGCTTGCTCCAAAACCTGAGTTTGATTCTTGGGGTTCCACATGAGAGTAGAGGAGAACTGACTTGCAAAACTTGTCCTCTGACCTCTTCCAGTACATCAAAGCATGCATGAGCGCACATTTTCTCTCCTCCCTTTCTCAAAAATAAATGAGGGAGCTGGAGAGGTGGCTCAGGGGTTAAGCCTCTGCCTTGCAGGTGGAAGGTCCTGAGTTCAGATCCTAGACCCCATGTATAGACTCCGGGCAGAAGCAGGGGCGGCCTGTGTTTCTGGTCCTGGTAGAGTGGAGCCTGTGAATCCCGGAGCAGAGTAAACAAGGAGGAGGTGGAGGCGTCCATGGTGATTCCCGAATTCGCCCATGGTTCTACGCGTGCATGCGCACACACACACACACACATGCACACGCACATGCACACACACACATGCATACGCACATGCACACACACATGCACAGGCACTAACACACACAAACACACACAATTGAATAAATAAAAAAATTAAAAAATAAGTGAAAATTAAAAAAATACATAAATCTAAGGATCTGGACTAGACTTGCTGCATCAGAGACTTTGGTGATGTGAACCAACAATCTGAATTTTAATAACCTTTCAGAGGGGTTGAGAGATGGCTCAGGGGTTAAGACTCTGCCTTGCAAGCAAAAGGACCTGAGTTCATATCCAGATCCTATGTATAAACTCCAGGAAGAAATGGTAGTGGCCTGAACTTCTGGCTTAGGAAGGCAGAGCCTGGGAAATCCCAAAGCAAAGCAAAAAGAAGATAGAAGCAATCTAGAATGATTCCCAAAGTCATCCTTGGTCCTCCACAGGGACACACAGTGCCCTCAGGTACGCGCACACACACGCATGCACACACACGCATGCACATGCACAAGAATAAACAAACATGCAAAAATAAAAATAATAATAAAAACCTTTTTGGGCATCTACCTTGGACTCAAGTCTGAGCGCCATGATCTAATGGAAGAAAGAAGAGAGAGCTGGAAAGTCAGCTACGACAAGCACCTACTGTGTGCAGCCACCTGCCATGCTCCGTGACATACGATCTTCAGAGTAACAGTGGAATACTTACTGACCCATCCTGTAGACAAAGAAACAAGTTCTGAGAGGTTGAGAGACTTCTAACTTAATAGAGGGACAAAGACAGACACCCAAGAGAGTGGTGCATGCATGCCTATAATCCCAGAACTTGGGGGGTACCAAGAGGTGGATTAGGAGTTCAAGGATAGCCTGACTTACATAGCAAGTCCAAGGCCTGTCTAGGTTATAAGAGATCTAAAAAAAAAAAACAAAAAAAAAACACAAACACCTATGTGTGGTGGGCTCATACCTGTAATTTCAGCACTTGGAGGTTAAAGTAGGAGGTCTGTGATGAAATTTGTGGATAGCCTGGGCTATATAGTGAATCCCAAGGCAGCCAAGGCTGCAGAGTAAGACCCCTGTCTCCAAAAAATGAAATGACAAAACCAAACCCAAAAAAAGGGTGGTCAGTGCAAAGGGGGAAATTAAGAATTAAATCTCCAAGCTTCTGATTGCAACTTGCCTACTGCTGGCTGTCCAGGGAGGGAACAATCAGTGAACACAGGCCCTGGGCTTCTATCTTGGTACAAAGCGTGGGTACAAAGAAACAAACATTCAGCAGTGCGTTGACCATGGCCCAGTATTTTCCTCAAGGCCTTTGTTTAAGGTTACATTGTTTATCCCCAAGGGATGAGGGAGTGCAGGAATTAAAACTAGCTTCTTGGACAGAAGCCCAGGAGATTGCAGCTCAGTTTCTTGGAGGCTGGTTGGGGACTCAGAAAATGCAGAACTCAGGGATCGAGGGCCAGCGAGTGTGAGGGCTGTTGGGGACCCGGGAGGGCTGTGGTTTCCAGATGTTGGGATGACATCATGTCTGCCTCTAGACACCGGTTTGCTAGTGTGGCCCTTCCAAGCAGCAGCAGGGACACAGGCTCTGCCCTGGGCTTGGCTTACTGCTCGGCGGGTAGGTTTCCTTGCTGAGCTCTCAGGAATCCGAGTCCTTCAGCTGGGGCCTCCTGATTCAACCCTAGGCTGCCCAAATCTTGGCCTGCCCCCTGTGGGGTCATTTCCTCTCACCATTCAGCACCAAGGCAGCTGTCTGTTGGCCAAGCATGGCCCTCCTGGAGGTTTTGTCCACTTTCCCCACCATGGACTATGTTTTTTTTTTTTTTTTTAAATTTTTTTTTATTATTATTATTATTTATTCAACTGTGTGCATGTGCGTGTGTATGTGCGCCTGTGTATGTGTAGAACCACGGACGAATTCGCAAACCACCATGGACACCTCCACCTCCTTCTGCCCCGGGATTCACAGGCTCCGCCCTACCAGGACCAGAAGCGCAGGCCGCCCCCGCTTCCGCCTGGCGTCTATACGTGGGATCTGGGATCCGAACTCAGGACCTTCCGCCTGCAAGGCGGAGGCTTAACCCTGAGCCACCTTTCCAGCCCGTCACCATGGACTATGTTAACTGTCTGATTTGGTCCAGCAGGGAATGTCTTTTAGCTGTAGAGAAAGGTAGACATGGGGTGGAGAGATGGCTCAGGGGTTAAGGCTCTGCCCAACAAGCAGAAAGTCCTGAGTTTGGATCCCAGGTCCCAGGTAGAAGCACCAGGCAGAAATGGTGGTGGCGGCTTGCACTTCTAGCCCTGGTGGGCAGAGACTGGGAAATCCCAGAGCAAAGCAAAAAGGAGGTAGAAGCAATCCAGGATAATTCCCGAAGTCACCCTTGGTCTTCCACAGGGACACACAGTGGCCATACACACACACACATACCACATGCACACACACACACACACACACACACACACACACACACACCAACAACAACACAAAATAAAATTAAAAATGTTTCAAAAATAAAAAAGAGGCAGACATTACCTCAGGTAATGGCAAGGCCAATATCAGAATCCTGACTCCTGGAGGATGCTATTTAATGATAATAGTCCCTCTTATTCACAGTCTCATCATTAGCAAAGTGCGTGCATGTAGGCTTCCTCCCCTTGACCTTTCCAGACGGAAGGGTTATGACTGCTGTGTTTATGAATGAGCAACTGAGGTTTATAGTGTTTAACTGCCTTGTTAAAGATCATCTAACACTGAATAACAAAGCCAGTGCTCACGATCAGATTCCTTGGCCTGAAAGCCTGTTTTGTGCTTCACTGCGGATGGCAGGAACAACACTTCCATGTCGAGAAGTCCTGGGAGGGGTCTCGGAGCAATTACAAGTTATTTGGGAACAACATGTAGATATTTCTTTTCTTCCTCCTCCTCCTCTTTTTGTCTGTTTGCTTTGAGACAGGCTCTCACGCAGCCCAGGCTGGCCTCCAACTCACTGTGTAGCAAGGGATATCCTGAAAATTCTGACCAGCCTGCCTCCACCTCCAAGCCCCCTGTGGGTCATTACTGTTGCTCCGAGCTGAACAGGGTCCTCTCTCGTGACTTTGGAATCTAAGCTCGGCAGGTGAACCTAGGCAAGAACAGCCTGTGACTGCTGAGATCCATGGGCAGTCTGGAAGTAGTTCCCCGTATGCGTCCCCTGAGCTCTGTTCCACTGTCTTTTTGGTTTCTTTGTATGTTATAGGCACAAACAAACAAACAAACAAAGAAACAAACAGAAAAAGCAGCATATGCATTTTGCTCTATCCATCTCCCTCCCACAGAACCTGGACATCATGTCACAACGACAAGACTGATTCTGACTCCACTTACCAAAGGCTTTTATGGTTTGTCACTTTTACACACCACCTAAAAACTTCATGGCCCACCAGTGAAGGAGCCAGGAACGTATTACACGCCCCTCCCCTTCTCCCTCTCTTATTTTAGTTTCTCTAGCGGTTTGGTTTAGTTGGCTTACTTATTTGTTCAGCGCGACACTCACCTGTCACAGCTCATGTGGAGGTCAAAGGACAACTTGCAGGGTTTTTTTTCCCCTCCTTATAAAATGGATTCTGGGGATTAAATTCAGGTATGAGCCTTGGTAGTCGGTGGCTTTATCTACTGAGCCATTTTGTGGTCCCCCACTCCCTTTTTTAACTTTATTTTACATGAGCACTTGTGTATGTGTGTGTGTGTGTGTGTGTGTGTGTGTGTGTGTATCAGAAGGCACTGTATATCCCTAGGGAGGACCAAGGGGGACTTCAGGAATCATCTTGGACTGCCCACCAGGGACAGAAGGGCAGGCTGCAGCCTTTTCTGCCTGACATTTTTACGTGGGCTCTGGGAACCAAACTCAGGACCTTTTGCTTGGAGGGCAGAGTCTTAACCTCTGAGCCATTTCTCCAGCCATTTCTTCTTATTCACTTATTAAATTTTATTTGATCCAGGTCTCACTCTGTAGTCCAGGCTACCCTAGAACTTATTATGTAGCTGAGGCAGGTCTTGAATTTGCAGCAAATCTTCACTAGCCTCTCAAGTGCTGGGATTGCAGACATCACCTACCACACCTTCATGTTTTTAAGGAAGGATACTAAGTACACAGTTTACATACAGGTCTGGGTTGGGCAGGTACAAAACCTGGTTGCTGCACAGGGCCTTGTGGGAACTGAGTCAAGAATTCCCGGGGACGGGCTTTGATGCATAAACCAGTTAAACACACCCCCGGGCAAGGTTTTTCTTACCTAGGTGATATGCAGAGCCCAGCTAGGCTGTATATCCCTCTCTGTGGGTTGGGTTCTGGATTGAAATGCTGGGTGTCTGGGATTCCCCACTAGTATCAGTGCTGATCTTTGGCTGGGCTTTCGGGTGATGTGTGCCTGGAAGAATGCCTGGCAGTGGCTTTCGCCCAGCTGGCAAGGGCAGGAGGCGGCGCAGTCTATCTTGATGCAGGAGTGAGACCTGTGTTCTTAGCTGTGGCTACACACTCCCAATTTATCTTCTCCAGTCTACTTATCCCTTGTGACAGTCTGCCTAGGCCAAAAAAGAGTGCTGACCCAGCATCTGTTCTTTGTCTAGAGAATACAATCTAGACATTCCTTCTGCCCAAGGAAGAAATAGAGGGAGAGCCCCAACTTACCCTTTGAAACAGTTCTGGTGGCTTATGCAGTAATTCCAGTTCTTGGGAGGCTGAGGCAGGAAGATGGTAAAGGCCTAGCTGAACTACATAGTAAATTCAAGGCTACCAAGCCCCAGTAACTCGTTGAGAACCCATCTCAAAAAAAAGAAAAGAAAGACCTGGTTTACATATTGAGTTCCAGACTAACCAGAACTACACAGTAAGGAAAAAAGAGGGGAGGGGGATATGAGAGGTGGTGTGGTGGTATACTTCTGTAATCCTGGAATTTGGAAAGTGGTAGCAGGAGATCAACAGTTTAACCTTCAAGTAGCTTGGGCTACAGAGATGGTGCAGGGGTTAAGCTTCTGCCTCACAAGCAGAAGGACCCTTTCAGATCCCGGAACCCACAGAAAACCACTCAGGTGGAAATGGCAATGGCCTGTACTTCCGACCCTGGAAGGCAAAGCCTGGAGAACGCCAGAGCAAAGCCAAGAGGAAGTGAGCAATTCAGGATGACACCCGAAATCACCCTTGGGCCTCCGCAGGCACATGCAGTGACCTCTGATACACATAGGCACACCAACATACATATAAACACATAGATACATAAATACAATGAATGAATGAATGGACAAATAAATAAATAAATAAATAAATAAAATCAAGTTCATGTAGCTTACATTTATCCCTATGTAATGAAAACATTTAGACCTCTTTAAAAAGATGCCGTGAAGATGCATCCAGGACTCACTGCAGTGAGACTTGTCCTTACTAGACCTGCACAATGACTGACACACCAACATGCCCCATAGAGTATAGAGGAACTCAAGAGAGAGAAGAACATTCAGTGGAGACCTTAGGCACAAAAGCTGGATGAGTGAAGGGAAACGCCCCTATCAGTGGGGTGGCCTGAAGAGAGGCAACTTGGTATGCCACAGAGGCCTGAACCCCCACAAGAGTAGACAAGCCAGAGAGAACCCTGGGGTCCATAGAAGCAGACAGGTAGGAGGGTAGGAGGAATGGAATGGATTGATAAAGGGGAAAAAAGAAGATGGGAGGGAGGGGGATGGAGGGAAGCAGGGATGAGTACTCAATATGCTTGTAAAACTAGAAAAATAAAACAATAATAAAAAGCTACCTCTGATCTTCACTTGTATGCCATGGCGCTCATGTCTCTATCTCTGTCTTTCTAAATTTTTTTTTTATTATTATTATTATTATTATTATTATTATTATTTATTCAACTGTGTGCATGTGTGTGTATGTGCGCGCGTCTGTGTGTGTGTGTGTCTGTGTATGTGTAGAACCACGGACGAATTCGCAAACCACCATGGACACTTCCACCTCCTTCTGTGCCGGGATTCACAGGCTCCGCCCTACCAGGACCAGAAGCTCAGGCCGCTCCCGCTTCTGCCTGGCGTCTATACGTGGGATCTGGGTATCTCTGTCTTTCTGTCTCTGTCTCTGTCTGTCTCTCTCTTCTAGCCTGTCTCTTATTAATAAATATTTAAAAAATTAAAGTACAAGCTGGGGAGACAGCACAGTGGTTAAAGCTTTTGCCACAAAAGTGAAAGAATCTGAGTTTGGATCCATATGAAAAAATGCTGTGCTGAGAGTCTATAATAGGGCCTTGGAGGGCTGAACCTGGGAAGCCCTAGAGCAAAGCAGTAATGTGGATGAACATCCAGCAAGGCTCCCAATGTCTCCTCTGGAGCCTCCATGGGGCTCACATTCAAGTGCCTTCTTGTACACACACATCACAAAGAAAAAAGTATCATTTATATATATAACACAAAGCAGTACATATGCAACTTTAGCTACCTATACATTAATTTTAAACACATCAGAACGAGATAGTTCAACATTCTAGAAATTTTCATTTTGTTCTACAGTAGGCAATATCCTCCTAGAAATAACAATTATTCTAGCTTTTACCATTATAGTTTCATTCTGCTTGTGTTGAATACTATGTAAGGGAAACAATTCACATATTTGTGAACCTTTTTTAAAATTTTGTTTTCCATGCAAATTAATGTTTTAGGTTGGCTTTTTTGTTGTTGCTTGTTTTTGGTGGAGGTTGTTTGTTTGATTTTGAGGCAGGGTTTCATGTATTCCAGGGTGATTTAAACTTATTATATAGCTGAGAATGAACTTGGACTTCTAATCTTCTTGCCTCCACCTCCCAAGTGCTGGGACATAGGTTTGCATCGCCACCTCTGGTTTATGATGTGCTGAGCCCAGGGCTTTAAGCAGCTAAGCCAGCAACTGCCCTGCAAACTGAGCTAGCACATCCCCAGTCCTTTGTTTTAAGATTAGGTTCCACTATGTAGCTTAGGTTGGCCTGGAAGTTGCAGCAATCTTCCTGCCTCAACTTCACAAATGCTCAGAGTAAAGGCATGCACCATCATTTCCATGCTTAGAACAACTTATTTTTGAGAGATCTTTTTTTAAATTACATGTACTATTCGTATCTTCTTTTTATAGTTTTTAGTATTGCATGTGTAAGTATGCCACAGTTTGTTTATCCATTTCTTTGTGGATTTTTGTTTCCTTTTTCTCTTCTTCCTTCCTTCCTTCCTTCCTTCCTTCCTTCCTTCCTTCCTTCCTTCCTTCCTTCCTTCCTTCCTTCCTTCCTCCTCCTCCTCCCTCCCTCCCTCCCTCCCTCCCTTCCTTTCTCTTTCTCTCTCTCTTTTCTTTTTCTCTTTTTTTTGTAGTCATAAGTGTCAAACACAAGACTCGCCTCTGCCACTGACCTATATCCTAGAACTTAGAGCCTTCTGCATACTCAACACATGTTCTACTCCTGGGCTTTAACTATAGCCTGGATTTTTAGGTTAATTAGCTTTAGTTTTGCCTGTTAGGAGCAAAGATGCCATAAATGCAGACCAGTTGGGCCTTGAGCATGGCGCGTAGCGAGGATGACTGCTCCTATATCCCAAGTGCTGCCTGTACAAGTGTCATATCTGGCTTTGTTCACTGCTCAGAGTCAACTCCAGGGTCAAATGTATGCCACTATCAAATGAGCTACATTCCCAGCTCAAAAGTTTTTTTTTTTCTTTTAATGTATGGACCAATTTCCCTTGAGTATATACTAAGGAAAAGCTCATAGGGATATTGTATGATTATCATTATCAGAATCTAAGCCACCTTGGCGGCACGTCTGCAACCTCAGTACTTGGGAGGTGGAATAAGAAAGATCAGGATTTCAAGTCCAGTATCATTGATAGAGAAAGTTTGAGATCAGTCCAGGCTACATGGGACTCATCTAGGGGAAAAAAAAGCCAGAAAAGCAAACAAACAAACAACTCATCAAGTGATGTCTGGGACCGCATCATCGGAAGGCTAAGTCTGGGGGATCCCCTTTGGCTCACTTCCAAAACAGTTGTCAGTGCCTTTGACAGAAACCTACTTCTCAGAGGAACTCGTCCACAGAGCTGCTGCAGTGTCCTGATGAAACCATGACTCCGGCAGAAGGGGATCATGGGAGGAAAGGAATCGGAAAGAAACCTCTGAAGCCATACAGCACTGCTTCTGCCACAAGGCATACGCTGGAAGTCTAGCCTACATTCAGCGGAAGCAAGAAGCAGTCTCTACCTTTGAAAGAAAAACTGCCAAAGCATTTGTAGGTTTTTCCCCCGTGTAGCCCAGGTTGGCCTACAGCTCAATGCCTTCCTGCCTGTGCCTCCTGGGTGCCGGGATTGCAGGTGTGCACCACTGCACTTGGCTCAGCTCTCCCATTTGCTGTCTTAGCGCCCCATCCTGCTTGTCTTCCTATCTGTGCACCAGGAGCTCTGTCAGGCTTCCCTTAGCAGGAACGGCTGTCAGCCCTTCAGGCCTTCCTGGGCTCTAGACATGGGGAATATAGATTTAGAAATCAGGGTTAGGAAGACACTGAGTAACTGTTTCTTTGGATACCTCAGAGGTGAATTTCTTAGGTTTGACTGTGTGACCTTGGGGAAGTTGTACAATATCTCTGAGCCTCCAGTTCCTTATCTGTCAGGGGAGTAACCAAGACTGTCTCCTGCAGAGGGAGGAAGGTGGTGACCTGTGTAAAGCCTTGAGGCTTCTGGGAACTCCCAGAAGACTTCACATAAAGAGGCCTTTCTGTTCTGCCCTTCTCGAAAGGGCTGGTGGGAAGATTAGCAAGGTGCTGTGGCTCTGGATGAAGGGGACTGTGACTAGTCTAGGGTCTTTGGGAAGTAGGGACATGTGTACTAGAAGAACCGGTAGTCACAGTGTCCGCTCTCTTTCTCTTTATTCTTCCCTCTCCCTCTCTTCTTGACAGGATTTCACGAAGTTTTGAACTCATAGTAATCCTACTGCTTCAGCCTCCCTAAGTGCAAGAATGTACTAGTGTAAGTCATCACATTCAGCTAGTTCAAGTTCTTGTTCTTTGCTCCGGTTCAGGGTGGTGACAAGTGTTATCCCTTTATACTCAGCCCTTTGAGGCTCAGAGACGCTTACCTGCTCTTTCAAGTCCCAACTAGATCTGGGCACACTACAGTGACACTCTTAATGGCGGAGGACAGAAGAAAGGAAGACGGGTGTAATGATGTATGACGGTAACCTCAGCATTTGGGAGGCCGAGGTAGAAGGGTGGTTACAAGTTCAGGGTCAGGACTGAAAGGATGGCTCAGGGGTTAAACCTCTGCCTCGAAAGCACAAGAACCTGAGTTCAAATCCCAGATCCCTTGTAAAAACGCTGGTAGGAAATAGCAGCAGACTTCACTTCCAGCCCTGGAAGTGGAGGCTGGGACACTCCAGAGCAAAGCAAAAAGGAGGTAGAACAATCCAGGATGATTCCTGAACTAACCCTCACACACACACACACACATACACACACACACACACACACACACACACACACACAAATAAGTTCAGTGTTTGCTGAGCATGCCTTAGATTCTAGGTTTGATCCCCAAAGCATTTTGTAAAAATGGGTAAATGACAACATGTCTGTAATCCCAGTACCTGAAGATGGGAATAAGAAGATCAGAAATAGGCTATATAAAGTCAGCAAGATGACTCAGTGGCTAAAAAAGCCCTTGTTGCAAGCCTGATGACCTGAAACCCACATGGTGGAAGAAGAGACCACCACACACACATACGCATACATATTACACACACACACACAAAGTGTTAGAAACTTGATACCATGTTTTAGGCCAGTCTGGACTACAGAAGACCCTGTCTTGAAACAAAACAAAAACAAATCACAAACCAACCAACCAACAAATGAACAGATAAAAAGACAGATGACCAGGTGAGATCTGGGAGGGAACTCCATGATTAGATCCACAGAGATCTGCTGGGCTGGGGATGCAAAACTCAATCCCTAGGCAGGCATGAGGGAAAGAAGAGAAAAAAGGAAGATAGACTCTTGGAAGTGGTTGCAAGATGGGATGAAACAAGTCTTGAAATGTAAGGCAGCCTGAAGAACAATCAGGAACTTTGGTAGGGAAGATGGCAAGGGCAGGAATGGAAAGGAAACTTCTGGAATCCTTGAGGGCGTCTTCAATAGCTGCATCTCTGAGTGGAGTTGAGAGCCAGAGAGGTGGTTCAGGGACAGCCCAGAGCTTCGAAAGGGAACAGGACATTTTTTGGGGGGAGAATTGGAGATTAGAACAGAGCTATCTTGCTGACTCGCCTCTGGGAAGATCACATTGTGACCACTTGTTTGTCACAAAGTTGCCCTAATCATTGCCACTGCAGAGCTGGGAATGCTGCAGCACGAGAATTCCCAGCTATTCGGGAGGCGGAGACAAGCAGACTTGAGCCCAGGAGTCTGTAGCCACCTGGGCAACAAGGCAAGACCTTGTCCCAATTTTAAGGAAAAAAAAAAGACTTCCAGCTTTAACATCCTCCTCCCCTGGGCTGGCTCTCTCTCCTGCCCCTTCCTCTACTCTAGCTGTCAGATGAACCCCTCCAATCCAAGGTTGGCTGAATCACACCAAGATATGGTTTTTTTTCTTTGTGTATGTGTGTATACATGTGGAGGTCGGAGGACAATTTCGACTTTTGTTCCCCAGGTACTATTCGCCTTTTTTTTTTTGGACAGGGTCTCTCACTGGCCTAAACTGGACAAGGAGGCTACACTGGTTGGCCAGTAAGCCCGAGGAGCCACATGTCCAGGATCTGAATTTAGGTCCTTCTGAGGCAGGATTAGAGCAGCCCTGTTGGGATGGGTTTCTCAAGATCTTTGAAGCTCTTGGGAATTCCTGAAGGACATCCACCACTGGGAAGGACATCACCCTGAGGGAACACTCCTGCTGAGGAACCAACTCCAATCCTCTCAGATAAAATGGCCAACTTCCTTATGAAAGGATTATGGAGCTATCTCTCCATATCAAACATCTTGGTCCCTAGGCCCAGGAGCAACTGGGTTGGGCCCCAATGGGAGCAAACCAATGAGAAAAAGCCAGTTTCTCCCGCTTGTCTAGGTGTATAAATATGCCTGACCTTGGCAGCCATCTTTGGTGCCCTAGCCCCTCATGGCATTAATGCCCTGAGTTCTGTTCTGTGCCTGCTTCTCAAGGATTCCATGGATTCTTTCAAGCTGCCGGCTTCTCTTGAGGTCTCCAGTGCCTAGCCCCCTCAGGGCACTCCAGCCTTTCTCTCCTCTAATAAACTCTACCTTAATTCTCTGCACGGAGTTCTAGTTTCAATCCTCGACTCCGGAACACAAGAACCCTGCATTATTGGAACGGTTGTTTCCTGTCCCTGCATTATTTGGCGACTCAGATGGGACTGCCGAAAGACTGTGCTGCATCGTTCTGCTTGCAAGGCAGAGGATTAACCTCCGAGCTATCTCACCAGCCTCTAAACTTTGATTCTTGATGTACATTCTGGAAGTATTTATAGAGAAATGTACTAATGTCTGTAATTTATTTTGACATATATAAAAAATAAAATTGGGCTGGAATGATGACTCTGTGGTTAAAGCTTCGCTTCAGAAGCAAAAGTACCTGAATTCAGATCCTAAATCTCAAGCTGATTCCTTGGGCCTCCACAGACACATACAATGCCCTCTTTAGCACCCACCCACACACATGTACACACCCACACCCACATGCAAAAAAAAAAAAAAGGCAAGAAATGACAGTAACAGCAAAAGCAATGGCATCAGATAACGAATTTTCAAGGCCACTCTGTGCTACATAGCAAGACTCAGTCCCCCAAAAAAGTTCATAATACACTTTTATTTTGTAACTTTAAAAAAAAATAATTTATTATTTATTATTCAATTGTGTGTGTATGTATGTGTGTGTATGTGTGTGAGTGTGTGTAGAACCACGGACGAATTCGGGAATCACCATGGATGCCTCCATCTCCTCCTCATTTACTCTGCCCGGGGATTCACAGGCTCCGCCCTACCAGGACCAGAAACGCAGGCCGCCCCCACTTCTGCCCGGCGTCTATACGTGGGGTCTAGGATCCGAACTCAGGACCTTCCCCCTGCAAGGCAGAGGCTTAACCCCTGAGCCACCTCTCCAGCCCCTAATTTGTAACTTTTTATTTCTCCTTTAATTTTGTAATGTTTTATTTGTCCTTTAATTGTTAACCATAGTTGGACATTATGGACATGCCTATAATCTCTGCAGGGAGAAGCGGGAGGATAGTTTGTAAGCTTGTGGACAGTCTGTTCTACCTAGAAAGTTCCAGGCCAGCCAAGGCTAATAGTAAAGGCACCTTCTCACAAATGTGGCAACTGAAGTTTGACCTTTGGGGGAAAGAGAGAATCAACCTCCCAAAGTTGTCCTCTGGTTTCCAAATGCACCATGGCTCATGTACACCTCTCCTTCTGTCTCTTTGTCTCTCTCAGACAAAATAAATGGTGACTGCTTTCTTTAGGTACTCCTAGAGAAATTCAAGAAAAGGAAAGAATTTAGCCCTTGATTAAAACAACTAAACCACACACACAAATAAGGGGCAAGAGGACCCTCACTGTAATACCAGTAATCCTTCACTGTTATATCACTGCTTCGAAACTTCCAAGCTGGTCGTTCCCCAGATGGTTTCTTTGGATGACTGTAGTAGCTGGTGGTGTTGTATTTACACTTTCAAACCCATTAGCACTTCTATTTCCTTCACAGATTCTCTGAGGTTCCTGTAATACCCACTACCTTCTGTCAAGGCACTCTGTAGGCGTTTCATTGAGCCTGAGGTGCCTCCCAGGGGGGTGGTTGGCAGAGCATCGGTTGATTTCTGCTTCTAGATACTGCTCTGCCAGCCTTGCTTCCATACTCTTAAAAGCTACCATGTTTGTTTTTGACACCATGAAAAGGCTCTCTCTTTTATTTTTTACGTGAATATTGGACACCTGTAATCCCAGCACTTGGGAGGTAGAGGCAGGAAGATGGAGAGAAATCAAGGCTTCAGCTACCTCATAAATTTGAGGCCAGCTCTGGCTTACGGAGACCATGTCTCAAAACAAAACAAAACAACAACAACAAAAAAAAAAAAATGAGGGGGGCAGAAAAGAAAAAGGAAGTTTTAAACAACCCATTTGCAAGTTGTTGGCAGTTGATTAGCTGTCAATCTGAAACCTCAGAGCTGACGCTGTGTGTATGCCTATGACGAATTGTTCAGTTAAAATGGGTCTCTGACAAGCCTATAGGAGACTGCCTTAATTGCTTATTTGATGTGGTAAGACCCAATCCATAGCAGGTGGAGCTACCCTGGCAGATGGACAAAGAGCTGGTTCAGTAACTGGCGCACTCCTAAACTAAAGAAGCAACACTGGTCCTTGCTCCTCTGCTCGCGCTGTGGAAATAGTGAGACCAGTTCCCTTGGCTTCTGCTGGTTACTCTCCTGTCATTATGATCAACTGTAACCTGAGCATGAATAAAAATCTTGTTCCCCTAAATTGTTGGGTCAGATACTATTTACAGCTATATAATATGAAACTAAGACACAAGTGGGTCTAGAAAGTACAACCTGGAAATTTCAATGTTCAGCCAGCACTTCATAACTCACAACCTGTGATGGAAATCATGGGATGGCCACACTGTTCCCCAACTCCTGGCTGCACTGAACATTTCAGATCCAGGGTTCCAGCTGGTCAAATCTGAAGTGACAGATTCATTTTCCAGAGGCTGCATTTCTGGCTTCACCATTGCTGTGGAAAGGCTGAGAGAACTGCAAACCCAGCTGCGGGGTGAGATGGAGCTCTTTTTTTTTTTTTAAAGACAGGGTCTCACGCAGCTCAGGGTGGCCTACCTAGAACTTGGTACACAGTAGAGGATGACCTCCTACCTATGCTAACCGTACTCTTAACTTCCTGAGTGCTACAATTATAGCTGTACACCAGCATGGTGGTTCTAGGGACCAAATCTAGGGCTCCGTGCATCTAACTGAACTAATCTCCTCCCAGCCCCCTCCCCTCTCTTTTGGGACAGGGTTTCTGATAGCCTAGGCTGTCCTCCAAATCACTGTGCTGCCAAGGATGACCTTGACGTCCTGATGCCACAGCAGGACTGTGGAGGCAGAGGACAGCCTCAGGAATTGGTCCTGACTTTCCCACCTTCTTGAGACAGGGTCTCTTTACTGCCATGTAAACTAGGTTAGCAGGCCCTCAAGCTTCCGGATTCTCCTGTCTGTGCTTCCCATCCTCTCTGTAGGTTAAAGGGGTGGGAGATTGCAGATGCCTGTGCTACTGCCTCCGGCTCTATGTGGATTCTGGGGCTCAAACTCAAGTTCTGAGGCTTGTTCAGCAAGTGCCTTTAACCACTGAACAATTTTCCCAGCTCTTCTCTTTTTTATTTTATTTTATTTTATTTTATCTTTTGCAATAAGGTATCATTTTAGTTCAAGTTGGTCTGGAACTCACTTTGTAGCCCAGTGTAATCTTAACTCTCAGTGATCTTCCTGCCTCAGGCTCCTGAGTGTTGGGATTACAAGTGCACACCAAAATATCTAGGGGATATTTCTACGAGGAGGAGGACATAGGCATGTATTAATTTATCCACAGATTGTGTATCAGTTGCAAGGCAAAACAAAAACAATCAGAAAGAGAAAGCAGAAACATTTTGACTTCACCAAAATTGATATCACCAGGGAGGGGTTGAAAGACACCACTGTGAGGCCCTGAGAAAAACATGTGGTATTCTGGAATTAGGAGGCATAATCCAAGTTATGAGAAAACCTTGGACTTTTCAAATAAGGCATGCTTAATATAAAATGGGGGTGGGAGCTGGAGAGATGGCTCAGGGGTTAAGATTGCCTCAAAAGCAGATGGTCCTGAGTTGGGATCCCAGGTCCCATGTAAAAACACCAGGTGGAAATGGCAGCTGCCTATACTTTTGGCCCTGGTGGGTGGTGCCTGGGAAGTCCCAGAAGGAAGCTAGAAGGAGGTAGAAGCAATCAAGGTACACACAGTGCTCTCTGATATACACATACATAGATACACACAAAATAAAAAAAAATTTATTTAAAAGGGGGTGGGGATGTGTGCTTCAAAAACATCACTATCAGCTGGGCATGGTGGTACACTGTAATCTGTAATCCCAATGCTCTACAGGCTGAAGTAGGAGGGATCAAGGCCTCCCTAAATTACATATCAAATTCACAGTCTGAGATAGGAGACACTGTTTCAAAAACAAGCACACAGATAAATAAGCTCAAAACATATCAATAAAAAGTCTTTGTCAGGGGTGGAGGCTCCTGCCTGTAATCCCAACCCTAGGGGGTGCAGACAGGAGGATCAGAAGTTCAAGGTTATTTGTGGCTACACAGTGCCTTTGAGGCCAACTTGCGCTACAGGAAACTGTCTCAAGAACAAAAAACGAACAAACAAAAAAGCGCTGGGAGGTAGTTTGGTCAGTAAAATATTTTTGGTATAACATGAGAACCCGAATTCCAGTCCCTGAACCTATATTAAAAAAAAAAAAAAAAAAAAAAAAAAGCTGGGTGTAGTGGTGCCCATTTAAAAAAAAACAAACTTTATTATTTATTTTGCTTGTGTGTGTGTCCCTGTGGAGCCCAAGGATGACTTCAGGAATCACCTGGGATTGCTTTTGCCTCCTGTCATTTCTGCCTGGTGTTTTTACATAGGACCTGGGATTTGAACTCAGGACCTGCTGCTTGAGAGGCAATCTTAACCCTTGGGGCATTTCTCCAGCCCTGGTGCCCATTTTTAATTCTAGTTTGGTATAAGTTTAGACAGGAAGATCATTAGTGCTCCTCCCTAGTCAGTTTGGCTGAATGAGTAAATCCCAGATCCCAGCTGATAGACCCTGTTGCAAAAAAAAAAAAAAAAAGATAGACTAATGCATGAGAAATGACCCTTCTCAACCCATCCCCCAAGGTCGACCTTTGGCCTCCACTTGTGTGCATAGGCATGCACTACACTTCTACACAAAGGAACACATACATACATAAAACCAAAATGAAACAGAACAAAACACCAAAACAAAAAATAGTACCATTATAAAAGACATGCAGACATGAAAAAGAGGGTTTTGCAGGCCTCCAAGAGGACTTGTAGGGTAAGATACTTGTCATGCAAGACTGGTGACCTGAGCTTAATCCCTGGAACCCAGGAGAGAATCAACTCCACGAAGTTGTCCTTTGACCACCACACACACACCTACCCATACATAAACATTAAGCACCATATCTCCACAATAAACAAAATTTAAATAAAAATTATTGTGAATATGTTCTAGAGTGACTGCATCTTTAAAAATGTTTTTATTTATTTATCTTTTAATATTTATTGAGTGTGTTTGTGTGTGTATCAGAGGGTCCCTGTGGAGGACCAAGGGTGACTTCAGGAATCATCTTGAATGGCTTCTACCTCCTCCTTGTTTCACTCTGGGATTTCCCAGGCCCTGCCCACCAGTGCCAGAAGTGTAGGTCAATGCCATTTCCATCTGGTGTTATTACATGGGAACTGGGATCCAAACTTAGGACCTTCAGCTTGTGAGGCAGAGTCTTAACTCCTGAGCCATCTCTCCAGCTCTAAAAATGCTTCTATTAACTTATTTTTTGAGAGGAAAAGCAAGTGCAGGTAAGCATCCACATAACATAGCATGTGTATAGAGGTTAGAAGACAGCTTTTGAAAGCTACTTCTTTCCTTCTACTATGTGGGCACTAGGGATGGAACTCAGGTTGCCAGGTTTGCACAATGATGCCTTACTGGTTTAGTCAATCTCACCTGTCCGCACATTAACTGAATTTCAAGAGACACAACAACTTAGACAAGATCCTGTTGTGGAGAAGAAAGCTATTACTATATTTTAGATCAACTGATAAAATTGGAATATAGATTACTGAATGGATGACTATTTTTTTTTTTCACTTTTTAAGCCTAAATTGACCTGGAATGTGCTATGTATACCAGGCTGGCTTCAGATCTATGGTGATCCTCCTGACTCTCTCTCCCCAAGTGCTGGGATAACAGAAGGCGTGTGCCACCATATCCAGTTTGTTTATTTATTTGAGAGAGGAAAAAGAGAGAGAGAGAGACTGGCAATTATGCATCCCACGGCACACAGATGGTGGTCAGAGGACAACTTTCGGAAGTCAGTTTTCTCATTCCACCACGTGGGCTTCTGGGGACAAACTCAGGTTGCCAGGTTTTGAAGCAGGGTCCCCAACAGAAGTCTTGAATAAATGCTAAATTCTTAAAGTCAGTGCAACATCGTGAAATATTTAGGAGTAAAAACCCTACAGTTAAATAATGAAGAAATGACGGAGGTGGAAGGTGAGGAGATGGCTAAGGGGTTATAGCCTTTGCTTTGCAAGCAAAAGGATCTGAGTTCACATGCGCAGATCCCACGTAAAAATGCTGGATAGATATGGCACAGTCTGTAATTCCTGCCTAGTAAAGAAGAGCCTGGGAAACCTCAGAGAAAAACAATAAAGAGGTAGAATAATCCAAAATGATTCTTGATGTTATACTTAGGAATCCATAGGCATATACATGCAAGTGCCTTCTTACACACCACACACACACACACACACACAAATGAAACTGTGCAGAAAAGTGCACACAATGGTAGAAATAGGTGAATCTTGGTAACTGTTATATGAGAATCCTGTATGCAATTTCTATTCTTGCAACTTTTCAGTTAAGTGAAATTATTTCCAAATAAAAAGGCTTAAAAATGCTCTCCTGCAAAGTTCCCCGAAACCTAATTGAGTCAGCGTGGTTTGTGCCCACAGGAATTCCATGAATATGTGTAGCTCTTTCCTAAATATAAGTTAGTTTGCCTGCTCTGCCAAATTTTGATTCCAGGCTAAGTGAAAAGTGCCAAAGAGCTAAGGCAAGCATCTTTTTAAAAATCCCTTCCATTTTCATCTCTTCTCAGAAAATCTCTAGAGCTGGCAGCTCCTCCCAAAGGCTTACTGGATTGGCAAGAGTTAATTGAATTGGCAAAAGGCTTCCAAGTGACCCACACAAGCTCTGAACAAAGGGTCTGAGTTTGGGTCCTTCCTCCTGCTCCTCTCCTGATGTATAACATTGGCCTCCTTATTGGGAGCAATCAGAGCAGAGAATGAAAATTGATAAGCCAAGAGCTACCAGCTTACAGATGTGTTTTTATTTAATTTTATCTTTTTTGAAATGCTCAATTACTACTAACACTGAACAATCAGGACATTTCATGGAAAGATTCTCTGTCTTCTCTGGCCTGTGTTCTATTCCTCACAGTCCCCCCAATGAAGTGTTCTTTTAGCTTCTTCTAAGTCTCTGAACTAGAAGATCTTAGGACTGGGACTGTACAGTTCAGTGGTAGAGTGCTTGCCTCATATTCATGAGGCAATCCATAGTTCAATCCATAGTGCTGCCAAAAACAAGAAACCATTGAAGCGAGATTGGAGTAGATCTTAAAGGCTCTTCAAGGTTATACCATCTATGACTATTATTCATATACATATGAGACAGATTCTCATATATTTCAGTCTGGCCTTAAACTTTCTATGTAGCTGAAGATGACCTTCAACTTCTGATCATCCTGCCTCCACTTCCCAGAGTGCTGGAATTACAGGTATGCTGGTATGCCATTCATGCTGCACTGGGGATGGCTTCTCGCACGTGAAGCAGGCACTTTATCCAAATGAGTTATGTCTTCAGCCTTTATGACTCATTTCTTCAGTGACTTCAGATGTTGAATCAGAAAGTGGTTAGACAGAGCTAAGAGAGAGGTTTAGAAGCAATAACCACCAAATAACCAAATACTGTGTCAAGTATACTGACTGAAGCAGGACTGGATCCTGGTTTAGGATGCCAAATAAGCTCAGTAGCAATCTGGGGGTGTGTGACACTTGGAGTAAGAACTGGGAAGAAATTAGATGTTTTTATTGGGAATTGGGTTCGGGATGGAACAGAAAAACTGGAGGAAAGCCAGGTGTCTGTTGAGCATGCCAAATGCCTGAGGGCAGCACTGGAAAGAAAAGGGAAAGAGAAAACAAAACAAAAAGCTAGCCAGGTGTGGAGGTGCATGATTGTAACCCCAGCATTTGGAGGGGCTGAAGCAGGAGAACACAGAGATGGAGGCCAGCTTGGGTTACTTAAGAGAATTTCTGGCCAAGATGGGTAGAGACACATGTTTGTAATTCCAGCACTTGAGAGGTAGAGGCAGGAGGATCAGGAAGTCAAGGTTCTCCTCAGCTAGATGGAAAGTTAAAGGCTAGCCTAGACTAGGAGATCCTGTCTCTAAAGAAAAGATCAATAAAAAATACTTTAAAAAAGGGCTAGGGGACTCCCTTGCCCTTCACGGTACTCCATGTCTCTAGTCTGAGAGTTCAGGCTTCCTTGCTCCTCATGGGACTTCATGTCTCAAGTCCTGTGAGTTCCTTTTCAGTCTTTCCGTCTCCCTCATGGATTCCATGCCTGGAGTCTATGAGTTCTTGGAGGCTCTCTTGCTCCTCACAGATTCACATTTGTGAATTCCGTTCTTTCTCTCCTCTAATAAACTCTGCCTTAATCCTTAAAAAAAGCTAAGGATGTTGCTCAGTTGCTACAGTGCTTGTCTAGTATGCACACTGTACTGGGTTCCATTCCCAGTATTGCATAAACACTTGCCTATAAACCCAGTATCTAGATGCAGGAGAGTCAAAAGTCTTCTTTAGCTGTCAGCCTGGGCTCTATGAGTCCCTCTCTTAAAAAAAAAGTTAGAGAGATGGCTCAGGGATTCAACCTTTGCCTCACAAGGAGAAGGACCTGAGTTCAGAGCCCAGACCCCATGTAAAAACACTGGGCAGAAATGGTAGCAGCCTGCACTTCACCATGATAGGTAGAACCTAAGAAATTTCAGAGCAAAGCAATAAGGAGGTAAAGCAATTCAGAATGAGTCTTGAAGTCACCCTTGGATCTCCACAGGCATACACGGTGCCTTCTTCTACACACACACAGTCACCTATATGTGTGCAACCAAAGAAAAGTTACAAGAAATTTAGTCTTTGAATGCTAATGACTGCCCTCTCATTTCAGGCCCTAAGAAAAGAAGTTACATGGCAAGTTCAGGGGCAGAAGTAGGTACAGTGTTCCATTATTTTAAAAATAAAATGAACTAGGAAAGAGAAAGGAAGAAAGGGACCGCCCCAAAGCTGTGTGCGTCATCACATCTGTTGAGTGGGCACGAGCTCTTCAAACTGATCCTAAAGTTATAGAAACAAAGATCTACCAGGGGACCTTGAAAGATGCATCTTTATGTCAAGTGAGAGGGCATCCCACAGCAATGAACAATGAACGGGACCACAGAAAGCAAGGTATAGACGAGATCATATGTTCTGCTTTTCCTGACAGGAATCTAAAGCCTTGAGATAGGAAATAGCATGTTCAAGACCACACAGCTGTTCCTGGTAGAGCTGTGAGTGTAATTTTTTTTTTTTTTTAATCTTGTAGTACAGGTCTTTTACTCTACATAGATCAGCTGGGTTTGGAATTAGTTACAAATGACAACAACCACTATTAGTTACACCAATAAGGATTTATTGGGCTGCACACCTACAAAGGATTGGCTAACTTAATGAACTTTTTTTTTTCTTTCTGAGGCAAAGCCTTACTAAATTATCCAGGCTGGTCTTAAACTTACTCTGTAACATGGGTTGGCCTTGAACTAGCAGTCCTCCTGCCTCACTCTTCGGATTCTCCTTCAGAGTCCTGAGTGCTGGGATTGAGGCATGTATCACTAAGTCTGACTGATGGAGAAGTTTCTGGAGCAAGAGTATCTGGTAGGTATAGGGAAAGAAGGCGTTATTAAGAGTGACTTCCAGGTCTCCAGCTTGGTTACACATAACACAGTGAGTATATTAACCTAAAGGATGCAGGATTATCTTGAATATCCCAACACATCTGACTGTTAAGAAGCTCAACAACAAGTATTAATGAAGCCTGGGACAGGCCTTGAAACTAGCTACTCCAGGCTGTGGGCAGAACAACAAAAATAACATTTTAGCTCCTATTCTGGGCTTTTTTGAACAGTAAATTCATCACCAGTGGATACAATCCAGGACCTCAATGTCAAAAGGGAATTGTTTTGAGAGAGAATCTTTCTGTGTAGTTACGTAGTATAGTCTGGTGTCAAATTTGCTGCGGATCCCTGGCTGGCCTCAAACTCCTGGCAATCCTCCTCCCTCTGCCTCTGGAGGCTGTGATTACAAGTGTGTACTACCTTGCTCAGTTAGTAAATCTAGTCTATATAGTGTTGTATAAAGAGTTTAATTCACTGGGTCACCCTGATGCACAGATGTCTGTTGGGTGGACAACAATGTTAGTTTACTTCTTTGAGTATGCGTGTGAGAAGCAAACTCTGGGGTTGGGCTAAGGAAGGTTCATTAAATAATTGGTATGTTACCTGCATCAGTTCTTTTCGTTCTGAGGTTTTCCTTTTCAGAGTTCTCAATTCATATATCTATACCTTTTCCCCTTCCCTTTTATTGTTTGTTGTGATACGGTCTCGCGTATATCCCAGGCTGCCTTGAACTGATATCCTGTTTCTACTGCCCAAGTGCTGGGATACTGTGCTGTCAAGCCTAGTATTTTCATTATTATTATTATTTTGAGACACAGTCTCATTATAAAGCCCAAGATGGCCTTGAATTTACTATGTAGCACAGGCTGAAGTTACTCTTGAAATCAAACTGCCGTAGTTGGGTATTACAGGTATATATCACAATGCCAGGCCATCTTTCACTTGTAATTCCTTCATATCTGTACAGCTCTCAACATTTTAGAGTTACTATTGTACTATATGAACAGTAAATTGTGTTCACTAAGTTTGAGGCACTAGTCACTACATGCGAGCCACATTAACCATAATGAGGTGTGTGTTCCACTATCATCTTCATTTTACAGTTCAAAACACTGAAGTACAGGAAGACATGCAAGTTCTCATAACAGTTCATAAAGCAGTGCTGAGTGAGGAACTCTTGAGTCCTCAGTAAGTGGTGTCTGTCGTCCTATTCACGACTCTGAGTGACTATGATCTAATTTTCATAAATGAGGAAACTGGAGCTTAGCTTTTCCGAGGTGGCACAAGCTAGAAAGTAGCAGAGCTGGGCTTCCTAACCAAGCCCAGTGCTTTTCCCAATAACCACCATGTTCTGAAAAGTTGAGTATGTGGTCCTAGCACCTAGGGCTACCTGAGTTAAAAGTCTCACTAGCCGAATACAGGCTAAACTTGCCTGTTTCATCATTTGTAAAAAGGGAATGAGGATATATTACTATGTAGGACTTTGATGATGACTAGAAGTTGGTGTCACATACCTGGAACATAAAAGAAACATGCAATAGGGGGTTTAGGTATCACTAGTCATTCTGGCTCAGTATTACCCACTAGCGATCTAATAAAAACCAAAAAATAATTTTATCCAGATGTAGTGTCCCATGTCTGTAATCACAGCACTTGGGAAGGCTAGGGAAAAAGGGCTGCCAGTTTGAGGTCAACCCAGACTACATAATGGTTTCAGGCCATCCTGGGAAATAATGTGACACCACATCTCAACAAAAGTAGTCCAAATAAAAAGCAAAACAAAGGTAATTTTAAAGTTTTTTTTTTTTTTTTTTGAGGTTTGGACAGATTTACTGAGACATATAGGGTGTGACCCGAGAAATCAATTCGGGTATGTTACATGTTGCCATTATCTTGAATGCATAATTCATAAATTATAAATATCTCATAACTAAGCCTTTAGTCAAAAATTAAAAAGGAAAGTTATTTGGCACATTTGTTAAAGACCAGTAAGAAGTGGATTTTGAACATTATAAAGATCAAGTCACTGGCTCAACAGCAGCAATCCTTCTAATCTAAAGCACATAGTATTGAACATAGAGGTGTCTGTGCAGAGCTAGTTACTATCACAGCAACTGATCCATTGGAGGTGGCACAGAACAGACATAATTTCAAGGTTTTTTTTGTGACCATGTTTTAAGATGATAAAAGAAACGTGAAACTTAAGTCTCCAAATACACTTATAACTGTAATCAGTCTTGTAATCAACTCTTATCAATTTAAAATTGCATTTTAGGAGAGGGGGATAGGAAGGAGGGGGAAAGCAGGGAGGCAGGGATAAATACTCAAATATGCTTGTAAAACTAGGAAAAAAAATAAAAAAATAAAATTGCATTTTGGATTCTTTTTCTGGACCAAATCTCGGCAACCAGTCTTATCCTATCTATACTTAAAGCACACCCAACTTGGACTAGCCACGTTTCAAGGACGGCTCTGGGCAGAGGAGCCGCACAGAGGTCTCTCGGCCCCCACCTCCCCAGTCCTGCTCTCGGTTCCCCCCTCCCCGAGGTTCCTGCCCAAGAGCAGCGGGCCAGCTCCGAGGCCCCGCCCCGCGCCCCTCCCAGATGACATCATAGAGCCCACCAGTCCAGTCGGCGGGGCCGACCCGGGCCCAGGCCGCGCGCCGGACACTCGCATAAGCCTTCCGGGCTTGTAGACATCCGCACTGTCCAAGGAAGCGGCCGTCCGTCCTAGAACAGCGGCGGCGGGCCTTGGGCCCGCCATTCGCTCGGGCTCCGGCGGGCGGGAGGCCGCGGTCCAGACCCCCACGCGCACCTCGCCAACCGCCTGCCGCTCGCGCCGCTTCCACGGAGAGGTCGAGGCGCAGGGGCGAGCGCTCATTGGCTCGCGGCGGCCTTCAGCCCGCCCCTTGGCTGCGCCTATTGGTGGCGGCGGCGGGCGCCCGCCGGGTAGGCGGCGGCGGCGCCCCGCCCTCGCGCCGGCCTTCAAGAGGGCGACGAGGAAGCGGCCACCTCCCTGCGCCCCGCCCCTCGGCTCTGCGCCTCGGCTCCCGGCGCTCCGGTCTCCCGCGGCTCCTCTCGGCCCTCTCCCCGCTCCCTCGGGCTCCTGCTCCGGCTTCTGCTTCGGCTCGGAGGCGGCGGCGGCGGCGGCGGGTGAGTGCGGGAACGCAGGTGGGACGGATCGGGGGGGCGGCCCCCGCGCCGTGCTTTGGGGGGGCTTGTCCAGCCTTCCGCCGCCGCCTGCGGACCCCGCAGGCCCGCCCGAGGCTGGGAAGGGCGGTGGCTTTTGCGCGACGCGGAGGTGGCCGCGCGGGCGGCCAGGTGGGGGGCCTGAGGGCGTGACCTTGGGGGGCTCTCTGAGGCGCTGCCTGAGGGGGGACGGTCGGGGCGAGGTGGGCTCCGAGATCCTGTTTCGGTGGGTGGGCGGCTGTGGAGCTTCAGGCTTGGGATGGGCTGAACCCGGGGATCGAGGGTCGGCCGCAGTCAGGGGAACCCACGAGTGAGGCTCGGGCGCGGGAGGTGGAGGGGGGATGCAGGACCCCCGGGGTCTTTTCTCGGGGTTTCGGTGGAGGCCGTCAGTGGAGGTGGGACTGCCGCGAACCTTCTCGTGTCCAATCTGGGTTTTCAGGGTGGGGCTGAGGGGGGTGGTCTGGAGAAGCAGCCTGGAAACGGGGCTCTCTTTCCTGGGTGCGTGTGTCCTGGCGCATGTCACAGGGGTCTGGTGGGGTTCCTGCGAAGGGGGTCATGGTGTGGGGGGGGGCGGCGCTGGGAATTTAGGGACGAGGACTAGGAGCGTCGGTTGGAAACGTTGCTCAGTGCAGGAATTGGGGTTTTTAACAAACACGGGACAGCACCGCGTTAAATAGGGACCTCAGCTCAACTTGGGTGAAAGGACCCCGCTGAAGAGCGTTTTAGGGGTTTTGCTCGTCTCTAGGAACGCGTAACTTGAATGCATTTGTTGCTTGGGGGATGCAGAGGGAGAGGTGGGGAGAGGGAGTGAGTCTAAGTTTTATGTTTTAGGATTCAGCCCCCCACCCCCCAGTGGGGCTTGACCTTCCCGGGGAAGATCGGTGTTATCCAGGCGTTCTTTTGGGAACCCCCTTTTTCTTCTTTCCTCCACCGGTCCATTGTTGCCCCCCAGGGCCTCTCGATTCTCTCCCCGTGGCCGCCGCGTAGCCTTGCAGTGTTTCTGCGCCCTGGGTGCGTCTCCCGCCCATTTCCCCCGTTGCTGAGCTTTTGGCAACGGCCGCTGCTCTTTCCCAGGGATGGTTGTGGCATTGCATCAGGGGATATTTGTGCTTGTAATTTGCTCACTCAGCCCAGGAGGAGGGAGAATAGTATGGTGCAGAGATTGGGGGGGGAGTGGCGGGGGGCGGGCTGGGAGGGGGGCGGTTTTCGTCAGCCTGGCTGGGTAGGCTGAGAAATGGGTGTGGCGAGGGAACTACAGCTGCTCTAGGCCTATAGGGTGACACGGCCCAGTCATCAGCGCAGAGATTCAAAGACTGGCCCCAGCAGCGGCTATTTTTATAAATCAGTCCTGAATCCAAGCTGAGCACATGGATTTAGAGTGAACAGTTGTCATGCCCGAGCTATGACAGCCTGGCTGTTTGGTAGATAACATCGGAGTTGCTAAGCAAGACACCATCTGTACAGTGTATCAGGTACTTGCAACTTTCTAACTTTGCTTTTTCCCCCTAAAATGGGACTGTCCTCTTCAGGTGAAGTCTTTCAAATGAGGTCTGATGCCCTGTGTGTGTGTGTGTGTGTGTGTGTGTGTGTGTGTGTGTGTAAAATTTCCTTTCAAATGAAGTATTTTTTACTTTAGTCATACTTTTCCTTTCAAATTTAGCTTAAAATAATAGAGCTGTTGCTTTTTGTGCACTTGCGGTCTCCTGGCCCCTAGTTTTATTTCTTTATGTAAAGATGAGAAATTGAGGCTGACCTGTATAAGAAATCACACTCACAGTTAAGTAGCAGAAGTGGCATCTTTGACCTCCATTTAGAAACTTTAAAATTTTAGATCACAGGATACGATTCAAGTGCTGGGGAATATGTTTGATGCAAAATAAATGCACCTGATTGATAGATCAGGTATCAGTTTATGTTGAAAGTATTAGTGCCATCTGTACAATGGGATTTGATTATCTGTTGGTCAAGGCCTCTTACTGTTTCTGGCAGCCTAATCAGTAATAAGACAGTTGATTATAGAATTGTAATGAGGGCACTGAACATTCTCAGGGGACATTTTAATTAAGTTACAGAAGCATGTAAGTCTGCCTTCTTTTCCCATTAAGACTTAATACACATTCTTAAATTGGAAGGTGCCAGGATGTTTCTTTTTGTTTGTTTGACTTCCAAGTTCACTCCCCCCCTTCCCCCCCTCTTTCCCCTCCTTCCTTTCAACAGTCCATCCCTGTCCCTCTCGCCCTCATGTCTCTCTACATGTATGGATCACAGGGTTCCTTTCAATGTACCTATACTAGTAAGGGAGCTGGGCTCTGGCAGTTCAAGTAAGTGACCCTTCAGTGGGTAAATCCATAGATGGCCATGTTCCCCTTCTAATACCTGTCATCTAATACCTGTCCCTAGGTCTTCCCAAGTGCATGCAGTTGTTTATCTTGGGATCCTTACTGGTCTATGGGGGAAATATTTATAAGTCAGCTACTGTGTAGAACGGGTGGGCGTAGATCTCATTGCAGTGAGCCTGCTCTCATTTTTTAAAATCTTTTCATGTTTACCACAACATGTCTATTTTCAAGTTACCAAATATCAAATAAGATTACTCTCCCACCTCCACTTCTATATTATGAAGTCATTTTCCATTGTTGCTAACACAGAAGGAAGAACCTGGATTTTCTTTTTTTTTCCTCCCCCTGGAAACAGGTCTTGTGTTGCCCAGGCTGGTCTAGAACCATTGAACTTTTTCCTGTGTCTAAGTAGCTTTGCTTTAGTCAGAGAAATCGGTTCTTCCTTGGTGATTGAATCATCCTTTGACTCTATAGATTTCGTATTGAGAATTTAAAATTTTGGATTTTTTTTTTTTTTTTTTTTTTTTTTTGAGACAGGATCTTGTATCCTGGGTTGGTCTTGATCTCATACCAAGCTGTAAAGTCAGTTTGAAGACCAGCAAAATGGCTCATCAGATAAATGTGTTTGCCCCCAAGCCTGACAACTTGAGTTCAGTCTCTGGAAACCACATGATGGAAGGAGATGACCCACTCCTGAAAATTGTCTTCTGACGTCCACATGTGTGCCACACATGTGTCATGAATGTATATACACTATACTACACACACTAAATATGTAAAAATATTTAAAAAATCATAGAAAAAAATTTTTTTCAATTAAGTGATGCAACTCCGGGCCTTGTATAAGCTAAACAAGAGCTCTAGTACTGAGCTATGCTTGGGTAGTTGATGTGTAGGTTTTAGTTTTCCTTAGAAAGCAAGAAAATATGAGATAAAAGAAAAGAGATACAACCTCTTTCTGTCTCTGTATGAGACATGAACTCTGTAGCCCAGACTGACCTTGGTCAAATTCTTGGTGATCCTTCTACCTCCACTTACTTCCCAAGTGCTAGTAATAGAGGCCTATCATTACTGTCTTTTTACAAGGTTAGAAGAAAGATTTTTTTTCCCCGTGTGTGTGCTTACACTAGAGGGCACTTGAGTGCAAGTGGCCTTGGAGTTACTCAGGATTGCTCTACCTCTTCATTGCTTTGTTCTGGGGTTTCTTAGGCTCCCACCTCTAGGGTCAGAAGTATAGACCATTGACATTGCAGCATGCAAAACATTTTTTAAAAATTTTTATTTAGTGCACGTATGGTGTGTGTGTGTGTAAGTCGGGGGGCACTGTGTGTCCCTGTGGAGGACCAAGGCTCATTTGGAGAATCATCCTGGATTGTTTCTACCTCCTTTTTCTTTCACTCTGGGATTTCCCATGCTCTGCCCACCTGAGCCAGAAATGCAGGCTGCCACTGTTTCTGCCTGGCTTTTTTACGTGGGATGTGGGATCAAAAGCAGAACCTTCTGCTTTTGAGACAGAGTCACACACACACACATACACACAAAGAGACACATGTAATAAATAAAATACATTAAAAGAAAAAGAAAAGGGAGGGGATCTTGGGGATGTGGCTCAGCCAGTAATATCGCATAAACATGAGAAAATGAGTTCTTCATTCCCATGATCCATGTAAAATGATAAAGCTCACAACTGTAATCCCAGTGATAGGGATACAAATAGGCTATTGCTGGCTGGTTAATCAGCATGGTGAGAGACTAAAGATTGATTAAGTTGGAGAAATGATTGAGAAAGATAACTGATTTTCATCTCTAGCCTTTGTGCAAATGCACAGACATGCATACATGTCATCTCCCCCAAAACATACATATATAAACACATACACATTATAAAAAAGTTTTAAAGATAGAGCAGAAGGCTGGAGAGATGGCTCAGGGGTTAAGATTCTGCCTCCAAATGCAGGGGAAACGGTGGCAGCCTGCACTTCTGGCCCTAGTGTGCACAGTCTGGGAAATCCCAGAGCAAAGCCAGAAGGAGGTAGAAGCAATCCAGGATGATTCCAGAAGTAACCCTTGGTCCTCCACAGGGATACCACAGTGCCCTCTGATACACACACACACACACACACACACACACACACACACACACACTCACTCACTGATTTAAAAAAAATTAAAAAAATAAGAAATCTAAAGTTTATAATTCCAGTACTTGGGGAGGCAGAAGCAGGAGAATCAGAAGCTTAAGGCCCTACTCCAAAACATAGCAAATTCAGGAGTAGCTTAGGCTATATGAGACTCTTCAGAATAACAGCAACAAAGGTAATATTCGTTAAGTTGCAGGTTTACTTCACTTTCCTTGGTTTTCCCATTGATATCCTTTTTCCTGTTATAAAATTTAATACTAAATTCCAAATAACATCTAGGTGTTTGGGTGTGTTTAAACCGTGATAGTTTCTTGATTTCTCTTTGCTTAACGCCAGTGAAGAAAGGTCAGGCATAAAGGTATTTCTCTCTCTCTCTCTCTCTCTCTCTCTCTTTGTGCGTCAGTGTCTGTGTGTGTGTCAGAGGGCACTGTGTGTGCCTGTGGAGACCCCAAGAATCACGTGGATTGCTTCTATCTTCTATTTGCTTTGCTTTGGAATTTCCCAGGCTCTGGCTTCTAGGACTGGAAATACAGATTTCTGCCATTTCTGCCTGGCCTTACGTGGGATGAAGATCAGAACTAAGGATCTTCTGTTTTCAAAGCAAAGTCTTAACCCCTGAGCTATCTTTCCCTCCCTCTTTTTTATGATTAATCTGAGGTTATGCATTTTAGAGCTGCCATGCACCCCTCTTCTTTTGGTGCTGGGGATTGAACCCAAGGTCGTACACACTCCTAAGATCTTATTCTAAACTAAACTACTAAATTACACCCTATTCCAGAATGCCCTTGACCCTTGACACCTCAAACCCAGGCTGACCTGACAACTAGCATGACTCACTGCTTGTGTTAACTTTGACAGATGGTGATCAGTTTCCTATCATGAAGGGACTTTTCATTATGTGTTAGAAGTTGTAAAGGAGTCACTAATCAGCTTCACCCTCTTGAAGGAAAGAGGATGGAAGAATTTGTTAAAAATCACTACAGTATTTGGCAAATAGGGGAGATATAAGACTCAAGATTGGGATCTTTTTAAAATTTAATCACTCATTTTAGCATTCATCCATGAATTTTTGCCTATAATAGTAATTACGATTTTTTTTAAAAGTAAGGGTCTCTTAGTTCAGCCTGGCTTCAAGCAGTCCTCCTGCCTCATCCTTCCAGGTTCAAGGTTATGTGGGCATATATGGATAGAGCAGATTTTTCTGCCATTTTTCTAAGTCTTTGAGCTGCACATTATGTCTGGGACTGATCACATTTGTTTAACCTGCCCATGAGGTTCACAACAACTTTTTTCAGCTCTGTAATCTTTGGTGTGTTAAATTTCTCAGTGAAACCCAAGCCTCACAATGCCTGTACTTGAAGCTGGCTATGATGGCTCATGCCTATAATCCTGTACTTGGAAGATTGAGGCAAGAGTGTTGCTTTGAGTTCTAGGCCAGCCTGGGCTGCCATATAAGATGTTTCAAGAAACAAACTAGTAAAAGAGCAAGCAGCGGGATCTGTGACTTCAACAAAGGTGGACTGAAGTCATGGCAGGCCCAGAAACTGATGCCCAATTCCAGTTCACTGGTATTAAAAAGTATTTCAACTCTTATACTCTCACAAGTAGAATGAATTGTGTGCTGGCCACATACGGAGGCATTGCTTTGATGGTCTTATACTTCAAGTTAAAGTCCAAGAAAACTCCAGCAGTGAAAGCAACATAAATGGATTCTAAAATGTCTGATATCACCTGTTAAGTACCCATGCCTGGAGAAGCTAATGTCAACTCATCATGTGATACTCAATTTATGCAATAAATTATGAACCTGGGGGAAAAAAAAAGAGCAAACAAACAAAATAGACTATGAGTCAGACCCAGTAAGAGCTTAGCCTTTGCCTTTCTTCTTGCCATGATTGATGGCTCTTTCTGTGTCCCCACAGAAAGAGCTGTGTTTGACTTTTTACCCTTTTTTTTTAAGATATCAGTTTGTTTTAAAAGGGAGATATGGAAATTATTTACATGATGGAATAGTTCAGAACTTTAGCGTAATGGGCAGCTTCATGTGATGCTTCACAGCAATAATTTCAGTTGACATACTACCTAAGAATGTCACCCTCTTTAAATAAGAAACAATTCTTGTCATCTAGAACTATTTTGGAGCCTCTGTATTCTGAGAGAACATCTCTAACTTTCGTGCTGACTGGCTCCATTCTTTTCTTTGGAGTCTGATTCATAGCTACTAATGTTGCCTGTAATTCTTTTACTTGAGATTTTTTTTTGGAAGCGTGATGTCATCTTTGGTTACAGCTTCCACTTCACTCTGTCAAACACCAGAAGAAAATTTTCCCTATGCTTGCTGTCCTGCCATGACTTGCGCCATTGCAGCCTGGACTCTGTTTTCACAGCACCAGGAGAGACCTGCAGTAAGGTCTTGTTTTTTTTTGTTTTTTTTGTTTTTAATACTCTATTTATTCTTTGCCCATTTCTGTCTGTTGCCCCATCATGTATGTTGATAGGACAAATGTGCCATGGTGTGGAAGTCAGAATACAACTTTTTGGGAATAGATTCTCTACTTCCACTCTTGTTTCTGCCACCATGTAGCTAGCTGGCCTCTGTCTTTGCCTTAACACTTTGCTCTAGGGGTGCAGGAATTGCAGATGTGCATCACTGGATTTTTTTTTTTTTTAGTATGGTTTCCAGATTGAAATACATGCTAAGCCTGTAATAGTGTTTTGGAGACAGGATCTTGCTATTAGTTTAAACTGGCCTTGAACTTGAGACTCTTCTGCCTCAGTCTCACATGTTGGGATTATAGGTTTGCACCAATACATCTGTCTTGATTATTTTTTGTTGTGACAAAATACAGGTCACAGTTATAAATTCTTACTAATTATGGCTCCCATGTTGAAATTACTTTGGAAAAACTGAAAAGCTTTTAGAAGTTGCATATAATAATTTTTAAAAAATATTTTATTATTTGAGAAAGAGGAGAGGTGGGGCACATCATGCAGTCACATAGGTGGAGGTTAGATTATTCTCTCCTTCACCATGTAAACTTCTGAGAATTGCATTTGGGTCAACGTAAATTCAGGTATATGAGTAGTTGCCTTATTCACTGAGTTATCTCCACAATTCCTTGGTTGTGTATATTCTAGAGAAAGAAAAGTTTAGGGGAAATTGGAGGTAGTTAGTTGGTAGAGGGTAAAAGCCCTTAAGAAAAGGGTTTTCTGCATGGTAATTTCTCTGAACTTCACTTTTTTAACCTTAATCTCTCTCTCTCTCTCTCTCTCTCTGTCTGTCTTTCACACACACACACACACACTCTCTCTCTCTTTCTGTGCACGTGTGTGCATCAGAGGACAATGTGTGTCCCTGTGGAGGACCAAGGGTGATTTTGGTAAACATCCTGGAATGCTTCTACTCCCTTCTTGCTTCCGGAAGTGCAGGCCAACTTCATTTCTGCCTGGCCTTTTTACCTGGGACTGGGGTCTGAACTGAGGACATTCTGCTTGTTAGACAGAATCTTAACCCCTGAGCCATCTCTCCAGCCCAGTTTCTATTTCTTTTTACTTTTTAAATTTTTGTTTATGTTACATCTGTATCAGAGGGCGTTGTGTGTCCCTGTGGAGGTCCACTGGTGACTTCAGGAATCATCCTGGATTGCCCTACCTTTTGGCTTTGCTGTAGGGTTTCCTAAAGCTCCGCCTTTATTTCTGCTTCAAGATTATCTTTGAAATTCATAGAAACCTCATTTGTTGATCTGTATAGTAATAATCTCTAGATATAGCCTGAAGGCCGATAAAAAGTGATAGCAACATATTAGATATCCTATAAGAATTTTCTGGAAGACCACAAATATCTTTTAAACAGTTTTTTACTGTAAAAAGAAACAAAGTAGGCTGGAGAGATGGCTCACAAGTTAAGCCTGTGTCTTTTTTTTTTTTTTAAGCCTGTGTCTTGAAAGCAAAAAGTCCTGAGTTTGGATCCCAGGTCCCATGTAAGAATGCCAGGCAGAAATGGCGGCCACCTTCACTTCCCGTTCTGGTGGGCAGAGCATGGTAACTCCCAGAGCGAAGCAAGAAGGAGGTAGAAGAAATCCAGGATGATTCCTGAAGTGACCCTTGGTCCTCCACAGGGACATACAGTGCCCTTTGATAACACACACACACACACACACAAATTAAGATAAAATAAAAACAAGTGAACATGAGAATCATTAAAAAAAAGAAACAAAGCATTACTCATTCATTAATCTACATACAGAAATGTAGAGACAAAAATAAATTTGTCTGGTAAAGATTAACACTTTAATAATTGGATTTTTTTCCTTGAAGTCGTTTCCTACTATGTATGTATTCTTTTGCTTCCTTCTCCCTCCCTCCTTCCTTCTTTCCCTCCCTTTCTCTCTATTTTTCCATCCTTCCTTTCTTTTCTTTTCTCCCTCCCTCTCTTCCTCCCTCCCTCCCGCCCTCCCTTCCTTCCTTTCATTATTTTGTTTTCTTTCTTACTTCTAGGGTCTTGCTATGTAGCCCAGGCTTGTCTTGAACTCACTATTCTCTTGCCACAGCCTACTAAATGTTGGATTACAGGTATATACCATCATGTTCAGTACTTAGATATTTCTGCTAATAAATAATTGTCTTCATTATATTTCAAAACTAAAGAGTATTTTCCTGTGTTATTAAAGATTTTTGTAAGAGGAACTTTTTATATTTATTTTTTTGAGAAAATGTCTTAACTATTTTAGCTTGCTTTAAAATCAAAATTCTGTACCAGTTTCCTGAATGCTGGAATTAAGATGTGTGCCATGTTCCTGGCTATTTTCGTGACTGCATAATGTTGCATTATATGGATAGGTTTGTGTGTGTGTGTGTATCAGAGGATACTGTGTGTACCCGTGGAGGTCAAAATCTACCTGGCTTACTCTACCTTTTTTCTTTTTGCTCTGGAGTTTTCCAGGCTCTGTCTTCTAGTGCCAGAAGTGCAGGCTGTCATATTTTTACATTGAATCTGGGATCTGACCTCCATGTCCTTCTACTTTCAAGGCAGAAAGAAGCTTACCCCCTGAGCCATTTCTCCAGTCTGCTGTGTTTTTTTGTTTGTTTGTTTTAAAGAGAATGTGTATATGTGAGAGTTACTCTGCATATTACCTATAAATTCTTGACCAAACAGCTTAGGGGAAGAAGGGGGAAATCCTGTTACAGCTCATTTATTTTATCTATCTATCTATCTATCTATCTATCTATCTATCTATCTATCTATCTATCTATCTATCTATCATCTATCTATCTAATCTATCTCTCTATCTATCATCAGAGGGTACTGTGTGTCCCTGTGGAGGACCAAGGGTGACTTCAGGAATCCTCCTGGATTGCTTCTACCTCCTCCTTGCTTCCCTCTGGGATTTTCCATTTCCAGCCCACCAGAACCGGAGTGCAGGCCGCCCCGGTTTCTGCTTTGTGTTTTTACATGGTACCTGGGATATGAACTCAGGACCTTCTGCTTGCAAAGTCCAAGTCTTAACCCCTCAGCCATCTCTCCAGCTCCTGTTACAGTTCTTAATTAGTAAGAGGGTCCACACCAGGGGTCAGGGAACTGGTCGCACTATCCATACATTCCCAGGACTGTTGAGAGAGAGAAACAACCCTTATTTGCTAGACCCATAGGTCTGGCCAAGTATACTAAATAAGATAGATTCTTCCTTGTCAGTACTTGAAGCCCTGGGTTGAATACCAAGTACTTTAAAAGTCCATTAATAGGGGGTGAGGTAGCTCAGTGGTAAGGCACATGCTTGCAAATCTGGTGACTTCAGTGACCTAGTAACCTTCCACATGTGGAAGAAAAGTTCTCTTTCGACCTCCACCCTTGTACCATGGCATGCATGTATTTTCTTTCTGTCTCATAAATAATGTTAAAAAAATCCATAAAGAGCTAGTGAGATATCCTAGTGCATAGAAGTACTTGTAGTACAAGCCTGACATTGAGTTTGATTGCCAGAATTCATGTAAAGGTGGAAGGAGAGAATATATATTCTACAAAGTTGTCCTCTTACATCCACACATTTTCCGTGGCACGTGTGTGCCCACACTCAAACACCTCCATCTGTTTGCCCTGGGTTGTATATGTCCTCATAAAATCACATCATGCATATTATATACAATAATAAAAAAATTTTAAGCCTATTAAGATATCCATTAAAATTGTTAAATAGGTTAAAAATGGAATAATCTGTTTCAATCATCTGAGTTCTGTAATCAGTGACATTGTGTATGTTGTCATCTATCCAAAATAAAGGATAGGTTGATTACCAAGAGTGCTGTTCTCTGATAGAGTTACTTGCTTAGTTCTCAATCTATTTGGCAAGTTCCCTTTTAGCAGGTTGTCTTGGGCTGGGTGTATTTTAAGAACTAGTGTCAGCCTGCTATCCAGACAGCTGTTCTTTAGAAAGCTAAAAGGAGATAACATTTATAATTGGGACAAAGGAAAAATTTGAAGGACATTCTGTACAATTTTATTTGCTCAGAGACAGACTTGCTGAGATAACTCACTGGCACACCAATCAGCTTAATTCAGGGTTTTAATTAAGGACAGTGTTTTGTTTCAATGTTGTTGGTGTCAGTCTGATGAAGCAGCCTTGCTAACATGAAACCTTGCTGTCACCAGTAGCATACAACTATAGTGTGACAAGACTGGATTCAGAAGACTCAGTTTATCTAGGGCTGGAGAGGTGGCTCAGGGGTTAAGCCTCTGCCTTGCAGGCGGAAGGTCCTGAGTTCAGATCCTAGACCCCACGTATAGACGCCTGGCGGAAGCGGGGGGGGGGGGGGGGGGGGGGACAGGGGGGGTTGGCCTGCGTTTCTGGTCCTGGAGGGCGGAGCCTGTGAATCTCAGGGCAGAGTAAACAAGGAGGAGGTGGAGGAGTCCATGGTGGTTCCCGAATTCGTCCGTGGTTCTACACACACACACACACACACACATACACACACACACGCATGCATGCACAATTGAATAAATAATAATAAAAAAAATTAAAAAAAAAAAAAAAAAAGAAGACTCAGTTTATGTTCCAGTTGACCACCTAATGGCTATGTGTTCTGGGGCAGAGTCCTGAATCTGTTTCCTTATTTACAAAATCAGATCCTGATTCACAAAGATCATTGTGCAAATGAAGGATAATACATAAATAAATGCTGGTAAGGTACAACCTAGAATCCAAATGAAAGATATTTAAATGTTTTTCTTTTTTTGTATGTATGTGTATCAGAGGGCAGTGTGTGCCCCTGTGGAGGACCAAGGGTAACTTTGGGAATCATCCTGGAGTTTGGTCTACCTCCTTTTTCCTTCACTCTGAGATTTCCCAGGCTCTGTCCACCAAGGCCTGAAGGGCAGGCTGCTGGCTGTGGTTTCCGACTGGCATTTTCATATGGGACTTTCTGCTTATGAGGCAGAATCTTAATCCCTGAGCCAACTTCCAGCCCGAAAGAATATTTTTTTGCATATATGGAATTGGTGCTACATTGATGAGACTCTGTCTCAAAAGAATAAAGTGAAAATGATGGAAGATGATATTTGATGTTTCTTCTGTACTCCACAGTGTATGCATACACTTACGTACATGTGCTTGCTTACTCATGCATACAACACCCACATACCATACGCATAAATACTAAAAATAAAAATAAATTAGAATTATATATACTTTTATGAAGTTTTAGCGTATTGTAAGTATCATTTGTTGGGTGTATCTATATATATAAAACATTGTTTTTTGTGGCTCATATTTTACATGGGATCTGTGATCCAAACTCAGGACCTTCTGCTTACTAGACAGAAGCTTAACTATGAGTCATCTGTCCAGCCCTCAAATGCCTTTTCGATGAAATTTTTTTGTTCATATTTTCCATAATCTAAGAAGAGTCATCATACTTTTCAGAAAAAAAGTTTCAGATAATAAATGGCTTTCCTGGAGAAAATAGTGGATAGTGGTAGTTTGTTTCAGTGAACCCTAGCATTAATTTTTTGCTAGAATTTGCAAAATGTAAGCCAGAATGATTTAAATCTTTTTCCATAGTACAGTTTTTCTTTTTTTTAAAAAATTTTTGTTATTATTATGTATTCAATTGTGCTTGTATGTGTGTGCATGTGTGTATGTATATGTGTATGTGTAGAACCATGGACGAATTTGGGAACCATCATGGACGCCTCCATCTCCTCCTTGTTTACTCTGCCCCAGGATTCACAGGCTCCGCCCTACCAGGACCAGAAACGCAGGCTGCCCCTGCTTCCGCCTGGCGTCTATTCGGGTGGTCTAGGATCCAAACTCAGGACCTTCCGCCTGCAAGGCAGAGGCTTAATCCCTGAGCCACCTCTCCAGCCCCCTCCATAGTACAGTTTTTCTAATTGCTATGCAGTATTTTTTCATATGTTCGGATTTATTAGGAAATATGAATTTCATATTTGGGATTTTTAGTGCTTCCAATCTGGATTTATGTAGTAGGCTCAGTTAAATTTCATCAGTTATGTTCCTTTTTTCCTTCTTCTCTCTTCTTTTTCCCCTTTTCTCCCTACTTCCTCCCCTTGTCATTCTTTCTTTTTGGTGATACTGAATATTGATTGGACCCAAGTCCTTATAGGCTAGGCAAGTACTTTCACCCTAAACTATACCCATAGCTCTCAATTTTCTTACATTTTGTGTAATCTTTTTCTTGGTATGTTAGATGCACTATAACTCAGATAGAGGTCAGTGATTATTAAATTGCTTTATGAGTGACCATGGATTTGGAAGTATATAATATATGGAGTGTTTTTATGAGAGAGGAGAGAGAGGGGGGGCATGCACATGTATGCCATGGCGCACAGGTGGAGATTAGAGGATCACTTTCAAGTCTGTTCTCTTCTTCCGCCATGTGGGCTCACAGGGCTTACCAGGTGTGCTGGAAGTGTAGACTACTGCCCTTTCCACCTGTGGAACCTGGGATTTGAACTCAGGACCTTCTGCTTTTGAGTTATCTCTCCAGCCCAAGATTTTTTTTTCTTTTTAAATATTATACCATTTTTTGTGTGTAGGAGCATGTATGTGGTGTGTGCACACGTGTGCATACAAGGAGGTCAGAGGAAGATATCAAATACTCTGTTCTATCTCTCAGCTGTTTTTCCTTGAACAGAGTCTCTTACTGAACTTGGAGTTAAGCTGGTGGCAGAAAGCCAGCCCCAGAGATGTTGATGTCTAGTGGCGCCTGACTTTTTATGTGCATTCTGTGATTTGAGCTCACCTCTGTGCAGCAAAGGCTCTTATTAACAAAACCAACCCAAAAAATAGATCGTTTTATCTCTCATATTCATAGCAAGATAATTTAGGATTTATATAAAATCCTTGAATATAAATTCCTGTGTATCAAAGATTCACAGATTGAATTTAAAAACCCGGAGACTGTGCATTGGGAGATATTGGCAGCAAATATACCAAAATTGGACCAATACAGAGAAGATTAACTTGATCCCTGGGCAAGGATGACTGCAAATTTGTGAAGGTTCCATATTTAACAAACAAACAAATGTGGGAGACCTTAAAGGATTTAGTCTCCTCTACTACAATATAGCAAGATGTGCTTACCTGTGAGCAGTGAGCACTTCACCAGAGCAAGATTTGTACTTATTTTTTTGAGTGAACAAGGTGTGTGGTGGTACATTGAATTTAAAAGATATTTATAGTTCTGTATCCAGATTTGTAGCTTTCACATAGCTATGTTAATTTCATTTCCTCCTTAAATCTCTTCTGCCAAAATCTGTGATAACATAAAAGAATGTGTTTAGAAGTTTGATTTTTGTTTACTTTTTTAAAAGAGAAGCATTTTTTTGTAAACTTAGATATCTGTCCGTTATCTATCATCTATCTATCTATCTATCTATCTATCTATCTATCTATCTATCTATCTATCTATCTATCTATCTATCTATCTATCTAATCTATCTATCTATCTTGTGTGTGTGTGTGTGTGTGTGTGTGTATGTGTATGAATGAGAGGACCAAGGGCAACTTTGGCAATCATCCTGGATTGTTTCTACCTTCTTTTCTTTTGCTCTGGGATTTTCCAGGCTCTGCCTACTAGGGCAGAAGTGCAGACTACTGCCTGGTGTTTTTACATGGGACCTGGGATCCGAACTTAGGACTTCCTGCTTGGGAGGCAGAATGTTAACCCTGAGCTATCTTTCCAGCCCCTATCAAGAAATTTTATAAGACTCTAGTGAGACAAGTGTAGTTTTTCCCTATGTATCAAACAGAAAGGTTTATTGGAGAAGAATGGAAGGTCACTGATCTATTCTGTCTTTATTGTGAGTAAGCAGTAAATAATAGTTATCACTGTAATTTTTCTCAGTGAAATTTTCAAGTGGATCCATAGGAAGAGTTTAATTCTTTTATTTTTATTTTTACTCTATCTATCTATCTATCTATCTATCTATCTATCTATCTATCTATCTATCTATCTATCTATCTATCATACTCATACAAGCTTAATAAGTACCCTGGTCCCCTCCCTCCCTTCACCCCTCCCCAGATCCCCTTGCTCCCTCCCCCCTTTTCCCTTTCCTTCCCCCCTTCCCTAACTCTTTTATTTTTAATTTTTTAAAAAAAATTAAATTTATTTTGGGTGCGTAGGGAGGGTCAGCGGATGGGTCACAGCATGCATGCAGAAGTTAGGGGATGTGTGTGTGTGTGTGTGTGTGTTTGTGAGTTGTTTCTGCTACGTGGACTCCAGGGATTGACCTCCTCTCATGGACTTGGCCATCAATTATCTTTATGGGTTGAGTCATCTTGCTAATCCCTCACAGTGCTCTTTAAAAATCTGTGTGTGGGCTTAGGTGTGTATGTGCCAGTGCACACGTGGATGTCAACCTGGAATGTACTATGCATTTGCCTGCTAATTTCCTTTTAAGCTTTTTTGCTTAGTTAAACTCTTGAGTTAGTCAAATAGATAATGCTACTTTTATTTTTGGTTAGAAGGCTCAAATATCTAAAGCCAGAAGATGAGATTGTAATGCAAGAAGGCAGTGGCTTGATCCATTACCTGTGACTTTCTTACGTTTGGTGTAATGAGAGATTATCAGTGTGCATCATGATCAGGTTACTGCCTGCAGCAGAACAATTCTACAAGCTATTTTAGTTTTAGACTTAAGAATAGGTACTTTCTTCTTTGTTCTTTTTTTTTTTTAACTTTATTTTGTGTGTATGTATGTGTATCAGAGGACACTGCATGTCCCTGTGGAGGACCAAGGGTGACTTCGGAAATCATCCTGGATTACTTCTACCTCCTTCTTGCTTCACTTTGGGGTTTCCCAGGCTCTGCCCACCAGAACCAGAAGTGTAGGCCATCGCCATTTCCACCTGATGTTTTTTTCTTTTTTTTTTTTTTAAAGTATTTTTTAATTATTATTTATTCAATTGTGCATGTGTATGTATGTATGTATGTGCGCGCGTGTGTGTCTCTGTGTGTGTAGAACCACGGACGAATTCGGGAACCACCCCGGGATTCACAGGCTCCGCCCTACCAGGACCAGAAGCGCAGGCCGCCCCCGCTTCCGCCCGGCATCTATACGTGGGATCTGGGATCCAAACTCAGGACCTTCTGCCTGCAAGGCAGAGGCTTAACCCCTGAGCCACCTCTCCAGCCCCACCTGATGTTTTTTTCATGGGACCTGGGATTTGAACTCAGGACTTTATGCTTGTGAGGCAGAGTAACCCCTGAGTCATCTCTCCAGCTTGGCCATCTGGCATTTTTTACATGGGGTCTGGGATTCTAATGCAGGACCTTCTGCTTACAAGGCAGAGAGGCCTTGCACTTGAGCCCTGAACTACTTCTCCAGCCTTGGAATATAGCTTTCCGAAATTCTCCCTTTCAACCAAGATTGAACTCAGGCCTCTGGATTTTTGCACACAGGTGCTTTTATCCACTGCCAATCCAGAGCTGCCATTTTAAAAAACTTAATGTGTGTGTGTGTGTGTGTGTGTGTGTGTGTGTGCGTGCGTACATATGCCATGATACACATGTTGGAAGACAGCTTTGTGGAGTTCTTTCCTTCCACCTTTTATGTGGACTTCAGGTCTTCTAGTCTTGTCAGACTTGTGCCTTTACCTGCGTAGTCCAGAGCTAGCAATTTTGAAATGCAAATGTAAAGCAAATGAGCACTAATGACCAGGCTTTACTAGCAGTTTCTTTTTGTTGACAAGTTCAACCAAAGTTCAAGAAACATCATCATCTGAATTTATTTCTGAAATGACTACAGCAAACATCAGTTGAGAGAAAAATAAAATGAGAAAACATTAGAATACCTATTTCCAGGGAGTTGGGTTTACTCATGAGTTTAAGTATTGAAAGCTTGAGAGCCAGTGAGCTAGCTTAGCAGGTAAAATGTACCTTTATGAAAGTCTACCTTTCATACCTAGCCCATATGGCAAAAGGAGAGAACTGGCTTCTGATAGTTTTCTAATTTCCATCCATGGATGCCATCTGCCTCCCTGTATTTCTCTCTTGTGCAAAATAAATGATAAAAAAATGTTAAAAAAAAAGTAAAAGAATTCCAGGCCAGATTCTTCCACAAACACACTTCAGAAATCGGAGTTTATTTTTTAAAAAATAATTTCTTTTTTTTTTTGTAATCCATGCACACAGTTCAAACATCAAACAAAAGGAAAGGCTTAAGAAAAAATAAAAGAATTAATGATTTGAGGGCTTGGAATTGTAGTTCAGTGAAAGGGTAATTTGTCTAATATGCTCCAGGCACTGCCACTCAAATACACACACACACACACACACACACACACACACACACACACACACACACAAATTAATGAAGGTTAGTGAATTTAATTTATATGCTGTGTATTGTCATTATATAAACTTGTTATAAATTTAGTTTCCTTTTCAAAGTTGAGCCTATTTCCATGTCAGAATATTATTTGTTTTCTCAGCTTGACAGTGTCTGCCCCCCCCTTTTCTTTCTTTCCATTCCCTTCCCTTCTCCTTCCCTTCCCTTTCTTTTTTCTTCGTCTGGCCTGGAACTTGATATGTAGATCAAGCTGCCCTCATTCTTGGCTCTGCCTTTCTGCTGCTGTCTTCTGAGTGCTGACTGGGATTTATGGACATGAGCCACTTGTAGTCTTTAAAATAGTAACTGTCTTCTAGTCAGGAGTGGTGATCCATATTATAATCCCAACACTTGGGAGGTAGATTCAGAAGGCTCTCGTTTGATGTAGGCTCTTAAAGTGCTCCTGTTGTAAGGGTGAGGACTTGAGTTCTTTTTTTCTTTTTTAAATTATTTATTCGATTGTGCATGTGTGGCGTGTGCGTGTGTGCGTGTGTGTAGAACCATGGGCGAATTCGGGAACCACCATGGACTGCCTCCACCTCGTCCTTGTTTACTCTGCCCCAGGATTCACAGGCTCCGCCCTACCAGGACCAGAAATGCAGGGCGCCCCAGCTTCCGTCCAGCGTCTATATGTGGGGTCTAGGATCTGAACTCAGGACCTTCTGCCTGCAAGGCAGAGGCTTAACCCCTGAGCCACCTCTCCAGCCCCCATAGGACTTGAGTTCTATCTTCAGAACCCACGTAAAGAAGCTGGGTATGCATCTCTCAAATTTATAATCCCAGCACTGGAGAAATAGACAGAGTGCCTAGGCAGCCAGTCTGGCTTATTTGGTGAGCTCCAAGCCAATGAAAGCACTGCAAAAAGCATGGTAAATAGAATTTGAAAGCATTCACCTGTGGCTTATCTCTGGCATCAACATGTAGGGAGACATGTATACTTACACACACACATAACCAAATAAATGCATGCACATAGACACAAAAGAAAGACATCTCCCCCCAAATAAAGATAGTTCTCTTCTAATGCTTTATAAGTTAGGTACATTGGACCAGATCCCTTTAAACATGAACTTCCTCCTCACCCTGCTTGGCCTTTCACAACCTTCTCTAGGCCGCCAAAGCTCTTTCCTCACTCCTGAAAAAGGACTAGGGTTTTTTTTTGCTTTTATTCCCTTCATTAATGGCTTTAATCAGACTTGTTTGAGAAGAGAAAAAGAATCAGATTTTATTTTTAGAGAAGTAATTGGTGCCAATATGGAGAATTGACCGAGAGACTCAGAATTTTGCTAAGTGATTTGTGTGGTCTGATGTGATGGCGCACACTTGTGATCCCAGTACTTGGGAAGTGGAAGTAAGAGATTGGGAATTCAAGACTGTTGGACTGGGGAAATGGCTCAGTAGGTAAGGTGCCAGCTTATAAGCCTGGTGACAGAGTTTCGTCCCCAAGTAGACCATATGATAGAAAACTGACTTTTGAAAGTTCTCCTCTGACTTCCACTCATTCATCATGACTTACATGCACATATTCTCTCTCTTCTTTTTTTCTCTCTGTCTCTTTCAAACAAATACATTTTTTTAAAAAGTAATTCAAGATTATTCTCAGGTATATAGTGAATTTGAATCTAGGCTGGGTTACATGCGACCCTGTCTCCAAGGAGAGGAGACAGGAGGGAAGAGAGAGTGGAAGTTTGAATCAATCAGATTGGGATGAGTAGAGGAAAGGAAGCACTGATAATCATGTTAATGTGATTAATTGTAGAGGTTGTCATTTACTAGCATTTGGTTCCTGCTAGAAATAATCAGTAGTCTCCAGGGATCATCTGATTTAACCTTTGTGGAAATGTCATGATTGCAAGTATTAGCATTTTTTATTTTATAGATAAGGCAGCAGTGATAGAAAGATTATATACCCAGATTCACCTAGTTTGACAGGGAAAGCCAGAATGAGACGTTGAGTAGTCTGATTCTAGAACCTGTACTTGAGCACTAGATTAGTTTGGGAGCTTTACTTTTGTATCTGTTAGTAGTGAAAGTGCTGCCCTCTGCAGTAATGTGCATCACTTGAAGTGGTCAAAAACAGTAAACAGTAGTGTTCCTTATTTATGTGCTTCAAGTGACCACAAATGCTTGGTTAATTAGATTACCTAAAAGAACCTTTTAAGTCCTGTGATCTATGATTTGTTGTACAAGGGAGTCTTTGCTTTGAGTTCTAATACGTATAAATTTCCCACAGCATGATTAAGCCAAGCTGTATAGTACCAATCCCTAGCTAAATGGTTCACATTACAAATGAACTCTGGTTTATTGCATGCAGTGCCAAATTCACTGCTAGTTTTTCTGTTCACAAATCACTACATAGTTAACAGATGTACCTCAGTACCATGACCCTCATGGTGCTTTGGTGGGGTAACACAAGAATGAAGAAAAAGACACAAAATATAGAAAAAAAGGTGGAATCTGGTGGTCTGCACAGATCCTAATGAGGATTATCAGCAGTCACAAATGGTTATTATGTATAGACAAACTAAATAAACACTGAATCGGTAGGTGCCAAGGGTATGGAAAAGCGGGGAGACTGGATTTCTATGCAACCTGCAATGCACCCTGAAGAGAAGTCAAAAGTAGGCATAAGCAATCTTATGTGTAAGAAATGAAGCAGACAGAACTCTGATAAAGTCACGTCTTCCTCCAGCTTAGAAGAAGGCTGACCTTACCAAGGTCATACTTCCTTGCCACAACTTTGGGGGAGGCTGGCTTTGCCAGACCACAACTTCCTGCTGCAGCATTGCTGGTCCAAAATCTATTTTATGATAAGGCTTTGCCTTCTACATTGTAGCTTTCTTCACACATCAGGTTCTGTGACAGTCTCACTTTTGTCAGCATTTGTCTGTGACTGATCACTGTGTCTCTGTTACCTAGTTCATGAACAGGCAGCAAAACATACAGATGTATTATTTCCTTGTTTTCCATTGCTAAACCCATGTTACAAACATGGGTAATTGAAAGAAAGAATTGATTGATATAGAGTACCATGCCTGGTTTCTAATACTTAATAAAAACAGAAACAATACATAGAAATATTAAAAAAAATTTTTTTTGTGTATGCACATGTACACATGTGTGTTTCACAACATGTGAACCAACAGAGAACCAACTCTCAGTAGTTGGTTCTCTGCTTTCATTATGTAGATTCCTGAAGATAAACTTAGTCATCAGGCTGGAAGCAAAAATCACTGTTCATGATTTCAACCTGCATCATCACTTTTATAGGCTCACTTGTTGTGCAAAATTATTTTGTTTTTGGCTTTTTCATTAGGCTGTCTAGTGCTCTTTAATGGACTTGATTTAAAACCTTTAAGGAATGGGCAGTGGTGGAGCATGCCCGTAATGCCAAAGGCCAGAGAATTGATGTAAATTTGAGGCAAGCCTGGTAAAAGTAGTAGTGAGTTCTAGGGCAACTTGGGCTATAGAGTGAGGGCCCTATCTTAGAAATACAAAATAAATAACAACAAAAATCTTAAGGAACCAGAGTTTTATTACTGGCTTTAATGTAAGTACTGGAGGCTTGTATGGTGCTCTTAGGATAGCTTTGTTTCAGCGATGACTTTCAATCATTTGGGCCTGATTTTGAACTGTTAATTATCATTTCTGAACTGGAATTCTCTTGTACGTAGGAGTTCCAAACTGATGACTACATATATCACTTGTATGGTAAATGTGACTGATATTCAAAAGCCCTTTCAGTTAGAAAGTATGAATGACTTAGCAACAGAAATGCCTTTCATTCATATGATTCTTCCATCATCTTGCTAAGAGCTGTAGTTGGGAAGAACAGTTAGATTTTAGGTTACCAAATTGCTTTGGACAGAGTCTATGAAAGGATTGTTGAGCTAAACAGTTTTTAGATAAAAGATCAGTCTGTTCTTGAAGGTCTGACAAGATGGTGTGTCTGGTCTGTGTGTGTGTGTGTGTGTGTGTGTGTGTGTGTGTGTGTGTGTGTGCCTATGGAAGCCCAAGGGTGACTTTGGGGAGGGATTGTGGTCTTTGCTTTGTTTTGGAGTTTCCCAGACTCCGCCTTCCATGGCCAGAAGTACAGACTGCTGCCATTTCTGCCTGGTGTTTTTACATGGGATCCTGGAACCCAGCTGCATTCAGGATCTTCTACTTGTGAGGCACTGGGTTCCATTCCCAACACAACAATGCTGACCACCTCCTGAGAACATGTATTACATGTATTACTCTCCAGAAAAGGTGAAACATTAAGTGTAAGAACCACAATTCTGAGGACAGGGGTGGAGAGAGCAGGGATAATTATTGCTCAATATGCTTGTAAAACTAGGAAAAAAATAATTTTTTTAATTAAAAAAAAAAAAGAACCACGGTTTCTATTTTCTGACAGGGAATTGCCCAGGATATTATAAAATCCTCATGGTATGTGCCCATACACACAAACAGTAGTTCTGTAGACTAGTTAATTCATGGTCCTATTCTAGTCTGCAAAAGAAAAATCAAGACTTCAAATAGAGTGCTCATTCAGACAAAATTGTAACTGAAAGCACTCAGAATAAAAAAAAATAATCACACTATAGGTACCAAAATAATCAATAGTTTTTCAAATTTTTTAAAAAAATGGAGGGGAGGAGGGGCTAGAGAGGCCTCTGCCTCACAAGTAGATCTTTTTTTTTTTCCCATATAGCTAAGAAACCAGGGTAGACTTAATATTTGGACAAGAATTTGAGGTCTTTTCTTTTTTTGAGCTTTTCTTTTTTTTTGTTGTTTTTTTTATTTGAGCTTTTCTTTTTAATTGACACAATAATGATTTTTCTTTAGCATTAAACATTTCTAAAAGTTTATTCATTTAAAGCCTAACACCAAAGAAAGGAGAAAACTGTAAAAAAGATGATTTTTAAAACTGCTCATTTTGTGAGCTGGTTTTTCCTCTATGATTTCTTCCTTGCCAAAGCAGTAAAAATAGATCTGGTTTCCTGGGTTATCACAGCTTGTAACAAAAGGCTTTTTGATAAAGTTGAGCAGTTGAGTGAGTAGGATGAGATCATTCCTCCCTAAGTAGTGTGCAATTTCCTAAGTGTTTGTTGGGACAAAAACTTGTCTGAAGGGCTCACCACACAATAGGCCTGACTTTGTGGTTATGTTTAGGGTAATGGTGTGAGTTTTCTGTGTGATTGAATACTACTGATATGTAGGGAAGGTGAAAGGTGCTTGGCTCAATATCTGTGTACTCTGACTGGCCACGTGGAGAAAGAGATTGATATGATAAAGGTGCTCAGCACACACCTTGGAACCTGGGTGGAACCTGAGCTCAGGCTATCACATCTTAAGATGTGACCGATTAGTGAAAACCAAGTAGCTCCTCTACATTTAGTATACTGCTAATTAAATGCTAGTAAAGGACAGTTTGGTTAACAAATGCTTGATATCATAAAATTGTATATTTTAAAAAGTTAAGTTAATGTATTGTATATAAATTCCTAAAAGAATAAAAAGAAAAGAAAGGATGTATATACATGTATATGAAAAATTAGTAGAGGAGATCAAATTTTCCAAACACAAAATGCTTATCCTGGGCTAGCGAAATAGCTCAGTGGGCAAAACACCTTCTGTCAAGCCGGGGGATCAGATTCGATCCACAGGATCAAACAGAAGAACTGACTTCTGAAAGTCGTCCTTCGATCTGCACTTGTGTGCAGTGGCGCGCATGTGCGTGCCTTCTCGGGTAAAATAAAAAGATATTCTCATTTACAAATACTATATAAATGTATTAAAGTGGTATACTATATGCCAGAATTATTATTGTTAATAAAAATTTAAAATTTAAAAACTCAAGATGAAAATGTTTATTTTCTTGATTTGATCATTACTGTGTATGTATGTGCTAAATTATATTATACCATGATATTTTATAATGAAATTAATTAAAAACTAAAAATGGTAAATTAAATGTTATAAAAGTTCATCTCAAAATCAAATTACTCAAATCAAATTACTGTAAAGACAAATAGGAAGAAAAATCAATATGTTCATTTTTCTATTTGTACAAAATTGAAGTTAGCACTTCAGAGTCTTAAATAAGTTTTTGATTTTCACATCATATGTACTGACTGTAGTTGCATAATGCAGAAACTAGTAGTCAAATAGACAAAAGACTATATGAAAGAATAGCTGTTTGAACTATTTCAGATAGGAAGTGTATCTAGACTATCTTTTTGACCTCAGAGAAAACTAAAGCATTCTTAACATAGCCGTTGATTAACATTCTACTGCTACCTTACCTTGTTCCATGATTGTGATAGACAGAAAGGAAATTCTGATTCTAGCTGAGAATTGAAGTACCTTTTTCTCTTTATTTTTTTTTCTCTCTAGCTAACCACATATTAACTGAAAAAATATCTGAGATAATCATTTTACGAGAAGGAAAGGTTTCTTTTGACTCACAATGTATCATTCAATGGCCACTTGGTTCTCTTGCTTTGGGATTATGGTGGCACAGCACATGCCAGGAATACGTGGTAGAGTAGACCCATTCCTTTTAGGACGACTTAGGAGGAGACAGATGGAGAGAGACTTGCTAGTGTCCTAATATTCCATCCTATGGCATGCTCACAATGATCTAACTTCCTCCCAAGGGGCACTACTGAGTTGATCTGTCCCTCTGGATCTCTGTGAAAGTGGATGCTTTAATGTCGTAACAGAGGTCAAAGGACAGCTGTCGGGAGTCTATTCTCACAAGTTTTCCTCTGACTTATACATGCTTAGATGCATGTATGTGCAGCAAACTAATTATTAATTAATGTAAAAAAGGACATTCATATAGCCAGAAGTAGTGACTTGTAGCTGTAATCCCAGCACTAGAGGCTAGAGGCTCATCGTGAATTTCAGGCCAGTTTGACTATATTATTTGACTATAGTGAGTTAATTATAGGATAACCTGGGCTACAGAGTGAGTGAGATCCTATCTCAAAAAAGAAGTGTGTGTGTGTGTGTGTGTGTGTGTGTGTGTGTGTGTGTGTGCATACATACTGGTAAAAATTAGTTTTATTTGTTAACACAGTGCTTGGCACTTAGTATCGGACAAGCTTTATAAAATCATAGTTATTTTTGGGACAGAGTCTTATGTACATCAGATTGGCCTTCAAGCCATTGAGGATGATCTTGAACCCCCTCTCCCAACACACACACACACACACACACACACACCACCTGAGCTCTGGGATTACAGGCTTGTTGCACTGAAGATTTAATCCTTGGCTCTGTCCATGCTAGGCAAGTGTGCTACCAATTGAGCTACATCCTCAGCCCAGAATTGTATGTTTCATAAATAAATGATTTCTGCCTAGTAGATTGTCAAATTTTGTTGACTTAACAGTCAAACTATAAAAAATTGATGGAAAAAGAATTTTATGGTAACTATTTTCTTTATTTTAAAGTGAGTGGACTTTGTCTAGAACATTATTCAGTCTATGGAAGAGGTAAAGGGGACAGATAGTTTGCTAGTGCTAATCATCTTAAATCTGACTTGAAAGAGAGTGTGGTGGTACAGGCCTGTAAGCTCAGTATTTGTGAGAGGAAGACAGAAGAATCAGAAATTCAAGGCCAGTCTCATATACAGAGTGAGACCCTGTCTTGGCAGCACGAAAACAAATCAATTAGAGTTATAGTCTTTTTTAACCCAAGGGCAATAAATTTCAAGACCCCCCCAGTTCATGCTTCAAATTGCCAGTAGTACCAAACTTTAAATACGATGCTTTTTTCCTATACACATAACTATGATAAGCTTAACCTATAAATTAGGCACAGTAAAAGATGAATAAGAATAGCATAATAAAGAACAGTTATAACAATATGCTATGCTATAATAAAATTGCCATCATAACTACACTTGCATTGATTATTATTAAGTAAATTAAAGTTTACTTAAACATAAGCATTGTGATAACAAGACAATGAATCTAATAACCAAGAGGGTTGCTAAGTGACTAACAGAAGGATAATGGGAACTTAGACAAAAGAATGATTATGTCCCTGGCAGGATGGAACAGGACATCGTGAGATTTCATCATGCTATCAGAACTCGTGAATTATTTCTGCAATTCTCTGCTTAATATTTTCAGATGGTGATAGGCCAAAACAGTGGGAAGTAAAACTATTAATTTAAATTTTTATTATTATTATTTATTCAACCGTGTGCATGTACGTGTGTATGTGCGCGTGTGTGTCTGTGTCTGTGTGTGTGTAGAACCACGGACGAACTCGCGAACCACCATGGACACCTCCACCTCCTTCTGCCCCGGGATTCACAGGCTCCGCCCTACCAGGACCAGAAAGGCAGGCCGCCCCCGCTTCCGCCTGGCGTCTATACGTGGGATCTGGGATCCGAACTCAGGACCTTCCGCCTGCAAGGCAGAGGCTTAACCCCTGAGCCACCTCTCCAGCCCCCAAAACTATTAATTTAAGAGGAACTGTTGTATTAATTTTTTCTTCTGTAGAAAGAAATACATAATTAAAAGCTGTATTTTGCTTTAGTAAGTCTAATGCACATAGTAGTATTTCATAAAATATTCATAGGTATCATCTTCCCATGATTACTTGTACAGTATATTTTATAAATTATCTAGAAAATAGAAAGGCATTAGAAAAGCAATTTATACAAAGTTTAATATAATTTATTAGTCTTTTCTGTTTTTAACAATTTTAATAGTATTTACTGACAAAACAATGTGAAAGCTAGAGTTAATGATAATATATGCAATGGTTATCTTGAGATTTCAATTTTTGTAGAAACTTACTATTTTTGTTGGTTTTGTTTGTTTTCATTTTTTTTTATCTTGATACATAGCCCTGTCTGACTTGAGGTCTTAGGCGTGTGCAATCATGCCAAACTATGGTAGGCTTTTATAAAAACTATCTTGCTGCCTTTTCCTGTCCTCATAATAAATGCTGGAATAATAATTTCTATGTCTAACTGTAACATTGGGCCAAACATGGTGGTATCTGGCCTGTACTCCCAGCTACTTGAATGGTTGAGGCAGAAGAATTGCAAGTTCAAGGGCCTGTTTGGGATGCAGATTGAGTTAAAGTTTAGTTTAGGAAAGTTTGTGAGATACTGTCTCAAAATAATAGATATTGTTCAGTGTACACAGTGCATACCTAGTATCTGTAAGGCCCTGGTATCTTCCCCTCCACCCCACAGTTAAAAAAAAACAAAACAAAAAACTAGATATACTCTATTAGGGTAATTACTGCTACCTTTGAAATACGTGTAGTATTTCTGTTGATTAATCCAAGAAAAATTTTATTTATTTATATTTGTGACAGGATTTACTGTGTAATCCAGCCTGGCTTCAAACTTGCTGTTATTCTTTCCATCTCAGTTTCCTCAGTGCTGGATTGCAGATGTTTGTACAACATTTGGCTTAAGGTTATTTCTTGTTCACATGATAGTCTGATTGTTTGGCTTGTGTCGTGTGTGTGTGTGTGTGTGTGTGTGTGTGTGTGTGTGTGTGTGTGTGTGTGTAGAAGAGCTCATCAGGATCATCCTGGCTTGCTCTGCTTCCTTATTGCTTTGCTCTGGGATTTCCCAGAGCCAGAATTACAGGCTGTCACTGCCATATTTACTTGTTTTTTTTTTTTTTTTTTTTTTCCACATGGGATCTTAGGGTCAGAATTGAGGTCCTTTTGCTTTTGAGGCAAAGGCTTAAATTACTGAGTCATCTCCTCAACCCTTGTTTTTAGTTTTCTTGAGACAGTATTATGTAGCCCAGGCTAGTGCTGAACTTGATTTGTAGCCCAGGTTGCCCTTGAATTCCTTATCCTCCTGCTTTTACTTCTTTAAATTTTTTTTATTATTATTATTTATTCAACTGTGTGTATGTGCGCGCCTCGCATGTGTCTGTGTGTGTGTGTATGTGTGTGTCTGTGTATATGTAGAACCACGGACGAATTCGCAAACCACCATGGACACCTCCACCTCCTTCTGCTCCGGGATTCACAGGCTCCGCCCTACCAGGACCAGAAGCGCAGGCCGCCCCTGCTTCCGTCTGGCGTCTATACGTGGGATCTGGGATCCGAACTCGGGACCTTCCGCCTGCAAGGCGGAGGCTTAACCCCTGAGCCACCTCTCCAGCCCCTGCTTTTACTTCTTGAGTGCTAAGGTTTCATTTATATACTTTCATGCCTGGCTCTATCATACCATTTTTTGTTAATTTCTTTTTATTTGTTCTGTGACAACTTTTATACACATACATAATGCATTCTGAGTACTTTCAGCCCCCACCCTCTATCTCCTTACCAACCCAATCAACCAACATTTGTCTTTATTCATACAGATCTCTCTCCCACATTCATATCTTTTGATGGTTGTTTTGTGACCCACTGAGTTAATGGCCATCTGTGTGGCTATAGGTTTGGAAATGTCTTTGGAGCTTGTTGGACTCACCAGTGGGAATCGCTCTCAGAACCTATCAGCAGAGGAGTCGAGCCCTGTGAGCGCCTCTCATCGACAGCAACTGTTGACGGGGCCAGTTCTATGCGGGCCTAGTGTCGGTAACTGTTGCTACTGTGAGGGCGGAATTAATGCAGTGACTGTGTTATGTCCAGATTGTATGTAGCCTTTCACAGCTCTTCTCCTTGTCTTCTGGCTCTTATATTCTGTCTGCCCTCTTTTTTGCAAAGTTCTCTGAGCCTTAGAGTGGGATAAATGTTTAGGGCTGAGCACTCAAAACTTGTCATTTTCCTCAGCACCTCATATTTACTTTGAGCTCTAAGCTCTTTTTTTACTTGTTTACTTTTTGAATTATTAAAAATGCATTTATTGCAAAAAAATTCTTGTGCTTGAATAAGAAATACAGTAGAATATTGAACATAGCTGACATCAGAGCCACAGTCATTGCCCACCCAGTTCAGTCTTTCTGCCCACTAGCAAAAGAGAGAATAGACAAACCTTATACTGTCTTTTAAAGGTCAGCCCTCAGACTTTCAGACCAAGAGAGAAACACATTCCAATGGGAAGGCAAAGTTCTCTTTGCTTTCTGCCCACTTCAGATTGAAATTGGAGAGTCAGCAAAATTCATTTAGTTGATTTCAGCTGCTTTAAACATCAACTCCATCCTTTTTTTTTTCCTTCCCCATCCCAGGTACATTATATGTATTCTCTTGTACATGGTACAAAGAATGTTCTTTCTCATGAAATGATTCTTTGTTAGTAAGGTCGAGAATTTTCCAAAGTTAAATATTAAATGTATTCTTAAAATATATAACCCAGAATAATGCCACAGTTCAGTTTGAATTATACTTAGATCAGTGTTTTTAATTTTTATTTATTTTTGAGTATATGTGTGTGTGTATCAGAGTGCACTGTGCGTCCATGTAGAAGACCAAAGATAACTTCAGGGATCATTTGGATTTCTTCTACAACCATTTTACTTCACTCTGGGATTTCCCAGACTCCATTCTCTATTTCCACCTGACTTTTTTTGTGTGTGTATGTGTGTGTATATATAAATTTATTTTCATTTATTTTTATTTAGTGCGTGTGTGTGAGAGAGAGGGCACTGTGTGTTCCTGTGGAGGGTTATTTAGAGTTAGGATGTCTTGTTTAGAGTTTACATGATTTAGAAATCATCCCAGATTGCTTCTACCTCTTTTTGCTTTGCTTTGGATTTTCCCAAGCTCCGTCCTCCACTAGGGTTGAAGTGCAGTCTGTCACTGTTTCTGCCTGTTTTTACATGGAAGCTGGGACATAAAATCAGGACTTTCTGCTTTTGAGGTACTCGTAATCTCTGAGCCATCTCTCCATCCCTCCATCTGGCATTTTTAAGTGGGTTCTCAGGTCCTTCTGCTTGCAGGCACAGTCTTAACCCCTGAGCCATTTCTCCAGCCCGGATCAGTATTTTTTTTTAGTGTAAACAAGCCCCTTTCAGTAACTTTCTAGTAGATGATAGGATCTTGTTTAGGGTTCTTTTACCATACTGTCTTAAAGTTATGGGAGTGTGAGACCATACATACTTATAATCACAGGACTTGGAAACCATGTTAAGGAATTTAAAGTTAACTCTGCTAAATGATGAGTTTTCGGCCAACCTAGACTATAAATGAGACCAACAGCATAATTCATGGTATTTATTAGCTCTGGACTTTGGTTCTGACTTTACTTCTAGTAAAACACTTGTCTTCCTGATAATGAAGAACTTGACCTGTTAGGTGTTAATTAGTAGAAAACTTTTTTATTTTCAATGAACCTTTTGTCTTAAATGGGTAAATTAGGGAAATTATTGGTTAATTCAGTTACTCTGAATTGTTGGCGCCCTTCAGAATCATTTTTCTGGTTTTTTTTTTTTTCTCTCCCCCCCTGAGAGTCTGTGTGTATATCAGAAGGCACTGTGTGTCTCTGTGGAGATCCAAGGGTGACTTCAGGAGTCACCCTGGAGTTCTACTTCTCTTTGCTTTGTTCTGGTGTTTCCCAGGCTCTGTCCTCCAGGGCCTGAAGTACAGGCCACCACCATTTCTGCCTGGCTGTTTTACGTGGGATCTGGGATCCAAAATCAGGACCTTTTGCTTGGGATGCAGAGTCTTAACCCCTGAATCATTTCTCTGGCCTTATCCTATCTGGCCTCCCTCCCTCCCTCCCTCCCTCCCTCCCTCCCTCCCTCCCTCCCTCCTTCCCTCCTCCTTCCCTCCTCCTTCCCTCCCTCCTCCTTTCCTCCCTCCCTTCCTTTCTGTGTGTAAGTGTGTCAGGGAGAGAGAGAAAGCCTGTACACTGTAGAAGTCAAAGACAACTTTCTGGAGGTAGTTCTCACATTCTATTTTGTTTTTGAGGTAAAGTCTCTATTCTTGTCCCCAAGGTTCCAGTCAATTCTTAACGATTCTTATGTCTCCACCTCCCCATCTTGTTATGGCAGTGCTAGGATTATAGATTATTTGGTTTGTATGTCTTTTAGGTATCAAACTCAAATGTAGTCATGATGTGGGTTTTTTCTGGGGTCTTGTGGGTGTCCAGGTTCTTGTGTTTTGGAGTTAAAGATTGAAACCAGAACACGGTAGAGGATTAAGGCAGAGTTTATTAAGAGCAGAGAAAGAACAGACATGAATCCACAAGGGGCAAGGGAGCCCTGGAGAACTCATGGACTCTAGGCATGGAATCCATGAGAGATGAGAGAAAAGTCTGACATGGAATCTGTGAGGAATAAGGGAGCTAGAACTCACAGATTCCAGACATGGCGTCCCATGAGGAGCAAAGGAGTCGAAGATGGCTGCCAGGATCACAGTTACTTATAGTCTTTACTATATAGGCGGGTCGGAAAAAGTAGCTTTTCCTCATAGGTTAACTCCAGTTTCTGCTTTTGGTCCTCTTCATCTCATTGGTCTGTTCATATTGGGGCCCAACCCAGTTGATCTTGTGCCTGACCACCTGGTAGGGCATATCTGTAATGGAGAATTATCTCCATATCTTTTCATAAATAGAGAATTGAAGTTTAGAATCTCATATTGGGGCCCAACCCAGTTGATCTTGTGCCTGACCACCTGGTAGGGCATATCTGTAATGGAGAATTATCTCCATATCTTTTCATAAATAGAGAATTGAAGTTTAGAATCAATTCCTCCAGATTAATAGGGTAATAAGAGTAATCCCAGCCCTGGGAAGACTTTTGAAGACCTTTAGTCCCAGCATGGCTGCTTTAAAACTGCCTAAGGCAGGCTGGTACTGCAAGTGTTTTTACTTGTCTAGCCTTTTTTTGGGGGGGTGTTGTTCTTATTTCATACTTTGTTTATGTGTGTGTAGGGGGTGGCACTTGAGTGTGTGCGCCTTTGGAGGCCCAAGGGAATCATCCTGGATTGCTCTACCTCCTCATTGCTTTGCTCTGGGATTTCCCACAGTTGGGACGTCACTCTCTAGGAGTCTGTTTATATCTAGCTTCTTGTGTTTGAAACCGGAACACTCATAGAGGATTAAGGCAGAGTTTATTAGAGGAGAGAAAGAATGGAACTCATGGACTCCAGACATGGAGTGCCAATGAGGGGCAGGTGCCAAAGATGGCTGAAAGGGTTAGGTATATTTATACCCTTACTCAAGGGGGGGATGGCTTTTCCTCATTGGTTAGCTTATATTGGGGCACCACTTAATTGATCTTGAGCCTTACGTTTTGGTAGGGTTTATCTGTAATGGAGAACTAATTGGGGAAGTTAGCGAAGGGTATGTTCCTTCAGGGTAATCCCAGCAGTGGGGGATGGCTTTCCAAAACCTTCAGAGACTGGCCCAGCATGGCTGCTCCAAAACTGCCTAACCAAGCTCTCCCTTTCAGGACGAGACATGCATGCTGCTACCATTTCCGCCTAGTATTTTTCCTTGATATCTGGGAATCTGAATTCAGGTCCTTTTGCTTGCTAGGAAAATGCTTTAATCCTGGAACCAGCCCAGTATTTTCTGTTTTTTGAGATAGACTCATTATGTAATCCATTCTAGCCTGGAATTTACTCTGTAGGCCAGACTGTCCAACTCAGGGCACTCTTCCTACCTCAGTCTCTTGAGATCTAGAATTGTAGAATGTGTCACCAGCTCCTGGCTGGGAATGAAGCCTAGCTGGTAGAAGATAGTTATTCTGGGAATATAAAATATTGTATGATTATTAACATGTGTGAACATAATCCTGTTTATTTTTTTCATTTTCATTAATTTTTCCCACTATTTAAAATGTTAAAAGTATGTTCACAAACTTGAAAGGTTCTGTCTACTTTTATCTTTGCTTGCATTTTTTTTACTGTCCTAAACTGGACGTTCAATATTGCTGTATTTCTAATTTAGGAAAAACATTAAACTGTAAGTTTTTATTCTTTCTTTTTTTTGGTGCTAGGAATTGAATCTGGGGCCTCATGCATGTTTAGCAAATTTTCTACCACTAAGCTAAATTTCTAGTATATAGTATTTCTTTAAGTAGCAAATCATCATCCATGCATGTGGTCCTTATTTTTACAAAGAATATTGGTCTGGGTAATCTGAAATCTAAATTATATAAATTATCTCACAGAAAACTTTTATAATTGAGTTTTCCCCACAGTTCTTGGTTACCAGGCAGTGGCTTACAACTTTAACCATATCGGCAACATAAAAATAATCAAATGGTTCAGCTAAAGAAAAAAAAACCACAGCATTAATATAACTAACATAATATGTAGCCAGGGGTGTCTTAGCATGTGAGCACAGGGGCTAAGATTCTGGTAAACAGACAAGAAGGGAAGACTTTAAAATGATTGGCTTCAGGCCGTTTCTTTGCTTGCATTTTACCTTATTTTTGCTTTTATTCCCTTTCCCCACCTACTTGAAAGCAGCACCCATATGGTATTGTTACGGAAGTGCACTTAAAACCAACTACAGAACACCTCCAGAGTGTTCCTGTGAAGTTCATGCTTTCTCCTTCCTAGCCTGATCAATCCAGTGGCCAGTTTTCAAAGACTCACAGTGTTAGGATGGCTCTTCTCTGGGCAAGCCAGAAAAAGTTGAATGCAGAACAGTAGGTCATACTTAGCAAGAGGAACATACATTTTCTGAGCACCTTTGAGATTTCATGTTTATTTTAACAGGTATCAGGATAAAGTTCCTTTCCTTACTTGATGGAGAGGTTTTTTTTTTTGTTTTTTTTTTGCCTCTGTATCTGTGTGTTTCTGTGTGTATGTGTGTGTGTATGTACGTGTGTGTATGTGTGTGTGTGTATCAGAGAGCACTGTGTGTGCCTATGGAGGCCCAAGAGTGACTTTGGGAATCACCGTGGATTGCTTCTACCTCCTCTTTGCTTTGCTCTGGAGTTTCCCAGGCTCTGCCTTCCAGGGCCAGAAGTGCAAGGCCACCTTTTACATGGGATCCGGGATTTAAAACTCAGGACCTTCTGCTTGTGAGGGGGAATCTTAACCTCTGAGCCATCTCTCCAGCCCAAGAGAGGTATTTTTTCCCCTCTTTTTTTTTTGGAGGGGAAGGTATCAGTGTTTCAACACATATCCTAAGCTGACTTTGAATTCACTGTGCATCTTAGACTTGCTTGGAACTCACATCAATCCAAGTACAGTGTCCACCTGTACCAGCTGAGAGGCGGTGAACAGATTTAGAAAATAAAAAAGCTGAAGAATGAGTAATCTGGGTAATCTGAAATCTAACTCTCCCTAGCACTGTCATCTTAAAATGACAAAATAATTGGGGGGAGGGGCTGGAGAGGTGGCTCAGGGGTTGAGCCTTCGCCTTGGAGGCGAAAGGTCCTGAGTTCGGTTCCCAGATCCCACTGTATAGACGCCAGGCGGAAGCGGGGGCGGCCTGCGCTTCTGGTCCTGTAGGGCGGAGCCTGTGAATCCCGGGGCAGAAGGAGGTGGAGGCGTCCATGGTGGTTCCCGAATTCGTCCGTGGTTCTACACACAGACACACACAGACACACACGCGCACATACACACGCACATGCACACAGTTGAATAAATAATAATAATAAAAAAATTAAAAATTAAAAAAAATAATTGGGGGGAGTAGGAAGAAGGGGGTTACCTATCGAGCTTGTATAACTAGGCAAAATAATAAAATATAATAAAAAAAGACAAAATTATGACTCCCTGGTATATAAGCTGATGCCATAGAAATTTATTTTATTTTTTTGCCATAGAAATTTAATAATTGAATAGTTATAAAAGTTTTAATATTACATAATGATATTTATACAAATGATAGCAGGTCCTCTGAATTAATATTTATTTCCATATTGTATCATACTGTGCTTTCTAAAAGGAGATGGCTACTTTAATACTTGGCCTAATAGAAAGATGACTAACAGAAAACTTATGTCTTTCCTAATTCCAGATAACATGGCAGCTCTAACTTAAGAAATAAGATGAATATTCTTGGTGATGATCTTTCAACCTTGAATCAGCTTATTTTCAATTCTAAAGAGTTTTTGTGGTTTTGGAACCTTTGACTAATTTCAGAGTAGATTTGGTTTTCACTGACTTCACTCATACTATTGGTAGAATCGTCTAGTTAGCCATCCCTTGTTTTGTTGGTGTTGCTCTGTACAAAAAATTTCTAAGGGCAGAGAAAGTATACATATCATTGTATGTATTTCACTGCATATCACTCAGTGTAGTTCTTTATACTTAGAACTTACTAAGTATTTCCAGCTACTTATAGTAAGACATTATATGTTACAATGCAAATGTAGATGATGTGTTAGTTCTGGATTGTGCCAGGAAAACAGATTTTTAAATAGGAATACAGAAAAGGTGATGGCTAATGTCAGTCTTGATTTTTAGACTGGTAAATGCGGAGAGAGAGAAGAGAAAGGCAAGTGTGGAGAGCAATGCGAGGAAAGGTATACAATGGTAATGTGAGTGCATGCTTGTCAAATGGCCCCATGCCATCGGAACTTGGGAAGATTCCACATACAAAGTGGCTGATGTTTGTGGGTAAGGGCTGAGAAACTGGCTCTTGAAGGGATATGTGGCCTTGGTTTCATACTAAAGTGTTTGTATTTATTTATTTGTGTGTTCGTATGCACATTGTGGATGACATTGGAAATCATCCTGGACTGCTTCTACCTACTTTTTGCTTCATTCTGGAGTTTCCCAGGTGTTTTCATGTGGGATCCCCCATCCCAACTCAGGTCCTCTGCCTTGCTGTTTTCGAGAAGTGTCTTAACACCCTCTTTTCCCTCATCCACCTCTCCAGCCCTAGTCCCAACTTTATAAGTGACTTGCTTTCTCATTTCTGTTGCCTATAAAAATGAAGAGATTAAATCATTTGAACTTAAAAGTATTCTTAGAAAGGTGTGTAAGTTGTGCCCTTAAGTGGTTAGAATTGCTTTTGGTTAGGATAAGTGTGTTTTTGGATAGGTACAGGCACATACTAATTAAAAGGTATATTTTAATTAGATAAAGTTTTAAAAATTCTTTTCAGACCTTCAAGAGCTAGGTATAACTGAGAATCTTAATATTCATTTTAGTTTTACTGAGATAAAACTGAATATTCATTCCTAAGGATGGTTACATCAGAAATGTAACTGCTGTGTCATTGTCGTCTCACATTCTGGCCACATAGCCAGACTTTAGCCGGCATGCTGTCTGTATCACATGCTACCAGCGGGAGGTATCTGGTGTAGATCATTACGCCTAGAGAAATAGATTAAATTATTTTGTCAGAAATGTGGCAGGCTGGTACTGGTTTATTGACATAAAATGTATCCAGACAGGACTGAATACAAGTTGCCTGGATAGTTATTGTAAGTAAGCAAGCAAGGCTTTGAATTTTGTGGTGAAAATTTTGTTTTCTTTTTTTTAAATGTGTGTTAGTATTTTGCAGTGTTTTTATATTTAAAGGACAGGGCCCCCTAAAATAGCAGTGGGAAAAGGAACTCTTTGGGAACTAACTGGAATTAAGGTGCGACTTTTTAAAAACTCATATCAGCTATTCCAGTAATCATGGATTCTTCTGTTGGTAATCCTCTGATTAGCAGGAAAAATGTTTGTGAACATTTTTGCTAACTCTGGAAATTCCATCAGTCATTAATGTTCAGCTGTTGTCTTTGCATTGCGAGGGGAGGCATAGGGGTGGAAAGTTAATACTCCTTAGAAGGGTTAAAGTTATTGCTAAGGACAGTCAGGATTTTACTAAGTTGTCTGTTGATATTTGTAACTTTTCTGGGGAGAGGCAGAAGAAATTCAGATTTGCCTAAGTGTTTCGTGGGCCTGCGAATCCAGTAATATGGTAAATGATTTCACTAGAGCTTTGTTAATGATTTGGTTTTACTTAGAATGAAGTAACTTTGTTTATTAAAATTAAGGCTTTGTGGTTAAATTAAGCATCAAATTCACCATAAAACATTGTTTGGTATATCATAGACCTTTAAAAGAAATTCGTTGAAAACCAATGTGGGAGGTAAAGTTAACATACAATTCAGTTCCTGAAATTTCCTAGACAAACTAAAGAAACAACTCATGTTGAATATGAAATCACTATGATGCAGACTGTATTCGACCTGTCAGATTACAAATGAACTCTGGTTCTGGCTGAGACCATGGGTTTCTTCCCAGACAGAGGAACAAATAGTCCATTTTGACAACAATAGTCTCACTGATGCACTAGGGTAACAGTTTAGTGTTGGCTTCACTAAATCCTGACTGTCTTTAGCATTAACTTCAACCCCTCTGAGTAAACCATGAGGAGGGGAAAAGAAAGAAAACCCTAATCCAGATACCTGCACTCTTTGTTTTGTCCATAGTGCCCAGCAGGCACAGAGACAGTTTAACTGAGCAGTATGAGTAGACTTTTTTCTTTTTATACTAATTATTAAAAACTATGAAGTCTCTGACCTCTGCCATGGCATTCATGTATGTACTCACTTTCTTTCTAAAACTCCATCTCTTTCTCAAATAGAAGTTTAAGGAAATTTTTAAAAACTTAAACTTAAGAATAGCAGTGTGTGATTATAGACAAGGTACTCAGTAATTGATGCAGGAGGATCTCTTGAGTACAGACTGGTCTAGAACTTGCTATTCAGGTCCAGGCTGGCCCTGAATTCTCAGTCTTCCTTCCCAGTGCTGGTATTGCAGGCAGGTGCATGCCACCATATCAGTCTAGATTCTATACTTTTAAAGAAGTCTGCAAAGGAATCTTGTTAGAAATTTAGCTAATATTCATAGTGAAATAAATAGTACAGTGCTTCAGAATAAAAGGAGGACATTAAGCTTCAGTCACTGCTGCTTGAAGTATTTTCTTCTTTCACTTTAGCTCCACAGCAGCAGAAATGATGGATCGGAGAGGCCAGAAGCAGCTAATGAGCCATTTGTAAATTAGATTGACAGCTTCTCATTAGACAAATAAGTGCAATTTTCAAACAATTTCCAGCATCTTCAAAAAAAATTGCCCAAAACTAGTGTTTCTTAAACTTATTGGATCATTATTTAATCTGTATAGACTTTGGTCTTTGTTGTACTTTAGTTAGTAATTTCAGAATCTGTAAACCATACAACAGACCAAATGGTTATGACTCAACATGTATTATTGTTTATTATTTATGAGCACAGAGCTATTAATAGTAAATAGTGAAACTGGATGTAGTGGCATTTGCCTGTAATAACAGCACTTACAAAGGATCAGAAGTTCAAGGTCATCCTCAATTATATAGTGAGTCAGGGCCAGCCTGGGCTATGGGATCCTGTGTCTCTCCAAAAAAATTAAAGTGAATAGTGAGACAGTAGTGAAGAAATCAAGCTTTCTGTTCTGTGTTTCATCATGTCATATATTTCCTGTTGCCTTAGTTTACCTGCTTTCAAAACGTTTTTTACAACTAGTTAATTTTTTTAAGTGTGTGTGTGTGTGTGTGTGTGTGTGTGTGTGTGTGTGTGTCAGTGTCAGAGTCAGAGGGCACTGTGAAGTCACCATTGGTGACTTCAGGAATCATCCTGGATTGCTTCTACCTCCTTGCTTTGCTCTGTGCTTCCCAGGCTCCACCCACCCGAAATGCAGACGGCCACTATTTCCACTTGTTTTTTGTTTTTTTTTTTTAACATGGCACCTGGGACTTGAACTCAGGAACTTCTGGTTGTAAGGCAGAGTCTTAACCCCTGAGCATCTCTCTAGCCCACAACTAGTTAATTTTACTTAAGGAAGTGGTTAGAATGAAAAAATCAGGTATTCAAATTGTCGTACTTGAAGAACATGTGTTTGTTCTCTTGTTTTCTGGTTAGATAATATGGGGCTTATTTTCTGAGGGAATGGTATCAGGTCTCTGCTGATGTTAGGCAGAGCAGGTGGAGTTTCTTAAGCTTCAGCCAGATTGGCTCAAGCAGGGAAAAGCGCTGTTATTTGTTTTTGGTTTTTGGTTTTGATTGTGAGCTTAGTTTTTTGTTTCCAAAAAGCTTTTGCCTTTTAGTAAACTGATAGATTATAATTTTGTGATATGTTGATATGTAAGATATTTATACTTATTTACATTGAGGTTCTGAGATGGGGTATGTGCGTGTTTTTAATTTTTGAGACAAGAGTCTTGATAATTGACTAGGCTATTCTTAAACTCATTCTGTTTAGAATTTGTGATCCTGCTCTCTTAGCCTGTGGAGTAGCTGGAATTACAGGCCTGCACCACCAAGTGTAGTTTATTTTTTTAATAAACGAGGTGATGAAATTAAAATGTAGGTAGTTCACAGAATAGATACCTGAGGAATTAACACTGTCATTTTACAGATTAGGGAACTTGCCCCCACAAGTGACTCAAGACTAGGGTGTCAGATTAAACCAGTATCTCCATACCTAGCTTTCAATTCTCTTGCATCCTATTCACAAAGCCATTTAAAAATGTTAACTTCATTATCTATATAGATGCAAGAATAAATGATCAATGAGAATTTTTTTCTTTTTTGAGTTTGTGTGTATATGTGTGGGTACACACATGTGCACTTTATTATTAAGGTAGAATCTCTCAGTTAAACACTGAGCCAAGTGGATGAAATTTATTTCTAGCCCAAGATATTTTTTTTAAGTAGGTACTTGTCACTCACAAAGATAGGATGGTACTTTAGTTTTTATTTTTAAGGTTTGAATAAGTCTGTGCTTGAACCAGCCTCAGTGTCCTGAGAGATGATATTATCAGTATACTCTACCAAGCCCAACTAATGATAAGTTTTTTTCAATCTTTCTGAGATTCAGATTTGAAAACAATACTGTTGTATCTTTCTTTCCATAAAATATGCAATAATATTGAAGGCAAAACATTTTTTAATAAATAATTTCATTTTCTGTGAGATAAAATTCAATGTCTTATAGACCAGAACACTTGCAGAAACAATTTAACAAATCTATAGAATACTTAATCTATTGTATTTGTACATGTTTTGGAATAGAATAACTGGAAAATTGGGTAATTTCTTAAATTTTCTGAATGCTAAATTGAAGTTAGTACTTCACTTCTAACACACTACTGCTTTGCCTTACAGAATCATTTTCCATAAGTAGCCTTTGTGTGTGTGCATGTGTATTTTGAAAATAAGCCCTCTACATATACATAGCCAAGCTGTCCTGGAAGTTACAGTTCTTCTGTCCCACCCTCCTAGTGTTGGTTATGAGTTCATCTAGCCCAATAGCTACATCTCAATAGTTTAGCTGTTCTTTACATATGTAAATAGAAGTATGATTTAAGACATGCACACAAGTGTGTTGGCACCTATCTGTAATCATAGATCTTTCTTCCTTAGCTCCCAAATGCTGAGATTATAGATGTGTGCCACCATGCTCTGGCCCTTTACAATTCTTAGTACCATAGGCGCTTCCAAAGACTAACTGTTAGTTAACAGTTCTTATAGGTCGAAGAAGGAAAAGCAAGCTTGACTGTTAGTGACAGCGTGGGAAGCAGAGGTGGAATAGAGCAGAGTAGTTTCAAGGCCAGGCATGGGCTACAAGGAAAAACTGCCTCAAAGAAGGGGGGCAGGAAGGCACTGGAGAGATGGCCCAGAGGATAAGACTCTGTCTTGCAAGCAGAAGGTCCTGAGTTCCGATCCCAGGTCCCATGTAAAAATGCTGAGCGGAAATGGGTGAAGCCTGGACCTAGTGGGTGAAGCCTGGGACGTCCCAGAGTGAAGCAAGGAGAAGGTAGAAGTATTCAGGATAATTCTTGGTCACCCTAGGTCCTCCACAGGACGCACAGTGCTCTCTGATACACACACACACACACACACACACACACACACACACGAAATAAATAAAAAAATTTTTAAAGTGTACACGAAAGAAATTTCATTTCAAAGTCTGTATGAATTCATTGTTTAAGTTGGGCATACTGAATCATATTTATGATTTCAGCACTTGAGAGACTGGCACAGAAGGATTGCTGTGAGTTCTGTGCCAGCCTGGGTCACAGTATGAAACTTTGTTCCTGCAATAATTAATTAATTATATGTTTAATGTCTTTCCAAATCTCGTTTGCCTTATATGATATAAAGACTGTAATTAGCATTTTCCCAAGTCTTATTCAGTTAAAGATAAACAAACCCTTTTTTTCTGCTGAAGCACTTGCCTAGAAGTAGATCTTGTTCCCGAGGTTAATTCTTCCTGGTACTCTTTTTAATTTTTTTTATTCAATTGTGCGTGTGTGCGTGTGTGCGTGTGTGCGTGTGTGCGTGTGTGCGTGTGTGCGTGTGTGTGTGTGTGTGTGTGTGTGTGTGTGTGTAGAACCACGGGTGAATTCAGGAACCACCATGGACCGCCTCCACCTCCTCCTTGTTTACTCTGCCCCGGGATTCACAGGCTCCACCTGGCGTCTATACATGGGGTCTAGGATCCGAACTCAGGACCTTCTGCCTGCAAGGCAGAGGCTTAACCCCTGAGCCCCCCTGGTACTCTTTTTAGTAGAATTTAGTGTTCACTGATAGTCATGCTGTGCTTAAGCCTTTGCACTACCACTTGGACTGTCTAAATTTAAAACAGAGCAAAGGCTGGGCATGGAGTGGCATGTACCCCTAACACTAGCACTAGGGGATGGGAAAGAGAATAAGGAATTCAGGGCCAGCTACACGCCAGTTAGAGGTCAGCCTGGCCTACATGAGACTTAAAAAGCACAATCTCAGGGCTGGTAAGGCAGCTCAGCTGATAAGGCACCTGCTAGGCATCCTGTGACTTGAATTCAATCCCTAGGTAAAAGGAAAGAATTGACTTCTGAAAATTGTCCTCTGACCTCCACTCATGTGTCATGGCATGCATGATATCCTCCTCCCATCAATGAATAAACAAACAAATTCCACCATGGCAACAACAACAATAATTTTTAAAAAAGTCTTTTAGGCGTCAGATTTAGTATCAGCAGTAGGAAAGCTTCTGAGTTTTTAGGGACATTTGCTTTATATATGTTTTGCAATGTAGGTGATATCAGTAATAAGTGAAAAAGTTCTCTGACTTTCATATTTAGGAAGACTAGTATTAAGTAGGAGGACAGATGAAAGCAGAATGACTATTTCTTGCTGTTTATTTCTTTTTCCTAATTGCTGGGGAGAGGAGGATAATGAAGAGTTGGAAAGGGAAACAACCTGTGGATGGCTTGAATTGTAGTAACTTTAGTTTTTTAAAGTACATTAGGCGAAGAAGGCTCAGTGAGTAAAGTGCTTGTCCTGCAGACATGAGGATCAAAGATGAGATCCCAGTGCTAATATGCAAATGGTAGGTGTAGCAGTATCAACTATACTCCAGCATTTCAGGGGAGTGTGGGGAAGTGGATCTCCAGAGTTCAGTGACCAACTGGCCTTGCCATTGATCGGCTCCAAGTCCAGTGAGAGACCCTCTCTCAAGAAATAAGGTGGAAAGGGACTGAGGAGCACACTCAGGGTCCACGTCTGGTTGTACACACATGTGCACACAAACAAATACAATGTGGGTTGGGACAAGACTTTTTTTTAGTTTTTTTTTTTATCATGTATTATACATAATAATGTGTTTCATTACATGTTCATATCAATGGGTTTCATTGGTATGTATTTTGATCATATATCCACATTTTTGCCCTTCTGCCTCATTTCTGCTTCTGCTAATCCCCCTTTACTTCCCAACTAGTCCTTCTACTTTCCTGTGTTTTTGATTTTTGGGTGACCCAATGGATTTAATTGATTACTTAGAGGAGCGCGGGGTGATGAACTATTTACAGGAGCATGGACAACTTACGCAGCGGCTAAACCACTGAAGAAACTGTCTCCCTTCTGTAGCATCTATTAACTGCCTGTTAAGTCCTCAAAGAGAGGATGGAGCATCATGTACGTTGACAGGCCTGTGACAGGGTTTCACAGCACTCCACCCTTTCCTCTGGTTCTTGCACTCTTTCCGTTCTCTCTTCCCAATGCTCCTTGAGCTTCAGCATGGGTAATAGATATGCTTCATTTAATACTCAGCATTTACTAGTCACTTATTCTCAGAACTTTGGCGGGTTATAAGTCTCTGTATTAAACCATCACCCACTGCAGAAAGAATCAGTGCTAATTTATGGGTATACATGTAAATATTTGGAAGGCATAATTCTATCCATTAGCAAAGCAATAGCATGAGCTTCTCCATTTAGGGGATGAGACCTCACCTGCCAATAGTCTTTTGACTAGATTTTATAGTACTGGTGAATTACCTCCCGCTGAATTGGGCCTCAAATCCAACTGAAAGTGGTTAGATATCCCTCATAGCAGTACAGACACTTTGTACCAATGGGTACATCATGACTGGCAGATCAGAAGTGTATCCTGAGGAAGACTCTGGTGATTATTCTCTCTGCAGCAGGAATAGCTCAGTTCCAACTTGATTTCTGCGTGACCTGCAACCAAAAGTATGTGGTATCTTTGCAATAGGGTCTTACCATTTAGTTCTGGTGGGCATCCAACCACAGTAGCAATGACTTACATTGTTTTGGAGGCTTAAGGGGCCTTTCTGGCCATCAGCTCATTAAGAAGTAGTCCATCCCTGGCACTGAGATTTTTATATAATAACGTTAAGACTTCTGGGAATGACTTTACATTTATCCACACAGGGTACCTCTATTTAAGCTCTTTTTTATTTTTTTGTTATCATTATTACTATTTTTTTTTTATTTAGCTTACAAAGTAGCAGGCTTTTTTCTTTCTTTTTTTTTCTTTTTTTATTTATTTATTCAATTGTGCGTGTATGTGTATGTGTGTGTATGTGTGTGTGTGTGTAGAACCACGGGCGAATTCGGGAACCACCATGGACCTCCTCCTCCTCCTCCTTGTTTACTCTGCCCTGGGATTCACAGGCTCCGCCCTACCAGGACCAGAAACGCAGGCCACCCCCGCTTCCGCCCAGCGTCTGTACATGGGGTCTAGGATCCGAACTCAGGACCTTCCGCCTGCAAGGCAGAGGCTTAACCCCTGAGCCACCTCCCCAGCCCCAGCAGGCTTTTTTCATACATGCTTAGTTTTGGTGTTTCCTTTCTCCCCCATCCTCTTTTTTGATACTTAAGAAATACGAGTTTATCATATTTATGAGCTGAAGGCTTGGTGGCTAAGGGAACCATAGTTTAGCCTTGAGATGGGAGAGCATTAGAACAGAAGAGATAGTGGGAGGAAGTCTGAAGGAGTCCCAGGTGGGGGAGAGAGAAGCCTCCCTCCTTTTTTTCCACACTTACGGAATACTTCACGACTTTGTGTCTCTTGCCAGGAGCCATGCCAATCTCTACATCGGTCCAGTTTCAGTATATGTGCTGCTGAAGTGAGCACTTTCCCTGAACTCTAGCCTATACCCCGAGCGTTGGGTTTTAAGTATTGTGCCAATATTCCTGTTTTTTTTTTCCTATGCTAGGGAACTTGTTCGTGCCAGGCAAATACTACCAACAGAGCCATATCCCCAACTTTCCTCCTGTCTTTTGATTGGTCTACTGTTAGCTATATCCCTAACTTTGTTGGAGGGAAGAATAAATTTCTAGGCAAACACAAACGGAAGCCATACAATTAAGGTTATTGTTCAATTTGCATTTGCCTACCAATCTGTGACTTCTATGTCCATTTATTCTTGTGAGTCTCTTGAAATTTTTATTAAATTAAATTCTGTGGAAGCAGGGTTATACCTTTATATTCTAAATTTTTTTTTTCATTTATTCAACTGTGTGCATGTGTGTGTGTGCGTCTGTGTGTGTGTGTGTGTGTAGAACCACGGACGAATTCGTGAACCACCATGGACGCCTCCCCTTCTGCCCCGGGATTCACAGGCTCCGCCCTACCAGGACCAGAAGCGCAGGCCGCCCCTGCTTCCGCCTGGCGTCTATACGTGGGATCTGGGATCCGAACTCAGGACCTTCCGCCCGCAAGGCGGAGGCTTAACCCCTGAGCCACCTCTCCAGCCCGCCTTTATATTCTATAAGTACTAGGTGTTCAATTTACAGCAAGCTTTTTGGATCTTTTTTCTTTTTAGGACAAATAAGCAAGGTTTTATTGAGGAGTAGCAGCTCTATGCAGTGGGAAAAGTCCTGAAAATTGATTGCCCTCCCTCTATCACATTAGTTGCTTGTATTTTCTAACACATTATATACATATACAGTGGTGGTATAGGGGATTAAATGTGGGACCTTAGATATACTAAATAAGTATCTTACCACTGAACTACATCCCTGAACCTCATTTGATACTTCTTAAATGTCAGCTTGTGTTTGAAGATTTATTAAAGTGGAAATACATATGACCTCCGCTAGCTAGTTCATGCTAACAATTTCAATGTTGAGCTTTGATTGACTGAGCTATCCATAAGTATTGATGAAGTAGTATTCAGTCCAAGATAAAGTTCCATATAGAAAACCTTTAGACTTTAATCATTTTCTTGTCAGCAATGCAATCTTTTTTAAATAAGAATATCTAATCTTACCTTTTTTTGGATATTCCTTTAAAAACTATTTTGAGACATGATTTAGGAATGAAGATTAGACATATAGGGTAAGTGAAAAGATATCATTAGACTTGAAGTTAAAAGATCCGATTTGTTTCTTACAAATTTGTTTGAATAAGCTGATTGTGTGTGTGTGTGTGTGTGTGTGTGTGTGTACACGCGCGTGCACACATGCGCGCGCGCGTGTGTGCTCACGTGCCCACACTTTATTTTTCTTAGTAAAAAGAAACTGGGCATGATGGTACATTCTTAGAATCCAAGTACCAAGGTATCTGAGGCAGGAGGACTACTATGCGTTGGAAGCCACCCTGGTCTACATATAGTGAGACCCTGTTTTCAAAAAATAAAATAAGTAGGGTTGGAGAGATGGCTCAGGGGTTAAGACTCTGCCTGGCAAGTAGAAGGTCCTGAGTTCGGATCCTAGATTCCATGTAAAAATGTCGGGGGTGGAAACAGCAGTGGCCTGCATTTCATTCTAGTGGGCAGAGCCTGGAAAATCCCAGAACCAAGCAACAAGGCGTTAGAAGCAATCCAGGATGATTCCCAAAGTCACCCTTTGTCCTCCACAGGGACACATGTGCCCTCTGAGACACACACACACACACACTAAATAAATGAATAAATAAAGTTCAAAAAATAAAATAAATAGAAAAGAAGGAAAAGAACAAAATGGGGCATTTATGTTCTGTACCTACTTAGTGATGAGTAAGGAAAAGTCTGTGTGATGCTCATCTTGAATAAGACGGTTTCTGAGTTTTTTATTTTATCATCATTCAAGTAAAAAAAACCCTGTCTGGCTCTTAAATGTGAGATTTTGGGTTTCTTTTTGTTTAAATAAACAAAACCATTTTCTGGTTGCAGTGTTCATCATATAAAACTTGTTTCCCCTCCTACAGGCAGTTTCAGTGGTGCAGAATGGCTGACCTCAGTCTTGCAGATGCATTAACAGAGCCACCTCCAGAAATCGAAGAAGAGATAAAGCGAGACTTCATTGCCACACTGGAGGCAGAGGCCTTTGATGATGTTGTGGGGGAAACTGTTGGGAAAACTGACTATATTCCTCTCCTCGATGTTGATGAGAAAACTGGGAATTCAGAGTCAAAAAAGAAATCATGCTCAGATGCTAGCCAGAGTGAAGGTAAGTATTTAAGCCAAGTTGGATATATATGTTCAGGAAGTAGATAGTGGATTAACATTTGTGTCGTACCGCTAGAAACTCTAAGGATGCTGTTTTAGAATAGTCACTTTAATTTTTTTTCATTAGAAAGCAAAGTGATAAGACACATTGCCTTTAGTTGAGTTAGTGTTCATGAAGCTAATTTGTGTTTAATCTTAGTGTCCTCTGAATGCTTCCTCTATCATTTAAATCTGCTTCTTAATTCCCTAAATTAAAATTTCTCCTATTCTTTTCTTGGCGCGCGCACGCGTGTGTGAACCTCTGGAAGCCCAAGGGTGGCAGTGGGAGTCATCCTGGATTGCTCTAACCTCTTTTTTGCTTTTCTCTGGGTTTTTCCCAGCTCTGCCTTCCAGGGCCAGAATTAAGGGCTGCCACCATTTACACCCAGCATTTTAATGTAGGATTTGGGATCTAAACTCAGGTCTTTCTGCTTTTGAGGCCAAGGCTTGACCTTGAGCTGTCTACTCAGCCCCTATGGCTTTTTTTTTTTTTAAATTATAGCTTTGTAAAGTTAAATATAGAAAATTCTGAGCTTGTATTAGAATTTAGCTCATACTGGCTGAGATTACACTGTCTTTGGGATGATGACAGGGCAGTAGTAATCACAGTTACCACATTTCAGAGAAGTTTAATATTTATGTTTCTAGAATCAGTCTTGTTAATATTTGGCTGAGGGTTTTGCTTCTGTGTTCATGCCTGATAATCTGATATGTATTTACATGTGCATATTATATATTTGTTTTTTGAGATAGTGTCTCACATTGTAATAGCCCAAGGTACCTTGAAACTCATATTGCTTAGACTAACTTCTAACCTCAGCCCCCTGAAAACTAGGATTATAAGTGTGAGCTACAATGCCCCAGCTCCTTGCTCTGGTTTTAGAATTAAGATGATTCAGACAGAAAATGAGTTGGCAACAACTGAGAGGCTGAGCCAGGAAGATTTTGGGTTTGAAGTCAGCCTGGGCTGGATACAAGACTTCACCTCCAAAACCAAAATGGATCAGAATAAAGCAAAACTTGGTAGGCAAGATTGCTCAGAGGGGAAAGGGATTTGTTGCTCTGTCATGATGATGTGAATTCGATCCTTGGAACCCATGTAAAAATTAAAGGTGGAAGGAGAGAAGTAACTACAAATTTTCCCTTTAACCTCAATATGTGTGCATACACACATACACACACACACACACACACTAATAATAATAATAAACTTAAAACAGTAAATAAATTTTTGGACAAGTCACTTAAATATCTCTATATACTCTGTGCTTACATCATCCTATTTGAGAAATTGAAAAAGTTCTTTTTTCTTATTTTCAGAGGTCTTTGAGGCCCAAGTTTGTCTGTAGAATTAGTAATTAATCTAGCATAGTAGCTTTTAAAGTATTACCTTCAACTCACATATCAGATCATGTGTAGCTTGTTTACAGTGAATCAGATTCTTTTTCTTTTTTCTTTTTCCTTCCTCCCCCTCCCTTTCTTTCTCCTTCTCTTTCTCTTTCTCCTTCTCTCTCTCTTCCTCTCTTTCTCTCTCTCTCTTCCTCTCCTCCCCTTCTCCTCCCCTTCTCCTCCTCCCCTCCCCTCCCCTCCCTTCCCCTCCCCTCCCCTTCTCTCCTCTCCTCTCCTCTCCCCTCCTCTCCCCTCCTCTCCTCTCCTTTTCTCTCCCCTTCTCCCTTTTCTGTTTTTAAATTTCATGCGACTGGGTTTTTTTATGGGTAGTGCCGCCAAGCTAGTCTGCCACAAGAGGGTGATGTTGGCAAAGATTGACAAAATCGGAAACCTTGCATGGAGCGTGTGCTCAGTCTCTGTTCATCGGTCTTCCTTATAACATGCATGCTGCTCAGCTTTTTGCTTCTTTTCTTCTCCACCAGGTTGATTGCCAGCTGTGGAAATCTGAAATTTTGGGGGGGAGAGAGAATTTACCCCTCCCTCCCCCCAAAAATAATTTTGAATGTCTTTATTTTGAAGAGATCATGTTTAATCCCTCCATGCTGACATATGTGTATGTATGGAGACCCAAGGTTGATATTGAGAATCATGGTCAATTATGCTTTTACTTTATCCTTTTGAGGCAAGGCCTGTAATCACCAGTAGAGCTGGTCTAGATAACCAGCTTGCTCTGAGGATTTCCAGGCTCAGCCTTCTTGTGCAGGAATTATAGACAAGCCATTGTAAGCTTTTGTTTTTTTTTAGTAAACTTTAACTTCTGACCATCTCCCCAATCCCATGATTAGTTTTTAAAACATGAGTTCTATTTTCTACGCTATGCGGTAAGTTGAGTTTTCATGTCATGAAATGAAGGTCTTCTTGGAAAATCATTCAGTGAGAGAAAACAGTGTTGTATTTTTTTTTTAAATAAGGGAATCTTTTTTAATTTTCAAAACTTTTTAAAACTGCTGTGTATATGTGTATGTGTGTGTATGTATATGTTTGTGTATATCAGAGGACACTGTGTGTCCCTGTTCGTGATCAAGGGTGACTTTGGGAATTATCCTGGATTGCTTCTATCTCCTTGCTTCACTCTTGGCTTTCCCAGGTTCTGTTCACCAGGGCTGGAAGTGCTGGTTACCCCTGGTTCCACCTGGCGTAGGACCTGGGATCCGAACTCATGACCTTCTGCTTGTGAGACAGTCTTGACCCACCCCCATATAGTATCTTTTGACTTAAGATTTACCCAATAATATGTAACATTTCAGTAATTAGGGCTCAACACTTTTTAACATATTTATTTTGGGAGAGAGAGAGAGAGGTGTTTGCGTGCCGCAGCACATGGGTGTAGGCCAGAGGACAACTTTCAGAAGGAAGTTTTCTCCTCCTATCACAGGCATCCAGGGAGCCATTCGAGTCTCCAGGCGTATGAACAAGACGCCTTACCCACTGAGCTATCTTTCTGACCTCAGGTTCAACAAATCTTGTGTATGTTCTTGAAACATATTTGGTGGTGATGATTGTTGTTATTATTATTATTCCTCTCTCAAAAGGGGAGATTCATTTTATACATTTCATGCATGATAGAATCACTTCTCTTGGTCCCTTGTAAGGTCTAGCGCTCTTTTTCTCTCTCCCCCTCCTTGTGTTCCTTCCTCCCTCTTTTCCTTCTCTTCTCCTTCACTTCCTCTCTCTTTCTCCCTTTCCTTTTTTTCTCTTTCTTCTTTCATTTTAAAAATTTTTTTATTCATTTGTGCGTGTGTGTGTGCGTGTGTGTGTGTGTAGAACCACCATGGACACCTCCACCTCCTCCTCGTTTACTCTGCCCTGGGATTCACAGGCTTCGCCCTACCAGGACCAGAAATGCAGGCTGCCCTTCTTCCTCCTGGCATCTGTACATGGGATCTGGGATCCAAACTCAGGACCTTCTGCCTGCTGAGCCACCTCTTCAGCCCCTCTCCCCCTCATTTTGTAGCCAGATTAGCATTAGTTTTCAAGGCTAATTCAAGTGGTTTTACAAGCAGAGATCTCATAGAAAGAGACTAATATTTCAGTTTCTTAGAGTTGTTTAAGGCAAATATACAAAAAAAGCATATATTGTAATTTTATGTTATTACCAACCATAAAGGTTAAATTTTACTGGAAACCCCTCCCTCCCTTCCTCCCTCCTTTCTCTCTCCTTTCTTTCCCTCCCTCCCTCCCTCGCTCCCTCCCTCCTTTCTCTCTCCTCTTTCTTTCTCTCACTCCTTTCTTCACTCCCTTTCCTCAACGCAAAAAAAAATGGTGTCATAAGAAAGATTTACAAGATGACTCCTCAGTTTCTTAAGGCACTGATCACATGAGAATGTCATGTAACACTATTTTCAACAATTATTTTCAATTTTCTATAAGATATTAATCTTAATGAAAGCAAAGAATTGGAAACCATCTAAATAAAAAAAGATGTTAGTCAGTAGATTATTCACTTTATTTAAACCTTTTGTTTTCTAGGTGCACAATTATTTTTGTTTTTCTGAGGGAAAATTTTCTTTTATAAAGTCCCGTATTTGGACTTGGGGGGGAATGTAGCCAGTGGTAGAGAGCCCTTTCCTCACATGCACATGTAAGAGTTGCAATGGTGTTCAATTCTAGAACTACCTCTATCCGAAAAAAAAAAATCAGCTTCCTACTTGCTATGTTGAGATTATCTGTCTGGCTGTTGATACTTGTTCTCCGTGAATGAAATGTCTTTTTAGTTATGTGGAGGTTTTATATAAGAGTTATTATGATGGGGGCTGCATGGATGGCTCAGGGGTTAAAGCCTGTGCCTCACAAGCAAAGGACCGAGTTTGGATCTCCATATCACAGGTAAAAATGCCAGGTAGAAATGATGGCTGTCTGTACTTCTAACCTTGGAAGCAGAGCCTGGAAAACCTCAGAGCAAAGCAATTAGGAGGCAGAGCAATCCAGGGTGATTCCTGATGTCACTCTTAGCGCCTCATAGGCACACAGACTCAAGTGCCCCCTACACACACACACACACACACACACACACACACACACACACACACACACACCTCTAAAAATAAAAAATAAAAAAACATTAAAAAAGGAGATGCTATCATGAGCGACCATGTACTTGCCTTTGGCAGGTGTGTGTGATAGTGCTATTACATGAGGTAAGAGGGCATCTCACTCCCCTGAGTGCTAGTGCTCACTGGTGAGATGACTTTCTTTTGTGCCAATCTCTACTTCCCATTATGAAGCAGATTGACAGAGATGAAGGTTGGTTAGTTCAGAGAAATAAAGGATCAAACTTGGTAGCCAGTGCTGATCTCCTGTGCTGCCTTCGGGTTGTAGTTTCTCTATGTGCTCCTGTTAACTTTCATTTCCTGAATATTCCTGATAGTTTCCCTTCTTAACCCCTGAGCCATCTCTAGCCTTAATGACTCAGTTCTGTTTCGGTGTTTCCTTTTTTGAAGCTGTGAAGATTTTGAACAATTTTGATGTGCTTTATGTTACCATTAAATATGTGAAAAAGAATTCCATAGTTGGATCCGTTTAATGTGTTATAGTGAATAATTTTTCTTTGTGATTGTTTCAGGTTCTCCAGCTTCTAAATCAACAGTCCTAGCCAATGGTGATCATGGAATAGAAGGGAATAATATTACAGGTAAGTCATTACCAGAATCTTCCAAAATGTATAAGTCTGCATAGTAAATATCTTGGTAAACTTCTTTGAGGAAGATTGTTAACGGATGAGTGTTAGATATTTCTGAATTGTTCTTGTTGGACATGATTAAACCCAGGGTATCTGTCATAGAATATCAACAGGGAAAGAAGAGGCTTAGTTTCTCTTTGTAATCCTTGAGTGTTTGCTGGAGATGTTTCACACACAAATTACATCTTAAAAGAATTCTAATAGATACAAAACAATTATGACATAATATGAGAGCTATTTCTTCCTTGCAACTCCTTAAAGCAGGTGTCTTCCCTGAATGCATTTCTAAGAAGCCAATATTAGGAAATCTTTAAGCAGTAATGAATTACTTTTCCTTTGTCTTTTGCCATCAGTCTTTCCCCCCCCCTCTCCTTTAACTATTGCTTTTAAAATTTGTTTCTAACTTTAACTCCTAGTCCAGGGCTGGAACTAGGACTTTAATATAAGTCTTTCAGCACTAAGTTCTTTGAGGTTTTTAACTTATAACCAGCACGAATCCCTCCTTTTTCCAGTGTGGTTATAGTGAGCAAAATGTCAGAAGCTATAGCAATGAGTCTGCTCTAGGGGGTGTATTATATTTTTATGTAAATCTTTTCTTAGGGAACCTGAATGAGAGTCATATTGTTTTTTATAAATAAATAACTGCATTTGCAGTGGTAATCAGTCTGATGCAGCTGACACAATGAGTTGGCTTCTGCTGCTCAAGTACATTATTCTGAGTGTGATCTTAACTTGGGAACATAGCATTTAGTTCACAACAGTGCAGGAGAGGTAAGCACAAATGTGTTGCCGTCCCCCCTCCGTAAGTACTTGAGCCATGAGAACCCTTTCCTTGAGCTACCATAGGATTGCTCAGTTTCTAAGGCTTTCCAATAGACTTGGTTAGCAATAGCAGCTAGTCCAAGATTTACTCTTTATTTTGTAACCTAAAATGCTGTTATAAACTGAATCCAGTGACTTGGGAGACTGCAGTAGAGGATCACAAGTCCAAGGGTATCTTGAGAAACTTTCTAACACCTTTTAAAAATTAAAAGCCTATGGATTTAGTTCATTGATAGAGAATATTTGTCTAATATGTGGGATTCAATCCCAGAACCACCCCCATAAAGGAAACATATTTTAGTACTTCAAAATTATTGATGACTAGATTTCTAGTTGTTGTGAAATTTAAGTTTTATCCAGTAGACATTAACTTTCTTATTAGCAGTTCATTAATATATTCTCCTTTTAAATGAGAAACTACCAGATGTGCTATCTTCTCTTCCAGTTTGGTGAACTGACATTTTATTTTTGGATTTTGTAATCATGTACAATGTTATTTTTTCACCTATTTTAAAACCAAAGTCATGATTTAAAATATTCTTGTGATTAAAGTAAATGCAACTTGAGTATGAGCTTTTAACAAATGAGTGAATTTAGCCAGGTTGGTAACTCACATCTGTGCTCCCAGCTCATGGAAGGCTGGGGGAAAAAGTACAGTTTTGACTGCATAGCAAGATTGTATCAGTAAAACCAAAACAAAGATTAACTTGCACTTAAAAAGAAAAGCCGTGAACAGTATCAGGGGAAAGAAAGGCTAGAGAAGAACTATGTGATTAGCTGATGCCATTTTCACCCTGGAAGGAAACAATTATCAAATTTGTGGTAGATTTTTTTTCTCTAAATGATATCAGATCTGACCAGAAGAATCTGTCTCTTAAGAAGACTTAATAATTTAGCGGAAGTTTGGGGAAGGAATAGTCAAGATATATATATGTGTGTGTGTATATATATATATATATATATATATAGTCTGATTTAAATTATTTCAGGACCTTGTTTCTCAGCGACAAAAGAAAACTCAGCTCTTTAGTAAATTGTCTAGTTGCATTATGAGAGCAGATTTCTCAGCTTTTGGACACTAAAACTGTAAGACATAGTTTCCTGGGTTGCTTGAGTCCTGAAGTCCATCTCTAAAGTGTACTAACGTGGGTGTTTTACTGAAAGTAGATGTATGTTTCCTTGGAGGAGGGAGGAAATACAGAGTGCATGTTTGGGATCACTTTGTGACTTGATTATAGTTTGATTGTACTAACTAGAGCATCTTGCTCATTGCCATGTTTAAAAATTCCTATTTCCTTACAACATTTGTAGTCTTTGAGAAGACCAACCCTGCTAATAGACCTAAACAGTTTATGAGCATCTCTGCCATATTGATCTTGCTGTTTACTAACAACCTGTGCTTTTCTACCCTTTCCTTCCCCTTCCTACTTCTTCCTCCTTTTCTATTTTTCTCCTCCTAGAAGCCTAGCCTGTCTCTCAACACTGGGGCTGCTGCAACACCAGACCAGTGATCTTTCCTAGCACCGTTACACTTCTAAAACCTTCAGCATTTTGCAGCTTTGCTTTTCCTTCCCGGACACGATATAGAAGAATCTGAGGGTAGTTCTTCGGGGCCTATTACTGCTGATGCCTGAGCAAGCCACCTGCTTCTTGTGTTCTGCAGGGTTTGATGGAACCTCCTTTCCCTTTGTGAGCACAGTGTGCAAAAGGAATTCTTTCGATTTTTGCATTTTTATAAGGTCATCAAATGTCTTTTATTTCTTTTTTTAAAATTCATTTTATTGTTTAATTCAGTCTTGCATTTTTCTTTTTTTAAGTATTTTTAGTTGGCCTTTTTCATTTGGTTTTTGAATATTCAGTATAAATCAGCATATTGTAATACTAAATGAGAACATGTGCTTTCATAAAGGGGTTGAGGCCACCATAACTGCAGTGAATTTCCCTTTTTTGTCCCTCTTATTTCCCGTTGTGAGCTTGCTTTAAATGAAGTTAGGCTTTCAGGCTACCTATGTTTCTCTCCATCTTACTGAAAGCTGAATTAATTATAACTGTTTTATTTTAACATTTATAGTTTAGACTGACTAGACTTTGAAAATTGTTTTTCCAAATTAAAAAAAATTATTTATTTGCATGCTGGACCCAATTTTTTTTTTAATTTATTGTGAACTATTTATATAGGCTTAGATCCTTCTGAAAATTGACAGTGCAATTCTGTATTTTTTTAATAACTAAAGTTACTTTTTAAACATGATCATAAACTGTCAAGATAAGAATTGACAGAATTGTTTTTGATTTCTGTGTTAGAATAATACTAGGAAGCTTATAAGAATTAAAAAGTAGCTTCTTTTATAACACAGAATGAAACCAAATTGCAGCACATTTAAGAGCAACAGCCAGTTAACAAGCTCCTGATATAATTGCCATGCTGGGAATTGAACCCAGGACCTCCTGCATGCTAGCCAAACACTGTACCTTGAGTCATGCCTCCAGCCTGCTTTTTTTCTGTTTCATTTTTATGCAGAATCTAACTGTGCGGCTCAGGCTGGCCTTGAATTTCTGGGCTCAAGCATTCCTTTTGTCTCAGTGTTTTGAATGGCTGAGATTATATGCCAGCGCTATTGTGCGTGGCTCCTATGAGTGTGTTACCTGATTGGACTCAAAAATGTTCACAATGAGGAACAGTTTGAGCTCTGGAAATGCCTATCATGCAACATTCCAGTAGAATTGTAGCTCACACATGAAGACGTGTGTAAATCCTCTACCTTGAAACAAATATTTACAATCTCATTTTGAGGGTTGTCTCATTGGTACTTCATTATTCTAGTTTTCATTTTTCAAAACAAGAAAAAAAAACTAGAACCATTTAGGATAAATACTATAGAATCTTTACAATATTAAGCTTTGGATTTTTAGGAGTGAAATATAAATCATGGGCAATAATTTGAAATTGTTGAGGAATTCTGGTTTAAGATCTAGAATATGAAGTGTTTTTAGTTTTCTAGCATCTTCTTAGTTACTCAGGTTTTTTTTTTTTATTAAGCCTTTGAAGTAGTGATTGAAATTAAAAGTAGTTGACACTATATTCTGAAGGAGATTATAGTGCATGTTGTTTTAGATCTTCTGGTACAAAACTGCTTTTGAAAGCTGGGTCGTGTTAGTTCATACCTGTAATGTCAACACTGGAGAAAGAGACAGAAGGGTTTCCAATAGAAGGCTATATATGGTAAGACTGTCTGAAAAGCTACTTTTGAGAGGTAAAATCAGAATGTCATGAAATTTTTTTTTTTTTTTTAATTCTTATGGTGACTTCTGGGAAGCATTTCCACTTCCGTAAGAATGTGGTCACAAGGACCAATGTGTCTGCTAAACATTCCTTCTGTAGGTTCTGGACAGAAGATGGCCGAGGAAGGCATATTTTAAGGGATGAGCTATTAATAAAATTATGAAAATCCTTCCCATAGGAAAGCATGCCAACAAACAACACACTCTTTGCCTTTGGTGTGCAGTTGTTTGACAAATTGTATTTTGTGTGTGAGGGTTATTCAGGCTACTTTTCAAAAGTAGTAGTAGTACTTTTTAAAACTGTGTTTAATATGTTTCTATCGCTTCTAGCCAATCATTATAGTTTGGCAGGTAGGTAAAGCCAGGTGGCACCTGTCATACAACTCACACATCCTAATTGGCCTTGATTTACTCCATTTTTATTTTCATTTGGTTATGTTTGTTTTTGTTTGAGTTTTTAATACATTTTCTTTAAGGAACTTATATAATTATTGAAATTTCCAGCTGAAATTTGGGTATAGTTTGTTGTTATTCTTTGTTGCATTTAGATATTTTAGTTTGAAAGACATAATGTAATATTTTATACATGTTTTCTTTAGTAGATAGTTTCATTGAAAAAGGAAAAGGTTCTGTGTTGCAATGGTCACAGATTGGACAGGTCCTGTCTACTGAAATGTGATGTTTCTCATATTCTCTCTCTCTCAACGTTGAAGATATAAAACTTTGTTTTAAAAAATTTATAGTTTCGTTTACACACTTAAGTTTGTATTTTTTGTGACTTTAGACTTTAACAGTTTGTATATTGGAACATTTTACTGTGTCACTGTGCTCAATAAATTACATTAATAAACATCTTACATTAACACCTTACAGACTTGATTTTGGTTGGGGTCTTAATTGAAGTATAATATGACTAAGCACAGGTTTGCTGAATAAAGATACTTTGGAGTCTGCTAACATTTTTTACAAAGCTTCTAATCTTATCCATGATAATTCCATAATTGCACAGTTTTTTGCCAAGTACCTTCACGTGCTGTGTGTGTGTGTGTTGTGTGTATGTGTGGTGTGTTTGTGTGTGTGTGTTGTGTGTGTGTTGTGTTTGTGTGTGTGTTGTATGTGTGTGTGGGGTGTGTGTGTGTGTGTGTGTGTGTGTGTGTGTGTGTAGGCCCAAAGTTGACATTGGTTGTCTTCCTCACTCCCACTCCACTTTATTGAGACAGAACCTCTCAGTCAAACTCAAAAGTCTGCTGTTATACAGTTTAACCAGCTTTTGGACGTGCCTCTGAGTGCTGGAATTACAGGCGGTCACACCACTGCTTCGCTTTTTCCACGGCTTCTGGGGATCTGACTTCTAGTCCTCGTGCTTGTGGAGTAAGTGCTGTATCCACTGAGCCATTTCTTCAGCTCTTGGGTTTTTCTTATGTTTTATTTTTGACTCTTTTGCAAGAATTAGGGATCTCAATTGACAACTGGTATTTATTAGCATCTGGTGAGTTAGCAGAGTGGCAAAAAGGTCTTCCAAAAGGCAGTTTCTGTGGTATATCAGTTACTGTAAGAAAATTTTAATACCATGTATGTGTTTATTCTAATTAAAATTTACAGTTAGTTTTCCTGAAATGCTTTCTGAATTATCTAATAAAATTCGGTATGTTCAACCATTTTTAATTTTGTAACTTGGTTAGATAGTCCAGAATTCTGTTAAATTCTGGGAAGAATTTAACCTGAGTTATTGTGTTTTTTTTCAGTAGATAAGCTTCCAAATATAGCTTGCTTTTTTTAAATTAACACACTAAAAACAAATTGGTCACGGTAGTGCATGCCTGCAATCTTGGAGTTTAGGAGGTGGAGGCAGGAGGAGGCCAGCCTGAGGTACATAGCAAGGCTGTCTTAAAAAAACAAGGGAGGGAAAGAAAGCTCATTGTAGTGTTGCATTTTGTTTGAGGGAGGGGCTTGCCATGTAGCCTAACTAGTGTGTCTGGAGTTGGTTGTTGGTGTTGAATTCAGATACGCTGAAGAGTAATTCACAGGGGCTGGTGGTTCAGCACTTGTCTAGCATGTATGATAGCCTAGGCTCAATCCCTAGTACTGCCAGAAAACAAAACAAAACAAAACAAACTTGGGAATGCTTTGACAATTCTTTAGGGATGTTCCTGAGTAGTCACATAGTATGCATGAATCTTCGGGTTTAATCCTCAGTGCGATAAGAACTGGGCATGGTAGCATACGCCTGTGATCTCAACACTTGTGAGTAGAGGCTGTAGAGGATCAGAAGTTCAAGGTCACCCTAATCACATAGTGAGTTCAAAACTAGGTAGCCTACTACCTTCCAAAATTAAATTTAAAAAATTTAAAAGGAGCATAATTCACTGTCTTACTAACATTTTTTTTGGGTAATCTCATAGCTTACTAACTTCTTTGTACGTGTGTACGTGTGCATAGTATATGTGTAGGTAGACAGGTGCCAGATGAGAATGTCTGGGGTCTTAACACTCTTTCTCTGTATTCCCTTGAGATTGAACCTCACCAAGTATGGAGCTAGTGGCCAGGCTGTCCTAGCAATTCTGATGTTTTCATCCCATCTCCTCCGCCATCCTCCACACAGTTCAGTCATACTTTTTGTTACAAGGGCAAGCCTGTTTAGCCCTATCCAGCATGTATCCATGTGCATCCTGGGAATTTGAACCTCGAGTCTTTGTGCTTCAGCAATTAAGCATTCTTAACCTGCTGATCTGTCTCCCAATCCCTATTAATCATTGAAGCTATTCGTTATGGCAACATTTCTGTTTTCTTTCTTTCTTTTTTCTTCTTCTTCTTTTTTTTTTTTAATATGAAATGCTTCTTGAATTTGCATGTCATCCTTGTGCAGGACCATGTTAATCTACTCTTTATCATTTAGTTTTAGTATATGTGCTGCTGAAGGGAATACTCTTTTATTCTTATAACTGTTACTTTATTATTTATTTTTATTTTAATGTTGGGGAAAGAGTCTTGCTATGTAGCCCAGGCTTGCCTCAAACTCAGAAATTTTTCAACCTCAGCCTACTTACTACATGTTAAGATTACAGGTGTGTGTCATTACACCCTCTGGAAGCAATTCTTACTGAAATCTGTCTCTATTTGGAGTCTTCCTCTTTGTCAACTTGATAATTTAATGAGAGTTCTCTAAGGCATAGAAAGTACAGGTGTTATGATGTGTAAAGTTGGATTCTTGCTTTTATGTCCATGTGTTCTCATTACAATGATGACTTAACCATACTTAACTACAAATTATCTGTACAACTAACCTTTATGCTGCTGTAGAGGTAAATTACTGTTATTTACTAGGCGCAGTACACAAAGTGCTCTCCAAATTGGCAGTGTTTCTGTTGTGATCTGGAAAGGGGTGTGTGTGTGTGTGTGTGTGTGTGTGTGTGTGTGTGTGTGTGTGTGTGAGTGAAGGCTTTGTAACATTGTTTTGAATTCGATATGACAACCCTTGAGGTCATATCGAATTCAAAACATTAAATTGCTGTTAGAATGTCATTATTCAAAAGGCATCCCATATTTTCCCTTACTTCATCAGATTAGCACTAGGAAAGTGTGAATTCTGTAGAAATGTAAAATCTTTTTTTTTTTTTTTTTTTTTTTAATATGGGACCTGGGATCCGAACTCAGAACCTTCTGCTTGTGAGACAGAGTCACAACCCCTGAGCCATCTCTCCAGCCCCAGAAATGTAAAATCTTAACAAAGAAATCTAGTATGTTGTTTCAACAACTACCACAACTGTTTTGCTTCATACATGAAGTCCAAATAATGTAACTGCACATAAATGGTCTTAAATGGCAAAACCTTGGAAACAAAACTTTGGTCCTTTTTATTTTTCACCGATCAGCCAAGTAATAAGAGCCGTATTAACAACACATCAACAACTAATGTTTATTAAGGTTTTTTTGTGTGTGTGTTTGTGTGTATTAGAGGGCACTGTGTGTGTGTGCCTGTGGAGAGCCAAGGGTAACTTCGGGACTCATCCTGGATTGCTTGACCTCCTCCTCCTAAATCCTAAATCCTACTCTGGGATTTCCCAGGCTCTGCCATTCACAGCCTGAAATGAAGGCTTGCCGCTGTTTTCTTCCTAGTGTTTTTCTATGGGATCTAGGATCTGAACTTAGGTCCTTCTGCTTGGGGGGCAAAGGCTTAATTCCTGAGCCATCTCTCCCGCCCTTATTCAAGTGTTTTGTTGTTGTTGTTGTTATTATTAATGATAAGAATAAGAATTTAGTCTCCAAAAAATCCACATGTGCCATTACCTTATTTTAAAACATATAGGAAGTCATGGGCTGAGGAGATAGTTCAGTCAGTAAAGTTCCTTCCATGCAAGCATAAGGACCCGAGTTTGATTTCTAGTTATGCATGTAAAAAAGCCAGGCATGGCAGCACATCCTTATAATCCTAGCACTGGGAGACAGAGACAGGAAAATCCCCAGAGCGCAATAGCCATCCAGTCTAGTTTAATTGGTGAGTTCCAGGTTCACAAAGAACCCCCTATTAAAGTAAGTGAACAGCATTTCTGAGAATGACAATCAGGTTGTCCTATAGTCTCCAGACATATTTACACATATTTGTACATATACCTACACACATATATACATACATACATGTACACAGAAAAAAAAACAAATAGAAAAACTGGGTCCCTGCACAGTGATGAACACAACTTTGAACTTCTGCAGGGAGCTTCCAAAATGGCAGTGAAATGGTAGGAATTTACTGTGCCCTTTTAGAAGGTGATTTTCTCCCAAGATCTCAATAGTCTTTTTGGAAAAAATAGAAAACATAATCCTGAAATTTCATGTGTAATATTAAGAAGGAATCTGAATAGTAGAACTAACTTGAAAAAACAAAATCAGAAGTCTTCCACTTGCTGATTTCAAAACTTGCTATTTATGTAACTAATCAGAATAAAATGATACTACAGAGCTGGATGGGATGGCATTTGTTATATTATTAATTCTGGAAGTAGGGGCAGGAGGATCACTGGTACAAGGTCTGTCTGGGCTACATGAGACCCTGTCTCAACAAAGGAAGAACAAACAAAACAACAGCAATAAACAAAGGCAGATACCAGACCAAGTAACAGAGCCCAGAAATAAGTCCTTGCATTTATGATGAGACAGTTTTGGACAAGAGTGATAAGATGATTCATTATAACAAATGGTGCTGGGACATCTTGGAAATCCACATACAGAAGAATATCTCATAAAAAGAATTAAGTTAAAATGAAACATTAAGTATATTCCTGTTCTCTCAGCACTCAGGATACTGAGGTAAGAGGATATAGAGTTCGAGAATGGTCTATATTATGTTTAAATTTTTAAAATTTTATTTTTTCATTTATTGTGTGTGTGTGTGTGTGTGTGTGTGTGTGTGTGTGTGTGTGTGTGTGTGAAGGGTACTGTGTGATCCTGTGGAGATCCAAGGGGACTTCGGGAATCATCCTGGATTGCTTCTTACCTCTTTTTTGTCTCACTCTGGAATTTCTCAGGCTCCACTCACCAGGGGCCGTTAAGTATAGACCACTACGCCATCTCCACCTGGTATTTTTACATGGGATGTGGGATCCAAACTCGGGACCTGTTGCTTGTGAGGCAGTTTTAACCCTCGAGCCATCTCTCCAGCCTCTGCTCATTTTTATAGATACATTATTTACAACAGGCAAAAAGTGGGAACAACCTCAGTGTTCTATTTACACAGGGACAGACTAGTAAAATGTGACATATCCACAAGTCAAATGACTGCTATTCAGCTTTTAAAAAGAAGAAAAAGTTGGCTTCCACAGGAACACACAGTGCCCTCTGGTACACACACTAAAATAAAATAAAAGAAAAATTTTACATGACATAGCATAAATGAATGGTTGAAATATCATACTAAGCTAAAGGGTCTGTCCATTCAAGTGCTGGGATGTAGAAGGATGTGATTTAGGGGTAGAATCCTTGCCTAGAATGCTCAAAGCCACAGATTTCAATCATTGGCCTGGCACTGTGGGAAAAAAAAAGCCAATCACAACAGACAAATACTATTTGATTTCATTTTTACCAGTTAACCTGGAAGAGTAAAACTTACAGCAACAGAAAGCACAGTGGCTTCTAGGTTCTAGAAGTTATTAGCTAGGTACAGAATTTTAGTTTTGCGGGGCTGGAGAGGTGGCTCAGGGGTTAAGCCTTCGCCTTGCAGGCGGAAGATCCTGAGTTCGGATCCCAGATCCCACGTATAGACGCCGGGTGGAAGCAGGGGCGGCCTGCGCTTCTGGTCCTGGTAGGGCGGAGCCTATGAATCCCGGGGCAGAAGGAGGTGGAGGCGGCCATGGTGGTTCGCGAATTCGTCCGTGGCTCTACACATACACAGAAATACACACGCACAGACACATGTGCGCGCACATACATACGCATATGCACACAGTTGAATAAATGATAATAATAATTAAAAAAAATTTTAAAAAAAGATTAAAAAAAAAAGAATTTTAGTTTTGCAAAATGAAGGAGTTTCAGAGAAATGTATAAATATGGAAATGCTGTTTAAATGCTAAACAGTTATACAAAACATTTTTGTAAGAACAAATATAACTTCCTTGAAAATTACAAATTTAAATCTCCATTTGGATGTAAAACTGACATCTCAAATTTCAGATGTCCTAAACTGAACTCACTATCCTACCCCCCTCCCTACCATGTGCAAATAATAAAGCCCAGAAAAAAATTCCTCCTCCTCCTCCTCATTAAATATGAGTTCTGTCCTTCTAGCTAATCAGACTAGAACATTTGTCTTAATTCTTTTCTCTTTCTTTCACCCATAGATAGCTGCTGCTCCTGCTGCTTTTTTTTTTTAAAACTAATTTGGATCAAGTCTTCCAGAGTCTTGGACTTTTATTCAAGAATGAAATAAAAGTCTAACCAGATTTGCAACAGTAGGAAAGAAAACTTTGATTCAGAGTAAAGTGATGGCAAAGTCAGGATATACTGTAAGAGCAGCGGATGAACGAAGATACTCCAGGGTCCAAGGTCATTGCCTGGGGTGGAGGCTGGTTGCTAAGAGGTATATAATCTGAGTGGTTCTATATTTTATTGCAAGATAAGACATCTAGTCATTTTTTCCTACTTTGTATATACTTTTCCATGATGCATCTTATTTTTACCATATGTATGCCTATTTATGCAAGGATATAGGATGGTAAACAGGAGATTGTCCCCAAAAGATGAATTGAGAGTAGAAACATTTTAGCTTTATTGCACATGTACCCAAAATCTATTTAAGCCAGATCAGTTCTTTTATTCTTTCTACGAGGATGTACTAGATACACATTTGAATGGAAACTAATTGTGATAGTTACAAGGCGTCATGATTTGAATGAGTCCCGCCATGGATTCATGTATGCATCCTTCGCTGTAGTTAATGTTTGAGAAGGTTGTGGCAACTTTGGGAGGTGAAGCCTGGTTAGAGGAAGGCTTGTCAGGTGGGAATAGGCCTTGAGATTTGGTAGCTCATCCCTGTTTCCTCTCAATTTGCTTTCTCAGCTTCCTTGATGGCTCACGTGACTTGAACCTAAGCCATGCCTTCTGCCGCACAACTTCTACTGAAATAGATCACATCCAATATAATCCAGTCTCCCTTTCTGCCCTAATCAGACTGTTGTCTCACAGTAGCAAAAGAAAACAGGAGCTGAAACACAATGGGAGAAGAGACAATTCCATTGTCTGGAGAGGATCGTATATGGAGTCCCCCATGTGGAAAGGGTCCTAAGTTTTTAAGTGCGTTGTTTGATCCTGGGTTTTTAAGTGCGTTGTTTGAAGTGGAGTGTGCAGGCATAGTTCATTCAGATAAAGAACCTAAAGCCATCGAATGCTTTGCAAGAAGTGTGTGGGGTAGCACTTAGTCCAAATCATTGTGGGGGGTCTTAGGGTTCTAAAGCTATTCCCTTTGCTTGTCTGCCTCAGTTGCTCAGAAAGTAGATGTGGAACCTGACCATTTCTCACAACCTCCATTGATTTTTCCCTAACAGGAGGCACCACTTTTTCCCTTTTTCCCCAAAATTACTCTCCTATCTTACCTTTATTTGCTGCTTGCAGTGTGTCCTCTAAAGCATCCAGACTGGCTGTGAACATAGGTCATGCCATTCATTTGCTCAGAACCCTCCAGTGATTTCCCCGCTCAGAGGAAAGGCCCCAGTCCTTATCAAATGCCACAACCGCCTGTACTGTCACCGTCATCTCTGACTATCCCGTCTTTCCCTGTGCTTGCTTTGCTTCATTGGTGTTCTTGCTACTGTTTTTCCAACCAACCCATTGGGCACTGGTAGTTTTGTTGACTTGAATGTTCTATACATCCTTCAGTCACACTCACCAGTTCAATATTTTCTGAACAAATACTCAATTTTATCTAAAACTATCTTTTTCATACTTGGGTACCATATCTTTTTTTTAAAAATTTTTATTATTTATTCAATTGTGTGTGTGTGTGTGTGTGTGTGTGTGTGTGTGTGTGTGTGCGTGTGTGCGTGCGTGTGCATGTGCGCCTGTGTGTATGTATGTGTAGAACCACAGGCGAATTCGGGAACCACCATGGTCCATCTCCACCTCCTCCTCGTTTACTCTGCCCGGGGATTCACAGGCTCCGCCTTACCAGGACCAGAAACGCAGGCCGCCCCCGCTTCCGCCCGACCTCTATACATGGGGTCTAGGATCCGAACTCAGGACCTTCTGCCTGCAAGGCAGAGGCTTAACCCCTGAGTCACCTCTCCAGCCCCGGGTACCATATCTTAATTTTCTTTTAACCACTCACCCTTTCCTTTCTCCCTCCCTCCCTTATCCTTTCTTTCCTTTGTCCCTCCCTTCCTCTTTTTTCCTCCCTCCTTCTGGTATATATATGGAGCCGGGCAGGTAAACCCGGAATGCATGTGTAGAGGCCAGAGGTCAACACAGGTGACTTACTCTGTTGCCTTCCATCTGATTTTTGAGACAGGTAGGTGTCTTACTTAGTTCACCAATTAGGTTACAATGACTGGTCAGTTAAACCTTTGGGACCTGAGCTCTGGTCTTCACCTTGGCCAGCAAGCACTTTACCCATAGAGATATCTCTCTGGCATCTGTTTTAAATTCTATATGACATTTGTTATTTGTCACCACCTAACGATTTACACAGTTATTTATTGCCTTTTCCCCACTGGATGAAGACAGATATCTACAGGGATTACTTTTATTGTTCAGGTTCATTCAACACATACAGGTACTCAGTAGCTGCTGCATGAATGCTCTTAAAATATTGGATCCCCAGGACTGATGAGAGAGAGGGAGAGAAGAAAAGTGAAAAAGAAGAGAAATAAGGTGGCACATACCTAGTACTTAATGTCTAGTGAAGGCAGAAGGATTGGGAGTTCAAAGTTATCCTTAGCTACACAGTTAATTTGAGGGAAGCCTTGTATATATGTGTGTGTCTCAAAAACAAAAAAAAATCGGAAAAAAAGAAAAAGAAGTATCTGGATTAAGTATTTTTAATGCTCCATAACCTAGTTGAAAACAATATCCCTGTTCATGTAGAACAAAGCTGCAGGTGAAGCTTTAAACTCCATTTAAGGATTCCAGGTCAGCCTGGGCTGCAGAGTGAGACCCTGCTTCATGCTAACAAAGCAAACCATAAAGAAAATATGTCACTGTAAACATCTGCCAAGGTGAGCACTCTGGAGGGTTTTATTCTTTATTTTGTGTGAGTATATGCACGAAGGCGCTTGAGTGTGGAGACGCAAGGTAATCATCCTAAATTGTGTTTTCACCTTACTGCCTTGGTTTGGGGTTTCCCAAGCTGTCACAGTAACTCTTTCTGATGCTGTGAAACACCTGTCAAACTCAAGCAACTTAAAGAGAGAAAGGGAGATTTATTTAGCTATGGGTGGGCTTCCAGGAATTGAACTCAGGTTGCCAAAGTTTGTGAGCCAGGCACCTTACCCACTGATAAATCTCACCAACCCATATGTACACATACATTACACACACACACACACACACACACACACACACACACACACACACACAGTGTCTCCAAAAATTAAATAAATGGGTGTAAATATACAACACTCTCACAGTTCCTCTCTCTCTCTCTCAAAAGGCCATTGTTGGGCCTGGAGAGGTGGCTCAGGGGTTAAGCCTCTGCCTTGCAGGCGGAAGGTCCTGAGTTTGGATCCCAGATCCCACGTATAGACTCCAGGCTGAAGCGGGGGCGGCCTGCACTTCTGGTCCTGGTAGGGCGGAGCCTGTGAATCCCGGGGCAGAGTAAACAAGAAGGAGGTGGAGGCGTCCATGGTGGTTCCCGAATTCGTTCCCGAAGCTGTTCCATGGTTCTACACACACACACCACACACACACACACACACACACACACACACACAATTGAATAAATAATAATAAAAAAAGGCCATTGTTAATACTAATGACTCTCTTCCGTTACCAATTTCATCCTTCTCTTTCTTCAGGCATAATTTTAACTGGTTGCATTTTTTTTTATTATTATTATTTATTCAACTGTGCACATGTGCGTGTGTATGTGCGCATGCGTGTGTGTCTGTGTGTGTGTGTGTGTGTGTGTGTGTGTCGTGTGTGTGTAGAACCACGGACGAATTCGCGAACCACCATGGACGCCTCCATCTCCTTCTGCCCTGGGATTCACAGGCTCCGCCCTACCAGGACCAGAAGCGCAGGCCGCCCCCGCTTCCGCCTGGCGTCTATACGTGGGATCTGAACTCAGGACCTTCCGCCTGCAAGGCGGAGGCTTAACCCCTGAGCCACCTCTCCAGCCCTAACTGGTTGCATTTCTTTACCTGAATGACTTAAACTTTAACTCCCTTAGTATCTAGTCTTATTTTTGTTGCTGTAGTTCTGCTTTATTTTTGGTGCCATAAAGGAGTTTCAGATACAGTTTCCTTGATTTCATTAAATTGTAGCTTCTCCTTTATAATTGGGCTCAGTCATCCAGCCCACAGTTCAGCCTATTGGTTCAGTGGAATAAGGTGTACCAATTGATAGAAATAGCAATTCTATCTTCTAATTTAATTGAACCATTAGTGGTATAGGGTGGTAAGTTTATTTCCTCCTTAGAGACTAAAACCTCCAAAATGAGCAAAACTCAATTGTCAGAGTGAAGCAGAATTTCTTCCAAGTGGATTATTGGATGTAATTGTGAATGGAAGAGTTTAGGGTGTAGCTCAAGAGGTAGAGGATGTGCTTAGCAAGTTCATGACCTTGGGCTCAATTCCCAGCATAAACAATAAATAAGTAAATAAAGTGAGCAGATGAGACCACTTTTATTTCTTGATTCCCAAACCTGTGCAGTTTAATTATTGGGAGAATAGTGCCATGTAAAGGTCTCTGATTTAGATCATCGATTATACCTTTGGAGTGCTGTCTCGCAACCGAACAATTACTGAATTTTCAGTAAGCAATTCAGTAAGCAAATTGGTGCTGGGGTATGGTGAGACTAGTTAATTCCACAGCCATAATCTTAATTCTCCTGTTAATGTCTCTCCCTTGGTTTGAAGCAGAGGTACATGAAATGTCCTGTTGAATCAGGTATTCTTCTATAAGTTCACAGAAAGTGGTTGTAAGAACCGTTACAAGACAGAAAAGCAAATCTATATCCAGAATACATTTTATTCTCTGAGAAAAAAAAAAACCCACCTCCCCTTTGTGGAAGGCATCCAGTGAAATCACTGCCATCAATTTCACTAGCTAATATTACACGGAGAGTGGCAAGGTCTTATCATTGATCTGTGCTGTGGACACTCGGTGGTAGCTTTACTCAGGTCAGTCTTCCATAGAGGAAGACCATGTGGTTGAGTCCCTCCATTGCTACTATGGCCAACACCATCTATACCCTGTGGATTTGTCAAGCAAGCACTCTAGAGGCCAGGGAAAGAGTGATCGATAGCAGAAAAGAAAACCAAAGGTCTTATCTGAAGCTGTTATCTGAAGTGGTAACTACATTAGCTACTTTGTGGTATAGCTTTCACTTTTGGGTGATACCAGCATGTTGTACAAACCTGCTTGTAACTCATACTTGGATTTGTTCCTTTCTCTGTCAGCTGGTCATATGGAACCCTCAGGAGGCTGTGAACATGGCTTGAGAGAGGAGAAGCAATGCAGTCTGGGTCTCTTGCTATGTGATTCACTCTTTGGAACTACTTGATATGGTATCTTTTTTTTATGTGGGACCTGGGATCCGAACTCAGGGCCTTCTGCCCTTCTGCTTGTGAGGCAGAGTCTTAACTCTTTGAGCCATCTCTCCAGCCCCTGGAGTTGATATCTTACTGTTAATATTTTAGTAGATGGGTCCTGCACATGTCCAGCTAGAGTGAATAGGTGTGATCTAACATCCAGTTTATGTTGAGAGGCTCAAACTACAAAGTTGATTTATGTATGTCGCTTAGGTAGTTATTTGGTCTACTGAGAACCAGTAGAAGCTATTCATAGTGGTGTGTATGCTCCTCAAATCCCAGCACTTGGAAGATGGAGACAGGAAGACAGAACTTCAAGATAAGATCATCCTTAGCTATATAATCAAGTTGAGACCAGTTTGGACTTGGTGAGACCCTGTCTCAAAAGAGTCTGTGTTGTGGGCATGCCATGGCATTTGGTCATAGATGGGACTTATAGGGCACTACTCTCTCCAGGGGAGGTAATTGCAGGGAAGAAGAAGTCATTGTCTTTAGAGATGTAGCCACTGGTGAGTTCCTCATGCTCCAGTGGGTAGCTTCACACCCATGCACATAGGATGAGGACTTGGTGCAAGAAAGGCTTGCATTTGTGGGGTAGGATGAGAATAAGAGTGGATAAGTGAGTGTGACCAGAGCATACTACGTATGTATATGAAATTGTCAAAGAATAACTTTTAGAGATGGATGAAATAACTCAGAGGGAAAGGGACCTGCACACAAACCAAAGTGATGGAGTCTGATTCCCAGAAGTCCACAAGGTAGATGGAGAGAACCAACATACAAGAAGAATAAATGTAAAATAGAATAAAAGTTAAAAAGTTTTTTAAAAATTCAGAATGTTTGAGTTAAAAAGTGTTTTCTTGGGCTGGAGATGATGGCTCAGGGGTTTAAGACTGCCTCACAAGCAGAAGGTCGTGAGTTCGGATTTTGGGTCCCATGTAAAAGCACCAGGCAGAAATGGTGACAGCGTGCACTTTTGGCCCTTGATGGGTGGAGCCTGGGAAATCCCAGAGTGAAGCAAAAAGGAAGTGGTAGCAAGCAATCCAGGATGATCCCTGAAGTCACCCTTGGCCCTCCACAGGGACACACAGTGATCTATTAACACACACACACACACACACACACACACACACACCATCTTCATTTGCACGCGTGCGTGCGTGTGTGTTGAGATGAAGTGTGCCTGCACAGTCCAGCTGGCCTCAGAGTCCCTAGGTGAACTAGGCAGGCCTGGACCTCTTTTTCTTCCTATTGCAACCTCAGAGTCCTAGGATCAGGGTGTGTGTATGCCACTGTGCCTAGCTTTCTTTGCTCTAAAGAAAACTGATCGCCTGCTAGGGTACTGATTGACACCTCCTTCTAATATATATCATTATCACTTCCTTCTAAAGAAGGGCTGTCAAAGACTAGACATATGTTACTCAGTAGTAGAGAGCTTGATTAACACATTCCATCCTGAGTGCAGTACCCAGAGTCTGATTGGTGTAAGGGGTGGCGAAATAGGCCTGGGGAGATGACTTAGTAGTTGAAGTCCTTGCGGTGAATTAAAAAGAGGACTGGAATTTGGATCCTGAGATCCTGTGTGAAGTGCCTAATAGGTGTGACAGGACACTTGTAATTCTTTTTTTTTTTTTTAATTTTTTTTAACTGTATTTTTTTTAATTTTTTTTTTATTTATTCAGTTTGTGTGTGTGTGTGTGTGTGTGTGTGTGTGTGTGTGCGCGCGCGCGCGTAGAACCACGGGCCAATTCGGGAACCACCATGGACGCCTTCACCTCCTTCTGCCCTGGGATTCACAGGCTCCGCCCTACCAGGACCAGAAGCGCAGGCCGCCCTTGCTTCCGCCTGGCGTCTATACGTGGGATCTGGGATCCGAACTCAGGACCTTCCGCCTGCAAGGCGGAGGCTTAACCCCTGAGCCACTTCTCCAGCCCCCAGGACACTTGTAATTCTTAAGAAGGGGAAAACTTGGAATTTCCAGAGCAGTCTGGTTAGCTGGGTAGCTCTATCTGTGAGCTTAGATTTGATTAGCGACCCAATCTCAAGGAATAAGGTGGAAGAGTGATTGAGGACGATTACCAATAACAATCTCAGTCTCTTCTGATCACATGTATGCAAGCACCTCAATCCTCACCACCGTTACATGTAAAGCAGAAAATTTTTTAGATGTGAAACCTACCTCCAAAACACATGCACACATAGTAACAGGTTGTGATTGAGTATAGAAAAGACAAAGCGCTTGTGCTGTTACTACATTTTTCTTCAGAGCAGAGATAAAACTGCTGCATCAAGTACCTACAGTACCTTTTGTTAGCCATGAGTAAAACAAGAGCCTTTATCTCCATAGTTTTGTGTAATAGGAATAATTGAAATGTGCTTAAGCTTATAGGGTTCAGTGAGAGGACTAGGGATTAAAACCCAATCCCAGAAGCTGAAAATGTAGCTCGCTTAGTTGATAGAGTCCTTTCTTGACATGCATAAGTCCCTGGACTTAAACTAGAGATAATGGCTGGCATACGCCTGTCATACCAGCACTTGGGAGGTAGAAGCAGGAGGATCAGATGTTCAGGGCCATTCTTGGCTACACAGTAAGGTTTCAAATAGCCTGCACTATTTGAAACTGTATCTCAAAAAAGAAAAGGTTTTTAAAATTAAAATTAAATCGAATTTCTATCCCGCCAAATGCTACCCTTTGCTGCCCAGGTTGGGTTATCAGGGCACATGTCTAGCTCTTTACCAAGAAACAAAGGGTTAGTAAACCAAGCAGACCCCTGTAAGGACCCACTTGTACACCAGCTGCATACTTGCCGAAGGTGAAGAAAGTTTTTAGAATCTGAACTAGAAACAAGAAAAGAGTTAATGTTGTAAATATTAATCTCCTGTAGTTTGTGTTATAAGATTCTAGTAATCTTTTATCATGAGAATATTGACTATCCTTGGAATTGTCCTACTTTGAATAGTAGTTAGAACTTAAACGCCAGTTATCAGAAGTTGCTTGAAATAATTAGGTAGAAAGAATGGAAACCATTGAAAATTTGGTATGGACAAGAATAGAATTTAATGTACACATGTGGTTTCTACTACAGTCAAATTTTAGTTATGACCACTTAAAAATAATTTTTCTGGCTTTAAACCAAAAACCTGCTAATGTCGCCCTAGTTTCAGTAATTAATATATAATGTTTAACAGAATATAAAAATAGAAATAGACTCATGAATTATTGACATTAAGGCAGTAGCTTAATTACTATTTTATCAAAAATAACCTAGTTTCTGTTTTCCTCTAATTAGGACACCTATGCATCATATAGATACGACAGGCCTGGCTTATTATGTCTGTTGCCCTGACCTGATTAGTCATAGTTGCTCCTTTTTTTCTCAAGTGTCTTAGACTACTGTGACTGGGAATATTTAGGTCTGTGAATTAACTGGCCTTATTTAATGTAAATTTCTGTTGTGTAATAATATTGTATGTTTAAAAAGGAAATTACATCCTGATTATAATAATTTTATTTTCAATAGATAAAATGTGGACAAAATATATTGAAATTAAGATGTTATAACAAAGAACAGAATCTTCATCTGTAGGTCACATCTACAAGAAAAGTCTAGAAGAGGGGCTAGCAGATAGAGCTCAGTTGATAGAATGCCTGCTTAACATGAATATTGTTTATGAGAGGAGAGAACAGAGCGAGATAGACATCCCATGGCACATGGGTGGAGGTCAAAGGATAATTTTTCAGAAGTCATTTTTTTCCTTACATTATGAGGAATTCTGGGAATTTAACTCCGATCTCCAGGTTTGCAAGCAAGTACATCTTCAACTATCTTACCAGCCTTGATCTGATCCCTAGTATTCCATAAACGAGGCATGAAGGATCAGAAGTTCAAGGTCATCCTGGGATACATAGGAAATTTGAGTTCATCCTGGTTAATGCTCCTCCCCGATCTCCAAAAAATAGAAAAGGAAAACACTGTAACAGTACTACTTAATATTTTTTGTCTCCAAAGGAACTTTTCTCTTCCAATTTCCAATTATTAGTTCATTCAGCAGCCATTTCTTGGTTAGCATTTTGATATCGGAGAAGATATATGGTGCTGCATATAATCTGTCAGAGTGTGTTGTTTGGATTGAAGTATATGAAGACAGTACTTCACACTTATATGTAGTTAAGAGGAGTGCTTTGTCTTTTTTTCCCCTAGGTAACGTTTTATATTCTTTGATTTGACATCAAAATTTAACAAGTGGTAATTTCCTAAAGATTATTTGAAACACAGGATCTGAAACAATATGTGAAGCTTTTGTATGCTATTAGTTAAAAATCCATTGAGTGCTGGAGAAATGGCTCAGGGATTAAGACTCTGCTTCACAATAAGAGGGGCCTGAGTTGGGATCCTGGGTCCCACATAAAAGCGCCAGGCAGAAACGGCTGTGGCCCACACTTCTGATCCTGGTAGGTAGTGCCTGGGAAATTCCAAAGAGCAGCAAAAGGAGGTAGCAAGCAATCCAGGATGATTCCCAAAGTTACCCTTGGTTCTCCACAAGGACACACAGTGCCCCCCCCCTTACACACACACACACACACACACACACACACGTGCACAGTAAATAAATTTTAGAAAGGAATAAAGAAAAATAAAAATCTATTGGTCTGTCTTACACTCTAAAGGGACTTTATCCAATAGAATCAAATGCAAAGACATGCTATTTCATTAATTGACACTTTAACATTTTAGCCTTCAATAGATGCCTTCAATTTCATGGAAGTTGGAAGCTCTCCTGTCATCTACTTCTACATTTATAGGAGATCTATGGGATGACTAATAATGGGAATAAGGTGTTTCCATTGTGTTATGTGCATTGTATGCTTGTTTAGAATTTCATTTTTCCATCCTTTACTGAAATAGATTGAGTAGATTATAATTATGTTGCAAAAAACCAAAAAGTCCTAAAGCTAGGGTATAGTGGCTCATCTCTGTGATCCCAACATGCAAGAGACTGAAGGCGGGAGGGGGGTAGGCTGTGAAAGAGTTCAAGGCCAGCCTGGATTACAAAATGAGACCTTTCCACTCTCTGGGAATTGGGGTCAGAGGCACTGGGGGAGGGGGAGGGAGAGGGGTGGGGAGGGGGAGCAGGAGGTACGGGGGGAGGAGAAGGGAGGGAGGGAACTGGTGTACCTAAGTTTGTATGAGCTGAAATAAAAAAAAAAATGAAGAAGAAAAAACTACAAAGAATGTTCAAAACAACTACAATAAAATCATAATGATATATTCTAAAGTTAAAAAAAAAATGAGACCTTTCCTTCCTCTTGTGGTTTTATAGAGGCAGAGGCCCAATTTTCCATTGAACTCTGTTATCCAGCAGGGTAGTTTGCCCGCCTTTGCTGTGGAGTTTAAGAGTGCATGCAATCTAGGTCAGCAGCATTGGGTGAGGATGTGGGAGTGAGCCTGTGTCAAATGTACTCGTTAATGATATGGACGGCTGGAGGCTGCCTGTTCGCTGGGCTGCCCTGAGAGAGGATCTAGGGTACCCCATTGGAAAGCAGTTACCAGCAAACTTCTGCATCTCAAAACTGCATGCCCTTCTCTAGAAGGCCCGAAGAAAATGTTCCATTTCTCTATTTAAAAACTCAGGTTTTAAGGTTGGAGAGATGGCTCAGGGCTTAAGACTATCTGTCTTGCAAGCACAAGATTCTGAGTTCATGTCCCACGTAAAAGTGCCAGGCAGAAACGGGAGGCCTGCACTTGGCCCTGGTGGGTGGGGCGTGGGAAATCCCTGAGCCAAGCAAGAAGGAGGAAGAAGCAATCCAGGATGATTCCTGAAGTCACCCTTGGTCCTCCACAGGGACACAGTGTTCTCTCTCTCTCTCTCTCTTTCTCTCTCTCTCTCTCTCTCTCACACACACACACACACACTAATTTTAAAAAAACAAAAAAAGAAAAATGAAAAGTTAATATTTATTTGGGTAAGAAAGCAAAACACTGATTGGCAGCTGCACCAGGACTCTTTCAGCAGTAGTGGACTGTCTTTCCTTTAGAAGTGATGCACAGGTCAAATCTTAGGTTCTCCTCTACTTGGCCTTTATGCTTTAGCTATTCCTACATGCTTTTTGTGGATTGCTATTTCAGCCACAGTGATGTGCTCCTTATTTTCCTATCATCTCCTGTGGCATTACTCATTCTGCTCAATTGAATGTCTTCCCCTTTTGTTTATCAGTTTTCCAGCTCTCTCTGTATTCTCCTATTCCCCCCCCCCATTCAGTTACGATCTAATCTACTACTGGAAATATTCCTGCATGGCCACATTGTCTGTCCATTCTCTACATTTCTGTAGCACCAGGTAGACCTGCAATTGGAGAAACTTACCCTTCTTAAATCCTATTAGTTGTACAACTAGTGATAATTTTACTCTGCTTCTCATTTTCTGAGCATTTCCACACATCTTTTCTTCACTTTATAAAAAGTAGATAAGGCAGGTATTATACCAAGACTTGGGGAGTTTTGTGCCACAGGGCATGTTTTACACCCTCAGCTAGACTAATACATGTTCCTTTGTTCCATAATTTCTAAGCACAGTGTAAAAGTGGTGGTGATGAGTGTGATCTAAACTCCACAAGAGCAGGCTCTTTCATCATTTTGTCTGTTCCTTTAATCACTGAAAAGTGACTGTTATATAGTACTCAAGTAGATAAATCTGGACAGAAGGGCGTCATCTAGGTGTAAAGTTCTAGTTACACAGTATATGAAATGATAGCCACTGGTTTGTCTTCTATTCATAAAATGTGAGTTGCAAGTAGAACAAATGTTTACACAGTCTTTATGCTTGAGGAAAGCCATCACCTTAGCTTCAAGGAAATAGCAATCACAAGGAAAAAAATCTTCATTCCGTTTCTAAGACTGTCTCAAATATTTCTGAGGATGCAAAATCCAGAAAAATTAATTTTGTTTCATTATTGTTCATTCCTCTTTCCTTAAACAACATCACAAAGGTGAAAATAGTTCTAAAAAATTCTGTGAAATGTCAAAAGGGTGAACTTCAGCTTGACGTAATGGCCAGTAGTAAAGGAAAGGGAGGTAATCCTGCCACTTCCCTTGAAGTTTGGCCTGTGGTCTGCAATGGTAAATTGGACATTGATCTTTTTCTGAGAACCCTGTGACTGAGTCTTCAGTTTATCTTCTTTAAATCCTGATCTTTCTTTTCCAGCATCAAAGTAGTAAAGTTCAAATGTTATTACTATGGGAGATCAACCCCAGAATTCTTTTATCATTTCCCTCTCACATCCTTCCCATCTCAGATGTTCATGAGTATAGGCTGGAAACAACTGAATTTTATTTTTGGCAAGGAACTATTGTGGTAACATGCTAATTCAGTTATTCTTCTGTTGCTGTGATGAAATTCTCTGACCCAAGTAATTTAAGGAAAAAAGGGTTTATTATTTGGCTCATGGTTCCAGAAGGCATAGAGTCCATCATGTCAAGAAATATATGTTGACAGACAGAGAAAGCATGGTGACAGGAACAGGATCCTTGCTGTTGTTACCTTATAGAGAGAGACAGTAGGAAATATGGGGTTGGGTTATCAAACCCTCAGTGTTTGATAACCCACTCCTTAAAGTTCCATATCTTCCCAGACAGAGCAAGTATTCTCACACATGAACCTGTAGAGGTCAATTCGCATTCAACCCATGACTCTTGAATACCATAAAATTCACCCATGGTGAGAGTATAAATAAGTGATTTTAAAAATTTTTTATTATTTATTCAATAGTGCGTGTGTGCGCGTGTGTGCATGTAATGTGTATGTGTGTAGAACCACAGACGAATTCGGGAACCACTATGGACCGCCTCCACCTCCTCCTTGTTTACTCTGCCCCCGGATTCACAGGCTCCGCCCTACCAGGACCCGCTTCCGCCTGGCGTCTATTCGTGGGGTCTAGGATCCAAACTCAGGACATTCCGCCTGCAAGGCAGAGGCTTAACCCCTGAGCCACCTCTCCAGACCCGATAAGTGATTTTTAGTAAACTTACAGAGTTGTACATTTTTAGTTTTTTTAAATCTCTTGAGTCTGTTACAGAGTTTCTTCTTATTAAATCTTGCAGTCTCAGGAAACTATGGTTTCGGCTTCCTACCTTTAGTTGTATCTTTTCTAGAAGCTTCATAAAAATGTGACTGGAGAAATAGCTTATCAGGTAAAAAACTTGCTATGCGAGAATGGGACCTTGAAAGCTGAGTGAAAAGCCATGCGCAGCAGTGTATCTGTAGCCTCCTCTTTGGAGTTAGAGACAGGAGGATCCTGTGGCTTGCGGACGGCAGCACAGTCCAGGTTCAGTGATAGAGTTTCAGAAAATGAGATGGAGAACAATAGAGGAAGACACCCATGTTGATTTCTTATCTACACATGTGCATGCATAGACACACACACACAGTTTGACAATATGTAGTCTTTTTGTCTTGCTTTCCTCATTTATCACAGTGGCTTTATGGTTTATCCACATTGTAGTGTTCATCAGTTCTTCAATATTCTATTTTGTATAACATTTTTCTCACTTATTGCTCAATGAATGTTGAGGTATTTAGACATTAATGCTGATGTTATCATTCATGCATTGATGTTTGCCCAAATATGTTTTATTCCTCTTAGGTGGACTTCTAGATGTAAAATCCCAGGTCAGTTTGTTTGTTTTGAGAGCGTGTCAGAGTGAAAAGTTAAATCTTACATCTTTAGTCAAAACAGATCGACAAACAACAGTCTTTTCAACAAATGGTGCTAAGACAATTGACAAATAAGTTTAAAAGAAAAATAATCAGCCTGGTGATGAGGCTTAAGCAGATAATCACTTATATGCAAACCTGGCAACTGTGTTCATTCCCTGGAGCCCACATGGCAGGAGAGAAAATGTCCTCTGAATTCCATGTACATCCCAATATATATACTTATAAATAATGCTCAATTTCTCTCTCTCTCTCTCTCTCTCTCTCTCTCTCTCTCTCTCTCTGAATGATTGAGAACACATGCAGGTGTGTGCATGTCACAGCTTGTGTGTGGAAGTGAGAGAATATGTTTTAAAGTTGGTTCTCTTCTTCCACTATGTGGCTTCCAGGGATGGAATTCCGATCTCTAGAATGTGTACTGGTCCCACACACCACACAACATTGTTTTCCAGATCAGCTGTACCATTTTGCCTCCTTTTTTTTTTTCTTCTTAAAAATTAGCAATGAATTTATATGTTTTCATCATCCATAACTCCCCCATCCCATCCCATCTGTTCTTCCCTCTGGCCATTTACCTTCCCTCACCCACGTCTCCATGGCAATGTGGTCATGATCATTTGGGTCTCATCTAGGATGCCTACGGTAGATATTGTCTGAGCACCCGCCAGGGGGTGGATCCACCAGTGGGCTTCCCCTCCTTTTTGTCCAGCACCAGTCTTTCAGGGTAGCATCAAGTTTCAGTGATCTTCCTTGCTGCATGGTGAGATGTTAAAGGTCAGCTTTTGAGGAGGTCAAGTGGAAGTAGAAATGATGAATTAAGTTCTTGGGTGTGCTGCTTTGATATGAAAGGGAGCTATGTGCCCCACCCCACCCCCCTTCTTTTTCTTTCATTCTCGTCAGCACCTCTTCTGAAAAGTTCCCCGAGCCTTGAGTCGGGGAGTAGTTTAGCTGTCTTGATTAGAACTTAGGTGTTTGGGCTAGTTGTGGTCCATTTTCCTTTTTTTTTTTTTTTTTTTTTTTTTCCATTCGTAGGTGTATGATATGTGTGTGTATATGTATAGAAGTGGACATTATTGTGTTTTCTGTGTAGTGATTATAGCTCCCCCCCCCTTAGAGATTGGGGATTTTGAACTCAGGGCCTCGTGCCTACTAAAAAAGAGCTTGTACCCTAGCTGATTACTGACTTTTTACTGATTATGTGGTGACATCTCTTTATAGTTTCAATTTGCATTTCCCTGAAGATTCATAATTGAGCTTCTTTCATGTGCAAAATACTACTGTGTATTTTCTATTGAAATATTTTGCGTACCCTTAAATTGAATGACCTTATTATAAGAGATTTGATTCTGCTTATAAATCCTTAGTATCAGACTTAAGATTTTCTTTTTGTTTTGTTTTGTTTCATTGTTGTAGAGATAGGATCTCTTATACTTCAGACTACTCTCAAATTCTATATCCAGTGAAGAATGTTCTTGAACACCTGATCTTTTTGTCTGCACATCCCAAAGTGTTGAAATTATAGGTGGGCACCATTATGTCCAGCTAGATAAATTTTGAATATTTCCTCCAAGCCTGTGGTGTTTTTTGTTTTTTAGTGGTACCTTACAAAACTTTCCTTCCTTCCTTCCTTCCTTCCTTCCTTCCTTCCTTCCTTCCTTCCTTCCTTCCTTCCTTCCTTCCTTCCTTCCTTCCTTCCTTCCTTCCTTCCTTCCTTCCTTCCTTCCTTCCTTCCTTCCTCCCTCCCTTCCTCCCTCCCTTCCTCCCTCTTTCCTTCCTCCCTCCATTTATGTATATATTTATTACTTACAGGGTCTTATATAGACCAGGCTGGCCTGTAACTCACCATGTAGCCAAAGCTGGTCTTGAACTCTTTATCTTCTTTCACCTTTAAAAGCTAGATTATGTGCCACCATCCAGCTTATCAGTTTTCAATTTTGATTATGGCTAATTTACACATTTTTCTTTTACAGATAGTGCTTGTGGTTACATATTTAGCAAATTTTACTCAACCTAAAGGTTATTTTTTTCTCCTGCTGCATTTACAAGGTTTTTTGTTTGTTTATTTTTGCATGTGGGGGGGACATTTTACAAGTTTTTAATGCTTTTATTTTTAATATTCAGATTTTTTATCTCTACATATGGTGTACGAAGCATCCAATTGTGCATGGTGGTATCACCTGTGATTACACACTCAGGAAGCAGATGTGGGGAATCACTGAATTCTAGGCCAGCCTGATGCACATAAGTTTAAGTCCAGTCGAGACTATAACAGTGAGATCTTGTTTCTCAAAACAAATACAGAAAGAACAATCTTAGCTCCCCTTTCTTTGTTTAATTATGATGACACTTGATGACTTCCAGTTGATTATAATTGTAGGATATTTTTCTAAACTCTTTTCTGTTTAGTTTATCTGAATTTGTGGTCAATACTACAGACAAGTTGGTATAATTATAGTAACTTTGCAAATCAAATAATGTTAGTCCTTGACTTTGGTTTTTCTTCAAAACTATCCATTATTTTTCCATATAGATTATATAGTAGTCTTAATAACTTTTAAAACTTTTTAAAAATGTAAATTGCATTGAATCTGTGTTTACTCTTAGCCAGAAGGCCAAAATTGTATATAACTGCCTTGAATCTATTGGTTAGTTTCAGAATAATCTTGGTAATTATATTGAATCTTTCTGTACCCGAGCATAGCCTTTGTACTATATTGTACTAGGTGTAGTAGTTTGTAAACTGAATTCCATTCAGAAGCCAAAGTCTGTTCAAAAACATTGGTGTCTTACAACTTTGTTTTGTGTCTGTATCTTAAGGGTCTCCAACTGAATTCCTTAAAGAGAAAATGGCCTATCAGGATTATCAGAATAACCAGAGCTGGCCAGAAGATACAAATTTATGTTTCCAGCCTCAGCAAGTATTGAATCCTAACCAAATTGGTAAGTGCAGGCTTGTAGTGACCGTTTAGTGTTAGCTATGATACATATAAAAATACCCGCCAATCAGGTAAGGCATTTTAACTTAAAAGTACATGAAGCACAACCATGGTAGAATTACCTCCCATTAACATTCAACTGGGCCTTTTTTTTTCGGTTTATCTTGTCTTTTTCTTTCTGATTCTTGGTTTATTTATTTGAGACAGGGTCTGACACTAGCTCCAACACTGGCCTTGAGTGAGTCAGCCACAATCAGCTCTATTTATCCTTTTTTTTTTTTTTTTGAGAACAATTTAGTTTCCTTCTTTTCAAAATCTTGTTTCAAATTATCTGATACATGCATATTAAAAACCTACATGATCAGTAATGTCTTAGCATTCAAGTTTTTTCATAAGAAATTATTACTTTATTATATATATTCTGTATATTATATATGTATTATAATAGTGCTTGAATGCCTTCAACAAGGGCTGGCAATATAGCTTAGTTGGTAGAGTTCTTGCCTAGTGTTCATGAAACTAGTTCACTCACTAGCACCACACAATACCAGTGATTTCAGTGCACACCTCTGATCACTGTCTTTAGGAGGTGGAGGTCAGAGGATCATAACTTTCCAGGTCATCCACAGCTCCATAGGGAATTTGAGGCTACTCTGGGCTAAATGAAACACTATTTCAATAAACAAAAGAACAACAAACAATACATGTCTTTTGATCTCTTGAATAGATTTTTGTATGTAAGAGATTTGTGTTTTCTGTGTGACTATCCATTGTCCCAGCTCTCATTTTTGAAAAGACAATTTTTTCCCCATTGAATGGCTTTGGTATCCTTGTTAAAGAGAAAAGAAAAGAAAAAAAAAAAAAGGAAGAAAGAAAAAGGAAAAAAAACCCTATAGATTCATAATTTGTTTCTTTAGTTGTATTCCATTAGTTTTTATATCTTTTTCTTTATGTCAATGTAGTTGTCTTCATACATGCAAGTTTTACAATAAGGGACCAAAATTGTACCTGGGCTAAATATGTACAGAATTTTTTTGCCTTTATTCTCTAAGCAGTATATTATAACAACTATTCAATAGCCATGTGAATAGGCAGGTTTTCCAGCCGTTGACATATCTTTAGGTGAGTATAGATCTAACCAATAACGTAATCTAAAACCTTATAAGACATCCTAGTTAGATGTTAGTTAGAGAAGGAGAATGAGCAGATCGTTTTAGACAGACAGACAGACAGACAGACTGAATGTGGCTACATGAAAGACAGAGGTCAAGGAAGCTTTTAAGGAGAAAGTAAAAATTTTTGTCTTAAAATATAGAAACAATCAGTGCCATTTGTAATCAAGCTGAAGTCCCAATTAGGTGGCTCATGCTAATTCTAGCACTCAGAAGACTGGAAAGAGGACTCCTGTGAGTGTGAGGATAGCCTGAGCTACAGTGAACTTCAGGCAGCTAAAACTACAGTATGAGACTCCGTCTCAAAAAGCAAAACAAGATTTAAAAAAATAGCAAGACTATGAGGAGTAAGCATGGAAAACACCATTTATTTGGAATTTATTCTGCAGGAGTTGGTAGGTAGGAGTATGGTTCATCTCACTACCTCATTGACCTCTTCTTGTCTAGGGATTTTTGTTTGTTTGATTGATTGGTTTTGGTTTTGAGGCAGGGTCTCACTGGCCTTGAACACTTAAATGCTGGGATTGCAGGTATATACTACCATACCAATACAGTTTTTTTTTATTAAAATACTGAGTTTATTTCACATGTATATTTGACTCCCCACCACTTCTGTGTCTGACCACTACTATTGTGTCTTGTCATAACATTCCATACATATTTAAACCAAGCAAAGGGCGGAGTTCCATCCTTAAAAACCAAGTAGGCATTTTAGACAACACATTCTTGGCAATGGAACCTGAACATTGATCAAACAAGGTAAGGAAAGTTCTCACTTTGTATTATAAAAAGACACAGATATCAACTGCCAGAGATCTTGAATTGCTTCCTAGTCAGTAATCTGGAAGCAAATTTTCACATACTTGATGAACTTGGCTTCACTTTGGGAAGTGAACCACCTTTTTCTATACTTGCTTGCATTTTTGCTTTAAAGTCTTTTACAGAACTAGGTCCTTTGGATATCTTGGGAGTATTTTCTTGTTTTTTGAAGGATTCTTGACCTTTTGATCTTGACACCGTTGAGGGTTTTGAGTCCTTTCTATTCTGGTTTAACTTTTGTGCATTTTTGGATGGAGTGGATAGATTTCTTCACTGGAGCCTTTTTCTTCAGCTTCTTCATCAAAATCATCATCTTCATTCTCATCATCATCTTCATCAGCAAGTGCCCCCCCCCCGTGGAACCTTGCTACCACTTCCAGGAGCAGATCACTGTCCATACTTAGGAGTTTCATGTCAGCCTCCTCTTCATCTTCTGACTCTCTCAAGCCTTTTGTTGTTTTTAATTACTAAAATTCAGTTTTCTTAGTATTTATTGAAATTTTTATTTCCTGTATACTTTTATCTCTTAGAATATTAGAATTGAATGTTAGTAGTAGTTTCAGTTGTAAACATTTGTTAACTCTGTCATTTAGATAATAAGGTCTATTTTTAAAATATTAACATTTGAGAGTGGTGGGAAGCATGCTTGGACACATGCCTGTCAGGGAGCTCATGGTTCAGAGAGTAACTGAGATAATCAAAACTTAAGAAAACAAGGGATTATATTATTATATTGGAATGAATTAGTGAGTCTTTATTGTTTTCAGCCCTTATGTAGTTGGTTATTATTTCAAGTTAAAATAGTTAATTTACTATTGTCAACACAAATGTAATTAATAATTCATCGTCATCATAAAAGATGTTAATCGGCGTAATTGCTGTATTCATGGTGAATAAGTTTTGGATTCTTTCTTCCAGATCCCTTTAAAACGCATCATGATGGTGACTTGGAAGATTTGCTCTTTCTTTCTAGTGGACCCACAAATGCTTCAACATTTACAGGACAAAATGACCTCCTAGAAGATAGTTATGGTATGTCTTCAACTAGGTTTATTCTGTAAGAAAGGAAAAATAATTTTTCCTCATTTCTAGTTTAGATTCATTGTTTGGGGACTTATGTAGCAAAAAAAAATTATTCAGAGAAAAATAAAATGTGGGGATTTTTTGGGGGGGAGAGGGGCGAGGGGAACAAGGTGTCATATAACTCAGACCGGCCTTGCCTGTGTAGCCCAGAATGACTGTGAACTCCTCATTCTCCTTCCTCCATCTAGAATTGATTTGGACTGTTCAAGAACTGGTGACCTAATTTCATAGGTCCTTGAGTTCTATAATGTCCTGTAATCTAGGGTCAAATTCTGTGTTCACATTTTTTTACTTGCTAATGCCTAGAGAGTAAATTATTTCCTAAACTTGAATTATTATTTATTTAGAGACAGTGTCTAATATATCCCAGGGTGGTATGGTATTATGTCTTCTGACTTTCCTGCTTCCACCTCTCAAGTGCTGGAATTAGGTGGATACCACCACACCCTGTTTATACAATGCTGGGATTGTTGGAAGGAAAGCACTCTACTGAACTACATCCTTAGCCCATTGATTTTTTTTTTAAATATATAAAATGGAATCAACACTAATTTGTACTTTTATTTTTATTTTTTTAAGCTTTATTTATTTATTGTGTGTATATGTATGTGTGTGTCAGAGAGCACTGTATGTCTCTGTGGAGGACCAAGGGAATCATCACTGTGTTGCTTCTACCTCCTTTTTGCTTCTCTCTGGGATTTCCCAGGCTCTGCCCAAAAGAGTCAGAAGTGCAGGCTGCCACATTTCCACCTGACACTTTTACGTGGGACCTGGGATCCGAACTCAGGACCTTCTGCTTGCAAGGCAGAGTCTTAACCCCTGAGCCATCTCTCCAGCCATAGTTCATACTTTAAAGATGCAATGATGATCAAGTAAAATTAGGCATAGTATCTGATGTACATGATAAAACAATGGTTATTCCTTTTTCATCTTTATTTTGTTGCCATAGCAGTATTTTCTGCCAATAAAGTTGGCCACCTTTTCTGCTCTTCCTTCTCCTTTGATGCCATCTGTAATGTTCTGATTTTTTTTAAATTTTAAGACAGGGTCTTGCTGTGTTGCTCAGGGTGGGCCAGAACTTACTGTTTTACATCCTCAGTCTCCCAAGTAGCTGGGTATATGGGTGTGTGCCACTAGGCCCACTATTTCACAGTATCTTTCTTGTGTGTTTTTATGCCTTCTTTGTTTCTCTCAGCTTACGTCACTATCACTTCCTAGATCCTCCCAACGCTATGTTTTCTAACACATTTTGAATATTCCTGCTATATGGATCATCCGAATCCTCATTCAGTATTCTCATCTTCATTTTGAATATCTTTAAAAGATACTGCATTTTACTTTGTATTCTTGAATTTTCTTGTCTGGCTTTCAAAATCCTTTTTCCATGGTTTGTTATGTCCTATTTGCTATGTTTGATTTGCCTTCAATCAAATGAGATCAAACAAATCTCACAGCATTCTTGTCTCATTGGTGTCATTGTGCTTTCTTCTTTACTCCAAAGAAGTAAACTTTGCATTTACTGACCAACCTTTGCGTTTTGTTCTTCATTTTCTGAAGTCTTCTGCTATAGTTCAATCTTCAGAGTTCTATTTAATTCTTTTTTTAACATTTATTATTATTATTTCCGCTCATACAAACTTAATAGGTACACCGGTTCCCTCCCTCCCTCCTCCTCCCCCCAGACCCCCTGCTTCCTCTCCCCTCACCCCTCACTCCCCATCCCCCAGTGCCTCCCACCCCAATTCCCAGAGAGTCCTTTAGTATGCATCCCTGACTCTCCTCTGGGCCCTCCTTTCCGATGACGTACAAGGACCCAGTGGCATTTCCCTGAACCCTTTCCCGTGTTCCCCTTAAGCATAGGAACACTGCTGTGGCTGCCAATCCCTTGCCTCCAAGGATCTTGGTGCCTTTAGCAGATGCTAGACTTTGTGAGGTCAATAGTGTGATGGACATTGCGCAGAGCATGCAAAGTCCATTTATGATTGCTTCGGCCCTAACTAGTGTGGAGAATCTTTCAAATCATTGCTCCTCCCATCCTTTTGCTCTTACACTCTTACCGCCCCCTCTTCCGCAAATTTCCCTGAGCTTCAGGATGGGGAGAGATTAGTCTGGCCTAGTTCTAGGTGGTTGATATAGAGTCTCTGAAGTTGTAGGGCAATTAGTTTATACCATGTTATGCATTATTGAATGAACATGTGTCTTGCCTTTCTAACTGAATTATAATAATGTTTGCTGGATGTGGTGGTAGGTACCTGTAGTCCCAGCTACTCTAGAGATTGGCAAGAGAATCATCTTTAGTCCAGGAATTTAAGACTAGCCTGGGTAGCATAGCTTATCTCTTAAAATAATAAAAGCCTAAAAAATGTTAATAATGTGGGCCACCTAATAATAAATCTCCTATTGTATCTGGCACAAAACAAGAAGAATTTTTTTATATCTTTCAAGTCATTAATAATTTACAAAGCATTTTTCTAAAGGAAGGCTTTGATCTGATTTTATAGATGAATTAGGATTTATAATGTGATGTTTCTAGAGCTATCTTTAAAAGTATCGTAGGAAGTAGTCGATAAATACTGGTAAATGATGCGATCAGAACTTATTGATGCTAGTACTCTACCCTGGTCGGTAACTTTTACCCCAGGCCTGAAGAATGGCAACAGTTTGCTATAAAACTTTAATGCTTTTATTGGCCCTTAGGTATCTTATTGGCAGTGTATGCATTTGATTATACTATTAAATGCCTTTAAAAAATGTGTGTGTGTTTCAATACTAAGTACATCTCCTTGTGACACATTTGCTCCTGCAGCTGTTGTGGACCAGGAGTGGTCTGTGGAAGCTCTGAGCTCTCCACACTCAGAATCCTTGGTTTCTCCAGAGACCATCATAGAAACTCCACAGCTGACAGCAGGTATGTCATTGAAACCCACCTTATCAGTTACAGGTCATCATGTCGGTAAATAATACAAGCCAATCAGACTTTGCAGAAGCATTGCAAATGTTTTTAAATTAAATTATATTGATAATATTATAGTGTGCTTGATTACATTATGGCTGAAATATAATACTTGGGGTTAAAAACCAAAGAATATCCTTTTTAATTTCATGCAGATTTTGAACAACTGGGATTTGTTCTGTTGTTGCTGTATTAAGACAGGGTCTCATAGGTGGACTAGTCTGGACTTGAACTTTGGGCCCTCTTCCCATGGTCAGCCCCTGAGGTGCTGGGATTATAGGTATGAGCCACTGTGTTCCGCTGAGAGGTTTATTCTTAATAAGAATGACCAGCCTCTCAGGTTCCCATTCTAATACTGATAGTGTGTGTGCTTATGTGTGTATTTAAACCTGTATAGTTTCTCTTTTCTTTGCCTTTGCTCCCCAACTACTTATCTTAGCACACTTGATCTTAGCCAGAAAGTCAAAAAGTAGTTGTGATTAATATCACCTATTTTATTATTCAAGTCTCATTTATGTATAAAATTTCATATTCAGCAAAGATAATACTTTTGTGCTCTAATAAAGTTAACTTTCAAATGTAGAGCAATGAGTAGACAAATGTGTGGGTCCTTTTTTTTTTTTTTCCACTTGCATACTTCATGTATATTCTCAAGTGGGCATTAGAGCGTGTGTGCGCCCAAGAGTGATAACAGGAATTATCTTGGTATTGCTCGACTTTCTTATTGCTTTGCTCTGGGGTTTACCAGGCTCCACCTTCCAGGGTCAGAAGTTCAGGCCACCACCATTTTCACCTGTTTTTTTTCCATGGGATCTGGGATCCAAGCTCAAGACATTTTGCTTAGGAGACAAAGACTTAAGCTCTGAGCCACCTCCCCACCCCCCTAATATTTTGTCTAATTTAATTCCTGTAGAGGTAGTCAAGGAAGTAGAAATTGAATCAGTAGAAGAGCAGCCTGCAACTAAAGGAAGGGAAATAAAAATGGAACAGATGACGACTGACATACCAGCATCTAGAGAAGCAGAGACGTCCCCAGCCATGGACGTAATGCCAGGTACAGAAACAGAGGTGGCACTGGCTAAAGATAAGGAAGAGCCTATCGAATTGGACTTGACATGGTCGAAGGACATACAACCATCCATTGAATCTGATATGTTCCCAGCTAAGGACACAGTTCCACCTATAGGAACAGAGATAACCCCAGTTAATGATGTCATATTGCCTACAGAAGCAGATACGTCTTCAGCCAAGGATGTGGTACTGCCTATAGAAACTGAGATGGTTCCAGGCAAGGATGTGACACTGTCTAAAGAAGCAGAGAGAACACTTCCTGTAACAATGGATTTGAGCCCACTCGAGGATATGGTACCACCCAAAGAAACAGAGACAGCCCCAGCCAAGGATGTGGTGTCGCTCGCAGAAGTTGAGGTGGCACTCACTGAGGACACTGCATTACCTGTAGAAATGTCTTCAGCCGAGGAGATGGCCTTGTCTTCAGAAACAGAAGCTGTCTCAGAAAGGGACATGTCACTGCCCTCAGATACCATGATGTTCTTCTCCAGTGATGATGTATCACTGCCCTTAGAAACAGAGGGGGCCCTCAGCAAGGATGTGACTCCATCCCTGAAAACTGAAATGACCCCGGACAAGCATATGACTCCACCCCCAGAACCAAAATTGGATCTGGTTGAGGGTATGACTCCACCCCCAGAAACAGAACTGGCTCTGGTCAAAGAAGGAGTTACACTCCCAGAGACAAAGGTAGCTGAGCTCACCACACTCACAGAAAAAGATGCAGCCTCTATTAAGGACGTGCCTCCGACTCCAGAAATGGAGGTTGCCCTGGCTAAGCAAACGTCTTTGCCCACTGGAACGGACCTCACCCCTGACAGTAGTGTGACTCCAGCCAAGGATATTACACCACCCTCAGAAACAGAAGTAGCACCAGTTCTGAGTAAAGACGGAAAAATTGAGCAGGGTCAGGAAGGAGTAAGTGAGGATTCCCGAGTAGACTGTTTGCAGCATGAGGAGCAGCTGGCCTCACCTCTGATTTCACCAGGTATGGTTTGCTGTGTACTGTCAGTATTTTGTCTAACAGGTACAGACTAAGAGACAGACATGCTGGGTAAAATATAGATGGTCTCACTGTGCTTTACAAGTCTGTTCTTATTCCTAGTCTCCTACTCAGCACTTTTATACTCCTTGTACTCTCTAGTACCCTGTTTAACTCATTCTCTATTGATCTTTCTGGTGTACTTACAGATAATTTAAGCAATAAGATGAAATCCATCAATTTCTGTTAGTTCATCTACCTAGTGTGATTATATCTGAATTCATAGACATTCTGCTTCTGTTTTTATAAGTAAACTGCCTACTCTTCTCTTTTTACAAGTCTCTTCTATTATTTCCTGCTCAAAAATATTGTCCTAGTCATTATTCTCTTTTTCACGTCACCAGTTTAATCCTCTTTTCATCAGATAAGTCCCATCAGCTTACAAAACATTTACTGTTTTTCTTACCCAAAAAATAAAAATGAAGATCCTCCTGATTCTACCCTCCAACTGCCTGTCCAGTTCTCTGCTGCCTATTGTAGATGAAGTCCTCAAAAACTATGCTTATTTCTAATTTATGACAAATAGAAAAATAGTAGAAATAATACACCTGAAACTTACATGAATTTTACCATTACCTTTAGAACCAGTAAAAATTCCAAGCCAAACGTACAGCTTGCCAACAGGTGAAGATTCTGCGTTAGAGAAAGTAGAGCAAAAGGAACCATTCGGCAGCCAACCTTCTGAACATTCTTCAGAGACCTCAGGTGAGTTAGGAATACAAAATGAAATTTGAAACAGTTTAAACTAAGAGTGATGGGGCGATGAAAGTAGACATTGTATTATCTGTGTGGTATGGTAGTAGTTATCAGCAGTTTATGAAGTCAGTTTTCTTTTTTTTTTTTATTAAAAATTTAATTATACATTTTAAAATTTTTTACCAGTTCCCTCCCTCCCCCCTCTTCCCCCATGAAGTCAGTTTTCTTTAGATGATAGGTTTCATTTTGTTTAGTTAGGTTGTTAAATACACATTTCTAGCAATGTTACATATTTTTAAATTCATCAATTTAGGACACTAAATTTTTATCTATATGGACTGTTCACTATTCCATATGGTATTGGACCTATTATTTGACTTATTTCAGTTTATTCAGGTACTATAAAATTAATACATTAGTCAGATATTCTAGAAAGCCTTGCTAGGTACAATGTGTTCCATAGTTCAGTGCATCTGCACTGCCTGGGAACATTTTAGAAATACAGAATTTTGGGCTGTTATCTTAGACCTAAACAGGGTGTAAGTGATTCACATCTGTTTTCCCAGCACTCAAGAGACTGAAGCAGGAAGCTTAATGGCAGTCTCCTACCTTAATCTCCTGAGTGCTGCAATTACAGATGTGTGCTCAGTTCCATATAATTCTTATATAAACATTAAATATTGAAACACTATCTTTAAGATACTTTCCAACTTAAAGTTTGATTATTCAGTGATTTTAAAGATTATACTTGATTTAAAGATTATGATTATTAGTTGATGACTTTTCTCTTTATCTGCAGCCATTTGGAATGTGAGCTCCTTGAGGTTAAAGGCTTTGCACACTATCTAGCATCAAGAAGGAACTAAATATATGAATTTTTAAATGTTTTAGAGACATGTCAATAAGATTATGTACAAAATACACTATCTACAAGGAAGAAATAGAATATGTACAGGGAAGTCCTGTAGATATTCAACACTTAATCCTTGCCTTTGAATTGCAATTATAACCTGGATGGCAAGAACACTTCCCATGAAAGAATTCTGAAAAACAAACATTTACATGATGATTGAAAAGACAGTGTACAATCTAGTCTGATGTACCTACTGGTTAATTGTCATTAAAATACTCTGGAGTACTGTATCCTCAATTTTTTGATAGAAGCTATAATGAACTTGAGGTAATAAATGAAATAGTGACAAGATTTAGAAAATATTGAAAGGGATAAAGATATGAAAAATTACTGCATTTAAGTGCTTTAAAGGTATTTGAAGTCATTCAGGTCACTGACAGATGCTATTACAGACCTACTTAACAAACCTTTAATCAGAACTTGAATTCATATTACATTACTTCCTGACACTTTTGTAAGGGTTCTCATCCTAATTGTTGTAATTATTGCTAATCTACATAATATTAAATATATTTCTTTGTCTTTTTTAAGTTTCATAAATCTGGCCTTCTGCTCTGTTTCATAGAGTCAATCTGGTTGGTTCGAAAAGGGTTAATGTATATAATATTGGTGACATACTTTTAGAGTTGTAAATCGTATTGAAAATAACCAAACAGACAAGCACTGGAAGTTTTAACTTTTTTTTTTTTTTTTTTTTTTTTTTGTAGAATTTGGACTTACTTGCATGTTAAAAATAATGACAAGTACAAGTAAATGAAATTTATAACAGTGTTTATTATAGAAGCCATATTTGAAAAATTTCTATACCTTAGATAATAATTTTTAGTAAACCCAATAAAGGGTGAAAATATTTTTTTAAAAAACTATTCTTAATTAATAAATGGTATAGTAGAAGTAAAATACGTAAATGAATCACTAAAGGAGCCTTTTTTTTTTTTTAGAAAAAATAACAAATTTGTTGTGGAATTTTAGCCCAGTTCATGTATTGCAGGTACCCCTCCCATACGAGGCAAACAAGTGTGCAGACCCAGTGACCGCAGGTCAGCCTGGTCCCAGCCTGCCAGGGCTCCTCCTGAGCAGCCGGGAGGCTCAGCTCCATGGAAGACTCTTGATCCCAGGCTCGGCCCCTGTCCTTTTTCTGAGTTAGGTTGGGTCACTGGCTCATTTTCTTGTGGTGATCCTGGGAACCAAAGGAAAAGTACTCATACTGACTTCCGTGTACCCCAGAGAGATTGGGTTAGGGAGTCTTGTAATATAGAAAGTGTACCAATGATGATAAAGAAAAAGAAGAAGAAACCAAAGCAAAAGAAATATCCCCCATCCCATACTGGGGATTCTTGGGATGTTACCAATGCAGATGAGCCTAAAGGCCATCCCTTTCCAGCTGGACCTCATAAATCAGGTGTTTCCTCCAATCAGCCTACCACCATGAGCACAAACCATGGACTTGTATCTAGAGACAACTTGAAAAGTGATTCCGTAGTTGACTCAGAGAGTCTCAGAGTTGCTTCATGTCTGGAACAACCTCCAAAAGCTGCAGTATATTCTCAGTCTAAGCTGAGAGAAGAAGAGGGCAAAGGCAACAAATCTGTGTCAGAGAGCCAAGATAAGAAATTGTTACAGCAAAAGGAACACAAGCCACAGCCCGCATCATGCCTGAAGACTTCTGTGGATACAAGTGAGACAGAGGACACTTCCGTTCTGAAAGGATCGTTGACAGACATTATTGCCCACAAAGTTGAAACTCCTTTGGAGGCCAGACCAAAAGAGGATTGCTCTCCTACATTGGGCCAAGAAATTGTGAATGGAGTTTCAAAACCCATAACAGAAAAAGTATCGCCAAATATGACACCACCTTCAAAAGCAAGTAATCTATTTGATGATAATCTAAAAGAAGGGAATAATGAAAATAAAATTAAACTGCAGAATGTTAAAGACCAGAAAGAGACTCCTGAAGGCGTTAAAGAGCTAGGAAATGAACCCTTTAAAAAAATAGCAAGTGATTGCAAAAACAAGAAGGGGAGGGGAAGTTTTGGGAAAGTCAGAGCAGGTTCTGGAAAGTTAAGAGCAAAATCTGAGACACCAATTCTTCTGGACAGTGAGAAGGACAGAAGGGCAGTTCTTAGACCAGAAGAGCCAGTCCCTGAAGGAATGGCTGCTGAGCAGAAGAAAGCAGAGCTGGGGCTTGACTCTCGAAAGCAACCAGTAGCCACTACTGATCTTACTCAGGCAGTGGTAGTGAGGGAGGCCAAAGAGATGGCTGATTCCGAGGTGGGCAGCCCCACACAGGTATTGATTCCTTTAGGAACTGCATCAAGTTTAACTCCTCCTCCTGATGCTAGGACAGAAGGAGGAGCCGAAGTTAAAAATACAGGTACTAGTAATCAGAGCAAGGATGGGACGTGTCCTTGGATGGATCATGAGTCAACTCCCTGGATTTCTGAAAAACCTAAAAAAAGAAGCAATGAAGGCAAAAGCAAGAAATTTAAAAATAATTACCCTATACAGCCCCCTAGAATGGATGGTAAGGAGGAAATCCTCAGCCCTTCTTTTGTAGAGAAGGATAGTGATACTGGTGCTATGCCCCATAAAAACAGGGAGTTAGGACCAATTTTCCCCCAAATACATGATACTTTGTTCTCACCCATATCAGATACACCCACCATGAAAGTATTTGACAGAAAGGGTGAAAATATTGAGTTTAATTCTGTTGAGCTTGGAGTTCATGGGGGGAATAAAACAAATACAGTCAAGGAGCCTACTATTATTGAACCAGCTTCCACGATGACAGGTACGAGTTGCCAAGATCAAGTGCAAGACACAGGATTTGTTCCCTCACTAGTTTCTGAGAACAAGACAAGTGCAGCCAAGGGATACACTTCCGTGGGTGACAAGCCCAGTAAAAGGAGTAACGATGGAAAACGTAAAAAAGTTAAAAATAGCTTTTCTGAGAACATCCTGGAGAAGGCAGATACAACAAAAATACATATTCCCATGGAAACCATGGGTGACCACACAGTTGAAGGAATGGGTTATGTGGATGAAAATAGAAACATTACATTTACCTGTCCGAGACCACCATCAGGGCTCATGAATAAGTCAGATCCTCTAGAGGCTGTGCAAACAGAAGGCTGCAAAAAACTGCCCATTCCTACTAATCCAGTAGTAGAAGAAGGTAATTCTTTTTCTGACACTTCTGTAAAAAGTAATCAAGAGAGAGCCCCAGCCCAGATTGCCAACTTAGTGGAAGATACCTGCAACAAAGATGGAGGTGAGATTCCTGCTGTAAGGCCCTCTACTAGCACAGAAGGCGTTGCTGTGACTTTAGCAGCAGCCACAGAAAATGTTAGCTGTCACAGGGATCCCTGTCTCAAGGATAAAGGTGAGATTGCTGATTTCAGGAAAAATGAAATAAGGATACTCAATGAAGGGCATGAGATAGGAGAATCTGAGCATTCAGTACAGCAAACCACAGAGCCAGCAAAAGACTACACTCTTCCTGGAGTGCCTGCAGAAGACCAAAGCTTGCCGGAAAAGGCACATGAGGATAGGGATGATTTGCCAGCATATGCTGTGAATAAAGAGAAGGGAAGAGAGAAAGGCTGTGTTCCAGCTCAAAATCTTGACCTTTTGGGAGACAAATCCCAGAAGCTCAGTTTGTGTGAAGACCAAAATATGAAAGACAGAGATTTCAAAGGCCCAGATAATTTGCGTGAGAAGGTAGAAGTGATTCATTTGCCTTCAGAAAATGAAAAGGAGAAATCAAATAGCGTTAGTAAAGCAACAAAATTGGAATGTATTCCCAAGCTTGCATCAGAATTGCAGTCCAGTGTCTCATGTGGCAGTGTTGAAGTTCCTCCTTCAGCTGTGGAAGTTCAGTTAGTGATGACTTCAAAGAATCTTCAGTGCACAGAACTCAAAGATAACACTGTGGAATCACCTCAGAAAATGACAGAAAAATCTGAATCAAAGATACTGGATGATAAGAAAAAGGAAGATAAAAGCAGAATGACAGAACCTATAAAAGGCTACATGAGACCTACCAAGTCCAGAGGACTTACTCCCCTTTTGCCAAAGTCTACAAGCCAGGAAAGAGAGAAATCTAAGCAACTCAAGTCCAGTGGTATGAACCTGCCATGGGGAAGTGTGTGTGCTTGTGGCTTGGAGTCCGAATCAAAAAAGCATAAAGTTTGTGCCTAGATGCCATTGTGACTCTAATCATCCTTGTTAATCATTGGTTTGTGGCATGAAAACCTGTAGCTGCTTATGTGTTTCAGCAGCCAAGGCATGGCCTATATCCAGCTGCTGGAGGTTTGGGGTTTGGCTGCATGCCTTTTTGCTTGCCCAGCATTGAACTTGAGTTTTATGGGACATTAGTGGGACAGGGGGCATCTCTGTTGCTTTTTGTTTTGTTTTTAAATTGTGCCTCCTATGTATAAAACTTAGGCCAAGAATAATTATTATTTGATATAAGGATTTACCACAGAAGGAAAGAAGGCACTTTCTCTAGCTGAGTACATGAAACTTGCTTATTTATTTACTTACTTTTAGTATGGAAGTAGCTTCAGCTGATAAGACTAAATATCCAAATTGCTTTTAGATCAAATGAAATGGATCTGCCTTCTAGGGATATAGGAGCCTACATTGCTCAGCACAGACTTTGTATTTACAGTGATGGAAAAGAATTTTTGGTGATACAGTGACATTCTTTGACCAGCTTTTCTCCTTACAACCATTGGCCAGTAGTTATATGTAGGTTACATTTACAGTTTTAGGCATAGTATATGTTCATAAAACTTGCTTGTACTGGATTCCTCCTAGTTTTCTCTTTGGAACTCTAATAAGTCAGGTAATTGAAGAGATTTCTTTAAGCTCTAGTGTTTAGCTGGTTCCCCACACCTATCATCTCTGGAAAAATACACACTTAATCATAGCTTCCTTGATCCTAACCTTCAAAATGTGTTTTTTTGCCTTGAGAGTTTTTGCCGCCTACAAATGATATATTCTTTCTTAACCAGCTTGCATGATGTAGGTACTAACTTCAAAAATTAAAAAAAAAAAAAAGCACAAGTTGGACTTAACTAAGTATCAAGTAAGACTTGCAAAGGCTTTAGCTTGGGGAGTTGTGTTCCGCATGGTATAGATCTAAGCTTGTGCTATGCATTAACTGATTCACAGTATTTGCTATGCAAGTAAACGACCCATACGATATTTTCATCTTACCTGTTTTCTTTTCCTTCTCTTAGCTACCTGTTAACAAGGTATAAAATGAAGTACAATAATGTGTAGAGAGCATTCCAGAATTCTGTCAAGTTCTTAGGTTTGATTTCTAGGCTAGTTCTTTAGTTTCGTCAATGTTCAGAAAGATAACAGGTAAATTTTGTATTTCCTCAAATTTTTTTTCAGTGTTTCTGAAGAATTCTAGAAAGCAGGTTTGTTCTTTGACAGGAATTGCAGCGCTTTGTGGACCTGCCTTTATCAGACTAGACTCAGAATTTGTGTGTTAAGCATTGCTTAGCAGAGCGGCTGAGAGAAGTAGGTGTTTTGGTGCAATTATTCCTTATCTAAAATCTTCTCTAATAAGAAAAATTGACACTGTTTAGTTTTTTTTTTTTCCTTTCTTTCTTTCAAGTGCTTGTGAGATGGTTATATAGGTAAAGGTGCTTGCCATTCAAGCGTGACAACACAACCTGAGTTCAATGCTTGGAACCAATGTGAATGGAAGGAAACCAATTCCACAGTGTTGTCCTTTCACAACCACATATGTGTGGATACCTACAATAAAATTTAAGATTAAAAGAATTGCTAACCCAGGCTCTGTGGTGCATGAGTGGTGGAGGCTGGAGGATCACTGGTTCAAGGTCATCTTTGGCTACCTTGTGAATTCAAGGCCAGCCTGGGCTCCATGAGACATTTCTCAAAATTTTTTTTTATAGATGAACACTGTTCACCCATGTCAAAGGAATATGCAGTAAAATATAAATCTGCTTCTCTCCTTTAAACAATCTTTTGTTTGCTTGAGATAATCTCACTGCCCAGCCCTGGGGGTCCTAGAACTCTGTGTGGACCAGAGTGGCCTTGAATTTGTAGTACTTCTGTTGCCTTTGCCTCCATAGTTCTAGAATTGCAAGCACAGTAGTGCCCTATCTGACTTTTGTGTTTTTACCTATGACTACATTTGGCCTTAGCAATTTTACCTTTGCTCTTCACTTTAAATCATTCGATGAAATACATGGTTCTAAATTACCCTAATCCTCCTTTATCTTACCCTCATCGTTCCTTTACCAAATGATGCTACTCATGGTTTTCAGTATTCGGTCAGTAATGATATTAATAAAAAATAAAGAAATTAATAAAAATAATACCATATGAGTAAATATTATGTATCAGATTACTTATAGATAGAAAATAACACATTCCTCTGTGTGTGTGTATGTGTGTGCGTGCATGTGCGCACATGCACGCGTGCCTATTACACACTTTCCACTTTATACTATGCTCTCAATATTAAGATTACAAAGATAGGGAAATAGCACAGCTAGAATTTGAGCCCAAATCTTTCCAATTGACACATTCTTTATTCTTTTTTAAAAAATTACATTTATCTTGTGCTTATGTGTGACTGTGTAGTCATCTCCTTGAACACGCGTGTAGGTCAGAGGACACCTTTCTGACAACCTCCTCCCCTTCTACTGTGTGGGCTACAGGGATCAAACTTAGGTGGTTAGGCTTGGCAGCGAGTGCCTCTACCCCCCGAGCCATCTCTCTGACCTGCCTTTTTCATTCTTGCTTCAGAAGACTCTTCTAGAAATGTGGCTACTCCCCCCCCCAAAAAAAGATAAAGGTTGATAATTAGTAACTGCATACTTTTATTTTAGTATCTAAGTACTAAATGTCTTTACAGCTGGAGAAATAAACATTATTAGTCTAGAATTAGAATCTAAGCCTTTTCTCTCTGATATTTCTCATACAAAGTCTTGATTTTATTTATTGATATGGTCTTAATATTTAGGATAGTATTTTACATATAGGCGATGCCTAAAGACACTCTGAATTTGAAATGAATTCCTTTCACTATGCTTATCCTCTTTGGAAATTAGGAAAGTCAAACAGTCTAGGTGTCTTCTAGCTTCCTGATTTCTTTCTTTTTACATTTTCAAGCTACTTGCAAGTTAAAGGAAAATTTAACAGATTTCTTTACAAACTGTGATATTATTGTAGTCAGAGAAAATAAATGATGTAATGGAGCAAATCTGAGCTCAACTTGCCAGAAAAGAACTTCTTACAGGACTTTTTATTCATAGAGAGAAGTGCATACGGTCCATATTGGACTATAGTAGCTACTCTTTATTGTTTCTCTGGAAAACAAGTAGAACTGTGACTGACTGCAATTGGGGTAGTGTTTCTGTGAGTGGGATGGTTGGGGATCCCTGTAGATAGGTCTTCCTTTATCATTCTGAATCCCACTCTCTTTCTTATCCTTTTTCATTTCTGTTACTTCAGTTTGCTTGAGCTCATCAACTGTTTTCCAGCAGCTGGGAATGTCAGTTTATGCTAGAAAATTGTTTTGGTGTGAAACCAAAGTAATTTATATACTCACAATTCTAACAGTTTCAAGGCCCTTGTACATAAATAAAATATGCTCAGTAGATGAAAAAAATTGTCATCTTAGGAGTTGCTACTATTTACAACTGGAGAAGCACACATTCGCTAGTGCGTAAGAATGTCATTCCTGAGAAGTGCCTTTTCTCCGCACTTCCCTCATTTGCCCTTTCGTCATTTTTTTTTTTTTAACAGTGAGTATTGTTCTGTATCTCAGATTGACCTTTCGATATTTTTTTGCTTCTGCTTATCAAGTTCTGGGAATAACAGTCTTTTGTGTCACTATGCCAAGGTTACTTTTTTCTTAGCATATTAATGACATTTATTGGGATTCTGTATGTCATGAAACTAAAAATAGCTACCATTTATTGAGATTTACTTTTCCCAACACTGTTCTAGACTCTTAACCCTCAAACAGCCCTTTCTAGTTATCAGTGCTACTATCACCCTGCTGGAGAGAGAACAGAAGGTCGTATTGATAGATCGCAGGGGCTGGGGGATTTGGACTGCACTTTTTATCATTGAACTACTTTATTTTTTAAAGGAAGAGTCTTGGGCTGGAAAGTTGGCTCAGGGGTTAAGACTGCCTCAAGAGCAGAAAGGGCCTAAGTTTGGATCCCAAGTCCCACATAAAAGTGCCAGGTGAAAACAGTGGCAACCTGCACTTTTGGCCCTGGTGGGCAGAGCCTGGGAAGTCTCAGAGCGAAGCAAAAAGGAGGTAGAAGCAGTCCAGGATGATTCCCTGTCAGTCACTCTTGGTCCTCCGCAGGGACACAATGCCTTCTCACACACACACACACACACACACACACACACACACACATGCATACATGCACAATTGAATAAATAATAAATAAATAAAAATTTAAAAAAAGAAATGTTCCTAGAATTAGTGAAATATTAAAATTTGTTTTATATTTATGTGAATATATACATATGTATATATATATATATATATCACAAGCATTGGTTACTTATAGGTAAGAAGACAGATTCTAACTTCTTGTCCTTTAGCTTGAATTAGTAGAGAGTAATTGTAATTAGTCATTGTAATTAAAGAACTACTGATTTTCATTATAAGATTTGGAGATCATAATGGAACATTTGGTCAATCTGTAGTGTAGTGTTGCCTTGGTAACTAATAAGCATGCAGAGAAACTAGTCATGGAGTATACAAGTCCCTGAACGAGTTAAGTACTAGATTGTGACACAAAAACATGTCAGTTCATCTGTCTATATACCAAAACCCTTTGAGACTTCCTGCATCATTATATATCTGATGAAAGAGTCTTAGAAGCCACCTTGTGACCAAATACACAGAAATCTAGTCCTTTTCTCAGATTTAAGCAGAATGAAATAGAACTTCAAGAATCACTTGTCCAAACAGCATTCCAGATCACCAGGCTGGGGATTGTAGCTCTCGTATAGCACTTGCCTAGTGTGCACAAGGTTCTGGTTGAATTTGATTTCTAGTACTGAGAAAAACAAAATAAAATAAATCACCAACTTTGAAGGCAGCTTTAATAGCACAGAGGGTCTGGTCAAATGCATTATCAAAGGAATCCACCCATTGTTTCACTGAAATCTTTTATGACATTCTACTTACTGCATGTCCAGTTCTGTGCTGGTTACCATATGATATGAACAGATCACATTCCTGCCTCTTAGAAAGTCCTAGGAAAGGCATAGAAATAAAAGATTAAAATGTAATTTACAAATTCTAGGAAAGAGAACATTAAGTGAGGCAGTCTTCTAGTGCTTTAATTTTGTGTGCATACATGTGTGTATGTATGGAGGTCAAAGGAAAGTTTGTGAGAGTCACTTCTCTACTTTGACCATGTAGCCTCTGAGGATTGAACTGAGGTCACCAAGCATGACAGCAAGCACTTGCCCAGTGAGCCATCTCTCTGATCCAACAAAATTGTTCTCAAGTAAAGTTCTTTGTGTGTTCCTATCTGTCAGCTGTAATATATATCATCACAGTGACTGGAGACGATTGAATTCCTTGCTGTAGCCAGTTCCTGTGGGTGAATGTACATTGACAGTAAGATTATATCTATAATCCTGTCCGTCACACTGAATGGCTATCTTCAGTTTTTAGGAATTCAGCTCTAGGAATTCAGCTCTAGGTTTCCCCATTATTTGCCATCTACGTAGCAGTTGCCTCCTTGCAGAGGAAGAAAGCCATTATTTTCCATGTGGTTTCTTGCGCAATATGTGTTGCAGAGCAGTATCGTGATCTATGAACCATTCTGGTCCTCACTCTCTGTAGAAGCCTCTGCACTCTACTTTTTTTCTCAGCAAAGCAAGTGCTGTCTGACTCTCAAGAAGTGGCATAAAGGGAAGCTCTCAGGGTTAGGTATTCTAGAAGGACCGTGGTGTAAATCCCTTGAGGATGAAAAAAGACTACTAAGGAATAAGCTGCTCAACATTATCATTCTGTTATTAATTAAAAAAACTATGCTTAAAGTATAAACACTGAAACAAATGTATTACTTCTTTCTCTTCATTTCAAACTGAATTTTGTCTTCTAAACACAAGTATCTAAAATATATGTGCTATATATATATATATATACATATATATATAATTAGAAGGGTTTTTTTTTTTTTTTTTTTTTTTTTTTGGATACAGGGTTTGATGTAGCCAATGCTGATCTCAGATTCACTCTGTAGTTGGGCCTGGATTTGAGTTCCTGATCTTCCTGGCTTTGTCCTCCAAGTGCAACTTGGAAGTTTTTAATCACATAACACAATTATAAATTAAAGCTTGAAATAGCCAGCTAAGTAATTCCAACATTCGATATGCTAAGAGAATTATCAAGAGTGTAAGGCCATTCTTGGGGCTGGAGAGGTGGCTCAGGGGTTAAGCCTATGCCTTACAGACAGAAGGTCCTGAGTTCGGATTCTAAACCCCATGTATAGACGCCAGGGGGAAGCGGGGCGGCCTGCATTTCTGGTCCTGGCAGGGCAGAGAGCCTGTGAATCCTGGGGCAGAGTAAACGAGGAGGTGGAGGCCGGTCCATGATGGTTCCCTAATTCGCCCATGGTTCACACACACACACACACACACACACACACGCACGCACAATGAATAAATAAATAAATAATGTTTAAAAATTAAAAAAAAAAGTGTAAAGCCATTCTCATTTTGGTACCAGCTTGGGCTCATAAAACCCTGTTGCAGGAAAGAGAGAGAGAGAGAGAGAGAGAGAGAGAGAGAGGAGAAAGTTGAAGTGATTTTCTTCACTAAATTAAAAAAAATTTTTTGAATCATTAAATTGGGCTGCAGAGATGGCTCAGGGGTTAAGGCTTTGCCTGAAAAGCAGAAAGGCCTGAGTTTGGACCCAAGTACACAATAAAAATGCCAGGCAAAAAATGGTGGTGGCTTGCACTTCTGGAGCTCTGGTGGGTGGAGCCTGGGAAATCCCAAAGAGAAGCAAAAAGGAGATAGATGCAATTCAGGATGATTCCCAAAGTCACTCTTGGTCCTCCACAGTAACACAGAGTGCCCTCCTATACATAACATGCACGAACACACACTAAATAAAGAAATAATAAATCATTCAATTGGAATCAGAACCAAGTGCAATGGGGCATATCTATAATCTCAGCATGTAGAAGGCTTGAAACAGGAGAATGAGTTATAGGCCAACCTGGGCTGTAGAGCATTATTTTTTCTCAAAAGCAAGTAAGAATCGGCAAGATGGCTAACCAGATAAAGGCACTTACCGGCAGACTTGACAGGCTGAGTTTAGTCTCTGGAATCTGCATAGTGAAAGGAGAGAATTGACTTCTACAAGTTGTCCTCTGATTCTTTTTTTATTATTATTATTTTTAATAAATATTTATTTATTTAGTGTGTGTATGTGTACACACAGTGGTGCGTTCCCTATAGAGGCCCAAGTGTGACCTTCGGGAATCATCCTGGATTGCTTCTATCTCCTTCTTGCTCTGGGAAGTGCAGGCTGCTGCCGTTTCTGTCTGGCATTTTTATGTGAGACCTGGGATCCGAACTCAGGACGTTTTGCTGTGAGACAGAGTCTTAACCCCTGAGCCATCTCTCCAGCTCTGTCCTCTGATTAATGTATATGCACACACACACACACACACACACACACACCGCACTATGGCACATGCATCCCCCCATACGCAAATAAATGTTAAAAAATTTTTAACTTAAAAGAAGTGATAAATGTAAAAAGAAGGGCTTAAAGGTGTAGTTCAGTCAGTAAAGTGTTTGCTTTACAAGCATGAGGACTGTCAGCATCATGTTGGCACAGGTAGTGACTGACAAAAATCAGCTTTGTTCCAAGTAGAATTTTATTGTGTAGATCATTTAATATAAAATCCATGCTTTGTAAGATCCAGAGAGTAACAAAGGATCATGTTGCACTAAATGGTAGCAACAGGCTGTAATGGACAGAAAGTACTCAAATTGGTCCCTAAAATCTAGAGATCAGAGAAGATAAACTGTCATTTGTATTTGCCCTGTAAATTCTGTACAGAGCATGGCTGGAGAGGGAGCATTCTAGTGCATTCAGAGAACCAAGGGAAGCAGGGGCAAGAATAAACATTATGAGCGTGTTTTATAATTAGAAAAGTGTTCAATAACTTAAGTGTTTTCAATGAACTACATGTTTGAAAACCCTATTCACCAATACCTTTAAATGAGTCCTTCAGCAAGCTTTACCTGCAGTGTAGGAGTATCAGTAGAACGCCACCCAAGACAGTTTTTGATGAATTTGAAAGGTTGCTATGACAGAAACCCACACTTCCTCCAAGAAATGAATGCCTTCAATTTTGATACTGCACTAAGGTGTTTTCTTTTTAAGTGAAATTTTGAGCGTTCTCCTGGAGTCATTATTCTTTAGAGGTTATAGCTGGGAATTGGCAAATGAGCCTGCTTATTTTTATAACAGCTTTTTGAGTGGGTGAATGTCGCAGGTTAGGCATAGAATCTGTTAAGGGAACGTGTGGGTACACATGTATCTATATCAGTGAGAGCAGAAATAATTACTATCTTTAAAGCTTAGATTGGCACCATACCGCATTTTCAAGTTGCAGGTCTAAACTAGATAGCTAATGGGAAATTGCATTTACAGATTAGCAGTGGTGTTCTTTCTTTTTCATTCATCCTTCTTTTCACACTTAGTAAATACATTTTGCACCCAGTTTTGTGAGGAGAAAGAGGGACTGCGAGAATACGGGTCTTACCATGAATACTGGGAACTTGCTGTGATGTCACTGCAAGCTCTGTGTGAACGCAGGTGGTGGAGCTCCAGGAGTGAGAGGGGGGAGCAGTGGCAGAGACGATGTCGCGTTCAGACAAGCAGCCAGCCTCTCTCACTGCTGTGCACGGCCAGCTCTGCAACAGCAAGCCTGCAGACTGCCTCATGGATTCTCCAAAAGAAATCGTTCGGGCTGGATTCGAGTGGCAGAGGACAGAGGGCAAACTGAATGAAATCGGGCTGAACGTCAGCATGGATGGGCAGCTGAAAGACGGGCTTGGGAAGAATACCAGCTTCCTGGAGCAGAATAAGCTCTGCTTTTTTGAGGAGAAACGAGACAAAGAACTCAACATTGAATTGCAGAACAGGGAGTGTCAAGCAACCTCCGGTCACCTTGAGAGCAGGTATGTGATTTCAGACACCTGCCGTCCTTCGGAGGGGAACTCAGTACATCAGAAGACAACCGAGTTCCATCTGGGACTCCCAGAGGGGCAAGACAGGAACAAAGCCACCACAGTTCAGGGGACGGTGACTGGGAAGAATGGAATAGAGACCCAGGGCCAGCCAGCACTGAGTGTCCCTGGGGCTGCTGGCATTCCCGTCCAGTGTGGTAAGGAGCAGGAAACCAGTGTTTGGAACCCCAACTTTCATCCAGTGGCTCAGGGCCCACAGGTCTCAAGGGCAGCATCTCCAGGCATGAAGGAGAATCGCATCGTTCCCAACCGTCCAGTGACTGGGGTGGTAAATGGTAACTCTGGGCAGATTAAATGTGAGTCACCACTACTGGTGTCTGTCACTCACCCAGCACCTGCTACTGAGCCTTCACCCACCACCATCCCACCAATCACTATGGTGGAGTTCACTCAGGAAAATTTGAATTCAGGTTTTGAAAGCAGAGACCAGGATAAGGAGTTGGAAAAATTAAATTCTACTGAAGAGGGGCTTGTGCTTGTGGATCAAGTCCCCCAGCAGAAAAAAGCAATGCGCAGGGCCCTGTCTGAATGTTCTCACCTCTCAGTACCCCCAGCTGTGAACCTTGCAGATAAATACCCTGAACCCCCTGCTCGAGAAGTTGCTTCTGGCTTGCTGCCTCCGATGAGTAGCCCAATGCCAAGCCCTATGCCCAGGAAGCTCGGAGCTCCTGCCATAAAGCGCTCCATGACAGTGGCTGAGGAACAGTCAGCCAACTGCAAGTTGAGTCCTGAGGAACTGCCCATCCTGTCCACTCAAGAGGAGGTACCTTCTTGCATCTGTGAGGGGCCAGTGGTCAAGAAGACAGACGCGACCCCTTTCAGCGACAGCGACAGCTCTGGGAAGAAGGAACTCGGCACTGCTGGGCTGTGTCTCCACAGTGCGCTACAACAGATTCCCGAAGGAAGCAAGGAAAAAGGACAGGGAGATAGTAGTGAGACAAGAGTCGATTCCTGCCACTTAGTCTGCCAGGGAGGCGAGAAACAGCCAGGACAGGCTCCGACAGAAAAGAGAGAAATTGAGGTCACTGCAACCCAGAGCGCTCCATCGTTGCTGAGCGAAGAGACCCCACGTGATGGTATGTTTCTAAATTTTGCCTCCATTGGGAATAAGCAGACAAGCGAGAAAGAAACCAAAGTGATAGATTACCAACAGAAGTGTCAGGCAGCTTGCTTCTGCTGGAGTTACACTGCCTGGGGGAAGCTTAATTCCCTTGTGTTGGAAGCTTGCTGAGAGTGAGGCGAAAAAGAACAAAGTGAATCTGGCTGGTCAAGCTGAATGCCTGCTGGCGTGACAAACAGTGTGGACTGAGGATGTGGACCGGCTAGATTTGTGATGGATGAAGGCTAGGAGTGCTGGGCATTAATTAGAGCCCTGTTATTCTATCGACCCCATCCCCCATCCTCTCACCCCTCTGCTCCCATTGGTTTGAAGCAAATGATTCTTGAGCTTTAAATCATACCATTGTCGTTGCTTGATTTCCTAACTTGAAAAATTTATCACTGAACAGATTCACAGTGGGTTTATCAGCACTGACTTCTTTTAAGTTGCACAGTCTGGGTGGAAGCTGTTTGCTGTGTTCCTGTTCAGAATGTTTTACTTTTGTTCAAGCTGAAAAAGAGCCTTTTATACTTGGCTATTTAGTATTCTTCTCCAGTCCTTCATGTTTGACCCAATTGTGCTGCTGGCTTTCTTTTTGTATGTATGTTGAGAGGATTTGTGGGGAGAAGGAAAATAAAGGAAAAGCAGTGAGAGGAGAGACTTTGCAACCCAGTACATGGCTAAACGCTGCCGTCTTTGTGACTGCCTCTGTGCGCTCTTCCTGGCCCTTGCTTTTCCTCCTTGTCCCCAGCTCCCACGCTCGTGTGTGTAGTGTAAAACGCTTGCTTTCTCCTCTCTGAATTTGAGCACAAAGGACCATGATTCACAAGTGTGTTAATGGGGATTTTAAAATGTGTTTTATTATTTTTAACAAGACACTTTTCCTTGGTCCTATTCTCTCTATTCTTTCCAATACATTTTTATCAAATTTCTCTCTCTCTCTCTCTTTATTTCTGTTTTTGGAAAGCACAAGTGCTTTTCTGAGGGAGTAATAAGTGGAACAGGACCTTTGAAGGCTGGTAGATTTTGTTTTGTTTTGGATTGTTTATTTTTATTTAAAATGAGATGTTCAGAGAAGCTCTGTATTTCCTCTGTGCTTTTTTTATGACTGCAAAATCTTAAGATCCAGGTGTCCTGTATTGATTTACACTTCTTGTAGTGGCACAATTTAAAAGGTCCTCATGGACAAAATCCTTTCATCTTCCTGTTAATTCTTAGGTGCCCATGGAGGTCATGGGGGTTAAGTACCATGTATTTTCTAGGCAGTAAGTAGGAAAGATCTCTCCCTCTCCCTTCTTGCCCTTTTCCTCCCCCCCCCCTTCTCCCCTTTTTCTGTGTGATGTAGAGGCCCACGGTTGACAGGTGTCTCTCTCGATCTCTTTCTGCCGTATGCTTGCTCCAGGACTCCCGTTCTTCACCTTCTGAGGCCACCATATAGATCGCAGGGATCTAAACTTCAGGCCTCATGCTTGCTCAAGTGCTTTACCCACAAAACCATCTCCATATTCCTATTTCTGCCTGTATTTCTAGATTAAAAAATTACCCAAAAAGCCAAGAATATATGTCATTGGTAAAATGCTCACTGTCCATGGGAAGCCCTGGGTTCAATCTGCAACACAAAAAAGAAAAAAATCACTGAGTTGGAAACTGGATGTAATGGATATGAAAGGAATTGCACTGGATTTTGAGCTTGGCTTTTCAGTCAGATAGTAGTGCAAATGCTGGAAAGATCAAGAAAAGAGTCTCATGAAGAAATTAGTGAGTTTTGTTTCAGATATGCTTTTGTGAAACTTTTGAGACTTGGTTTCTGGTCTTTAGTAGTTACCTGGTAAATACAATCCTGAGAAGGGCTTCAGTGAGCTGTATCGGGGAGAAAGACAGTAGTTGATGCTTATAAACAGGCATGTGTCATTGTACAAGTGGAGATGCTACAGAGTACACATATATCATAAGCAATGAGACTTCATTGAATGCTCATGTTGTTTATTGAGAAATCCTGTGAATATTGAAAAATACTGGAAGTAATGTAGGGTTAGTGGCAGACCATTTTATTTTTGCCTAATCATACAAGCTCAATAGGTACTACCCTCCTCTCCCTCTCCCACCCCCATCATCCCCCATTGTACTCTACCCCCTTCCTCTCCTTGCTTTCACCCCCTCCCTCCTCCTAAGATTTTCTTTAGCTATAGAACAGAAACATTATTAAACTTGTACATATGTTGGGTTTAGTTTTATTCCTTCACATTTTAAAAATATTTTACTTGAGGGAGTTGGGGAGAAGGGCACGCAGTGCGAATGCCATGGCGCATGTGTGCTAATCAGAACACAACTTTCAGAATTCAGTTCCCTCCCTCCACTCTGGCTCCAGGGATTAAACTCACATTACTAGATGTGTGTACTGGCACCCTGCATGCTGAGCCATCTTGCCAACTCTCCTTGACATTTTCTTTGTTTTAAATATTTAGTTTTTTATTAGAGAAGGGAAAACTAGAGGCACACCTTTCAGAGGTCAGCTCTCTCCTCCCACCACAGAGTCGTCTAGAGATCAAACTTAGGTCACCAGGTTTGCATGCAGATGTCTTAGAACTGTGCTCTTTCCAGCCCTCTCCTTTCATGTTTAAAGCTGAAAATAATTCCATTTTTGCCTAAAACTAGTTATGGTTCAAACATTAAAAAAAAAAATCCAAAATGCTCTAAATCAGATTATATAGTGAGTCAACTTTTTCCTGCTTCTCTCTCATAAATGCAACTGTATAAGCCAGAAATAACTTAGAAGAACTCTACAAGGAAATCAAAAAGACAAAGCAGAGGTCTCAAGGCTTGAGAACAACTGTTCAGTGAATTCCTAGTGAGATTTATTTTTATCCTTTCTATTCTCCTGAGAAACCTGGAATTTTCAACAGGGAGGGAAAGAGAGAGGAGGAATGGAAGGAAAGAGAAAGGAAGATAGAAACAGTCTTGTTTTTTCTTTCCAAAAGGCCAGGCAGAGGGAAGCCCAGCAGAGCCCAGCAAGGGGGGGGGGGTGCAGGCCCAGCAGGGGTGCAGTCGGCTTGAAGGTAGAGCGCTGGTAGAGGTCATGATGTGTTGTCTACTCCACAGCCAGCAGGAGCCAGCAGTCACATTCGCAACACCTGCAGTAAGACCCACCCCTGCCATCACCAGATTGACAGCACCAGTGGCATCTGTAGGCCTGGTGTCCAAAAGCCATCTTACCCAGTGGGAGGAGGAAACCCAGGGAGATTTCTTCACGCTCCCTCCCCCTAACAGCAGAAAGCAGCCCAGGTGGATCGACAGCAGTCAGATGAAGATCAGTCCTGAAGCCTGTCTTCCACGCAACCAGAGAACACTCCAGGAGAACTTTTTTCTTCTCATGGGAACATCATTACTTAGCTTCCACCTAGTGACACCCAGCAGCCCAGGGAATTGCTTTCAGCTCTTTCAGGCAACACCAACACAAATTAAAAGCCTCAGTAGAGCCAAAACTTAGCAGATCAGAATCCATTGCAAGGGCTCTGAATACTAAATTTCACTTGAACTGCAGCCAGAATCTACATGCTAAATATAGATAGGGTGCTTGTCTTGCTAAAGTATAAAATTAGAATTTAAAGCAGGCATTATAAAATTGTTTTAACAAGCAGTTACACATTTTCTTAAAAGAAAATGAAAACCTAGAAAATGTCAGCAATGAAATAGAAATTATTTTTAAAATGACCAAATGTTAATCGTAGGTATAAAATACAAAATAATCAAAACGAAAAACATGTAGCAAACATGCCATTGCATACATGTAATCCCAAGACTCATGAGACTGAGACAGGAGGATTGCCACAAGTACAAGGTCACTTTGCTGCTACATAGTGATTCAGAACAAGCCTGGGCTACGGATTTGAAACCCTGCCTCAAAAACAAAACAAAAAACAAACATTAAAGACGGGATAAAAACAATGAATCAGTGCCAAGGATGTAGTTCAGTGGTAGAATACTTGCCTCGCATATGCAAGGGCTTTGGGCTCATCCTGGGATTGCAGAGAGAATCAATGAATTTGATACAGTGGTAGAATTTAGTCAGCCTGAATAACCAAGAAAAATAAGCAAAAAAAATTCTCTGGAACAATAACAAAAAATTTTTTTAACATTTGTGTCATCAGAATTCCATGAGAGTAGGATTGTGAAATTGAACAACTGTTCAAGAAACAATGATCAAAAATGCCACATTTGCAAAAGACATTACCATGTAGATTCAAGAATCTGAACAAATTCCAAATATGGTAAATGTCAAGAAATCCATACTAATACATCTCAAAATTAAGCTTTTTTAAATTAATAGCTTTTATAAAAAAATAAAAATCTTAAAAACAGCCAAAGAGAAATGATGCATTAACTGTAAGGAGACTTTAATTCAGATAACAGTATACCAGAAACTAAGAAGGGCAGAGTTTCCTAGTGCTAAAAGTAAAGAACTGATAATCACAAATTTTGTGTGTGGCAAAACTATGTGAGAATGAAAGAGAAAGAAAGATCCCAGATAAATGAGGATGAGAGTATCCACTGCTGTAGACACCCTCAGAGAGTCAAAGACACTCTTTAAAAAGAGAAGCTGTAATAGAAGAAGGTTTAGGATCTTAGGAATGAAAGAACAACCATGGAATGGGCAAAAACACAGGTGAATATAATAGACTGTCCTCACGTGTTTTTAAGCCATTATTGATGATTGAAGCAAAAACATCATTTTCTGATGTAGGATTTATGAACAAGGAATATTTCAGATTTTTTTTGTACATATATGTATGTGTGAGTGCAGATGTGTTTACATTCACATATGTTCATGCTCTGGTGGAGGCCAGAGGACAACCTTAAGTGTCATCCTCAGGATCACCATTAATACCTTGAGACAAATTCTCTCTCTGACTTGAAGCTTGCCGATCAGGCTAGACTGGCTAACGATTGAGTCCCAGAGATCCACCTGTCTCTGTTTGCCCAGCACTGGATTAGAAGCACATTCCACCATGGTCTGATTGCCGAATTCTGGTCCTCGTGACTGCAAGGCGAGAACTTTACTGAGCTGTTCCCTGAAACCTTGAGGTATTTATGGGGAGAGCAGGGGGATTGCTCTTGTAGTTCAGTTGATAGATGCTTGCCTGGAGCGTGCAGGATCCCGGGACCCATCTCTAAAGCTGCAAAGATAAATATATTAATAAATGGACACTGAGTAAAGAATACTTTGGTAGTCAAAATAATTTAAAAACTTTATGTGTACATATACACACACGGGCCTATGAAATTCTAACGATTTTCAAGTCTCTCACAGGACGAAAAGAGAAACCATGAATGAGAAAGATAGGTAACCTTAAAATACCTGGCTTAAGGCCAGTTAATATATTGAAATACAAATTGTCTGAACACTAAATTAAAAACAGAAATTGCAATAATGGGTGGGTTGGTTGGTTGAGACTGGGCCTCAAAACTCTCAAAAGTACCTGGACCTGACCTTGAACTACTGATGCTATCTATTCTGCTTCTACCTTCCACATAATAGGATTGTTGCCATGTAACACCTTGCCTGGCTCACCTTTTCACATTTTTAAAATTTGTATTTCATTTCTGTGAACAGCGTTCATACTCATTTGATCTTTTTTTTTTTTTAGTAGAAAATAAGCCACTTTACTACTCAAGATACATTTTTTCCAAAAGCAACTGAGTTGCCTTTCTTCTTTTTTCTTTGCCTTTTATTTTGTGGTGGTTTTCAGCTGCTGTCCCGAGGGAGAGGAAGCCTCTGCCTCATGAAGGGACTGGAGGAGCTGCACCTGAGCACTGTCACCGCAGTCCCATGTCTTGAACCAGCTGCTTGGGCCTTCTTGTAGAGTTCTAGCGCGGGCAAAGCTTTTTTCAAGGAGCCGAGTCCTCAACTGTACTTTGGTCAGCTTGCGTTCATCACTGTAGAGCCGCAGTAGCTTGTCTCTGGGGTGTTCTAGATGGGGTGACAGTTCTTGTCCTCCTTTAGTGCATCAAAGTCCCGCTTCAGATCACGGCCACCACCAGCTTGCCTTTCAGGATCTACAGAATCTCCAGTTTGGTCTCGGCAAGTGGTGTAGCTCCCTCCATGTGTTCGGCATGATCTGTTGAATCCGGTTCTGTAGTCAGTGCTGTGCTCTTCTGGACGGATGTACTTCCGGTTCTGTAGTCAATGCTATGGTCTTCTGGACGTATGTACTTGCCCTATAACACGTGCAGCGGCTGGCCAGGCCCCTCAACTGGTCTGGGTGTGGACACAGCCCCACCGTGTCACACTTCATGGTCACCAGCTCCAGCTTGTGTGCCATGATGCTCCTTGGAGAGCCTCACAGGCTTTTTATTGTGGATTGATTGATTGCCTTACGAGAGTTACTGATAGCTAGGTATGCCGGTGCACGTACACATGTACAATCCAGCACTCGGGAGTTGGAGGCAAGATCAACAGTTCCAGGCCAGCTTCTTGCATGACTCAAGCAAATAACAAGTGAACAAAAAACATTTCAGGCCTGAGGATGCGGCTCAGTTGGTAGATCGCGTGGGTAGCATTCACAGTGCCCTGGTTTTGATGCCCAGCAGTGCATAAAGCAGGCATCATAGTGCACACCTCTAATTCCAGCATTCAGGAGGTAGAGATGGGAGTATCAGAAGCTGAAGGTCATCCTAAGTTCAAGGCCAACCTGACCTGCATGAGATCCCGTCTGAAAACAGCCACCAAAAAGAACTACTGATTTGTAGCAATAATTTGTGTGGTCTGTATTTACTAAGAGTCTCAAATATTTTGTTTGACATTTGCTTTTTGAATTTTGTTGTCTTTTTTCTTTCTTTAGTTATATTGTGTGTATCTGAATTGGAAAGTCCTTCCCCACACCAGGAAAACAAATTCCACATGTGTTAATGTTTCTAGGTACAGACCATTGAAATCCGGAATAACCCATCCACACAGAGATTGCTATTTTGGGTTCAGGATCTGCTTGCCTGGGTTTTTGCAGCCTTGTCGGAAATCTAGGTCACTGTTAGAATTAGAGCAGGTTAATCTCACATCCTCTGTGAAATGGTTCTTTATGGGGAAAGGAAGTAAGGGGAGGACATTGAATGATCTGGCTCTTACCCCATCTCTCAGGGACCTTTATTCTAAGAAATAGACTCTGGTGGAAGAGCTTTTTTGTCTTCTGTGCTCTCTGGGAGCTAGTGGTTGGGTGACAGAACCTCTTTGCTGGGAAACCAAACTTTAAGGGCCATTTCTTCCCACTGATGATTTTTGCTTACATTGCTTCTGCACAGTGACAAGCTCCATGAATCTCTGGAATCTTAAAACACAGGGAAGGCTCAGGGCTTGTCCATAGCAGCATAGTCCTGTGGATGTTCTTCAGAATGGAATGCTAAATGCTGGTCTGTTTGTGCTAAGCCTTGCGTTTTCCAAATGCACATAAAATGCATTTGCTTAGAATATTGAACTTACCCCCTGTTCTCTTAGGATTAGCCAAGCTAGAAGGAGCGGCAGGTGTGGGTCTGACCGGAAATGACATCACTACTCCACCAAACAAGGAACTACCACCAAGCCCAGAGAAGAAAACAAAGGTAGGTGCTAGAAATGAATAGTTGTTTTCTGCTATGATTTTTACAAACAGAACTTTCTGCTATTATTTCTTGAATCATGAATGCCCTTTTTTTCTGAGCTACTACTATAAGTCTTCCCTCAAATTTAAATGTGCTTAGAAAAAGTAATACCTGTAAATTTTCTGCCATTATCGTTTTATCTTATATAATCTATAAAAAATGTGCCATAGAGACTTGTCCATTTTTTGGGCTGGGATTGAACGTGGGCCTTCCACTCATCAGACAAGCACTCTACCACTGAGCGGCATCCCCAGCCCTGGTTTTTGCAGACAGGATCTTCTATATGACTCAGGCGTGCATCATATCCTGGATCCCCCTGCCTCTGTCTCCTGGTCCTGGGATTTCAAATTTATACCACCATACCCAATTTATACACATTCTATGTTTCTTTTAACAACAGCAAAAAGTAATTACAGAAATATTCTGTAACTTGTTCATGAACAGGAAATGAAAATTTTTAAGATAGATACTTGTTTGTTTTTTTCTAAAGATTTGTGTGCCATGTTTTAAAATATAGTTACACTGCCTTATCAAGATATAAGTAATAAACTGGTCTACCTATTAAGTTTGTATGAGCGGAAATAATTAAAAATGTATTTAAAAAAAGATATAAGTAATAAAAATAGGACACTGTGGCCATGTTTATAATCCCAGCAGTTCGGGAGCTTAGGGCTAGAAGATCATGAGTTGGAAGTCAGCCAGAGTAACACAGTGAGATTCCACAAGCAAGTGAAATAAAGGTTGAGCTAGATTTTGTGGCACTTTCATTAAAAAATAATTTCCACAGATCTTGGGTTGTTGCTCTGTAGTAGAGCAGACTCTGAATTTAACCCCCACCACTAGAAAGAAAAGAAAAGGAAAGTAAAAAAAGCTTTCTTTGTCTTGGTGTTATTTTACTATTTACTGAGCTCAGAAGAAAGGAATGCTAATTTTCAGTTGCATCAATCCTCATTGCTTATAATTTTATTTTGAATTGTGCAATTTATACTTTTTTGTTTTTCTTGTCTGTGTGTGTTTGACGTTGGTCTTTAAAAAATTAAAATTAAAAAAAAATCAACAATCAACCTAAAGCCATTGGCCACCACTCAGCCTGCAAAGACTTCAGCATCGAAAGCCAAAACACAGCCCACTTCTCTCCCTAAGCAGCCAACTCCCACCACTCCTGGTGGGTTGAATAAAAAACCCATGAGCCTCACTGCAGGCTCAGTGCCAGCTGCCCCACCCAAACGCCCTGCCGCTGCCACTGCCAGGCCTTCCACCTTACCTGCAAGAGATGTGAAGCCAAAGGTAAGCAGCTACCCAAATGCGAAAGACGAAGTTGTCCCTCTGAGAGAGGTGCTGGCTGCTGCCAGACAGTGAATCCAGGCAGGTGGAATTGGGAAAGGGCGGGTTGGTGTTCATCGATGTGTCTGAAAGACTTTAAACCTTTTTATTCTGTCTTTATCTGTGCTTGTCAGAGATATTCCATTTATTCTCACTCCCTTCTCTCTACCTATCTATGCGCTTCTTAGCCGGCTTCCTCTGCTCTGTGCACTATTCAGATACTGGTTGAGAAGCATGATTTTCGTATCAGTTTCAGTTATTACTGACTTTCTCTTTACTTACCCCTCGCAATAGAATTTTACCCATACTTGGTGACATACTCACTCTGCAGCTGATCTCAGCATGTCCCAGCATCATGTGACAACTTGCTTTCAGCCTTAGACCGTGTCTCTGGGCTGCTTCTGGTGTTCCGTCTTCCCCGGTCACCCATGCTTTCTTTAGAGTCCACGGGTGGTTGGAGAAGGTAGCCACCTTTCTCTAGTTCATTTTATTTACAAGGGCCCTTGGTTTAGCCTGCTTTAGCTCTTTAAATTCCTGGTAAGAAATGTTTCCATGTTAACACGGTGTAGTGTTCTACTAATCTTTTAAAGAAACCTGTAACCCAAGAGTTGTAGTCCTGGCTAAAGAGAGAGTTCATCATAGACTGGAAGTGATAATGTCTCAAAATTTTCTTTCTGAGTCTCCTTTTCTCTAGTTGCCTTCTTTTCTGAATTGTTAGGAAAAAATTTATTTGAGAGGGTGTGTTATCCTGCATAATGGATTTGTTCATCAGTGTCTCCTGAGAAGACATGTTTGGTGAAATTTCACTTTGTAATGGTAAAAATGTGCCACTTTCCCTAGGTGTCTTTAGGACCTTTAATTTTCTAAACCATTCATAATGTGGATATCACTGGCTTCATTTTTTAATAGAGGAAGCTTAATCTCAATTAAATCTTGAGCCCAAGTCTAACTTCATTTTTGATGCTTGGCTCCCCCCCACACGTTATTTTGATTATGGCATTTTGCTGTGTAGCTTTCAGGATTAAGGCAGCTCATCTAAAGAGGTCAGTGACCTGTATTCAAGCATGGTTGAAAATACCTGTAATGGGGGGCTGGAGAGGTGGCTCAGGGGTTAAGCCTCTGCCTTGCAGGCAGAAGGTCCTGAGTTCGGATCCCAGATCCCACGTATAGACGCCAGGCGGAAGTGGGGGCAGCCTGCGTTTCTGATCCTGGTAGGGCGGAGCCTGTGAATCCGGGGCAGAAGGAGGTGGAGGCGTCCATGGTGGTTCTACACACACACATACACACATGCGCGCACACATACATACGCACACACGCACAATTGAATAAATAATAATAAAAAAAATTTAAAAAAAAGAAATACCTGTAATGTCAACATTGCAGGAAAGTGAAGCAGAAGGATTGTGAATTCAGAGCCAGTTTAAGCTACATAGCAAAGGTGGGGGAGGGTGACCTGTATTAAGTGTTATTGTTGTTTGTCTTTAGAGAAAAGGCAGATGAAAACATTTTAAGAAATTTATAGAATCTAAGGGCAAAGTCACCTGTGCCCCCCTTGTATTGGTAGATTACTAAAAGCAAACAAAGAGGAGGAAAATCTATTCTATTAAAATAGTAAATAGATTTCTGACTTAATAGAAAATATAAGTGAAAAAAGGCAAATAAATTTTGGTGATGAGAGTATTGTGTTCTGGCAGTTTACTGAGGCCAAGATCCTGATATATATCTGTCATATCTTTCAGAAATTTATTTCACAGGTAAATTTTTCTAATATGTTTTGTCCTCATTAGTCTTAGTAGCAACATAATAAGATAGCACAAGATTGTTCTGAATTATAGTCATAATATTGACAATTTGGTTTGGTACTCAAACTTTAGAGCAAAGAAAAAAGAGGGCATTAATTTCCCTGATTCTGATTTTCTTCCTCATCTATATTTGTGGAAACAGGCATTGCCGTACACAGTAAGAGCTAGACGTGATTTAATTTGGATACCAGTTCTTTGTTTCTTTTTTTTAAATTTTATCTATCTATCTATGGTGTGTGTGTGTGAGAGAGAGAGAGAGAGAGAGAGAGAGAGAGAGAGAATGAGAATGTATTACAGGGCACTGTATATCCCTGTGGAGGGTCAAGGGTGACTTCAGGAATCATCTTGGATTGCTTCTATCTCCTTTTTGCTTTGCTCTGGGATTTCCCAGGCTCTACCCACCAGGGCAGGAAGTTCAGGCCACCACCATTTCCACCTGGTGTTTTTATGTGGGACCTGGCATCTGAACTCAGGACCTTCTGCTCGTGAGGCAGAGTCTTAACTCCTGAGCCATCTCTCCAGCTCAAGTTCTTTGCTTTCTAAGTACCTTCCTATCGGCTTGTCCATTTGATCAGTATCCTGCCTTGCTAGTGAGGCTTTACCATTTCTCATCTCCCTGATGTCAGAAACTTCCCTTCCTTCCTTTTCTAATATCGCATATCAAAACTGGGCTATAGCAATACTGAGTTCTTCTTCTTTATCCAATTGAAGAAATAAAGCTCAGAGGGGCTCAAAAATACACTGTGAATTTAGGGACCAGACTGGAGCTGCGTCTCAGGCTTTAACCCAGATTCAGTAGAAGCCTCTTCATCTGCTGTCTTGTCAAGCATCCACTGAGTGCATGTTAACCAAAAGAATGGTTGAATTTAGCTGGACGTACTTTTTAGTGTCCACTGTATATATCTATTTAATCTTAACAGTCCGGTTGAATATTTTGTAATAGATCCCAAAGCAAAGATTGATTGGTTGATGCATCCTTCAGGAGTGTTCACTCACACTGGGTAGAAGTGACTCATTGTTTCCTGACGCTACACCGTGCAGCATTCTACACAGCCACTCTTTTCACTTTGTGTGCAGACTCTTGTCTTCTTCCTCTTCTCTTCCCTTCTGTCTCATTCACTGATGCAGTGAGTTCTAGCCCCACTGGTCTGGAGCGCACTGTGTAAGCTCTGTTGGTTTCCAGCCCATGACACCTCTCCCTCCAGTAGGCGTCATCCATCTCGCCCAACCTGTGTGGAGGTTTTGATCTTAGAACCATTTGTAGTTTTCTGTTGGTCGCTGCCAAGTTCACAGTGCGTCCTGTTTTCTGTGCTTGCTTGTATAGAACTCCTGGGACCACTGCAGAATCTTCAGCTCTTACTCCCACTTTCTATTTCTAGCCAATCTCAGAAACTAAGGTTTCTGAGAAGCGGACCTCACCATCCAAGCCTGCCTCTGCTGCAGCCCTCAGACCTGGACCCAAGACCACCCCACCCGTCTCAAAAGCTACATCACCTGCCACTCTTTCTTCCACTGGGCCAAGCAGTAGAAGCCCTGCCACGCCACTGCCTAAGAGGTCCATCAGTGAGTACTGCCTACCCTTCCTTCTCACAGAAACTAGTGGGAAAAGAATGGTGCCCTGGTTTTGCCTCCATTTTGGTAACAACAGCGTGTACACCTCCTTATATAACAGTCTTTACTGAGGTCCATTGGACAGCGTAGCTTGGTAACCTAGTATTTATTTAACAAGTCTTGATCTCTACCTCAACAGTTGTATGTATACAAAAAAAATCTTAGCAAAGGAGACTTTTATGATTCCAGATAGAGTGTATTGTTCCTTTCTTACTAACGCCACAGGTCCCAGTTCTTTGTATTCATTGTACTTTATATTCAGTGCTGTAAGTGTAGCTCTGTGGTAGAACATTTTCTTAGAATGTGTAAGACTCTAGGTTCATTTTCCAACATTCTAAGACAAAAAGAAATAGACAGCTTAGTTACAAGTTATGCAGAAGCCATTGTCAAGTCTGTAGAGAAAAACAAGACAGAGTGACCAACCTTGAATACCACGTAAGGACGTGATCTTTAGTGATTGTTTAGTTTTTACTCTATCCCCCGAACAAGTACAGTTCCTGCTTAAAGTGGACATTCAGTCTTGTGAAACAAATGAATTTGAGCATTGGATGAGTCATTCAGTAGATCATCTTGTTAAACTAATGATGTGTTGTGTACAGCCACTAAGACCGAGGGAAAACCTGCCGATGTCAAGAAGATGACGGCCAAGTCTGCGCCAGGTAATGCTCCTCTACTTGACCTGCGTGAAGGCCAGAAGCCCCACCCCTCCTCCTCTTCTTTCATCTTGAACTCTTACAATGTCTTACTCTGTTTGCAGCTGACTTGAGCCGCCCAAAGACCACCAGCACCAGTTCCATAAAGAAAAGCACCACTCCCACCGGAGCAGCACCCCCCACAGGAGTGGCTTCCACTCGAGTCAAGCCCACATCTGCACCTTCCCGGCCTTCTGTGGCTTCATCTGTGGATAAGAAATCCGCCTTGGCCAAGCCAAGCTCCTCTGCTCTCAAGCTGAATCGCGTCACCACCAACACCTCTGCTCCTGACTTGAAGAACGTCCGCTCGAAGGTCGGCTCCACAGAAAACATCAAGCATCAGCCTGGAGGAGGCCGGGTGAGTCAGGGGAGGTCAGGGACCCTGGCTTGCTGGCTCCTGCTCATTCTTTGCATGTCTAACCACCAGAGAAGGGTTGCTGCCAGGAGACTGGATTCAGCAGCAGGGAATTCCAGTCTGGACTCTAGTGGCTTTGCACTCCCAGTGCAAACTCTATACTTTTTCTTTCCATCTTTATTCCTACGGACTCTTATTTATGTGTTTGGGTTTGGTTTTCATTTTTGTCTGAAGGTTTTAAAAAACTCAAAGAGAGGAGCCTGGGGAGATGGCTCAGGGGTTAAGCCTCTGCCTAGTAAGCAGAAGGTCCTGAGTTTGGGTCCCGGATCCCACATAAAAAATTTCAGGCTCATTCTGGGATAAGGCCTTGAGAGTTGCCTTTAATAAGTGTTAGTGGTTCTGGCACCCCCAACCCAGGTTGTGGGCTGTTGCCTCAGATGCTCTTCTCCCTTCTTAGACCTTCAAACCCAAAGAGGGCCTGAGTAACTTGAGCTCGGGATAGCTATTTTCTGTCTCAAAATACTTGAAGAATATCACACGTCCATCACTAGTAGTGGCTTCTTGTGACTGTGACTTGGTCATATCAGAACATTAGAGTTGAGAGGGCATTGCGATTTGAAAACGGTACACATATACTCAGAAGAAAACCTTTAGCTTGCCTTCTTAGCCTTCCTTTGAGTCTTTTCTTCATAAGTGGTTTCTTGATCTTTCCTTTACCTTAAAACTTAGGTCTGCAGCTCGTCTCCTTGTGCTCCTTTGCTTAAGATTCTTTGCTAATCTAGCCCAGGAAGTAAATGTTTTTTCTAGGAGAAAGGGTGGCCTGCTTCTGCCGGGCTACCTGGCCTAGATTTGGCTTTGTCCCCACCTTCATCCTTTCTTGGTATTTTGGCTCTCATCTTGGTTTGAAATTTGCCCTTCCTTTATCTCCATCCAGGCCAAAATAGAGAAAAAAACAGAGGCAGCTGCTACAGCTGGAAAGCCTGAACCTAATGCAGTCACTAAAACAGCCGCCCCCATTGCAAGTCCACAGAAACCGCCTGCTGGGAAAGTGAGTTTTATTTAGACTTGCTTCCGAGAGGTAAAGGACGCTAACATTTTTATCTAGCCTGAGTCATTTTACCTTCTATCTTACTTTTTTTCTGTCCTTAACTAGTTCCTACTTCTTCCTATGTTCCTTCCTCTGGTTGATGACTCAACCAGTGTTTTGTGACAACACTGAAAGCTAACGAAGGTATGAGCTCATTAGCCCACGTGAACAGTTTACTCAGCTAGATAAAAAAGATTTTGAAAACTGTCCTTCACTTCTTGGAGATTTGAAACACACCTGGTATACAAATAATCCCGTCCAGGTTCTTAGAAGACATGGCAGTGGTGCCTCCCAGTACTCAGAACCCTACAGCCCCTGACTTCCAGCACCATAAAGCTGCTGGGTGTGAACATAGATTCATCTGTCCTGGTTTCCAGGTCATCGTATTTATTTATTTAATTATTTAATTTAATTTAATTTTTTCTTGTGTTATTGGGGAAGGGTCAAGCTGGTCTTGTGCGTCCTAGGCAAGCATTCCACCACTGTGATGTATTACCAGTCTCTCCACTTCATCTCTTAACTAAAATCAGGTGATCATCCGTGATGGAGACCCACTTAGTGTCAGGAATACAGACTCCGCTGCAGGATAGAGGAAAACTGAAATACTAGTTTCCTTCTTAGGAAAATGGGCTCTTCCTACATACTGTAGCAGGCAGGCGCATTGCCCGAGCTTTGCCCAGTACAAACCAGGATGGAAAGTTTCTGAAGCCACGGCACCACCGCAGTGGGGGTGACGAAGTGACAAAAACTGCACCATGATTCTGAGCCACTACTAGAAGATCTGTTGTCCCTGGTTCACAGTGAAGCTCATTAGGATATGGTTAAAGTTGTGAAAACCGAAAGGAACGAGACAGAACACAGTTAAGAGTTAGAATTGCTCTGGGTAAGTTTCTATATTCTAGCAGGACGTGTCATTTGCAAAGAATCTTCAGTTGTGAAGAGAGGAGGGAAGGGAAAGAAGGAACAAACAAATGTATTAGGAACTATTTGTTCTTGATAAGGCCAAATAAGAATTCGTTGCTTCAGACCCTGAGAGCTAGGGCCTTGCGTTACTCGGTTCCAGAGAGAGCTGTTCGCACGCAGCACAGGTGATGCGCTCTCCAGATCGCGCCTCATCCTAGCATCCCGTAAGCCCGTCCTCGTTGCTGACGGAACTCAGGAAGTTCAGCATTGGTGAGGTTGGTGCAGGAAGAAAATAAATTTGAGGCCAGCTTGGGCTATATAGCAAGTTCCAGTTTGATCTCCGTGGGGAGACCCTGTCTGAAACAAGGATTGAGAAACCCGTCCTGATCCACACTCTTTGCAACGGTGTCTCGTAAGCCCTAAACAGGTGGACATGTGTGGAAGCTGCAGAGGCTGCCCCAGGCTCCCCTGTGCCGTTCGCTCTTTATATGAACGTCTCTTCCTTCCTGTTAGTATCAGACCTGTGCTGTAAGCCAGCCCAGAAATTCTCAGCAGCCTTCATTGCCAAGGGCGTTGACGGCTGCCACTGCTCCAGCCTTTAGATTTAAAGCTCGCAGCCAGAGGGGCAGGGAAAGAAGTTGGATTCTGTTTGGGTGTGCCTCAGGACCTGTTGGTATCTGGACCTTGGAAGCCACCGCCCAAGGAGCAGTGACGACAGCTGCATAGACTTGTCAGCACCGCTTCTGTCACGTGTTGTTTGTTCACATTTCACTCCCTTTCTTGCTCCTTCCAATTCCTCTTCCAATTCCACCTGTGTTCCACCAAAGGCGGGGGCTGAGGTTTAACAACACTCTTTGTTGGTCACTGTAATCGCATGTGGACTCACTGCCTGGTCCTGTCAGTTCTAACAGCCCTCTCCCTTTGTGTTTTGTTTTTTGTTGTTTTGTTTCGGTTTTTTTTTTTTTGTTTTTTTTTTCTTTCTGTTTTCTAACATTCCAGGTCCAGATAGTCTCCAAAAAAGTGAGCTACAGCCATATTCAGTCCAAGTGTGGTTCCAAGGACAATATTAAGCATGTCCCTGGAGGTGGTAATGTAAGTATAATAAGCACTGGTCAGTTGGCATCTGAGTTACAGCCCACTGTGGGAAACCTGGGGAGACGGCCACCTTCCCCATGTGATAGATAGGTGGCCTGCACTGGGGTTCTGTCCAGCCAAGTGAAGGGGGTCTAGAACTCATATTTTTTTTTATTAGATGTCCTGACATACCCCTAAGCCACAATCAGTGACAGCTGGGTGGTCTTTTCTTACCCCCATGTTTCCTCTAATTAGATCAGGTCTGCTCTGAGGGCAGCAAACCATTGCTCCTCTCGTAACTGCGCCTGAGATGCACCTGTGTATGTCTACACTGCGCAGCGCCCAGGCGTCCCTGCTCCCTGCAGTGCAGCCGTCCACATCTCTCCAAGGCTCGTCTTGAATCATTGTCCGTATATAATTAGAGAATTCATCTATTTCCCCTCCCCCCTCTGTTTTTCTATTTATCTTAATTCTTCATGCTTTTTTCTCTTTGTAGTTTTGTCTTTCTACCATCTTTGTTTTCACTTTCTAATCTCTTTCTCTTTTTAGTCCCTTTCCTTTCTTTGCTTTTTATTTTTCCCCTCCTCCATCCAAACATCATCCCTCTTTTTATCATACTTCCTGTCACCTCTGCAGTCTGTTTTGGGGGACACTTATTACAGCTCACAGCAAGAATCTAGTCTAGAGAAAGACAGTCAAGGTGTCCTTGTCTTGTAGTACATAGAGAACACACCACGCGTTTTTCACTTGTCCTGGGGACTGCAGTGCGGCTCGGTACTAGTAAGCCTGCATGTAGCTCCCTATGTTGGTTTTCTTGGGTCCAGTTACTTCCTTCTCACCAACCTAAACTAGGTTATTCAACTCCCCTTCTCATTTTCCTACCCTGCACTATGACTTCCTTTATACTCAGGCCATTCTGCTTAATAGCCTTTCCTTTTGGGTTCATGGGAGGAAACATGGGTAAACAGGAATTCGTTGTTTGGGGGGCTGGATGCAGCGTAGTTGGTTAGTGTGGGGGGGGCTCTGGGTTTCTGTAGTAAACTCAGCTGTGTTGGTACTTGCCTGTAATCCCAGGAGTTCATGGCCAACTTCAGTTACTTAGAGAGAGAGAAAGAAAGAGAAAGAGATATAAAGAAGAGAGAGAGAGAAATAAAGAATAGAGAGAGAAAGAAAACTAAAGAGAGAAGAAAGAAAAAGAGAAATAAGAGAGAGAAAACTAAGAGAAGAAAGAAAGAAGAGAAAGAAGAACTAAAGAGAAGAAGAGAGAGGGAAAAGTCAGTTGTTTTGTGTAGTGCACATAAGAGCTCTGAAGCGCATCACCTCTGCTGTGATTTTTCCATGCTGCTCACACATGATTTGAAAGAAGGATTTTTTTTTAAATATAGATTTGGAAGAGAAAAAGAGAATCTGCACATGTCACAGTATTAAATAGGTATCAGAAGACAATTTTCAGAAGTCAATTTTCTTTCTCTTTGCCCCATGTGGAATTCGGAGATTGAACTTAGATTATAATTGAACTTAGATTTACAAGTAGGTACCTTTAACTGAGTCATCACACTGCCCCGCCCCATTCTCTTTTTATTGGACAATTTTTTTAAGGTATATGCATAAATGCACTTTTTTGGAGGCTTCCTTGAGCAGAGTCATTAGGAAACTGCTAGGGAAATGAGGGCGAAACCGTATCTGGCCATAGCCTAGGCTGAGGTGCTTTAGTTCCTCCACAGCTTCCGTCAGCCCCTCAGTGCTGGGACAGTGACCCGCCGGGTAGTCCTGATGGCATCACCTCTTGTGCACACATGTGCACACACACATGCTGAGTCAAACATTCCCGAAGAAATCTGGAAAAGACTGTAGATGAGGAAAAAGAAGTTATTTCTATCTCAGCAAAGTCTCATTCCTTTCAGAAAGCCGTGGCAAAGCGGAAGCTGTTTTCACAGTAGTAGCTTCTGTATAAATGATTATTGGCCAAATGGAGTAATATCCCATTCATGATAGTGTTGCTTTATTGTTGCTTCAGGAATTAACAAGCAGAAGACAGGGATTGAAGTCAGAACCATGTGCAGTTTTTGCATAACCTTTGGAACTGGGCTTTGAAGAGGGAATGAATAGTGTGGCTCTCTGCTTGGTGGGCGGCAGCATGAATAAAGCTCTAGATGTTCAGTGAGCGTCTCCTTGTGCATGCTGTAGGCTTCACTCTGTTGATTACTAAGTACCACCGTTGTCCTGTGACGTAGTGGAGAGAAGAAGATGGGGCCTGAAGAAAGCAGTTGGCTGCCTGAGTGAATGTTAGGGTCCAGCAGGCCACTGCATGAGAAAAGTGACTGTTGGAAACCCAGGCCCTTCTACAGTAGCAAAGAACAGCTGAGTCTCTCCCCCGAAACCAAGCCTCCCACCAGGAACCCAGAGTGCACTCATGTCTGTCAGTATTGTTTCCTATTTATTTGAAGGTTATGCTATTAGTCCTGCTATGGAGCTATTTTTCCAAGCCTCCTGGAGGACAGACGGCGATGAAAATGTGATAACCACCTTGCAGGCAGAACCAAGTGTGGGCCATCTAGGGTGCCAGATCCAGGGCATGTCTGTGCTGATTCATGTGGGATACGTTGTCTTTTTAGGCAGCTCATCATGTCAGGTATTCTCCATAGACAGAATATCTCCTAATGGAAAGCCGTAGAAAGCAAGCAAGCCGATGGTTCTGGACACTGCAGACTGCATTGCAGGCTGTGCTGTGTATGTAGACATGGCTGTAGACACTGCATGCCCTCCAGGACTGATGAAGCGGGTAACATAGATGGCAGAGTGAGGGGACATATCATCCAATGGCAAATGAAAACTAGACAAGGTTGATCTATCTGGATGACCACAGTGGTCACGTGGGTGGTGCATGCCTGTAACTCCTACACTCCAAAGACTGAAGGCAGGAGAGGTCAAAACTTCAAAGCAGGATACAGGATAACTCGTGGGTAGGTATGGTGCCCGCTGACAAACCTGGCAACCTGAAGTCCATCCCTGGAAGCCCACATGGTTAATGGAGAAAAAAACTGACTTCCAAAAGACATTCTTCTGATCTCCTGTATACCGCGCTGTATATGTCTCCCTCTCTCCCTCCCTCCTTCCTTCTCTCCCTCCCTCCTTCTCTCTCTCTCTCTCTCTCTCTCTCATCTGGGTAATGTGGTGAGACCTTGTCTGGAAACAAAACAGTGGTAACAACCAAAGAAACTAAAGTGATTCATTCTTTTTCTTTTTTAATGAGAGCATCTAACACCAGAAGGATGCAATGAGATAGACACTGGAAGCTATTGGTTGTGGCATTTCTGGAAATAATTTGGCATCAACCTGAAAAAGAAACAGAGACAGAAAAACCTGGGAACGGTTGCGTATTTGATCCCATGGCCAGTCTCGTGGGCATCTTGCCCAGTGGAGCCATCAGAGTCACAAACAGTTGTGTTTGCAAAGATGCTGTTTCCGTGTTTGTAGAAATTAGCACAGGAGCAGCTTTATCGCTGAACATGCACGTTGAGTTGGGTTAGATTTATCCAGGGTGTTGTGGATTACTTTGTGGCACTTCTTTCCATTTCTCATTTTTGTGGGCAAGTGCGGCACAGTCAGCAGGTACCGTCAGTTTGTGGGGGAGAACTGCAAAGGAATTAGCTAAAATATTCCAGGTTTCTCTGGGCAAGGAATAGGTAAGATTTTGAGGCAGAACGTAAGGGACATTTCAGGAGATCTCGATGTCGGGTTTTGGACCCAGCATCGTGGTAGGAATGTTCTGTTCAGAGTGACAGGAAAGTCTGGGGGCAGCAGGAGTGCTTGATTGTCTGGAGTTGAGGTCCGGGTAGAAAGAAGAGTCCAAGTGGATCTGGGCTCTGGTGAGCACTTTAGGGGGTACCTGACCTCAAAGAGACTGAGCTGGGGGGTCCTGCAGGAAAAGAAAGCTCAGGAGGAGGAGATGATGGAAGTCGACTGGGTTTGTCCCTGACCTTCTCTCTGGAGTTTAATTGCTTCCTGTTCTCCTCAGGTTCAGATTCAGAACAAGAAAGTGGACATCTCCAAGGTCTCCTCCAAGTGTGGGTCTAAAGCTAACATCAGACACAAGCCTGGTGAGTGGGTCACCTCTGCCTTTTGGGGTGCTGCAGGGAAATGGTCTGGATGAGGGAGCTGGGCGACCCTCTGGCTAAGAAGAGTTTCATGCCATTAAAGTCTCAGCACTTCTCACCCAGGGCACCTGGTAGAAAAAACACAGATTTCAGTCCCTGCCAGGCATGGCAGCTGGGTGCTGCCTCTCTTTGAAGGTGGAGGAACAGTCTGTAAAGGCTGCCATCTGCACAGCTGTCCCTGTGACATTTACATCCTGTCCCTGGCAATCTGTGGCTGTGTGCCTGGGCTCCTGACCCGGGGCAGCGCACGGAAGAGCATTCCGGGAGCTAATGCTGAGGGCGCCGCAGCAGTGAAGGCTCGTCGCCTTTCAGATCCAGGGGGCAGCGCTCACCTCAGCTCCAGCCTGATGGAGAGAAGCACTCGCTGTCCTGGCTCCAGGCCTGTGCAGCTCTGACATTTCTTCCCAGCAGCACTGAAAGCTCCACGCCTCACAGAGGCCTCTGAGCGGAGCCTGGGCACGTGGCCGCCTGGGCATTTGGCCTTGGCTGTTAACTCGCAGCCTCATTGTGTCCTTCCCTGGTCCACGGCAGGCCTGGGGGTAGGGAGGCATCGCTGAAGCAGAGGGTTGGCTGAGACGGGACTCTCACAAGGTCAGCCACCCCAGAGCAGCTAAGGTGAAGGTACAGAACCGCCTTCCCTGTCAGCATCGCAGAAGCCCAGACTGGCCTAGAATTCATTGTGTAGTGTTCATCACGGTCTCAAACTCATGTCGATCACGCCTCAGCCTCCTGAGTGCTGGAACTGTGAGACTCAATTTAGAATATTTGAGAATTTTTTTTTAAAGACAGAAACAATTTGCTCCTTAACTGATCCTTTGCCCCATTCCTTTGTGTCTGGAAAACCTCCTGTGAGGTGATTTGTCCTCCAGGTGACTCTGTTCACATGGCTCATCTGGGTCGCCAAATGTGACAGGAACAACTTCCAAATTACAGACTGGCCCGTGGTGCAGCGAGTCTAGCCTTCCAGTGCTGCTGTCCCTTCTCCTTCCCCCGCCCCACCTTGCTGGCCACAAAGAGTGTCTTGGCCTCACACACAGGTCACGTCACGCCTGCCTCATTTTCTGCAGACCTACCTGGACCAGGTGCATTTCTCATTTCTAGATGGGACACAGCCAATCCAGGGCCAAGTTCAGATTTCTGTTCCTGGCTGCCTGCCTGTCTTCGCCTGCATGAGTCTCTCTGCCACCCTTGGTGACCAATTCCTTCCTTCCTTCTGTTTTTGTGTGTGTGTGTGTGTGTGCCAGGTGGGGGAGACGTCAAGATTGAAAGTCAGAAGCTGAGCTTCAAAGAGAAGGCCCAGGCCAAGGTGGGATCCCTGGATAACGTGGGCCACCTGCCTGCGGGAGGTGCTGTGAAGGTAGTGTGGGGTCGCCCTGGGACATAGTGGGTTGTGTGGGAATGCAGCGAGGCCCAGGACCAGCAGGCTGGCGCCTGTCACCGCCCCTCAGTGTCTTCAGGAACCCATCTTACGTCATTGCTGTTCCCATCACACACAGTTCAGAGCGAGGCAGGTGAGGTGAAGCCCAGCCCGGCCACCTCTAGCAACTCCTGAGCCATCGCCTGCCTTTTTGGGCCCATCCGGTCCAATCTTCTGAGGGGTTGGGTTGGGTCAAACATGGCAAGGCAAGTCAGCGGCCGCAGCCTGCTCGGCCGACCCTGCTCCAGGTTCTCGGGGACAGCTTGAGGAGGGGTAGATTTCTTTCCTTATTTGACACTGGCTGGGCCTCTCCTCTCTTTCCTCCCTCTCCTTCCTCCTTCCCTCCTTCCACAGTATTGTGAGATCTTTCATGTGCCATGAAACTGTCTGTCCTTTGTTCTGTATCGTGGGTCAGTGGGATCTGCAGGAGGGAGCGGGTTGCGGCGGGGATCGCGCAGCCGGGCTGCACACCAGTGTCGGTATCCTCAGCCCAGCCTTTTCTCCCGCCCCGATCCAGCCCTCGTCCACCTTGAACAGTTTGCTGTCACGTGGTGACTCTTCGGTCTGTCTCAGTGGAACATGACCTCCTGTAACACCATATGTAACAATTGCAGACTAGAGCTCACGCCAGGCTTTTGTGATCCAAATTTTGTGTTTTCATTTTCTTTGTTCTCATTTTCACAAAGGAAATCTCCTCTTTCTTATTTTTCTGATTTACCAGTCTGTCTTTCACTTGTTGAGACACCTTGTCTGACACTAAGGTGTTTAGCTTGCTGGAAATCACCCTGTTATTCCCCCTTTTATACTTGACCCACACTGAAAATTGTGTCCCCTAAATGTCATCCTTCTGTAAGCCTAACAGGTTCCTGAATTCTCCCTCAGTCATAACTCTCTGGATACTTCTCCTGCTTCTGTCCCTGGGCTGCACTGGCCAGCACAGAAGCTCTGGTGTGAGGGGCCGTGGCCGCAGAGATGAGCGGCTGGGTGCTGGGTATCATGGGCGCCAAGCTTCCCACCCAGGTGCAGGTCGCTATGAGCATCGAAGCTTCACAAAGCTCCACAGACCACGCGCCCTAGGTGCAGTGGGTGCTGGGGCTTCAGGGTGTGGGGGGGACTGTATGTTAAAGACACAGCCATCACCCCATTCCACTCCCTCCCCGACTGACCCTTCACTGTCTCCCCGACTGTTTCATTGTAGACTGAGGGCGGTGGCAGTGAGGCCTCTCCGTGTCCGGCCCCCCCTGCTGGGGAGGAGCCGGCCATCCCTGAGGCAGCGCCTGAAGCTGGCGCCCCTACTTCAGCCAGTGGCCTCAGTGGCGACACCCCCCTGTCAGGGGGTGGTGACCAAAGGGAGGCCCAGACCTTGGACAGCCAGATCCAGGAGACAAGTAAGTGGCTGGGCTCGGGCCTGAGGGCCAGCCAGGGGGCCCGTCACTGGCTGAGAATTGAACTCCTTTGTTTTTTGACTGGAGTGTGGCCCAAATTTTAACAAAGTAACCTTTTATCTTCCAGGCATCTAATGATGACATTCTGGTCTCGTCCTCCGTCTCCCCCGTGTTCCCTCTCTTGTCTCCCCCGTTACCTTCTCCCTTCCCTCCTCCCGTGTCCCTGCAGATTGAGACCTACAGGCTGACGTTCCGGGCAAATGCCAGGGCCCGCACCGACCACGGGGCCGACATTGTTTCCCGGCCTCCCCACTTCCCTGGCGGCCCAAGCTTTGGCTCCCGGGCCCTCGGTTCCCTTTCCCGAGCTGTCTACTGACGTGTGAGCACTCGGGTGCTGGGCAGCCCTCTAGGCTCCCTTCCCTGCTGCCTCGCTTGCTTAGGGCAGCTGTAGCCCACCCTTAGCCTCCTTCCGCCCCCGCTTGGCCCAGCTCCAGCTTTATTCCTGTCCCACCCATCGCTGCTCCAGCTCCATGGAAAAAGCTGGCAGGGGACTACAGGTGGGTGGGATCTATTGGGGTCTAGGAGGGGGAGGCAGAGTCCAGCCTCATCTGTTTGGGTTTTCGGACCAAACCCAAAAGAAACTGGTGTACCCTTCCTCCTGGGTCCACCCGAAGGGAAGAACGAGGCGGATTCTTGTGAGGACCAGCACTGAACATCCTGGAGCCCGCTGCGCACTGCCTCTGGCCTCACTGCAAGCCCGTCATGCAGGTGGTGGTGGCCCCTGTGCCCTGCTCCATGTTACTAGGGGTCAGCGCTGCCTGCCCCACTGCCTACCATACCTGCCTAGCTGCTGCCTCACTTAACCTTGTTTTATTTTTTCCCCCGTCCCAATAATCTATGAACTGGTGATGTAGATTTCCGGTTAAAGCCATGTCTGAATGAGAGTTGTCAGCAGGTGTTTGAGGAAGCAGGGAGGGAGGTCCTGAGTCTCTGCCAGGAGGCTGTCAGGCATTGGAGACTGCCCTGCTGTGGGCAGCTTGGGGCCGTAGGAAGGAAAGTGAGACGCAGTCTAGGCTGAAGCCTGGCAAACAGTAGGGCAACTAGGGCTGGTCAGCGTGGACTGGTTGCATTGGCATTTTGTGTGTATGCTGCTTTTCTTTTCTAACCAAGAGGCTGGTCTTGGCATCTGCCTCATACCCTGGGATCTGGAAGTCAACTGTGCGTAACCACCAGGGCTGGAGAAACAGGAACAGGCTGGGGAGGGTCAAACCCTTCAGGCCTGTATCTGCTGCCCAGGCACTCAAACCCTCACATCCAGGGGAGCCTGAGATGTCCAGAATGCATATGAACAGTGGGGAATCAGGTCTGGAAATTTGAAAATAAAAGGCATGAGACTGAGGCCATCCCACTTTCCTTCTGGTCTGACTGGAGAGGAGGGGAAGGAGAGGCCAGCTTGGGGCAGGCAGCCATCCCAGCCAGATCTGCTTGCAGCTGGAATGGCTGCAGTGATGAGAGACCCGGGGAATTGTATCGACACAAAGATTCTTATTGCACTTGTATTTTTTTTTTTTTTGTATTAAAGTTTGCATGGTTTCTAATAAAGGAGTAAAACATAAGTTTGTAGTGAAATAGCCTGGGAGTGCCCGAGGGCTCCTTCAGAGGGGCATCTTCTGCTGCGCAGACTTGACCCCTCTGGCCCTCTTAACCCTTGGAGCTGGAGAAGGCTCAGGCCTTCATCATCTATGTGGAGGGGGGGGCTCTCTGGACCTGAAAGCCTTTCATTTTTGAGGCAGCAGTTTCCCTGGGGAATCTGACACCGTCCCCCGCTCTCAAAGCACTGTGCAGGGTCTGTGGGAAAAGCTAGCTGCACCGGGACCTCGGGTGCCAGGGTTTGTCAGCAAGAGACAAGGGAACTGGAGAGGAGGAAGCAGTGGGGGCCAGGGAGCTGCTGGCCGAGGGCATGAAGGTACCTGCTGCCTTCCTTGGTGTTGATCATGGGATCTTGAGGATGAGGTTAGTAACAGGTTCTGTGTCCTTTGCATCCATTGAGTCCTCTGCTTGGGCCACACATAGTGTTAAGTTTGTCTGGTCCCAGCTGCTTGGAAGGGTCACACAAGCCAGAGGGCCTGAGAATGCTAACCTGAGACCCTGTGTGTGCCTGTGGGGCAGGACAGTTCTGTACTTCCCAGTTTGCTCATGACTTGGCCATTTCCATGTCTGTAATTCTGTTGTACTGATTTCAAGTAAATAAAGCTGCCTGACATTATACCATGCAGGCCATGTTGCTTCTGTTACATGCTAGTCCCCCAAACCCTGTTCATCTCATTCCCCTTGCAGCCTGAGCCTAGCAGGGCAGTTCACACTGACCCAATACCCAGACCTGTAAGATATACAAATGCCTACAGTGCTTAATAGCTGGGGGGGGAGGGGTGCTGCTCTTGACTGTAGCTGTATAAGCCTGTAGAGGAGTGACTTGCTGTACTGTGGGCATCACCACGAGGCTGACCAAGCAGTTGGGACTGTAACACCAGTGGGCTCACTAATGGGAGAAGAGAAGTTTTGAATCCTTTCCTCTGATCACTTGGGCCAGCCTCTCTTTCCCCTTAAATTTGGGAACCAGGCCAACAGTCCACAGTACTGAGGCCCTAAGAGGATGGCGATGTTCACAAGGGATAAATATAACTTTATTTTAAATAAACATTTGCACTCTGTACACAGCCCCAGCGGAAGAGAGGCTCAGTCATCAGCTGTCTTGCGCACGTCAAAGCTGCCGCAAGGTCCTCGCAGCAGCTCTGCCAGCAGCGCGAGCAGCTGCCCATGCTCCTGCTGCACACTGAGTGGCAGGGCAGCCAGTTCACTGCGGAGGCTCCGCTCCACCATGCGGCCCAGGGCCCGCCTCAGCTCCCTCAGCAGCCGCACAGTTCGTGAGTCACCTTCCAGCCTCAGCAGGTCGCTGTCACTCAGGGAGATGGTAGCCCTGCGCCCATCGTCTGGAGAAAGGGAACATAGGGAGGGGATGGAGCGAGGCCCGAGCGCATGGCGTGGCCCTCCGCAGCAGGTTGAGATACCCACCGCGAATGTGGACGTCTCCGTCCGTCAGCAGCAGCACGGCTAGGGGGTGCACCTGGGAGGAGTCCCGCACAAAGACGCTGCCGTTGGACTTGACAGCCATGAAGTACGTCAGCCATCGACTCCGTAGTCGGGTGGCCTCCCTAAGGAGCAAAATGCAGAATGAAATCACTCCTGACCCCTCCCTGCTGCCTTGCCTAATCCTGCCTGCTGCACCCACCTGTTAATGGTCGACTTGTGCAGCAAGATATTGCCAGATTTGGTCCTGTATGTAACACTGTTGGGTTTGAACTTCCCCTGCCTGGTCACCTTGCCCTGCCTCACCTGAGGAGACAGAGGCAAGGATGAGCAAGGAGCTGCGGGGGGCGAGTCTGGGGCCTGGCCAGTTTACTCTGGGATGAAGCACCTGGATGAGGTTGGGGTAGAGGCCGGCCATCAGCACACCCTTCACCAGCTCCTCTTCCTCACTGTATTCATTGCACTGGGCAGAGGGCAGCGTGCAGTCTGAGGGCTTTCCAACGAGAAAAGCCTCATAAATGTTCTCTGAGAACTGCTTGATGAGCCCTGAGAAGGCAAAGTGCAGTGTGAACAGAGGCCCGTCGCAAAACTGGGGTGAGGAGCTCTGCAGCTAAGAGGATGGGGGGTTGGTAGACCCCTGGGGGCTGGCTGACCGTGGATGAAGCGCAGGCTTGGGGCATAGAGCAGGTTTTCTTCCAGGTAGTTCTCCCGGGAGGTTCGGTCCTGCCAGCGCAGCACCTCCTCCCAGCCAGCCACTGCCCGCACGAAGGCCAGGTGGTCACTGCCACTGTCGTGGCTCAACAGTGCCTTCACCTGGGAGGGAAGAACGTGATGGGGCCACGAGAGTAGGAGGAGCCCACCTCAGGACACTCGGTTGGACAGATGGACAGCAAGAGGGCTACAGGAAGGGACTGGGTCTGACCTTGTCCACCTCTGCCCGGTTCTGCAAACTGCTGCTGAAGGGGTCCCGGGTGAGGCAGGAAACAACCACCAGCAGTGGGTGCAGGCAACGGAAGATGGCAGCCAGCACTATGGCCTTGGCCAGCCGGGGGTCAGTGGAGATGTGGGCCAGTCGCTGCCCCAGGGTAGTCAGGTACTCCCGCTGGTCCAGCACCCCTGCAACAGCTCAGCTGTCAGTCCCACCCAAGGGCCAATCCACAGCCCAACCCTGCCTGACCACCACTCACCGATCTCCTGGAGTAAGATCACAGCCTCGTCCACTGCCTTGATGTTCGGGCTATCCACGGCCTTGGACAGAAACTCCACGGCCTAGCATAGAGAAGCCAGAGCTCCATGAGCCTGCACCCCACCTCCAGCAGAGGCCGGTCCCCCCACCCAGCCTGCATCATACCGTCTTCTCAGGCATGTGGATTTTGGCTTGCAGCACCAGGTTCTCGAGCGGCGTACGCAGGATCTCCGGGACTTGGAAAGGGACCATTTTCTCCAACCGGCTCCTTGGGAACAAGTGGTAGGCAAAGCCTGACTGGCAGCGGCCTGCCCGGCCCCGGCGCTGAATCACATTTGCTCTTGACACCCAGACAGTCTCTAAGCAGGACACCTAGAAGACAGGACAGTCACACGAGCCACAGGCTTTCCTCACTTCTCAACCCCTCATTTGCCCCCCCAACAGGATCTCTATGCCCCAAGTGTGACCCCCCACATAAAATGGTATAAGGCAGATAGGGACCATCTCAGAACCACAATCCTCCCCCAATGGGCTGAATGGTTCAAGAAAGTGATGCCACCTTGGTCTTCAGGTCATAGCGTTCCTCCTTGTGCAGACCACTGTCCACGACATGCACGATGTCATTGACTGTGATGGAGGTCTCAGCAATATTGGTGGCCAGTACAATCTTGCGCACCCCAAGGGGAGGCTGCTGAAATATGGCCTTCTGGTCCATCATGGGGATGTTGGAGTGCACTGGTGAGCAGCAAGATGCCAACTGGTTACAGGCATTGTTCCCCTAGAACGCTCTCAGAATAGGATTTTTGACCCTCCCTACCCTGTGCGTAGAAACCTCAGACACTTCGAGCCTAATCTTGTTTGTGAGAGAGACCCAGTACTCTGCACACCCAGGCTCTCACCTGGCAGGATGAGGTACTTGCTCTCGTGCATGCCCAAGGCCTCCTGGAGACGCTGTTGGACTCCTTTGATCTCCTGCCAACCAGGCAGGAAGCACAGGATGCCACCTGTAAAGGGGCCCTGCAGCCATGAGCCGACTGGTCCAGCAAAGGGGAAGGTGGTTCATACGTGACGGGGCAGGGGGGAAGCACCCACCTGGTTCCCCACGGGCATCGATGTGCAGAACGAGATCAGTCACAAGGTCCAAATCAAGTGCACATTCATCTTCAGACTAGAGGGGGGAGAGGCCAGTCAGTCCCGGGGCACTCAGCTTCAGAGTCACATACTTGCCACAGAGTAAACAAGTTTGGGTGTAGCCTGCAGTAGGCCACCCAGCATGGGAACAGGAAAGAGGGAATGCAGAAAAGATGAGGCCCCTCGGGGACGGGTGGACTCCCCCTCACCTCGTGGTGCCGGTGCCTGTGTGGGTACTGGTGCTTGCCCAGTTTGGCCAGGATGTCCTCCAGGTAGTGCTCCTTCACGGGATACATGAAGCCAGGCACCTTGATGACGGGGCAGCCGCCGAAGTAGCGGGAGAAGCGCTCGTTATCCCCCGTGGCACTCATGAGCACCAGCCTCAGGGCTGGGTTGAGCCGCTGCAGGCCCTTGAGCAGGATGAGCAGGAAGTCTGTGTTCACGTCCCGCTCGTGGACCTCATCTACAATGACATGGCTGACCCCCTCCAGGCTGGGGTTGCTCTGCAGCTTCCGCAGCAGGATGCCCACAGTGCAGAAGAGCAGGGCCCCGCCTCGGGCCGGGGGCTTGCTTTCCAAGCGCACCTGGAAGCCCACATTCCGGCGCAAGGAGGGGCCCAGTTCGTGGCTGACCCGCTGTGCCACAGACACGGCTGAGATGCGGCGAGGCTGGGTGATGATGACGTTACAGCGGGCACCGCGGCCCTCAGTCACATAGCGCTCCAGAAGCAGCTGAGGGATGCGCGTGGTTTTCCCACAGCCTGTGTCCCCAGAGATGACCACCACTGGGTGCTGCTCAATGGCACTGAGGATAGTGTCCCGGTGTGGGTCCACAGGTAGCTGGGGGGCCTCCTGCCAGACTGGCCCCCGCCGTCGCCACAGCTCTAGCAGGTTCTGGCTCAGGCGTACCTCCTCTGCTTCTGACAGGGGCACATACGGCTTGCCTGTGATAGGGTCACTCAGGGGCCCTGAGTCCTTGCCTAGGGGCAAGATGTCATCACTCTGCAGTCGCAGCTCTGGGGAAATCCACGAACTGTCCAAGGGATACTAGGGGACGAGGAAGCAAGCAGAATGGTAAAAGAGAAACACCACTTGCCGCCTCCACGCAAAGCCAGCCCTCCACAGGATTAACCTGGGTCAGATGTCGAAGGCCCGACCCACAGCCTTAGACCCTGTCACTGCCCTGAGACCTCAAGGGCAGAGCTGGGGCTCAGTAAGGCAAGGGTGCACCCAGATTCCATCTTCAGTGGGAAAAGCAGACAATTACTTCTGCTTCCTGCAGGCAGAAAGAAGCCTTGGGTCTGGACTGGGAGAGTCAAAGGGTGGGGCTCTTACATGGTTCAGGAAGGTCTCTATCTTCCGGAGGATGGGCTCAGGCACCTGGATGGTACATGGCCGACGCTGGGTCTCACCCAACTCACGCAGCGAGGCCAGGTTATACATGGCATGGGTTAGAGGCTCGTTGTTCCTGTCCACCAGGCCTAGGCTCTGCAGACAACATGTGTGGCTTAATCTACGTTCCCAGCCCAGACAGCTCATGACTAAAAGTAACCTCTTTTCTCAGACAGTTTAGTTTTCTGGCTGACATAGTGAAGAAAAGGAAAATAAGAACCAGGAAAAGTATCAATCTCCACAAAATAACTTCAGTTTTAGAATTAACTTAAGAAATAAAGGGTCAGTAAATTAGCAGGTAAGGCACCTGCAGGCAAACATGACTGAGTAGGATTCCCAGAAGCCTGCATGGTGGAAGGACAGAACTGACTTCTGACCTCTGACCTTCACCCAAGTGCAATGACGTGCATGTGTGTACACCTCGTATTCTATCCTCAAATAAGACAGTAAATATTTTTAAGAATGAACTCAGGAAAAAAATAATCTTAGTGCTCAGAAGGACCAGGCAGGAGGATTGCTACAACTTCAGGACAGCCTCCACTATACATTGAAATTCTACTTCAAAAAAAATTAGAATTAGAGCTGGAGAAATGGCTCAGGGGTTAAGAGATTGCCTCACAAGCAGAAGGTCCTAAGTTCAGATCCAGGTCCCATGTGAAAATGCCAGGCAGAAATGGTGGAGGTCTCACTTCTGGGTCTGGTGGGGAGAACCCAGAGTGAAGCAAAAAGGAGGTAGAAGCAATTCAGGATGATTCCCAAAATTCCCAAAGTCACCTTTGGTCCCCCACAAGGTCAAAGAGTGCCTTCTCTCTCTCTCTCTCTCTCTCTCTCTCTCTCTCTCACACACACACACACACACACAAATAAGTTTAAACAATTAAAATTAAAATAAAAGACCTAAACAATGTATGGATTTGTCAGGACACATTAAATCCTATCCCTGCCTGCACGGAGCTTCCAGAAGAAACCTCTCTCTGTAGGTACAGACCTCTAACACAGAAACAAAGGTGACCTTACACTCATGGTTTCAAGCACACACTTTAGACCCAAGAGGCCAGAACTGTGAAGATCTCACAACCCCGTGGCGGCTCTGGAGCAGTTCACCAGGTGCAGCGGTACCCGACCCTTCAGCCCCTTCACCGCCTGCTCAGGCCTCTGCACGCCTGTCTCACTTCATCCGCTACTCCACATACAAAGCAGCTCAAAGAATTCCCTGTAAATGCAACCTAACAAAATATGCCTTGCTTCCTTTTCCATGTGTAAGTGTGTGTGTGGAAGATGCATATATGCATGATGTTCACATGTGTGGGTTCAAGTGTATACATGTGGGTGGAGGTTCAAGCTGACAGCAGGAATTATCCTTCACTGCTTCTACTTTATTCTTTTTGAGACAGGGTTCTAATCAAATCCAGAGCTTGCCAATAAGGCTCATCTGGCTAGCCAACCTGCTCTGGAGTTCCCTAGTCTCCAACTTCCATGGCTGGAATTACAGGCAGGCCACTTTACCCATCCAGCATTTATCTGCGATCTGAACTCTGGTGGTGTGACAAATGTAAAACACACTGAGCTATCTCCAGCCCCAAATATGCCATTTACAGGAAAAAACCTGTGAATGGGCTGGAGAGATGACTCACTCAGGGAGTTTCTGCCTTGCAAGCAGAAGGTCCTGAGTTTAAATCCCAGATCCCAGGCAGAAATGGCGGTGGCCCGTACTTCTAGCCCTGGAAGAGAGCCTGGGAAAATCCAAAGCAAAGCAAAGAGGAGGTAGAAGCAATTCAGGATGATTCCCAAAGTTACCCTTGGTCCTCCACAGGCAAACAGTGCTTGCTTGTGCTCTCTCTCTCTCTCTCTCTCTCACACACACAACACACACACACACACACACACACACACACGCACATAAAAATGTCCATCATGTATTAAAAAATTTTTTTTCAAAGTAAAGAAAAATACCTGTGTCCCAAAGTGCTTAAAGCCACCGCACCAGAGATCAAGATGTCCTGGCCCTCAGACAATCATTTTCCTTAGTTTTATATTTCCATCATGTGCAGCATCTCAACTGGCTTACCTCCAAACTCAGCCAGTGTTCCTTCTGCACCTTCCTCTAGAATGCTACTACCATCAGCACTTAAGGATGTCAAGGATAACACCCAGTCCTTGGACACAATTTCCAGGGAGCTTTCCAGCTGCTGATCCTTTCAAGTCAGCATTTCCCACGATGTCAGCACTGGTGTTTGTGCAGATCAAGAGGAATGTCAGACTTCCTCTGAATCCTACAAAGAGCCCTAGTCTGCTTTGCTGAATCAGAGAGAGAAGCACATCCTCACCCTTACTACCGGCCAGCACCACTTTCCTAAAAAAATAATTCATTTTGCATTCGTGTGTGTGTGTGTGTGTGTGTGTGTGTGTGTGTGTGTGTATCAGAGGGCATTATGTGTGCCTATGGAGGTCACTTTAGGAATCATCCTGGATTGCTCTACTTCCTTTTTGCTTCACTTTGGGGTTTCCCAGGCTCCACCTTCCAGAGCAGGAAGTGCAGGCTTCCTGCTTCCATAGGATCTAGGATCTGAACTAAGGTCCTGCTACTTTCAAACTCCTGAGTCATCTCTCCAGCCCATTCCACAATTTTTTTTTTTAATATAGGGTTTTCGTATGTAAGCCCAGCTGATTTTAACTTCATTGCAATCCTCCTGTCTTAAGCTCCAAGTCTGGTATTACAGAAATCCACCACTCTGCCGTGGATTCCTCTGCTTATTCTCTAGTTCACAGCAAACTTCTCACCATCAAGTGGATCTAAGTTGTGATTCCCAGAACCAAATTCATAAAGGTATAACTAACCGCTCACATAAGGCTTATTTCCTTTCACATTTTGCAAAGCGAGTAGGTTCAGAATGACACACTTTTCTTCTTTTTTTTTTTTTATTATTATTTATTCAACTGTGTGTATGTGCGTGCGCGCGTGTGTCTGTGTGTGTGTGTGTGTATGTGTAGAACCACGGACGAATTCGCAAACCACCATGGACGCCTCCACCTCCTTCTGCCCTGGGATTCACGAGCTCCGCCCTACCAGGACCAGAAGCACAGGCCGCCCCCGCTTCCGCCTGGCGTCTATACGTGGGATCTGGGATCCGAACTCGGGACCTTCCGCCTGCAAGGCGGAGGCTTAACCCCTGAGCCACCTCTCCAGCCCCCAGAATGACACACTTTTCTGTTAGGCAAAACAATTCCAGCCAAGGTTGTGCCATTAGTTAACTCCAAAGGCATGTCACAGAATCTACCCAAAAAAGTGTTAGAGTAACTGTACTCCATGTAAAAATCCCTAAATAAATAATAAACATTTATTAAAAATATCTAAATTCAATCACTACCACTAAAAGAAAAAAATTAATTTGCTAAGCATCCCACCATTTGAGTGACAGAGGCAGAAGGACTTTTATCATAGTTTGAAATGTGACCCCCACAGTCATGGCACCTTTGAGAGGTGGAGCCTTGCTGGAGGAAAGTGGTCACAAGGGGTGGGCCTTGAGGTGGATTAGTCCCGCCCTATCTCCAGGAGGAGTAGGCCTTGCAGCAAGCAGTCTAGCAGCTCTTAGCCTTTTGAATAGCTGTGACGTAGCCTGGCTTCAGCTGTGGCCAGCCAGCCAGCCATGCCATCTCCGCCATGAAAAACTGTTTCTCCCTTCTGGAACTGTAAGCTGAATAATCTCCCTTTCTCCCTTAAGTTGCTTGACTTAATTGTTCTCTCACTGCAACACACAAGATAACTATTAAAACTTCAAGATGGAAAGCAGCTTAGACTACAAGCAGGTACCAACCCAGCCTGAGTTACATAGTGAAAACCCTGTCTCAAAAAAGGTGGAGCAGGGGCTGGAGAGGTGGCTCAGGGGTTAAGTCTCTGTCTTGCAGGTAGAAGGTCCTGAGTTCAGATCCTAGACCCCACGTATAGATGCCGGGCAGAAGCGGAGGCGGCCTGCGTTTCTCACACATACACACAGGAGCACACATGCACAATTGAATAAAAAAAAAAAAAAAACTTTACAAAAAAAAAAAAAGGTGGAGCAGACGAGGGTGTACAGTTCAACAGGTGGAGTGCTCGATCCCCAGCACGTGAGCACATTCAGAAGATGAAGCGAATCAGAAGATCAAGGTCAACCATTCTCGCTACACAGAAAGTACAAGGTCAGGCTGGGATAAATGGATCCTGGCTTAATAAAAAAAGGGCCTGCCAGGCCGGAGAGATGGCTCAGGGGTTAAATTTCTGCCTCCCAGGCAGAAGGATCTGAATTCAGATCCTGGATCCCACATAAAAAAACACCAAGCTGGCCTGGCTTCTGACCTGGAAGATGGAGCCTGCGAAACCCCAGAGTGAAGCGAGTAGGCAAAAGCAATAATCCAGGATGACTCCCCAAGTCACCTTGGTCCTCCACAGGAACATGCAGTGCCCTCTGATACATACACACATACACACACACACACACACACACACACACACACAAATTAAATAAAATTTAAAAAAAGAAGGACTGCCAATTACAGACTTCACCGCCTGCCCCTCGATGCCACTTTCCTCAATCTTTATCCCAAAATAACACCGAAGTCACTCATTTGGGAACAAAGCCCAGATTAGCAGGCCCTCTCTACAGGTCAAATCTTCCTCTCAACCCAAGTTCCACTTCTTAACTCTATGCAGACAGAACAGTAAGATAATCTGGCTTCCCCCAAGCTCTGGCCACGTGTCACAAAGGATGAATTCATAGGCATAACCCCTTGAAAGTCACAGAAATGTTGGTGACAGGTACAAGCACCAGATTTTGTACCTGGAGTACGAAGAGTCAGACGCTAGTGTGGCGAGTATCACGGAGGACTCACCTTCAGTTTCTTGCAGGCCAAAGCTGCTGCCTTATTCTCGGCCTCTGCTTTGCGGCGCCCCTTGGCAACAAAGGTCATGGGACAGGGCCAGAGCAGAGTGAGTGTAGCCAGCTTGGTCTTGGTCCCCACAGTGTGGAACTGCATGAGATTCTACATGGGAAGAAGAGGTTCCAAAAAGGAAGAGAATGAAAGAAATCTGTGGTTTTTCTTGAAGCACTACACAGCCAGAAAGAAGACTTGGTTTTGAATTCCTTCTGTTACTGCTGTTTCACCCTCTTTACCATCAAGGATCCTCCAGGACCCCAGCTCTGGGTTGGCTTCTCAATTTGCACAGTAAAAGACAGCAAATGAGCAATTCCAACACCTGTCTTCCTAGACCATGTCCTCTTAGCACCTCAGGGAAGCCATGGACTGACAGTGTCAGCATGAGCCTAACCCCAGGCACATCTCCTCAGGAAAGCAAAAGGCCTCATACCTGGACCTAAGTCCCTGTTTCTTAATACCCTTGGCATGAAGACAAGAAACCTCTGACCGTGATCACCCCAACTGATGGTGATCACCCCAGCGCCTGAGCCTCCCTGTCGACGTATCAACTACAAATAGGTTTGGGTCTTCTACTCGGCCACAGTCCATTGCCCGGGCCCTATGCTCCTGTCTCATTTTCCTTCTATCCTACTGTGTCCTCCTCTCCATCCACCAACGGCCACATATCCTCCAGAGGGCCTGGCGGGAAGCTGAGGAAAAAGGCCCCTCAGTCCTGCCCCTTGTCCATGGCTTCCCTCCTCAGCGCCAGAGGAGCCTGTAGGATGCTCAAGAACACATTTCCAGGAAAGCAACTCACCTTGGCTGTGGAGGAGGACGTTGCAATCTGAATCACCTTAGCCAGAAGGTTCTTGGGAAGTGGGAACTGGGTCAGAGCCCTAATAGCACTGTCGTCATCTGTCATTTCAAAGGAACCCCCCCTGCAAGAACAGAGTGTAAGTAAAAGCTGCTGTCGTCCTGAGCCAAGTCACTCCAGATGCCAAGCGTCCTTAGCTTCCACGGAGAGAAAGAGGCGGAGGATGAGCGCGAGCAGTGACTGCTGAGACTACGAGCTGCGCGCGAGCCGAGAAGGGGCCAGGCTGCTGTCTACTGAGCCTAGTTACAGCCAAGACCAGTCACCACGTCCTGCTCCCACACGGCAGACACACAGGTGACAGCAGCCTGAAACAGGTGCAGAGCCCTCCTGTATCACAAGGCTCGAGGAAACACTGACCCCCGCTTCCCCTCAAGTCAGCTTCCCTGGACGGCCTGTCCCAGCTGTACCTTGAGTCCCTGAGAGCATTATGGGAGTCTTGCTGGGTCATGGACAGAAACTCTGTAACATCGATGGTCCCTTCTTCTAGCTCTTCTTCCTCATCTTCTTCTTCCTCCCGGCCCAAGGAGCGTGACGATAGGCCCCCAGGACCTCCAGGACGAATGCTGTCAGGATTCAACTGCCGCCAGGAAGTGGGAGGCACGGCAGGTTCTGGACGCCACCAGCTGTCAGCTGGAGAGCCAAAGCGATCCGCTAGCACTCGGTATTTGGCCGCATCAAACAGCTCATTCCGGGGACCCAGCAGACCCCAGCCCTGGCAGGGAGAGGACATTATGAGGATGGCACAACACTCGCACCCTAGTGGCCGGACTATATCCAGGTACACTGTAAGTTCTTTACGTTGTGGGGACAGACTTTTTCAACTGGCAGCACACTTCAATGACGAAAAGGGCATAAAAAGAGAACACTTAGGCCGGGCATGGTGGCAAATGCATATAATCCTAATACAAGCAAGGATGAGACAAAAGAATTACTATACATTCATGACCAGCTTGGACTAGAATGAAGACCCTGTTAAAAACCAGGCCCTGTGTGTTCACACAAAGCTGTGCAAAGTGTTAAAAACATAACAGAGAAATGAATGCAAAGCCAGAGGCAAAAACAAAACAAAACACGGGCACCATGATTGTAGAAAACACAGTCACACAATGATGTGGAAAGCTTCAATAATACAATAATTAGAAAGTGAGTGGCTACAATATCAAACAGATGTAATTTCTGACACAAGAATCCTATACAGAAAATGTATTCTAGGGACTGGAGAGATGGCTCAGGGGTTAAGACTGGATCGCAAGCAGAAGGTTCTGAGATTGGATCCCAGGTCCCATGTAAAAAACGCCAAGCAGAAATGGCAACGGCCCACACTTCAGTGCCTGGTGGGCAAAGCCTGGGAAATCCCAGAGAGAAGTAAGGAGGTAAATGCAATCCAGGAAGACTCCTGAAGTCATCCTTGGTCCTCCTCAGAGACACACAGTCCCCTGTGACAGACATACACAAAAATAAATAGATAGATAGATAGATATTTTAAAAAAGAAAATGAATTCTACAGAAATAAACTGAAAGTTTTTAGAGCCATTCAATAAAATAGTCAAGAAGGATACAAAAGTAATAAAACTAAGTTGCACTTCTCTTTACACAGGTTATCCAGTAAATAAATCAAACAGCTTGAATGTACTTCACTGGTAGAAACACTAACCTAGCAAGGGCTTTGGGTTTAATACCCAGCACCACAAAACAATCAAAAAGAAACTGGGCCAGTGAGATAGACTAAGGTGCTTGCTTGCAAACCTGGTAACCAGAGTTTGATCCCCGGAAACCCACATGCCACATGTATACAACTCTTCCCCCTTTAATATTTTATTTATTTGAAAGACATGAAGAAAGAGGGCTGGAGAGATGGCTCAAGGGTCTTAAGACTCTGTGTCACAAGCAAAAGGTCCTGAGTTCGGATACCAGGTCCCAAGTAAAAATGCCACACAGAAAAGGACTTCATATAGAAGATGGCACTTAAGAGACAAGGGTCCGGGCTGGAGAGGTGGCTCAGGGGTTAAGCCTCTGCCTTGCAGGCAGAAGGTCCTGAGTTCGGATCCCCAGATCCCACGTATAGATGCCAGGCGGAAGCGGGGGTGGCCTGCGTTTCTGGTCCTGGTAGGGCGGAGCCTGTGAATCCCGGGGCGGAGGAAGTAGAGGCGTCCATGGTGGTTCCTGAATTCGTCCGTGGTTCTACACACACAGACACATGCACGCGCACACATATATACATACGCACACACACACAATTGAATAAATAAAAAAAAATTAAAAAAAAAAAAAAAAAAAAAGAGACAAGGGTCCTATTCTGGAGAGTTGACACTGGAGCCGCCCCAGGGAAACAATCACAGGGTTACATCAGAATCCCTAGAGGAGCATGTTCAAAATACAGAGCCTCCTTGACCATTGCTGCCTTTCTCAGGTGCTCCATGGGAGCAAGGTATCTATCCTCTGCTCTTGATAAGCTTCCCGAATGATTACGAAGCAAGTGTATGTGTGCTGCATACATCTACTAAGTTGCATCGTGGAGTTGTTTTAAAGTTGGATAGCCTGTCAGACTGGGTGGCAAATGGAAAGCCTCCTATCACTCAGGTTTCTGAGTCTGTGTGTCAAGGGGCCGCTCTAGTGCTTTGGTTCTTCCTTTTGTACTAATTACTCACACTAGCTTCTTTAGTCTGACCAAGCACTTCTTACATATGAAGATGGGAACAGCAGCCTGCACTTGCAGCCCTGATGGGCAGAGCCTGGGAAATCCCAGAATGAAGTAAAAAGGAGGTAGAAGCAATCCAAGAGGATTCCTGAAGTCTCTTGGTCCTCCACAGGGACAGAGTGCCCTTGCTCACACATTCTCACACACTCTCTCTCTCTCTCTCTCTCACTCACTCATGCTAATAATTTTGAAAATTAAAAAAAGAGAACGAAATCAAGAAAACATTCCATTATGTACCATCAAGGATGATGCATAGATGAACCAGATATCCGACACGCATAAAAGTGAAATTTAAACCCTACCTTATATGTAAAAGTTAATTCAGAATGATTAAAGACCAACAGCTAAGCCATGAAATCATAAAACTAACCAAACAAACAAATAAATATGAGGGAGAAGTCTTTGACGTGAGCTCTGGTAATGATATCATCTAAAGCCTAAGCAAGGACTAACTACAGATGAGGCCATGCAGCAGAGTGTTTGCTTAGCGTGCATGACATCCTGGCGTCCATTCCCAGCACCATGAAAACAAAAGCTCAGGCAACAACAGCTGTAATAAATTGACAGAGTCCTAGTTGGATTAAAAAACTTCCTATGAGCAGAGGGGTCGGGGAGAGGAGGAGGGAGGGAGGGAACCGGTGTACCTATTAAGTTTGTATGAGCGGAGATAATAAAAAATGTTTTTTAAAAAAAAAACTTCTTATGACAGCAAAAGATATGACCTGCTAAATGAAAATATGTGCCATAGATTAAAAGAAAACAGGAGTAGAGAGATGGCTCAGGGGTTAAGACTGCCTCGAAAGTAGGAGGTTCTGAGTTCGGATTCCAGGTCCCACATAAAAATGGGAGGTGGGGGTTGGGAGGTGTTTGCCTGCACTTTTGGTCCTGGTGGGCAGAGCCTGGGAAATCTCAGAGCAAAACAGAGAGGAGGTAGAAGCCATCCAGAACGATTCCTGCACCGATCCTTGGTCCCCCACAGGGACATACAGAGCCCTCTGGTACACAGACACTACAACACACACAAAAGTTAGATAGACAGACAGATAGAAGGTATTTTTTTAACTTATTTATTTTTGCGTTCATTTGTGTGTTTGTGAGTGAGAGAGTGAGAGAGTGAGAGAGAGAGAGAGAGAGAGAGATAGAGAGAGAGAGAGAGAGAGAGAGAGAGTAAAGTAGGTGCTATTATGGAAAATAATATCTAGGTCCCTTAAAAATTGTAATACGATATGGCCCACAAATACTGCTTCTGGGTTGATATCGAAGGAAATGAAATGAGCTGCTCATGTTTAACTGCACATTATTGATGTTATCCAAGATAAGGAAGCAGTTCAAATGTTTCTTAATGAATAAATGGACAACAAAATTGTGACTGACATACAATAAATTATAAAGCCTTAAAAATAAGATCAGCCTGGTATGGTACTGCACATCTGTAATCCCAGTACTTGAGAAACAGAGGCATACATATTCAAACCCCAGCTCGACTACATGGAGACCTTATGTTAAAGGGAAATGGGTGGCAGAGAGACGACGGCTCAGCAGCTAAAGAAGTTTCCCACCAATCTCATAACTTGAGCTCTCACATGCTTGAAGGAGAAAACCAACTTTGACCTCACACATACATATAGTGGCATGCACCTCACGTATATACAAGTGAATTAATGTAAAACTTACAAGAAAAAATTGGATAGATGGATAAAAAAAAGGGAGGGAGGAGGAAGGGAGAGAGGGAGGGATGATAGGAAGAAAGAAGGAAAGGAGGAAGGAAAAAATGAGGCAAGCTCATTTTTAACAAGGATGAACCCAGAAGATATGCTAAGTGTAGTAAGACAGAAAGAATATAAGATTTTCCTTTTATGCTGAATCTAGAAAATACAGATACATGAAAACAGTACAGTAAGGGCAAGACGGAAGATGGGGGTGTAAGTCAAAGGTACAAAATTACAGGTAAAATGCATAAGTTTAAAAATCTGCAGCATGAAATACAGCATGGACTTAATTCATAGCTAATGAACATTATCTTATATACTGAAATTTTGCTAAGAATAGATCTGAGGTACATTCAAGGAAATAATTGTATAAAGTGATGGATACAATCATTACCGTGACTCATAATCATCTCACTTTGTGTAGATATTTTAAAAAATGGGGGGCTGGAGCGACAGCTTAGGGGTTAAGACTCTGCCTCTTCAATAGTAGGTTCTGAGTTCTCATCCCGGTCTCACATAAAAAAGCCAGGCTTCAAAAACAGGGTAGCCTGTACTTCCAGATCAAGTGGGCATAGCCTAGGAAATCCCAGAATGAAGCAATCCAAGATGATTCCTGGAGAAACCCTTGGTCCTCAACAGGGACATACAGTACCCCCCCACGAACATTAAATAAATAAATAAGAATAGATGAATATTAAAAATGAAAAAAGTATATGTCCCTTAGGTAGTAAAATCACTCCTAGTAGTGATGACCTAAGCAGAACCTCCCTATGAAAGTGACTTACAAGATGTGGAGATTCACGCCTAGGATGCTAACACTCGGGAGGAAGAGACAGGAGAGCACAGTAAGCTCTGGCCAACCTGATCTATACAGTACCAGGTTAGCTTGGTGCACAATAAACAAAACAAAAATTTTTTAAAGTATAGTACAGAGAGTAGACAAAGAATTCAGTCAGTAAAATGTTGCTATGCCAGTATGAAGATATGAATCTGATATCCCCAGCACCCCCATTAACAAAAAAATCTAAGCAATGGTGGCATGTACTTATAATTCTAGACCCTCGGAGGCAAATACAGATGGCTCCTTAGGGCTCAGTGGGCAGTCAGTATAGACTAATCAGCAAGTTACATATGGAGATGAGACCCTGTCTCAAAAAAAAAAGCGAACAAGCTGGAGAAATGGCTCAGGGCTTAAGTCTCTGCCTCTTCAACAGTAGGTCCTAAGTCCAGATCCCAGGTTCCATGTAAAAGCACCAGGTGGAAATGGCAGAGTCCTGCAGTTCTGGTCCTGGTGAGTGAAGCCTGGGAAATCCCAGAGCAAAGCAAAAAGGAGGTGTCACACAGTGCCCTGTGATACACAGACATACACACATAGACATACACACACACACACACACACACACACACACACACACCAAAAAACAAAACAAAACAGGTAGCAAGAAGGGCTTAGGATGTCTGAATACTGTGTCCATATCTACCAAGACGTCTCTGACTCAAAAGGTCAACAAAGCAAGGGGTAACAATTTTCCTGGAGACAGGTCTGTGTGGTTTCAATAGAGGAGGCGTACCTTGAACAGCTGACAGGCCGCTGCTGCAGCCTGCCTCTCTGCATCAATCTTCTTACTCCCATAGCCTTCTACCTCCACACTCTTGGGCCACTTGATGTGCAAGGTGACTTTCTGGAAAGTGAAAAGAGAATAAAGGATGGGGAGCGAAGCTCAGGTGACAGTGTTTTCCTGACAAGTGCAAGGCTCCAGACTCCATCTTCAGCACCCCATGAAGGGGGCATGGTGGTACACACCTGTAATCCCAGCACTCCAAAGGTGGAGGCAGGAGGACCAGGTCAGCCTCAGCTACACAGTAAGTTCCAGCCCAGCCTGAAATACATGAGACCCTGCCTATTAAAAAAAATCTTCATTCAGAATGGTGTCTAAACAAAGTGCTTCAGTGGGATCCAGGCTCCATGAGGTTCTAGGAGCACCTAATGTCTGCAGTTCTTTTTAGACAGGACCAAAACCAGGAAGCAATACAGGGGACTAGGGAATAAGACAAGAATGCCTTATCCTATGTGTATTTTCCATTCTTATTCAAACCTAACTTTAGTCTGACATTTTCTACTGTTAAATTCAGAAAATCCTCCAAAGCTAGACACAGTGACACATATCTACAATCTCAATGCTTGAAAGGTAGAAAGAGGAACAAAGTCTTTAAGACCAGCTTCACCTATATAGCACATTTAAAGTCAACCTGGGCTACTTGAGGATCTCAAAAAAAAAAGAAACAGAACACGGACTCTGGGAGAAGGAGGGAGGGAGGGAAGGAGGAGGGAGAGAGAGGGGGAGGGAGGGAGAGAGTGTAGGCAGTTTTCTTTGAGTCAAACAAAGTGCTCATGCATCAGAAGAATTACCTTTTTCTTCGGTCCATTTGTGTGCACATAGACTAGCTTGTCTTTTGCATGTGAGATGCCAAGGGCTCTTCCAATCACGCTGTTGAGAAGGTTTTTGGGCTGTGGAAACTCTTTTAATAGGTCCCTAGAAGCTAAGAACATAAGAATAAAATTATTACAGTCATTCTTTTTCTTTTAAAATTCCATGGGATATGTATAAAAGCTACTCTGAAGAAGAGCTAAGGATGTTGGCTCATGACCACAAAACCACACCATGGAGTCATGAATTCTTGGCAAAGGAGAGAGGAATGACTTCTGGGTTTATAAAAAGAGAACCATTCCCACTTCTATGAGTACTTCTGAAAGACAAGAGTCAATAATGCACACACCACAGAGGGACCCAGTCAACATCCACTTCCCCACCCAAGTTTCTGACTTCATACATCAACTATAGGGGATGAAGAGTGTGAAAAGATAGTTCTACACATACACACACACACAAAAAAAACCCAAAAAACTCTAAAGGTTTTCTACAAATGCACTGGAGAGCCATACACTTCCTAAAACTGTTCACACTAATGGCAAGTGTAGGCCCCACGCAGTGATGAGATTCAGATCTCCAAGAGCAGACCTGGGCTCCGAATTGTAACTCAGCGTCCTACAGAAAAAAGCCCTCTCTGAAGTCACAAAAAGTGCCACAGGTGGGACTCTAGTCCTTTTCCATTCCCTGGCTCAGAAATCTCTCTTTTTGTTCTTTGCACCAATCCCAATGCACAAATGGTTGAGACATCCATGTAGCAGCAGCTTCTGCTGGACCAGGGGTTAGTCAGACTAAAGAAGCTAGTGTGAGCAATTAGTACAAAGGGAAGAGCCAAAGCACTAGAGCGGCCCCTTGACACACAGACTCAGAAACCTGAGTGATAGGAGGCTTTCCATTTGCCACCCAGTCTGACAGGCTATCCAACTTTAAAACAACTCCACGATGCAACTTAGTAGATGTATGCAGCACACATACACTTGCTTCGTAATCATTCGGGAAGCTTATCAAGAGCAGAGGATAGATACCTTGCTCCCATGGAGCACCTGAGAAAGGCAGCAATGGTCAAGGAGGCTCTGTATTTTGAACATGCTCCTCTAGGGATTCTGATGTAACCCTGTGATTGTTTCCCTGGGGCGGCTCCAGTGTCAACTCTCCAGAATAGGACCCTTGTCTCTTAAGTGCTACCTTACACATAAGCTAAAATTCAAGCAGTTAGGAAACAGCACCTAGGGCTAGGGAGATGGAGCAGAGTCTAAAGCCCTTGCCTTACAAGCAAAAGAACCCGAGTTCAGATTCCCAGACGCCACGTTTAAAAAAAAAAAAAAAGCCCGCGGAGACGGCAGAGGTCAGCAATTCTGACGCGAAAGGTGGAACCCAGGAAACCAGGGCACAAAATAAGGAGGCAGAACAGTCCGGGGTGATTCCCGACGTGACCCTGGAGCAGCCACGGCCAGAACACCAAGTGCTTTCTTGTGCACACGCACGCGACGCACGAAACAAAAACAGAAACAAAAGAACAAGTGAAGAGCTTGGAGGACGGGCCGGCGCTGTCCCAAGCCTCGGCAGCCAGCAGCCCGCGCGAGCGCGGACGCCTCCAGGGCCCCGCAGGACCCCAGGACCCCGCAGCCCGCCCTCAGCCCCCCCAGCTCCAATGGGTGACGCTGTCACGGCCCCGCCGTGCTCGCCGCGCCGTCATCACCGCGACCGCGACACTAGCGCGGTCGTGCGGCGGCGGCACCGCCCCCGGCTTCCCGCTCCCGGGTGGTCCGCCCGCTCCTGCCCGGTGCAGACGCGCCGAGCCCAGCGCTGCGGGCGGCCCGCGCCGCGCCGAGCTTACGGTAGCGGGGACCGCGGACAAAGGGGTCCCGGACGCCTTCGTGAGCGCCCTCGTCTGCCAGGCAGGACCCGCTGCCGCGCCCCCGCCGCTCACGGCCGTCGAGAGCCCTGCGGCGCGGCCCTCACCGTTCACCATGCTCCCGTCTCCTTCTCCGGACTCGCCAGGGGCCACCTCCGGCTCGGCCTCGGAGGCCTCCTGGGTGCCGTCGGGGCGGACGAAGCTTGACGAGAGGCCGCGCGAGCGTCCTTGTCGCCCGGCAGCGCGGGGATCCGGCGGCCGCAGGCGCGGTGAGACGCCGGCCGCCAGCGACATGAGCCTCCTGGCGGCCGCCATCGCGCTCCCAGCAGCCCCCGCGCCAGAGCGCGACGGGAGCGACAGGGGCGGAGAGGCCGGCCCGGGGCCGAGCGCCCCCTGGCGGCTCGGGGGACCGCGGCCCTGCCCAGCCCAGCCCTGCCCAGCCCAAGACTCCAGGCACAACCATGCACCGGGAACCGAGCTACAGGCCAGGCATCGGGATCCCACACAGGAAAGGAAATGGTGTGAGTGTGCGTGTATACGAGTGCGTGTGAGGGTGCATGAGTGTGCGTGTGGGTGTGTGTGCGCGTGTTTTAAATAATGCCAGCCATTGCTCAGTGCTCAATATCCATTCAGGAAAATGAACTAAGTTCTCTTCAGGCTTTACGCATCAAATTTCTCACAGGTTGCTTTGCAACCTGACTGGAGGTGTAGATAACTGCAAAACTGGACATCCCATTTCATAAAGAGTTACAAAGTAAACCTAGCGAAGAACCCGCAACAAGGACAACCTAGTGAACAGAGCTGACTTAATCCCCTGGGCACAGTCAAAAGGGGAAGCACTCAGTTTAGAACTCTACGCCAAGAGCTAAGCTAACCTGACCTTGCAGTAAGAGTCCAACTCTTCTGTTCCTCGTTTGCTTGAAAGCTACCGGAATTCCAAAGTCAAACTGCTATGCTTAGATTTTGCTCCTTTTTAAAAAATTATTTATTTATGAGAGAGAGAGAATATGCATGTCGTGGCATGTGGGTGAAGGTCAAAGAACAACTTTCAGAAGTCATTTCGCGCCACCAATTGGGCTTCTAGGGATGGAACCCATGTCACCAGGTGTGTGATCCCTCTATCCACTGAGCTGTCTCACCAACCACATCTTCTACCTTTTATGCTGTTGTGGAACACGGCTGTGGATTAACTGAGAATCAGACTACAGCAGTAGTAGTGACAGCACAAAGCAAGAAGCCTTTAGATGTCAGTATCTCCTGAGGAAGAAATTGGCAGTTTAGATATGTGTGTGTGGTGGGGGTTGGGGGGTATAAACCAGGAAGGAGGGATTTCTTTGCTTTATAATTCAATATGTGACTCCAATAATCCCCTGGAGAGCTAGTTAAAATGTATTATAATCAAAACATATTACTAACAGGAATGGTAGGGCACGCCTGTAATTCCAGCACTCAGGAAGTAGAGGTGGGAGAATGAGAAGTTCCAGATCATCCTCAGATACATAGCGCGTTGAAACTCTGTCTCAAAAAGGGGAGGGGAGTTTAGAGAGGGTTAAGTCTCTGCCTTGCAAGCGGAAGGTCCCGAGTTCAAAGGACCTGGATTTCATATGAAAACTCCTGGAAGGGAAACTCCAGAGCCAAGCAAAGAAGAGGCAATACAATCCAGGGCATTCCTGAAGTCACCCTTGAACCTCCACAGGCACACACAGTGCCTTCTGATACACAAAGACACATACACAGAAACACGCAAAAATTTAAAATTAAAAAAATTAAAGTTAAAAAAACTTTGGAGCTCAGTACAAGGCTTTGTGGTTTAAAACTTTTTGTCTTGAGGACTGGAGAGATGGCTCGGGGGTTAAGACTATGCCTCGCAAGCAGAAGGTCCTGAGTTTGGGTCTCAGATCCCATGTAAAAACGCCATGCGGAAATGGCGATGACCTGCACTTCCAGCCCTGGTTGCAGAGCCTGGGAAATCCCAGAGCAAAGCTAGAAGGGAATAGAAGCAACCCAGGATGATTCCTGAAGTCACTCTTGGTCTTCCACACAGTGCCCTGATACACACACACACACACTCTAAATGAATGAATAAATAAAGCTTAAAAAATATATTTTAAAAAAAAACCTTTTTGCCTTGAAAACCAAGAGACCTATTTCCCTCAGACCAGGTGGTGTGAATGCAGCCATGGCCAAGATTAAGGCTCAGGACCTTCAGGGCAAGAAGGAGAAACTGTTGAAACAGCTGGATGATTTGAAGATGGAGCTGTCCCAGCTGCGTGTTGCTAAGTGACAGGCAGCATGGTGACCAAACTCTCCAAGAGCCGAGATGTACACAAATCCACCGCCCATGTTCTCACATTAACCAGATTCAGAAGGAAAACCTCAGGAAATTCTACAAGGCAAGAAATACAAGCCTTGGACCTGAGACCCAAGAACAGGAGCATGCACCTTCAGCTCATCAAGCACAAGGACAGGCCGCAGACGGAGAAGCAGCAGCGGAAGGAACTGCTGTGCCCGCTGTGCAAGTACATGGTCAAGGCCTGAAGTTACCACAGCAATAAACTGGCTGATGTTGCTCTGCAAAAAAAAAAAAAAAAAAAGAAGAAGAAGAAAGGGAGGGAGAGAAGGAAGGAAAGAGAGAGGGAGGGAGGGAGGCAGGCAGGGAGGGAGGGAGGCAGGGAGGGAGGAAAAATAAAGAAAACCAAGAGACCATAGATCAAATCCCCAGATCCCAGGTAGAAGTGCTGGGTAAGTATTGTAGTTGGCCTGTATGTTGCTGATAAATTCATGACCAAACAGCTTAGGGAAAGTTAAATTTAATTAAAAAAAAAAAAATCTGACAGCAACTGTCAAAAGGAGGTACCACCACCCATCTGCCCTAAACATCTAGGTCCCTATCAGGGCAAAAAATGATTTCCAAGTTTTTGTGTTTGGTAGGGTTGTTCATTAATTTGCCAAAACCTAGATATACGCCCAGTGTGGAAGGTCCTTAAGGATCATAAGAATCCAGTTTAAAGAATGATCCAGTTTACAAAGCCAAGAAAGGGCAGTAGAGGTTGGAGACAAACTTTGAAAACTGTGATGTCCCAAAGGTAAAGTGATACGAACTGAGAGCAGACAGACCCCACCTGGAAAGCTTACCTGACCCACCAGGACAGCCTCAGTACTGCACTCTTCCTGACAGTCATTTAATGTATAGCTAGAACAAATGATTTCTTGAATTTGCTTCCAAAGTTGCAGAATTATACATAAAGCAAAATTGACTATAAATTGTTAAGTGTTCAGGCCTAGTGGTTGGTATGTGGGTTTTCAGTATACCATTTTCTCTACTTTACAAAATATATTCTGTATAGTTTCTTGAACTTTTATGCTAAAAGAAAATGAATGTGGACATAGTGCCTCACCTTGAAAGTGTAGCATTTAGGAGGCTGATGTCAGATGATTACTGAGAGTTCAGGGTCAGTCTAGATTAAAGAATGAAACTTTCAAAAAACTGAAAGAAGGGGCTTGAAACTGGGCTTGGGCGATGACTCAGCAGTTAAAGCACATGCCAAACAACCAAAAGAACCAGAGTTTGGTCTATGTGGTAAAAAATGGTACGTGTTGCAGCCAACCTGTGATTTGGAAGACAAAGACTGAACAAACTGGCTAGGCAGGCTAACTTCATCTCTAGGTTTGATTAGACAGTGATCTGAAAATGAATAAAAAGGAGGAGCACTCAGGCCTCTACCCACATGTATGCATCATGTGCATGTGGACTCACACACACATGTACCGACACACATGTAAACACATGAACTATGCATACACACATCCCATGATAACATTGTCATGGTTTGAATGCCAATTGTCCCTCACGGGCTCCTGTGTTTGCATCAGCTGCATGAATGTTTGGGAGGTTATGGCACTTTTAGGAGGTGGAGCCTTGCTGAAGGAAGTCATGTCACGGGGGCGAATCTTGAGGTTGGTTAGTTCTCCCCGTTTCCTCTAGTCTCTGCTCTTGTAGTCTGCCGCTTGCCCTCTCAGCTTCCGTGATGGAAGTGACCTAACCCATCTCCGGCTTCTGCCACCACCGTGCCTTTCCTCCATGATGGACTCTGCCTCCCTTCTGGAACTAGAAGCCAGATAAAGTTGTCTCACAGCAGCAGAAAGAGTAACTATGACAAATACACATGAAAATGGAAGTAAAAAAAGGTGGTGCTAGAAGATTCCTTTCTGCTAGATTTTACAGTGCTAGAAGATGTTGGCAGGCTGACGATGGAGAAAAGTCTTCGATATTCTTACCCATCTTTGAACCCTACAAGTTACATGTAGAGCTACTGACAATTATTGGTTGCTGGGAGAGGGGGAATCATTTTCTTCAGTGACATTGCACTATTAGTTACCTGTGCCCTAGTAAATTAGCCCCAGCCCATGCTCATGGAAGCAATCCTAATTAAACTTAGAGGGTTACAAACGAGACAAAACAGACATGAGAGCAGGAAAGATGACTTGTTAGAAAGAAGTGGTTCAACAGGAGTGGATGGGGGATGAAAGAAGGCAATCGGAGAGGAAACGACCAAATTATATTGTATACATGTATAAAATTGTCCAAAAATTGCAGGGGAGGGACCCAGCAAGATGGCTCTGAAGGTAAGAACTTGTCATAAAAGCCCGATGATGGGAATTTGTCCCTGGAACTTGTATATAACGTTCAAGGGGAGAAGCAATGGCTAGAGTTGCCCTCTGGCCTCCACACGTGCACCATGGCATACATGCCCCCCATAAAATGCAAAAAACAAGCTAATTTTGAAAAATAACAAAGAAAATGCTAAGGATTTAGTGGCACAGTGCTTGCCTAATATGCATGAGGTCACAGATTTAATTTCTAGTAACACATAAGAAAAAATAAAGAAAAATATGTACATGGTTATGTTCTAACAGCTAGTCTCCCTGACCAAATATTTCACCTCCACAAATCCTATTGACTCTTGTAAAAATCAAGCAAACTCTTTAGTTTTTAGAGCTCTTTTGGTTCTACGATCTTTTCCCCACTGATTCAGAATAAGGGTTGGCAAACTATAGTCTGCAGACCAAATCTAGACCAATGCCTATTATTATAAGAAAGTTTGGTTGTTTTTTAAGACAGGATCTTATTGTTTCCAGGATGACCTTGAACTCACTATGTACTTAAAGATGACCTTGAGTTCTCAATCCTCTTGCCTCTACTTCCCAGGTATCTGGATTACAGGCATGTGGTACCATATCTACTCTATGTAATGCTGGGGAATTATGGTGAACTCAAGGTTTCAGGAAAACATTCTATCAGATGAGTTACATTCCCAGCCCTAAAAGGATGTTTTAATGAAACACCTCCATGCTCATTTGCTTATGTAATATTTATCACAACAGAGTTAACTATAACAGAAAACACATGTAAATTATTTTATATTTATCATTTGAATCAAAAAAAAATCTGTGATTCTTATTCTACATGACCTTTGAATAAAGTGAGAGATGCTCAGGAATGCCTCCTTCCACAATATAAAGCTTTTTCTACTATATTTTCAGAGAGAGAAAATGGCTATGAAAGATGAAGAAAGTTCTAAAACAGAAGGTCTAAGCCAGGCATGGTAGCAAAAGCCTGTAATCCTAGTACTCAGGGGATTGAGGCCAACTAGATTGAGGCCAGCTTGGTTTGCATAGTGAGCTAGAGCTGTTTGGGACCTTGTGGTCAAAAAGAAAAAAAAATTGGTTTACTGATTCAGAGATGTTTCTGTCCACTTTTTTTTTTTTAATTCAATTGTGCATGTGGTATGCGCATGTATGTATGTAAGAGTATATATATGTGTGTGTGTGTAGAACCATGGACGAATTCGGGAACCACCATGGACGCCTCCACTATCTCCTTGTTTACTCTGCCCCGGGATTCACGTGCTCTGCCCTACCAGGACCAGAAGCGCGGGCCGCCCCCCCCCTTCCACGGCGCGTCTATACATGGGGTCTAAGATCCGAACTCAGGACCTTCCGCCTGCAAGGCAGAGGCTTTAACCCCTGAGTCACCTCTCCAGCCTCTCTGTCCACTTTTTAAAAAAATACTTTTTATTTATTTATTTTGCGTGTGTGTGTGTGTGTGTGTGTGTGTGTGTGTGTGTGTGGTGTGTGTGTGTGTGTGTGTCCACTTTTGGATCAATCAAGCATGACATCTTCACTAAATGCATTAGATAACTATACCTCACAGCAAAGGATCTGAATGCATGGGTAGACGTTTTCGGATCTTAAACTTTATTTGTTGGTTGGTTTTTAAGACATGGTCTCACTCTGTAACCAAGGCTGGTCTAGAACTCACCATGTAGTCCAGTTGTCCTCAAACTTGCAGCAGTCTTTCCTGTGTCAGCCTCCCAACTGCTGGGATTATAGCTAGGATTACACTAGGCCTGACTTAGGAACCTAAACATTAAAAGCTCAAAAAGGGGCTGGAGAGATGGCTCTGGGGTTAAGCCTCTGCTTCGAAAGCAGAAGATCCTGAGTTCGTATCCCAGGTTCCATGTAAAAATGCCAGGTGGAAACTGGTCTGGCCTGCACTTCCAGCCCTGGTGGGCAGAGCTTGGGAAATCCCAGAGTGAAGTAAAAAGGAAGTAGAAGCAATTCAGGATGACTCCCAAAGTCACCCTTGGCCCTCCACAGGGACACACAGTGCCTTTTGATACACCACAGGATTTTTAGAGGAAATTGAGGAGGGATACTAAAACCTAAAAAAACAAAACAAAACAAAACAGTAGTCTCAGGCACTTATTCAATGATAGTCTTAATGGCAAGAAATAGTCAACTTGATTGGCTGTAACCAGACAGAGTTACAGGGGTCAGGAAGGAACCCAAGCAACTCTACATCTTAGAACTTTCTCCACCCCATGTGTAAAGATATGCAATCCTCAATATAAACTGCCACATTAAGAATAAAAACATCTGGATGAGGAATGCATAAGACAAAGAAAATTTTGGTCCCAGAATTCCAGCAGAAGAAAATATCAGCCTGCTGTGCTGTCTAGTGCTCCATGTCTCAATTCTGGATGGGTACAGAAGATGTGCGGGGAACATTTACGGTGAGTGTCCTGATTGAATCTCCCTCAACTGTGGAAGAGATTGGCTGTAATACAGGGAATAGGCTTGGAGTGAAGGCGACAGTTTTGTTTTTGTTTTTGTTTTCAATTTATCAATTCTGATGGACCTTGTACTCAATACGAGTGGATGCCATTTTCTGGGCACTATTTTTTTTTTTTTTCTTTGAACACTAAAGACATTATTTTTGCCACACACTTTCTCTTCTTCCTCTTTCTTTTCTCCCCTTTCTCCTCCTCCCCTTTATTTTGGAAACAGGTTCTCACATGCTATGCGGCCAAGACTGGCCTTGAACTCTTGATCCTTCCCCCTCTCTATTTGTCTCCTTCTTAGAGTATAAGGACCAATAAAGCCTCTAGGGAACAGAAAGCCAAGCACACTGCCCATAGGCCCAGCCTCCTGGAGGCTTGGGTAGAAGAAATGTTTGAAGCCAGCCTGGGCAATATAGCAAAATAACATCTCAAACAAAAAAGTTAATGAAGCATGAAAGAGAAGTCTCACAGTCATATTTATGTAGACAAAGATGTCTGTTGCCCCTAGTTAGGAGAGAGAAACAGAAAGCCAGCAAACATACCCCACGGATGCCTTCTGGAGGCCCAGCTATGAGGAGACACTCAGGTTTCCTCTGGGGAAGGAATGTGCAGCACCTGTAGGCCACCCCACAGGACAAATGCTCATTCCCAGAGCATCAGAGCATGGCCTGCCCCTCACACACAAGAGACACTGACTAGCTGACTCCTGGTTACCCCCAACTAACCATCCTCAACCTTAGCCACAGCATGTCTGACACTCCGGAGCCACTCACCTGCCATGTTGGAAATGTTAACGTTCAGCCTTTTCGAGTTACAGGGCATTTTAAGAAAGAAAAAAAAAAAGGGCAATCAACTCTTGTTTTGGCAATGGGAGGGGGTGGCATTTCTTTAAAAGCCTAAATCTAGTGGTCAGAGGGGTGGAAGTACGTATTTCTACTACACTGCTGTGGGTAGACAGGACCACAGCCGAGTGGGAAGCAGTGCACTGGGAACTGCCCAAATATGGCAACAGCGGGCACCACAGAAACTGAGGTTCTCTGTGCTCCCCACACCCTTCCTCCGTTCTTAACTTCAAAGCACTTTATAGACAAGAGCCTAGAGTACACAGGATGTCTGCAGATGTGGCAAGGACTCTAGGATCCTAAATTGGGCTGTGTCCACTAGGGGAGGACAAGCAACCTGACAGGGAAAAGCACCCAAAAGGGAAAAAGGCTACCACAGGTTCTGGCCTTGTGAATTTGGAAAGACCTAAGTCTTAGGAAAGAAGAAAGACACTCCTATTGGAAATGCTTCCCTGGGTCTGGTTACTGCCCCTGTTCCTAAGTACAGTGGGATCTGACATTCTTATCATCAAGACAGTTCATCTTACCTAAGGCCTTTCAGGACAACTTTAATGTCAGTAAAGTGCTTTGATATTCTGTGAAGAGATAGGGAAGTGATTTTCAGGGCATTTCCCAAGCCTCCAAGATGGAGACCACTGGGCTGGGCCAGGGCTCTGTTCTGACTCTACTACAAACTCTCTATGAGTCACAAGAACCTGGGTGGGAGATGTGGCTCAGGGTTTAAAGCTTCTGCCTTGCAAGTAGAAGGACCTGAGTTCGGTTCTCAGATTTCACATTAAAAAAAAAAAAAGAAAAAAAAAAAAAGAACCTAAGACTTTCTTAAGAACCTGGAAGATGCTCTATGCTGCTGTAAAACAACCAATCTAAGTCTAAGACTAAGCCACACAGAGAGCCCAAGGGGACTTGCAGGGTCTAAGCCATGTAATCGAGGATGTAACTGAAGAAGATAAAAACAAACTCTTCCATGAACTCTCCCCAAGGCTCCATCAGCTCTGCTAAGCTCGCCCTTCTCACTCACTTTCCTCAGGCCACATCCCTGGTACCAGGGCTCCCCCTACCCCCCACTCCCCCACAGACCCTGAACCAAGCTTGAGGCAAGGTTCCCGCTTACCTCGAGCGATGGTCCCTCCAGGGGCAGGGTTGACACACATGGGAGGAAGGCGGGGTGGGGGTAGTTTGCACTGCCGCTGCCTGTGCTGGGCCCGATCTGAGGAGACAGAAAGCACATCAGGGTACATGTCCTCACTGCTCCCAGCACAGACCTTTAAGCTGACACACTCCTGAGCATCTGCAAATGCACTGGAGCCAGTCAGAGGTTCTGAGGAACAGTAGCAGCAAGTCATACAAGAAAATGGAAATGTCTTATATAGACATGTTACATAATCTCCTTGTAGAGATCTTTTCTTGGCTTTCAAAAGCCCTCAAATTCTTACTGTTCTCTCTGTGATATTTGTTTTTTAAGTTGGTTGGTTTTGCTTTTTTGAGATCTCATCTCACGTAGCTTAGGCTGTTCTTGAACTTACTAGCTATATAGTCTGCCTCTACCTCCCAAGTGCTGATACAACACCTGATCTCTCTCTGAGTTTTTACATGTATCCTATAAGCTTCTTAAACTGGGAGAATAAGTCAGATCAAGAGTTGAAGCTGAAAGTCAAGAGATTACATAGATCCAAAAGATCACTGCCTTTGCCTTTTGGTAGCTATCAAAGCATTGCTATGGGTACAAAATCTCACATTACTCTTCCTTCCAGTGACAGGGCAAGAAAAGACATAGTTGATAATTGGAGTCCAGCTTCAGACATAAAATTACTCATTAGAGTAACTCTTTCTGAAAGTGAATACCTGTGGCTCCAAATATTTCTATTAATTTGGAGATTAAATGTCACTTAATTTTTTTTAAAGCTCCAAAATTTTGAGATACATGAACTAAAATTAAATATTCATTGAGTCTTCCATGGGAAGGTTCATGATGATGCTCTTTAAACGATCTAAATATCAGAAAATATCAAAGATGTGGGACATAGTGGCAAACGCCCATAATCCCAGGAAGTTACAGCAAAGAGAACAAGCATTAATTGAAGCCTGAACTATGTAGTGAGACCATATTTCAGAAAAGAAGAAAGGGGAAAGAAAGAAAGGAGATAGGAGAGGAAGGAAAAGGAAAAGGGAAAAGAAAAAAAGTAAAGACAAGAGAAAGGATAAAGAAAGGAGAAGGGGGAAGGGGAAAGGAAAGTAGAAAAACATTAAAAGACTCAGTGTTGGGAGAAGATACATGAGCTCTTTGCTCCACTGAAGTAGGGAGAAACAGCCAAACACACATAAAACTTGAGTAATTTTATGTTCTGATTTAACAATATACATAGGGAAAATTGGCTCTCATGCAATTGGAGAATAGGGAAAAGACTGATGAGTAAAATCTAAAAACTCTTAGTTCAAATGTAATTTTTCTCAAGCAAAGAAACTAAAAAAGCAGAATTATAATCATAAGCAAGAAAATAAAAAACTTAGCTAATTTTTTAAATTAAAATTGCCCACAATTGAGGTGGTAGACATGGAGGTATTCACTATACAATTTTTCCTAATGCTTCAATGTTTGTGCAAAATAATAAAATGTAAAATAAGAGAAAAGAGATAAGCTTAGCAGAAGAAACAAGCACCGAAACCCACCCTCCCCCCCAAACTCCCAGGCACATTTCCCGCAGCCCCAACAGCTCAGAGCCGCAATTCCACCTGCACTGCCTCAGCAACTGTCAGCCCTGTTCTCATCAGAACACGCTCGGTACATTTTTAGCATCATGCTGTGTTGTGCGCCTTGGTGGTCCAGAGCATCTTCCAAGCACAAGTGACTATTTTTGTCACACTCTGGTCATAAAATTTTACTTGCATTTGCCAAAATCCTATTTTTCCCAGAAAGGCACTTAAAATATTATAGGGTATAATTTTACAGGAAACATATGTCGTCACTATATCCCTGAAGACATAAGCTAGGAAACAGACCAGGTAAGTTAGCACAGCCAGATATGGACGCCAGCTGTTTCTGATTCAAGAGCCTCAAGTTTGTCACCACATGACACTTCCTTCAAGATTCAAAACAGCATATGAATTGTTGTGAATGAACACACACACGGCTCTGTAAGAGAACATTATACACAACAGTAAGTGTCAAGGACATGCACAACCCACTGCCAAGGACATGATGAAATTACAGTGTTCCCATATTTAAAAGACAGATGGATCTGCCTGAAGTAAAAGCCTCAAGGTAGTGTTCTGTTTTGTTTTTAAACTTATTTATGTTTGTGAACCTATCTGTGTATGTGTATGGGTGGGTAAGTGTACACACAGAGGTATGTAGGTGCTAGGATTTGAACTATGGGCCTCATGCTTGCTGAGCAAATGCTCATAACCAGTGAGTGATGAGTTTGATTAATGATTTTCTTGTAATCATCAAACGTGGAAAATCGTGTTTTAATCCCAGCATTCAGGAGGCTCAGGCAGAAGGTACAATGAGAGTTTAAGGCCAGTTTGGATTGCATTAAAAAAAAACCTGTTGGGGGCTGGAGAGGTGGCTCAGGTGTTAAGCCTCGCCTTTCAGGCAGAAGGTCTTGAGTTCAGATCCTAGACCCCACGTATAGACGCCAGGCGGAAGCGGGGGCAGCCTGCGTTTCTGGCCCTGGTAGGGCAGAGCCTGTGAATCCCGGGGCAGAGTAAACTAGGAGGAGGTGGAGGTGGTCCATGGTGGTTCCTGAATTCGTCTGTGGCTCTACACACACACACACACACACACACACACACACACACACACACACGCATACATGTGCAATTGAATAAAAAATAATAAAAAAATTAAAAAAAAAACCTGCCAGAAAATAAAATAAATAAAAGCATTACTGGTAAATTTACAATATTCATATATAAGGAAATAATCCAAAATCAAGTCATATTATGTCTTAAAGCTACTTAATGATGACGGGGCTTGCAGCTCACAAATTTCAGGCCCTCATCTAAGCTCTTTACATGTATAAACTCATCTGATCTTGGAAGCACCCTATGAGACAGGTACCAGGTTCTACTCACTTACTCATGAGCAAGGGGGGCACAGAGAGGCTCAGTCAACAGCCCGGGACACTCTGTGAAGGGCAGAATTACGACATGAACCAAGAATGTAGGTCCACAAAGGTTACCCAGAAGGGCCACTACCTCCCACAAAACACCACTAAGGATGCCACCCAGGATGAAAAGTCCCATTCTAGAAAGTCATCTCGCTTTTCGTGCCTGAGTGTGCCTGAGTGCGCTCTGACTGGGACCATTCCCAGCACGTGAGGGTACCCAGCAGCATCGGCCCCCCGCCGAGCGACGGCTCCTGCAGACACTCTGCCAGCAGAGAACTCATCATCTCCCGCCTCTTAGGAGTGGGTCAGCAACAAGGCCACTGGTTAGTAATAAATACAAGTGTCAAATGAGTTTTCAGTTAAAAAAAATGGTGTGTCCATAGTAATCTCACCTTAAATCTTTCCTTTTGTAGCCCATACCCCCACGCCACCCCCCAAAAAAGCAAACCAATAACAACAAAAAAAATTAACTTTTGTTCCCTTGGGTTTTTTTGGTCTTTTTTTTTGTAATTTTATCTTTTTTTTTTTTTTTTTTTCCGGTGCTGGGGACCGAACCCAGGGCCTCGCGCTTGCTAGGCAAGCGCTCTACCACTGAGCTAAATCCCCAACCCCAAAAGAAATTAACTTTTGAAAGCATAATGAAATCTCAGTGATTAAAGACAAGCAAGGAGGCAACGAGAAGCTGTCACATCCCTGGCACTATGCGGTGGGAGACAGAGAGTGCCACCTAAGCAGAGGCTCTCAGGTCTCTAGGGCATAACGCAGAGCAGACACATGGGCGGGTCTATCTAATCAGCAGTTCAGGAGATTCTCTTCTGGTCCTGTGCGAACCTTGTCCCTAAGACGTTTGAAGCTCTGTGGAGCAACCTCACCAGCTACATGTTCTCGGAAGTAGTTATGAAAGCCTATCCTAAAGTTCTGCCACAGCTCGATTTTGTCATGGCTCATTCAACCCTGTCATCTCATGGCTAGAGACCACTCATGTCAAGACTTGCCAGAGTCTTGAGCCATTTCCACCAGTGCTTACTGAGGGTTACCACATCCCAAATGCTATTCCTGGTACTACAGATGGTAAGACTTAAAAGCTCTGGTTTCAGGAAATTTGAAATTTCATGGTGCAAAAAAAATTGATTTGGAATAGACCAAAGAAAAGAAAACATGGATAGGGTGTTAAGGAAAGTTGGAGAAAGGCTGCATTAGGGCTGAGTGAACAGAAAAAGCTCATGAGATGGTATAAAATGCTAGCCTAGAAAAGCAGACAAGGAGTTAAGGATGTAGCTCATTTGGCAAAGAGCTTGACTAAGCATTCATGAAGTCCTGGGTTCAATCCCCAGTGCCACTTAAAACTGGATGTGGTGATGTATGACTACAGTATCAGCACTTGGTAAGTAGGGGCAGGAGAATCCTAATACAAGGCCAACCTCAGCTATATAAAGCATTCAGGTCCAGCCTGGACTATATGAGACCCTGTTCCAAACAAAAGGCAGCATTTTTTTTTTTTGAGAATTAAGCTAGAGTTTATTAGAAAAGAGAAAGGTTGGAACTCACGGACTCCAGACGTGGAGTGCCATGAGGAGCTAGGGCGCCTCCATGAGAAGCAGCAATAAAACAGAGCTCATGGCCATGAGGGGCTAGGGAGCCCATGAGAACTCACAGTGCCTAGGCATGGAATTCATGAGGAGCAAGGAACAAGAAACAGACTCATGGCACTAGAGGGCCATGAGGGGCGAGATCGCCAAAAGGCAGCATTCTGATAAGCAGTAAGAAAGCACTGGGAAGAGTAGTGAACCTACACAAAGACCAGGCAAGGCTAGGAAAAGGCTTTGGAAAGCCAAAAGTTAGAGGACTATACACTGAAGGGGGAGGCTCATGACCTTCACAGGGTCTCACGACATGGAGAAGAGGGAGCAGAAGTCACATGCACAGTTACATCCTTACCTTTTCTGAATGAGTCCAGGCTGAACATTTCTGGCCAGGAGAGAAAGCTGGAATCCTGAGAAGGAGGGTCAAAAGGCAACGGTTGGTTACTACTATGTGACACCCCCCCAAAGAAAAGTTTAATAATACAGAGATAGCACTGTCCAGAAGATGAGCAAAATGAAACTCTTCACTGAGAAGCCTCCCTGCTTCACCCACTCTTAAGAATGGGAAGGGCAGCTCCACTCTCATGACACATCCTTGCTGTTTTCTAGTTCTGAACTTTATGCGTTTCACTGTCCTAAAACCCCCTGAGCCCTGTCACACAGAAAGTGAAGCAGATCATCATGACAGACATAGTTTCACCTCATTACAATCCTTTCACATTTCCTTGGGATTTCCAAGAGCAAATTAAATTCCACATGGATCTCCTGTTGCAAACAGCATCAGGAAATGAGACTGAAAACTGTCCTAAGGAAAAACTAGCTTACTATGTGTTCAAAATTCCTAGTCAAACCCTAGGAATGAGGGGAGATTGAGATTATCAAGAGTAATTATATAAAGATTCAGAATAAAAAGATTTTCATAGTGGAGTCTCAAAATAAATTATACATTGCTAATAATTATTAATAGCATCAATAACAAACCATAAATATTACATTATAACATAGCTTTGGTCTTGGGTTTTCCACTCTCCCACCACAAAACAAGGTCTTACTAAGGAACCCAGGCCAGCCTCACACTCCCTTATCTTCCTACCTGTCTTTACTGCGCACACCACCTCGCCCAGTGCTTTGGTATACCTTACTCCTTAGTACATTGTTTTCTTTATATTTTTATTTAATTAGTTTGATTCTTTGAGACAGGGTTTAACATAGCCCCGGCTATTCTCAAATTCACTATGTAGCCCAGGCTGAAGGTGAACTCTTGATCCTTCTACCTCCACCTCCCAAGCGCCAGGATTATAACTATATACCACCATATCTGGCTTTATTAGTATATTTAACTGAGGAATATATCTAGAGGCGATAGAGAGGGGGAAAAGGCAGTTTAGCAATTTTGTTTTGATAAAGACTTAAGACTTTTTAATAATGTAGTGTTCCTTGGATTAGATGTTTTAGTTTTAAAACAGCTGCATGTTTTAGCATCTTAGGTTAATGTCCAACATTGCTAAGAGTCTAATGGGGCCTACACACCTGACTGCTATTCCCTCTCATTTTTGATTCGTGGGGATATGGGGAGTTGGAGGGCTAACCTGGGGCCGAATCTCTCAGGTCCATAGCAGGTCTGCCCTGATGGCCTCCTCTCCCCCAGGGATGCCGGAAATTTCAGCCGATAAGATATGGTAGCTCAGAGAGAAAACTTCAATATAATATCAATGATGATACAATTAAATTTAAGAAGTTACATTCTACAGACCCCTTCTATACAATTAAAATAAAAAGGGTATACTTTGGGACTGGAATTTTAAAGGAAACCTGAATATTTTAAAATATATATTACATGACTGTTAACAATCCTTTTTTCTTTTTGTTACTAGGGATTGTATTCAGGACACACACCAAACAAGGGCTCTACCACTGAGCTATATATATCCCCAGTCCAGAAACAATACTTTCTTGCTAAGAAATTTTAAGTTAATCTGCATATAAACAGACTTCGGGTTTTGTTTTTTATTTTTTATTTTTGAGGGAACTCTGAGACAACTTCTCACCCTACAGTCCAGGCTGGCCGGACTACACGATGAAATCCAGGCTAGCCTTGAACTCAAAGCAATCCTCCTACCTCAGCCTCCTTAGTGCTGAAATTACAGGCATGAGGTACCATCCCCGGCTGCATTTTTGCTTTTGAAAGTCTTTAGTCCTTTCCTTGCCAATCAAGGTTCATAAACCACTATACTTTCCTGCCTTAATCTAAAAGAATTACTATGAGATTTAAGATATTAAAATATCTCATTTAGAAATACTTTATGGTGCTACACAGCATTTCATAGAAATTCATAAGAATTTCTGCCTTTCTTATAATATGGTAATGTTAACAAACAAACAAAACGATAGTCTGAAATAATTTAGAGATAGGTAAAATTCTATTATATTGAGTTTTTTATATAATGAAACATAACTTCAAGTGAGATGCCTCCAAAACAGAAACTCAATAATGACTAATCAAGAACAAGTCCTCTTTTCTAAGGCAGTTATAAATGAAACTAACCACATATTTTACAGTGTGGCTGAGTGTGAGACACCACAGTTCTAGGAGCAGGGCTAAGTCAACTTACCTTACAAAAGCAGTGAGGGGCTCAGATTTTGTAGGCTTTTGAACTGGAGTTGAATTCTCTCCTTGCTATTCCTCATCACGAGGCTGGGCCTCCTCCTGGAAGTACAATGTGGGGGAATCACTGGAATGGCAACCCCCTACGAGGAGGCAAGACTGTACCAATCATAGAAATTAATTTACTAGTTCTAACAAGTTTTGTTAGTGGCATGAAACACACACATACACACTGAATACAAGGGCCTCACTTCAAGAGACCATTGACCCATTCTAGATCCATCAAACGTGAGTTGTCCTACATCGGCACCTGGAAGACACCAAGATGTCAAGATAAAGAAAGGCTTGTAGGCCTGAGCATTTTTACAAGTTCAAAGCAAAACCTTTTCTAATCCCACAATTACTATACTATCAGTTTATCTAAAATAACATGTTTCCAGATTAGGAAAATACAATATAATGACGAATACCATTTTTACAGTGTACAAAGTACTTCCACAGACTTTATCCCATATAATTCATGCAACTACCCTGTGAGGAATAAATCCTCTTTTCCAAAGAAGGAAAATGAAACACAGACTTTACAACTTACCTACATCCCATAGTTGCCTCAGTGCAGAAGAGAAATCTGCATTGAAATACTGATCCATGTTTATATTATGCTACTTTTATTTCCAGCACATCATCCTGTAACTTAAGTTTACCAAGTTCCTTCCTTGAGATAGCATCTCATAATACCATCTTCAAAGGCAGAAAGCAATAAGCAAGGTCCAGCAGCTGATAAAATTTTGGACCACAACTATGTAAATTAAAATATTTGGAAAACATCTTGAGAATAGGGAAAAGGGTAGCCTATCATAGACGATGCATAAAAGAAGTAAATGCACATTGGAGCGTTAAGTCCCAAATGCCATATATTATTTCCATATTATTTCTCATGTATATATGTTATATATATAAATGTATATATATTATATATATGAAGGTATTCCCTCTGGAAAGGCCAGACTGAGATTTAAGTGTAAATTACAGGACACGGTAAAGCTTTACAAGACTGCCTTCCAAGAAACTGCAAAAGGAACCATCAGATAAGGTTATCATTTCACTCTGGCTGGGCTGCATTCAAAAACAGCTTGCAATTAGCCTGCTGCAGCCTACCTGCTACAATGTATGGCAACCCGCCCCCCCCATCCCCCACGAATTGGAGTGATAAAGTGGCACTGCCTCTGCCTTGGAAAATTAAGTGATTATGCTGTTATACGGGGACTATTGAGAAAGCATGTTGACGCCATACTCTTGGCTAGAAGGTTCTGAGAACCCCCGGGACTCCAGTTCATTGCAAACAAAGGACCCAACATGCATTAGGCATTGCCCTGAAAAATGGGGCAAGTCACCACCAGCAAACAAAGAACCCCTCGCCCCTTGGCCTCCCCCAGTGACAAGGTCGGTGCAAAAAGGGGCAAACCCCAGGGACTGAAATGCACCAGGCCTGCCTCCGAAGGAACGGTCCAGACTGCACAGCAGGAGGAGGGGCAGACAAAGGTCTGAGAGCACTTGGGAGACTTCCTCCAGGCCCAGCCTGGGGAAAAGGAGCATCCCCCGAGGCGAAGGCGTCCTTGCGCCAATGAAGCGGCCTCACCCCGGGCCTCCGCGGAACCCTTCGCAGCGGGGCCCGCCCCGGCAGACCGGTCTGGCCCCCGCCCCGCCCCGGCTCCATGGCAACGGCAGGCCGAGGCCTGGTTGCCCACGGCTCGGCCCGGCCGGTCTCCCGGGCAGGCCTAGGATGCCCGGCCTGCTCCTCGGGCTCGCCGGCTCCTCCTCCCCACACCCCGCCGGGCCGGCGGGGGGCCCCGGGACCCTTCCTCGCGCTGACCACCCCCGGCCGCCGCAGCCTGCTTCAGGGGGCACGAAAGGGGAGAATAAAAAGCCCAATTCACCTGTTGTTACAGATGTGAAACAAGCCTCGGTGCACGGCGCATGAGCCGCGGGCCCCCCCAACCGAGGCCGGACTACAACTCCCACCAGCGACGGCGCGGCCCCTTCCGGGTCCGTAGCGGAAGTCCCGCCGGGCGGCCCTGGCGCTGCCCGGCGCCGGCGGGCGCGCGCCCCCCCTCCCGCCCCGGCCTCCGGGGCCCCGAGCGCGCTGGCTGGGGGGTCGCGGGGCGGACGGCCGCCCGCGTTCTCGGGGACGGGCCTGCGCGCGCGGCTGCGGACGCCCCGCGGACGGCGGACCCGAGTGGGCGCGGCGGCGGGCGCACGCCGGACTTCCGGCCGAGGGGCCCGGACGCGCGGGCTGCGCCGGCGGCGGGGAGGGAGCTGCGCGGCGCGGCGGGGTGGGCTTCCCACGGCCGCGGCTCCCCCTAGGCTGAGCCTCGGACTGTGTGGCAGCTTTGGGGGTCCTCGGGCCCTCCACCCTCCCGCGGGGGGGAGTAAGGCGGCCGGAAGCCATCCGTGTCTCACGCCTGCCGGGTCCTGCGTGGCACAGCTCGGGGTGGGGGGTCGTCGCCGTCCTGCGTCTCTCCGCTCTGGTCTTTGACTTCTATTATATTTTTTTAGCAAAGTTAGAATATATATATGTGTGTGTGTATTTTTTTTTCGTCTTACAAGAATATAAACTAGTAATAAAAAGACAGGGTGACTCTTGATGCTTACGGGAAGTTTGCGAGTCTGAATTGCTGGACGCGACTGTAGGTAGGTAGGTCCCGTCTCCCCCCCGCAACCTCGCCCCTCTTGACTGAGAAAAGGGGACCGTACCAGTACGAAGTGTAGGCCCGCAGACGAGATTGGAGCAGAGGTTCGATGGAATCCGCTTCGAAAAGGGTAGGATTCAGTGCCAAACTTAACAGGCAGGGTCAGGGGTTCACAGGTGGAAAGACAATGCAAGATACGGCCTCTCCGTAGATGGAAAGAACTAGTACTATATCCCGTATCTCTCTCTTCTCTTTTAAATCCAGCCAAGTAAACATGTTATCTGAGTGTGGTGCGCAAGTGATTTCAGCTATTCTAGAGGTCAGCCCGAATACAGAGCATAAAAGAAATGTATTTTTTATTTTGTTCTGATCATTTATTTGTTTATTAGAGGGAGACATGCATGTCAGGACACACAAGAGATCAAAGAATAGTTTTCAGAAATCATTTGTCTCCTTCCATCATGTGGGCTTCTAGAGAGTAAACTCTCAGGTACCTTACCCACCGATGTATCTCCCCATCAGGAAACATGTATTTGTTAATTTTCTCTCTGTATGTTGTACAGGAGGCTGGGAATGAAACATCGTTTATTCATTCACATGGTTATTACTGGAAAACCACCATTTTGGAGGAGCATGTAGAAATTCCTGTGTTGCCTGGCTTGCGGGATACAGACCCTAACCCCACACACACATCCACACTTGGAAAGTGGGAGACAGAAGGACTAGGGACTGACAACTCAGTCTACAAGCTGTGTCCAAAAAAGGAAGAAAAAAAAATTCCTTGGGCAGAGAATTTGAGTAACTGTCATTTACAAGTAGGTATGGGAAATACAACCCTGCCCTGAGGAGGATTAGCATGTAGTAGAGAAGGTGTTAACATGAGGCCAAAGGCAAGAGGTAACTGCCGGAGAGGTGTGAAATGTTAGGTTGTTCAGGTAAAACGGTAAACCAATAAAACAGACATCCAATTAGTCTAGGTTAAGTCTTAAAAACAGGGTGGAGGCCAGCTGATAGCTCATTGGTAGAAACTTGCTCACAAACTTGGCAACCTGAGTTCAATTCCTCGAAGACCACATGGTAGAAGGAAAGAACGAATTTCTTTTTTACTTGTATATCAGAGAGTACTGTGTGTCCCTGTGGAGGCCCGAGGGTGACCAGAAATCATCCTGGATTGCTTCTACCTTTTTCCTTTGCTCTGGGATTTCCCAGGCTCTGCCTCCAGAGCCCAAAGTGCAAGTAGTGGGATCTGGAATCAGAACTCTGATCCTTCTGCTTTGGAGGCAGAGTGTCAAACCCTGAGCCATCTCTCCAGCCCCAAGAACTAAACTAGTTCCTGAAGTCATCTACTGACCTCCATCCATGGCATGCCAGTGCTTGTTCTCTCTTCTCTCTCCTAAATGAATAAATAAAATTGGGAGAGAAAAAAAGAATGAGGGAGTTGGAGAGATGGCTTAGGGGTAAGCCTCTACCTTATAGCTGAAGGTTCTGAGTTTGGATCCTGGTTCCCACATAAAATGCCAGGCAGAAATGGTAGGGGCCTGCACTTCTGGGCCTGGAAGGTGGAGCCTGGGAAACTAGAGCAAAGCAAAGAGGAAGTAGAACAATCCAGGGTGAATCCCGACGTCACCCTTGGGCGCACACAGTACATGCATGCATGCATGAAATTAAAAAGTCGGGATTGGAGAGATGGCTTAAGGGTTAAGCCTGTATCTTGCAAATAGAAGATCCTGAATTTGGACTGTCGATCCCACACAAAAATACCAGACAAATGGTGGAGGGCTGGAGGGTGTGGTGAAGGGCAAAGCCTGAGAAAATCCAGAGCAAACAAGAGAGGACAATCCAGGACGATTCCCGAAGTCACGCTTGGGGGTTCCACAGACACACATAATGCTTTCTGATAGTACACAGACAAATATGCACATACAAAAAGAAAAAAAAAACAATTAAAATAAGGATATGCAATAGTTCAGCTTAAGCCAGAGGTTTGGATGCATATGCCAGCTTTTTTTTTTTTTAATCTATTTTTTTTGTGTGTATGTGTGTATCAGAGGGCACTGTGTGTCCCTTTGGAAGACCAAGGGTGACTTTGGATATTATCCTGAATTGGTTCTACCTCCTTTTTGTTTCACTCTGGGATTTCCCAGGTACACCCACCATGGCCAGAAGTGCAGGCTGCTGTTTCCACCTGGCGTTTTTATGTGGGACCTGGGATCCAAGCTCAGGACCTTCTAATTACAAGGTAGATGTCTTAATCCCTGAGCCATCTCTCTAGCCCCATGTGCCAGCTCTTTAGAGAACAAAGAAAGTTGCCCTGTTAAAATTGCTCAACCTTGTAATCCCTGATATTTGGAAGGTTAAGGCATGATGATTGCTACAATTCTAAGACCTGACTGGACTACTGTGTAAAATCCTGTCTAGCAAACAAGATCAAAAAAATAGAGTTGCAGCTGAGATACATGGAATGGAAATTCAAGGTCATTCTGGGCTACATAGAGAGACTCAACAAAAACGAAGTTAGAAATGGCACTCTAATGGCTTTTCCTTGGTTTTTGTTTGCTTTGTGTCAGCATCTAGCATACTCTTTATCACTGAACTACATTCCTGGTCCGGTTATGTTCCTCAAGCTGGCCTAGAACGTACCCTCCTGCCTCACCCTGCACAATAATTGTGTCTCTCTTTCACCTCTCAAAATAAATATTTTTTAAAAGAATGAGTAAGCGGTGGGGTGGGGGGGGAGGCTGGAGAGGTGGCTCTCCTTGCAGGCAGAAGATCCTAAGTTCGGATCCTAGACCCCAAGTATAGATGCTTTAGCATCTGATTATCGTTGAGGGCTTTTTATGGGTCTACAGGAGGAGAAGCTGACCACTAAAAGGCGTAGTGACTGTTGGAGTGACTATTTTGATTGACTGAGTCATATAATCATTACTGTGCCTGTTCCCATATGTATCTGATTTTAATATGCATACCCAGTTATGTATTGGTGTAAGATGGTAAATGAAGTTTCCCTAAAAATTTACTTGAGGATATAATTTTCCCTTGTCGTACATATACCCAAAACTAGTTCAATCCTAATGGTCCTTTTTGGTTTCATACAGACAGGGAGATCTGTATGAGATGTGATTGTTGCCGAAAGAGGAGAAACTCCACTCTTTAGGGGAGGGTGTACATGTAGCTTGATGTAGGTGAAGGATCTAAACTTCTAGGTGCGTTATTAGGAGGTGTGAACAGCAATCCCAGATTGCTGATCTATTCCCTGTGCTCACCTGCCTCGCTCAGCAAAACCTTCACGTGAGTGCCATGCAGAAGAAAGAAAAACGAAGAATGACCTTCATACAATGTCATGAACCTGCAGAATATTAATGGTAAATGTTAAAAGCCAGAATTGGTGGGGGCATTTCCCATCACCACATGCATGCAAACACACCCACAACCTCCAAAGAACAACCAGAAACCAAACATGGTCCCAACACTTGGGAGTCGGAGGCAAGATCAATTCAAGGCCAGCCTGGACACTACAAGGCCTTGTCTCAAAAAAAAAAAAAAAAGCAACTGGATAGAAAAAGCACAAAACTCAAAAGCAATTTGACAGCATTCTTCCCAACAATAGAGAGATTGAGTGATTTTCAATTTACTAAGGAGAAATACTTGTCAACTTATAATTCTATACTTGGCTGAACCGTCTTTCTAGGAAAGAAAAGGTGGATTTCTCATGCCAAAAGAGCTAACTAAACAATGTACTTTTGAAACAAGAATTCAATTCTGGTGCCTGTCAATTTTAAAAAGCCAATGAGTAGATATAAGAATCGAATCTTAAAACTGCTTTATTCAGGGGCTGGAGAGGTGGCTCAGGGGTTAAGCCTCTGCCTTGCAGGCAGAAGGTCCTGAGTTTGGATCCTAGACCCCATGTATAGACGCCGGGCAGAAGCAGGGGTGGCCTGCATTTCTGGTCTTGATAGGGTGGAGCCTATGAATCCCAGGGCAGAGTAAACAAGGAGGTGGAGGCAGTCCATGGTGGTTCCCGAATTCACCTGTGGTTCTACACACACACACGCACACACACACACACACGCATGCACGCACAATTGAATAAATAAAAAAACCTGCTTTAAAAAAAAAACCTGCTTTATTCAGAAATAAGAGTTTTTTTATTGTTTATTCAATTGTGCGTGCATGCGTGTGTGTGTGTGCGTGTGTGTGTAGAACCGAGGGTGAATTCGGGAATCATCGTGAACTGCTTCTACCTCCTCTTTGTGCTCTGCCCCGGGATTCACAGGCTCCGCTCGCCAGGGCCAGAAGCACAGGCCGCCCCCCGCTTCCAACTGGCATTTGTACATGGGATCTGGGATCCAAACCCAGGACCCTCTGCTTGCAAGGCAGAGGCTTAACCCCTGAGCCATCTCTCTAGCCCCAGAAATAAGAAATTGTTAATAGTAGATTAATATCCTCAAAATCTGGGAATTAACTCAGTCTGCCACTTCACCTTCTTGGTATCATTTTTGTAAGAAAAAAATTAAACTGTGGGAAAGAATAGGATGTAATAAACAATGATATGAGTTAAACTGATGGTTACATTTTAATTTACAACCAATTGCTCAGAGAGTTGCAGAAACAAAAGGTGGAAATAATTTTTATTTAAAAAAAAATATGGGCCGGAACTGTGTCTTAGTTGATAGAATACTTGCTTAGAATCCCCAGTCCCTTATAAAACTGGAACACACCTGTAATCCCAGAGTTCTAGTGGTAGAAACCAGAGGATTGGGGGTTTCAGAATCATTCCTGATTGCATAATTCAAGGCAAGCCTGGGCCACATGAAACAGTATCTCAAAATTATTTGAGACAAAGAGATACAGAAAAAAAGAGAGAGCAGGTATGTGTGCTAAACACACATCTGAAAGCCTGAGAATAACTGGAAGTTGGTTCTCTCGTTCCATCCACTATGTGGGCTCCAGAACCCGTACCCAGGTTCCCAGCTTTACGCACAGGTGCCTTTAACCATTGAGTCATCACGCCAGCTCCATGCCCTGCATTTTGAGTCAGAGTCTCTTGCTTACTTAAAACTTGCCAAGCGAGTTCGGTTGGCTGGTCCACAAGCCCCAGAGATCTACTTGTCTCTGCCACCCCAGTTCTGGGATAACAAGCAAGAGCCATCAAGACAAGTTGGTTTTTTGGAGATTTTTTTTTTTTTTTGAGGATTAAGGCTAGAAGAGAGAAAGAATGGAACTCACAGACATAATGAATCCTCAAAGGGCAGGAGAGCCCGGGAGAACTAACAGACTCCAGGCATGCGATCCATGAGGGGCAAGGAAGCCAAGACTTTTTTTATTAATGTGGATCCTAGGGATTGATCTCAGGTCAATAGTTGGTGATAGTGAGCATTTTACTGACTGTGTAATCTCTGCTTCCTGATAATGTACATTTTCATTTTACTACTTTAGGAATACAAACATGTATTCAGAAATAGCTATACACAGTTACCTCCATCCCTAACACTGCTTCTGTTCCGAGCAACAGACACAGATGAGTAACTTGGGAATGGGAGGTAGAGGACACAGGAGTTGACCCACTACCTTCTCTTACCCGTTTTTAAAAAATATTTTATTTATTTACTTTTTGGAAAAGAAATAGAGAAGGTGCACACATCATGCCGTGCACACATCATGCCGTGACAAATGGATGGAGGTCTGAGGACAACTTTTGGAAGTCATTTCTCTCCTTTCACAATATGAACTTCGAGGGGTCACTAGGTTTCTGAGCAATAGCTTTACCCACAGAACAAGTCTCACCAGCTCTTAAAATTCATTTTTATCTACTGACAATCCACCAGAATGTGAATTAAAAATTTCACATGGGGCTGGAGAGATGTCTCAAAAGCAGAAGGACTTGAATTCTGATCCTGGATCCCATGTAAAAATACCAGGGGGAAATGGCAGTGACCTGTGCTTCTGGAAGGCAGAACCCGGGAAATCCCAGAGTGAAACAAAAAGGAGATAGAGCAATCCAGGATGATTCTCGAAGCCACCCTTGGGCCTCCACAAGCACACAGGGTGCCCTTTGATACCTACACACACATACACAATAAATAAATAAGTAGGTATAAAAAATAAAAATTCATGTGTGCATATAATGTATGTGCGCATGCACACACTCACGTATGTGAATGCAGGCACACAGAGGACAACTTTCAGGAGACAGTTTTCTCTTTTAACCATGTGGCCTCCAGGGATTATACTCAGGTCACCAGGCTTCTGTGCAAGTGCCATTACCGGCTAAGTCATTTCTTTGGCCCTTGCTGCCCTCCCCTCCCCTTTTGTTTTGAGAGAGATATGGTGAGTGTTAAGTGCAAGTCACCTCCATTTCTGCCTCTTGTGGGACCTGGGATTGGAACTCAGGTCCTTCTGCTTGCAGGGTAAAGGTTATCTCTCTCTCCAGCCCACAACTCAGAATTTTATGTCAGAAAATTTCATTTAGGGTAAGAGGAAGCCAGGTATGATTCATAGCGCACATCTGTAATTCTGGCATTATTATTTGGGAACTTTTATTTGTTAGAGAAAAAGCAAAGACAACACACATGCATGCTATGAGCACACATGGGGATCAGAGGAAAACCTTGAAAGTCGTTTCTCTCTTCTCACATGGGTTTCTGGAAATCAAATTCATGTTGCCAGGTTTATGAGCAGGTGCCTTACCAATGTGTTACCTCCCCACTCCACCCCCTCTTTTGAGATGGGTCTCTGGGGGCTGGAGAGGTGGCTCAGGATTTAAGCCTCTGCCTTGCAGGCAGAAGGTCCTGAGTTCGGATCCTAGACCCCACATATAGACACCAGGTGGAAGCAGGGGGCAGGGGGTGGGGGGCTGCGTTTCTGGTCCTGGTAGGGCAGAGCCTGTGAATCCCCCGGGCAGAGTAAACAAGGAGGAGGTACAGGCGTCCATGGTGGTTCCCGAATTCGTCCATGGCTCTACACACACACACACACACACACACACACACACACACACACACTCACAATTGAATAAATAAATAAATAATTTTTTAAAAAAAGAGAGATGGATCTCATGTGTCCAAGGCTGAACCTGACCTTCTAGCCCAGGAAGTAGCTGAGGATGACCTTGAACTTCCCAAACACAGATGCACCATGATTTATGTGACACCACGAATTGAATCCAGGGTTGTATGCATGCTAGACAAGCTCTCTATCAACCGAGCCCAGCTACATCCTAATCCCAGCATTTACAAAGTAGGTATAGGAAAATATCAACGACAATGACAGGGCGGCTTCAGTTACAAAACGATAAGGCCAATCCCAGTTACATGAGACTTAAAACAAACAAACAAACAAAAAAGTGTAATTGCTAAAGAAATATGATTTATAACTTCCAAGATAGTCAGATATTGAGGGCCAGCAAGACGGTTTAGCTGGTAAAGCCTCTGTCCACCAAAGCTTGATGATCCGAGTTCCCAAAAACCAGGTGGTGGAAAGAACTGTCATAGTTGGGCACAGGTGTCAACTTGACAGTTGAGGATTTGAGCTCTGGGCACACATGTGGAGAATTAGTGTTTGAATTAGGCTCAGAGCAAACCTGCAGGTGATTGTCTAGCTGCTGGGAAAGGCCCAGCCTATGGTGGGTGGGATTAGCCCCTAGAATAAATCACAGAGAGCTGGTTGAGAGAGTTGGAATCCTTTTGTACACTTGGCCAGACATGCTGGTCTGGCAAGTAAGGATCGTCCCTCTCTCTGCTGTGTGTAGAGATGGTGTGGCCAGTTCCCTTGGCACTGGTGTTGGTACGTGCTTTCCCATCAAGCTGGACTAAGAACTGTAACCAGTAATTGTAAGAGAGAATAAACCTCTTGTTCCTTTAAGCCAGTCTGATGGTCATTTATCAGCAACTATGCAGGCGAACTGCAACAAGAACCAACTCACATAAGTTGTCCTCTGATCTCTACACATGTACATGGCATGTGTACACACACAAACTAAATTAATATAAAAGAAAACATCAACAACAAAAATATATTAGTTGAGCTGGAAGCAGAGACAGGATGATTGCCCATGAGTTGAAGCCCAGCCTGGCCTACACAGTGAGTTCCAAGCCAAGTATGGTTATAGTATAGGAAGGCCCTGTCAAAAACATAATACAAGTTAGACTGTGTATCTGAATATTGGTTGCTTTCAATCATCCTTGTCTAACACTTGGATTAATGTAGAAAAAAGACCTTCAAAATGAAAACAAACCAACTCAAAGTTTCAGAGGAATAATCTGTTTGTTTCACTTATGTGAAAGGTGTGACTTTGGAAAGCATTGTTTCTTCTGTCTGAGAACATGTCTCTAGAGACAGTGCCCAAGGGCCTGCAGCATCTAAGGCATGTCTCCTGGGTCAAAGTGCTTCTAAACAGCACTCTGAATGTAGTGGCAGAACTAACTACAGTGCTCTGCAATGAAGGCAGAAGAGACAGGGGGGGAACTGCACAGTTCTGCCTTTGATGGAATTGCTTCCATCATGAGGCCAGAGGCAGATGGTTTCCAAGTGGCAGCAAGTCAGTGACCTAAAGCCAGGTGTGCATATGGAGTCACCTGCACCGAGGATTCTTGTGGGGGCTGAAAAGTCAAGAAGTGGCCTATAGACGGAGTGACAGGACTCTGAATTCCTACTGAGACGCAGGCTGTCAGCAGCCTCCCTCTCCTCGTCTCTGATGACTATTTTGTTTCAGAGCCAAAGTATTTGAACTCCTAGCACTGCCTAAGCCCAACTCTTTAGATGAGCAACACATCTTGTGCTGTTTCACCCTCTCTGGACTCCTAGTGGAGCTGCAAGGCTTTGGGCTGGTGCATACCAGGAGACAGAATTGAAAAGTGAGGAAGACTCTGGTTTTAATATGCCCGGAGCTGTGTCCTTGCACTGGGACTGGACTGTGGGGCAGCTGCCAGGGAACATGAACTCCTGAAAAATTAAGAAAAGCGAAAACCCAAACTGGTGTTCATTTTTTTTTTTGATTTTTGTCATTTTGTTTTTCATTCTAAAATAATATTAATTTAAATAGAAGGCAGCAGAGAAAAGAGAAGGAAGCAAAAGAAAAAATGGCAAAAAGTAAGATGTTTGTAAAATGGTAGCAATGCATCAAATTTCACATGAATTTTACATATGAGCAGAAGACAATGGTATGTGCCTAAAGTGGCTTGGGAGGCAGAAGTTGGAGGCCTAGGCAACATAATGATACAGAGTCTCAGGAAAAAATGATATCCGTGATCGTAATGGATAAAAAGATTCAAATTTCATGCTTATTCTTTTCACACTGAGAGTTCAGGGCGCACCAGGCAACCTGGCATTTTTTTAGGAATGGGAGGTGCACTTCTTGTAGTAACCACTAGAGGGTAGCAGCGTTCTTCATTGTTTTAATTTCACACTAAGGCTATCGGTTCATCCCTTTAAAAGGGGGGGTGTGGAGTGAGGGGGAATGTTCATACATGTTATGGGACATGGGTGAAGACCAGACGACAAGTTTTAGAAATCACTTCTCTCCTTTTACCTTGTGGATTTGTTCTCCCAACATTTAAAAACATTTTCTTTTAATTTTTTATTATTTCTTATTTATTCAAGTGTGTGTGTGTGTGTGTGTGTGTGTGTGTGTGGTGTGTATGTAGAACCATGGATGAATTCGGGAATCACCATAGACGCCTCCACCTCTTGTTTATTCTGCCCCGGGATTCACAGGCTCCGCCCTACCAGGACCAGAAGCGCAGGCCGCCCCCGCTTCCGCCCGGCGTCTATACGTGGGATCTAGGATCCGAACTCAGGACTTTCTGCCTGTGAGGCAGAGGCTTAACCCCTGAGCCACCTCTCCAGCCCCTTAAAAACATTTTCTAAAGCATGGTGTCATGGTGCCATTTGTGAAATCCCTGCGCTTGGGAAATGGGGAGAGGAAGAGCTGTTTAAGGAGTTAAAACACCAGCCTGGGGCTTCATGGTCATGGAGATAGTTCAGTGACAGACACCTGTCGAAAACCTGGTGACCTGAGTTTGATCCGCAAAAGTCTTGACTCCAGAAAGTTGTCCTCTGATCATGGCATGCATGTGCGCTCTCTCTCTCTCTCTCTCTCAAATAAAAATATGGAAAAAAGATGTTTAAGGTACTTTAGCTCCTGTAACTATCATTGAGGACTATGTCTTGTTTATCTTGGAAGATGTAGGAAGAGGTTTTTTTTTTTTTTTTTTTAATTACAAATCTTGGGTTGTCAAAATAGCTCAGTGGCGAGGCCCCTGCTTATAAATCCAGATAGTTGAGTTTATTCCTTCAGTCCATGTAGTGGAAGAACACTGACTTCCCAAGGTGTCTCCACCCAAACACCATAGCACTCGTGTGCTTTCTCTTTCTCTCTCAAACCATATTTAAAAAGGGAATTACAAACCTTAATTGATGGGAATTGCCTAGATGTTCTTTGAATGTAGCTACTACAGCTTTGACTGAGGATTTTAAGGTAAGTGAGCTGACTCAAGAGGTAAAAGCTCTGGGGCTGGAGAGGTGGCTCAGGGGTTAAGCCTCTGCCTTGCAGGCGAAAGGTCCTGAGTTCGGATCCTAGACCCCACATATAGATGTCAGGTGGAAGCGTGGGCTGCCTGCGTTTCTGGTCCTGGTAGTGCGGAGCCTGTGAATCTCCAGGCAGAGTAAACAAGGAGGTAGAGGCGGTCCATGGTGGTTCCAGAATTGTCCAGTGGATCTACACACACACACATACATACACACACGCATATATGCACAATTGAATAAATAATAAATAATAAAAAAAATTTAAAAAAAGAGGTAAAAGCTTCTTGCCTTACAAGCCTAATGGTCTCAGGGCATAACTCCTGCAAACAAAGGCGGATGAAAAGAACAAACTCCACAGAGTTCTTTTGTGACCTCCATATATACACAGTGGCATGAAAACACTCACGCATAAATACTGCACACACATAAAAATAATAAAAATCTAAAGAACAAAGATTTTAGCAAGACATAGACAACTAACCAGTCTTTGAAGAACCCCGGGACACAGTTAAACAACATGTTAAATGTCTTCACTGTTGTTGAAAGACAGTTACAAATCTTTCTGGCTGTTAACATGGAAAATCATTTGGCATAATCACATCTTGGGAAATGTGCCAAAGACCATTATTTTTTTTGTGACCTCTTACCTTTTAATTCTCTACAGCGTTTATCAATCCAAAGATTGATCCAAGTCCTAACCCCTCACAAGAAGAATTAGGAATATCTCTGATAGGTTGCTAATAAATTGACTAAGACTCTCTTTTCTCTTCCCAATTCTCCCATATTTATCTTTGCTATATTAGTCCTACTGTGGTCACTCTGAAGCATGAACTATAATCGACATTTAGCTACTCAGACTTAAGTTTGCAATTGGTAATTTTTTTTTGGGGGGGGGGTTCTGGGGACCGAACCCAGGGCCTCACGCTTGCTAGGCAAGCACTCTACCACTGAGCTAAATCCCTGCAATTGGTAATTTTTATGTTGGTTTGTTTTTATGTACTTAGGATCTTGTGTAACCCAAGTTGGTCTCAAACTGGATATGTCATCATAGTTGATCTTAAATTCCCAATGCTCTACTTCCACCTCCCTTGTATTAGGCTACAAGTGTACACAACAGTTTTTGACTATTGTTTTGGGTTTTTTTTTTGGGGGGGGGGTTTGAGACAGGATCCTGTTAAGTAGTCCAGGCTGTCCTAGAATTCCAGGCAATATTTCTTCTTTCACCTTCCAAATTACAGATGTGCACCATATCTGGCATGTGTCTGCTAGTAGTGTATACATGATTGTATGTATCTGTGTGAACATGTGTGTGTGTTTGCCCATGCCGTGGATGTGGGTACTACAGGTCGTTTGTGCCTATCTCCCGCTGTCCTTCCTCACCTTATTATTATTATTTGTAGTAGTGGTGGTGGTAGTAGTAGTAGTAGTAGTATTGTTTTGACACAAGGTCTCTCACTGAACTTGGAATTTGACTTTCAACTGGGCTGGCTGGCCAGCAGGTCCCTGGATTGGTCTATCTCCAGCCCTCAGCACTGGGGTTACACAGGCCACCATATACGGTTTCCACATGGCTGCAGGGATCTGAACTCATACTTTTACAGCAAGCACTTTACTGCTAATTATTTTGAATTAATGTTAAAAACAGTGGCTATTTCAATTCATCTGACAACATATTAGAGTACAATAATTTTAAGATAGCCTTCAAATATTACTAGGACAAGGGTTAATGTCTAGCGATTTACTTATTTTTTTTTAATTCAATTATGCGCGCGCGCGCGCGCGTGTGTGTGTGTGTGTGTGTGTGTGTGTGTGTGTGTGTGTAGAACCACGGGCGAATGCGGGAACCACCATGGACCGCCTCCGCCTCCTCCTTGTTTACTCTCCCCCGGGGTTCACAGGCTCCGCCCTACCAGGACAAGAAAGGCAGCACCACCACCCCCCCCCCCCCCCCGCGATTCCGCCCGGCATCTATATATGGGGTCTAGGATCAGAACTCGGGACCTTCTGCCTGCAAGGCAGAGGCCTAACCCCTGAGCCACCTCTCCAGCCTCTCAATTACTTTTTTAAACTAAGCTCTCACTATATACCCCTGACTGGCCTGGAACTCCATATACAGACTAGGCTGGCCTCAGACTCAAAGATCCTCCTGCATCTGCTTTCTGAGTTCTAGGATTACAGGTGTGAACCACCATGCACGGCCTCTAAAGAATTTTGAGACAATGTCTTGCTATGTAGCTCAGGCTGGCCTTAAATTTACAGTGCCCATGAGGACTCTTCTCAAGAAACAGAACGTGGACAAGTGAAATAGAGCAGCTGGTAAAAGTTACTTGCCGCCAAGACTGATTTTTATCTACTTGAGTCCAAGCCCCAGAGCACACATGGTGGAAGGAGAGAGCCAACTCCTACAGATGTGCCCTGACCTCTACACGTATGCGGTGGCATATGCACTCCCACCACACACAAGAATTTTTAAAAATATTTCAAAATGTTTGAGAGAGAGAGAGGAGAGAGAGAGAACGCATGAATGTTGAGAAGAGAAAATGAACATGAATGCGTGGTGCATGGTTGGATATGAGAGAACAACTTGTATTTTCTGAAGTCACATCTCCCTTCTACCATGTAGGCTCCTGGGGATTGAACTCAGGTTGTCAGGTTATTTGAGCTACCTTAGCAGCTATCCACAAGATGTGTAAAAGCATCCAGAACAACAAAGAAAACACCTGAGCATATAAAGACTTATTATAAGTGAAAAAACTAATCTCCGTCATAGAAAAGAGATTGATAAATTTGGGGATTGGGTAATGGATACAGCACTGAGAGCTCCTGAGATTCTAGTTAAGAGTTGGGTGGTCATTACCCATTCATCATCTATTAAGTCCAACTGAGAATTTGTATGTATGTCTTTGAACATTTCATACTCTAGTAGAGCAAAAACATTTTTTTGGTTGAGTATCATTTTAATTCAAGATGTTTATTATGAGCAGGTCGTGCCATTAACATAGACCTACATGTTTGTGTCTTTCCGTAGTGTCAGAATTTATTATCAACAGATTCCCAAATTATATTGATTTTGAGATCTCTCAATCCCTATACTGAGGATTGAAACTTAAGCATTACACATTGGAGAAAAGCAATTGATCACGGAGTTGTCCCCCCACCCCTTTTTTTTGGTAGTACTGAAAATTAAACCCAGCACCTCAGACATGGTAAGGAAATATTCTACATGAGGTTACAGTGTCAGCAGGTGAGACAGGATCTCAAGTAACTCAGACTAGCCTAGAATTCTACACATAGTGGAGGATGAATTTGAACTTCTGATCCTCCTGTCATCAAAGCCAATTTATGCAGTTCACGCATGTTGGAAATCAAACACAGGGCTACTTGCATGTTAGCCACTCTATCAACTAGATTATATCCCAAACCCCAGTTTATTATTTTCATTTGTATTGGTTTCAGGCAGGGTATCATGTAGACCAGGTTGATCTTGAATGAAGATGTGTTTGACGACCTTTAACTTCTGGTCCGTCTCCTTCACCTCTGGAGTGCTGGAATCATAGGCATGTGCCAAATGAAAATTTGCATGTTTTTTTTTTTTTTTAAACTCGGGGCCTTATGTCTTATAAGCACTCTACCCATGAGCTATATCCCTGTCACTCCCAGCCATTTTTAAAAAGTGAGGTTTTTTTTTTTTGAAACTTGGTACACCAAGTTGGCCAGGCTACTCTTGAACTTGCTCTATAGCTCAGGCAGCTTTTGAATTTTCAAACCTTCTGCCTCAGTTTCCCTAGTAGGTCAGACAGGTTTTCAGAACTAGGCCTTTTTTTCCCATAGGATCTTCTTTTTTTTCATGTCAGAAGAGTAATGTGCTGACGTCATAACAAGGTTTGTGGGAGGCACATGTCACGCAAGCACGTGAACACTCAATCATCATGCTTATGAACTGGAAAAGGATCTTTCCATAGGATCTTGATAAGTGTCCCTCCCTAAGTCTGGAAGTCACTGTATGTCTTGGAAACTTCACTCTGGGATAATAATTTAGCAAGTCCCAGCCAGTTGTTCTTTAAAAAAAAAAAAAAAAAAACAAAACTTTAAAGGACCACTTGTTTAATAACATATAAATATCTTGTTAAGAATGAACCAGTGTGACCAGAAAGAGTCTAGAAGTTTCTGGGTTAATTATAACAACATAGTTATAGGTTTTTCAAGGTACTTTCTAAACTTGGCAAGCCTCTGCGCTCCAACTGCACATCCACAACTCGATGATCACAACTGAGTGAAACAGACACCACGCAAACCACAGCAAAACCTTCTTCATTATCTGCTGGAACCAGTTTGTGTCTTCTGAAGCACCAATTGCCAAAATACAGATGGGCTGATAATGGCAGAGAAATTCTTAATTCCGAACATTCCTAAACTGGAGATTGTAACTGTTCCACCCTGGAAATGATGAGGCTGTAGTTTACCTTCTCTCACTTTGGTTGCTAAGGAAATGACAGCATTAGCAATGGTCCTTTTATGTGCGCATTAAATACAATTGGAGTGATGAGCCCTGAAGTAGTGCTGAAGGCGAAGCTGGCATCAACCACAAGGTTTTTGTCTTATAACTGCATCCATCCAAGAAGAATTTGCCTCAGGAACTTTTAAACATGCCAGAGTTGAAACTTTCATGATGATGTCATTGATGGAAATTTTGCTTTTCCCGTATAACATCTTATTGAGCTCTTTTTGTACCACTTCTCCCATATTTACATCGATAGAAAGGTCTGCTTTAGCTGCATTAACCTCTGCTTAATAGTTTGATGAATGTTGCTGCAGTTGTTCTTTCAAGCTTTGTGTGTGTGTGTGTGTGTGTGTGTGTGTGTGCACGCATGTGTACAAGAAGGTACTTGAGGGCTGGAGAGGTGGCTCAGGGGTTAAGCCTCCGCCTTGTAGGCGGAAGGTCCTGAGTTCGGATCCCAGATCCCACGTATAGACGCCAGGAGGAAGCGGGGGCGGCCTGCGCTTCTGGTCCTGGTAGGACGAAGCCTGTGAATCCCGGGGCAGAAGGAGGTGGAGGCGTCCATGGTGGTTCGCGAGTTCGTCCGTGGTTCTACGCGCACACACACACACACACACACACACACATACATGCGCACAGTTGAATAAATAATAAAAAAAAATTAAAAAAAAAAAAAAGAAGGTACTTGAGTATGTGTATGTCTGTCTTCCTAGCTAGGTTCATCTGGTTTTACCTCCTCATTGCTTTGCTTTGGGATTTCTCGGGCTCTGCCTTCCAGGGCCTGGCGTTTTTATGTGTGATTTGGGGATCTAAACTTAGGTCCTTTTGCTGTCAAGGTAACTATTTCATAGTACAGTGTGATAATTATTCACACGCATTGATCTTTTTGTGTATATTCATGCATTCTTCTGCTTGTAGGTGTGACTGTGAGTGAATATACACACTAGAAGCCACAGCTTGACAAAGGATATCTTTCTTAGTTGATCTTCACCTTCTGTTTTTGAGTCAGGGTCTCTCACTGAACCTGGAAACCACCCGTTTGGCTAGACTAACCAGCAAGTCTGAGGGTTCCTCCTGTCTCTGCTTCTTCAGGGCTGAGATTACATTTGCCAGTTTTTCACAGGGTGCTGGTTACCCAAACATGCTTTCATAGCAAGTATTTTTCCAACTGAGTGATCCTCCCAGTTCCCGAGTATGACATCTGAATACATGTGTAAAACACATAAAAATTAATGACGGGTCACACCTGCAATAGTAGCCCCAGCAGCTGAGGTAGGACTGTCTTAAGTTCCAGCCTAGGCTAGATAATGTTTTGGGCTAGTCTGGGATACATAGAAAGATGCTAGTTCAAAACACACACACACACACACACACACACACACACGCACACGCACACGCACACACCCACAAAATTTTTTTTTGATAGAGCATTTTAATTTTAAAAAGTGAGGTGATTTTTAATTTTTTTATTATTATTATTATTTATTCAATTGTGTGTGTACATGTGTATGTGTGCGCGCATGCGTGTGTGTGTCTGTGTGTGTGTAGAACCACGGACGAGCTCGGGAACCACCACGGACGCCTCCATCTCCTTCTGTCCCGGGATTCACAGGCTCCGCTCTACCAGGACCAGAAGCGTAGGCCGCCCCCGCTTCCGCCTGGCGTCTATACGTGGGATCTGGGATCCGAACTCAGGACCTTCCGCCTGCAAGGCAGAGGCTTAACCCCTGAGCCACCTCTCCAGCCCCCATAGGTGATTTTTTAAAAAAAATTTAGTTTCTTAGAAGCAACTTCCCTCTCTGTATTCAATAGAATAGCTTTTTGATCTCCTATGGTTTGTTTTGGTTTTCTCCAGCAACCCAGGAATGCTAGGTACAGAAAGACGACCTTCAATTTCTGATCCTATCTCCACTTCCAAAGTGCTGGGATTGCAGTCCTGCCCCAGCATACCTGACTCTTACACATTTCCAGGCTCTATTCATCTTATCAACAGAAAACAAAATGTTCTTGCAAAAGGAGATGTGTACTTTAGGGTATAATTCCTGGGCTTAACCCCCCCCAAAAAAAAACGGAACAAAAGCCTGACTTTTAATACTTGGTACCAAACCGATTAAGTTCTATGTGCTTATTTTCCTTTCCCTTTTGCTCCCCTCTCCCCCGTGCTTCATTTTTATCTGCAGTAATTAAGGTGCACTCATTACAAAACATGGCATACAGTGGTGTTCCTGAGTCTAAGCTCTTAAAGGGCATAACCATTCTGAGTTTTCCAATGTATCTCAGGCCAGTTTTGAACTTATAGTAATCTTCTTGTCTCAGCATCCCTCTGGCACGTAATGGTTTATAATCCATGTGTTTGTTATTTTTATTCTCATCGTCTGTGCCTTTGACATCTCCCCAGATTATTCATACTTTTGGGATTGCCTTCTTCTTAGTGTTTAAGTTTGATCACATCCTTTCCAGTAGTTTGCTTCTAAATACTCACAGGTGAAGTCAACCTTTATGTGTCTGCTTTTACCAATGGATTTGAAGAGACTCCACTAAGCAGTCTTTCACAAATGCAATGTTTTTGTTTCCATTTCTCTCGTGTCCTGAGTGTTCAATCTTTTCTAATTACATTCATATTCAGAAGGTCCAAAAACTCATCAGACTTTCTAACAGTCACTCGATGTCCCAGAATCATAGAACTATGTTCATAACTCCATTTTGACTAGTTACACTATTAACAATTTGAAATCTTTCAGTTTCTCCGTAAGGCATCCATTCATTCATCCAATATTTACTGAACACGTGTAGATAAAACGTCCTGCTGTCGACGTCGCGGGCATATTTGTGAATAAAAACACCAGGTCGTGGCAGAAGTCACCTCGAAACGGTCGGGCGGCTGTGCTCAGCCGTTGAAGACTGTGCAGAGATCCGCTTTCTGCCAAGCTTCTAAGCTGTGCATTTAAGAGCGCCTCGCCCTCGATCCTGCTGCCGCGGCAGCAGGAGGCAGAAAAGCACTGATGGGAAAGCAGTGAAACCTAAGCCACTCCAAGACGCGGGCCTCTGGGGTCAGGTCTGCGGCGCGCGGAGGTCGGCAGGAGCGCACGACCCGGCGCACACCGCCCACTCGGAGCGGCGGCCGGAGCTCGCAGCCCGCGGAGGCGGGCGGAAGGGGCGGGCAGTGGGTTGCCTGTGGCTGCTGCGCGTGCGCGCGTGCGCTTCGCGTGGCGTCGGTTACGCCGTCCGGGCCGGAAGGGGGCGGGACGGGGCGGCCGCGCCGGAAGGGGGCGGGGCAGGGCGGCCGCGCCGGAAGGGGGTTGGCCAGGCGGGGCCGAGCGGCCGGGGAGGGGGGTGCTGGCTGCGCGCGCGCGCGCGGGTGCGAACGGGAAACGCCGCGAGGGCCGGGGACAGGCCGGGGCGGTGGGGACGAAGGACGGTGACGATGGCCGCGGCGGCGGGCGGCGGTCCAGGGGCGGCGGCGGGCGCCGTGGGTGCAGGGGGCGCGGCGGCGGCCACGGGCCTGGCCGTGTATCGGCGGAAGGACGGGGGCCCGGCCAGCAAGTTTTGGGAGAGCCCGGACACCGTGTCCCAGCTGGATTCCGTGCGAGTCTGGTTGGGCAAGCACTACAAGAAGGTGGGTTCGCGCGCCCGCGGCGGCCGGGGGGCCACGCGACCGCGGCTGGAGGCGGCTCCCGGCCTCGCGAGCGCGGGCCGCCCCTCCCCCCGCGCGCCACGAGGGACAACAAAGGCCGGCGCCTGCACGCCACGCCCCCGGGGCCGCGGGGGTCCCGGGCCTCGCCCCTCGGAGCCCACGCGCCCGGGTGGGGAGCCCCTGCGCGCCCTGCGGTGCCGGAGCAGGTGGAACCCGGCCGATCCGCGGGGCGGGAGTCTTTCCCCCCTTTTGTTAGCGGCTTCAGGTGTGCGAACAAAGAGCCTGAGATCGAGACCCGGCCGGCTTGCGAAAAGCGGTTTCAAGTCTTGTTCGGCGACTGGTCTTCTAAGTGGTTCAGTCACTAAGGTTTTTGCCACGTGTTGTGGCTTCCTCCGGGGGATATGGATAACTTTCTTTTTTGCAAGTGGCATGCCTTGCAGTTCTGATGGTAAAACTACAGGACGAATACGTCCATCATACTTTTGGTGATGTCTGAAGATTTGAATGCAAAACTTAATAGTAAGTTCTGTGAGTCCTTCCATGAGAACACAGTGTATACGGGGACACCTTACTTTGTAGCCTTTGTATTTTCTGCAATGTATTTGGAACCTATTTTCCTTCTTCGGAACGTAAGTGATGCCGACTCAGCTTTTTCAAAGTTGTCACTTAACCTGTCAGTTCATAGTATCAGTTTTAAAGTTTTACCCTGTATGTGAATACTGAAAAATGATACCATGAAGAGCCCGAAACACTTGCTCTGATCTCCTCAGGCTTAAGGAACTGGCTTTCAACTTGTGTTTCCCACAAAAGATTGTGTGTGTGTGTGTGTAGGGACATTTTAATTGGTATTTAGTCCCTCTCCCTTAATAGTCAATAACTGTTTGCTGGGTGCTCAGTACGTAGAGTGCTCAGCATGCTTTCAGGAGGCCCTGGTTTCCATCCTGCCACAGCATCGCTGAGGTAGGATCTCACCGTGTTCCTAGGATGCTCCAGAACTCACTATGCAAGCTGACCTGAAACTCCCTCAGCTTCCCAAGTACCGGGATTACAGGTGGGAGTCAGCGCACCTGGCCCCTTCAAAGACGTGTTTGGGTAGGTGGCAAAGTTAGCCATGAGGCCCCCGCACAGGGTTGATGCTGTGATAGCAACACTGGTGTTGATTCTGAATTTAGTGTCTCTAATGCTTGAAAGACAAAGTCAGAAGCAACCTTGACATATTTCTGCTTAGTGTAACTAAGCATTTCTGTTGAATTTAACACCTCATTTTAAGAACACATTTTAAATATTAACAATTTTATGAGAAATTGCTAGCCCGTTTTTGTTAACGGTTTTGTTCATGTGTTCAGTGAATAACTCAGCAGCTATCATGCCAGACACTTAAAATATAACCTGGTCTTGGACTGTAGTTCAGTGGTAGAACACTTGCTTAGTTTAGTGCACCTTAGGCCCTGTAGTCAAACCACCAAAAGCCCAGACAGACACCAAAAGCCCAGACAGACACCAAAAGCCCAGACAGACGTCAAAAGCAAACAAACCACCCCGAACTCAACATTCCTCACAACAGTGCGTAACGAAGGGTACCATTTACATACCTTATTTTTACCAGTGAACCTGATTCTGAGATTGACAACATCGCTAAAGTTAGTAAGTAGTAAGTGAATGATTTGTGTGGTTCTCATGACCTTTGTTTGTCTTTGTGATTCTTGGGTAGAACTGAGGTCCTTGAGCAATGCAAGTGCTTTACCATTTATTCATCCCCCCCAAATTTTGTCTTTATGTTTCTGTTATTATATGTATAGGTATATGTGGAGGCTGTGCATGTGGAGGGTAGAGAATAACTTTGTGGACTTGGTTGATCCTAGTCATCTAAGGCTCCTTCACAGAGCCATCTTGCTGGTCCACTTACATGACAGCATGAACTCTTTATCTAGACCATTTCCTTTGTGGCAATCCTCCTGTTTCAGCATCTCAAGTACTGGGATTTAGCTGTCTGCTGTCTGCTATTCTTCCCCTCCCCCTAGTCCCTCTTGTCAGAACTCATTCTAGTGGGAAAGATCATAAACCTACTTATCTGCTTACAAAACTAATTCCCCAGTCCCTGTGGCATATGCTCATAATTCATCCCTCTCGGAGGCTGGGAGATTGTCTGATGTTGAGTCTCTAGTGAGACTGGTCTGCATGTAGTACCAGTCTTCCGGGGTTACACAAGAAGACCCTGTCTCAAAACAACAGAAATCAAAATGACTTCAGAATAAAGGAGAACTTTCTGTTGTCATTTTCTAAATGTCTTCAATACATTTTCAGTATCTGTTGGGTAAATGAACAGATTGATCTAGGAACCTGTTGATTAGGCTTGCTTATAAATTTGGTTTAGCAGTACAGAGCAGAGTGAATACTTTTTTCACAAGATGAATGTCAGCTGGGCTAGAGAAGTCTAGAGGAGGAGAGCACTACAAGAAGAGGAAACCGAAGCATAGTGAGGTTAACTGTTGAGCCTGAGGTTTCATTTTAAGTCCTGTAGCAAGCAAGGCAGAGCTCGTTTCTCTCATTCAGTTTTCTGGGTATTACTGGTTGAAATCTTCATCCTGACTTTGATAAAGATGAGAGCTGTACTTCTGTACCTAAGTTTTTGAGTGATGTTTCATTTTTTTATTTTTGTAATTACTCTCTTTGTATTTAAACATTATTTCTTTATCATGTATGTCTGTGTGTGTGCATGTGGCAGTCAGGATAATTTGTGGAGTTGGTTCTCTCAGGTGATTTCTGTGTTTTATATTCAGGTATTAGTCTTCGTGGCATTTTATACTCAGGTATTAGTCTTCGTGGTCTTTAGCCTCTGAGTATTCTCATCAGTCTTCAAGTGGTTTTTATTTTTTAATTAAAAATTTTTATATATATACACATACTTGTACACACTCATACATATTTGTGTGTGTGTGTGTGTGTGTGTATCAGAGGGGACTGCGTGTCCCTGTGGAGGAAGGACCAAGGGCGATTTTGGGAGTCATCCTGGATTGCTTCTACCTCCTTTTTGCTTCACTCTGGGATTTCCCAGGCTCCGCCCTCAAGGGCTGGAAGTGCAGATTGCTGCCCTTTCACCAGGCTTTTTTTTTTTTTTTTTAATTCAATTGTGTGTGTGTGTGTGTGTGTGTAGAACCATGGGCGAATTCGGGAACCACCATGGACGCCTCCACCTCCTTGTTTACTCCGCCCCGGGATTCACAGGCTCCGCCCTACCAGGACCAGACACGGCGTCTATACATGGGGTCTAGGATCTGAACTCAGGACCTTCCGCCTGCAAGGCGGAAACTTAACCCCTGAGCCACCTCTCCAGCCCCTCACCAGGCATTTTTATGTGGGACCTGGGAATCTGAACTCGGGACCTCCTGCTTGTGAGGCAGAATCTTAACCTCTGAGCCATCTCTCTAGCCTTTCAAGTGGTTTTTAGAAAATAAAATCTTAGCCTTTTTGATCTCGAAAGGATTCAGTTCAGATATCTTGGAGACAGCATGTTTCTGCTAGCTCTCAGTCCCCAGATCAGTTTCCCCCTAAAGTTTGTTTTGTTGTTTTTGAGAGGTGGTGCTGGTTTGCAGGCTGTCAAGTGTCTCCTGTCTTAGCAGAACTAGGGAGGCCTAGTTTTTTTTTTTTTTCCCCTCAACTTTTTACATTTGTTGGTCTTACATGTGCATGTGATCCATCTGCCTCTATCTCCTAAGTACGGGGTTTACAGTCTTGTGCCAGACTTAAAAGTTTTTATTTTGGGTGGTAGTGGGAATCAAAGGCTTTGTGTGTGCTAGACTTATTTTCTATCTCTGAGCTATATCACAGACCAGAGATTAAAAATTTTTGTTTAAAGCAAAACAGTACTAGATTTTTAAAAAATTTTATTTGTGTGTGTGTGTGTGTGTGCGCGCGCGTGTGTGTATGCGTATGTGTATGTATCAGAGGGCACTGTGTGTCCCTGTGGAAGACCAAGGGTGACTTCTGGAATCATCATGGATTGCTTCTACCTCTTTCTTGCTCTGCACTGGGGTTTCCCAGGCTCCACTGGGGTTTCCCAGGCTCCGCCTACCATGCCATTTATGCCTGATTTTTTTTTTTTTTTTTAATGCCTGATGTTTTTATGTGGGACCTGGGATCCAAACTCAGGGCTTCTGCTTTTGAGCCAGAGTCCCAACCCCTGAGCCATCTCTCTAGTCTAACAGTACTATATTTTCAATCATCAGATAAAATATTTAATTTAGTGTAATACAGTTAACAAATTTTATTAGTTTCATTTCAATACTGGAGATCAACCAGATCTCATGCTAGGCAGATTCACATGCTGGCAAGTGTTGAACCACTGAACTAGTCCCTACTTTTTTTTTCCCCTTAATTAAATTCAGTATTATGGAAACTGGAAAGAACTTATTGTAGAAGTAAGTTAAGTTAGAATGTGCCTGTTGTGTCTTCCAAAGCAGACAGGGCTACATAGGAATATTCTGTCAAAAAGAGCTTTTTATATGTCAGTTGCTATTTTCTTTCTTTTGCTTCTGTATGTGTATTTACACTTGTGCACACTTGTGTGGAAGCCTGAAGTAACATTGGGGTCTTCCTTGATTGGTCTCTGCCTCACATGGAGGCCTGGTCTCTCACGACCTGGGGCTGGATGTGCTGGCTTGCCGGCTTGCTCTGGGACTCTCTGTCTGTACTCTCTGTGTACTGGGGCCCTGAGTTTGGATCCTGGATCCTGCATAAAAATGTCACATGGAAATGGTATTGGCCCGCTCTCTGGCCCTGGAAGGCTAAGACTGGGAGACTCCAGAGCAAAGCAAAGAAGAGGTAGCATAACGGCAGGGTGATTTCTAAAGTAGCCTTACAGATACACGCAGTTAGTTTTTTTTTTTTTTTTAAAGCATTGTCTTCGTGTGTATATTAGCACTATGTGTGCCCATGGATGCCCAAGGGTGTGTGTGTGTGTGTGTGTGTGTGTGTGTGTGTGCACGCACGCGCTGGGGTTCACACCCATGACTTTATGGAATGTCACGGAATGCCCTGTACTATACCATGACACCTTAACTTTTTAAAATAAAACATTGGATTTTTGTTGTTTTGAGACAGGGTTAATGTTGCACAGGTTGGCCCTAATTGGCCAAGGATAACCTTCAACTCCTGATCTTCTCACCTCAGCCACCCAAGTGCTGGCTGGACATGCACCATCATACCTGACTGTAATTCATTGTTTTTATTATAAATTGGTGTGCACGTGTGCATGTACAGGACACAGGAATTTTGGGGTTCTCTCCTCTGCCTTAACATGGGCTCTAGTGATGGAACTCAGGTTGTCAGGCTTGCATGACAACACCTTTACCAGTAGCACTTACTACAATTTGCTTTTTGAAATAAGTTCTCAGGCTCTGTGTGTAGCGCAGTTAGTAGAGTGCTTGTCTAATGTGCACAAAGCCCTGGTCACCAGTACCACCTAAGCAAGCCCAATGCGGTGGCTCATATCCATAATCCAACATTTGAGAGGTGGAAGCTGGACAGTTAGAAGCTCAAGGTTATGGAGGTCCTGGCTAAGTTCAGTTGAGTTTGACTCCTAAAATCCACTGTGGAAGGAGAAGATTGACTCTTCCCAGTTGTCTTTGACCTTCATATCACACCCTGGTATATGTGAGGCTCTGTTAAAAAAAAAACAAAAACCCTCATAGCCCAGACTGTCTAGATCTTCCTGCCTTTACCTTTTTGGGTGTTTGGATTGCAGGAGTGAGCCGCACCAGGCTCAAATGAAACCTTCACATTTGATTCACTAATGAATGTTCTTCCTGTCGTGTTACCCATTGTCTTTTCTTGCTATGGAACTATCTACTGTCTCTACCACTGGCTTGTTTCATATATAAAACATTATAGATACACAATAATCTGTGATAGATTCATACTTACACCTTGTGGCATTGGGAATTGAAACCAGGCTTTGTCATTTTAAGTAACCATTCTAGCGCGAAGCTTCATCCCCAGCCTGTCTACTCCTCGTTTGACTTGGTTATCCTCTAGATCAGCGAGGGTGGCTTTCACTTTTTTATAAAAAGTATTTGAGAAGGAGCAAGAGAGTGTGGAAGTCCGAAGACAACTTTTGAAAGTCACTTCTCTTACTACCAAATGGGTTCCAAGGAGTGAACGCAGATGGTCAGCCTTGGTATCAAATACCTTTGTCCCCTAAATCATCTCACTAGCCTCTGCTTTTTTGTTTCGAAGGTTAAAAAAAAAAAACTCACATACCAAAATTTACTACATTAACTGTTTTTGTTTCTACATGTATTGAATATGTTCTTTTCCAGCGAGAGTATTATCTTAGACAATTGTAAATTCGTTATAGTGTTATAGGTAATAGGTAATTTTCTCTCTTGTACTAATTGAACAAGTGTTTGAGTGTTTGCCTTTATCTTACAGTATGTTCATGCAGATGCTCCTACCAATAAAACGCTGGCTGGACTAGTGGTACAACTTCTCCAGTTCCAGGAAGATGCCTTTGGGAAGCACGTCACCAACCCGGCCTTCACCAAGCTCCCGGTAAGCATGTCAAATTGTGGCACTTTTCAGTTTGTGTTCTTTTAGGTAGAGCCTGTAGCTGATCTCCCTGCTGCTAGACTGCAGGGAAGGGAAAGTAGCCTATATAGAGAAGAATTTTACTCCTTAATGAAACATTTGTTTATGTACATTATGTGTATGTGCGTGGGCTCATATGTGTGCCGAATCTGTGTAGGTCAGAGAACAGCTTTGTGGAATTGGGTCTCTCCTTCTCCTTCTACCTTTATGTGGGTTTTAGAGATAGAACTTCACTTCTAGCCTCTGCGCTATCTTGGTGGATCCTTCCCTCCATTCTTGAGAGAAGGTTTCCTGTAGCCCAGGTTGGCCTTGAATTCTGTTTTCTTTTTATATCCTCACTCATAGTTTGACTTGGTTTAGACACAGTGGGTTATGCTTTATTTCCTTTTGTTGTCTTTATGTTTGATTTTTGTAGAGAGAAATGTCTGATTATTATTTGACCTCCCTGTTCACAAGATACTGATCTCTAAAAGTTTCTCTATTTTTTTATAATGCTGGGGGTTGAACTCAGGGTCTCATCTATGCTACATCAGTTTTTGTTGTGTTCTTTGTGTATAGTTTTGAACTCTATAAATTCTGATTTTCAATAAATCTCGTCACATCTTTTCTCAATTTTTGTCTTCCAATTTTTTTGAAGTTTCTGTTCTTTAGTGTATTGTTATTAAATTGATGATTGACAGGTCTTTGGGAGTTTTTTTTCTCCCTCTCTGTTACAGAATCTTTTACAACTCACTGGCTGTCAGATATAATTCAAGATAACAAATAGATTTATTTACTAGACATGATAGTATACTCAGCAGGAGGGCTATGAGATCAAAACTCAGATTGAGACTGTAGTAGGTTCTATTTCAAATAGGCAAACAAAAAAGGATTATTTTACTGTCCTTATAGTAGCTTTGTTGATTTTATTTATGGTCTTTCTTTGCCAAATACTTATTTTTATTTGGTTAAATAGTGATTTCTCTTTTGTAGTAGCATGTGCCAACTATGTGTATAGATATCAGCAAATACTAACGTTTAATTATGCTCCAGCTCCTTAGAGTATGAAGACTGATACAATACACACAATCTTTGTTGTCATGCTGTGCGGTGTGAACAGTTACGATTTCCTTAGTCACCTCAGGAGATACTTTCTGCGGGGAAAAGATATTTGAAATGTAACATTGGGTTTGGATTGATTTTAAACTGCTCAGGCTAGAGAATAAGATCGTTAGTACCAAGATGTAAAAGTTACCAACCATTGAAAAAAATGCTTTTTAGTAGTTAACAGTTCTCCAAGACTTGAGTTAGGCAAAGAGACGGACAGCAGATACAAAAAAGCAATTTTATCCTGCTAGAAGTATGTCTTTTTTTGTTTGCTTGCTTTTGCACATGTGTTTCTGTGAGTATATGCATCTACATGTACAATAGTGCATTGAGTGTGTGTGCCAGTGGAGGCCCAAGGGTGACATCAGGAATCCTCTTGGACTGTTCTTTTTAACATTTTGTTTTGGGGGTTTCCCAGATTCTGCTTTCCACACTGGAATTGCAGGCCACTGGCTGCCATTTCTGCTCGGGATATTTATGAGGGTTCTGTGGTTCCGATTCTTTGCCGTGAGGCAAAGGCTTTAACTCCTGAAACATCGCCCCAGCCCTGGAAGTGTGCTCTTTATTGTAGGTGATGGACACCCGCAACACAGAGCAAAGAGGAAGGTAGCTTGCTTAATTTTGAGGGTTTTTAACTTTATTTATTTACTGCGTTTTCTCTCTCTCTATGTATATGCATGTATCAGAGGACACTGTATGTCCCTGTGGAGGACCAAACATTACTTAGGGAATCATCCTAGAATGCTTCTACCAAGGGTGACTTCAGGAATGATCCTGGATTACTTCTACCTCCTTTTTGCTTTGTTCTTTGATTTCGTAGGCCACTTACCAGGACTAGAAGTACAGACCACTACCATTTTCACCTAGAGTTTTTACATGGGACTTAGGATCTGAACTTGGGATCTTCTGCTTACAAGGCAGAATCTTAATACCCTGAGCCATCTTTCCAACCCTAATTTTGAGTTTTAGAATAACCTCTCAGGCACCATTTGAAAAGAATGAACTTGAAGTTAAAGTCAAGCTGTGAAAGATAGTTCTCCATGTTGAAGCTGCTGTCACAGTTCAGGTGAGCGGCAGTAAAAGCATTGTGAAGGAATCAGTGGGTTCAAACACAACAGAAAGGAACTAGGAGTTTAAGGTGGCAGAAATTTTTTGGGGGGGAAGGGAGGCTGACATTGTGTTTTATGGGGTTCTAGTCTGTAGTTAAAAGAGTTGAGGGGACTGGAGAAATAGCTTGGAGGTAAAAGTGCATGTTGCTCAACCCTGAGCATGAATGCTGGGTAGGTGTGACGTCCCACCTGTAATTCCAGTTTTCTAGAAGGCAGACTTAGGATCCTTAAAGCAAGCTAGCTGGCTAGAGTAGCCATAATGGGCAGGCTCCACATTCATCGAGAGATCTACTTCAACAAATAAGGGGGAGAGCAAATGAGTGTCAACTTTGGAACACACGGGGTTGGGGATTTAGCTCAGTGGTAGAGCGCTTGCAAGGCCCTGGGTTCAGTCCCCAGCACCGGGAAGAAAAAAAAAGATAAAATTACAAAAAGACCAAAAAAAAAAAAAAAAAATAAGGGAACTTTGGAACACACATGTGTACAAGCCCCTATGCATATACACTATGTACATACACCCAAAAAATACTAATTGGAATGCTTCCTCAGGGCCACAGAAATAAATGAAACAGTTGATGGCTGTGCCCAGCATGCCTGGAATGCCAGGACTCAATCTGGCAAAAAGCAGGACGGTCACTGCAAGCTCACCGCCAGCCTAGTCTTCATTAGAAGTTCTGGGCCGTGCAGAACTACAGAGTGAGACACTGTCTTAAAAATTCAGAAACAAAATAGCAATAGTAAAAACCCCAGGACTGACTAGGATTTATGCCCTGAATAAGCACATACCTTTAGTATTAGGGAAAGCTATAGTAAAAGGGTATTGATGGAAAACTGGAGAAAGATACTTTTTATTTTTAGTGGTGCTCTGACTTGAGCCTCGAGCCTCATGTACGCTAGGAAAGTATTCTACCACTAAGTTGTATAGCTCTGTCCCTTTTTAAAGTTTGTATTTTGAGTATGTCTTCCTTGACTGGTTCAGAATGAAAATTTTCTGTAACCTTTATGCCTATAAAATTATTTCAGAGGAAAATTTGTAAAATATAGTATGAAGGACTTGTATTTCTTCCCTTAGAATTCTTTTTTTTCTTTTCTTTACATTTATCACTTAGAATTCTTAATTGCTAACATTTGCTTTATCATTATCTTTCTCTATACTTCTATTTCTTTCTTTCTTGAATCATCTGAAAACTCCATGTGTCTTTACTTCTAAATACTTGAACTTTTCCTTCTGTTCTCTGGATTGGAATGATCAAATTAGGAACCACTTGAAATTATTTGTTACTTTATTTATTGTGGTTCTTTGGTTTTTGTTCAGTATATTGTAGCCCAGGCTTGCCTCAAACACATAGCAATTCTTTTTTTTTTTTTTAATTTTTTTTTTTTTTATTATTTATTCAACTGTGTGCGCGCACGTGTGTGTGTCTGTGTGTGTGTGTGTGTGTGTGTATGTATGTGTATGTGTGTGTAGAACCACGGACGAATTCGCGAACCACCATGGACGCCTCCACCTCCTTCTGCCCCGGGATTCACAGGCTCCGCCCTACCAGAACCAGAAGCGCAGGCCGCCTCCGCTTCCGCCTGGCGTCTATACGTGGGATCTGGGATCCGAACTCAGGACCTTCCGCCTGCAAGGCGGAGGCTTAACCCCTGAGCCACCTCTCCAGCCCTTAAAATTTTATTTTTATTTTTTAAATATTTGGGCCCTTTACTCTAGGGTTGTGATGTTTTTATTTTTTTAAAGTATATTGCTTTTCCTTAATATTTTATTTATAGAGAAAGACACAGACATGCACGATGTAGTTATCCGGGAATTAAAATTCAGGTGGGCAGGTTTGTGAGCAAGTCCCCTTACTCACTGAGTGAGTTAGCTCAGTTTTCTGAATTGTTTAAGACATAGTATTTATTTGTTGTAGATTGTCAGGTATCACATAATTTAGAGTGAACTTTGTGCATAGCATATTTTATGTAATATGATTTATGCTGTTGCCCTATTTCCAATTAAGAACATGAACCTTCCACAATGACAGTTACAAAGGGCTTTAGTCATGACATTTTGTTTGATTTGATTTGATTTGTATGTGTTGAGTGTTGGTCAGAGGACAACTTTTTGGGGTCAATCTTCACCTTCCACTTTGTTGGGAGAGGGTCTCTCTTCTGTTGCTTTGTGCATTCCCGTGAGCTTCTGTCTGATTTTTGTGGCTCCATTTCTTTCATTTGGCCATTTGAGTGCTGAAATTAGAGATCTGAGCTACCACATCTTTTTTGTGGGTTCTGGGGATCAAACTTAGGTCTTCAGGCTTGTTGACAAATACTTGTTGCTGGTGAACCATCTTGCAGCCCTAGTCATGGGAGTTTTAACTCTGGGAACTAAACTATTATTTACTTCAAGAGTTTATAGAGATTTGAGGATATTTTTAGTCATAAACTGTAATTAAAAATAATTCACTGGCTTAGTGCCAGTAGGACCAGATGTACTTCTCTTCCTCTCAAAATAGTATTCAATATTTCCCTAAATAAGAGATTGATTTAATTCATAATATAAAACAAAATTAAAATCAACAAAGGCAATGTTTTAATAAAATGTTACTTGTTTCTGAACTGGGGAGATGACTCAGGGTTGGATTTAAAGCCTTTGCTTTTCTTCACAAGAAAAAGGATGAGTTTAGATCCCCACATTCCACATAAAACTGTTGGACAGAAATGGCAGCTGCCTGCAATTCCAGCCTGAGAAGACAGAATCTGGGAAACCCCAAAGCAAAGCAATAAGGAGGTAGAGAAATTTAGGATGATTTCTGATATCATCCTTGAGCTTTCACAGACACATGCACTCGTGTACTTTTGTACCTAAGCCCCCACACACATGTACACATGCACACTGCACTGATTTAAGCTCAGCCTAGGTAACTAACTTAGCCCCTGGTTCAAAATAAAAAGTTAAAGGAGGGCTGGGTCTAGTTTACTGGTGGAGCATCTGGATGGCATGTGTGAAGCCTTAGGTTCAGTCTCACATACTTGAAAAGAGCAGTGAAGGTTAAAGGGAAATGGTTTTTAATCCACTTTTCTTTTACATATTTATTGGACAGTACATGTGTCCATATGTATGGAGGTTAGAGGACAACTTTCAAAACTTGTTTCTTTTCTTTCATCATGTGGGGCTATGAGGATCAAACTCTGGTCTCCAGGATTGTGTTCAGGCATCTTTAACTGATGAACTATCTCACTGGCCTTTAATCTTGTTTTTAAATTTTTTAAAATTTGCGTGCACAGATACACAAAATGTGTGTATGTGCGCATATTATGTATGTTTGTGTGTGGAGACTAGCGTCAGCCTCAGATACTCTTTAATTTTTTCGGCATGTGTGTTTGCATATATGTGTGTGAGTGTACGTGTCTGTGGTAGAAGAGGACACTGTTGTGCCTGTGGAGACCCAAAGGTGACTTTGGACGTCATCCTGGATTGTTCACCTCTTCCTTGTGTTGCTATGGGGTTTCCCAGGCTCTGCCTTCCAGTACTGGAAGTACAGGCTGCTGCCATTCCTGACCAGAGTTTTTATGTGGGATCTGGCATCTGAACGCAGGTTCTTTTGCTTTCGAGGCATAGACTTAATTTCTGAGCCGTCTCTTCAGTCCTGAGATAAGCTTTCTTCAGAAGCACCATCAGCCTTGTGTTTGAAGCAAGCTGGGTCGCTGCTCAGGAGCTCAGCAGCTAAAGTTGGCTGACTGGCCATCGCGCTCCAAGGATCTGCCATTTTCTGTCTCCCCCATGCTAGGATTACAAGGATACATCACTACGCCTGTCTTTAAAAATAAAGAAAAATAAAAATAAATAAATTGTAGGATAGAAAGAATAACACAATGGGTTATGAGTCCACATTGTGGAAGGGGAAGACTCTGACCTCTGATAGATACGTGACGGCACAGTGTAACCCCTTGCAGGATAAGTAAACGTCGTTAACTTCATACGTAAGATGTAGTTGGACACAATCGCCCCTTTTCTCTCTTACCCTTTCTTATCTCCTCCCCAACTCTCCTTTCTAACTAGTTTCCCTTCCTACTTTGCCCTCTGCTGTGCCTACAGTGAGCATAGGCCTGGGGTCGTTTGCTAGAGCTGGGATAATGCACTGAAAAGAAATGCTTCCCTTTCCCTAGCCGGCGCCCTCTGCCCGCAGCTCCTCCGCTAGAGCAGGACCTCATCTGTGCTGGAAGATAATGTGGCCACAGCGCCGGGGCTTCAGGGCCGGGCAGTCTTCTGTGGAGTCTCCAAAAGACACATCACATCAGCTCTTCCATCCTCCACTCTTGGATAACTGTCATCGCCTCTTCTGTAGCGTTCTCTGAGCCTTGGGAAAGGAGTAATATAGATACCCCATTTAGGGATTTGTGTCCATTGGTCTTTTATTCTCAATACTTCAAACAGTTAAAGGTTTCAGTATTAATTTTTGCCCACTGCATGAAAGCTTCTCTGATCAAGTTTGAGAGCAGCACTAATCTACAGGAATAAATAGCCTTCTTAGGTGGCTTTTGGGACTCGGAGTTCAGGTCTTGTTTACATGTGGCAAGCACTTTAGTAACTGAGCTACCTCTCTAGCTCCCCATTTTCATCTTTCAATTTATGAAACTTAAAATTTAGAACTGGGTAATTTTGCCAAAACCTTTATTTTTCTTGCGTGTAATTTGTGTCTTTTTTTTTTTAGGCAAAATGTTTCATGGATTTTAAGGCTGGAGGTACCTTGTGTCACATTCTTGGGGCTGCTTACAAGTACAAAAATGAACAGGGGTGGTAAGTTTTTATTTGTATTCTTGTTATATGACTTAATGTTAAATCATTTTTTCTGCTAGAGAATTGTATTAAAATATTGCTATTAAGTTTAAACTAAGTTTTGACTTTAATTTTTTAAACTTGAGAGAGCCTCTGTGTCAGTAGGTGCCATGCATACCATAATGCATGTTTGTAAGTCAGAGGGCAACTTTTGGAAGTCAGTTCTCTCTTTCCACCATGTGGACTCCAAGGATTGGCTCAGTTAACCAGGTTACACGCTGGCACTTCTACTGACTAAGCTATCTTGCTGGCCCCTTCAAAATTTTTATCATATGCATATGCACATGCACATGGGTACATGACAACTTTAGAAGTCAGTTCTTTCCTTCCCTCATGGGCTCTAGGGTTTGAACTTAGGTTTCTGTGTTTGTGAGCAGATACCTTTATCTGTTGAGCCATCTCACTCACGCAAACATGATGTTTGCTACTTAAATCTGAATGGGTAAGGGTTAAACGAGGATGGTTTACTTTTTTGTCTTGCTTGGGATGATACCAGAACCTCTGGTACACAAAGGCCAAAATATTACAGGAATTCCCTCTAGAAGAATTCCTGCTAGAGTTCTCCACTCTCCCAAGTTTCTTTCAACATTCTTGTTTTACAAGCTCCGGCCAATATATCCCATTAATTTTTGCATCTATCATGCTAGGGCTTTTTTTTTTTTTTTTAGCCAAAATTATCACTGCTCCATGTTTTAGCTACAATCCCAAAACAGAAATCCACTGATTTCAAGACAGGGAATCACCATACATGAGGAAAATTGCCTGGAGCTAGGGAGCCAGTTAGCATGGAGGATGCAGAGAAGCAGCAGGAGAGACCCTGCTCAGCAAATGGGAGACCAGAACTGACTTCCAAAGCAATACTGGTCATTAAAGCTTCAGACCTTTATAAAGGCGCTGATACTTTTTTTTTTTTTTTTAAACCATATTTCCTTATTTATTTGAGAGCAAAGGAGAGCCTGTCATGCTGTGGTGCACAGGTAGAGGGCAGAGGACAATTTTCAGAAGTCAGTTCTGTCCTTCCACCATGTGGACTTTCGGAGATTGAATCAGGCACCTTATCTGAGATATCTTGTCAGTTCCCTGCTGGTACTCTTTTTTTTTAAATCTTTTTTTTAAAATATTTTTTATTATTATTTATTCAACTGTGCGCATGTGCGTGTGTATGTGCGCGCGCGCGCGCGTGTGTGTGTGTGTGTGTGTGTGTGTGTGTGTGTGTGTGTGTAGAACCACAGACGAATTCGCGAACTACCATGGACTTCTCCACCTCCTTCTGCCCCCGATTCACAGGCTCCGCCCTACCAGGACCAGAAGCGCAGGCCGCCCCCGCTTCCGCCTGGCGTCTATACATGGGATCTGGAATCCGAACTCAGGACCTTCAGCTTACAAGGCAGAGGCTTAACCCTTGAGCCACCTCTCCAGGCCCCCTGCTGATATTCTTGACACGATTCTATAATCATAACTTGAATTCTTTTTTTTTAAATTTTTTTTATTATTATTATTTATTCAACTGTGTGCATATGCGTGTGTATGTGCACACGCGTGTGTATCTGTGTGTGTGTGTGTGTCTGTGTATGTGTAGAACCACGGACGAATTCGCAAACCACCATGGATGCCTCCACCTCCTTCTGTCCCGGGATTCACAGGCTCCGCCCTACCAGGACCAGAAGCGCAGGCCGCCCCCGCTTCCGCCTGGCGTCTATACGTGGGATCTGGGATCCGAACTCAGGACCTTCCGCCTGCAAGGCGGAGGCTTAACCCCTGAGCCACCTCTCCAGCCCCATAACTTGAATTCTTTTTATCCCTGGTGCTGGGGACTGAGCCTTGGACTGGTTAAGCAAGTGCTCTGCCACTGAACTAAATCCCCAACCGGACTGCTCTAATCTTTTTACTATATACACACAAACTTTTTTTAAATTTTTTTACCCACTCATACACAATAGGTACTGCAGTCCCCTCCCTTCCTCCACCCCTTCCTGGTCCCCCTTGCTTCCTCCACCCTTTTCCCTTTCCTTTCACTCCCCTCCCTCCCTTTCTCCCAGTATTCCCCCTCCTCCCCCCCAATCCCTGGAGCATCCTTTAGTGTGAATGTCAAACTTCCCTCTTTTTTTTTGAGAGAGAGGATCTTGGTCTGGCCTTGAAGTCACTATGTAGATGATGACCTTGAATTCCTGATCTTCCTGCTGTCTCCTTTTGAGTGTTGGAATTGCAAGTATGTGTGCCCATAGCAGTTTACGACATGCTGACATGCTAAGGATCAAACCCAGGGCATCATATAAGCTAGGGAAGTACTATCCCAAGTGAACTATATACACACACACACACACACACACACACACATATATATATATATATATATATACACTCAGCTAAATGCTGCTTTTTTTGTGTGTCCCATTTCCCTCACTTATTCTGAGGAAAAGGATAGGTTAGTTACTCCAAAAAAAAAAAACTCTATTAACTGGCAGAACAACAGATTTCTGACTAAAAGGGTAAAATCGTATCAGCAGATATCTTTGAATTGGTTCTTCAGCACAATAGAGAGATGTGAGTGTTCCTCTTTTTTTAAAGAAAGGCTCACTTTTTCACAGGCCTATCACTTAGAGAATTATTTACACAAAACCTTGATCATTAGTTATAGAAATCACTTCCTTAATAAAAGATTCAGACAATAGGGTAGTATAGGAATTGCCTGTATTAATAATCTAATCATTAAATACATTAATGTAGGGTTGGTTAGATTTATCTGTAAATGAAGATTAAAATTCAGTGAATCTCTTAATACAAACCCAATCAAGAATTTGTTCTTCCTTTCCAGTTGTTGATGAGTGAAGCTACTCTACAAGTTTAATAAGTAAATAGTACCAGTCAGACAGTTTTTAGTGGGTGAGCCGCTCTTTAGCAAGCCTGGTGGTTCTCAGAAGTCCTCACGGTAGAAGTAGAAACTCCATTTCTGAAAATTGTTCTCTGAGTTCCATCCATGCACTGTAGCATTATGTGTGTGCTCTCTCTTCAGTACATAACATATATTTAACAAATAACGGGGGGCTGGAGAGGTGGTTCAGGGGTTAAGCTTCTGCCTTGCAGGCGGAAGGTCCTGAGTTCGGATCCTAGACCCCATGTATAGACACCAGGCGGAAGCGGGGGCGGCCTGTATTTCTGGTCCTGGTGGGCGGAGCCTGTGAATCCCGGGGCAGAGTAAACAAGGAGGAGGTGGAGGCGTCCTTGGTGGTTCCCGAATTCGTCTGTGGTTCTACACACACACACACACACACACACACACACACGTACAATTGAATAAATTTAAAAAAAAAAGAAAAAAAAAACAAATAACGAATGACATAGAAACACTCCATTTAAAATGTAAAATCGTACTTATTGGAATTAGCATGAGCAACACAGACATGCCACAGTGCACATGTGCAGTAGCACTCTTTTCATTAAGGGTTAACTTGTGCAAAAGTAGAAATCCACATAGAATAGAATATCTGCTTTAAAATTTTCTTTTATAAAAAATAATACTATGTATGAGAGAAATGTGTCATGCACATGGGTGGAGGTCAGAGGACAACTTGGAGAAGTCAGTTCTCTCCACCATGTGGCCCTCGGGATGAATTTTAGGTGCCTGAGTCACCTTGGTGACCACTGAACCATCTCCCCAGCCCAGACGTCACAATTTTCAAACTTGCAACTTTGTCACTTTGTAAGCTTGTAATTAGTATGATTATTCTAGGCACTGAACATCTGTTATGATTTGAATATGAAATGTTCCTCACATATTTTGAGCGCTTGGTTCCCAGCTGGTGATTCTATTTTGGGAGGTGATGAAAACTAGGAGTTAAACCTCGCTGGGGAAAGCAGCTCACTGGAGGTGTGCCTTTGCAGGCTATACTTGGTCCTGGATCTTGTCCTGTCTTCGCCATCCTCCATAAGGTGAACAGTCCTCTTTTACAACCTTCCACCACCATGATGGTGGTCCCAGGAACCTCAGGCTCAAAGTAATATAGCCATCTAACCACAGACTGAAACTGTGACACAATGTCACTACAGAAACGTGACACAATGTCACTACAGAAACGTAACACAAGATCCATATCTGTTCTTTTCAAACAGAAATAGTCAGAAATTATGTACCACCTGATGAAATAATGCCACAGTATCTATTAAGAATTTTTGCCAGAAAATTTTATTAACCCAGACTAAAACTCGAGACCTAATTGTTAATTACTAAAGATAGAGAAAATCACGTTAAATTATATCCTAAGGATATATAAGCAAATTCCAAAATATGACCAACCAATAATATAACCTGCTTTGAGAAAAGAAGAGGCATCTCATTAAGAAAAGAAAATTAAAATGGACAGAAAAGCTAATTTTGTGTTTTAACTAAATGCAAGAGATAGGTGACAGGGGGCTGGAGAGGTGGCTCAGGGGTTAAGCCTCTGCCTTGCAGGCGGAAGGTCCTGAGTTCGGATCCCAGATCCCACGTGTAGATGCCAGGCAGAAACGGTGGCGGCCTGCGCTTCTGGCCCTGGTAGGGCGGAGCCTGTGAATCCCGGGGCAGAGTAAACAAGGAGGAGATGGAGGCGTCCATGGTGGTTCCCGAATTCGTCCGTAGTTCTACACACACAGAGACGCACGCGCACGTACATACGCACACAAGCACAATTGAATAAATAATAATAATAATAAAAAAATTAAAAAAAAAAGAGATAGGTGACAGGTACTGATTTAAGGAAGATATAAAATTATTATTGGTAGAATTTGGAGGTGCTGGGGAGATGGGTCAGCAAACAGGAACACTTGCTGCACAAGCATGAGGACTTGCATTCAAATACCCAGAAAGCACGTGAATAGCTGGGCACAACTGGCACTCTTGCAATCCCAGAACTATACAAGGAAAGACAGAAGAATCATTGGGACTTACTAATTGCCAGACTAGCTCCAACTTGTCTCAAAGAAATAAAGCAGAAAGTGATAGAAGAGGAAACAAGACATCCTTTCTTCTCCATGTTTATGCACCCATACAGAATACCCACACCCACAATTAAAAAAGAGGAACTGTTAGATGTCTCCATGCACAAGCTTGGAAGATCCGGAGTTTTGTCTTTGAAGCTTACAGGAGAGAACCAGTTTCCAAAAGTTTGTCTGTTCTCTATCCTCTAAACATGTGATAATCTGAATTTCTGGTTTTCTTATTTGCCTTCACTTGTGCTGCATAATGAACCCAGGGATTTGTGTATCTTAGGCAATAATTCTACTGATCAGCTGCATTCCTAGCCTTGTGGGCTACTTTTTCATTTAGTGGAATATATGTATTAGATATGCAGAACATGAGAATTCATGGAATTGGTACTTTATTTGATTTGGGTAGCTCTAAGTGTCCTCTTTCATTGATAACGTGCATTTTCTTCCCTTTTTTAAATTTTTTTATTTTTTATTTTTATTTGTGTGTGCGTGCCTGCGCGTGTGTATCAGAGGGCACTGCGTACCCCCATGGGGGCCAAGGGTGACTTCAGGACTTGTCCTGGATTGTTTCTATCTCCTTTTTGCTTCCCTCTGGGATGAGAACTCAGGACCTTCTGCTTGTGAGGCAGTCTTAACCCCTCAGCCATCTCTCCAGCCCAATAATATGCATTTTCATAGCATTGAGAGAATGCCATCGCACATTTCATACATTGCAAATTTAATTTCCAAGCATTTCTAATTCGAGTCAAATTTTGAAATCAAGTTTCCATTTTGATTTAAAGTTGAAGTCAAACTTAGTAATGCTTTTCTTCTTTGCTAGGCGAAGATTTGATCTACAGAATCCATCTCGAATGGATCGTAATGTTGAAATGTTCATGAACATTGAAAAGACACTGGTGCAGGTGAGTTGGATAATTGGTTTGGTCGTTTGTGCTTGTTTGTTTGCTTTGCTTTTTAAAAAATATTTTGTGTGTGTGTGTGGGGGGGGGGCACTGTGTGTCCCTGTGGAGGACCAAGGGTGACTTTGGGAATCATCCTGGATTACTTCTGCCTTCTTTCTTCACTCTGGGATTTCCCACCAAGGTCAAAAGAGAAAGCTGACACCATTTTCACCTGGCTTTTTTTTTACATGGGACCTGGGATTCGAACTCAGGACCATCTGCTTGAGAGACAGCCTTAACCCCTGAGCCATCTCTCCAGCCCTTGTTTGCTCTCTTGCTGTCCTCTTTCCTTGTCTCCTTTTTATCTCTTCATCCTCAAACTCAGTAATCCTCCTGCCTCAGTGCCTCTTCAACCCTGAATGCTAACATTAGGAATGTGGATCATAGGGATGATTTAAATTCTTAAAAATTCCATCTTAAAAGACTCTTATTTTATTCTTTAATATCTTCACTCCTGAGGTTGGCTATATTGGATTGCCAAAAATAGGGAAAGAATTTTCTAAAATGGATAGCTTTATTAATTTTGTGGGTATTGGCATTAGAGTTGTGCTTTGTGTGGTTATTTTAAGATTGGTAATCTAAAATTTTTGGTGAAATAATCTGTGGTATTTCTCATTATTTGAATCACCTTTATTTCATTTAAGTTTGTGGATGTGTGGTGTCTAGCATATGTACTTCTATGGATTTATGCATATTAACATGAAGGACCTAAATTTCGATCATGGATCTCATGTAAAAATGCCTGGTAGAAGTGGTAGTAGCGTGCCTGCAATTTTGGCTCTGAAAGGCGGAGCCTGGAAAAGTCCAGAGGAAAAGCAATGAGGAGGTAGAGCTATCTAGGGTGATCCCTCATGTCACTCTTGGGCAAGAACAGGCACTCGCTCAAGTGCCTTTTGGTACACACACACACACACACACACACACACACACACACACACAGAGCACCGTGCACATATGTAAAAAATATTGTTGATGGGGCTAAGAAAGTTTAATAGTAGCATGCTTACCTACGTCTTGGGTTCAAACTTGGGTTCCTAGCATCACAAGAACAAACCAGAAGAACACTATGCCCATGTAATGGCTTACCCCTATAATCCCAGCACTTGAGAAGTGGAGGCAAGAGAATCAGGAGTTCAAGGCCTGCTTTGGCTTCTTAGTGAGCTAATGTGGTGTATATAAGATTCTGTCTTCAGAATCAAAGACATGGGGTTGAGGAGATGGCTCAGTGGGTAAGAACATTGCTGCAAAGACATGAAGATCTGAATTTGGATCTCCACATGCATATGAAAAAGTAAACATGGTCACACTTTCTCCTGTATGAGGTGCTCTATGAAGCAGAGAGGAGGATCACTGGGATTTCCTGGTTGACAGTTTAGCTGCACTTGTGTCTCAAGGGATAAAAGATGAGGTGTGAAAGCATGCGGCCTTTTCCTCTGGCCTTTGAATGCACATAGAGGTACGTGTGCACACACACAAAAGAAAACAAAAACTAAAAGCTGCTAGGCTTCTTTGTCAATCATTTTGTCAAATGATAGATCAGTATTTTGTCCAGCTGCCAAATGGATCTAGTAATGATTTTAAGTGGCCTGTGGGAACTACCCAGGTTTTATTTTGAGATAAGACTTACATTCTAAATCTTAGGACATCTTTCCATTTTAAGAAACATGGATTTAAGTGCCAGTCTTTGCCATTAAGATGATGAGTAAGGAATGGTACTTTTTTTCCCAAAGTGTCCAAATTTGAATGTCCTTTTCTCCTTAGAACAATTGTCTCAGCAGACCCAGCATCTACCTCATTCCAGACATTGATCTGAAGCTGGCTAACAAATTGAAAGACATCATCAAACGGCATCAGGTAATAGACATGATCACTTCAGAAGCACTATGTAGCGTTACTAAACCTTTAATAAATGTCAATCACAGTATCTTTGGATTTCTGAATTAAAGGATTTTTGCCAGGTTTTTTTTGTTTGTCTTTTTCACTATTTTTTAGCTTGTAATAGCATTTAATGGTTCCTGAGATGAAGCTGTCCTCTTCAGAGAAAAGTATGTTTATATAGTTAAGAAGACTCTGATCATCTGTACCATGGATGTCTAAATCACAGAAATTAGAAGCTGAAAAGAGTCGTTGATAGTCATCTAGGAGGTGAAATACACTAAAGTTACCCACTCACATTTTCAACTATATGTTTCTATTCATGTATTTATTTCTCTGAAAAATGAGCAGAAAAAAATTCTGTTTTTCCAGCAAGCACGATCGTGTATGTCTGTAATCCTCATTACTGGGGAGGCTTCTTGAGTCTGTGAGTTCAAAACTAGTCCAAACAATATAGCAGAGCTTTGTTTGAAAAACCAGAACTCTTGTCTTTCCTATCAACATAATGTTGTGATGATTCTTTGTCCTTGGAACGTTGTAACCACTTTCTTTTCATTTTAAGTTTACTTGTTTTTTTGTAATTACTGATTGTAGGTTTGTGATTACATGTGGTTAATGTCTAATGAAGTCCCTGGCATGGCAAACTAGATGAGGTCCAGGTACAAGAACGTTTCTGAGGGGCTGCAGAGGTGGCTCAGGGGTTAAGCCTCTGCCTTGCAGGCAGAAGGTCCTGAGTTCGGATCCTAGACCCCACTTATAGACGCTGGGCGGAAGCGGGGGCGGCCTGTGTTTCTGGTCCTGGTAGGGCGGAGCCTGTGACTCCTGGGGCAGAGTAAACAAGGAGGTAGAAGCTGTCCATGGTGGTTCCCGAATTCGCCCATGGTTCTACACGCACATGCACACATGCACAATTGAATAAATAAAATAAAATTTTTAAAAAAGTTTCTGAAAAGAACATTATTTAGGATTAGTTCAGAACATTTTTTTGTTTCTCCTCCAAAATTTCCAATTAAAATGTGCTTTAGCTTTTAGTAAATTATCTTGTGTGTTCTTAAAGGAAATAGTTCTAACACTTAACTGCTATTATAGATTTTGTATACTTTTTTCCCTAAATATAAAATCCTTTCCAAAGATAGTAAAAGATAGCCTTAATATGTCAGATAGGACTATGAAATCTGTTCCTCTTTTGAACAACATCATCACTTTTATGATCACTTTTAGTGGTCACTAGACCACTAAACATTTATTTGAGTGTCTGTTATAGTGATGATCAAATACAGCTTACTTTCAAGAGCCGAAGAAGTTAAGCAAGTTAACTTTCAGGTTGTTTTTGAACTGAAGTTAGGAATTATTCTTGGCTACATAATCTTGCTGGAAATCATATACATATTTTATAGAATTTATGAAGAATATTTAGTATTTCATAAGAAGTAAGACTTAGTGATTGTTTTCTGGGGTTACTCTTGAGGAACATAAAGATCTGGTTGGTTTCATAGAATCCTTTTCATATTCCTGCTAAAGATTGAGCTCAGGAATTCCTAGATATGCTACCTCCATTATTTACTTATAATGTAGACCTAGTTTTATAGAATTGTAGGGAAAAGATTTGAAGAGTTATTAATGACATTATTTTAATTTATTTTGACATACTTGTGCATGTTGTATCAGAGGGCACTGTGTGTCCCTTTGAAGGCCCAAGGGTGACCTTGGGAATTGTCCTGGATTGCTTCTACCTTGTTTATGCTTGCTTCCCTTTGGGATTTTCCAGGCTCTGCCCACTAGAGCCAGAAATGTAGGCTATCTAGTTTCTGCCTGGAGTTTTTTACCTGGGATCTGAACTCAGGACCGTCTGCTTTTTGAGGCAGTTGTAACTCCTGAATCATCTCTCCAGCCCTCACATTACTGTTATTGAATGTTACCGATCACAACTTAACTTGAGCATGTTAAACTGCATTTACATCTCATCTCACACTAAGCACCTAGCACCTAGTATGCGCTTCTTAATCCAATGGTAAAATTTTAAAGACAGAACTGTAATTCCATTTCATAGAGAATACATGCACAGAATAGCCTGCCATATCATTCAAATAATAAACGATAGTTGTTGCAGTTTGCCTGCATGGTTGCTGATAAATCACCATCAAACGGCTTAATGAAACAAGGGATTTATTTTCTCTTATGATTACTGGTTACAGTTCTTAGTCCAGTTTGATGGGACAGCACATACCAACACCAGGGCCTAGGGAACTGGTTACACCATCTCTACATAATGAGGGACGATCCTTACTTGTTAGACCAGCAAGTCTGGCCAAGTGTACACAAGGATGCCAACTCTCTCAGCCAGCTCTCTGTATTTTTTAAAAAAATTTTTTTATTATTATTTCCGCTTATTGCTTCTTGGCCTTTTGGCTAGATCAAGTGTATTATTTCCGCTCATACAAACTTAATAGGTACACCGGTTCCCTCCCTCCCTCCTCCTCCCCTGACCCCCCTGTTCCCCCTTCCCTTATCCCTCCCTCTCCATCCCCCAGTGCCTCCCCCCCAGTCCCCGGAGAATCCTTTAATGTGCATGCCAGACTCTCCTCTGGGCCCTCCTCTCCGATGACATACAAGGACCCAGTGGAATCTCCCTGAACCCTTTCCTGTGTTCCCCTTAAGCATAGGAACACTACTGTGGCTGTCAATCCCTTGCCTCCAAGGATCTTGGTGCCTTTAGCGAATGCTAGACTTTGTGGGGTCAATAGTGTGTTGGACATTGCGCAGGGCATTCAAGGTCCAATTATGATTGCTTCGGCCCTAACTTGTGTGGAGTATCTTGCATATCATTGCTCCTCCCATCCTTGTGCTCTTACAATCTTACCGCCCCCTCTTCCGCAAATAGCTCTCTGTATTTTATTCCTGAGCCTAATCCCACCCACCTGGGCCTTCCCCACCAGCCAGACAATTTGCCGGTCTGCTCTGGGCTTAACCCAACCACTAATTCTCCACAAATGTGCCCAGAGCTCAAACCCTCAACTCTCAAGTTGACACCTGTGCCCAACTACGATAGTGCTGAGGTTCAGATGCAGCACTGATGGGCATCCTGGTCCTCTGTTTCAGTCACTCTCTCATACTGGACAGTAGTTCCCCTTTCCTACCTTTTAAGTCACTGATCTAAAAAGTATTCAGATAATTCAATGATTTGGCAGCCCTTATATGGCTGTTGACCTATTTTAGGCAGTTCTTGATTTTTTTCATGATGCAAAACTGTTTGCCTAATTAGAATAACAAACATTCATTATCAAAGGAGAAACTCAGAAACTGTTAAGGTCGTTTTTAAAACTGTCAAGACTATTGGTACTGTTCTTACTGTCTTTACAATGAGCATTTGCTAAGTTAAATGGCTTCCAGTTTATTTGTATATGATTCGTAGTATTCTCTTTGATCTGCCCATAACTTACTTTTAGTTATTATGCTAGTGTTCCAATATTGACTTAGCTGTAGCAGCATATATATACATAAAAACACTGAAGTTTTTTTTAATGTGTCTGTACTTGCGTAGCTCCAGCCTTTAGTTCAGTGCCAGAATCTCATTGGTTGATATTAGTTAATGATTTTGTAGTAGGCATGTCAGCACACATTTGTAATCTAAGCGCCTTGACAGCTAAGGCAGGAGAGTCTGGGGCTACTTGGGCTGTGCATTGAAAAACCTGTGGGTTGTTTTGTTTTGTTCTGATTTGATTTTTTTGGTTGTTCCTTTGTATTTTTTGAATCAGTGTCTCATGTAGCTCCTGTTAACTTTAAACTCTTAGTAACTAAAGATGACCTTGAGCTTTGATCTTCTTGCCTTTGTCTCCCAAGTGCCTGAGTGTACCACTCTGCCCTGCAAAAGTCTGATTTGGGGCAGAGTCCCTCTAACCGTGCTTTTTAATTTTGTGTATGTGCGTGTGTATCAGAGGACAGTGTATATGCTTATGAAGGCCCTTCGGGAATCTCTCTGGATTGTGCTACTTCCTCTTTGCTTTGCTCTTGAGTTTTCTCAGGCTCCCCCTTCCAGAGCTAGAAGTGTAGGCCCCCACCATACCTGCCTGACCTTTTTATGTGGAGTCTGGGATCTGCATTGAGGATCTTCTGTTTGTGAGGTAGAGGCAGAGGCTTAACCCCTGAGCCATCTCTTCAGCCTCCCCATGCTCCATTTTTATGATGGTTTTGATTAATTTAAAAATTAGATATAATTACTTATGGTAAAGATACTTGAAAAATAATCTTGAAACTGAAATCTGAAACATTTTGAATTGCCAATGTGTAGTGTGTAAAGTTTGATTTTGGGATTTCTGATATTTGGTTTAATGATAATTGGTAAGGTCTATGCAAATAAGTGAAAATCTGAAAAACCATTAGAGACTCTTTGGACCCAAGCATTTTGGGTAAGGAATACTGTCTTTACTTGTATGTCTATAAACAGTATTGTTTCACCTCTTTTTTTGACTAATTATAGTAAATTTTTTAGTCTTAAAATGCTAAATAAAAATGGTTTTATAATCCTAAGGATTTGCATCTATCATTTAGTAATTGGCTTTTATTTGGCTTTTTTGTTTGCTTTTCAGGGGACATTTACTGATGAGAAGTCAAAAGCTTCCCACCACGTTTATCCATATCCTTCCTCACAAGAGGATGGTAAGTTAGTTTTTGGTTGTGAACTAAGAAACTGAACAATGTATCAAGTAGTTTAAACAATTTAGTCAATTTTTTTTAAAGAAAATAAATTTCATACATGATTTAAATATATAGTATTTTGTTTTCTTTAATGAATCACACTCCCCATCCTCCAAATTCCAGTCTGAAAAAAGCCATTCTGGGGCTGGTGAGCTATCTTGGTGGGTAGAGGCACCTACTTGTAAACCTTACAACCTGTGTTGATCCACAGAAGCCACATGGCAGAACAAGAGAACTAACGTTCGAATGATATGGCATGTGCCTTCTGCTTTTCAAATAAATCAAACATTTTTTTAAATATTACTGTATCTTTATAACAAAAGGCTCGTGTTGTTCATCTTTCTAACCAATTAGACATTTTTATTACCTTGGTAATAAGTATGTGGTTAATGTTAAGTGTAAGCATTATAAATTATTCGGTTAATATTTGCTGTGAGATTTTGTAAAATGTCTCTGGCAAAGATCATTTTATATCTATCATAGACTCCAATAGAAAGATACTAGCTGATAAATTAGTGGTTATCTTCCTTTCTCCCTCTCTTCCTTCTCTCTCTTTCCTTCCCTCTCTCTCCTTCCTTCCTAGTTGGAAATGTAATTTAGGCTATATTGATTTTTCTACTCTACAGTTGAGTTTGGCTTCAAGTCTGATACTGAATATGTAGACACTGAATGTTTTAATAATGTTAAGTCGAGTGCCTGAACATCAGAGCTTCCCATTTATTTGTGTTTTTTATGCATTATTGCCTTACATATGTCTTTTATCTTTGTGATTCTGTTTATTCTTAAAGTATTTTTTTCTTGATGGAATTGTCTTTGAGATTTTTTTTTTTAATTTTCCTTTTTAGTTAGTTTACCTTTATGGATTCCAGCTAATTTATATGTTTACTCTGCAGCTTCAACCTAAATTCTTTTTTTTTTAATTTTAAGTTTTATTTATTCATTTAATGTGTGTGTATATGTGTGTGTATACCAGAATCATCCTGGATTACTTCTACCTCCTTGCTTTGCTCTGTGATTTCCCAGGCTCCACCTACCAGGGCTGGAAGTGTAGCTGTTTCCCCCTGATGGTTTTGTTTGTTTGTTTGTTTGTTTTTTTATGTGGGACCTGGGATCTGAATTCAGGACCTCCTGCTTGCAGAGCAGAGTCTTAACCTCTGAGCCATCTCTCTAGCCCTCAAGCTAAATTCTTGAATAAAGTGTCTCTGACATCTGACAGTTGTGTCTCAGTAGAGCTTCCTTCTTCCTTCCTTTCTTCCTTCCTTCCTTCCTTCCTTCCTTCCTTCCTTCCTTCCTTCCTTCTTCCTTCCTTCCTTCCTCCCTCCCTCCCTCCCTCCCTCCCTCCCTCCCTCCCTCCCTCCCTCTCCTCCTCCTTCTTCCCTCCCTGCCTCCTTCCGTCCCTCCCTCCCTCCCTCCTTCCCGTTCTTCCTCCCTTCCTCCCCCTCCCTCCCTTCCTCCCTTTTTTTCTCTGTGTGTGTGTGTGTGTGTGTGTGTGTGTGTGTGTGTGTGTGTGTGTCTGTGGAGGTCCAACAGTAACTTTGGGAGTCATTCTGATTGTGCTACCTCTTCTTTGTTCTGGAGTTTCCCATACTCTGCCTTCCAGGCTCGGAAGTTCAGGCTGCTGCCATTTCCTCTTGGTGTTTTCCTATGGGATCCAGGATCTGAACTCAGGATCTTCTTGTTAGGCAGAGGCTTAACCCCTTAGTCATCTCTCCAGTTCTCAGTATAGGTTCTTAAGTTTTTTTGTAATTGGAATTTTTTTGGACTTTTCAAAATCAAATGTCCTTTTCCTTGCTAGGTTTGAGGAATTTTCAACTCTTTTTTTTTTCCCCCAACAAGCTCTTTGGCTCCTTCTTTTTCTTCTTTCCCTTTTCTGAAGTTTGTCAGTGTTTTCGATGATATTTACAAATCCATTAGCTTTTTTTTTACTTCATTCCTTTTCTTTGTTGTTATTGTACCTATTTGATATTTTAATGATCTGTCTTCAATTTCTCTGATTCTTCTACATAAACAGAATTAGTCTTTTAACTCTTTAATTATCCTCTTCTGTTCCGTAATTTATTTTCTTTTTATCTTTTCATTTTGTGACTTTGGGAATTTTCCTGGATTGTTCTACTTACTTTTTGCTTTGCTTTGGGTTTTCCCAGGCTCTGACTCCAGGGTCAGAAGTGCAAACCGCTATTTCCACCTGGCATTTTTACATGGAATCTGGGATCTGAATTCACGTTCTACCCAGTACTAAAAATTTTTAATTAAGTATTTATTTATTGGAGGTTACAGTCCTAAGGGTAAACCCAGAGTCTCAGCTAGGCAAGTGTTTGAAGTGTAACCTATCCTCCCCCCTTTCAAACATGCACATTTTTCCAGAGTTGTGAATTTATTTCCGTTACAAAGGCTTACTTCTTTGTGGTTTTTTTTTTTTTTCCAGTTTATAATCTTTAACTCCCTCTGGTGCTTGTCCGTAGTACTGCAGTTCCCCGTTACAGCACCCCCAACACTCTTGGTTATCAGGCATCCAGAGTAGACTGATTTGTTTCTAATTCTTTGTGTTCTCCCTGGGAAGCTGGACGGCCATGCAGTCCACTCTTCATGCCTGTCCATGAGGAGAAGCACCCGACTTGCTAACCTCTCCTGCTTAAGAAAGCTCTTCTTGCCTGCCTCAGTAGGATAGTCTCTTCCACTCCTCCCTCCCCCAACCTTTCTGCTTCCTCCTTGTTTGACCCCCTGGGCTGTCTCACTAGCTGTCTTCCTGACTCTTAACATGAGTCCCCACATTAGCCAGTTTTGTGGGTGTCAGCTTGTGGATTGAGGTTTGTATTTCTCTTGCTGTTAATGGTGCTCAGAACCTTTCCGTGTCCTTTTTGTACATTTATGATGCAGATTCTTTCCTTTATTAAAACTATTTTTTCTTTTGTGTGGTTTGTTTGGATGTTGATGTTTGTGTACCTATAAATAAGTCAGGGGTTTATGTCAGTTGTCTTGCTCAGTAGCTCTCGTCTGTGATATTTTTTGAGACATGGTCTCCCACTGAGCATTTGCTGTATTAACTGGCCATCATTCTCTAAGTATATTTAAAATCCCTACTCTGAGCCAGGTGTGGTGACACACACAATATTAGCATTTTAGAAGGTGAGGGAGGAAGATTAACTGTGAACGAGGGAGGCCTAACTTGAGTTACGTAGTGAATTCGAGGCCAGCCTTGTCTATAGTGTCAAATTGTCTCCCCAAAACAAATAAGCAAATTAAATAAAAATAAAATACCTGTTATGGATGTGCTTACTGCTGTTTCTTGTCCTCTCTGATGAATCGATGATCGGAAGACTGTTGATGTTTGCCTTAATTGACAAGGTGACTTATTTTACATGTACGAGCTCTCGCTGTGCCTGTGCTATGCTCAAAGATGCGGCCAGTAGAGCCCAAAGCATCTCACAAACATAATTCTTTGAAGCCTCTTTTTTGCAATTTTAACATTAACATCTTGGTTTGATATGTGTGTGCAAGTACACAGGTGCATGTGTGTGTCCATGTATGTGAAGTTCAGAGGTGCTTTTCTAGTGCAGTACATTGTCTGCTGAAGTATCTCACTGGCTCTTAAGACAATTTCTGGCGTGGGGAGATAGATCAAGGGTCAAAGTCTTACCCTTTGAGCAAGAATACCTGAGTTTAGATCCTCAGATCCTGTGTTCAAATACTGATGGATACGGTGGCAGCCTGCACTTCCTGCCCTGTAAAGCAGAGCTTGGGAAAGCAGCAAAGTAGTAATATGGAAGAGCAATTCAGGAGGATTCCCAGTGTCGTTCTTGGGCCTCCACAGGTAGGCACTCTTATATTCATGCTTGTTCACATGTGTATACACACACAATTAAGATATGGAAAATTTACAGTTGGAAAATAAGAAGGCAAGATCTTTCACTGAACCTGGAGCATAACATTTCCACTAGGTCCCATCTGTCGTAGGTGTCCTCTCACCTGACACTCGGGATTGCTGTCGTAAATGCTCACTGCCAGGGTCAGGTTTTGACTGGATTCTGGGAACCAAATGTAGATACCTCATGTTTGTACAACACACGCTTCACCGAGCAATCTCCTGAACCCCTGCCTATTTTTAGGTTGATTACTGCACTCTTTGTTGTTTTTATTTTTGTCTAAGGTAGAATTTTATTTGAGATCCTTCTGCCTTAATTGAAATTGCAGATGTGTACCATCATACCAAATTCATAGTTACATTCTAAGACCTATTTTTATGTTTATATTAAAATTTTTTTAAAAATTATTTTGTGCACATTTGTGTGTGTGTGTGTGTGTGTGCGCGCGCGTATGTTTCAGAGGGCACTTCATGTCCCTGTGGAGGACCAAAGGTGATTTTAGGAATCATTCTGAATCGCCTCTGCCTCCTCTTTTTTTTTCCCCCTTCATCTGGATTTCCCAGGCTCTGCCCACCAGGGGAGTAAGTATAGGCTGCTGCTGTTTCTGTCTGGCATTTTTATGTGGGACCTGGGTTCTAAACTCAGGACTTTCTGCTTGCAAGACAGAGTCTTAACCCCTGAGCCATCTCTCCAGCCCAACTAGATAGATATTCTTAATTTCTGTATCCTTGATTCTCATTCATTTGAGGTATGTGGACAAACTGCTCCTCTGGGGACTAGCTTGTTACCAAACATCACCAGACAGCTCGCCTGTTAACACAAACTAATACTGTTTGTAGACTCAGCCATGTTATCTCATTCTCACTTACCAAGCGATGTGTCCCATTTACAAAGTGGCACCCTGTCTCTCAGGCATATCTGTATCTTTACTTATTTCTGCCTTTGGGAACTTTTTCAAAGGCAATATTGGTTGAAATTTCTTCCCAAATTGTCTGTGACTCAGGTAACCATCTTTATTGCTTCTCTTTGAAGATAAATGCAGGTTTCCTTAGTCAAGTTTTATAGAGAGCCAAAACACTGACAGATAAATAAGTCAGTTTTTATGCCACTGTAACAATATTCCAGAAGCAATTGGTAGATTTAACAAAAGTAAAAGGTAAGATTTTTTGCGGCTCACAGCTTTAAAAGGTTTCAGTTTTCTTACTACTTTTGGGCCTATGATGAGACAGCAGGTCAGGATGGGAGCTCATGAAAGAGAAGGTCACCCCCTGGAATACAGCAAGCAAAGAAAGAAGTTGTTAGGGTCTCAGCGTCTCCTTCAAGAATACAACCCCCATTGTGAGAAGACTTCTCTGACTTAAGTCCTGCCTCTTGAATCTTCCACTTTTCTGAATAGCATCACATTCTGGGGAATCAAGCCTGAAATAATGAACATTTGGGAGATGTTTATCCAAACTTCAACAGTTTGTATTGTATAGTGTGCGTTTGGAAGGTCCAGCAACCTCTTCAATTGTTCAGAAGTTGATCGTGTTGGGTTGTCAGGTTAGGGGCATGTTAGATAGTAGACATAGAGTCTAGGGTGTTTAAATGTTCTAGCTGAGGGGCTGGAGAGGTGGCCCAGGGGTTAAGCCTCTGCCTTGCAGGCAGAAGGTCCTGAGTTCAGATCCTAGACCCCATATATAGACGCCAGGCGGAAGCGGGGCAGGAAGCAGGAGCAGTCTGCGTTTCTGGTCCTGGTAGGGCGGAGCCTGTGAATCCCTGGGCAGAGTAAACGAGGAGGTGGAGGCAGTCCATGGTGGTTCCCAAATTCGTCTGTGGTCTACACACACATACACACACGCACATGTGCATATACCCACAATTGAATAAGTAAAAAAAATTAAAAAATAAATATTCTAGCTGAGAAATTTTCTACAAAAGAACATACTGTGTCTATGTGTTGCGGATTGTTGTGTGTGTGCATGTGTGTATAGGCCAGGAGTGTGTGGGGATCTTACTTTACTGCTTTCTGTTTATTTTGAAACATGGTTTGTCACTAAACCTGAGCTCCTTTGGCAGGACTGGCTGGCCAGTGAGCTTCAGGGGTCTGTCGCTCTTTCCCCTAGTTACAAATGGATGCCACTGTGCCTGACTTTTATGTGGGTGCTGGGAGTCTGAGCTCAAGTCATCACACTATGTGGCAGGCACTTGGCTGAGACATCTCCCCAACCCTAGAAATTTCATTAAATCTGATAAATTGCTCTGTTTCAAAATGTAAAAAGTAATGTAAATTCATAGTTTATTTGAGATTTCATCCATTGAATTAAACATTTTTTTTCCCTTTTTCTCTTTCAGAAGAATGGTTAAGGCCAGTGATGAGGAAAGACAAGCAGGTGCTAGTGCACTGGGGCTTTTTCCCAGACAGGTATTTATTTCAATTCTGTGTATACAGGGTTCAGTGTGGTGATGTTAGTATGTGCCTGCATGATGTAATACTGGAATCTGTATGTATTAGCATTTTCATATCTCTTATATGTATATAATTTTTTTTGTTGTGCTAGAGATTGAATTTAGGATTCTCACGTAAGTTAGGGAGCAGGTCTCTACCACTGACCTATATCTAGCCCATCTTTTTAAACTTAAAAGAAATTTTTTTGGCTAACATGAAATGATTATGAAATACAGCATAATATTTTAAAACATGTTTATAATATCAGTTCATCAAATCAGTGTAATTAATGTTTTCATCTTATCATTACTTGGTGTTTGGAGCTTTTGAGCTCCATGTTTTGGATAGGTAATTCTGATGATGTTTGCCTCAGAATAAAGATTTATGTCAAAGCAAGTTGGAAACACACACACACACACACACACACACACACACACACACACAGACAGCAAAAGACAGTGTTGTGAATAGAGGTGACTTTACTGACTGGTGTTAGTCATCGTTCTTACTTTGAGTTTGTGTGTACATATGTATGTTATAGTATGCGTATGTAGAGAGGTGTGCGTTCCAGGATCAAATTTGGTATTGAGACAGGTTTTCTTCTTGGAACCTTGAAATCGCCGAATTATCTTACGGGCCTGCAAGCTCCTAGATTGCGCTGCTTCCCCAGTGGGGAAGTATTAGGATGACAGGTGCTGCTGCCCAAGGCTTTTTAAGTGGATGCTAAGGATCCAGATTCAGGTCCTCATGCTTGTGCAACAAGCATTTTAACAACTGAACCATGTTCCAACCCTGTTTTTTGTTTGTTAAATTAGTTTTTTGGGACAATGTCTCATTATTTAGCTCAGGCTGACCTGGAACTTGGTATGTAGCCTCGTCTTGAATATAAGGTACTCCTGCCTTTGCCTCCTAAATTTTGGAGTTTAATCAGATTCCACTGCAGCTGGAGGAAGCAAGACTGTTGCACAAATGTGTGTTCTTACCAACAGTTGTGAAATACCTACTTTGCACTTCCTTGGGGGCTATTTGAATACATTAAGGGTCTGTCTGTGTCTCACCCTCCTTCCTCCTTCTATCATATTCTCTCACCCTTGCCCCGGCCTCCCTCTCTTTTCCTTTCCATTCTTCTTTTTCTGCTTTCTTTTCTTCATGTTATGTTGCCCAGTCTTAAACTCTTGGGCAGAAATGATGATCTGGGAAACATTACTTGGAATGATTACATTAAATTTTTTTTTAATTTTTTTTATTATTATTATTATTTATTCAACTGTGTGCATGTGCGTGTGTATGTCTGTGTGTGTGTGTCTGTGTATGTGTAGAACCACGGACGAATTTGCGAACCACCATGCATGCCTCCACCTCCTTCTGTCCCGGGATTCACAGGCTCCGCCCTACCAGGACCAGAAGCGCAGGCCGCCCCCGCTTCCGCCTGGCGTCTATACGTGGGATCTGGGATCCGAACTCAGGACCTTCCGCCTGCAAGGCGGAGGCTTAACCCCTGAGCCTCCTCTCCAGCCCTACATTAAATTTTTTTTAACTTTTAATATTTTTATATTATTTTGAATGTGTGTGTGTGCGTGCGTGCGTGCGTGCGTGCGTGCGTGAGTGTGTGTGTGTGTATGTGTGTGTGGAGGATCAAGGATTACTTTGGGAATCCTGGATTGTTTCTACCTCCTCTTTACTTCACTCTGGGATTACCGAAGCTCTGCTGACCATGGGTAGAAGTGCAGGTTTCAGTTTTTGCTTGGTGATTTTATGGGGGATCTGGGATCTGAACTCAGGACTTTCTGCTTGCAAGGCAGTGTCTTAACCCCAAAGTCATCTCTCCACCCTTTAAAAAAAAAGTTATTATTTATTTATTGCATGTATCTTATGTGTGCTCATGAAGGCCCAAGGGTGACTTCAGGAATCATCCTGGATTATAATAGCTATCTGAGAAAAGCATTTTTGTGAAAGTACATTATAGGTCATGTTAGCCCATTTGATGACCTTTTCCTTAAATATTTGTTATAATTGAAGCCTGGAATGTTCTCCACCATGGTTGTATGGGTAGGGCTGTACAGCAAACACCTTTATCTTAACCCCCTGGAGTAGCTTTAGAGAGTTTAATACAGTATAGAGTTAATGCTTACCGATTGAAAAATCTTTGAGCTAGGAGATACGGGGAAAATGAACTGTGGACCCTACAGCAGTTCAGAGCATTCCAGGCTTAGGAGCATCGTTGATGTAAGGTACATACATGACTAGTGGCACATGACTAGTGGCCTGCATTGAGCCGAGAGTGTGGAGAGGACTAGGAAAGGGGCCTCGAAGTGACAGGACCAGATTTTGAGACCTTGACTTTCCTTCTTAGTAGGTTGGAATCACTTGGAAGTTTGAGTAATTGAGTGTCACGGACTTAATCAAAAAGATCATTCTGGGGCAAGGAATACAACCTAGCTTTTAAGTGCTTGCCCAGCCTAATAGTCTGAGTTGGCAGTCCAGAAATCTCATGTAACCAGACAGTGACCTTTTCAAGTGTCTGAAGTGGCAATGCACCTGCAATAAATAGAAAATGGACGTTGAGATTTTTTTTGCAATGGAGAAGACGCAGTCTCAAGGTGAAAAAATGAGGGACACCCACTTACATGCACTCGCACGCATGTACTGTCACCCATCGCTGACAAACTATTCTGGTTTTATGTGTGGAAAAGTTACCTCTTGGGAGAACAGCGGAAGAGGTAGGAAACTAGTGATGAGAGTGGAGGGATGATAAAGGAAACTGGACAAGCTTTCTAGGGACAGCTGCTAGAATTTTCTGGTGGTTCAGCCATAGGATACATCTGTAGAGTCATGGCAAGAATGTTTCCTAAGGTGTCATCCTGTGTGCCTAGGACAGTGGACCTGTTTACACTGATGAGTTTGGGGCAATATTGGCGCCATTGTGATTTCATTAGCTGAGTTTCGAGTGTTTGTGTTCACAATTTAGAGATGAGGGCAGATAGAAGAATTTCAGGATTTTTAAAGATCGAGTGAGTTCAACCAGGAGGAGTTTTGTTTGAAACTCCTGTCCTCTATACAGTTTCATGATAAACATTAGAAACTGGTGTTGGATACTGAGAAACTGAAGCTGGCTGCAAGAAGAAACGAGTGGCAGGTGATAGGGAGGCACTTTGAGCAAAGGACAGTAGATGTTCAGATTTCTGTTCAACTTTGGTTTGGGTAATAGTTTTATCGGTAGAGTTTAAAGATAAAATTCATCTGGTAGTTTCGTCCTTTTTTAGGATGTGTGTATAGACATGCATGTATGTATTGTAAGTGTATCTGCAAGTTGTACATGGAGGTAGAAGACAGCCTTTGTGTGTACTTCCTTGCTTTTCCACCTCAATTGAGACCAGGTCACCTCACTGCTGCTAAAGTACTAGCTCATAAACTTCTAGAGGTTCTCTATCTCTGCTGCCCATTTCCCATAGGATTTTGGGGAATTGCACATGTCTCAGATTGTGTGGCTGAACCATTTCCCCAGCCTTAAGTTTTCTATTCATGTGTGCTAATAATATTTCTAAAGTATATTCTTAATGTTTGATTAGTTTGTTAATGAATAAACTTGGCTTTTTTTTTTATAGCTATGATACTTGGGTCCATAGTAATGATGTTGATGCTGAAATTGAAGATCCACCCATTCCAGAAAAGCCTTGGAAGGTAAATGTGTTTGTAAAAGAAGAAACTACTATACCATATTGGAGTATACCTTCTTAGCCATTCTCTACAGTAAATTTATTTTGTTCATTTTGTTCTAATAAATATTAGACTGTCCTGGAATTCATTTTTGTAGCCAGACTGGCTTTGGAACTTGGAATTTTCTTCCTAACTCAGTCTTCTGAGCATTGGAGTGAGTTACCATTTCCTTCTCTCTCTCTTTTTCTCTCTCTCAAGGAGTTGCAGGCTGATAATATTTCTTTGGATCATTATTTTTCTCCATTGGAAATGTCAGTTGCTTAAAACTACTACTAACAAGGGTTGGGAGATACAGTCTATGAGGCAGCCACTTGTTTTTATACGTGAAGATTTATCAGATTATGTCATGCATTGTCTTATTGCTGTTTTTGCTCTGATGTGGCAGAGTTGTTAAGGTAGAGAATGGACTGTTTGAAATCTTAGTAATTCATTCATTTACTCATTCATTCATTCATTTATTTTGTGTGTGTGTGCTTGTGCATCAGAGGGCACTGCATGTCCTTGTGGAGAATAAGGGTGACTTTGAAAATATCCTGGATTGCTCTTACCTCTTTTTTGCTTCGGTCTAGTATTTCCCAGGGTCTGCCCACCAGGACTGAAAGTGTAGGTCACCCTGTTTCCACCTGGCGTTTTTTTGATGGGACCTGGGATCAAAACTCAGGACCTTCTGCCCATGTTTGCAATTTTATACTGTATGCTATCTGACCCTTTAAGGAAAGTTTTCTTTGGCTCGTGAATAGCTCAGGGGCTAAACCTCTGCCTCACAAGCAGAAAAACCTTAGTTTGCATCTCAGATCCCATGTAAAATCGCCAGGTTGGACTCTGGGAAATCCCAGAGCAAAGCCAAGATGAGGTAGAGCTTTCCAGAATGAGAAGCGAAATCATGGTAGGGAATCCAGGAGCATAACAGTGCCCTCTGACACACACACACACACACACACACACACACACACACACACACAAATAATTGTTTTTATAAAAAAGTAAGGTTTCTTCACCTCTCTATACATACAAGTTACTTTAATGATTAAAAAGAACAAAAAGCCCTAAACTAAAATTTAAAAAGATGAGTTCAGGGCTGGAGAGGTGGCTCAGGGGTTAAGCCTCTGCCTTGCAGGGGGAAGGTCCTGAGTTCGGATCCCAGATCCCACGTATAGACGCCAGGCAGAAGCGGGGGCGGCCTGCGCTTCTGGTCCTGGTAGGGCGGAGCCTGTGAATCCCGGGGCAGAAGGAGGTGGAGGCGTCCATGGTGGTTCGCGAGTTCGTCCGTGGTTCTACACATACACATACACAAACACACACACAGACACACACACACACACACAGACACACACGTGCACGCACATACACACGCACATGTGCACAGTTGAATAAATAATAATAATAATAAAAAAAAAAGATGAGTTCAGTATTACTAAAAGTTATATTCAAACCAGTCTCCCATTGAAAATTTGAGAAAAGGTGATCCATTGTCAGATCTTTCAGCCTCCCAGATGGCTAAATAGTTCCTAACAACATAATAATGTTGTGAATAGTCAGAAAGAGTATGTTTTCATATGTCTGATCAGAATAGAGTAACTTGTTACTTTACATAAAAAAAAAAAAAACAAAAAACAAAAAACAACTCCAGGTCCAGAGAGATGGCTCAGGGGTTAAGACTCTTGTCACGCAAGCAGAAGAAGATCCTGAGTTTGGATCCCAGATTGCACGTAAAAACACTAGGTGAAAATACTGGTGACTTACACTTCCACGTCTGGTGGGCAGAGTTTGGGAAATTGCACAGTGAAACAAGAAGGTGATAGAATGCAATCCAGGATGATTCCTGAAATCACCCTTGGTCCTCCACAGGGATACATAGCGTCTTCTAATGCACACAACACACAAGACACACACAGACGATGGATAGATGGATGGACGGATGGATAGCAGACTCCAACCCAGCTTTTTTTTAGTGTATTTTTCGCGTGTGCATATCAAAGGGGACTGTGTATGCCTGTGTGACTTTGGTAATTACCCTGATTGCTCTATCTTCTTCTTCTTCTTCTTCTTTTTTTTTTTTGTTTGCTTTGCTCTTGTGTTCTCAGGCTCCACCTTCCATGAAAGGCTTCAGTATTTCTGCATTTTTATGTGGCATCTGGAATCTGAACTCAGGTCTTTCTGCTTGCGAGATGAGACTTAACCCCTGAGCCATCTCTCCAGCTCTCCAAGCCAGCACTTCCAATTTCTGAACAGATTCCTCAGAGTGTCATGTGTGCTTGTAGAGACTGAGTGATTTTTTTTTATGTGTAAATGTGTTCATCCACCATCATTTAGGATTCTTTTTATGGAGTGCTGGGTTTTTGAGTATTAGCTACCACATTGCTGTTAGGTTCCTTTATCTAAATCGAGATACATTTTTTGTCATACAAAAGCAGCAACCTATATTTGCTGTGTGCTACTTAAGTTTTTTTCTTTTATTAGCGATTTTTCCAATATGATTATTGGATTTGAGAATCTTAGCCATGAAAATTTTAGTATAGGTCAATTAATGATACTTAATGCTCTCATTCTTTCAGTAAAAGACATAAAAATCAGAAGCTGTTAAACTATTGCTCATGTTATTTATTATTAGTACATGTTTTTAACCCATTTATATGTTTGTGGCTTTGAAAATAATCAACTTCCCAGTTATTTAAAGTTTAAGTGATTCTATTATGTTGATATTTATTTTTTGATGTGGTTGTTAGGTCCATGTGAAATGGATTTTGGACACAGACATTTTCAATGAATGGATGAACGAAGAAGATTATGAAGTGGATGAGAACAGAAAGCCAGTGAGTTTTCGTCAGCGAGTTTCAACCAAGAATGAAGAGGTATTTTATTTAGCATCATTTCTTAACCACTAGCTATTTTTCCTTTCTTGTCTTAAATATGTTCTCAACTACCCAACATGCATTGACTAATATGTCCGTGTAAAAATTACTAAATGGGTATAACAACCATTCTCAGAAAGAGGAGCAAAATCTCAGTGAGTCGTTGTGATTTATAGCGACTTGTAGAACATGACAATTTGTAAAGCTGATTTTGTTTTCTGGATCTAAGTTCATTTTCTTTCTTTTTTTTTTTTTTACTATTACCTTTTATTTAGCCTCAAAGTGTAATAGTTTTTGTATTTTAAATATAGCACAATTTTATACAGTTATCTGTTTTGCTTTGTTTTTTATACCTTTTTGTTTTTCCTTTATGTATGTATATGTGCAGTGTACGTGTGTATGCATGTAGAGACTTGTCAAGCCCTCAGTAGGGCTTGATAGTAAATCATTCTCAGTAGTTCTTCCATCTCATCAAAGGGTCTCTCATCAAACCCAGAGCTTCTCAGTAGGGCCGGTCTGACTTGTCAGCTTAGTCTGGGTGTCAGGCTGTGCCTTCCACAGCTGTAATGTAGGCTGGCTACCACACTCACCCGGCATTTTATGTGGCATCTGGGGATCCAAACTCAGCTAATTTTGCTTATGCAGCAAACATTTTAACCACTGATCCTTCTTTCCAGTTCTTATTTAATGTCTTTTAATGATTTTACTAATGTATACAATAGTAAGATAATTATGTTATATATCTCCCTTAAAGGACAGTACTTTCTGGTAATGGAAGATGTGTTTAAAATTCTTTAATTCCGGCCAGCAAGATGATTTAGTGGGTCAAAGCACTTGGTGTATGTGGTGACTAGTATTAATTGTCAGCCTGACATATAGAAGCCCTCTGTGGACACCTGAGAGTACACTTAAGTTAAAACAGGCATTCGGGCTTACCTACGGAGGTTGTCTTAACGTGGGTTGATGCAGCCCATTGTGGATAGTGCCATTCCCAAGGCAGGTGGTTTAAAACTTTAAAATGGAGAGAGCCACCTGCATGGGCAACAGGCTTGCGAGCATTCATTCATTCCTTTCATGTCTTCACTTCGGCTGTGAGGTAACCATTTCTCTTGGCTCTTGCTGCTGGTCTGATGGGCTCTAACCTGAAATCGTGAACAGATTAAATTCTTTCTAAATCCTCTAAAGTTGCTTGGAACTGGTATTTTGTTGCAGTCCAAGCAATAAAACTGAAACCTGAGTTTGTCTGGTGCTGTCTTCATGCATGGAACGTACCTTTGGACATGGGTTGGTAGAGACTGAGGGCTTGACAAAGTTGCCTGATAACTCTTTCCACTTACTTTTTCCTAGCCAGTCAGAAGTCCAGAGAGGAGAGATAGAAAAGCCTCAGCAAATGCTCGAAAGAGGAAGCATTCTCCTTCGCCCCCTCCTCCTACTCCCACAGAATCACGGAAGAAAAGTGGAAAGAAAGGGTAAGAAGTTTGATAACATAGCATGATCAGAAATCAGTAAAGGAAAAGATGGCTTTTCAGGGTGTTACATTCATGTTGTACATTTTGCTCAGATGTAAGTCATACGTTAACTTGTTCGAAATCTTTGGTTTAATACTTTGCCTAATGAAATGTTACAGGCATTATATATTTATACCAACAAAACACCTTGAATTCTATAATTATAGATTGAAAAATGCGCCTGATACAAAGTTTAAGAAATCATATCCTGGGGGCTGGAGAGGTGGCTCAGGGGTTAAGCCTCTGCCTTGCAGGCCGAAGGTCCTGAGTTCAGCTCCTAGACCCCACGTATAGATGCCAGCAGAAGTGGGGGTGGCCTTCGTTTCTGGTCCTGGTAGGGCGGAGCCTGTGAATCCCGGGACAGAGTAAACAAGGAGGAGGTGGAGGCATCCTTGGTGCTTCCCGAATTCCTCCGTGGTTCTACACACACACACACACACACACACAATTGAATAAATAATAAATTTAAAAAAATAATAAATAATATAAAAAAATTTTAAAAAGAGAGAGAGACTTGGTTCCAAATTGTATTAAAACAACTTCTCTCAAAAAAAATTAAAAAAAAAAAAAAAGAAATCATATCCTAATTGATGGTATGATGGTACACACTTGTCGTCTGAGTCTTATGCTGGCAAAGGCAGGAGGAGGCTCATGGTTTAAGGTGAACAAGGTCTGTACAGCAAGTTCCATACCACTTTGGTCTACATAGCAAGACCCTGTCGTAAAAGACCAAAACAATAACAAAAAAGTGAGATCCTCTGTAATCATTGTCTCCTTTTCTGATCTGACCACCTGTCCATTTGATCAGATTGACTCACAGAGTGATTGATGTTCTAGCAAGCATAAGAGAATTAGGTTTTGTTGAGAGCAATATGTTTAGTTCTTGTGAAAGCGATGATTTTGATTTCTGTTAAAGGCATTGTGAAGATATCAAATGCAATATGAGGTACCTGTATGTGTGTACTTGTGACATTTACCCTTTGCCCCCAGGATAACTTTTGAGTGTTCAGGTCATGATAAGCGCATGACTTTAATGTAGTGTGTTTTTTCAGGTGTGGTGGTTTACATCTGTAAGCCAGAACCCAGGACTAGGTTTAAAGCCAGCTTGGACTGCATGTCAATTTTAGGTCAGCTTGTGCTTTATAATGAGACCTTGTTTCAGAAAAAAAAATTTTTTCCCCTTGATCTGGGAATAAATTTCAGGGTAGAACATGGGCTTACCATGCATCTCGGGCAGCCTCTACTTACTTACTTACCTATCTGTTTATTTCTATTTTGAGATAGGGTTACACTGTGCAGCCAGGCTGACTCAGTACTTGATATTCAGTTCAGACTGGCAGTAGTGATCCTCCTGCTTCAGCTTCAGAATCCTTCCAGATTCTCCAGTGTTGGAATTTCCATTACTGTCGTGTGGTTCTTAGCTGGGGTGTAATGTGGTCTTACTTCATTTTAACCTCTGTCAATATGCTGTCATCAGTGGACTTTGAGCATTTTTCATGTAATGTGAGACTCTGATTGACCAAACATGTTCCTGTGAGTCTTTACTTTCACTGTGCACATACGTTAGATTTCTAGCCTAATATTGTTATAAATTATTACATTTTCTAATTGTTTCATTATGGGGGTGAAATGGCTCAGTGGGTAAGGCACTTTTTTGAAGTCCTGGAAACCTGCGTTCAGTCCCTGAAAGCCAACGTGGTGGAAGCAGAAGACTGACTTCTGCCTGTGCATCACAGCATAAGCCTTTCTCCCTTTCTTTCCTCTCAAATGAATGAAATATTTTAAAATTGATTGCTTATACCTTTCTTTAGCTTTTGTTCTTTGTCTCAAAATAGTCCTGAATTGTACCTTTCACAAAAAATTTTTATTTGAGGATGAAGGTAGAGTTTATTACAGAAGAGAAAGGTTGGAACTCACGGACTGCAGACGTGGAGGGCCATGAGGGGCTCCCAGAAGTAGGCAGCTGGAAACGGACTCGTGGTGTTAGAGGGCCATGAGGGGCTAGATTGCCCACAAAAGATTTTTTTTTAAATTATTTTATTTATTGGGGCTGGAGAGGTGGCTCAGGGGTTAAGCCTCTACCTTGCAGGCAGAAGGTCCTGAGTTCGGATCCTAGACCCCACGTGTAGACGCCGGGCGGAAAGGGCGGCGGCCTGAGTTTCTGGTCCTGGTAGGACGGAGCTTGCGATTCCCGGGGCAGAGCAAACGAGGAGATGGAGGAGTCCATGGTGGTTCCAGAATTCGTCCGTGGTTCTACACATGCGCGCGCGCACACACGCACAATTGAATAAATAATAAAAAAAAATTTAAAAAAAAAAAGAAAAAAAATTATTTGTGCGTGTGCCTATGTGTTTGTGTATCAGAGGGCAATGTGTGTCTCTGTGGAGGACCAAGGGTGACTTCAGGAATCATCCTGGATTGCTTCTGCCTCCTCCTTGCTTCGCTCTGGGATTTCCCAGACTTCTGCCCACCAGATACAGAAGTGCAGGCTCAAACTGTTTCTGCCTGGCGTTTGCCTGTGGGACCCAGGATCCAACTCAGGACCTTCTGCTTGTGAGACACAGTCTTAACTCCTGAGCCATTTCTCCAGCTCTCACAAAAGATTTTTAAATATTTTATTTATTTGTGTGTGTGTGTGTGTGTGTGTGTGTATTCACATGCATACTATAGTCTGTGCCTGCAAATCAGAGGACAATTTATTGGAGTTAGTTTTCTTCTTAAAATTAAGGCCTTTGGAAATTGACTTCAGGTTATCTGGTTTGGTGGTAAACACCTTTACCTACTGAGCCATCTTGCCTGAGTTGATAAATTATTCTGACCTCTCCACGTTCAACTTACCCTTCACATTCAGTCTTTACTATTTCTTGTTTTGGTTTTTTTTAAGATTTATTTTGTGTGTGTGTTTATGTGTGTGCCTGCTCTCACTGTGTCCCTGTGGAAGATCACGGGTGACTTCAGGAATCATCCTGGATTGCATCTACCTCCTTTTTATTTCACTCTGGGATTTCCCAGGCTCTACCCACCAGGGCTAGAAGTGCAGGCTACTTCTGCTTCTGCCTGACATTTTTTATATGAACCGGGGATCTAAACTCGGGACCTTCTGCTTTTTTTTTTTTTTTTTTTTATAAATTTTTTTATTATTATTTATTCAATTGTGCGTGTGTGTGTATGTATGTGCGCGCGCATGTGTGTATGTGTGTGTGTAGAACCACGGACGAATTTGCGAACCACCATGGCCGCCTCCATCTCCTTCTGCCCTGGGATTCACAGGCTCCGCCCTACCAGGACCAGAAGCGCAGGCCGCCCCCGCTCCCGCCTGGCGTCTATACGTGGGATCTGGGATCCGAACTCAGGACCTTCCGCCTGCAAGGCGGAGGCTTATCCCCTGAGCCACCTCTCCAGCCCGGGACCTTCTGCTTTTGAAGCTGAGTCTTACCCTTGAGCCACTCTCTCCAATTCCAGTCTTACTATTTGTATTTTCTTGCTCCTTTTACTTTTTTGTATTTTTTTTCTGTACTGCAATACATTGCCTAGTTTTTGTTATTTCAAACACAACCTGCCATTTTGCTCAGATTGGATTGGAACTCCCTATGTAGTCTAGGGCAGCCTGGACTCAGTCTTCGTGCCTCAGCTTCACAAGGACTGTGCCATCAGGTAGTACTACTTCTGCCTCGGTCATTATCTCGTTATGTGATGTAGATAATGATTTTTGTCAGAGTCTGTAATTTTTCAAAGTAAGAGCATGATTCCCATTTTTGTTTCAATCCTGTTGCAAATAAGATTGAACCATAAGGGAAAGAGCTTTAGTGATTTTTTATAAAAAGCTTGAGTGCTGTGCTAAAGGATTCTACTTTGTAGTTCCTTTTATATGGATTATACAAATAGCCAAATACATACACATTGTGTTCGTGTCTGACAATTTCTCATGTGATCATTTATAATCTTTGAAAGATATTTTGTCATGTTTTTGTAGTTAATGTTCCTTTATTAAACTAAATTAATCTTTTAGGGTTGTGTCTGATGTTTAAATAGTAAGATATATATCTTTTGTGTTTTAGACAAGCTAGTCTTTATGGAAAGCGCAGAAATCAGAAAGAGGAAGATGAGCAAGAAGATCTTACCAAGGACATGGAAGACCCAACACCTGTTCCAAATATTGAGGAAGTAGTACTCCCAAAAAATGGTTTGTATTCTTTTTCACAAAAATGAGTCCTAGATAAGATTTGATCGTAGAATGATCGTTCTCTGGGTCCAGTTTTCTTAACTTTCAAATATAAATTGATTTCCAGTTCTTGGTTTTTAAATTGCCTCTTTGTTTGAATGGGGAGATCACTTAGCCATTAATAGATTGACAACCTGTGTGTGATCCAGAACCAACATGAAAAACCAGATACAGGGTTACACACTTGCATTCCCAGCATTCCTATGCTAACCTGGTAGGCAGAGCAGAGAATTGGCTAGAAGCTCACGAGCCAGCTAGTCTGCAGATGTGCAGTGTCAGAAGTGAGACCCTGTGCAGAGGGAAAAGTGAGAGTGGACTCCTGAAAGTTGTCCTCTGACCTTTGTATGTGTGCCTGCACACAGACCCTCCCCCAACAAGGAGATTTTTGCAAATTTAAAAGAGTTCTCTATTTTCATAATCATTTATTGTATTTTTACTGTTTGTTTATTGATTAAATACCCTGATAAAAATAGATTCCCTAAGTTTAGTACTATGCTGAATGTGGTATTGCTCACCTAGAAATCCTGACACTCAGATGTCTGAGACAGGAGGATCAAGAATTTGAGGGCACCCTGGACTGCACCCTGGTCTGTGTTCCATGTCAGCACCTGGGATACAGGGGAAGACCATTTCTCAGACAGATAAGATAGATCAGAATGCTTAGTAATTATTTCCTCTAACATGTGATTCTTTTTTTTCCCTAGTAAATCCAAAGAAAGATAGTGAAAATACACCTGTTAAAGGAGGAACTGTAGCAGATCTAGGTAAACACACCATATACAGTTGTATGTTTTATATCAATGAGTACACTCTTTTTCATATACTTTTTCTTTATTAAAAAGAGTTGCTGGGCTGGAGAGGTGGCTCAGAGGTTAAGCCTCTGCCTTGCAGGCAGAAGGTCCTGAGTTCGGATCCTAGACCCCATGTATAGACGCCTGTGCGGAAGCCGGGGTGGCCTGCGTTTCTGGTCCTGGTAGGGCAGAGTAAACGAGGAGGTGGAGGCATCCATGGTGGTTCCCGAATTCGCCCATGGTTCTACACACACACACACACACACACACACACACAGCGCACAATTGAATAAATAAATTAATTAATTAATTAAAAAAAAAGTTGCTGTGTTGACCATTATCAGATCTTCATTGGCCGCCTGTGCCACTGTCAGGATTTCGGGTCCTCCTGCGAGCTGTTATTCGCATTGTCAATGGTCTACTTTTCATAGTATTTTTCCACAAACTATGAAACTGGCATTATTTTACTAGTATTTGACCATGTCTGTTTGAATTTTAAAGAAATAATTGTAATTAAAGTACTTTTTCCAATCTTCCTGTAATACTACTTCATAGCATGTGTGCAGAAGGCTGGGAAGATGGCTTAGTAGTTAAAGTCTCTGCCTTGCAAACATAAGGATCCCCATATCCCAAGTAAGCAGGTGTTACAGCCTGGCTGTAATTCTAGGCCTGGAGGTAGAGTCTGGGAATCCACAGAACATGGCTATCCAGACTAACCCTTAATTGTGTGCTTTGAGTTTAATTAGAGACCCAGGCTCACAAAAATAAGGTGGGATTATGATCGAGGGTGATTCCTGAAATTATCCATGGACCTCCACAGCCATATAAACTCAAAGTGCACTTGTGGTTTTATACTTACACACATACACTCATATGTGGATGAGCCTAATATACATAAAAGAAAAAATGTATGTGCAAATTGTTTTTGCATCTTTAGACATTCACAATCTTTTTTTTCACAATTTATTTTCTTAATTGAAAGTTGTGTAGCCCTCAGACTCCAATCTTAAGTGCTGATATTACCACATGCCTGCTTCACAATTCCAGTCTTTAGAAGATCAGTGCTTCAGTCAAATCTTTTACATGTCATTAAACAATTAGCACTATGATATTAGTTTTAGAAGCAGTTAATCATAAACTACCCATTTGTTGAAAAATTGTAATATCCTGTGTTTTTAATTTGTATCACCTCCATACTTCCATGTAATGTAATTTACTGAATTATTCAATGTTATTTTGCTTCAGTAATGGTTCACTCATTTTCATGTCAGTATCCATTTTTTTTTATAATTTTTTTTTTATTTATTCAATTGTGCGTGTGTGCGTATGTATGTGTGCGCGTGTGTGTCGTGTGTGTGTAGAACCACGGACGAATTCGGGAACCACCATGGACGCCTCCACTTCCTCCGCTCTGGGATTCACAGGCTCTGCCCTACCAGGGCCAGAAATGTAGGTCGCCCCGGCTTCCCCCTGGCATCTATACATGGGATATGGGGATCTGGGATCTGAACTCAGGACCTTCCGCCTGCAAGGCGGAGGCTTAACCCCTGAGCCACCTCTCCAGCCCCAGTATCCATTTTTTAAGCAATAAAGATTCCAGAGAGTTCTAATTTCATTTACCTACTTTCAAAGTAAGTTCTATTTTGATTTTGCAGATGAACAGGATGAAGAAGCTGTCACAACAGGAGGAAAGGTAAGAATTCATTTAGACCAGAGATGAGAAAAGTTTCTCTTTTGTTCCTATGTACTAAGCTGAAACACCAACTTACAAATGTCCATACTGTCTATGAGTTTACCACATTGGATGGTGTTTTGATTCTGCCTCTGCCTCTTATGTGGCTGATCCTACAGGCATGTGCTACCATGCAAAGTTTATGTAGTAAGTGAAGAACAATTCCAGATCTCATTAGGCATGCTAAATAAGCACATCCTCAGCCTTTTCCTCTTAGAAAAAGTTCACTTTGTTGCCTATTGTAGTCTAATTCCTGGGCTTCCATCAGAGGAACTTGGACTATAGATACACTCTTTATTTCTTTATTTTAAAATAGGGTTCTCATATTTTAGCCTCAGTTTGCCTTGACCTCACAGCAGTCTTCTTGCCCCAACCTCTAGAATGCTGGGGTGTGTGTGTGTGTCAGAGTATACTGTGTGAAGGGCCAAGGGAATCACCCTGGATTGTGCTATCTCCTCTTTGTTTTGCTGTGGAATTTCCCAGGCTCTGGCTTCCAGGGTCAGACAAAGCAGAAGTTTAACAACTGAACCATCTCTAGTCTGAATGCCAAGGTTTTAACAGAATAAACCATTATGTCCTGCTGAATTTCCTTTCCTCCCTGAACATAATTACATTTTTTGGCTGTGCATTCCCCTTTACAAGTAATAATCAAGAACGGACTACTTTGTCTAGGTGTTAGCCATCAATTCAGATGAACAGGGACCATGCCTTGGATTTATTTTCTCGCAGCTAAGAAGACAGTGAATAATGGGCTTCACTTTCGCAGACTTCTTTTTTATAAATCTTGGGTTTTTTTCTCTCCTTAATCTCCATTCTCATCTCCCCTCCTTTCTTTTCACAGCCCCTCAACCCCTCTCTTCCCCTGTCAGACTCTCCTATTTTCAAGTCTTGTCACTGTGCTTAATCTTTGTCTTTGATGTAATATGCCTGGCATGATTCATGATCCAGCAAGTGTCATCAATCAGTGGTATACTGTTGAGGATACCATCTTCCTTTTCTTCTGTAAAAGTATTAGTTCTCATGAGTCTCTCAGAGTGGTTTGGAATTTCTTGAGATCTTTCTCTTTTCCTTGTCAGATGTTAATAGAATAATGTCCATAGAGTGAATTCCATGATAGAATTTCCATGCGGTTCTTGTCATATCCAGGAGATGGTATGTGATTTACCATCCTCCACTTCATGCTCTTGTAATCTATTGACCCTCCTTCTGTGATGATCCCTGAGCCTTGAGGATGTGAGTGGATGTGGTGTGTATGTCCTGATTAGGGCCAAACAAGCCACAGTCACTAATTTTCTGCATTTTGGCCAGCTGTGTTTTTCTGAAGTAAATACCATCTGTTGCAGAAGGAGGCATCAAGGTTGAGTCTGCATGCTCCTCCAGTGTATGAGTAGAATAACATGCTTAAAAGGCAGTTTGCTACAGCATTTTCATAGCTAAGCATTCAGAGCCTGCTCTTCCCCTGGGAGGTATGTCCTCCTCTTTCTTAGGTTCTTACACTAGTTTACAGTAATGTGGTCCTTTCTGACAAGCAGGCCTCACATCTGATCAGAAAGGTGTTGGTTGCCTCCTTCATATTCATGTCACTATTACACGAATGTTCACGTCTTTCCCTGGTGATTGTAACTGCACCTTGCAGATTTCACCGATTGATGAGACTTTTGATGGCATTTCTCCCCTAGTAACTTCCATAGTACCCTGGTACTTTATAAGCTATCCAGCAAGGGAGAAACTTCCAGACCAGTTCCAGCTAGTGTCTATGTCCTGTGAGCCATGTATTTCATCTACTGTAATAGAATCTTACTGTCAGTTTCTGGAAGGCAACCAAGAGCAATGATATAAAGCCTATACTATTAGATGGTCCTTTGAGACCTCTTTGACCAATAACTTATCAGGAAATATAATTTGCTTGTTTTTTTTTTTTTTTTTTAGTATTGTTTAATTATCTGTGGCTTCTAATTTGATTTTTCCCAAACTTTATAGTCACTTGGTTCCCATTTCGTGTGTTCTATTATGGAATCCATCAATCATGGTGATGTTGGTATTAGATTTAAGACAGCTTAATAGTCTTTTTAAGTAAATGGCTACTTTTCATCAAATTGTCATACCTAAGTGGAAATAAGTGTATCTAACCTCTATGCTTCTTGAGATAACTCCCTTCACTTGCTAAGGAAAGTTGTGACAAAAAGCTCCACAGTAACATCGCTGTTTTATGTTTAGAGATGAACATAGTCATGACAGAACTACCAGTTGGTTACATGTATTTCATGAAATTTAAATTCTGTTTTTAAAACTTTTTATATATATAATTTACTTTGTGTGTGTGGGGGGGCACTGTGTTTTTGTGGAGGCCCAAGGGTGTCTTCAGGAATCATCCTGATTGCTTCCACCTCTTTCTTGCTTCACTCTGGGATTTCCCAGGCTCCACTCACCAGGGCCAGAAGTACAGGCCACCTGGGGTTTTTTATGTGGAATCTGGGAGGTGAACTCAGGACCTTCTGCTTGTGAGACAGAGTCTTAACCCCTGAGTCATCTTTCTAGCCTTTGAAATTTAAATTTTTTTATCTGTATTCTTAGTATTTTTTTAAATCAATCTTCTTTAGTTAAAAATCTACTTATTCATAAACATTGTTTTAAAAATCATCCTATATTAGTGGAGACCAAAATGAAAAGTCAAAAATCCTGCCGCCTTTTGTTGTGTTTTATGCATGTGAAGGATTTTTTAATCCACATGAGTCATAATGTAGTATAACTTAATTGGTTATTTTTCGCGAATCTCTTATGTTCCATGTTCTCCATTTCATTTGATCTAGTGTCAGGTTTTTAATTTGTCTATCTCAGTACCTCTCTGAACTTGAGGTTATTTTTTCCCCTAGGAAGATGAAGATCCTAGCAAAGGTGATCAGGGTCGGTCACTTGACACTGGTGAAGACAATGTAACAGAGCAGACCAATCATATCATCATTCCTAGCTATGCATCATGGTTTGATTATAACTGGTGAGTGAGCCACTTAATCTGTAAACAAAGTGAATGATTTTCTTCAATTCAGGTTGTGTTCTGCCTTTTTCCCCACATCAGTAATTACTATTCCACTTAATGAAGAGAAATGGACAGTGATATTTATCTTTGTGTATGTGTGTTGTGGGATGTGTATGTGGGTGGACATGTAAGTGCATAGGTACATGTGAGTATAAGTGCATGTAGAGGACCACCGGTGATTTAAGGAATCATTTATAGCTCTTCTATCTTAGTGTTTTGAGCCCGAGCCTGAGTTTCTAAGCCTAGAGTGTGCCATAGGGCTAGTCAGGGTAGTCAACTTACACTGGGATTACTAGGCTCCTCCATTCAGGGCTGGAATTACAGACCAGATGCCATTCCCACCCAGCATTTTATGTAGGATCTGGGGAGCTCAACTCAGATCTTATTGCTTGAACTGGAAGCACTTTAACCTGTGGAGGCCCAAGGATGACTTCGGGAGTCATTTTGGATTGTTTCTATCTCCTTTTTTCTTCCCTCTGGGATTTCCCAAGTTCTACCTTCCAGAGCTGAAATGCAGGCCACTGCCATTTCCACCTGACATTTTTGCGTGGGATCAGGGTCCTGCTTGCAAGGTAGTCTTAGCCCCTGAGCCATTTCTCTTGTTTCCCTAGCCTGTGTTTTAATACTGCTTCTTGATGTGTAGCTCAGGCTGAACTTAATTTTTGAATCCCCTTGCTTCAACATCTTTTTGAAGTCTTGGAAACAATTTAGGAATCAAAATTGTTTTAATGTATAATTTTACAAGCTTTGAGTGATTTACATCAGGTATAATTGCTGAATGATTGATTTTTTTAAAAAAAATTATTATCAAATGTGTTATAATTTCAAAATGTTCAATTATATAACCTTAAAGACACTTCTCTCTCCCTAGTAACAGCTTTATTTTGGAAACATTTAACCTTAGTGGGTTTTTTTAAATACAAACTCTTGAGAGGTGAAAAAGTTCAAGAAAACAGACCTTGTTAACCACCTCTGTATTTAAACCAATCACTGTGGCATCTGTGAAGAATAGTTGTCAACAACTAGTGTTCTGAGTGCATTATTTATGAGGTGTCACTGTCAGGATGACTTTTAAGTACCATAATTTAGACCTCCAAACAAACGCTAACTTGAGGTATGTTGTGTTGTTAATATATTTGTCTTCACTGATCCTCCTGCTTTGGTGAATGTGGTTAGGTTGGTAATGAAGAGCTTAGTTATCCCTGTTTCATAAGTGGGATTTATATCCATTGCTGCAGACAGTTGCTTCCAGATTTCTGTCCGATTTTGCCTGCCTGATTGTTACCACTCTTTGTAGATCCTGGATGTGACTTAACTCTTACAACTTGTAACAGCCTGCCAACTCTTCAGATTTTTTTTTTTTGAAGTTTTTTTTTTTTTATTCAATTGTGCGTGTGCGTGCGTGGGTGTATGTATGTATGTGTGTGTGTAGAACCCCGGAGAATTCGGGAACCACCATGGACGCCGCCTCCTCATTTACTCTGCCCCGGGATTCACAGGCTCCGCCCTACCAGGACCAGAAACGCAGGACCGCCCCCGCTTCCGCCTGGCGTCTATACGTGGGATCTGGGATCCGAACTCAGGACCTTCCGCCTGCAAGGCGGAGGCTTAACCCCTGAGCCACCTCTCCAGCCCAGAAAGCTAAAACTTTTTTTATCAAATTAATTTTATCAAGTAGCATTCAGCTTTCAAGTTTAATAGTTTTTTTATATTTGGTAATGCTTAACTTAGATTTTAAGATTTCAGTCTTACCTTTTTTGTCTTTCAGTATTCATGTGATTGAACGGCGTGCTCTTCCTGAGTTTTTTAATGGAAAAAACAAATCCAAGACTCCAGAAATGTGAGTAGAGAGATTTGTTTATGTGTTCATATCATCCATTTTTACAGCACATTCTTTTTTATTGTTAGGTTTGTATATGTGGTAATGTTATTGTTTTCTCCAAATGTTACAAATAATATTGTTTATACCTTATTTTGACACTAGTTTCTTACTTAAAAGGAAATTTTTTTCTGAACGTTAAATTTGTCTATTTGCTCTTAAAGATTGAATTTAGTAAACAATGTTTGTTCCTGATATGTTCTGTACCCCCCATTTTGTGTTTACATATATCCTATGGTTTGTCTTCACGTGTGATAAATGGAAGGCAATAGAATCTTTATTTTCTGGTGATTACTAATTTAAAATATTATGCTTTTGCATTCGAAATAAAAATAACTTTATCGTAAGGAAGAGAAGTTTGCCAGGAAATACTTTTTGTTTCTTTTTGTGAACCATTATGGACACTTGTGGAAACTCTGCATAATGGGAACTAAATCCACACTTACCCTACTATAAATACTTTTATGTATTATCTTCATGGTACAGTCTTTTACCTATTATGCACATTTAACTACCCAAATACAATTGTTTCTTGTTTGAACTGATTTTATTAATTTTCCTTGTAGAACTCATGGTATAGCATGAACAATTTAGCACTAAATATTTTGTTTGTAGATTGATCATGATAATTTGAGATTCTAAGTTTTTATGTCACATCACAGATTATGTCAGTCTTCCCGTAGCCATGTTGTAAGGAGTCACCTAAATGTATTTTTACCTTAAGACCTGATGTTTTTTTCCACTTAACTGAGGCATGGCATGTTGTTTTTAGCCAGTCGGCCTATTGTCCATATTGAAAAACATTTAAAGCTTTCAATAATCTTTCTCTCTGTCTCTTTCTCTGTCTGTCTGTCTCTCTCTGTCTCTCTTTCTCTCTCTCTCTTTTCACTCTGGGATTTCCCAGGCTCCTCCCACTAGGGCTAGAAGTGCAGGCTTCCTGCCTTTCCCCTCTCCCCCCAAGGAACCCGGGATCCAAACTCAGGATCTTCTGCTTGCAAGCAAGCCTCTTAACTCCTGAGCCATCTCTCCAACCTCTGATCTTTCCTTTCAAAGTACACTTTTCTAGTTCAGCAAGTTACAGTTTGTACATTGTTTTTCTATCTACATATGCTTACACTTGTTTTGTAACCTTTTGAGTACTTTGTCTTTTCTGCTCTAATATAGATGCCCTCAGTTTCCCAGACTTTTTCTTTATGTGCAAAGACTCTGACGTGTAGTGTTGTTATTTCTCTCTCTCTCTGTCTTTTTTAAAATATGGTCTTTTCTTTCTTTTTTTTTTAAAAAATTGTCATACTGATCACCAAAGTAGTTTTATTTTTTTATTATTATTTATTATTTATTCAATTGTGCGTGTGTACGTGTATGTAGGTGTGTATATGTAGGTGTGTGTATGTATGTGTGTGTGTGTAGAACCACGAGCGAATTTGGGAACCACCATGGACGCCTCCACCTCCTCCTTGTTTACTCTGCCCCAGGATTCACAGGTTCTGCCCTACCAGGACCATAATCGCAGGCTGCCCCCGCTTCCACCTGGCGTCTATACGTGGGGTCTACGATCCGATTCTTTATTTCTGCTTGTTACCTAGATAGGTATCTCTTAAAGAAGATATATTGCTATCATAAAAATCAAGTCTTCAGGGCTGGAGAGGTGGCTCAGGGGTTAAGCCTCCGCCTTGGAGGCGGAAGATCCTGAGTTCGGATCCCAGATCCCACGTATAGACGCCAGGCGGAAGCGGGGGCGGCCTGCGCTTCTGGTCCTGGTAGGGCGGAGCCTGTGAATCCCGGGGCAGAAGGAGGTAGAGGCGTCCATGGTGGTTCGCGAATTCGTCCGTGGTTCTACACACACACACACACACAGACACACACACACAGACACACACACGTGCACGCACATACACACGCACATGCGCACAGTTGAATAAATAATAATAATAAAAAAAATCAAGTCGTCTTCTGACTCTAATTAGAGTATAGAAATAATAAGCTATGTTAAGAGCATAGGACCCAGAACACAGTGGCATTGAATTATTCTTCACTTACCAATCCTCAGGCCAGAACAACTCTTTAATTGCTGTGTGCTTCAAATGTCTCATGTGTATAGGAGATGATGACAGACCTTATGCTATAGGGAGAATTTTTGAGTATTACTTGAACAACTGCACAGATAGTGTTTAGAGTATTGCTTAGCATATAGTAAATGTTAATTAGAAAATAACAAAGGAGAATAGCCTTAGTACATAACCATATGTAACATATCCAGTGTGGTAGGCAACTGAAGATTTATCCATTCATCTCCAAGATCATTTTGCATTTTTATTTAGTTACTTCATTTGTTTACACACTTGATAAACAGTTATTTTGTATCTTAGTGGTTCTCAAGTCACATTATTTGTAAATAATCAGTATAATATCAGTTTGTTATACTTCTGTCTTAATACTGTATATGAATGTGAAGATTTTAGTTTCGAGATGTAGTCTAAAAAGTATGCCCGTTTACATTATCAATTTTTTCAGATACTTGGCATATCGAAATTTTATGATCGACACATATCGATTAAACCCTCAAGAATATTTGACCAGCACTGCCTGCCGGAGGAACTTGACTGGAGATGTGTGTGCAGTGATGAGGTAAATGTTAACTTACTCTTAAGAATACTCCATGATAGATATGGTCACTGATACAATGCTGCTTAATGTTAGACTAATTAGAGTATATATTTTCTTTAGCAAAATATCTGAACTTCATGTATTATTAGCGTTCAGGATTTTTAATAGTCTGTTTGGTTAATATTTCTGTTCATGGTTAATATTTCAGTTCATTACGCTTCTTTTCACAGTGTACTTTTGTTTTACAGTCCATAAGATGTTCAGAGGTATGGGGTATATTTAAGAAGAAGAAAAATGTAAATTTTTTTTCTGTGAATTTGGTTTAACTCTGAATTCTTTTCATCATGGAATTAAAATGCGTATTTATTTGTTCTCTGTATTCTGTGATGAAGATATTAGACTTTATAATCAGTTTTAGAGGCAATATGTTATTGTGGTCATGTTTTCTACCCCCAAGTTGAAGCCCCAGGGCACAGGGAAGGAAAAAACTGATACCTAAAAGTTATCTGAAGACTACTTGCTTATATGTCCTCTTTCAGAAGGAAGGAAAGAAGGGAGGGAGGGAAAGGCAGAGGAGGGGAGAGAAGTGAGAGAGTGGAAGGAACAAGGAGAAGGAAGGTGAGAAAGAAATTGTCCCTTAATATTATATCAAATTCGTTAGGTACTTGGGTGGTTTGTAACCTGCAGAGGAATCTATTTGCTTAATTTTCATTCATTTCTTAATTGCCTGATTGTGTTTTGCAGATGAAGTTGATTTTCTAGATTGTAATGTTCAGAGCTTTATTTTTTAGGGTCCATGCCTTCTTAGAACAGTGGGGGCTTGTTAACTACCAAGTTGACCCAGAGAGTCGACCCATGGCAATGGGACCACCTCCTACACCTCATTTCAATGTATTAGCTGATACTCCCTCTGGTCTTGTGCCCCTGCATCTTCGATCACCCCAGGTAAATTAGTGCCTGTGACTTCTCTTCATTGTCTGCATTATGATGCAGACAACTTCCTATTCAGAAGTAGCATTGTGATAATGAAAAAGTGTTCTTAGTGATATTGCTTAGCTGATACTTTTGTTTCTCTTTTTTCTAATGTAAACATTAGTGGTCATAACAATATATAGTGTTAAAGTAACGGTCTCACCAACTCTAAGCTGATGCCTTATCTTAATCATTTTAACCTTCTGTCTTCAGTGACATTAAGAAACATGTAGGTAATAGAAAAACTTTTTATTCATACTATGTACTAATAATAAGAATTAAAAGGAAAATAAAAATTTGACAACAGATTGGAAAATGGACATAGCATACACATAGCTGAAAAGATGTCTGTGCCAAACAAATTGTAAATAGTAAGTAGTGGCAACATAAACCCAAGATACATTTCTCCCCATTAGTAATAGAATGTCTTTCAAGATTTTATGTATGTACTTATGTACACGTGTGTGTGTGTGTGTGTGTGTGTGTGTGTGTGTGTGTGTGTACTGTGTATCCCTGTGGTGGTCCAGGAGTGACTTCATCCTGGATTGCTTCTATCTCCTCTTTGCTTCACTCTGGCATTTTCAAGGCTCTGCCCATCAGGGCTGGAAGTATGGCTGCCATCATCTTCTCCTGGAGTTTTTATATGGTATCTGGGATCTGAATTCAGGTCCTTCTACTTGTAAGGCTGAGTCTTAACTCCTGAACCATCTCTCTAGCCTTAAAATGTGTTAATAAAGTATTGAACTGTTGAGAGTTTAGTGATTAAGGAGCCTTGTCACAAACCCACTTTGATCTATAGAAGCCTGTATGGTGGAAGGAGTAAACTGATTGCCTGAAAGTTGTCCTCTGACCTTTATCCTTGTTCCATGTTCCCTCCCAGATAATGATAATGAATATTAAAAAAATTAAAAATATAAAGTCACATATAAAATTGTGACTTAGAAAGCACCAAAACATTTTTTACTGTTGAATTTTTGTTTTAAGTATCATGGAAGTATATTATTGCTTGTTTTACTGTATTTTCATTTTTTATCATGAATGATTTAAATGCAGAATTAAATAATTTATATTCTTTGAATTTAAACAGGTTAATACAGTTACTTGTTATTTATCTGATTTGCAGGTACCTGCTGCTCAGCAGATGTTAAATTTTCCTGAAAAGAACAAGGAAAAACCAATTGATTTGCAGAACTTTGGTCTCCGAACTGACATTTACTCCAAGAAAACATTAGCAAAGGTAAAGATTCTTTTTGAAATGTTTGAAAGGATACTGCCTCCACATGTCCTGTTTGTCCTTACAAGATAAGCCATTTCCTGTGACAAAATTTGTGTTGTATGGTAAGAACAGGCAAGCTTATTTTGAAATCTCATGGTACTTTAGCAGTTTTTCCTCTTTTCCCCAGTATGCTTAACATATAATGTATTTACCTATAAAACGCTTCAAGAAAGTGATTAAAATGTATGAAAAAAATCATGTATATTCTACAAAGAAAAATATACCTTTAGTCATCAAATGATTTTAATATAGTTGACAAGTTTGCTTCAGACACTCAATTATTACTTTTGAGAACTAAAAATAAAGAAGTGGGAATGTTTTCAATAGTGGGGTATATATATGCCTAACATTCAAAAGGCCTTACGTTTTATACCCAGCACTTAACTATTTATTATCTTACTCTCTTTTAAAAATTGTTCTTTATCAGACATCTGATCAGTTAAAGACTTTAGTGCTAATATCACAAGATCTCTTATAAAATGCCACTGTGAGTAGCAGACCCCTGTAATTCCAGCAGTCTAGACTCCTCAGAGCAAAAGGGCCAGCCACTCTAGTCCTGTCAGTGTGTCTAGGTTTACAGACCCAAGTTCAAAACTGAAAGGTGGAAAAGTGATTGAAGGTAATTTTGCGATACTGGCCGTGGGGTTCCATAACCACATGCACAGACTCACATGTACACAGTCATGTACATACCCCAGATACGTAGGAAAAACGAATAATAGAAATAACATGCAAATAGTCTGTTAAAATATTGAAAACAATAAATTTTTGATAGATGACAATCTTTATGTTGAAGCTTAGATTTCTTAAATGTTTTAGTCATCAAAGGTCTTACCTTGGTGGTTTGTAAAAAATAGTTCCATAAGCTACATCTGTATTCGTTTTTTATGAATGAAGACGTTCTCGCTTTTTCTTTAGAGCAAAGGTGCTAGTGCTGGAAGAGAGTGGACGGAACAGGAGACCCTTCTTCTTTTGGAGGTAAGCTGATGAGTCTCTGTCTGACTAGTGTTTTAAATACATCTATGGTATTCAGTTTGAAAAGCATCTAGTCCAAGGAAGGTGAGATAACTTGGTGGATAAAATTGTACTTGCTGTGCAATCCTGAAGACCTAAATTTCATTCCCAGATTTTACAAGTTAGGAGAGAACTGACTCCTGAATGTTATCCTCTGATTAGCAGATGTGCATCCTGGCATATTCGTGTGCATTCGAGCATGTATGTGCAAACACACTTCTGCGCATTTTAGTAAATTAAAAAAATTTTTCGTCCAAACACAGTGTTTTTCTTTTAAACTTTATTTATTTTGTGGGCATGTATTTGTATGCGCACATCAGAGGACACCGTGTGTCCCTGTGGAGGACTAAGGGTGACTTCGGAAATCATCCTGGATTGCTTCTACTTCCTTTTTGCTTCGCTGTGGGGTTTCCCAGATTCTGCCCACAAAGGCCAGAAGTGCAGGCTGCCAGCATTTCTGCCTGGCATTTTTATCCCGAGATCTGAAGTAAGAATTTTCTGCTTGCAAGGCAGTTGTAGCCCTTAAGCCATCTCTCCAGCCTCCTATATGTCCATTTATAGTTTTCGTTGTTATTTTCACTCACTTATTTCTGACTTGTTTTTTGTCTTTGTTTTCCTTTCTTTTTTTCTTAAAACTAAGACTCAAAAGTGTTTCCTTTTGTGGGATTATGTCAATTATTTTAATCTCCTTTGTCTGTTGAGTAACAGTGATGGGCAGAGGTCTGGTGTGCTTTTCTGACCTACTTTTTGTTTAATTCAGAACCATGACAAGTACCCATATTTTCTGTGGATTTTAATTCAAAACACTTGTGTGCTTGAGTACTTAGGAGTGAATATAGCTTGCTTTTGTATTGCTGTTTTGGAATCTTTGGGCCCTGGGTGGAAATTCAGGTGTACTACAACTGGAAACAGCAACAGATCTGCACACTGATGCTCTAAATTGTCCTGACTTCTATATTTACTCTTAGTGTATAGTAAATACACAGTAAAATAGGAAGGTCTGAGCTTCTGTTTATGCTGAATTTACCTAAGCAAATCACAATATACTTAAAACAATAGTAAATTTTCTCTCTTGCAGGTGGAATCTGTGTTGGGGTTACATTTTCTTTCAAACAGGCAATTGAATCAATAGGTCTTTTCTGCTGTGATGTAAAAAGAAACAAAAGCCTTCATTGCAGCAGTGTTTACCACTAACATCTTCCATTTTCCTAGTTTATTTAGAGCCATCTGTATTTTGAATCGAATGTACTGGTGTAAGCCTATAATCCCAGTGTTTAGGATAGGGTGTAGGAGGCTGCAAGTTCTAGGCCAGCCTGGCTTTCAGCAGGACTCTGTGTTAAAAAATTAAAAAGAGAAAGCAATAGAGTGAGGTGTGGCAACACACACTTGTAATCCCAGCACTGTGGAGGCTAAGGCAGGAAGATTGTGAGTTGGATACCAGCTCTGACTTCATAGCGATATTTTCTCTTAAAATCTAGTACAAAACCAGCAAAAGAAGCTGAGTAGAAGGCTCAGTGGGTAAAGTTCTTGTTGTGTAAGCTTAAGGACCTGAATTCAGATCCCCAGCACTCTCAGAAAAAGCCAGATATGGCAGCATGCACTTGTAGTGCCTGTGTTTACAAGGTAGAGACAGCATGTCCTAGGGGTTCAGCGCAAAGTCAGTCTGGGTAATTGGTAAGTTTCCATTTCATTTAGAGACCTTGTATAGTGTATATCCCTCCTACATGCATACAACCAAAAGGAAAACCTTAAGAACATGAAATCTTATGAAAAGTCTTGAAATGACTCATTAGCTAAAACAAATTTAGATTTCTTCCTAATAGATTTATAAATCTGGTAGATTCTTTCGGGTTTATTTCCAAAACGAGTGATGCCATTTCTTCAGGCATATGTAACCAGGTGGCATTCTAGATATTTGTGGGTAGTCTTCATACTGCCCACTTATGCCACTTATATTTTACATATAACTTTCTAAATTCTTTTTTTTTAAAGCAAATCACAGTTGTGTGAATGCTGAAGATTAATATATTTGGTTATGTTTGCTTCATTGTCTTATTAACAATATTGAAAACACCATTTCAAGTTCAAAAATCCATTGTATACATTAGATAATGGAATATAATTGAATAAAGACTTGTTTCCATAATGGAATGTACTGTCACTGCTTTGTGTTAAATTGAGAAAGTTTGAAATGAAAAATCCTCATTTAAAATTTCCATTGATCAGTAAACCAGTGAAATTTTGAACTTTGCGATATGTGAGTAGGTCTTTTATTTTCAAACTTGTGTTTAGGAAAGCTTTGCTTTTCTTCTCCCTTTTGAATGCTGGACTTTGAAGCTATGGCCCCTGTCGTACTAGGTGGATAATTCTCTTCTTTTTGTTGTTTACCTCTTTATCTAAAATAGGATGCGTTTTTACATTTGAGCATAAGGACTGACTGGCGGGTAGCTCAGTGATGGCATACCGTGTGGTTAGTACACAGAAATGTCACAAGTGAATATATATATTTGCTTCATTGGTGTATTACAGAAAAGTCAAATTCCTTTCAGAATAAGTTTACTATTATAAGTTTATGATTTTTGGACACTATTTTAGCAGTTTGACAGAAACTGCAAATTGTGATGGGTAGAAACATATTCCTGCAGTAGTGATACCATGGTGTTAGCAGTGACAAGAACACAAAACTTGCATGCAGAACAGCTCAGGACGTATCTAGAAGAGTTGCTGTGTGGATGTGTGTTTGAACTAACATCAAATAGGTAGCTTTCTAGGAGCTGTGTGGATGTGCTGGTTCTGTGATACAGAATTTTTAGTACAAGACAAACTATAAGGGTTCTATATCTTAGAATAGCATTGTGATGTGTGGATTTTCTTGCCATTGAAGCAGGCACAGTAGTGTGTGGCCTTGACCATATTCGATCTTAAATTTCAAAAGATACTGATAATGAAATCACCTAAGGAAGAAGTGGAAATTTGTTTTGTGTAAAACACTTCAGCTCTATCACATGTAGAAGAATGAATGTAGTATAAAGTGACAGTTTATGAGAATCTAAGGCTTAATCCTGAATTATGAGAGGAGAAACTAAGAGGGGTTTATTGTTTTATAAAATATTGACTTGTTTCTCTGTATGTCACCTTGTCCCTGAACTCTTTCCTGGCCAACATTTGATCATGTCTTTTTTTAAAAACATCGCTCTGATTTGGTGGTGTTACATAAGGTGTAATCAGTGGCCAGGCTGTTTCTCAGCCTTATGGTTTTCTGGATTGCTGTATCTGTTTGGATTTTATATCTTGAAAAAAAAACTTGCTAACCATTTCTTTCTGTTTAAAGAAAATAAATAAAAATAAAGTTCATGAAAAAAGGTTATAACAGAGCATAGATTCACCCTGTAGAAATCTTTCTGATTGAAGAATCTTTATTAGATAGATGCATTCTTGTTTTTTGTTTTTTTTTTTCTTAAATCTGAAATTTTCCCCCCTCTAAGTTTCGTTTAGAACTACCTGAGTCACTGACTGTGCAGAGGAAACCCAGAATAGCCCTTGTTTACGAAGGGATTTAGTAAGTCAGAGATACTCTGACTTGGTTTTGGAGGTATCGCTTCAGCATAAATGAAAGCTTGGGACAGCATTGTTAGAAATTGTTGAGGCATGCAGAGCATGGGGAGAACTATCATTGTCTAAATGGACAAAGCAAGTAAAACAGCTATACTACAGCTAGAGTTTCCTGTTGTATGCCAGATATTTTTGTGAATGGGAATAGTGGATTAGAGGTTAGTGATTCTTGTATGCTTTGTGGTATTTAACAGTATTCAACACTTGCGAACTTTACTTCTGTGTGCCAGTGGGGCAGCCTCAGTTATATTACCACAGATGTCTCCACACATCCCTGAAGGTCTCAGGGAGGCAGATCCTCCGGCCCTAAGGCTCAGTGTCACCTAAATGGAAAGAGCACTTACCTGGCCCGTGTGTACACGTGCTGTTTTCAGTCCCAAATACTGCTATCGAACACACACAATCAGTGATAGCCCTGGAGAACACAGTGACTACAGTAATCCTTTAAAGGCTCTTTTCCACTGAGTCCCATATATTTCTTAGTACTACATATTTCTGATTTCCTTCCTAATACTTTATTTTCTTTTGGATATTTATTTTACTGTGAAGGCTTTTATTATGTTTATCAGTTTCTATTAAAAAAAAACCTTGCATATAGTTCTTTGAGTATTTTTAAACTTTTTATTTGGTTGTTTATTTGCGAGGGGGAGAGAGAGAGAGACAGATGGACAGGCAGGTAGATAGACGGGGGCAGTAGCAGGTGAATGCATGCCATCGCATGTGGTGGAAGTCATTTCTCGTCTTCTGTAAGTTGATTGGGTTTTCCAGGTTTGAGAGCAGGTGTTTAACCCAGTGAGTCATCTACTGGACCTTTGTTAAGTATTTTTCATGAATCTGTACTTGAGCTCAGAAGGAATTGTTTATATTGTGATATCTAATTATTTAATTATATCTTCATTTATTTAGGTGGTTGAGTTTTTCCTATTTTTTCTACCATGATGGTTTTACATATACTTTATTACATTTATTCCTTTTTCATTTTAATGCTTTTTAAAATACTGTTTTCAATGTAAAATTGTTCATTGCTCTCTTCTATAAAAATACAGTTGCTGGCATTTTATCCTGTCATTTCACTCAAATATTAGTTTTAGTACACCCTTTCAAACAGTATGGATTGTATAAGAAAAGGACATTTTCATAATGTATGTCTTTTTAAAAATTTTCTTGCAGGATCGAGAACTTCATATAGGAAAAACAGTCAAAAAATCTTTTTTGGCACATATTCATGGATTTGTGTGTATATGTTGTCAGAGGGCACTGTGTGTGTGTGTAGGTCCAAGGGTGACTTTGGGAATCATTCTGGGTTGCTTTTACTTTGTTTTTGTTTCATACTAGGATTTCCCAGAGTTTTCCAGAGCCAGAAGTGCTGGTTTCCGCCATTTACCTGCCATTTTCACGTGGGATCGGGGCTCCAAACGGAGTTCCTTCTACTTGAGAGGCAGAATCTTGACCCCTGAGCCATCTCTCCAGCCCATTGCAATGTTTTAAAAAAACTCTTTGTAAAGTACAGTCTTAGTGCAGGGACAGTTTTTCATGCCTGTAATCCTAGCATTTGAGAGGCTGAGTCAGGAGGATTGGAATTTGTACCTGAGACCAAGAGCTTGTCATGTCACTTGCCAGGGGTGGGAGGGACAATGTCACAGACTTCTAACTTTAGAGTGCTTTGTTGTTGCTTTATAATAAAGTCCTGTTTATTTACTTAGGCCCTGGAGATGTACAAGGACGATTGGAACAAAGTCTCGGAACATGTTGGCAGTCGTACTCAGGATGAATGTATCCTACACTTTTTGAGACTTCCCATTGAAGACCCCTACCTTGAAAATTCAGATGCTTCCCTTGGGCCACTGGCTTACCAACCCGTCCCTTTCAGCCAGTCTGGAAACCCAGTCATGAGTACTGTTGCTTTTTTGGCGTCTGTGGTGGACCCTCGTGTGGCATCTGCTGCAGCGAAAGCAGCTTTAGGTATGTACTCCTTGAAGCCATCTCTCCAGCACAAAAACAGTTTCAGAGATCTAAACGTTAATCAGCAGTTGATGTTCTCTTGAGTATTTCTTCTTAAATATTAAGCTATGTTAAATAGAAATTAGTTTACATAACATGTTAAAGTGAGGCATTTAAAATATAGTAGCGTGTGGGCTGGAGAGATGGCTCAGGGGGTTAAGACTCTGCCTCACAAGCAGAAAGTCCTGAGTTCAGATCCCTGGTCTTACATAACAACACCAGGTGAAAACTGAGGCCAGGCAGAAACCAAAGTGGCCTGCAGTTCTGGCGGAGCCTGGGAAATCCCAGAGTGAAGCAAGAAGGTAGAAGCAATCCAGGATGATTCCCGAAGTCATCCTTGGCCCCTCACAGGGACACACAGTGCCCTCTGATATGTGCAAACATATAAAATAAAAAAAATATATATGTATATAGTAGCTTGTAAATTAAAGGAGTATTTGTTTAGATTTAGAATATCCCCTTGAATCCAGCTTGTGCTATATAAGTAGATCCTATCTTAAAAAGAAATTAAAAAATTTAGCACAACAGAAACTAAGAAAGGTATTTAATATTCTTGAGTGATAATTTTGACTAGAGATTTCTTAGATTATGTGCTTCTTGGCTATATGGTTGTTTAAGCCTTAGTTTTTTCCAGTTACCAATCTACCTAGCAGGAAAAAAAAAGTCAGGCTGAAATTTTAATTATTGCTGACTGAAATTTAAAAGTTTTTAAATTTTTAATGTATTTATTGGGAAGGGAGGGAGTGAAAGAAAGAGGTTTGCGCATACATGCCAGGGCATGTGGGTTAGACATCAGAAGACAACTGTGAATGTTGGTTTTCACTTTCCATTGTGTGCTTTCAGAGATCAAACTTAGGTCACCAGGTTGCAGGCAGGTACTTCACCTGTTGAGCCATCTTACCATCCCATGGGTTTTCTTTTTTTTTTAATGTATTACAGGTGACTGTGACATGTAGGATAAAAACTTAGTCTTAGAATTTAATTGTTTGATTTTGCCTTCTGCATTTTGTTGGTGCAGGGAATGGGCCTGAAAGATCTCACTACACCCAAAAGTATTACATTTGTTTCAGATATCCTAGTGGTCATATATTTGAACAAAATGAAATGATTGTATTTTTGTTGTGGAACCAGAGGAGTTTTCTCGTGTTCGGGAGGAGGTACCCCTGGAATTGGTTGAAGCTCATGTCAAAAAAGTACAGGAAGCAGCACGGGCCTCTGGGAAGGTGGATCCGACCTACGGCTTGGAGAGCAGCTGTATTGCAGGCACAGGGCCGGACGAGCCGGAGAAGCTCGGTGAGTCACTGCTGCTCCACAGACGAGCCTTATACGTGTGTCTGTTCCCTGTCAGCATACAAAGAAGTGGGGCTTGCTTCCTTGCAAGTGAACACAGTAAGCAGCATAAACTTGTCTCATAAGAATAGTATATGATTTTGTTTGCTCTGTAATACTGTTCGCTTTCTTTTTATAGCAGCTAGAATTAAAAAAAAAACAGTATCACACTTACAAATACTAAAGGAACTATGTGTTTTTGATTGTATGTTACTGAATTGGTTTAAGTCTACTGTTTCCCCTTAGGAAAAATTCCTCTTCACAAAATTTCCCAATTTACCCAATTAAGAGTTTATAATGCCATAATTTGTAATACAGTCACAGTCTATTAATTATCACCACTTCCTGATTCCAGAACATCATCTTTATCATAAAATGAGTTCTTCAACTCCTGTTTTTGTCTTTTGTCCTTTGAGAAAGGGTTTCAAAATGTAGCCCATACCAATTTGGAATTCTTGATGCAGGCATGTTCCTCAGTGCTGGTCTTCAGACTGGGCTTTCTGTTAAGCCTAATAACTGCTAATCTTTCTCTGAATTTGTGTATGTGCAACAGTTCACATGAGGGAACTCTTTCAGTATATGGACTTTGTGTTTTACTTCTTTGGCTTACTGTAATGTTTCCAAGGTTCATGTGTGTTGTAGCATAAATAAATATTTCTGGACTAGAGAGATGTCTCAAGGGTTAAAACTCTGTATCTCAAGCAGAAGATCTTGAGTTAGGATCCCATGTCCCACATAAAAATACCAGACAAAAACGTCAGCTGTCTGCACATTCAACCCTGGTGGGTGGAATCTGGGAAATCCCACAGGAAGCAAAAAGGAGATAGAAGCAATCCAGGATGATTCCTGAAGTCACCCTTGGTCCTCCTCAGTGATACATAGTACCCTCTGATACATACACATACACACACACATAAAAATAACTTAAAAAATATATGTTTATTTTAATCTCTATTGTAAGGGCGGAGGACGTGTGGAAGTCACAGGTCAACTTTGACATCTGCTTTTCTCCTTTACCATTTGGGTTCTGGAGATTGAACTCAGGTTGCTGGTTGCTCACAAGTGTCTATACCTGCTGACGCATCTCACTGGCCCCGATGATTCATGTAGTCATCTGTGTCCTGCAGCATTCCTGTAATTATTTCCCATGGTTGTTTGGGTTGGAGTTTGGTGTAGACACATCATATAAACAAAAACAATTTTATTTTTCCTTCCTTGTTTGTGTGCACAAATACACACTGGTATTTTGCTCCTAACATTACCTCTACACTGAATTATCAAGCTTCCAGCAGTCTTTAGGGGGCTCATTCAAACTGTGCCCAAATACCACCTTATGAGAAGGAGTTTCTTCATTCCATGTTGTTAACACACAAGAAGACATTATTTAAATGAGTTTGAGATCATCTTATACTACATAACAAGACCTTATCTCAATTTTTTTTTCTTAATTTAAGTAATTCTCAGATGTGGTTTGAAACCCAGCATTTCTAAGTAGCCATATTTGTCTCGCATTACATAAAGAGTTTCTTATTTGGTCGCTTGTTTATCTTTTCACGATTTGCCATGGAGGAAGAAGTGCTTTTATTATAAAAGAAACAGGCATTTGAGAGTTAAATAGGTGTAGGTGTATTTGAGCTAAATTTTGAATCTATGTCTCTCTTGACTCTAAACTTCAATGTCATACTTACCTGGCAGGGGAGATACCATGATCACGAAGGTGGTTTTCCCAGGGCGAGGCTTATCCATTGCACTCCGGATGTGCTGACCCCTGCGATTTCCCCAAATGTGGGAAACTCGACTGCATAATTTGTGGTAGTGGGGGACTGCGTTCGCGCTCTCCCCTGAAAAAAAAAAAAAAATAAAATAAACTTCAATGTCTTTTCACTGTGGCAGGTCAAAAATAAAATAGGTATTTCGGTTCATTCATTCAACCAAGATCCATCCCAAAAGACTGAAAGATCAAAAATGCCGTACTATCTTTGTATACTAAGGAAGTGCAATAAAAGAGAACCAGTCTCTTCTGAGAATAGGTTCTGCTTACGGAAACTGGCACATACATAGGCATATGGCTGTGGTTGGTTCATTTATGTGCTGTTGAAATGCTGACAGAACCACAGAAATAAAGCAGTGTGTTCCAGTATATGAGCCCATGGCAAAGAAGCATCTTAGATTAAGGTCTGATATAAACTAGGTTTTTGTGAGGCATACAGTGGTATAGATGCTGGTCAGATGACCACCTTTTGATTCTGCCCTTTCACCTTTACCTTTACTTGGTGACCCCCATAGGCCTTATGGCACACATGAGAGGAATTGTCAGGATTATGTAAGTTGATATGAAAAGACTCAGCCCCAAAGTGGCTGGGTCCTTTCTTAGGCGGGTGACCCTAGACTGTATAAAGATGGAGATGGTAAGCAAGCCAGCATGGCAATTATTAGTTGCTTTCTGCTCATGGAGTATAACGAGTTCTCTCAAACCTTGCTGCTGTGACTTCCTCTGTCATGATGAACCAGGACCTGAACTTGTGAAATGTAACATACCACTCCCTAGGTTAGGTAGGATTAAGTATTTGTTGCAACAACATGTAGTGAAGCTCCCCCCCACACACACACACATACCCCAAAACAAAACAAGAAGTTTTATTATTGATTGGGTGATATGTAGCTCAGTAGTAGAATGCTTATGTAGCATATGTAATAATTTGATCTCCAGACCCACAAAAAAAAAAGGGTAGTGGGGCTGGAGAGGTGGCTCAGGGGTTAAGGTTCTGCCTTGGAGGCAGAAGGTCCTGAGTTCAGATCCTAGACCCCATGTATAGATGCCAGGCAGAAGCCCGGGGCAGCCTGCGTTTTTCTGGTCCTGGTAGGGCGGAGCCTGTGAATCCCAGGGCAGAGTAAACAAGGGGAAGGTGGAGGCATCCATGTTGTTTCCCGAATTCGTTCGTGGTTCTACACACACACACACACACACACACACACACACACACACACACACATATGCACACACGCATACACGCACAGATGAGTAAATAATAAATAAAAATAAACACATTTTATTTTAGCTCCTTACCTTCTGTTTGTATTTTCTGATCTTAGCTACTGGTTTAATCTCTTATGCTGATTAGATTATTGTCTGCATCTTTGTTGTTTAGAGAAGCATGTAAGATTAACTAAATGTTTCCTTACCATTGACTAAATTAGGAGAAAATTGAATCACAATATTATAGTCGGGGAGATTTATTTTTTTAATTTTTGTGTTAGTGTATGTGTGTGTTTGCACAAGAAGGCACTTAGTGTGTGTGTACCTTTGGAGGCCCAAGGGCGACATTGGGAATCATCCTGGCTTGCTCTGGGTTTTCCCAGGCTCCACCTTCTGGGCTAGAATCACGTGCCTCCACCATGTCCACCTGGTAGTCTCATGGGGACCTGGGAATCTGAGAGCTCAGGTCCCTGTGCTTGGGAAGCAAAGGCTTTAACTTTAACCTCTGATCCATTGCTTCAGTTCCACAGCCATGTCTGAAAGAGGCCAGCTAACAAATCACTCTTAAGAACATCTTCGCATTTACAGTATTAAGAACATCATGCCCACAAGTGACTCTGAGAATTTTGCCTTATATTGCTCATAGTTTATAAATATTTTGTGATCTGATCGCAGCTGTTCTCACCAGCAGGATTTCTCTAACATTACTTTTAAAATCAGGCCTTTTGAGACACTGTGAAAATTACATTAGACCATTGAATCTACGATATTTAATCATGAGATGTGTGCTCTGACTTCTCTTTGCTAGTGTTGTATTAAAAGGCCATCTTAAGTCTATTTCAAAGGATACTGAAGTTCAGAGTGAAGACTTCAGAACAGCTCATTATTGGACTTGTGTGCATGTCTGTGTGTATGTATATGTCTGTGTGTATCAGAAGGCCAAAGGGTGACTTCAGAAATCACCCTGGATTGTTTCTGCCTCCTATTTGCTTTGCTATGGGGTTTCCCAGGCTCTACCTTCCAGGACCAGAAGTACAGGCCACAGCCATTTCCACCTGGCATTTTTACTTTTTTCGTGGAATCTGAGATCTGAACTCAGGATCTTCTGCTTCCAAGGCAGAGACTTAATGCCTGAGCTATCTCTGCAGCCCTTAATTTGGCATTTTTAACCATAAGTACTAAGATTTAAAAGGCTTTATGATGACTCATATTTTCCAGAAAAGGAAAAAAATTGGTTAATTGCTTTTTATTATGCAATGTACAATTATCTGCCTTTTGGGACTAATTCATCAAATTAGGCATTTTGTTGACTGATGTATATACCTCTTTCTATAAGCTATTCATGTCTTAGAAGACACGTTGAAAACTGAACAATTGGGATTGTCTTTTGTGTTCAGTGACACATACTTTAAAAGCACATTTCAGTTTTGAAGTATTTGTAGATAAAATAAGAGCTCAGAATTAATTATTTAAGGACCATTATACGTAAGTACAAAATTAATGCATGGTAGATGTAATTTAGACTGTGTAAGGGTTCACAAAGAAAGACGGAACATTGAGAAAGAGGTTTAGAATATCACTAAGCAGATGGGCACAAATACTCTTCTGTCTTCCGAACAAAGGCATAGGGAGATGGGTTAGAGGGTGGGGACTAAACCAGGTTGGCCACAACGAGACATGAATAGAGTCATCCACAAAGATGGGTCAAGAGGAAATGACGATCTTAGGCTGCATGTTGCTGGCTCTGTGGAACGCTTACACTTTAAGGAATGATACAAACAGCTTCCTAGTATTTTTTTTTTTTTTTCCAGTCTCCTAGTATTGAGGTCTTTGTCTCTTCCTTCCTGACAAGACAGGCATATTGTAGTATCAGTTCTCAAACCTTTTAATCTCAGTTCTTTGTACTGCTAAAGATACCACCATTCTGAAGATGCTTATGTGTATGGTCTAAGCCTCTATATATTTATTATTTTAGAAATCAAAACTTCTAGGCTGAGCATGTGAAAGGCTCCAAATTTAATGCAGAACACCATGAAAGAGAGAGGTGGAGAGAAAAGAGCTTGAACAAAACTTGTAAGCACATTCCATTAACTGTCAAGTTGATAACTTCCTGGTGTATCTTAAAAGTACAGTTCCACATTTCTGAGATATGAATGTTTTCACACAAATACCATTTTAGTCTTACTTCCTAGACCACGCTCTTTGAATCACTGGATAAATAAGAACTGATCTTGAAGAATATTGTTCCAGGAGAGATTTAGGAATGGAGCTGTAACTAGAGGCACATGTAACAGTTTTAGTTAAGGAAGATTTTGTAGAGGTGATCTTTTAGACAGGCATGAAACAGAAAAATGAAAGCAGAACAAATTTGAATGGCACATTCTGGAATAAATATCAGTCAGTAGATCTGAGCAAACTGAGCTTTAAAGATGAACAAGAGATTAGTTTTGATGGACTTTTCCTTGTAGAACTAGGAAAGTCATCAGAGAAGAGAAACAGCATAATTGAGTTTGTTTTACAAACTAACTGCAGTTTGCAAATGAGGTGGAAAAAATGGAGAGCGCCTATTAGAAAATCATAGGAGTAATTAAGTAATCAGGATGACTGTTGAAGGTATTTACAAGCATTTGCTTCTCTTGTCCAATTTAACTTTCATAGTTCCTTGTAGACTTGTGTGCAGACGTTTGCTAATTATATTATTAGTAAATGGTCTTTAGCAACTGTCTCCCCATCCCCAAGTTTTATGCTTTTTCATTTAATCTAGGTTTTTAAAAACTTCTAATTATTTTCTTTAGCTCTGTGTACTCGAGTCATTCTACCAATAGAGGGGAAGGATTCTCTGTTTTCTGGTGGTGGGAGAATATAAGCTGACTTTATATAGCATCATGAGAAATGTACAGCACATGATTATACTATTTTTAGATATCTCCAAATAGTCTTAAAGCACTGTCTATAGATTTTCTGCTTTTACAGGCATTATTTCTAACTATACTATATAATTTATTATAATTAGTAACAATATATAATAGAAATATATGTCAATATTAGGTGGTTTTAGTTTGGAATCCCAACCAGTTGCAAGATGGTTGTCAGATTTACTTTACCTCACTATGGATTAAGTATGTAATCCTTCTGAAATGTGGAAGTCAAATTGTGGATAGCTTTTTCAAAAGCAGGTAGCTTTCCTCAAAAAAATGTATTTCTCCCGCATAATGTGTTTTTGTTCAGTAATTAAGTTTACGCAGCTGAGGTGGTCTAATGGATATTTATTAAGAGTAAGCTATGGAATTTGTGTAATGCCATGTAGGGCTGGAAAGATGGCTCAGGGGTTAAGAATGTCTTGCAAGCAGAAGGTCCTGTATTCAGATCCCTAGGTCCCATGTGAAAACACCCGGAGGAAATGGTGGCACCTTACACTTCTGGTCCTTGTAGGCAGAGCCTGAGAAATCCCAGAGGGAAGCAAGAAGGATGTCGAAGGGTGTGTGTGTGTGTGTGTGTGTGTGTGTGTGTGTGTGTGTGTGTGTGTGTGTGTGTGTGTGTGTGTGTGTGTGTGTGTGTGTAACCACGGAGGAATTCGGGAACCACCCCTTGTTTACTCTGCCCCGGGATTCACAGGCTCTGCCCTACCAGGATCAGAAACGCAGGCCGTCCCCGCTTCCGCCCGACCTCTATACATGGGGTCTAGGATCAGAACTTGGGACCTTCTGCCTGCAAGGCAGAGGCTTAACCCCTGAGCCACCTCTCCAGCCCAAAGTCAAGCTATTTAAGGGGAGAAAGTTATTTGTTTTAGTGGTAGAAAAGGCATGCCTGGATGACAGAAGCTGGGGGCAAATTAGGTTACCACAGCCGACACGGAAGCTGAGAGAGCTAACTGAAAACACAGATTATCGCTTAGCAGAAATCAGTAGGCTCCCACCCAACCTCAGGGCCCACACTTGGGAGCAGCCTTCTTCCAGCAAGATTTCACATTCTAAAGGTGCCTTAACCTTTCCAAACATCAACTAAGAATTCAAGCACTTGAGCCTGTGTTGACACTCAAACCATGACATAAGCACGCTACTAGCCATATCTGCCTTTCTACTTGAATTGTTAGGATTCTAACTTAGGTTAGTAGTATTGGGTGGCAGGTGGCAATCACTTCATCCGTTGAGCTATCTTGCAGACCAAAAATTACATTTTTTAAAAATGACTTAATTTTATTATTCATTTATTTATTCATTCATTCATTTATTTATTGGTGTGTGTGTGTGTGTGTCCGTCCGTCCGTCTGTCTCTCTCTCTGTCTGTCTATCTCAGAGGGCACTGTGTGTCCCTGTGGAGGACCAAGGGTGATTTCGGGAATGATTCTGGCTTGCTTTTACCTCCTTTCGGTTTTCTCTGGGATTTTCCACTAGGACTGGAAGTGCAGGCTGCTATTTCAGCCTGGCATTTTTACATGGCACCTGGGATTCAAACTCTGCACCTTCTGATTGGGAGGCAGTCTTTATCCACGAGTCATCTCTCTAGCCCACTTTTTTTTTTTTTCTGAACTGAGCATCAGACCAAAAATTCTCTTTTCCTCTCTTATCTCTTTTACTTGCCTTCCTGCTTCTAGTGGTAGGAATCCCATAAGTTAAAGATCATTCTGAATATTTTTACATGACTTTTATCACAGATATGTTATGTATAATTTTGCCTGGTTTATTTATTATTAATATTTACTGCGTATGTGCGTGTGCGTGTCCGTCTGTGTGTGTCTTAGTTTAGTCTCTTTCTAGATAAGATGTTACATTTTTTTGCTCATTTCTTCTTTACTGGATTCTTAATAAGAGACATTCCTGATTTTTGTAGAGTAAACTTTATCCTTTGTGCTGGTGTTTTATTTTTCTACTTTATTCAACTAACCTTTTTGGTGTCTTTGAGATAATTGCTGTTCAGTGCTTTGTATTTTTTTTTCTTCAAGTGTTTGCTTTGCTCACACGGCAAAGCATTGACATCTTATGTTCTCAGGGTGCCTTATTTGTTTGCTTACTATTTTATCCCTTTTTAAAAAGGGATAAAACTTCTAATTTACATAGAAGTTTCTTTTTATAATTACATATGAAATTTATCCTAGTATCTTACATTATTTCTTAACCTGAAAGTAGAGTATTATCTGACCTTACTTTATTTACAAATCATGTCTACAATGGAATCATTGAATGAAGTGGAAGGCTATTTCTTCTTTTTCATTCTTTGTAAAAGTTTTATAAGATTATAATCACCTTTTAGCAGAATTCCCAAGTAATTGTTTACACTTGTGATGGTTTTGTTTGGTCTAAATTTTAAATTATTTCAGTTTTTCTAGTTGTTAAGACCGTTCCAGACTTCTTTTTTGAAACAGATGTTAAAATAAAATTTGTGTTACAGTGAAAATAAGTCATTAGGTAATCTCAGTGTTGTTCAAGCATCATTAAATACACTTCACCAAACCAGAGGATCACAGCGTCTCTGACTGATGAAAGCAACTCTAGTCTCCTCTGTCATTTACCTCCATCATTTCCCAATGGCTTTCATTTGCCATTGAACTTAATTTTTAGTTTCATTTGGAATAAAATTTTCAGAATGCACCCAGAGTTGCAGCCTTTTGTCTATTCTAACTTAATTTTCTTTTCTTTAATTCCTCTTTTTTTGGGGGGGTTAATGACAGATTTTTCTTTTTGTTGGTAGCTAAAAAATACAAACTTTTGAGTATATGGGTTATATTGTGTATGTAGATAATGTTTTAGACAAGGGAATGAGAAAGAATATGTATGTGTGTATATGTGTGATGGAAGAGACGATTTGGAAAAGTTGTTTCTCCTACCCTGTAGGTCTGGATCAAACTCAGTTTCTCTTATTTGTGTCCTGGAGTCATTTCACACTGAGCCATCTTACCACCGCTGTATATATTTTTGTAACTTTTTTCTTTTGTGTGCATGTGTGGTGTGTATTAGTAAGAAAGAGTGTACAAGAGGGCACTTGCGTGTGTGTGCCTGTGGAGGCCCAAGGTTAACGCTGGGCATCATCCTGGATTGTTCTTCCACCTTATTACTTTGCTCTGGGGCCTCTCATGCTCTGCCTTCTAGGGCAAGAATTGTAAGCCACTGTCATTTCTGCCTGGCATTTTTGTGTGGGATCTGGAATCTGAACTCAGATCCTTGTGCATGAGAGTCAAGGGTTTAAACCACTGAGCAGTTTGTCAAGCGCAGGCAAACTTTGAGAAATCAGTTCTTTTCTTCCACCCTTTGAGCTCCAGAGATGAAACCAAATTTTTTTGTGCAAGTGCCTTCCCCTGCTGAGCCATCTTATTTTTCCCAATGAACTTTTGGATTTCTGACTTCTTTTCTCATATAAACTGACTTCTTTTCTCATATAAATTATTGGAACTGCTCGTACTGATCGTACAATTAAACTTGTAAACATATCGAAATTTCTCTTTCCAGTTAAACATCTAATTTCATCACTTTGTGAAAGAGAATAATATCTGTTTTCATATGTTTTTTGAAGAATACTTAAAAAAAATATTGTGGGGGTGTGTCTCACAGGGTACTTGGTGTCCCTGTGGGGGCCCAAGGGTGACTTTGGGAATCATCCTGGGTTGCTTCTACCTCCTTTTTGCTTTGCTTTGGGATTTCCCAGCCTCTGCCCACCAGGGCCAGAAGTACAGGTCACCTCCATTTTTATGGGGAACCTGGGATACGAGCTCAGGACCTTCTGTTTGCGAGGCAGAGTCTTTTAACCCCTGAGCCATTTCTCCAGCCCACATTTTGGTGGTTTTTTGATGTTCTTGAAAGTTCACTTTATGATTCAGTATTTTTAAATGTTCTCTGTGAGCTTGAAATTAAAATAACAGTTTAATTGGTGGGTGTAGGATTCTTTTTTCATTCTTTTCTTCATATTTATTTGAAAAAGTGAGTAAGAGCACACATGTGATATACATTGACAACTTTCAGAAGGTGGTTCTTTCTTTTGACCATTCAGGCTCCAAGAATTAAACTCAGGCTGACAGATTTACACATGAGCACCTTTACCCATGAGTCCTCTCTCCAGCCTGAATTGGTTTTGTTTGTTGATTGGTTGGTTAGTTTAGATTTCTTGTTTTTCTTCCATGAATTTTATACTTTTCTCCCTCCCCAGTGGGTGTCACACCATACTCAGACTAGCTTGAAATTCATAATCTCTAATTCTCTTACGTGTGTGCAGGCACGGCTGTGTGAATGCCGTGAGTGTGGCAGTCAGGGGATGCTATTCTGCACCTTCCAACTTGTTTGAGAAAGGGTCTTTTTTTTTTTCTCTCCATTTTATGTATCAGGCTGTGCAGTGGTTAGGCTTCCATGGTTTCTCCTGCTCCCATTTCCCTATAGTAATGGTAGAATTTTAGGTGCTTGGGCTAGCAATCAGTTTTTAATGTGGGTTCTAGGGATTTGAACTCCAGTCTTCCTGCTTGCACAGCAGTCTGTTCTGCACTTCTATACTGTGCTGTGGTAGATTTGTTGATTTGTCTCTTGTCCAGTAAAACTTCGGCTCTTGTTTGTGTCACTTCTCCTGTCACACTGTACTAACTAGACAATTGTAAGCCAAAATAAAACCCCTTCTTCACCCAGACCATTTTGTCATGAATTTATCAGCAACATGCAGACAAAATGTAACACCACATATAAGTACTTTGGCTTTAAACATATTTATGCGATTTATATAAATATATATAAATAAACAAAAATATACAAAAAACATATAAATCACATAAATATATGCAAATTATGTATATAAGCTATATATAATTTAAAACAGAAGCACTTTTAATATACACATTCTATCTAGCACCATTCAATACCACGATGCTCTTGGATTTTAGTATGTGACTGATCAAGTATTTTCCTTACAAGCAGAAAGTCCTGAGTTTGGGTTCCAGGTCCCACATAAAAAACACCAGGTAAAACCTGGCTGTGTCCTGCACTTCCAGCCCTGGTGGTTGTAGCCTGGGAAACTCTAGAGCAAAGCCAAAAGGAGATACAAGCAAAAATTCAGGATGATTCCTGGAGGCACCTTTAGTCTTCCATAATGACACACAGTGCCCTCTGATACACACACATAAGCAAAATTATTTAATTAATTAAAAAACACAAAATTAAAAACAAAACGAAAAACATCAGTGCTCCAGCTCTCCTCTGAACCTGCTGCCTACTCCCAACTTTCTCTGCCTCACTGTCCTGATGTTTGACGTTATCCGTCATTTTGTCATGAAGTAACTCTAACTTTTTGTAACCCGTAGTTGTGAGAATGGCCAATTATACTACATAGAAATAAATTTCAGGTGCTGTTCTTTATTCTAATTTTTATTACCCATTTCCACATTGTTTTATTCTTTCTTTTGTAGAAGGCTCTGAAGAGGAAAAGATGGAAACAGACCCTGATGGTCAACAGTCCGAGAAGGTGAAGTTTATTTAATTGTCTCACAACAGAAAGGCCTTAAAACATATGCGTTTCCAACTTCATGGTTCAGAGTTGTTTTGTGATCAGTCCTTCCAGAAAACTACCAGTGGATTTTGTTACTTAAGTTATAGTTCTCACAAAGCTTAATATAGGATGTTTTCCATGTATTCACTACAGACTTATCCACAACCCTACCCTCTTCTTTTGTGCCCCTTTCAGGCACAGTTGGGAGTATGAATACAAAAGTTGTTGTTATTGTGAATATTGAATGTAGGACTTAGGTCCTGCACTTGTGCCAGAAGAGAAATACAGAATACTAAGTGCTTTCCTAGGAGAGTTAACTGCCAGCAGAAGAATGTTAGAAAAGAATTAATAAGACGCTGACATACGAGGTATGTTTTAAAGAGCAGATAGAATTGTAAAGATTGAAATTGAGTGTAAGGAATCAAAGTCCTTGAGTGACATCTAATATTGGCTCAGTCCTTATTCATGTGGACTTAATTCAAGGTAAGCTGGACAAAGTAGAACTGAGTGTCCAATCTGTCCAGGGACAGTTAAGATGTTTATATCCCTTAGAATTACAGCATGTAGTGAGCAGTCCCTCACTGATTGATGAATGTGTATGTAAACAGGAGGCCAAGGTCTTAGTAACATGTAAGGCATTATAAAATTCGATATAAAGAAGAGACTGCAGATGATAATATAGTTGGTTACATTTCCTACAGTGTTCACATACTGTGCTTTGTGTTTTATGTTTATGATTCATTTAATTCTTAAAACAGCTTCATCCATTCATTGGTAAATTGTGATCTATAATTTGTCAAGGTCACAGGAATTTCACAAGCACTAAGTGATTCCAAATGCTGAATTGATTTTCAGTCACCAAGGTGTGATCACTGCTGCGGTGCTGTGGCTCTTCTTCAGTAGATGACACAGCCGAAGGTCCCTGTCACGTCTTCCATCAATAGATGACACGATTGAAGGTCCCTGTCACATTTTCTTCTAGCAGCATTTCATCTTAGTTGCCAGTGTGAAATTCACTCTTAGACCTCTAAAGCAGGTATTTTTTAAAAAGTGTGTATCATTTTGAATCAGTAAATTAATTCCTCTGATACTCCTTTGGACATTGTGACCCTGTAATCCTGGCTTCGTGTCTGGGGTTATAGAGAGGGGTTCTGTGCATTGGAGCATTTGTGAGCACTTAAGTGTTAAGTCGGTTAAAAAATATTTTTTCCTAGTATTTATTATTTTATAGCTGTATTCTGCAAGGTTTTTCTGAGTCTAATTCATTTCTTTCCAAAAAATAGTGACACCTTTTTTTCGGTTAAGATAATTTCTCTTCTAAAAAGACTACTTTTCTTACACTCTATTCTCTCCTTTTGTATTCCTTTTAGGCAGAAAACAAAGTTGAAAATGAAACTGATGAAGGTGATAAAACACAAAACGGAGAAAATGAAAAAAAGAGCGAGAAAGAACAAGACAGTGAAGTTTCGGAGGATGTCAAATCAGGTAGCTGGAGAGGAAGCTTCTTAGCAGTGTGTGTTTTCTGCGGTGCATATACATGCTCAATATGTGTGCAGAGATCAACGTCAGATGTCTTCCTCGGTCACTTTCATTTCATTTCTATTTTTTTCTTTTTTGTGTCTGTCTGTATATGGGTGGTAGTGTATTTGTGCATGTGTGTGCTCATGAGTGCACTTGAATGTGTTTGCTTTTGGAGGCCCAAGGATAATACCAGACGTCATCTCCATTTCTCTTCTATCATATTACTAGATTCCCAGCTTTACATTCCAGGACTAGAATTACAGACAGGCTGTCACACCTTTCTAGCATTTTTATGTAGGGTTGTAAACGCGGGTCCTTTTACTTGACAGGTCATCTCCTTGGCCTTCCACTTTATTTTTAAGACACTAACCCCAGGGACACTGAATGGCTAGGCTGGCCAGCCAGCAGGATTTTTGAATCCACATCCCAGTCCACTTTAGTTCTTCTGTGTCTAACTTTTATGTGCTAGGGTTCTGAACTTTTATGTGCTAGGGAGTGAGGGAAAATGACAAGCACTTTACAGTCTAACTGTCCCTCCAGCCCTTCTTTAAATTTTGTTGTTATATAAATCTATTAAAAGGCACTGAAGAAGTATTGGTTATTTATATAGAAATGCTTCCCTTTTTCATTTAAGAAATTTAATTTTTTTCATTCAGCCCTTTTTAGGGGTTGGGAGTAAACCTGTGTATCAGAAGACACTGTGTGCCTATGAAAGCTCAAGGATGACTTTGGGAATCATCCTGGATTGCTCTACCCCCTTTCGCTTAGATGTGGGATTTTCCAGGCTCTGCCTGCTGGGGCCAAAAGTGTAGGATGCTGCCATTTTCACAGCAGTGCCTTTTATGTGGGATATGGGATTTGAACTTAGGACCTTCTGATTATAAGGCAGCCATATCTCCAGCTCTATTCAGGGATTTTTTTAATTGAAATTTCTTTGACGATTTCATACATATGTATAATGCATTCTGAGTATCCTCACTTTCCAGCTTTGCTTTCTCCCTCCTACCCCATAAACTTACCCATTTCTCTCCAAACTCTCTCACGTACACATGTTCTTTTCATTTTTTGACCCACTGATTTAGCCAGGGACATTTGTGCAACTTTTAGTTTAAGACACATTCATACAAATCTCGGCTGGCCTGGAACTTATGATCCTGGCGCCTGTGCCTTCCAAGTGCCTGTGTCACTGTGGTTAGCTTTCCTGCTTGACTTGAAATTCGGGTGATGGAAAGGACGTGTGAAACTGGGTCTTTATACCTCCTCTTCCAACTGGTCTGTACCCCCAGTCTTCCTCCTTTTGTTGCTGGGTCTTTGAGACAGTCTCACCACATTGCCTAGTTGGCCTTGTGTTTGCCACTTCTTTGCATTTGTTTGCTGAGTAGCTGATTTTGTAGGTTGGCTACCATGTAAGTGCTTGAATTTATTTCTTTAAAATAATAATGAAGATATTTTAGAGTTTCGTGTAGTAGCTGTATGCCAGTGGCACATAACCTGTGGTACCTGAAGTGTACCAACGATGGCTTTGTTTTGCCATTGTTTTTGGTGTTATGGAGAGATTGAGTAAACTATTCAACAAGGCTAGAGTTGTCTAGTTCATTTTGTGTGTCTTTGTGATGTCTTTTCCTGTACTTTATTGTCTCTGTCAGTTACCAACATAGCTCATCATGTGATCCTTAGTTTCTGATTCTCTCCAGACCTATGTTAGTTCCTGGAGCATTCTACTGGCTATTGAACAAACGTGGTTCTTAGGATATGTTCCCTTGAACTTTGTTCTGTATGCGAGGAACCTATACAAAGAGTTAGGAAAATAAAGGGAAGACAAAGTGTACCATTTCCAAATACATCCCAGATAGAGGAATAGTTAATGCATGAGTAATTTAACTGAAACCTTGAAAAGAAGAAAAGGCATTGGAATCTCATAGCATCAGTCCTAATTTGCCTATTGCAGAGGCAATAAGTAAGTAACATGGGTTGTTGAAACTTGGATATACTCAAAATAATAGCTTTCTGATATTTTCAGAGGAAAAGGAGACAGAAGAAAACAAGGAACTTACTGATGCTTGTAAAGAAAGTGATACCGGGAAGAAGAAAGTGGAACACGAAATTTCTGAAGGCAATGTCGCCACGGCCGCAGCAGCTGCTCTCGCTTCAGCTGCTACCAAAGCCAAGGTTTGCCCCTAACAGCCCTGTCCCATGTTCCTTTAAGCCATGAATGGTCATATTGTCTTTAGTTAATTGGGAACATTTAGTATAAAGAGCTGTGCTCCCGGCAGGAGCTGACTATTTGCCTGAATGGCATTTCTAGGTTAAAGAATCCACAGGCGTGAGGATGGTGGGAAGAGGAGATCCATCCTAAAGAGCCACAATTTTTATCCATTCATTGTTTCAGTTTGCGTGTGAAGCTTACAGAGATTTAAGGCGTATTTTGAAGTTTCTTTAAAGCATTATTTGTCCTTTTGTTTTTAATTTCCCCTCAAAACTTATCTTGGACCATTGTTCCACCAATTTTTACCATATTGAAATATTTATGATTTTAAGATACAAATCTGTTTCTTTGCATAAATACTTCACCCTGATATTACAGACTGAAAAGAGAAAACCTAAAATAGGTCCTCCTCTTCTCGAATTTGCCAGCTTTTCTGGGGGCGGTTTCTTCTATTTATAGCTTAGTCTTGGCTGCACAGCATATTTAAAAAGATAAGAAAATGTTATTTCCCCCTTCCTAGTGTTAATTTAACATTTTAAGGCATTCTAGATGTGAATATATGAAAGTTTTAAAAGTTTTTCCATTCTCTTTTCTACCTGAGTAGTTCCCTTTCACTGTAGATTACCATTAGTAACATTCCTAATCATTTTATCTTCAGTTTATCCATTTTTTCAGTAACTTTAATTTCTTTAAACCATTCTCCTATCTACTGAGAACTGCCTTAAAGTGTTTTCATACTGAGGTGTGGTTCATAATAGCCATAGATGGGCCAGTTCAGAGCCCAGAGTCACTGTTTTCATGTGTCCCCTGAAGGAGGCTTGGCGATCAGGACGTCATGGGTCATGGAGATGCTCAGGCAACCAGATAGTTGTCTAGGCTGATCTGCATGCTGCGTATTCATGCTGAGCAGTGTTCCCAAATACACCTCTTCATCTGCATGCTTTCTAAAGGATAATGCTTTCTCCCCCCTTTATCTAAGGAGTTTTGCCTTGTATTCTTATGTAACTATTAATGTAGGTACTAATTTGATACTTTCCATTTTGGTTTTGCTCCTTCATGGAAACAGTTTTTTGAGTCTTGCTGTCTTCTCCCAGGTTGGATTATTTGAGCATCTCCTTTCTCTGAACTGTCCAAGGTCTCACTGTGCATACGGTCATCAGGGGTCTTTGAGGACCTTGCAGACCATCTTGGGCATGTGCCCTCATGAGGGAGGAGCTGGAGGCCGCAAGAATTTCCCTCAGAAGATGATCTTTCATTTCTTTGTCTTCTCAGACACCAAATTCGTCATAGTCCATTGGGTCATTTACTGCATTTTTATGTATTTTTTCACATTTTTTACATTTCTGTGTCACAGTACATATAGGAAGTCAGAGGAAGACTCTTAGAGAGTGAATCCTCTCCTTTCACTGTGTGGCTATGGGGATTGAACTCTAGTGATGGACTTGGCACCAAGTGCCTTTAAGTGCCTTTACCCGGTGAGCTTGCCAGTCCTAGCTTTTCTTTTAAATAAGCTTCCTTAATCTTTGGTCTATCTTCACCATCTCATCTTCAAGCAAAGTAATCTTTTTCTACTTTTAAAAAGCAATTCAGATAAGTGGACTTAAGCCTACAACTCGGAGTGTGTCTGGAATGAGCTCATGTTTGCTGAAACACCCATTTCCAGAAAAAAATGTCCCTATGTTTCAGAAAGATTCACATGCTTTTTTTTTTTTTTTTAACAATTAATGTACTTCTCACCAACATCTAACATCTCTCCGACATCATGTGTGTTGGTTTCCACCTTTATTTAATTTTATAAAAATTTAATCCAGGACTCGAAAACAGAAGGTCCTGAGTTTGGATCCCAGATCCCACATAAAAATGCCAGGGAGAAACGGCGTCCTGCACTTCCAGCCTCGGTAAGCGGAACCTGGGAAATCCCAGAGTGAAGCAAAAAGGAGGTGGAAGCAATTCAGGATAATTCCTGAAGTCATCTTTGGTCCTCCACAGGAACACACTGTGTACTTGCACGTTCTCTCTCTCTCTCTCTCTCTCTCTCTCTCTCTCTCTCTCTCTCTCTCACACACACACACACATACACACACATAAAAATAAATAAATGAATAAAGTTTTAAAAATTAAAAATGAAAGTTGAATCAATACTATGAGCAAAAATCTTTACTAATTAAGCTCTTCTTCAGAAAATGCGGATTAATGGTGAAGGATTACTTACTCATTTTTCTCCCTTAAACGAGGGTCATGCTCTGTAGCCCAGTCCAGCTTCAAACTAAAGATCTTCAGGCTCCCCCTTCTGATACTAGCATGCCTAGCTCGAAGAGTTACTTTCTTCAATAACCTCTTCTCTCTTCGCTTAAAATTTTAAGCTCTTCAGTAGAGAATTCAGAATTATCCTTTGAATAGGATTTTTATTTCTTTTTTTAAAATATATATATTTGTGTATATTTATGAGGGAGAGAGAGAAAAAGCTTCTATACTACAGTGTGTTTAGAGGTTAGAGGACAACTTTCAGAAGTCGATTCTCTCCTTTGATCATTTGGGCTCTGAGTTGCCCACAGACGCTTTTACCCATCAAACCATCTTCTCTAGTCGTGTGTTTAACCATCTTCTCTAGTTGTGTGTTTAGTTTTTAAGTCTCCTTTCTTTCTTCTTTCTCCTGAATTCACTCTCTTGTCTTCCCTCCCTCCCTGCGTTCCTTCCTCCCTTTCTCCTTCCCTCCCTTCCTCCCTCCCTTCCTCCCTCCCTTCTTCCTTCCTTCCTTCCTTCCTTCCTTCCTTCCTTCCTTCCTTCCTTCCTTCCTTCCTTCCTTCCTTCCTTCCTTCCTTCCTTCCTTCCTTCCTTCCTTCCTTCCTTCCCTACCTCTTCCCTCTCTCCCTTCCCTCTCTCCCTCCCTTTCTTCCAGAACTTTGTGTTTCTGGACTTTTCTTCCTTTGTGATGTGTGCTTCTTTTCTCTTCCCCATTAGACAACCCTTCTTTGTCTTTGCTGTATTTCACATAATGATTAAGTAAAATCTTAAGCTACTGTGAAAAAACAATGTGGATGTTTAATGATATATTTTTTCAGGTCTTGTAAGCATTACTTTACATAATTTTTTAGCTAAAAATGTACCTGTTACATCTAGGGACCATCTTAAACATCTGTTTGACTCCTTAACCATAGAAAGCACTTTCAGTGAGTCATCAGGCCTGATCCTTTGCTGTTGTATGCTCTTGAGAAGATGTTTAAAGGATCGTGTTTACCAGGCCTCTGAATTTCCATTTGTTCAAAATCACTGTTACATGTACAACTGGATTATGCTTTTATTCTTAAAGCCTGTGTTTCCCTGGGATGTGTGACCGCAGTGTAGTGCTCGTGCAGCACAGCTGGCTCGTGAGTTGTTTGTGCTGCTACAGCTGGACCTGCTGTATGTCACAGCATGCCATGTTTTTCTGCTACATGGTAATCATGGGGCAAGGAAATCACTTAGATGACTGTAATTAGTGCAGCTTATCTAACCAGTGCTCGATTATCTTACCCTCATATTGTTCTTCTGTGTCTATAAACAGCTTTGTTATTAGGTGATTGTCATCCTCTGGCATGGAGTAATTAGAGCCTCTGATCCAGCTCTTGGACAGATGAGGCAACAAACTTATTGGCTTTTCGACATCCTTGCAGGAGAGACCTTGTAGGAACACTGTGCCTGGGTGATCTGAGGTTTCTTAAATAAGGGGGTCAGGCTTAGAAGATAGGGAAACTGAAAATCATCACTGGAAACAAACCAGAAACCCCAGCACCTAGAATGTGTCCTTGTTCTCTCTCTCTGTCTCTCACTCACTCACTGTTACAACCACAGGTATTTGTTTCACAGTTATTTGCAAACTACTTCTGTCTATATAATCTAAATGGTAAATGTAGATTAGTGTTCATGGTAACAGTAGCAACAGGAAGATGCTTTCCTACCCCACAAAGAATCATAACTAGCTACTATATGTCTGAAATTCCTTCCTGAGATGGAGAATTGTCACTTTATTTAATTCACAAGGCTCGTCTTCATGTCACAGGTGTTGATTAAAAATATCCTAAAGAGCATGAATATTACCTTTTAACTACTGTGCATAGAAAACCAAGAAAAAAATGGCCCATTTTCCTGTTTTGGCTCTGAGTTGCCACAGGTGCCTTGTTTGATTTCAACCCTTCCATGACTCAACAGAAACTATTTCTGCACATTGGAACCCACGTTCCACTAAAGTGATTACTTTGTTCTCATCAGCCATCTCTTCTAGTTGTTTCTGCCACATTCTGTATATCTTCTATGTCATACTCCAAGGTCTTATTAAGTTTTATAAAGTCAATATATTAAGAGTTTGGGCTCTCTCTGCTTGTGAGACAGTCCTAACCCATCGTAGTGTTCTCTTTGGTTACAGACTTTCTCCTTAAGATCTCCCTGGATTTTGTCTCATATTATATGTATGTATCAAGCTGAGACTGTAGGTCCAGATCTCAGATAAATAGGTCCAAATACAGGTGACTCTCCTTACATGTGGCTATTCACAAGTACATCCTAAGAGTGGCCATTCCTTGCGTGTCACTGTTGTGATTTCAATATTTTGCAGATGGACATAACAGTCATGAGATCTTTAGAGGGCAGGTACACCCTCCATTCAACACGAGTTTGGATAAACCACTAAGAAATCATGGTTCATAGCTTGTTTTTATAAATTTTAATTTTATTCACTTGTTTGAGAAGAAGGTGGGAAGCAGATAAATTCATGATAAGGGTATACATATGAAGGTCAGGAGACAACTTTTTTTTTTTTAATGTTGGTTCTCTTCTACCATGTGGGTTCTTTTTGCACGTGTGCATATTTGAACACAGAGGCATGTATGGCGGTCAGAGGGCAGTCTTGGGTGTCTGTCATTGCCTTTCACCTTATTTGAGGCAGGTTCTTTCTTTTTGTTGCTGCTGTTGTTGTTAGCACTATATACGCTAGACTACCTGACCTGTGAGCATCCAGGAATTTTGTCGCCATGGAATTCAGATGCAGTACTGCACCTGACTTTGGTGAGTTCTGGGGTGTGTCTCCAGCTCCCTGACTTTCTTAGTAATATAAGTATATAGAAGCTTTGGGTGGGTGGGGTGGGTATGTAGGTTGGTAGTTTGGTTTTGATGAAGATTGAACCAAGGATCTTTACACATGTGATTTACTGTTGATTTATACTCCCAGCTGTGGGACAGATGATTATAGCTTTAGTGGAAAAACTTATTTTCACTTTTAGTATTTCATCCAAGATCGGTTGATGGTTGGGGTAGGTTCTAATGGGTTGGTTTTAGATTATCCTCCATTATATAGTCCTGGATGGCCCTGAACTCTTCATCTTTCTACTTTAATTTCTTACATACTAGGATTATAGGCATATACCACCATGTTAAAAAAATTGCTCAGTTGAAATAAGATCCGTTTGTGTTTGTCTTCTTAAGTTTACTACGTGTTGTAAGCTCTTACATGGAGACTTACTTGTGTTAGTGGTGCTCTGCAGGGATCTGGCTTCATCCTTCACATTTGGATATCTCCTTTCCCCATTGCCGTTTGGTGATCTATCCCCATTGCCATTTAGTAATCTATCCCCAGCATCTCTTTAAATTTCATTGTGGAAGTGTTAGAATGTGTATAAAAGCAAACAGAGTTGTGATACTGAATGTCTATTACCTGTCTTCCATATTTGATTATCATTATCTTGTCACTCTTGCTTTAGTTGTTCATTTATTATTTAGTTGCTTTTATTTATTTTGTTCAGTGTGTGTGTGTGTGTGTTTGCATTCATTATATAGTAGAGGTCTCTGTGTCCCTTTGGAGGATCAAGGGTGACTTCGGGAATCATCCTGAATTGCTTCTACCTCCTTTTGCTTTTCTGGGATTTCCCAGGCTTTGCCTGGGAAAAGTGCAGAGGCGAAAGTGCAGGCCACTGTTTCTGCCTGGCTTTTTTACATGGTCCCTGGGATCTAAACTTAGGACTTTGTGCTTGGGCAGCAGAATCTTAACCCCATGAGCCATCTCTCCAGCTCCATATTTGTTCTTAACCTGTAGTTCTGACTCAACCATGAACTCATAACATCTTTCTGAGGTTGCCTTTGTGGTCAGATTTCATGGTCACCATGTTTTTCTAGTATTTTCTTATATTTGTTTGAACATGTTCTTCATTAGCATGTACAGAAAGGAAACTTTATTGTTTGTAGAAGCTTGTATTCTAAATTTTCCATTGATTGAAGTTTGAATTTCATTTATCCCTTAGAGTTTTGTCACTGTTTTCAAAAACCCGGTTTAGCTTTTAGGAAATATGATACAGTTCAAAAGATTTTTTTTTTTAATTTAAAAGTATTTTAATCTGGGCTGGAGAGGTGGCTCAGGGGTTAAGCCTCCGCCTTGCAGGCGGAAGGTCCTGAGTTCGGATCCCAGATCCCACATATAGACGCCAGGCGGAAGCGGGGGCGGCCTGCGCTTCTGGTCCTGGTAGGGCGGTCGACCGTGGTTCTACACATACACAGACACACACACGCGCGTGCACATACACACGCACATGCACACAGTTGAATAAATAATAATAAAAAAAATTTTTTTAAATGTAACTTTTAAAAAAAAAAGTATTTTAATCTGCCTTTTGTTTGTTTGGAAGTTGATAAGATTTTTCTCTCTCAGATTGGACTTTGTTTTTTTCATACTTGATGCCTTTTCTGTTTAGAAATGCGTGATAGCAGGGGTTTTTTTTGGGGGGGGTGACATGTTTTAGCATTGTGTATTTAAAGAGTGATTACACGGGGTGTCCCCAAGTTCCTATACAGATCTTAAAAGCACAGAGTGGTTTTTACCCAAACCTGAAAGTTTCAACATGTCATCGGATTCTCATAAAAATAGCTCTAGAATTGGTAATATTAGCCTTCTCATCTGTAAGGTAAAGAGAGACTTCTCAACTGTTTAGTATTTTTCACTTTTATGTAATGTGTATAAACATATACTGTTCAAAAATATGTATAGTACTCTATAGTAATAGCAGATTTAAAATTTTTTGAATTATATTTAAACTTTCTATGTCATGATGTAACCATAAAGTGTAACCTTCTCCTTTTGCTTGCATGTTTAAAAATTCTACAAATAGTAACTGGAGAGATAGCTCAGAGATTAAGCCTCTGCCTCTCTAGTAGAAGGTACCAAGTTTGAATTCTGGGTCTTATGTTTAGCTGCCAAGCAGAAATGGTGGTGTCCATTACTTTTTGGTCCCAGAAGAGGAAGCCTGGGAAATTCCACTGCAAAGTTAAGAGAAAGTAGTGCAATCCTGGGTGATTCCTGAAGTCATCTTTGGGCCTTTACAGGCATACTAGTGCCTTCTGGTACCGCGCGCGTGCACACACACACACACACACACACACACACACAAACATGCACACGGAGGGAGGAAGGAAGGATTCTCAGATAGTTTTTCTCTGACCTCCACAGTGTACCCACACACATACACTAATTAGTAGAAGCAACTACAGCAACTACAAAATTGTGGGCTGTGGAGATGGCTCAGTGTATAAGGTGCTTCCCTCATGGAGCACGAGGACTAAAGTTCAGGTCCTCAGGGAATCTACAGGGCAAGCTGACTAGTTAGTTTAACCAATTGGTGAGTTCTATGTCTTGCCTTAATAATGAAAGTGGGGATCAAGCTAAGAAAAACTTTGTATATCTAAGGAAGACAACTGATGCCAACTTTGGGTGTGTATGTGCATGATAGGCACATACAAAGAAATTGTACGAGGGAGTGCAAAGTGAGGTGTGGGGGGTCATTGGGAAACTCCAATTGGCGTCTGTAAAAAGTCGTATTGATTCTTTCAGATAATCAAAGCCTGTGTAGGTATGGGTATTATAGCATTTTCTTACTAGACAAGAAGAATGAATAAGACTTGCTTTTAGGCTCATTATAAGAGAGTGGTCATATTTCAGAGTGTGTCCTTTCTACTCTTGTGTTCTTACTCCATTTTCAGGCTTAGGGGGAAATCCTGTTATCTTCCTTGTGTAGCGGTCTGCTCACCACAGGACGGAGGGGCTTACCTAGGCATTTGCTCCTAAGTAGAAGAACTACTTGCCCTTAGGAAAGAACGGTGAGGGCTGAGCACAGGCAGGAAAGGGTGACCTCCTCCTGCCTACTGTGAGCTGCAGTTCTAAATACTCTCAGCTCAACTTCCCCCTCCTTGAAAAACTCTTTTATAAGAGGAGTTTGCCATGGGAGAAATTTCCTTTAATTTTTAAGAATAATAGTTTTAGGTTTTTTGGGGTTTTTTCCCCTAAGAACCAGAGATTTCACTAATAAAACCAGGGATAGCTGTTGTTTTCAATTGAAATAACCATTTGGAAGAAACATAAAAATTGGTATCTGATGCTCATTCTTAGCTATGTAATTCCTACTTTGAAAAACTTCAGTATTTTTGTGTTCTCATAAATGTTATTGGTATGTGCTGAGCATCCATATTAATGGTCACGTGACAGTTTCATACATGGACATGTATATATCTTGACCGTATTTACCCTGCTCGCCTTCTCTTGTTCCTCTCCCCTTCCTCCTCTTTCTTCTCCAACTCATCCATTTTATTATTATTTTTTTTCAATCTGTGAATGTGTACATCCATATCAGAGGGTGTTTAGTGCCTGTGTTGGCCCAAGAGTGATTTCAGGAATCATCCTGGATTTATCTACCTTCTTTTTGCTTTGCTCTGGGTTTTCCCAGACCCCACCTTCCCAGACCGGAAGTTCAAGCCACTGTCATTTCCACCTGGTGCTTTTATGTGGGATCCGGAATCCAAACTTGGGACCTTCTGCTTGTGAGGCAGAGGCTTAACTCCTGAGTTATCTCTCCAGTCCCTCTTAAGATTTTTGAAGCAAATGTTTACCTAAATAATTTGAATGCTCTTTTGCCCTTAGCACCTGGCCGCTGTTGAAGAGCGAAAAATCAAGTCCCTGGTAGCTCTCCTGGTTGAGACACAGATGAAGAAACTAGAGATCAAACTTCGGCATTTTGAAGAACTAGAAACTATTATGGACAGAGAGAAAGAAGCTGTAAGTAAGGGGAATCTTGCATGGTGATAGTGTGGAAATGAAACCCTGGCCACCTTTGAAATAAATGTACAAGTTAGATAATACAGTAGTGGCCTCTTGCATTGGTCTCCATAGCTGTTCTTTTGTTTTACTTGTGTTTGACTTGTCTTTTCCAAAGGATGATTATTAATGAAAGGAACTCTGTCCATTTTCTAAAACTAAGTTTCCAAATCTTAGCTTGTACATCTTCCCGTATGAATATTTAATATTCAGTTATTCCCTTTGCAAAAGTTAGATCTTAAACTCTTTACCTCTACTTTAAAATTGAAGTGAAACCCCTATAAATCTTAATTCCCAATTTTTTGTTTTTTGGTGTTTTTTTTTTTGAAAATTTTCTGAAGTTTCCAATTTTGTACACATAGGTGCTTTTATCATTGAATCATCTTACCAAACCTGTCTTTTCTTCTTAACTAGCACTTGACATTAGCTGTATTTATGGCAAAAAAGTTCATTTTGAATAACTATTAAAAGTATATTGAGGGGCTGGAGAGGTGGCTCAGGGGTTAAGCCTCCGCCTTGCAGGCGGAAGGTCCTGAGTTCGGATCCCAGATCCCACATATAGACGCCAGGCGGAAGCGGGGGCAGCCTGCGCTTCTGGTCCTGGTAGGGCGGAGCCTGTGAATCCGGGGGCAGAAGGAGGTGGAGGCGCCCATGGTGGTTCGCGAATTCGTCCGTGGTTCTACACATACACAGACATACACACACAGACACGCGCGCACGCACATACACACGCATATGCACACAGTTGAATAATAATAAAAAATTAAAAAATATATTGATATATAAAATGAGACAGCTCCTGGCACTTCCCATTGACTGTCAATAGCTCAACTGTATTAATTCTTTATATTTCTATATGAAAAGTTGTCACCACTTAGTGACATAGAAACAAAGACATTTTCTACATGGTTTTTCAGTGGATTCAAAAGTCAAGAATTTATGATGGACATTCAGAAGGATAGCCATGCTGTTTCATAATCTACGCTTGGTAGTCATATCCTATCATTTCTGTTGTATCCTCTGCCACACAGTCCAAACTTGCTTCCTTGGGCACCGTTCATTGGTGCTGATGCACATTGACCTGTTCATGCACAATTTAGACATAATTTGTTGTTCTGCACCCTGGCCTAGAATTCTTTCTCTTCCTTTGAAAACCAAAACCACAACTGTTTTCCTTCTAATGATTTCTGCACAGACTGTTGAAAACATTAAACAAGAAAGGTATACATGTACTTGGCTAGTATACAGTGTTTGTTAAATATGCATATGCCTTCATTCGTGCAAATCAATATTTAACTATATGTGAATTTTTTTTAATTTTTTTATTATTCAATTGTGTGTGTATGCATGTGTGCGTGTGTGTGTGTGTGTGTGTGTGTGTATGTGTGTGTAAAACCACGGACGAATTCGGGAACCACCATGGACGCCGCCACCTCCTCCTTGTTTACTCTGCTCCGGGATTCACAGGCTCTGCCCTACTGGGACCAGAAACGCAGGCCGCCCCTGCTTCTGCAACTATTGTTGATCTTGTGATTTGTGAGTTAGGTCAGTTACTATGCTATCAAAGTTTGTTATACATTTTTCTGGCTATTCAAAAATTACATGACAACCAGAAGCGTAACGATGCTGATTGCTCTCATTGTCTGTGATAGTGTTCATGGTCACCTGGCATCTGGGAGGCAGGTCTCTAGGTCCATCTGAAATGTAGTAAGTATATCAGGTATAAAGTCAAGGTTGGCTTGGTTTATGCCTGTGATTGTCCTGATTGAATAGTTGATGTGGGAAGAGACCCGGTCATGGTGGGTACAGTCATTCCCTGAGCATGTAGATAACGATGCAAAGAGCTAACTGAGCCTTTTGCTCTTGCTGAGGATGTGTTATGTCCAGTTCCCTCAGTTCCTGGTGCTGGAGCCTACCTGCAGGTAGTGATTGTTTCCTGGTGTTACTATGAATCTATTTAACCATTTCTCCCCTGAAGTTGTTTGATTAGATATTTTGTTGAAATATGCAATGAAGCAAAATTCTCCTCCTTTAATGATCTAGCAAGGATGCAGAGAGATCCTTCCTTTTAGCTGTTCTTAACAGACAAGAGTAGAACCTGGGCAGTTTGGTTATGAACCTCTGGTCATGTGGGTCATAAATGTCAGAGGTTGCTCAGTGGGTAAAGTCCCCATTTGCAAATCTAGTGTCCTGAGTTTGATTCTCAGAGCCTATGTTGTGGAAGGACACTTGAAATAGGAAAATTTCTGCAAGTTGGAGGCCATTCTATACTACATAGTGACTACTAGGCCAACCAAGGATACAGAATAAAAACCTGTGCCAATAATAATAATTAAAAATAAAAACTCTTTGGGGCTGGAGAGGTGGCTCAGGGGTTAAGCCTCTGCCTTGCAGGTGGAAGGTCCTGAGTTCGGAACCCAGATCCCACGTATAGACGCCAGGTGGAAGCAGGGGTGGCCTGTGCTTCTGGTCCTGGTAGGGCGGAGCCTGTGAGTCCCGGGGCAGAATAAAGAGGAGGTGGAGGCGTCCATGGTGGTTCCCAAATTCGTCCGTGGTTCTACATACACATGCACACACATACATACATACACACACACACACACACAATTGAATAAATAAAAAAAGAAAACTTAAACAACATAATGAAAACTCTTTGATGTGGGTGTAACTCAGGTCTATAGTCTCAGCACGGGTAGAGAGAGAGAGGCTAGGGGCAGCTCAGCAGGTAAAGGTACTTGATATCCAAGCCTGGTTCAGTTCTTGGAACTCATATAAATATGGAGACAGAAAAGAAGGAAGACAATGAAAGAAAAGGACAGCTATAAGAATCCAGGCTCTGTCCTTAAAAGAAATAGAGGTTTACTATGAGGTTTCCCATGATTATCAGGGAAAGCTTTGAGGAGGAGAGATTGGTCTGATGGTTAGACTTGCCCAAATCCTAAACTAAGAGAAAGGCATGGTCACATACAGATTGAATTCCAAGTAAAGATGACTGAGTTCAGTCATGTGTTCATTCATTGGATGTTCATGGTCCAAGTATGTAGCTACTAAGAATACATCAATGATACACAGATAAAACTCTGTGCCTTGAGGCTGGAGAGATGGCTTAGGGGTTAAGCCTCTGTCTTGTAGACAGAAGGTCCTGAGTTCAGATCCTAGACCCCACGTATAGAGGCCAGTCGGAAGCAGGGGCGGCCTGCGCTTCTGATCCTGGTAGGGCAGAGTCTGTGAATCCCGGAGCAGAGTAAACAAGGAGGAGGTGGAGGCGTCCATGGTGGTTCCCGAATTCGTCCATGGTTCTACACACACATACATACACACATGCTCACACATGCATACACACATGCTCACACATGCATACACGCACAATTGAATAAATAATAAAAAAATTTTTTAAAAAACTGTGCCTTGCTTAGTAGACCTCAAATAATTAAAACTAACAAATTAAAAGTTGTAAAGTGTTATGTATACATAGATGTTATGTAGATACAGGTTTACTCTTTCTGTGAGGGGGCACAGATACAGGCAGAGAGAAGACATGATGGTGAATTTCAGATTTAAGTTGTGTTACCAGAGTAGTTTTATGAGAAACTGGCTGTTGATGGACTACAGCCAAAACCAGTGTGGAGGCCACAGGTGGGAACATGATTGACATGTGACAAGTTGTGGTTCAGAGGATACTGTCAAGGAGGGGATGTTGAAGCTGTGCAAGCTGTCCAGAGGTCTTGGCTTTACCCCATAGAGGGTGAGAGCGGGGATATAGCTGTCTCTAGCACCACATTTATAGAAATTTTAAAAAGGTGTAGAATGATAGACTTTGAGTTTGAGGTCTCATATCCATATAGTCAAATCCTTCAGGAAGGACCAGTCTACTGTGTTGTAAAGTGTAATAAGGAATGGTTATGTGTAGTGTAGACTTGGTTTTTCTTCAGTGAATTTCTCTATCACTGTCACCAACCATCGAAATGAAAACTGAGATTATTAACTTTTGTTCTGAGACCAAGTACAGTTTGGAAAATCAGCTGATCCTTCATTTTTTGGCAGTATGTGTGGATGGGTTTTCTTGGCCCCCATCTTCTTCCTCCCCCCCCTTCCTGCTTTTTGCAAGTAGAAGTTGGGAGAAGAGCTTTGTGTGAGCTTCAGCTGCTCTGGCAGCTGTGTCTGTATTCAGCATCTTAATGTTGAAAAGTGCTGTTGTAGGTTTGTTTCCCTTGGATACGACTGCTTAGTACAGCCCCGTGTAAGTGCAGAGAGGGACAAGGTTGCAGTGCTGCAGGGGCATCGGAGAAGCTGAAGCAGTGCTGCAGGCAGTCCCCAGTGAGTCTCAGGAAAGCTAGCCAACCCACCTGTCCTGCTTTTCAGACATGATTTTCACTGTTTGTTTTTGAGATAAGGACTCCTGCTCAGGTAGGCCATGAACTTAGTGTTACTATATAGCAAAGGTTAACCTTGACCTTTGATCTCCCTGCTTTTAGCCTCCCAAGTTCTGGAATTACAAAATTCAGGGACCCTATCTGACAGTGTTTACTTTTAGTAGGTCTTTCTTACTGTTTTTGTGTGTGTGTGGATATATGGTCAAAGTCAACATCAGGTATCTCTACGACTGTTCTCCACATGTTTTTGAAACGTGGTCTTTCACCCGGAGCTCACTAATTATTTAGACTGACTTGGCACTGGATCCCTGGAATCTACCTGTCTGCACACACACACACACACACACACACACACACACACACATAGATGTGTGCTATCACATCTAGCTTTTACAAAGTTGCTGAAGAATGGAGCTCAAGGCCTTGTGCTTGCACACCAAATGCTTTCTCCACTGAATTATCTCCTTAGGTCCCCAGTATTTCTTTTTTTATTATAAGAATATTAATGTAGGGCTGGAGAGATGACTGAGGGATTAAGACTGCCTCTCAAGCAATAGGTCCTGAGTTTGAATCCAGATCCCACATAAAAACACAAGGTGGAAATGGAGCAGTTTCCTCTTCTGTCCCTGGTGATCAGAGATGAAGAAATCTCAGAGTGAAGCAAAAAGGAGATTGAAGCAATCCAGGATGGTTCCTAAAGTCACCCTTGGTCCTCCACCACGGACACAGAGTGTCCTCTGATAGATGCACATGCACGCACACACACACACACAATAAATTTTTAAAAAAGAAAAATCATCAATGTATACAAATACATTAAAGTGATGTTGCGTTGAAATTAACAGTATTTTCACAAATTTGACTTATTTAAAAAATTAGGCAGATAGAGAAAGGTGTATTTAAGTGGCCAATGAACTAGCTCATGCCCTAAGTTCAATTGGTGGAAGCCCACACGGAAGGAGAGAGCTGACTTCTGAAAGTTGTCCTCAACCTGCACCACGTGCTTCTCCACCTCCCTCTCCCTTTGTGTTCTCCCCTCCCCTTGCTGTCTCTTCAGTAAGTATTGAATAAAAAGAAAGAATAAAATAGGTAACTAAATGAGTACTAAAAATTGACTTATCATTTTTTGTATTATTTTATTTTTGCAAATGTATTTGTGTATGTCTCTATGTGTCTGTGTGAATCAGAGGGCACTCTGTGTGCCTGTGGAGCCCAGGGTTGACTTCAGAAATCCTCCTGGATTGCTTCCACCTCCTTATTTGCTTTGCTCTGGAGATTCCCAGACTCCACCTTCCAGGACTGGAAGTACAGGCGGATGTCATTTCTGCCTGGCATTTTTTTTACATAGGACCTGGAATCTGAATTCAGGACCTTCTGCTTGCAAGCAGCGTCCTTACCCCTAAGCCATCTCACCAGCCCTTTTTAGAGAGAGAGAAATTGATTCCCAGAACATTCTTACTTGTATCTACATTTGTTTATACGTGATCACAACATTTTTACATACTTAGGATTATAAATATTTTTGTTGCAATTGCATTCATTCCCACTCAGTGATTGTTAACATCATAATATCAGTTAATACTTTAATAACAAATATACGTATGTTTCTGATTTTTTAGGACAAATTTCCAGATGTCAAATTATTGCATAAGTTTTTGAATGCATTTAATATATGCCTAATACTGCCCAATTTTGTTTAGAATTTCTCAATTCAATTTCTTTGTCATAAATTATGGTAAAAGTCAATATAGTTTGTTGTTTTGCGTACCAAAATTAGTTTTAACTTTTTTTAGAATACAAAGTAATGAGTTTCATTATGATATTTTCATATATACCTGTGTCATTCTACTGTTTTTCCCTCCTTCATGCTTGCTTCTTACCTTCTATTCCTCTACTTATCCCAAAAAATCTTGCCCTTCTCTGATGTCTTATACTTAAATCTAGATTCTACATATAAGAGAATATGTTTTCTGTGAGTTTGTATATCTGTGCCTGTTGTATTTTCCTTAGCATGGTGATATCCCATTCCATCCATTTTCTTGTAAATAATAAAATAATAAATTTTTTCTGATTAAAACTTAATTGTGTAAACATAGGCCATGTTTTCTTTAACTATTGAATCCATTGATGGCATCTAGGCTTATTTCATATCCTGGCTATTGTGAATAGTGCTATAAACATGGGTGTACAAGAATTTCTATGGTGTGCTGACATATATTGGGCATATTCTTTTTAAAATTTTTTTCCCTAGATGTGTATGTATGTGTGTGCGCGCGCTCACTCACGTTCACTGTGTATCCTTGTGAAGGACTGAGGTTGACTTTGGGAATCTCCTCCTTGCTTCGGTCTGGGATTTCCTGGGTTCCACCCACCAGGGTCAGGAGTACAGATCGCTGTCGTTTCTGCCTGGCATTTTTACGTGGGATCTGGGATCCGAATTCAGGACCTTTCGCTTGCAAGACAGAGTATTAACCCCTGAGCCATCTCTCCAGCCCTAATTTTTCCCTAGTTTTACAAACATATTGAGTACTTTTTCTTGCCTTCCTCTTTCCCTTTCCCTTCCTCGCTTCCTCCCGTCTTCATCAATTCATTCTACTCCCACCCTCCTGCCTGTCCGCTTCTGTGTCCCCAGAATTCCCTATTCTTGTTCCGGCCTCTGTGACATACCAAGGGACTCCTCCTCAGTCCCATCTCACTAGTAGGGACACACTATTTTCACCCATCCAGTCTTAGCCCCCAAGGTTTCCACTGCATGTAATAATCTCTCCTAAGGTCCTTGTTAGTCTATGGGGCATGTTGGTATGTCAGTCATTATGCAGGTCTGGTAAGGACTAGTCTGGTTATGTAGTGAGTTCCTGGATGCAGCCGCTCTGCCTTGATAGGAATGTCTTGTCCAACGGTGGACCTTCCCATCTTCAGGCTGTTACAGTCTTTCCTCCTCCCTCTTCCTCCCCCTCTTTCTCCCCCCTCCCCTTCCTCCTCCTCCCCCCTTTCTCTCCCCCTCCTCCTCTTCCTCCTCCTCCCCTCTCTCCTTCCCCTTCCCCTTCTTCTTCCTCCCCCTCCTCTTCCTCCCCCTCCTTCCCCTTCCTCTCCCTCCCCCCTCTCCCTCCTCGCCACCCTCATTCCCCTTCTCCCCCTCCTCCACCCTCCTTCTCTTCCTCCCCCTCTTCCTCCGCCTACTCCCCGCCCTCTTTCCCCTTTCTACACCCTCCCCCTACTCCCCCTCCTCTTACCCTCCCCCTTCTTCCCCTCCTCCCCCTCTCCCTCTTCCCCTCCTCCTCCCCCTCTTCCTCCTCTTCCCCCTCTCCCTCCTCCCCCTCCTCCCCAGCATGAGGATGGGGCGTTCGGTATATTCTTAGAAGTAGTGCAGCTAAATCATGTGGCAGCTCTAGTGGTTTTTTTTTTGGTTTTGTTTTATTTCTAGGAACCTTGTACTAATTTCTGTAGTGACTGCACTAGTTTACAGTCCTATCAATACTAAGTTGTTTGTTGTTGGGTTTTCTTTGTTTGTGTTTGTCCTTGATTTGGTAACAAGATGTCACTCTGAAGCCCACACTAGCCTCATACTCAGGCAGTGCCTGATTCTCCTGACTGCTGAACTTAGACACACACACACTACCACAACCCTCTGATCTCTAGTTTGTCCTGTTTTCCTCTAGCAGTTTTAATTTCCCTTTTTTTTTCATATTTATTTGTTTGAGAAACAGGTTGCACATACGTTGTGCACAGGTTGAGGTCAAAAGACAACTTTTGAAAGTTAGTTCTCTTCATCATGTGGGTTTCTGGGGGTCTCCAAGTTGGTGTGAGCTACTTCATAAGTTCTAGTTTATGAAATTCAAGTGTTTCACTAATGTCACAGAACATGAAGTGAGATCCACTGGGTATAGAAGACCAGTCATTTCATGGCAGTGAACGGACGGTCAACAAATGATGTTTTCAGAGAAATAAATACACAAATTTTGTTTTGGATCCAAGAAATCACTGAAATGGACACGAAATAATTGTCATTTGTTAAAAGCCATGTTATTTGAATACAGGTACAGTTAATTTGATAAAGAAAAAAGTCATTAAGCTCTTGATCCATTTTGAATTTAGTGTTTTATATGCTGCTGTCTGCTTTTCCCAGAACCATTTGATTGTCTTTTATCCAGTGTACCTTGAAGCCTTTGTCAAAAATTAGGTTGTCTGCTCGCTTCAGCAGCACATATACTAAAATCGGAATACAGAGATTAGCATGACCCTCTGCGCAAGGATGATATGCAAAATGCGTGAAGCGTTCCATAAATTAAAAAAAAAAATTAGGTTTCTGTAGCTGTTTGTAAATGGTCTTTAATCTTGATCCAATAAATGTAAAGTGTCACTTGATTTGCATGAGGAGGCTGGATTGTGACTTCACACTGTGCTTTTGCCCCAGGGTCCTGGGGAGCCAAGTGGGAGCTTACAGTTTGGTGCCCACAATCTGGGTCTCTTTAGCTCAGGAGACCTGTTCATCTCAAATTAAGTCTTTAGGTTGAAAATAAGTTTTCTCTTCAGGTTCATGTATGTATGTAATTGCTTTTTTAAAGTCTCCTAATTACTTCCTTTTAATTACTTTCTTTGTCTCAAATTGAGAGATCAGAGGCCAGTGAGAGCTCAGCAGATAAGTGCCCTTCATGCAGAGCTCAGCCGATACATACTCTGCGTGCAGACCGGTGATCCAACTCCCAGAGCCCCTGTGATGGAAGAAGAGAATCAACTTCCAAATACTGTTCTCTGACCTCCACAAGTCCTCGTGCTCCTCCTCCCTTCAAAACAAATGAAATGCTTACAGTGGGAGATCTTGCTAGGCCTGACACCTCATACTTGTAATACCAACAACTGGAGGGTGAGGTGTTAGGATTGCTTTGAGTTCGAAGCAACTCTGGGTTACAGAGAAGAAACCTTCTCTTAACTCCTATCCCCAGCACACAGCAAAAGAATGAGTGAATTACAGGGCAAGTTCTGAAATAAATAGAATAATCAAGGGGGAGCTTATAGGTGAGAAAATTGTACAAATCATCTTCACTTCCATTGTGTGAGTTTTGGATTGAGTTTTTTAGGGAGTCTTATCATATAAAACAGCCCAAACTGGCCTCAAACCTGGCTTTTCTCCTATCTTTTAAGAACGAAAACAATCTTGATAAAACTTAAGTAGGCTAATTTTGTTTTTAAAAGAAGAAAATGAAAGGACAACACTGAGGTGGGTTATATAGAATCCAAGCCTTCAGAAACAGAAAAGTCCCTGTGTTCACAGTTCCGATTTCTTACAAAGCAAATCTTGACCTACCTTCTGCAGTTCTTAAGTAACTGTAGGACGTCAGCCAAGCTGTCCAGAACAATAGTGACTCAACAAGAACATAGGTCCATTTCTGGCAGCCTCTTAATTCTAACCTCGGCAATTTATAGAGCCCTAAAATTCCTAGAAAGAATAGTAAAAGGATGCAAATGAAAACTGTGAAAATATTGTCCTGTTAATATTCGTCCGTAATTGAACTTGCAGATTTATTTTGCTCTTTACATCTTAGATCCTTTCTTGTAACGCTAACAAGGAAGTGAGTCGGGCCAGACTTCACCCTCCCTCCTCTTACCCTAGAAAATGACGAGTAAGGCAGCATACTTGGGACTGTGCTCATCCGGGCCTCACTATACAGACAAGCCAACCAAAACGCAAGACCTGAGCTCGAGTATCTGCCGCTTCCTTTTGTCTTCCTCCTTGCCAGCATACAGTGCTTCCCTTATGATGCAGCATACTCAATCCCATGGAATTTCCATAGTTGCTACTCCTGCCAACCTGTAGTGCACCTCATTACATTCCACAGTGGATAATCCCCAGGAGGCTCTGCTGAACAGCCAGATATGTAAGCTAATTGTCATGCTTATTCCATCAAGTTTTGATTAATTATAACATAATTTATGCACTGAACTACTTGCTTCCAAGAGCTAAAATGCTCCATTTCACTAACCTGTGGATAACTCAGAACAGTGTTATTCAACAGAAGTAAAATGTAATCCACACACAATTTTTCTAATAGCTTATTGATATTTTTGAAGCAACCAAAATTATATTTTAATAGCAAAACATTAATTTTAATGTGTATATCAGAATTTGTTAGCCCACCTCAGCTCATATTGACAGTATTTCTAAGGCTTGACATTTGGATGTCACTCGTGACTTCTGTATTAATCCGTGTAGCATGAGAAGAGGCTCCAGCAACAGGTCTCACTGTAGAAAATGCAGAAAGACCCTCCTGAGTCGATCTAACCTTCTTATGCTTGTGATCATTGTGCTCCATACTTATGTAAATTTAGGGTTTTTCCCCCCATTTTCATGTTATTTTTTTTTAGCTAGGTTGAGCTTCCTTGGCTCGACTACTATTAAGCATGTGATTTCTATATCTCATGCATGTATGTTTGTCAGACTGACTGCAGAGCCACTATATAGATGTGGAATGATCTTGAACTCTTGATCTGTCCTGCACAAAATTGCTGTGTGCTAAGATTATAGACATGTACCACCATCTAGCTATTTCTCTTAATTTTACTCACTCATTTTTTTGTGTGGTTTTGGGGATCGAACCTGGCACCTCAACCTATTTCTTTTCAAGTTCCAGAAGTTGCCTTGAATATTGAGGTATTCATTAGTTTCAAACCAAGATTCATGTAAATTTTTATTTAGCAATAAAAATATTCTGTGAATGTCTCACCCAGTGTAATTCTGGGTACTTAAAAGCTTTATACTGCCAAAGTTCCACATATGTGTGTTTGCAACTCATGCAGAGGATTTAACTTGACTGTTACGTTCTAAAATAGACAGTAACCAAATAGATCACATCCGGAGGACTGCCTGGAAAGAACTTGAAATGCCCATCTGAGGAAATGGTAAAGGACCAAGAGGGACTCATTTTACCTGGGAAGTCTCAGGTAGCCTTGGAAGGTGTTTCTAAATATCTGAAGATCTACACAGGCACAGTGGCATGTGGCTGTGGTCAGATCAGCACAGCCAAGTTTTGTCTCAAAAATAATAATAATGATAATTTGAAAGTTTCCCTCCAAACAGAAGATGACATCTGTCCTGAGTAGGTCCAAAGTACAGAAATTCCACTGCTGAAGTATAAGAAGAAAAAGGTTTTAGATTATAAACATAGACAAGTCCCTTATGGTAACCTGTATCCAAATGGAAATATGCTACTCTGGAAATCCTGCACTCACTGCCAGTGTGGCAGGAGGTGTGGCTGTGCCTCTGTGATGGAGTAGCGGGAATTGAGCACCAGCTTGATGTCCTTCCTGTGTGTGATCCAGTCCTGAGAGCCTCTCCAGCGTCATGTGTCTTCCTTCTCTTCCTACAGCTGGAGCAGCAGAGGCAGCAGCTGCTTACCGAACGACAGAACTTCCACATGGAGCAACTGAAATATGCGGAGTTACGAGCCCGACAACAAATGGAACAGCAGCAACATGGTCAGAACCCGCAGCAGGCGCACCAGCACTCAGGAGGACCTGGTCTGGCCCCACTTGGAGCAGCAGGGCACCCTGGCATGATGCCCCATCAACAGCCCCCTCCCTACCCTCTAATGCATCATCAGATGCCACCACCCCATGCCCCCCAGCCAGGTGAGAGGAAAGCTGCTGGCCATCGTGTAACACAGATCATCAGAGAGGTTAACCATGCGGGTGGTGCTTTCTGATAAAACCTGTTCACATTTTCCATTGCCATCTGCAAAACCATAAGTTCTGGTTTAACATCACTGATAGGCCCTCTTGTCTTACCACTGTTCTCTCCAGAATATCGTTTTTCTGTGGATAGGCCAGCATCTGAATGGGCAGTGTACCTCAGAGCTTCTTAAATATCTCACTGTATAACAGACGTACTGGCATCTACTCAAAAGGTAGATGCCAAATAATAGAGTCCCAACCTGGCCTGGGGTTACATAATGCTAACCTGTCTCTAAGACTTTGTCTCCTGAGTCTTGTATTGGAACTCTTCTGAGATTGTCTATATACTTTTTTATTAGTTACAAGCAAAATGTCAAAAGATACAGTGAACTTCGATGGCTCAGCTTCAACACTTGATTTTGCCATTTTAATTTTTCTTATGAATGTATGATAATTGTATATTGGTTTGTTACTGGTCAACCTATAAAATTCATATAATTTGGAATTCTGTAATATTCAAATACTCATAGCCAGATTTGTGCTTTCGAAATTGAATTCAAATATTCTAGCCAAAATATGCAGGAGAAATAAGTAAAGGTAAATAAATATAAGGAAGCTCTTGGAAGTCTCAGAAAGTCCTAACACCTAACTTCCTTAAAGATCACATTTCTAAATCCTCTCATGGAAATAATCAGACATACTAATATTTGCCTGCAGAAACCATTGTTGAATACCAAGTTGTCATCTGACAGCTTGTATTATCACTACCAAAATATGCTTTAGGTGGTTTCGTTGGTGCTGACTTTAGGGAAATATTGATTTTTCACACAAGCATTCACATGTTAAATTGGAGTTAGGAAGTCAACTACCATCATGAAACTTGTCACTTGAATGTGTTTGTGGAGACAGAGATAGTCTTAGAAATCTGACATTTATACACCCCAGGACAAGTATTGTCTACGTGAGCAGATGTTAAAATCTCTGTATGTGTACCTCATTTGCTCCACAGTTAAGCTTTATAAAGATAACACATGCAATTCATAGTCTTTGAAAACCGCACTCTTCAGCTGGGCAGCCGGTGGCCCTGGCTGCTAGTCCTAGCCACTGAGAAGGCTAATCTGTACGATAGGGTGAGTTACAGGCCGGCTGTGCTGTGTATCTAAAGCAAACCAAAATAGAAAACAGCAAAACATTCCATCCTGTTAACAGGTCTCACTCTTCACATCATTTCACTTCTGTCATGTAGCCTTGCTTCACAGTTGAAGACCTAATGCGTGGCAAGGCCACATGGGCTTGGGAGAGCCAGGATTCACACTGAGCTCCATCTGATTCCATAGTAAGGCCAGGGCCATAGTGCTACCCCAGTGACAGAGGGCTGAGAGGCACAGCAGACCTAGATGCAGCTATTTTCCTAGTGAGGCTGTGCCAGCAAACAAGTTACAAAAATAGCCTTTACAGGAGAAATGGGTCATTTTTCTCTTCACTTTCTCCCCGAAATAGACTTTTCTATTTTCTCTTCATTGAATTTATAATACAGACGATCAATCAGTACAAAATGGTAAGTTTTTTTTTTTGAACCTATGATATATTCTCATATAACTTTTGTATTAAAATATAATACATATATGGCCAAACATGCAAATCGTATTTCCTTGGTTTTAACAGAGACTTCATTTGTGTAGCAAATGCTTGGTCTCCCATTTGTTCTCTTCTTTATCTGTGCCCCGCCCAAGTTAAAATTCTCCTGACTTCCAACCCAGTGACTCATTGGGTAGCTTGTAATCAGGGTAATTTTGCTTGTCTGACTTCTTTAATGCAACACCAGATATGTGCAGTATGTGCACATTGTTGTGAGTGGTTGTGCATTTGCTCTTTGGTTGCTCTGCAGTGGTATTTGCTGCTCTGACTTGTCAATCATTCTCTGTTGAACATATGGTTGCTTTCCAAGCTTTTTTTTCTAGCTGTTACAAACAGTTAATTCAATTGTGAACAAGTAAAAACACTTTTTAGTTTTAGTTTTAGTATACATTTTTGTTGTCTGGGTCCTTAGAAAATATAATTGGGTATGTGCCTAGGAAGCGTTCATGAGATATGCATGTGTTCACATTTGTAGATACTGCAAATCTTTTCATATTACACTTGTTTTCACTTGAGCAGCTGCAGATAATTATTTTTTGTAATTGTCTCTAATATGGGCTGGCTTTCAAGTTTAATATAAAATTAAACTTGCGTTAATAAAATTAAGAATATCCAGGTGTGTTGATGGATGCATGTGGTCTCCATACCCAAGCCTGGTCTTTTTAACAAATTCTAGACTGACCATGGCTACATAACAAACAGGTACCTGCCTCATGTCAAACAATCAGTAAAATAGAATAAATAAATCTCCAGCTTTCAGAAGATTTGCTACAAGTTCAAGGCCAACTATGGCTACATACTGAGACTGTCTCAAAACAAAAGGAGGAGAACCATAAGTTCAAAGTTAGTCTAAGCTGCAAAGTAAAAGAAATTTACTGTTTTAAAGTTGTTTTTATCTTACCAAGTAAAAAAAGGATAGTCGAGTTGGAAAGATGGCTCAGGAGTTAAAAAAAAGTCTTTGCCTCCCAAGCAAAAGGACCTGAGTTTGGATCCCAGATTCCACATAAAAATGCTAGGTGGGAATTGTGGTGGCCTGGATTTTCAGCCCTGGAGGCAGAGCCTGAGAAACCACAGAGAAAACAAATGGTAGAGCAATCCAGGGTGATTCCTGAAGTCCCCCTTGACCCTCCACAGGCACACACACTGTCTGCATCTGTATACACCAACATCTACACACACACACAGGAAAGAAATACAAGTTGTGATTGTCTGTAAAATGGCTCAAAGTGTAAAGATTCTTGCTGTGCAAACCTGACAATCAGAATTTGATTCCTGAGCCTGTATGGTAGAAGGGAAGAACCAGCTCCCGCCACACAAAATAAATGCTAAAAAACTAGTTGTAACAGATGAGTTTGGTATACTGTATTCTCTTATCAGCTAAAGACAGGTGAGGTTGGGGTTGGGGATTTAGCTCAGTGGTAGAGCGCTTGCCTAGCAAGCGCGAGGCCCTGGGTTCGGTCCCCAGCACCGGAAAAAAAAAAAGACAGGTGAGGTAGTTACATACATAGTGTTTGAGTAAAGACTTTTTCATCTTTGGTCACAGATAAGAATTAAAAGCTGTGATCAGGTTCTTACAACTAATGTTTTCTGAATTTTAGAAATGTTAATTGGTACTCTGGGTATGGTGATTCATGTGTAGAATTCCAACAGGTTTCAGAGTAGTCCATACTGTATAGTGGGACTCTATCTCAAAAATGCATAAAATAATAATAATAGAAAAGATAACCGGTGCTGGCATTCGGTAGGCAAAAGGAGGAGAACCATAAGTTCAAAGTTAGTCTAAGCTGCAAAGCCAAAACCCTGTTTCAAAGTCTGGGGCGGGAGGGGGGGGGGACGACAAAAAGTAACACCAAAAAATTTACATTAGGACTTGAGGCAGTTAGGAAGTTAGCTGGCTAGCATTTTGGTATTTGACCAGAATTTAAGAAGAAAATTTTGGCTTCTGAATGACAGTGGCTGTTAAAATGGTAGGAAAGACGATCAAAACAGAAGTAGTTGTCCACGATGAATTTGTTCAGCTTGCTCTTCTCCCTTTCTCTTCTGTTCTCGTCTTCTCTCTCCGCTCTTTTCTCCCTCTTTTTTCTCTAGGCACTCCAAGCCCTTGGGTCCACCCACCAGGCTGTCATTGCGACTTTCTCCTCCCACCTTGTGTTCTAAAGCTCTCCCACCTTGAAAGGATAAGCTAGTGTTCCCTTGGCCGCTGTACTCCCAGCTCTAAATAAACTCCTATTTCTTAAGTCTGAGGGAGGGGGGTGGGGAATTATCCAGCTTTTTTGCTTCACAGAACTTAAGTTTTTTGTTTTTTGGTTTTTTTCTGCAAAAGTATCCTTTATTAGTAGTAGGACTCATTGTTTTAACAGTTCAGCCAGACATGACAGTGTACTTCTGTAATACCAGCACTTGGGAGACAGGCAGGAGGAGCATCAGTATTTCTACATCCCACAACTACATAGTGACATCCTGTCTTTAAAAATAAATTAAAACAAAATACGATTAAGTAGCAGTTTAGTGTTATAAAGTTTCCTGGTTTTCATACCCAAATGGATCTGGGTTCAAAGTAGCTGGTGTAAATTAGGTTCCATTTCGCTTGTTTTTCTGCCTTTTCTGTTCTTCTTTCCCCACCTTTAATTTATTCAAGGGCAGAAAGCCCTGGTCTGCATGCTTCTGTTTATCTTCCTTTGCTCTTAATATGTCCTGCACGTCACGCATCTGGAGCTCTAGCTTTTTATAGATTTCATTCCTGTCTTCTCAAATTAATTGCTTCCTACCAAACAAACCAGGAATTACATGTAGTGGAATGTTTTACTGTATGGTTGGCAAACCCATTTTTAGACCACCTTTATGTTTTGCTGATCTTGATTAAGATACAAAACAGTGCATTTCAGCTATAAAATAATATCAGATGATTCCCTAACTAAAGGCTTACTGGTTCTCTCTGCAATATGATGCAAACCAAATAGTACCAATAGCTCAGTTCTTGAGCATACGGCAGTGCGCTCTTGGAGTGTCTGGGTGGTGGCTGCCATGTTCTTCAGTGTTGCTCTTTGTCAAGCAGAGAGGATGTTTCTGTTCGCTGCATATCTGCATGATGTGCTTAGCACTCCAAGGAGCCCTTGATGATGCACATGAAGAGTTGAGTCAAAAGAATCAACAAGGACAGACTTGATGGCTCCGGGCCTGGGTTTCATTCTTGGAACTCATGAAAGGATGGAAAAAGAAAATTGACTCTACAGAGTTGTTCTTGAAACCTCCACGTGAGCACTTCAGCACATGAGTATGCACATAGCACACGGACTGTTGTTTAAAGAATGACTTTTTCAAAGGTAATTTATAAACAGAAATCAAAAGTAGAGTCACTACAGCAGTGAGCTGCTCTCTCAGCCCTCCAGCATTTGTAGCAAACAAAGCTCTCCTGATTATTCATTCAGGTCTCATGGATCTTAAGTAAGCTGTGTATGTTGGGAAGTCTTTGTGTTTGAAAGCAAGGGGGAAAGGAACATGTTAACTTAAAAGTCTGATTTTTCTGAATAGTAATCCTAAGAATTTCAGTAAGAAGTTCACGTGGTGTGGGCTCAGCCCTGGCTCTGGTAGAAAGACTGCCTGGCTTACACAAGGCTCTGGGTTCAAACCACAGAACCATCATGGAAGGAAGGAAATCGATGTGTTTCTTGTTTTTGTTGAGGACTCCAACCAAGGCATATTAGGTGTTTGGCTTGTTTTGTTTGTTTTGTTAAGGTTCAGGATTCACTGTGCGTATAGCCCACCCTGGCCTCAAACTCATTGTCCTCTTCCCTCAGCCTTCCTAGCAGCTCAGACCACCACAGGCATGCACCACTACTCCTGGCTCAATCACTCGACTCTTAGCCCCTAGTTTAACTCGGTTTCCTACCCTGGGAAATGCAGTACTCAGAAAGGACAGTAGCCTGTCGTGGCCTTCCTAGCCTGCATGCTAGACTCAGCCTCACATTGAAAAGGGAAAAGTTGTTCATCACATCAGCCTAGTTCTGTTGGCTGTGGTATTTCTGCTTGCATCGTGTGATGACAAGGCTGCTGTGTCACTTTCTGGGGTAACAGTTGCCTTTGCAAAGAGAACAGTGAGGGCCCAATGCTTAACAAAGAGCATCTGTGCAGCCGCCCCTCAGGCTGTGAGGGGAAGGAGCCTGGGCTTCCCTCACTCGGCCCCAATTGTGTTATTTCCGTTCTCCTGGGGACTCGCCCAGAAGCTGGATGGATGATATGTGCAGAGACTAGATACTCACAGACTTCTTTTCCCATCTTCATTCTCTTTTCTCACCTTGCTCTTGCTTCCAAAGAATAAAAATAAAATCCCTAACTAGTATCCCATTAGACATTCTGGGCATAAGGCTTCAGTAAAAGATCTAATAAACTTGAGAACGTGTGAGGGATCATTCTACTGGCTAAACCTAATTTTAGCAAAGCTGTCCATTTTCCAGACTTCAGATACCTGCTGTTTAGAAGCATTTGCACGTAGGTCAGATGCCACGTTGTATGCTTTGCTATTCGTGTTTGGAAGCACTTGACGTCTTACGCTCTCTCTCGCTCTCGCTCTTGCTCTATTTGGCTTGTTTGCTTTATTTGGCAAAGACAGGAAAAAAAAATGGCCAATATATGTACCCTTTGTTCGGTAAAGCCGCCTCCTGGACATTGCAGGTCTGTGGATGACTGTCCTCATTCTTGTAAGAATTAGCGAACATGTCTTCAGATACTGTCACCTTCTTAAAAGTAGTGAGACTTGTGTCACGCACCACAAAACTACAGGGGTTTTTAGGTTTCTACAGCGATTTTTGTCTTCATTCCAGTCCTTAGTTTCTGTTGTATTTCAAGTTTGATCATTAGAAATTGATTATTCTGGTGCTGGCAAAGATGATTTAATCGGTAAAAAGCTTGCCATACAAGCGTGGAAACCTGAATCTAATCTTTAGCACCCATATGTAAACCAAGCATAGAGAGAAATAAGGAGATGGCTCAGTACATGCCCTGCAAACAAAAGGCCAGACTTCAGAGTCCCAGCTCCCATGTAAAATGTCAAGTGGGTGTGGTGACAGCATGTAATTCCAGCCCAAGAAGTCAGAGCCTAACAATCCCTAGAACAAATTGGTTAACCAAACTAGTCCTAATGGCATGCTTTGGGTTTATTTAGAGACACAGGTACAAAACAGCAAGGTGGAAAACAATCCAGGATGAGTCCTGAACCATTTCCTGGCCTCTGCACAAACAAGTATGCACACAAAGACCCTGAAGTCACCTCCAGGGAGAAAGCTGGAGTGGGGGTGGGCTGAGGAGCTAGGCCAGTTGATAGGAAAGTGCTTGGTTTTGCAAACAAGTTGTAAGTTTGCTCTCCAAAACCCAAGGAATAAACCAGATGTGGTATCAGCACTGGGGAGGCAGAGAATCAAGGATCCTTGGGGTTCGCCAGCCAGCCAGCCTCACCAGCTTGGCAAACCAGGCAATGACATGTCCTTTCTGTACAGTTCAAGTAGACTACGCTCATCTTTACTCAGTGCAGCCTCAGTAGCGGACATACCAAGCAGCTTGCCCAGGAGCAAACACCTAGGCTAGGGGGAAGTAGAAAGGTGATCTTGCCTCTTGGGTTTCCAGACTGCTTCTCCATCTACTCCTAGTTGAGAGTGGTTCTGTCCAGGCCTCCCCGTGCTATCCCCGGGGCCTTTGGGTTTTGGAAATCCTGCGTGAAGTGCACTCCACGGCCGTGTGTCCTGTTGCTCCTGGGAGTGCACATCACGTGTGTTCTTCCATCTTTGTCCCTTGCCTAGTGCTGGCTCTGGCTTCATTGCAAGGCACGCTTCATAATACTCTTGTGAAGTTTCTAAAAACATCTTCCTCCTCTGCTAAGGCTCTGTTCCCGGTCAGACTTGGTGGTGAAGGCATGCATGTACTGTTTGATAGATGGGGGCCATGCTCCTTATTACCCTGAAAGTACCTTTTGTCTCCAGGCTACACTCTTAGGCTTCTGAGTTCAAAAGTAGACCTCCTACTTATGTCTATGACTACTGTCATGGTACAATGGCAAAGTTCCAGGGTGACAAATATACCATAACTATCAGAGTTTTAAAGCCTTTATTAAGGGCTGGAGAGAGAGATGGCTCAAAGGTTCTGCCTTGCAAGCAGAAGGTACTAAGTTTGGATTCCAGGTCTCACACAAAAACTCAGAAGTGGTGGAGAGATGGCTCAGAGGTTAAGACTGTGTCTCGCAAGCAGAAGGTCATGAGTTCAGAGCCCAAGTTCCACATAAAAATGACAGGCAGAAATGGTGGTGGCCTGAGCTTCCAGCCCTGGTGGGCGGAGCCTGGGAAATCTCAGAGCGAAGTAAAAAGGAGGTAGAAGCAATCCAGGGTAATTCCTGAAGTCACCCTTGGTCTTCCATAGGGACATACTGTGCTTTCTGATACACACACACACACACACACACTAAAGTAAATTTTAAAAAAATAGAGTAAATATTAATACTATTTGGATCTTTTAAAAAGAAAGTTCACTGAACGTTCTAAAGATTCAGTATGATAGCGAATACAGGAGGTGTTTTTACCGTGTCCCTTAGGGTCTCCTGTTACTAATTTGAAAACGCTGGGGAAAAATGAAGCTCTGGCTTCCCCCATATTCCTCTGTACAAGAAGTACATCCTGGCTGCACTATGGTCTTGGCTGTGTACCAATTCCGGCCAAAGTCATTCTTTCCGTTCCTGGTGGCTGGCGTTATGTGTCCATAGAAGACACGACAGTCCCCTGCTCACCCAAACCAGCCAGAATGGATGCTTTCTTTTGCAGATGCTTTCTTTGTTGTTGCTTGTTCTGTATTGTTTTCTTTCTGAGGTAGTCTCAGGGACACATTTGCTTTGTAGCTGAAGTTGACCTTGAACTTTAATCTCTGCTTTCCAGTCGCAGGGATTTTAGGCATGCTACGCCACACCCTGTTTGTGAAGTGCTGGGGATGGAATCCATCATCTTGTACATGCTAGGCAAACACTCTCACCGGCTGAACCACACGGCCACCCCATTAATTGCTTCTGAACATCTTTGCTTGTGCCAGAGTCGCTCCCATAGCTGACTCTTCCATGTTAGGGGCCCCACAAACAGATGAATAAAAAGCAGATTGTAGAGATGGGTGTAGATTTGTTGGTATTTCCAGTCTTTTGAAGAGTTGAGTATTTATCTGTCTTTAGCAGCCATGGACATTGAACTAACCTATCTACCCATTCCTCATATGCTGACAGTACTTTAAATTTCCCCCCACAGGTCAGATGCCAGGCCCAGGTTCCATGATGCCTGGACAGCCCATGCCAGGCCGCATGATTCCTACTGTAGCAACCAACATTCACCCGGCTGGAGGTGGTCCTACCCCTCCTGGTATGCCGCCAATGCCTGGAAACATCCTAGGACCCCGAGTACCCCTCACAGCACCGAATGGCATGTGTAAGTGGCACAGTGGATTGATGGATTGCCTTAGAGTACTACTTGGGGGAGGCTACAGACGAGGGAGGGAAACTTTGTTCTCTCCATGAGATGTGGCAAGGCAGGTCTAGAAGAAAGTGAGCTTTCGGCCCCTGCTTTTCAGTGCCCCTGATGAGTGCAAGGCTCGGTCAGGTTGCATTCCTAGCACTGTAGTAGGTCTGTGGTTGATCAGTATATTTCTCTCTCCTGTTTAAACCTGCATGGTTAGAATCTTCAAAGATAATGCTACCAGGTGTTACTTTCCCTCCAAGAACCTTTATACTATGAGCTCAAAGAGGTAAGGGGAGGGATGACCAGTTTAGCCGATCCTCATACATTGGTAGTGGCTGCAAAGGCAGGAGGGAATGTTCAGCTCTGTTGAAAGAGAGTGAGGTCCCTGCAGACCAGTCCAGTGGGGGAAATGCCACTCAGCATTGTCCAAGGCTGTGTCCAGAAGTTAGGTGATTCCTCCCACTGCACCCTTGCCCTGTAGCAGCCTTGGCCTCTGGCAGGTGCTTCAGAGGTTCTGATCACCCCCTACTCGTGTGGAGCTGCTCAGTGGGTGGAGCCCTCCTGTCACTGCATCCATTAGGTTCGTATACGTGGAACCATAATGTAATGTCTGTACAGGCAGAAGAGGAACCAGAATATATAGCGTCAGGCTCATACCAAAAATGGTCTCCCTTCAGCTGGTTGTCAGAGATGATAGAAAAGTAGGTGCCTCTTCCTTGGCAAGAAAACACTTGCCAAACCACCTCCCAGGCCTTCCAAAAGAGCTGACCAATTTGTCATCTCTGGCAAAGAGATGATGTCCCTGGTATTTGCCACCATTGCATGATTTGTGACTTCAGGATTCCCCCCTAAGCATCTTCAGAGGAGCCTGCGCTCCGGCGTAAACGAGGCTTAGGAAGCCTGCACTGCTGGTTTGGCTCTCAGGTGCTGGGACAGCCTTAGTTTCTGTCTCTCAAAGGTGACACAAGTGTTGAGACTATCGGGCTTCCAACTACTTTAAAGAGCCTTAGAGATTGTAGAAACCTCTTAAGTAAAGGCTGTGAATTGACTGATGAGCAAAGACTGTACTTTAATTATTTGTTTCATATGTTTTCATTCTTGGCAAGATCTAGAGGTTTTTAAAACCTGGGATTAAATGATCTCTAGGGTTCCTTTGTATGCTAAAGCGGCTAAAGCTGAAATAGAAAAGCGCCCTAGACACTCACGTTAATTGTTTCCTTCAAGACCTGACCTAGTTTGAGCCAAATCCAAGGACTGGTTCAGGAGCTCTTAGGTCTCCTGAGACTCCACAGCATGTCAGCAGCTGCCTCAATGAAGTTCTCTGGCTGTGGTGGAAACAGTTAATCAACAAGAAGTTATTGATACTCTCTCCTGTGGCCATGTGTCTAGATACCGTGGGAGAGAGAAAGACACAGAATCTGCCCACAAAGGAACTTATTATTTAATCAAAGAAATACAATTTGTAGAGTGAACCATTAGAATACAATAAAAGGAAAATACAATTAGGTTCTTTAGAAGTCGGGAGTGGTTCTTGGAATGAGTGGGCCTTGAAGTAGGGCAGGGTGGATTAAACCTTACCTGTATCCACCTCTCAGGGTTAGGGTAAGCAGCAGGAGCTGCAACTGGAAAGTTACTGCGTTTGACCCAGAGAGCTCAGTGGCAGCAATGCCTCAGGCTTCCGTGCCCGTCTGCACAAAGAACGTGCATTTCTGAGTCTTCAGCCATGACTAAGTTACTTTGATGCATTTGCAGATCCTGCTCCGCCACAGCCACAGCCACCACCTCCTGCAGATGGGGTCCCACCGCCTCCTGCTCCAGGCCCACCTGCCTCGGCCACTCCTTAGCCGGAAGATGCGGGGAGCCTCCATACCCCCCACATACTGGGATGACAAGACGTGTGTGTCTCCGCTTCCTTGGTTTCTTGCTGGAGTTTTCTTCTCACGGTCCCGAGCCCACGTGCTGTGTCTCGCCATTCCTCTTGCCACCCTCCCGTGCTCTGCTGCTTGTGTCAGATGCTCGGCTGGCACTCCAGGGGATCCTGTGGTAACAGTGTGCCCTGGCCATTCTAAAAACAGCCTGTGTTTCCCCTGTCCTGGTGTGGCGGGCATCGGCAATTAATCTGCAGGTCTGTCAGCGTTAGTACTCTGTGTCTTTCATGTTTTTCTCTCCTGCAGGTTTTTTTGCTCTCTGTGTCTCTATGAGTAATCCTCTGTTACCTCTTTTTTCCTCTGTTTTGATTGTTTTAAAAGAGAATATCCTAAGTTAATAGGAACCAAAAAAAAAAAGTGATAGGCAGAAGGAGATAGCCACTGGGGACACACCTTACGGTGTTACAAGTGACCTTATTCCTGCTTCTCTGAGCAAAGAGCGGTGCTGCTGGTGAAATTAACTGAGACTGTTTGCCACACAGAAATGCACCAAATTACAAGATTAGGGAAAGAAAGGGGGACCCTATTGGGTCTGTCCCTCAGTAAGGACTGTGACGGCCTCACCTGCCTGGCAGACATACCCGTGAGTGCATGGTCAGAGAGAGCGTAGACACCAGAACACATCTTCCCTCGGCCTGCCCGTCTGGTTTCTATGCAAAATATTTGCTGGACTAGGACTAGCGTGAGCTTTGAGGGTTGGAATTTGAGGAGGTATTCCTTTGCTCCCTAGAATAGCGGGAAAGTTTAAGAAATCTTGGGAAACACCCCCTTACCAGTCTTTACTGCTTTATATGCATTGTCCCTCCTTTAAGAAAGGGGGAAAAGTTAAGTAGATAGTGCTAAACATTGTAGCTCATGGAACTTGGTTAGAATGGCTGGGGGTTCAGGTCCCTAAACTACCTCTTGCAATAGCCAGGGTGTGTGAAATTTCTAGAAGCGGTACTTTAAGTTCAGAATGGGATTGGTAAAGTGAGGCAGAATCAGCAGCCTCCCATACCGTGTCCCTTTCTGAGACCTCACATTCCATCTGGCACAGGGTCGTCGAGGAGATGCTGAGGGTACCAAGCACATCACTTGGCTCAGAGCATCATACTCCAAGGTTTCAGGTGCTCAGACTGGGAGGGTAGAATGCCATTCCCAAGGAAGAGCCACAAAAATGCCTTCATTTGAACCCATATTTGCCCCTGCTAATGGGATGAGTGACTTGAGAGTTCTGGTTTTGTTGTCTTGTCCTCCTTCCCTCCCTCCTGTTCTTCATGAGTAGCAAGTGGGTGTTCTGGACAGAGCTTCACATTCTCAAGTGGCAGTTGGATTATTTAGTATGCAAGGTAGAGCATCTTTTGAGTATCTTTTCTATGTATTTTCTGAAGCTTTACATATGAGAAGGTGTAGGGTGGTGTTTGTAAAACACCTTAGAACTTTCCCCTTTAATATCAGAAAGCAAAAAACAGACCACAGATGAGATTTGCCTTTCAAACCCTCGGGTTTGCCTGGAACCTGGTGGCCTTGGTCACCATCAGAGATACTGGAACCAAGGAGGTCTTGTTCTTTGGGGTGGTTTGTTCTAGACTCTTTGGTGAAAATAGAAATGAGCTTGTTCCTACTGGAGTTTACTTCCCACTCGTTTGCCTTTTTGACAGTGGCCAGGGTTTCCCCTATTCCCCTCCAGTCTCTTCCAAAGGAAACTCACTCCACATACTCACCTTTTCCCTGGAGTCCTAGAAAGCGAACAGAATTCTGGTTCATACTGTGGTCCTTCGTAACCTCAGGTCTTTAATGTGATCATTTTCCAGTTTCAAAGATCCAGGTGGAAATATTTTTACTGTGCTGGTAACCAACAAAATAACCGAATTCAGTACTGTTCTGTTCAATATACATGGTGACTTTTCCATGTCTTTCATCTGGTTTCATTCCCTATAATACAGCCACCCAATTTTTGTGAGGGGGGAATAATAAGTGGTTTTTGTACAAATAAGTTTCTTGGTGTGTTATTTCGGAAATGAGGGGAGTTTGAACAATTGGAAGGAAATGATTGCAAATGTCTCAAATCTCCCTCTTTTCATTGAATAAATGAAATACCATTTCTGAATTTTAGTTCCAATTTCTGATTTCACTCACTTCATCCTATGTGCTATTAAAAAAAAAAAAATATTCAGCCCCACATGGTCTTGGTTAGCAGTTAAAATTCAAGGCTGGAGAGAGAGTTCAAGGGTTAAGTTTATGCCTGGCAAATAGAAGGTCCTGAGTTCAGATCCCAGGTCCCACATACAAACACTAGGCAGAAATGGTGGCAGCCTGAACTTTCCATCCTGGTTGGCGGAGCCAAGAAACCCCAGAGCAAAGCCAAAAGTAGAAGCAATCCGGGATGATTCCTGAAGTCACCCTTGGTCCTCCACACACATAAATTTGAAAAAAAAAAATCAGCAATGACTGTCTTCGGAGTACCTTAGGAATGAACATGCATCTTAGTACCTGGACTTCTGTGTCTTCGACCTCAGTCAAGTGAAAAAAGATGAAGTTCTCAAGGAGAGAGGATCTTACTGAATGATCTGGCAAATGGTGATTACAATGCAGTTTAAATGGCCCCAAGTTAGAAGCAGACTTTCTTGCAGAATGTTCCGTGAACTTGACACACACCAAGGACAGCTTTTAAGCACATGGGTAACCCTGTGCCAAGAAAAAAAATTTGTGTTTATGAGGCAAAAGAAAAGACATCTCTGTCATTACCTGAACACCAGCTGCTCTGGAAAGTGACTCCAGCAAAGAGCTAGAACCAGCACATGATACCCAGTCTTACGAGAAGTTTAAGGGAGGTTACTATTTGATCAAAAGCTATCAGAGATCAGTTTGTAAACGAGTTCGAATTCTTTTAGGGCATATTAAGACGTGCAGTCAAACAGTCTTAACATCTGTTCCTCAGATCCTTGTATAGAATAATTGCCTCAATTAAGAATAGTTTGCAAAGTGGTGGGGAACTGGGCATATGGCCTTAGCTTGTATCTCAGTATGTGAAAGGTGGAGACAGGTAAATCAGGAGTTCAAGGCCATCCTGGATTACATAAGACCCTTTCACAAAGAAACTTGAATGTGGATAGGCATTACTTAGAGTTAGCATGCATAAAGCATTTGGGAGTCTGCTCTCGGCACTGATCTAGTGGATTTGGGGAGACTATTAACAAGTTTACGGGGGGGGGGGGACACATGCTGATTATCATGGCTCTTTTTTGAAAACCACAAATTTAAGAATGTAGTGTGGTAGAGCAAGATCTCCAGTTCTTTCTGTCATGCTTTTGCATCCAGTAAATATTTGAGGGCCTGCTGCATGTGAGACATGGAACACCGGTATGGAAAAGCAGTAACCCCATGATTTCTGTCCTGAATATGGTAACCTGAAGTGCTGGCCTTGGATCATCTAGGAAACCCCCATCTGAATGAACAGTGCCAGCTCCCAGAAACTCTCCATCATAAAAGCCTCTGAATTTTTTTTTTTTTTTTTATTGCTGAAAAAAACTACTTTGCTGAAACAGCGTAAAGACATCTCGGTCCTTACCAGTGAGACCTCTCCATGTACGAGGCCATTCTGTAGCTCATTCTGGATTCAAACTCAGGCTGCTCCTACCTCAACTCCCTCATGCTGGGTTTCAGGTGAGCACCACTATGCCAGGCCTAAGGATGTTGGTTGCATTTCAGAATAAGATGTGAAGAAACTGCCCCTCCTTCAAGCCCAGGACTCCGTTGGATCTCCTTATAGGCAGCTCCCAGTCAGCCTCGTTTTCCCTGGGGTTCATATTTTAGGCACATCAATCTGTTACCAGAAAATATCTTTGACCCTGAACTTGGGGCAAAGCTTAGGTAAGTCTGCCACAAGGGTATGAAGGGATAGTTGAATGAACCAATTCAGAGGTTTCAGAACCAATGACAACTAATCCGTAGGACCATCCTGCCTTGTTCTGACTCAGGAAAATCCTGAGGGTTAAGAGAACCTTGCTCCGATCCTGCTCCTGACCTGCCAAGCAGGATTGTTACCATGTCCACTTCTGCCCCCCGGAGGCCTTTCTCTGCCCTTGCAACTTCGAGGAGAGCAGCCAGGTACCGCTTTTGCCAGAAGGGTCACGCTTACCCTTCTAAAGAGGTGCTACCTCCTGCCTAAGAATATATTGAGTTTTTCAGAGCTTACCAAAATATTTAATACAGTCCAACGACCACCACCAACAGATAACCGACAGCAAAAAGAGATGATTCAGGGGTTAAGCCTCTGCCTTGCAAGCAGAAGCTCCTGAGTTTGGATCCCAGGTCCCCTGTGGAAATACCAACAGCCTACACTTCGGCCCTGGAAGGTAGAGTCCAGGAAACTCAGAGGAAAAGCAAAGAGGAGGTAGTACAATGCAGAGTGATTCCCGAAGTCACCCTTGGGCCTCTGCAGGCACGCAGATGCACATATGTGAGGGAGAGGGGGGAATACCAGTACCCAGATTGTAGTGCACTCCAGATTGTAGCACTCCTGCACCCTGACAATGACAGCTTTCAAGTAGTCTGGATTGTGGCAACCCTTGGTAGACGTCATGGGGTAGGGGTGGGGATGCATATTTATGGGTTCATGTGCTGTGGGGGGCTGTCTTTTATCACTCCATTCTTTTAAGTTAGGATCTCTCAACTGAACCCAGAGCTCACTGGTCAGCTAAGCTAGCAGGACTTGCTCTGGCAATTCCCCTGTCTGCCTCCCAAGTACCAGGATTACAAGTGAGTGTCAGTCCTGCCCAGCTTTTTAGTGGGTTCTGGAGATCCAAACTGCAGTCCTCATACTTGGGAGGCAGCTGCCTTATTTACTGAACTATCTCCCCAGAATTACCTTCAACCCCCAACCCTCCTGCTACCACCTCCCCACTGTTGGTGTTACAGAGACCACCAGGTCAGCTTATTCTGCAGTAACTACAGAGTTACTGGAGAAGCTGCCAAGTCGCACTTGCTCAGGAAACAGGTTTCTGTGGATTTCTAACCAGCCTGGCTTTGGAGTGAGGGTTATAAATTCAAGAGGTCTTTCCAATATGTTGGGCAAATCAACGCATGGACACCATTACCACCTGGGGCTGTGACATCCTCTTCTTGGGATGAGACTCTGAAATGAGGAGACAGTGATCAGCACAAAGGACTCGCCCCTTTAGCCTTTTCCTTCCTCCTGGGAACATTATAAGTAGGACTATTCCCAACGCCCAAAAGGGTCAGAACAGATTATCCGTGCATATAATCGTGAGTCTGCTGGTCTTGCTTGCTGTTCCTCGTTAAGACAGCGGAGCAGCTCTTAGTAGCACACACTTGAAAATCCCAGCACTTGGGAGATGAGTTTAGGAGTTCAAAGCTAGCCTTGGCTACATAGCAGGCTTGAGTCTGGCTGGGCTATGTGACTAGGTTTCTCCTCAAAAAGAAAAAAAAAAAATCAAAATTTCCAAATGCTGAGGCAAAAGAGGACATTGGGAAGAGACAACTTCTGTTGATGCTCCACCTCTGCTTCCTTATCTCCATCTCAGATTCTAAGACATGAAAAAGCTGCCGTGTTCAAATGAAATGAGGAGCTTCAGGTTCTAGCCTGGTCATTAACATGGTGTTGAACAACTCTGCCAAATCTGTCAGTTATAGATAAAAGACTACTGTGCAGTTATAGAGAGCAAATTAAAATACTAGAAAAGCAAAAGTCTCACCAGGAACTGATATTTCCTATATCCAGACCAAATTAAGCCCCCTCCATGGCAGTGGGGAGCAGAGGCCAGTAATGACACTCTCCCCATATCACGACGCCACAGCAGCAGAGGTGGTAGTCTTCAGGCTTGCTGTCAAGCCCTGTAAGGGCACAAGCCATGAAGAAACCATAGCCACACAAAGGGTTTCTGACCACCAAATGTACACATTGCTGGAAGGACGTGGTACAAACTGGACGGTGGTCTCTTTCATTGCCCAGCACTTAACGCATTACATCTCTTCTTTAATCTCCCCCAGCTCTCATAACCAGAAAAAAATTGATTCATTTGGTACTACAGGTGCCAGACTCATTTGAGACATGGTAAGCAACTCAAATTTACGCACATCCGATGCCAAATCTTACTTTTCTGTCTCAAACCATTGAATGAGCCATCTCCATTCATTCTATGGGTAGTAACCAATCAAGTGCTTAGTTCTAAAATTGCAAGTGAAATATGCTATGGAGGATGAAAATGACAATAGTTGAAATTCCAATTTGGGGCTGCAAATGTTGCTCACTAGCACAACACTTTCCTTGTATATTCTAGGTTAAGGGTTCAATCCCAAGAAAGAAGAATGAATCCTCAAATTTAAAAAAAAATGGTAATAGAGTTTACTGAATTTGCCTCAAGGGAGGGAAGAAGAATATGATTGAGGGAGACATTTCGTATTTTGTTCATTCTGTTTTACTGTTTGAAAATCTGAATTTGAAAGAATAGCTATATGTTAAAGATGGGAAACAAGCTAATGCAGATAAAGGGTTTTTGTTTTAGAAGGGGATGGTTGGAAGTTTTGCATAGCCCAGGCTGGCCTGGTACTCACTGTGTAGAGTTTCCCTTGAACTCGTGGTAATCCTCTTGCCCCCCTCAAGTGCTGGGATTACAGGCATGAGCCACTATGCCCAGCAAATAATTTGTTTTGTAATAGTAGAGATTGAAGCTAAGATTTTTTTTAATTTTTATTCTTGCGTGTGTGTCTGTGTGGAGGCCCAGGATGGCTTCTGGAATCAGCCTGGATTGCTTCTACTCTCCTATTTGCTTTGCTCTGGAATTTCCCAGGCTCTGCCTTCCAGGACCAGAAGTGCAACCACCGTCATGCCTACAAGGCAGAGGCTTAACCCCTGAGCCATCTCTGCAGCCCAAACCTGACAGATCATGCGTACTCTAGGCAAGTGCTCCACCAACGATGTACCTTCTCTGCCCTTTCGAGTTGTATGAGCGGAAGAAGGTCATGTTATTTTGATTGCACCCCTGACATCATGACATCAGGAGACCTATCACCGAAATCTTTCCACAGAGACTGACAGAATGAAGAGATATGCAGCACCCAAGAGCTGAGGAGACAGGAGCAGAACCCAAAGACTAGTACCAGGTGACACAAAGAGGGGAAGCAGAGAGAAAAAAGGACGTTGGCTGTCGATGGTCAAGTGAGTCCCTTTTGCTTGGCGCTCCAAACTGGTGGCTCTGAGGCTGTGGGCGGTTGCTATTCCTTCGTAGATGTCCTACAGAACCAACTTCCAAACCTCTCATGAGGACATAAGTGTTAAGCTGCCTGGGCGGGCTGAGCGACCTCATGGAGTGTAACAGTGTGAGAGGAATTCAGTCCTTTTCGGTGCGAGAAGTTTTCACCAGGCCTGATGAGATTGTACAAGGAGCAAATGTTCTGTGGCAGTGGGGAAAGAGAAGGAAGCTTTGAACCAAGGCAACCCACCAGAAGACAAGAACGAGACCGATTAGGAGATGGAATCTCCATCTCGATCATCTATTTTGTCTCTGAGGAAACGAGGGCATCCACACCAGCACTGCCCCATGCGCTTGGCCTTAGACACTGAACATGAATCGTTCGGGTCGAGAATTGCACATCAAGCGGTAGGTGGATGGGACTGGGAACCATCACTGTGTGACTTAGGGTGTGTGGTTTTTGCCTCCCCATTAAACAGGGTCTGGGAATAAATGACTCTGAGCTGCCCTGTGAGTCCTGGTGCATCTGGGTTATGATCTCCACCGCCTTGATCTACCCAGGGATTTGGGCTTTAATGGCCCAGATCACCAACAGGACAATGCATGCCGGTGTAAAGAGGCCGTTTCTCAAGATCCCATTTGGTTTAGACGGAAGGCCAGTGAGGCCGAAATACTGGGGAGAGTAGAGTCGTGTCCGTTGTCCCTGAGATCTGTTCGGCTCACCTAACCGTGCGAGATCTGAGCTAATGGTTTTGGCTGCGGACGGATTAAGCCTGAGCCGATTAGAGCTTTGGCCGTCGTCCTCGTCCCCTCCAGGTCCTGCGGACGCCCGCCCCGCCCTGGTGGAGACCCAGAGACCTGCCCCAGGACCTTCCCTGCGGGCACGCGGGCTTGGCGCAGAAGCCCGAGAGTGCGGGCGCTCGCGCGCCGTTTCCACACTTGGGGGCTCGAGCTTCCGCCCCCTGCGGCCCTTCCGAGCCCCGCCCCGAGCCTGCGGGCGCCGGAGCCCGCCACGTCCCCGCCTCCCCGCTCGCCCGCTGGGCGGGTGGGTTCCTCAGAGGTCCGCGGCCCGGGCGGGATCTCGGCCGGCAGCGCAGAGCCGCAGGCCCGCCCCCCGGTCCCCGGCCCGTGCACCTGTCGGCTACCGCCAGGCGCGCTCTGCAGCCGCCGCGCGCCGCACGTCCGTCTGTCTCCGCGGCGCGAGCCGGGGGGTCTGTCTGTCCCCCCAGCAGGAGGACGGAGAGGGGCCGGCGTCAGCGCTACGTGCGGCGGGGCGGGCGGAGTGGGGGCGGCGCCGAGCGCGGCGGCGGCGGCGCGGGAGGCGGGGAGGCGCGGCGCGCGGAGGACAGCGGCTGGCGGCGGCGGCGGCATGCGGCTGCTCGCGCTGCCCACCGTGGGCTGAGGCGGCCCGCAGCACGGGCGGGAGTCGCGGCGGCCGAGCGAGCCGAGGGCGCAGGCAGCCGCGCGGACCGCGGACAGCGGCCAGGGCGCCGCGCCATGGGCCGAGCTGGGGGCGGGGGCTCGGGCCGGGGGCCGCCGCCGGTGCTGCTGCTGCTGCTGGGGGCCACGCTGGTCCTCACCGCCGGCGCCGTGCCGGGTAGGTACCGACTGCCGCCGCCACCCCGACGGCCCTCGCGCCCCACCCGGCGCCGGGGTCCCGCTGCCCCGGGTACAGGTGCCGTCCGCGAGCTGTGGCAAGGGGGCGGGGCACCGCGGTGCCTGCGGCCGGAGACCCCGGCGGGAAGGGAAGCGAGGAGGGGCCCTGAGGGGGACACAGATGGGCGGGGAGCTGCCGGTGGCCTCTCCAGCAAACCTCAGGGTGGGCTGGGTAGGGGGTGGAGGGTGGGGGGGTGTCTTAAGGTAGGGGCGGGGCCTCGGGTGGGGCGGGGCCTGAGGGTGCGACTTGGGGGCGGGGCCTCGGGTGGGCGGAGCCCTGGGCGGACGACCTGAATGGGCGGGAGTTGGGGGCTGCACTGATCTAGCCTCAGGCCGCGGGTCGGGTCCGGGGCGGGCCCCTGCGGGAAACCCTTAAGCAAGGTACATCCTCCGCTTTGGAAGGGACTCGGGGGCGGGTCTTAGGAGCAGGGCGTGTCTCGGCGGAGTGAGCCGCGGTGGAGTGGGTTGGGCCCGGGGTCCCCTCAGCTCCACGCGCCACCTTGACCTCCGCGCCTCTCGCCCTCCCTCCCCGCCCACAGCACGCGAGGCGGGCAGCGCGATCGAGGCCGAGGAGCTGGGGAAGAGCGGCCTGGCGTGGGAGCCGCGTGCCAACGACACGCGAGAGGAAGCCGGCCTGCCGGCAGCCGAGCAAGATGAGCCCTCGTGGACCGCGCCAGGCAGCGAGCTGACCGAGGTGGGCCCCGCGGTCGGGCCAGAGGAAACCCTGGAGGCGGAGGCATCGGCTGCAGTGACCGGCGCTGCCTGGCTAGAGGCAGACAGCCCAGGCCTGGGTGGAGTGACTGCAGAGGCTGGCAGTGGCGATGCCCAGACCCTGCCAGCTACAATCCGGGCTCCTGACGAGGCCCTCGGGCAGCCTTCGATGCCCCCTGCCACTGCCGAAGCTACTGCAGCCAGCGGATCCCCCTCCCCCACCACCACCCATGGCGAGCTGAGCCCAAGTCCTGAACTCCCGAAGGAGAGCCCCTTGGAGGTTTGGCTAAACCTGGGAGGCAACACACCTGACCCACGGGGGCCAGAACCCACTTCCCCCCTTCAAAGTACTCTAGAGACCCAACCAGCTGCAGATATAATTGACATTGACTACTTTGAAGGTTTGGATGGCGGGAGCCGCGGGGCAGACCTGGGCAGCTTCCCGGGGTCACCGGGAACCTCAGAGAATCACCCCGACGCGGAGGGAGAGACCCCTTCCTGGAGCCTGCTTGACTTATACGATGACTTCACCCCCTTTGACGAGTCGGATTTCTACCCCACCACGTCCTTCTATGATGATCTGGAAGAAGAGGAGGAGGAAGAGGAAGACGACAAGGATGCAGTAGGAGGCGAAGACCTGGAAGACGAAAACGACCTGCCCTCTCAGAAGCCTGGGGTGGGGGCCGGGACAGGCCAGCCCACCAGTCGGTGGCACGCGGTTCCTCCACAGCACACGCTGGGCATGATCCCTGGCGGCAGCATCGCCCTTAGGCCCCGCCCGGGAGAGCCAGGCAGAGACCTGGCCTCGGGCGAAAATGGCACCGAGTGCCGCAGTGGCTTCGTGCGACACAATGGCTCCTGCCGGTCTGTGTGCGACCTCTTCCCGAGTTACTGCCACAATGGCGGCCAGTGCTACCTGGTGGAGAACATAGGGGCCTTCTGCAGGTAAGGGTGTGGCAGCCAGGGGTTAGGGGGACTCACACGAGTCCCAGGTCAGATAGGTGGAGATCCAGGCATGGTAGGAGGCACACACCTGTAATCTCAGTGCTTGGGGAAATTGAGGCAGGAGGATCATGAGCTCTAGACCAGTAGAGGTTACACGGTCAAGAGCTTACCAGGACGGGTTCTACAGAAGTTAAGATCTTTTTTTTTTAAGTCCGTAAGCATTGTGCTCTTCACCCAACGCACTAAACCTTTAAGGTAAAAGGAAGGGATTTCTCTAAGAACTTTGCAAAGAGACCTTTGTGGATTTGAGGGGTTTTGCCGTGGAGTGCTGGCCACATGTGTAAAGAGGGCAGGCCTGAAACCACACTCTCTACTTAGGGTGACTGCTGAGTGTATGTGGAGGGGCCTTGAAGAGAAAGTGACAACCCTCTGAAGAGACCTAGAAACGAAGCTGAGGCTTTCCTTGGTGGTGCAGATGGGGAAGGTGGTGCTCATGGACTTGAGTAGTGATTTTCCTCTATTTGCCTCTATTGCTTGCCTGCGCATAGTGCTTTAAGAAAATTTAGATAGGTTTTCCTGAGACAGTGGCTGCATCCACCATCTCACGTCCTCACAGCGTGATTGCTCAGCCACGTTACTCCTGACCCATCAAGAGCTCAGTGTTTTATTTTTTTTGAAGGATTACAAGTCAAGCGTGTGTTGGGTGGTTCTTTAGAAATGGAGGAGAGGACACAGATTCCTCTGGGCCTGCAAGGAACATTTCTGTTATCTACAGACCTCTTTTTTGTTTGTTGTTCATTTATTTGTTTCTGGTACCAGCCTCCAACTCCCCACATAGCCAAGGATGATCTTGAGGTCCTCATCCCCCTGCCTCCACTTTCCCAAGTGCTAGACTCTCAGGCCTGGGCTAGCAGGCCCAGCCGTGGATCTCTTTGCGAAGTACCATTCTCAAGGCTGCTACTGCCTGTTCCTTTTAGAAGTACCTTAAGGAACAAGTTTCTCAGGGTGTTACGTTCTGGTAGAAGACCAGGGCAGAAAGCAATGAATCTTGTAACTTGGGCATTGAAGCTCGAGTTGCTGTTCTGTTCAATATGCCTTCTTATCGACGGTCGTGCCACCTGTACCGGATGTGACTGCCCAATTCTGGTTAGTGTTATCCAGACATTGCTAAGAGTAGTTACTTTGATGATGGTGATGGAGGAATGCAGCGGCTAAACACCTCTCATCCCAGCAGAGGACTTTGGTAGGTAAGACACAGGGAGTTCAAGTTCAGCCTCAGCTGAACGCCGCAGTGAGTTAGAACAGGAGATCCTGTCTGTAAGAAATTATGATGAGCCAGGCACGGAGCTCCCACCTGTAATCCCAGGACTCAGGAGGCTGAGGCAGGAGGACTGCCCCAGGCTACGCAAGGAGTACCTTGGTTACGTATGTGTGGTGTGTCCTTCTAACTTTAGAGAACTGTAGTGACTTCAGCTTGGAAACAGTGGAATCATTTTAGCCTGCTTAGAGGCCTCATACATTTTACCTTCAAAGTGAGCTCGCCCTTCCCCCACGGTGTGAAGTTTGTAACTCTGGCTGCCTCTAAAAGAGCTGTAGAAATACCCAGAGCCTCCTGGAACTCTCAGGGAACCCCCAAGTAGAGGAAGAAGACTGTGTTCCTCGTGGGTCGGCTGTGATCCATTCCCCCATCCCATCACCCCCTTCTCACAAGGCCTTCTGACGGTCCATGCCAATTCCCCGTTTCTTAGCTTCCGTCACAGGATCACACCCAGGCCTCCCTAGCCAGATTCCTGCTCAGGCTTTGCACACCCAGGCCTGGCCACTGCTTGCAAACTATTTTGCATTCTGCTCACAGGAGACTGCTGAGCCTTTAGTTGCAGACTGCAGCATGCCTTTGTCTCTGTCACCCAGACCCATTGCAGGGAAAGGATCAGAGCTGTGGCAGAACTTTTCTAGAACGCTGGGTTAGACCACACACACACACACACACACACACACACACTTAGAAGGGTCTACAGTCCCTGGCAACCCGAGACAAATCATCTGCCCCTCCTGTCATGGCAGAGGTTCTGTTGGAAAACAAAGAATTCCTTATTAGCCATGTCTCCCCACCCCGTTCTGGATGTGGAGTAATCACTTCTCTGGGGTACAGTTTCTCCATCTCTGCATCCCTTTCTCTAGTCTGTCATTCACCAGAGGTTCATGTCCTCCCTCCTTTGCCTGCCTCTGTATCCTTCCACATCTTTCCTCTTTGAAGCAGCCTGGTTCCCATGGAAACAGCAATGTCATTGGAAGAGTTGGAGCCTGGGAATGTCCCCAAGGGCAGGAGAAAGTCACTCAACAAAAGGACTAAAACCCACCCAGAGGCTGGATTCTCACTATGCTGGCGTGGTAGTTCTCATAGGAGTAAGAAGCTTCAGGGGCAGAACTTTGGGGGCTGCAGGGATAAAAAGAATACCCGTCTCTGCGTTTGTCCTTGTCTGTCAGCAAGTTATTTTTCAGTGTCTGGTAGTCACATGAACTCGAGGGGATACAAAGGCTTTCGTGTACAAGGCAGGTCCTAGTACTTTGCAGTAGATCTCCTGTTCATCTAGGATGGGGGTGGGCAGATCCCCAAGAGTCCTGTGGTGGACCCCCTCACGACTACCAAGCAGAAGTCCGGGATCTTGTGCCCTCCTCTGCCACTTGATAGTCATGTAACTTAGAGCCATTTATTTACTCAGTTTATCTGTGCTGACTTCACCTCACTGATACCACAGACCTAAGAGTCAGTCATCTGGCCCATTTCATAGAAGAGCTGTAATGATGGGGCAAGAGGGGATGGCAAGAGAGTCCAGTATATAATCTGATGACATGAGTTCAGTCCCTGGACCCACGTGATGGAAGGAGAGAACTGACTCCACAAAGTACTGCTTACGTGGCACGTATGTGCAAGCGTGCGTGTACACACACACACACAAGATAAATAAATTAATGTTAAGATGGGCAAGAATACTGGCAGATCTGTACAGGCTGGAGACATAGGCAAGCTTATGACATGAACGCCGCTGTCAGGACCCTTGCTGTGGCCACAGCTGCCTGTCCAATGACCTGGGTCCCGTCCCCTCTGTCACTGCAGGTGCAACACACAGGACTACATCTGGCACAAGGGGATGCGCTGCGAGTCCATCATCACCGACTTCCAGGTGATGTGCGTGGCCGTCGGCTCGGCTGCCCTGGTGCTGCTGCTGCTGTTCATGATGACCGTGTTTTTTGCCAAGAAGCTTTATCTGCTCAAGACGGAGAACACCAAGCTGCGGAGGACCAAGTAAGTCTGTGCGCCCCAACCTTACTCAGAAACACGCGCCCGACCTTCAGCCCAGGGAGGTGGCCAGGGTTTCTGATTCTTGATCCCCACCCATCTCGTTCATGCTAAAGATGATCCATTCATGCACAGAATGTTCTGGAACAGCAGCAGAGGTGAAGCCTTGGAATGGTGTTGGAATGGACCACATTCCAACACCCTACTCAGGACAGAGAGTATCTAAAGCAGAGGCAGCAAGCTGATAGCATATCCTGGTCCTAGTCCCCACATGAATTACTAGACTCAATCTGCCTCTCCTGCTTGACTACGACTGCTTCCCTAGTCTTTGACAGCCAGCAATCAGTGCGAGGATTTTGCTCATGAATCAATGTGGAGTAACTTCATCTCCCTCGAGTCTATTCATTCAATTCCAGCCTTCTCGATGGATGCTGAGGAGAGGTTAGCACCACACTGCATCGCTTTTTAGAAGCTCACTCCTCGGTGGGGCTAGAGATGCGCAAGGGTTAAGCCTTTCTCTCAAAACCAGAAAGACCTGAGTTCAGGTCCTAGATCCCATGTAAAAATGCTGGGTGGAAATGGCAAAGGCCTACATTTCTGGTCCCGGAAGGTTGAGCTTGGGAAATCCAAGAGCAAAGCAAAAAAAAAAAAAGGTAGATCAACCCATGATGATTCCCAAAGTCACTCTTGGGCCTCCTCTTCTACACACCCACACCCATACACAGGTACACACCAGCACCTACACATGTACAACAAAAAGAAGCAGCAGCAGCTCCTTCCTTGTAACCTCCTGGGCAGAGTGCTGTGTAGCATGCACAAGGCCTTGGTTTGATCACCCAGAATCATGAGAACTGGACATAGTCATGCATGCCTGCAGTTCTGGCACTCAGAAAATGGAGGCACTAGAACGGAAGTTCACGGAGAGCCTGGACTACATGAGATTCCCGCTCCCCCCAAATAAAAATGAAATAAAGCAAGTGTTCACTCCTTGAGAACGTGCCCTGGTCAATGGTCTCTCAGCTGTCATGCTTTATAAGAGTGTACACTGTTCTAAAACAGTGTCAGGGTGCTCCACCTGACTCTTAAAAATCTGCCTATTACACACACACACACACACACGTGCATATCTACACAGGTTTTTCCAAGCAGGATATAATTTGGCGGTGGCGCGTAGGCGGAGTTAGCTTCCTGTACTGTGGGTTTTAAGGGCTGCATGAGGACACAGTCTCCTTTTGGCTCTTCCTTTAACATAGCTATGCCTGGATGTGCATCTACAAGTAGACACACATTTACATTTAAATCCATGCCTTAGATACTTGAATGTCAGTTACCTTATGCATCAGGAGTGGATCATTCTGATCAGTAAGCAAAATAAAGAAGATAGAACAAAACCTTTTTGCAGTGTCACATGAGGAACAACAGAGGAGACTAGTCCCGGGCTTCCTTGGGCCCAGAGAGACAATGTATGCAGAGTTGGCCCCACTTCCCTTTCAACCCCTAGCCCCATTAATCCCCTTGGCCCAAGACTCCCTCTAGAGAATGTGACTGAAGGACTTTCCCTGGGTCCTGGGAAAAAGACAAACACCATCTGTTGCTACTGTGCTGGGCAAACGTGCAGACCGGCAGCCCGCGACCTTTCAGCGACCTGCTGTGGGTCTGCAAGGGCCCCTTCATTGTCCCAGTGCATTGAGGCTGGGGAGATACGTGCACACGTGATCACTGCGGAGAGACACAAGCCAAGACCCTCAGCGTCTCTTCCCATGCCTACACCAAAGCAGCGAGGCGGGGGAGGGCAAAGAGATGAGACCACCTCAGTCAGACAGCTGCTGATGGAGGCGGGGGATAAGGCGATGAAGAAGCGAGAGCAGCCATCATTCCAGGTCTCCCTCCTCTGGCAAACCTCTTTTCCTTGGAGCGACTCCTGATTTCCCTGTGTACCTTCTCCTCTGAGCCCAGTTACTGCTCTGAAGATCCTACATGTATTCAGTGCCCTGCAGATACTGCCACGGTTTATTGATTCAAAGATACATGATTTTTCTCACATATTAACATCGCTGAAATTGAATTGTGTCTCACAATTGCTGGCATCTTATAATCGCTGTTGGCCAGATGGTTGTCTTGATGCAGTTGTAATTGCTTGGCATGCACAAACACGGTCCTAGCTGTTCATATCACTGTCAACTCTTTAAAATCCAAATATGCCACTTCGAGTATACAATAAAAAATCCAGGGTGATAAGAAAGTATTGGATCACGGTTTAAGTGGCAGAAGGTGGTTGTTTTTTTTTTTTTTTTTTTTTTTTTCCTGCTTAGTACATCACAGTGTGGTGCATCTTACTCCACTGTGTAGTGTTTGATGGAATGTAGTATTTGACCCAAGAACCCCATACTTTTAACACTGCCGTTACATGTTGCTGCAATCATTTCGTTTACATTTTTCTCTGCTCTCTTCTGTCCTACAGCAAATTCCGGACCCCATCTGAGCTCCACAATGATAACTTCTCCCTCTCCACCATTGCTGAGGGCTCTCATCCAAACGTAAGGAAACTTTGCGACACTCCCCGTATCTCCTCCCCCCATGCCCGTGCCTTGGCTCACTATGATAACGTTGTCTGTCAGGTAACTTCTTTTCTTCACATCTCCCTTTATGCATGCCTCCACCCCTGGCCCATACGCTAGTCTCTAGACAGCTTTTGAAGTCAGCTTAGGGCAACCTGGTTGGAACGGAGAAGTAGAAATAAACACTTCGCATGTCATTTGTTTAACAAACTTGAGTTTCAAGAGATCCTTCTTTAGGGGATGACATCATTTTTCAGCTTCTTCTGTGCTTTTAAAGTCTGATCATTGGGCTACGAAATGACTTAGTGGTTAAAGCACTTGATACATCAGCAAAAGGACCAGAGTTCGAATCCGCAGATCCCACATAAAATGCTAGGCAGGCTTGGTGGCCCATTTGTAATTCCAGACCTGGAAGGTAGAACCTGGGAGTCCCCAGATTAACCCTGGGTTTAGAGACCCACCCTCCAAACTGTAAAGTGGAAGAGCAATCAAGGTCGAGTCCCGATATCAACATTAGGCCTCTACATGCTTACGCACACAAATAGACATGCACACCTTTAGCAAACACATGCATGTCTGCATCCCAACACACATATAGGAAAATGGGGAGGGGGGGAGATGGACTGGAAAGACGGCCCAGGGGACCTGAGTTCAGATCCCAGACCTTACATAAAAATGCAGGGTGGAGATGGAAACAGCCTGCACTCCTTGTCCTGGAAGGAAATTTGGGAAATTCCAAAAGGAAGCAAGCAATAAGGAGGTAGAAGCAATCCAGAATAATTTCCAAAATCAACCTTGGACCTCCACAGACACACACGGTACCCTCTTCTACACATCCACATACAGACATCTATGTACATAGGCAAAAAAAAAAAAAAAGATGTGGTCACTGTCTTTTCCTTTCCCAACCAGCTTGCATTGCTGGGGAATTTCTTGGTGGTCGTTGAATCAAAAGGTGACGCCCTTTGGGACAGGTAGAAAAACCTCTCTTCAATGCTGTCTGAGCCCCTAACACCTGCCAGATTTATGTCCCTGGCGAGGTGCAAGGGGAACACAGAATACCCGTAGAGCCATTAGTCCAGAGGTAATTCTGTTCTTTCTACAGCATAGAAGATTTATGTATTTATTTATTTTTGAGAGAAAGCTTCACTCTAGCCCTGATTGGCCTCCTCCTTCTGCCTCTTAAGTTATGATATTATAGTCATCAGCCACCACCACTTGAAATTTTTTTTTACATCTTTGAGACAGGATCTAAGATCTCATGCAACCCAAGCTGGTCTCAAACTTGCTACGTAGCCTACAATGACCTTGAACTGCTGATCCTTCTGCCTCCACCTCCCAAATGTTGGAATTACAGGTATGTGCCACCACGCCCAGATTGTAGTTTTGTTCTTCACATCAGGTGAAACCAGGAAAATATCCTAGCAGACCACATTCTGAAGGCCCTGGCCATCTGACCAGTCTAGCTGTAAAATACGGTCAAACAGTTTTGAAAATGAAGTCGAACTCATCCAAGTTCTAAATTAGGTCATATCTAATTCCAGAATTCTGATGTGCTGCAGGATCCATGCATCAGATCAGCACATTATTACACAGCTGGGGAGCTACATTGAGAGTCTCTTGACTGGAACATTGACAGTTAAGTAGAAATTTGAAAAAGTTCTTTGACATAATGGGCTTTACAAGATCAGAAACTCAATATGTCTTAATTTCTAGACCAGTGTTGACCAGTGACCCCTCTTATAGTTCAGATATGCTGTACAGCTGAAGCTAATTGTGGGTAACTCACACTTGTAATATACACTTGAGGGGCTGAGGCAGGAAGATTGCTGTGAGTTCCATCAGCATGAAATGTCTAGGAGACACACACACACACACACACACACACACAGGAGACACACACACACACACACACCTACACACGGAAAATGCATGTGTACCATGGCACATGGATAGAAGTAGAGGAGAACCTTTGGAAATCTCTCTCCTTCCACTGTGAACTTGTGCTGCTTGAACTCAGGTCACAGTTTATGAATAAACAGGTGCTTTACAACTGCTAACGACATACCACTGTGCAACTCTTGTGTGACCAACTTGGATAGCACGGATCTAGACTACCATCTTCCTTTTTGTAGTTGAGAAACTGGGACCACAAAGGAGAAAGAAAGAACAGTTAAAAATGTTTGCTGTATTCCCCAAACCCCAAAAAAGGAAGTCTCCTGGGGCCAGAGAAGGAAACATCGTAGGATCAGTGTAAATCTTTCACTCATTTATGTACAAGTATTACTAAGTTCTGTTACTCACTTTGAGGTGGATCACTTAGAATTCAAAGACGTGAGCACCTTGCGGGCAGGGCCGTCTGGCTCATCTCAGGACACTTGTTTTTTTTTTTTTCAATTCAATTGTGCGCGCGTGCGTGCGTGCGTAGAACCACAGGTGAATTCGGGAACCACCACGGACCGCCTCCACCTCCTCCTTTTTACTCTGCCCGGGGATTCAGAGGGTCTGTATGTGGGATCTGGGATCCGAACTCAGGACCTTCCTCCTGCAAGGCGGAGGCTTAACCCCTGAGCCACCTCTCCAGCCCCCTCAGGGCACTTCTTTAGCTCCCTGGACCTTTGCCTGCAGTCACAGTTTATGGGCCACTAGAGAATGATGGTCTAGCCACTGGCTGCTTTCTGCAAAAGGGACAGTGAAGAAACAGCGCCCCCTAGAGTTGGTTGTCTGTGTGTGCCCCGTGCAAAGACCTGCTCTGGACCAGCCAGCCGGCTTTGTGCAAAGTTCATAGTTCAGATGCCCTGAGTTCAGAACATGGACAGCCTTAGGCACAGAGCAGAGGGTATGGTTCAGCTACGGTTCACTCTGCCCGAGGAGGATCTGTATGGTTGACTGGCACAGAATTTGGGCCAAGAAATAGGCAGGACCAGGCTATGGTGATCTGACCCCTCTGGATCCTAGAATTTTGTCTAGGGCACACTCAAGATCTTGTGGCATGACCGAGTAAGAGTTCTCACTTGGGCTGGGACTGTGACTCAGTAGTAGCACACTTCCCTAGCATTCGCAGCATCCCGGGTTCCATCTCTAGCACTGCAAAAAAAAAGTTTCTGCTTTATCGTGAAGCGAATCCCTGCTCCTTACTCCCTCACTCGTTGCAACCATGTGCGCCAGGAAGAGAAACAAGGGCTTCACTGTTGGCCTGCTGGTTAGTCTCTCCTTCCCCTTCAAAAATTAATTGTTGGTACTGATATACTTTACATTTTTAGAGAGTTCAAAACAATATTTTATAGAGATTTATTGATTTATTGATTTACGTGCATGTGTGGGTATATGTGGTATGTTCACACATGCATAGGTATACTGTATGTCAAGTGTGCATGTGCATATGTGTGTTTATGCACATGCATGTGTGTGTGTGTGTGTGTGTGTGTGTGTGTGTAAGCCAGAGGTCAGTTTTGGATATTGTTCCTCAAGAGCCATCCACATTGGTTTTTGAAACAGGGTCTCTCTCAATGGCACTGGGACTTGCCCATTCAGCAAGGCAGTCACTCTTGTGCCCCGCGATCTGCCTGTTTCTACTTCCCCAGTGCTAAGATTACAAGTACCTAGCACACACCCTGCTTTTTACTTGTGTGCTCGGGATCAAACTCGGATCCTCATATTTGCACAGCAGGTATTTTACCAACTGAGCCATCTCCCTCCCCACCCCTGACTTTGTAGAGATTTGTTTTGTTTTTGAGGCAGGGTCTCATGAAACAGGATGGCCTTCAACTCTATATAGCTGAGGATGACCTCGAACTCATGATTCCCCTGCTTCCACCTTCCGAGTGCTTAGATGACTAGCATGTGCCGCCATGCCCAGCAAGAGTTCTACCCGTTTTAACACCGGGGTTCTTTTACATGGATGGATCGACTGGGTCATTTCCCTATCCCATTGCAATAAATTCTGTCTGCCATTCTATAAAAAGATCTCAAGTGAAAATAAGACAGCTGCTTAGGGAGAGTGAGTTCCTGGGGATGTTGCCCGTGGTCCCCCTCCCTGGCTTCTCTGGGCTGAGGTTGAAACATTATTGCCTGGACCACAGCCTGGGTCTAAATAGTCCTCCCTGCAAGGGACCGTCAGGAAAGAGGCCAGAGAGTGTGTAGGAAACCGAACGGGCTCCAGGTGCACCGAGTGAAGTCACCTGAACCCCACAGCCAGACTGCCCGACCCTCAGTCATCTTCATGCTCCTCACGCTGTGCTGTCGAAGGAATGTGGGGGACCACCCGGGTCTTTTGAAGCTGTAAGAGACTTCCTTGAATTCAGTTTATTTGTCAGGCCTCCCAGTGCCTCTTAGCATTTGTTCCCTGTTTGTATCTTTTCTCCCTTGCAGACTGTGCTTGCCCACGTGTGTTTATGCACTGCCTGTTCCCCCTCCCACAGAGGTTTGCATCTGGATATATAAGGGTCCAGACCTGAGCCTGCATACCCCTGAGTGCAGAGGATCCATATGGCTGTCTTGGAACACTGGGAACAGGGGGCCCACAGTGGTTCCCAGGACTCATGCCAAATGTCTGCCCCGCTCCCTCGTGGACAGACACATCTGCCAAGTCAAAGGCAGACGGTTCTTCTGCAGCGGGCTTCAGCGACCTTGGGCTTCATAGGATCAATTCTGGAAGAGACATTTGGGTGGGGGAGTTTCACCTTGATTTTGACACTCCCACAGCTGTTCTCTTTGTAGGGACTTCTTAGCTTGTCCAAGAGCCCTGTTTGTATATCTCTATTTCTTTTGGATCTCACATCTCTTACCCTCTGGCCCAGAAATTTCCTCCATAGCTTGGGCGGGTCTTGAACTGGCCATCCTCCTGACTCAGTTTCCCTAGCAGCTGGGATAATGGACCTGGGCCACCAGGCTGGGCTGGCATTTCCCTTCTGTCCAAGTCCCACAAGCCCTTGAGAAGCGGTTTCCCCCACATGGCAGCCCTGTACTTTGCCCACTGCGCTTTTCTTTACTGCACATGTGTGTCCAAAAGAGAATTGCAATATGGGAGAGGGAAGGGTCTCTCAAACATGCAAGCAAGTTCCGTAAGAGGAAAGGTAAATAGAGGGTCTCTTGTTCTTTACCAACTTTTTTTCCCCTTTTTGGTGTGTGTGTGTGTGTGTGTGTGTGTGTGTGTGTGTGTGTGTGTGTGTGTGTGTATGTGTGTTTGTTGGGAGAAAGTGTGTATATGTGGGTATATGCACAAGCCGGACTTGAGTGTGTGCACCTGTGGAGGCCCAAGGGTGGCACAGGACATCACCCGGGATTGCTCTACCTCCTTATTGCTTTGCTCAGAGTTTCCCAGGCTCTGCCTTCCAGGACTGGAATTGCAGTCTGCCATCGTAGCTGCCCAGCGTTTTTATGTGGGATCTGGGAATCCAAACTCAGTTCCTTTTGCTTGTGTGACAAAGGCATTATCCACTGAGCCATCACCCCACTCTTTTGCCAGACTTTTGTATCATATAAAGTCCCTCATATCTATGATCTGTCGATTTGCTTGATTGTTTTTGAGACAGGGTCTCATGTATCCCAGATTGGCCTCAAATTCACTACATAGTCAGCCCATTGACCCTAAACTTCTGATCCTTCTGTCTTCGCCTCCCAAGCACTGGGTTTGTAGGCATGTGCCACTATGTCTTGAATGAATCTTGAAATTAGCCTAGGCTATGTAGCAAGATCTTATCTTTTGGAAAAAGAAAAAAAATAAGAATGGTCTTAGAAAGTTAAACATGGTATAATGCTGTGATCCTGGCACTAAGAGAAGGCAGAAGGATTAGCAGTTCATCTTTAGTTGCATAATGAACTAAGGCCAGGCTGGGCTCCATGACACCCTGTCTCAAAAGCAAACTTAATAAACAAACAGAAAAAGGTAGTCAGATGAAGACATCCTGTGCTCGGGCCAAAGAGGATTCTGCCTCTTTGATCAGCAGAGTTCTGAGCCCTTCACAGCAGCTATCTAGGGCACCAGAGAGAGAAGGAAGCGGAGCCAAAGGATCACACTGCCCGCCATCCTCTGTCCGGGTGCTCTGAACAGGAACGAGAGGCAGGAGTTGCTCTGGAAGCCTGTGCTAGTGTGGGCTTCCTCTAAGGGGCAGATGACCTCAGGTTCATGTGGGGCTGCAAAGGGGAATGGGGGCGCCCCCAGAGTTGGTCATGAACCCCCAGCTTGAACATGGGCCAGTGCTGAATGGGGCAGAGCACTGAGGCAGCCACACTCGCTGGGTCTTGGGTTGAGGAAGAACCTTCAGATGTCGCATCTTTAGCAGCTACAGTTGTCGTGGCAGGAGGCACAGGGCCTCTTCAGTCCACTGTGGGGAGAGAGGGGATTTGTCTGTCCTGTGAGTGCCCATCGTGTATGCTAGCAAACCACCACCCCAACCTCGAGTTCAGTGAACCCATAAACCGGTTGATTGGCCAGCAAGGCCCAGGGATTCATCTGTCTCCTCCCATCCCAGCCCCCAGTGTGCCCGTGTTACAGACGCACAAAGCTGTGTGCCAGGCTTTTACGTGGGCGCTGGTAATCTGAACTCAACTCGCGCTTGTGAAGCAAGTGCTTTACCCGTTGAGCCAGCTCTCCGGCCTCCAGGGTCAAGTATCAGAAGGAGCTGATTCTTCCCATCTCTCTTTTGGAAGAAAAACCTGACCTGAAAGTATTTGTAATCTGGTCCCCCGTGAAGGTCAGAGATACGTATGGAGGTCAGAGCACGACTTCTGGGAGTGTGTTCTCTCCCGCCTTGTGAGTTCTTGTAGTGAAACCACTCCGGTGTTTAGGCTTGGCTGCAAACGCCTTCGCCAAGTGAACCATCTTGCTCCCCTTCCCTTTTTTACTGGAAACGGGTCTCGCATTTTCCAGACTGACCTCAGATTCACTATGTAGCCGAGGGCAGCCCTGAACTTTTGATCCTCTTGCCTCCCAAGTGCTGAGATCACGGGCCTGTGCCCCTCAGCCGCCTTTGAACATCCCCGTCTCTGGCCACTGCTTCTATATAAAAGTGATTTTCCCTAAAAAGTAGCTGCTAATGTAGTTCTTCAGGTGCCTGCGACATACTCGAGTCTTAGACCTGCTGTGCTTGGTTCTGTGCTGCTTCCAGCCTGTGGAAACCTGATTCCTTGATTGTTCTACCCTTTTTCTCCTCCTCTCTCCACCCTTCCCTCCCCGCATCCCACCCCCAAATTTCTTCTCCAGGATGATTCCAGTGCACCCCACAAAATCCAGGAAGCTCTCAAGTCCTGTCTGAAAGAGGAGGAGCCCTTTAATATCCAGAACTCCATGTCGCCCAAACTTGAGGGTGGCAAAGGTGACCCGGTTGACTTGGAGGTGAATTGTCTCCAGAATAACCTAACCTAACGCGCAGCAAGAAGCGGGGCACCGGGGGTGGGGGGAGGGAAGGTACACGCTCTCCTCTTGTACAGAGTCTATTTCTCGTAACCATTTGTTAAGCATTTCTTTTTTCTGGTCTCATGGCATGCTCCGATGTGTTTCGAGGGGGGAAAACACTTAAAATAAGCCAAGGAACTGAACAGAGTTGCGTACACTGGGTTGTTTTGTCTGTGCCGTCTGTACATTGCCTCTGCAGCTGTGATTTCTAAACCTATGCTGTTATTCAACTGACTTTTTTTTTTTGTACTTTGACCCACCTTTTTTTGGAATACCAGTTAAAAAAAAAAAAGACAAAAGTTCTTGAAATAAAACTTTTTAAAAAGCTACCCATTTTCCTAGTGTCCTTTGCGTCCACAACCTACCTGCTACTGTCAGTTCTCATTAAGTTCTTGTCTTTATTTGAAAATGGGTTTATAAAAGCATTTGAAATCTTAGAAATGTATGCATCAGCTTGATCTGCTATACCAAAACAAGACAGAGGGCGCCTTAACAATAAGAATTTTTTTCTCATAGTAATTCTGGAGGCTGGAAGTTAAAGATCAAGGTGCCCGCAGAGTTGGCTTCCAAAGAGGCATCTTTTCCTGGGTTGCAAACAGATACCTTCTCACTGTATCTTCACCTGGCCCTCTTGCGGGGCCTGTGTAGGAAAAGGTATCCGTGGTGTCTCTTCTTGTTCTTTTGCTTATTTGTTTTTTGGTTGTTTTTTTTTTGTTTTTTTTTTTGAAACATAATCTCACATAGAAACTTGCTAAATAGCCAAGGCTGGCCTTGAACTCCTAACCCTCCTGCCTGCACCTCCCAAATGATATCCACCACACCTAGCTCTTCCTGTTCTTATAAAGACACTCATTCTATCAGATTAACCTTGACCAGCTTCCGGAAAGCTTTTTCTGCAATTTGGGAATTGAGACTAGAGGGAGAGAGGCAAGGAGACATAATTTAGTTCACAACATTCTCATCTCCCATTACACCTGAAAGATACTCTTTCAAGGCCAGGTGTGGTAACACATGCCTGTAATGCCAACACTGGGTAAGGTAAGGCAACTGGGTAAGTGGGAGGGGGGTCATGAGTTTCAGGTCAGTCTGGGCTAAATAGTGAGACTCTGTCCAAAAACAAGCAAAAATACTTTTGCGGTGTTTCCTGAGTATTTTGCTGTATGCTTATCTTGAGCGAGCAACTGTGTTACATGCCAGGAATACTGTATGAATTACACATCAGTCGTAAGAAGTTGATAGTCCCCGGGCTGGCAAAATGGCTCCATGGGTAAGGCTTCTTCATGCACACCTCTCAATCTGAATTCAGTCCCTGGGGCCCACATAGGGGAAGATAGGAACTGACTTCTGAAAGTTGTCCTCTAACCTTTGCATATATACCTTGGCATATACATGCCTGCCTTCTCTCTCTCTCTCTCTCTCTCTCTCTCTCTCTCTCTTTCTCTCAAATTGACAGATCTTGGAAGATGGATCAATAGCTAAAATACTTGTACAAACAAGGACCTAAGTTCAGATTCCCAGCACCCACATAAAAACCCACGCACAGTAGCATGTTTATATCCCCAGCACTGGGAAGGCAAAGGTAGTTGGATCCTGGGGTCTTGCTGAGCAGCCAGCTTTACCAAAACGTGAGCTCCAGGTTAAATGAGAGAGCTTGTCTCAAAAAGTGGGGTGGAAGGGGTAGGCGTTAAGGGATGAAAACAGTCGAATCCATTATATTTGTATGTGAAAGTTCAAAGAATAAAAATAAATAAATAAATGAGGTGGAAAACAATGGAAGAAGATACCCAACATTGACCTCTAGCCTCCACACACTTATGCATGAGTGACTAAACCTGCACACACATGTATCATACACATACACATGCATACACACACGAATCTACTCGAGTAAATAAAACGCAGTGTATCAGTATATGGTATTGTCATAAAGATGTGTGCACAGTTCAGAGAGGAAATAGAAATGCACTTTGAAGTGTAAGGAGGCATTTTTCAGGATGAAATAAGAAAAGAGGGTCTTCAGGAAGAAACAGGCTTCCCAGGAAAGCCGTGCTATGTGACCAGAGACTGTGAGAATGAGGTGTGTGAGATGTTGGGGTTCAGAAGGCCATTAAAGACAGCTTGCAAAGAGCCTGGGATATCGGTCAACACGTGGACAAAGGTTTCCTAAAATGTTAACTGAAACCCAGGTCTGTGGGCACAGTATAATATATATGGCTGCCTGGGAAGCTGAAACAAAAGGATCACAAATTCAAGGCCTGCCAGGTCTGTAGTGAAGTGCAAGGTTAGTCCGGCAACTTAGTAAGACCCTGTCTCTCAATAAAAAGTAAAAAGAGAAGTAGGAATTAGCTCAGTGGTAGAGAGTTTGCCTGGCACACACAAGACCCTAGGTTGAGAGCCCAGCAGAAGCTAATTGAAGACTGGGATAAGTAAGACAGGGATCGTAGCAATCCAGCCACCAGAAAGAGATTGATTCGAGAGATGAACAGTTTAGTCAGCCTTAGTGACAAGTGGAGGAACTTTCTAGAACTTTACACCTGTGTTCATTCAATCTGATAATTCTAGGTGTGAGAGTCCTTGGGAAATACATTTCCATTACTTTCTGCCGATTCTCCCTGGTTTGTATTATGTGCCTTTTTAAAAACTTTTTGGGCTTGAGAGATGGCTCAGGGGTTAAGACTATCTCGCAAACAGAAGGTCCTGAGTGGATCCCAGGTCCCACTAAAAAAATGCCAGGCGGAAATAGCAGGCCTGCATTTCCAGCCCTGGTGGGCAGAGTCTGGGAAATCCCAGAGTGAACCAAGGAAGTAGAAACAATCCAGGATTGTTTATGCACACATAAACACACACAAGCACATACATGCACACATATGCAACAATAAAAATTTTAAAAGTATTAAAATATGGTTAGACTTTGGATGATTCCTTCCTCTAGGGAGAAGGAGGAATTCAAAGCTGGACATTTTCTAAACCACTAAAACCGAGCTGCAGACCAATCATACTATGCAAATGTGTTTGCTCTGATTCATCTTTACTACAGCCACAGTCCTATAGGGTAATGACCCAAAGCAGGCAGTGTTTTTGCCAACAACCATCTTTTGTGGGTTCTATACCCCCATCCCTGCTCACCCGCTCTGCCAAACTGTCTCTCATCACTTTATTTAAATGGGCACAAATGGCCTTAGTAGCTGACCTCACCTATCTGGGTTCCTGTCCTCGCTAGACATCAGCCCAGCATCTCTGTAGTACCTTGTTAGCGCTTCGATATCTGTCAGATGTTTGTATGGTTCTTTGTTTGTCTTCAGAGGAAGACCTGGTCTCATTTACGTAGCCTCCGGTTGACCGGGAACAGAAGTCTTCTGTTCTCAGCTTGGCCTCCTGCCCAGATGGAGTTCCGTGCAGCCTGCTCTTTGCTATCAGATAGGGCCGTGTACTGGGATATGTGTTAGCGTTTCCTGACCATATCACTTATTCAGCTGAGGGAGGGAGGGGTGTGTGTGCGTGTGGTTTATTCAGAACTTCTGGACTAGTCTCTGAATTAGGGGCTCTTCCCTTCAAGGGAGGGCATCTCGGAATCCTTTCATAAAGAAACCCCGGTCAACATAAGAGCACTTTGTAAATTCTAAATCCCATCCAGACATGGGATTTATAAATACTGCGCTTTGTTGGGCTTTTCCCACCACGGTACAGGGAATAGCGTGTATCAAAGGCCTGGCTCTATTCTCACTTCACAACCCCCAGCAGCAAGGACAGAAAAACCCAGACTAAAGGGGAAGTGGGGGACAGTAGAGGCCTGTTCAGTCACCCCGTGTTGCCAAGAGTCTTTGTCCTGAAGTGTTAGAATCGGATGTATTGATTTCCTGCCAGGGTATTTATGAGGCTCAATGATTAGGAACCACAAAAGGGCCAGTGCCGTCTCTGGGGACTCTCTGCACCCAGTTAGTGGAGGAGGAGACCCCTCCTCTTTGGCATTTTCAGACAAGTGTGTTCTCCCTGCTCTTTCTGCCTCACACCACAGTTGGTCTTGAATCTTCTCTAAAGAAAGGACGGATGGCTCAGTGGGTGACAAGCACAAGGACCTACGTCTGGAGGCCCAGCATCCATGGCCGTGGTAGCATGTGCGTGTGCCAGTGATCCTAGTACTAAAAAGATCAAGACAGGAGAATGGCTGGGGGGTTGGGGGGACTTCCCTGGCCAACTAAGCAAGCCAATCAGTAAACTCCAGGTTCACCAAGAGATTGTCTCAAAAACATAAGATGATAGCTATTGAAAAAGACAACTGGGACTGGAGAGGTGGCTCAGGGATTAAGCCTCTGCCTTGCAGGTGGAAGGTCCTGAGTTCGGATCCTAGACCCCACGTATAGACGCTGGGTGGAAGCGGGGACAGCCTGCATTTCTGGTCCTTGTAGGGCGGAGCCTGTGAATCCCAGGGCAGAGTAAACAAGGAGGAGGTAGAGGCGTCCATAATGGTTCCCAAATTCGCCCGTGGTTCTACACACGCACACGCACACACACATACACATACACACACGCACGCACACGCACACACACATACACACGCGCACGCACACACACACACAATTGAATAAATAATAAAAAAAAATTAAAAGAAAAAGACAACTAGGGCTGGAGAGATGGCTCAGGGGTTAAGAATCTGCCTCACAGACAGAAGGTCCTGGGTTCAGATCCCAGGCCCCACATACAAATGCCAGGCACAAATGGCAGGGGTGTGCACTTCCAACTCTGGAAGATAGAGCCTGGAAAATCCCAGGGCAAAACAAAATGGGGGGACACGCAGTGCCTTCTCTCTCTCTCTCTCTCTCTCTCTCTCTCTCTCTCTCTCTCTCTCTCTCTCTCTCTGTCTCTCTCTCACACACACATACACACACACTCACAAAATATAGTATTTAAAGAAAAAGACAGGGCCAAAGAGATGGCTCGGAGGTTAAGCCTCTGCCTTCCAAACAGAAGTTCCTGAAGGTCCTGAGTTTGGATGAAAGCAAAGAGGAGGTAGAAATAATACAGGGTGATTCCCGAAGTCACCCCTAGGCCTCCACAGGTACACAATGCCCTCACACAGACACACACGATAGATAGATAGATAGATAGATAGATAGATAGATAGATAGATAGATAGATAGATAGATAGACCAAAAGGAAAAAACCTAACATCAACCTCTGACCTCCACATATGAACACATAAGTGTATACATACACCTGCACACATACACAACGTGCATGCACTTACATGCGCAGGCTCATGACAAACTGAAAATGTGGGAGACTTAGGCCTTGGGAGACTCAGCCCCTAAGACTGAGAACCTGGGTTCAAATCCCCAGAACAATATAAAAAACTAGGTGTGGCCCTGTGCCTGCAACCTGGAACCCCAGTACCACAGTGTGGACGGAGACAGGAGGATTGCTGGTGCTTGCTGGCTGCCAGTCTCTCTCCAGTTTCAGCAAGAGACCTGGTCACAAGGGAATAAGATAGAGAGTGACAGAACAGGACACCAAACATCATCCTCTGTACTCTGCATACGGACTTATGCGCTTGCACACATACATATGCATGCAACAGACATACGTCATGCTTGGAAAACCTAGACATCCTTGAGGGAAAGTCACTTGTCTGGGGAGCATTCAACATCGACGAAGTCCCCTCGCTGTAAGGTATTTGCAAAGTATTCAACCTTCTGTCTACCCAGACCACGTGCTTTATTATGTATTTAATTTTTTATTTTCTTTTGATGATTAAGGCAGAGTTTATTAGAGGAGAGAAATAACAGCACTCATGGACATGAATCTGTAAGGGGCAAGAGAGCCCTGGAGAACTCATGGACTCCAGGCGTGGAATCCATGAGGGGTGAGAGAAAAGTCAGAAACCCAAGTGGAATTCATGAGGAGCAAGGGAGCCACAATTCATAGCCTCTAGGCATGGAACCATGAGGCCCAAGGGAACCCTATTTATTTTATTTTATTATTTGTGTGTGTGTGTGTGTGTGTGTGTGTATGCGCGTGTGCGTGTATATCAGAGGGCGCTGTGTGTGTCTGTGGAGGACCAAGAGTAACTTCAGGAATCATCCTGGATTCCTTCTACCTCCTCTTTGCTTTACTCTGGGATTTCCCAGGTTCAATTCAGAATGATTTCATCTTAATTTGGTTAGAGCTGTGTCATAGTTAAGCAGACGTATCAACTTGACTGTTGAGGGTTTGAACTCTGGGCACATTTGTAGAGAATTAGTGGTTGAGTTGGGCCCAGAAAAGCCTGCAGGAGATTGTCTAGCTGGTGGGGGAGGCCCAGCCCATGGTGGGTGAGATTAGATCCTGGAATAAAATACAGAAAGCTGGTTAAGGGAGTTGGCATCCTTTTGTACACTTGGCCAGACATGCTGGTCTGGCAAGTAAGGATTGTCCGTGTCTCAGCCATTATGTGGTGATGGTGTGGCCAGTTCCCAAGGCCTTGGTATTAGTGCATGCTCTCCGGTCAAGCTGAATTAAGAATTGTAATCATAAGAGGAAATAAAACCCTTGTTCCTTTAAGCCATTTGATGGTCATTTATCAGCAATCATGCAGGCTAACTGCAACAGAGCTGCAAATGTCCCCCAGAGGCATTTTTAAAATTTTATTAGTAGTGTGTGTGTGTGTGTGTGTGTGTGTGTACACACACACACATGCATGATGCATATGTGGAGCTCAGAAAACAACTCTGATTGGCAGTGGTGGTTTCTCCATCCACTTTCATGCGGGTTCTGGGGATCAAATTTATTTCAAACTCAGGTCATCAAGTTCTCACAGTACGTGCCTCTACTACCGAACCATCTTGCCAGTTCAAGGAATGTGTCTTGAACACTAGACCCCCAATTTGCATCTTTGTTTTGAGGGTTATGGAATCTTCAAAGGGCGGGGTCTGGCTGGTAGGAGTAAGTCAGAAGGGTAGAACTTTGGAGACACCCACCCCTGGTTCCTGTTCAATTCTGTCTTCATCCTGGTTCATCCCCAAATGAATAATACCTTTTGCCACATGCTTCCGCTGCCATGTTTCCGAAGTCAAGACCCAAAAATAAATATTTCCTCCCTTGAGGATTTTTCCTTTTTTTTTCCAGGTATTTTGGTCGCAGCAGCTTTCCGGAATCATGAGATCATTTGCCTTAATTTTTTGTTGCTATAAGTAAATACTACAGACTGGGTAGTTTTATTTAGTGTTAAACAGGGGTTTGGGGGGATCTGAAATAAAAGGGTTTATGAAGCTATTACAAATGTTAGTCAGAAAAAGGATCAGATAGAGCATTTTTTTAAAAAATATTTTATTTATTCATTTGAATGAGAGAGAGAGAGAGAGAGAGAATGACATATGAGTGGAAATCAGAGAACAACTTGAAAACTTTTTGGAGTCAGTTCTCTCCTTCCACCATATGGGTCTTTGAGCTTTGGACTCAGGTCACCAGATTTGTAAGCAGATGCCCCACCCACTGGGTCAACTCACCAGCCCCCATGAAGAACATTTTTTTCTTTTTTAGAATACTTTAGAGAAGTGAGTCTTAAGTTGCTGATCTCAACCTACAATGAGAGTAGACAAGGGTGGGATTGCAAGTACAGAAAGCTTGAGGAATAATCCAACCCGAAAGAAGTAACTGGTGTTTCAGAATTGGTTGTTGGGGGTGGGAGCTGGAGAGGTGGCTCAGGGCTTTAGCCTCCACCTTGCAGGTGGAAGGTCCTGAGTTCGGATCCCGGATCCCACGTATAGACGCCAGGCGGAAGCGGGGGCGGCCTGCGCTTCTGGTCCTGGTAGGGCGGAGCCTGTGAATCCCGGGGCAGGAGGAGCTGGAGGCGTCCATGGTGGTTCGCGAATTCGTCCGTGGTTCTACATATACACAGACACACACGCGCGCGCGCACATACACACACACATGCACACAGTTGAATAAATAATAATAATAATAATAAAAAGTAACAAAAAAAAAAAGAATTGGTTGTTGGGTAAGTAGGTCGCTGTGGTGCCTCACAGTTAGGATGGTTTGTGAGTTCCACATTCATGTTCTTCTCCATCTGTAGCTTGTTTTTCTTCCTTTTTTTCCCATTCTCCTGTGTGTGTGTGTGTGTGTGTAACCGTGGAGGCTCAAGGGTGATATTGGGAATCACTCTTCTACCTTATTCTTTTGAGGCAGGGTCTCTAATTAAATCCAGAGCTTGCTCTGGGAGATTCCCTGATCTGTAATTACAGGTAGGCCTTCCTACCATGATGGACTGTCCCCTCAAAAAAAAAATAAATAAATAAATAAAAATAAGCCAGAGTAAAACCTTGATCCTTTTAGTTGCTTTTATTGTTGTTTTTTTTTTTCATCACAGCAACAAAAAAACAACCAGTACATGAGAGATGTTACTTACCTGAAAAAAGTAAATCACTGTGTGTCTGTTTGTGGGGCTGTATCTTATCCTAGCCCCTCACCCCATTACCATGACGTGAACAGTTCTCTGCCACATATTCCACCACGGTGATATTCTGCCCAAGCATATGGGGCCATGCTACCACAGAGTGAACCCCCTGACAATGAACCAAAATAAATCCTTCCTCCCTTAACTTGGTCTTTTCCAATTATTTGTCCATGGCAATGAAAGAGTAACTAACACATAAGAAATGCTTTTTAATGAATCACAGTGGGCAGGAGTTATCTTTGCCTCAAGTCCTTACCAACACTTGAAAGACCCACACTCTCCGTTTTAGCCATTCATGGAAGCAAGTGGTGGTGTCTAATTCTGGGTTTTAATTTTCTTCTCATGTAGTCCAAAATGGACTCGAACGTGACTCTGAACTCCTGATCCTCCTGCTTCTACCATCCCAGTGTTGGGATTACATCCCCTAGTTATTTTTATTATTATTATTATTTATTCAACTGTGTGCATATGCGTGTGTATGTGCGCACGCGCGTGCGTGTCTGTGTGTGTGTGTGTGTGTGTGCCTGTGTATGTGTAGAACCACGGACGAATTCGGGAACCACCATGGACGCCTCCACCTCCTTCTGCCCCGGGATTCACAGGCTCCGCCGTACCAGGACCAGAAGCGCAGGCCGCCCCCGCTTCCGCCTGGCGTCTGTCTATACGTGGGATCCGGGATCCGAACTCAGGACCTTCCACCTGCAAGGCGGAGGCTTAACCCCTGAGCCACCTTTCCAGCCCCTACATCCCCTAGTTATTAAGCTGTATATTTTCCAGGAATTTATTAATAGTCACCCTGATTTCTGCTTTTATAAAGCAGCAGCTCGTGAATCCGTCAGTTTGCATATTTAATTGCTTTTCTCATTACTGCAGCAAAATACTTGGGGAAAAATGCAACTTAATAAGAGTTCATTCTAGTTTCTGGTTTGAGGATATGGAATTTCTGTACACCCTTGTTGCCGAATCCCCTTCCAGGCCATCCGGGGGGAAGAGGGGACACGGCCGGGGCCTTGTGGGCGGAGGCTGAATGGGTGAGCCAGCGACGGGGTCGGTACCCAAACCCCGGGAGTCAGGCGAGAAGCAGCAAGCAGAAGACGAGCTGGCTGCAGACTCTGCTTTACTCAGGAAGTGTTTGGGCTTATATAGGGTCGGGGGTCCAATCAGGTGTGCCCACCCCTCTGCTCAGAGAAGGGGGGAGCACTAGGTGTCCAGGTTAGATGGCCGCTTCCCATTGCTTGTTCATCCCTCCTTCCCATTGGTTGCCCATCCCTCTGCCTGTATGGTTCCTTGTTCAGGCTTGTCTGTAGCCAGACCTCCTAGATTTGGGCGCCCAGTCTAGAGCCTCCCTGAATCAGTAGTGCCACACACCCTGATCCTCTTGCCTTAGGTCTTTAGTACTGAGATTACAGTCATGCGCCACCAGGCAGGGCTTTTGGTTGAAGAACCTTTTAAAAGTCCCTAATATTAGTTTTGCTGATCCTATATGACTGTATGTTTTCAGAATTCTCTGTATCATTATCTTTATTGATTGATAGATTGATTTAAGAGAGGGAAGGACAAGAGAGAAGGAAGAGAAAAAGGGATGAGGAGGAAGAAGAAAAAGAGAAAAAGAAGGAGAAGGAGGTAGAGGAGGAGAAGATGGAAGTCAGGAGGAAACCTGGATAACTGAATCATTTGTCTCCTTCTGCCATGTGGGCTTCCAGGGATTGAACTCAGATCACCAGGCTCCTTGTGCACTGAGCTATCTTGCTGATTAAAGAATTCTCTGTATCTTGGAAAGAATATTTACACTTTGGAATTTGATGGTCCATGCACATCAATTAGGTATTTAACCATCTAATATCTATTTTCATGATTTGGAGCCTGATTTTTCTGTTCCTTTTTTTCACAATTATTTGTGTGTATCCGTGTTTGTGTGCCAGTATGTGTGTGTGTTGTGTGTGTTTGTGTTGGTCAGAGGACAACCTGTGGGAGTCCGTCCTCTCCTTCTATAATGTGGATGCCAGAGATTGCATCAGGCTCGACAACAATCTTTTTTACCTACTGAATGATCTTGTTGGCCCGGCAGTGACTATTAAAGATCTTACCACAATGGTAGAGAGTCTCTTTCTCACTCTACTTCTGTAAACTTTGTTTTACACAACATGAAGCCATTTTTATAGAAGGCTTAAGCAAACTGAGCATTGTTGCAATTTATGGTGAATCAAATTTTTGTAGCACTTTGAGTTCAGCATCTATATGTATTTAATGATACCATGGCTTGGATATTAATTTCTTCCCCCAAAAGGCTCATGTGTTGAAACTCGAACCCAGCTAGTGGGTCCAATCATTGAGAGGTGATTTTGGGGGGCTGGATATGTCATATAGTTCTTGGAATGTTTGCCTAACATGGATGAACCCTAAGTCTCGATTTCCAACATCACATAAACTGGGTGTTGGTAGTACTTGAGGCTACATGAGAATAAATGAGACAACATGTAAATGTAAAAATAAATATATATGTAATCATAAGTTCATTTACCCCAGAGACTAAAATCATTTTAGTCAGTGTATATGTGTGTATATATATGTATTGTGTACATATTCACATGTGTATGTAGACACACATGAATGGAGCAACTGTTTTCCACCACCTTATCCATTGAAGCAGGATCTTTTGCTGAACTCGGAGCTTACCGATGGTTTCTAGTCTTGTTAACCAGCTTGCTCCAGAAGTCCTGTGACTCTTCCCTCCAAGTGCTGGAACTACGGGTGGGTTGCCACGCCCACCTGACACTTCAAATGGTTCTGAGGCTCTGAACCCTGGTCATCACTTTCAAACAGCAAGCGTTTTACCTCTTAAGGCTCAGCCCCCAAAACCTTATTTTAAAAAATATAACAAGCATATAGCATCAGAAAGATGGTTTAGCACATAAAAATGCCCACACAAAAATCTATGACTTGAGTTCAATTCCCTGAGCCCACGTGATAGAAGGAGAGAACTGACTTTTGAAAAATGTCCTCTGATTTTTGCTGTGTACAATGGCACACCTCTTCTCTCTCTCTCTCTCTCTCTCTCTCTCTCTCTCTCTCTCTCTCTCTCTCTCTCTCTTTCTCTCTCCATTTCTCCTGGTCATGAAATGAGCAGCTTTCCTCCACCACACCTGACCTAGCTGACCATGGACTAGGGCACTAGAGCCTCTGAAGTCATGAGCCAAAGTAAATAATCCTTCCTGTTTTGTTTGTGTGTGTGCACGTTTGCACATGTGGGCAGATGCTCCTGTCCCTTGCGTACACATGTATATGAAGGTCAGGTATTTTCTTCAATTCTTCTCAGCCCTGTTTATTTCAGACAGTCTCTCTCGCACTGAACCTGGAGTATATGAGTTAGGCTAGATTAGCTGACCAGCGAGCTTCAGAGAGCCTCCGGTCTCTGCCTCTTCAAGGACGGTATTATAAATGCATGTCATCATGGCTTTATAGCCTAGCCTAGCCTTGAACTGGCTAAGTAGCAGAGTGACAGTGTAGCAGACCTTGAGCTCTGATCTTCCTGTTCCCACCTCCTGAGTGCCAGGATTACAGATGTGTCCCCCACACTTAGTTAAGCAGTGCCAGACACTGCACCTAGGGACTTGTGCACACTAGGCAAGTAAGGTCCCTACCAACTGAGCTCTATCTCCATCTCATTTCTTTCTTTAAGTTGTTTTTCTAAAGTATTTGGTCACAGCAACCCAAAACTGACTAACACAATAGCTTTGGCTTTTTTATTCCAGCGTTGCTGTGGTTACATTCACTCTCCTATGGTTAGTGTTTGCAAAACATATATATTCCTCCAGGCTTTTACTTTCAACCTTCCTGTACTCTTTTTATTGCAGACATTTATCTTGTAAACAACATATGGATGGTTTTACTAGTCTAGAAATTACTTTTGTTAACTGGAACACTCCTTCCATGAATATTACATCGCTAATAATTTTGGGTTTAAATCTTCTTTTTGCTGTGCACTTCATCCTCTGTGCTAATTTGCTTCTTTCTTGCTGTATCTTAAACTGATTTTTTCTTTAATTTTTGGCATCAAAATGCTAGCACTATTATTTAATATCTAATAAACTCTTTCTAGAAAATCTCCTTTGAAAACCTTCATGTGAAGTTGGAATCGTTAACTTTTTTTCATTGCCCCTTGGGCTGTTTGCAAAATAAGAAATGATTATTTGGGGGTTGAGGATGTATCTCAGTAGTAGGGTGCCTGTCTAACTACAGGAGACCCTTAGTTTGATCCCTAAACCCCAAACACACAAATGAAACAATTATTTTTGTTTTAGGGGGCTTAAATTTTGTTTTTCATGTGAGATATGTATATGTATGTGTACACATTCGTGTGTGTGAATGTAGGGATGTGTCTGACATGGCATGTGTTGCAGTTTGCCTGCATTGTTGCTGATAAATTACCATCAAAAAACGGGGACTGGAGAGGTGGCTCAGGGGTTAAGCCTCTGCCTTGCGGGTGGAAGGTCCTGAGTTCAGATCCTAGACCCCATGTATAAACGCTGGACAGAAGTGGGGGGCAGCCTGAGTTTCTGATCCTGGTAGGGCAGAGCCTGTGAATCCCAGGGCAGAGTAAACAAGGAGGTGGAGGCGGTCCATGGTGGTTCCAGAATTCGCCCGTGGTTTTACACACACACACACACACACACACACACACACACACACACATGCATAATTGAATAAAAAAATTTTAAAATTACCATCAAATGGCCTAAGAGAACAAGGGGTTCACTTTCTCTTATGATTGTCTGGTTACAGTTCTTAGTCCAGCTTGGCAGGAGAGTGTGCACCATCATCAAAGGCCGAGGGAACTGCACCATATCCACGTAACAGCTTAGAGATGGACCGTTCTCACTTGCCAGACTAGCATGTCCGGCCAAGCATATAGGAGAACGCTCATTTTCTCAGTTTCCTCCGATGTATTCCCCTGCCCGAGGACTAGTCCCACCCACCATGTGCTGGGCCTTCCCCATCCACTAGACAATCTCTAACAGATTCGCTCTAGGCTTAACTCAACTACCTGCTCTCTACAAATGTGTCCAGAGCTCAAACCCTCAGCTGTCAAGCTGATGCCTGTATATAACTATGAAAGCATGAATATGGAGGTCAGAGGACAACCTTCGTCATGATCAGTCCTCATCTTACACAGGATACAGGATGTCTTTGTTGTTTTTCTTTTTTTCATTTTATTTCATTTATTTATTTGTGTGTGTGTGTGTCTCATTTGTATGGGGGGGCACTGTGTGCCCCTGTGGAGGACCAAGGGTGACTTTGGGGATCATCCTGGATTGCTTCTACCTTCTTTTTCCTTCACTCTGGGATTCCCCAGGCTCTGCCCACTAGGCCTGAAAGTGTAGGCCACCACCGTTTGCACCCGGCATTTTTTACATGGGAACTGGGATCTGAACTCAGCATCTTCTGCTTTCGAGGCAGTCTTAACCCCTGAGCCATCTCTGCAGCCCTGGAAGCTAGTTTTTAAATTTAACACATATTAATATGATATTTACCATACAGTAGGCACAATTTTAAATATTTTACAATTACTAACTTGTTTAATCCTTTAAACTCATATCTGTGTGATAAAGCACTGCTATTTTACAGAGGAGAAAGCCAGGCAAACTTAAATAGCACTTTGTAAGCCAGACACAATAGCTCACATCTTTAGTCCAACTATTTAGGTGCTGAAGCAGAAAGATCTTTGAATCCAGAGTTTGAAACCAACCTACAAAAAAATAGAGACTCTATCTCAGAAGGCTGGGGACTGAGGATGTAGCTCAGCTGGTGAAAATCCAGGGATTCAAATCCCAGAAGTACCTAAATTAAGTGTGGTAGCACAAACCTGTAATCCCAGCACTCAGGAAAAGGAAACAGGAAGATCAGAAGTTCAGAGTCAGGGATGCGGAGATAGCGAAACAGTTAAAATGTGTGCTGTTCACACAAAAAGACTGGAGTTCATATCCCCAGATCTCACATAAAAATGCTGAGTGGGGGCTGGAGAGATGGCTCAGGAATTAAGGCTGTGTCTTGAAAGCAGAAAGACCCGAGTTCAGATCCCAGATCCTACGTAAAAATGCCAGGTGGAAATAGTGGTGAGCTGTGCTTCTATAATCTGGAAGGCGGAGCCTGGGAAAACCCACAGCAAAGTAAAAGGAGGCAGAAGTAATCTACCTGATTCCTGAAGTCGCTCTTAGGTCTGCACAGGTACACACAGTGCTCTCTCTCTCTCTCTCTCTCTCTCTCTCTCTCTCTCTCACACACACACACACACACACACAGATGCACTGCCCTGCCTCCACATATACATTAAAAATTGGAAAAAAAATTCAAAACCATCTAAGCTACTCCAAGGTCAGCCTGAACTACTTGTTCAAGGTCAACCTGAGCTACTCTTTCAAGGTCAATCTGAGCTACTTGAGAGCCTGTCTCGAAAAATAAAAAGAACAAAAGAAAGCAAATAATTAAAAATTCTTTACAGTCCGATAATATTATTAAACCCAGGGCTTAGACCAGTGCCCATAAACATCATTGCCTCTCTGATTTTTCTTGTCCCCAGCAAGTTGACACGCTTTCTATAGGACTCCAATAGGATAAAGACTTTTGGCATTGTTTTGTTCCCTAGGTACTCAGTGGGTGGCAATCTTTGTGGGATGAATGAATGAATGCATGCATGCACGCATGAATGAACAGATAGAAGACACACATAGTCCCTATTTCGGAAGAGGTCTAAATCTTTTTATTGCCAGGGACCTGTGGTGTGAGGACTTTCTTGGATCCCCGATGAAGTTCTTCTCTGGGTCCCCAGGGGAGCCTTGCCCAAGTCTGGGGGGGTCCTTTGTTTGGTTTTCCCTCCTACTGCTGGGTGCTCTCAGCTGGCGGGCTCGCCTTCCCTGCAGGAGCAAAGGAAACTGGCCTTCTTCCTCCTTGGCAGCGCAAATGCTCATTTGAAGCTTCCCCATGCCAGTCCCAGTGGGCAGCTTGAGCTGCCACCGTTAATTACACAGCCCGCTGTGCCCTGCCCACGCGGCTGGCTTTGAGGGTCGGCCAGGGCTCCGGTGGGAACCGCTCACTGCTCTAATTGGGCCTCTCTTGGGAGGCGGCAGGCCCTGGGTCACACTTGAGAGCTCTGGCTTGGGGTTCACTCTCGAGGAGGAGGGCAGCGCGCCTCCTGGGGCCGCTCGTTCTGCGGCCAGCCGCGGGCAGTTCACTATAGATGGACGGACAGAAATCCTGGGGCATCCTGGGTCCAGGCCCGAGGCCACAGCAAGGCGGAGCTATGTTGCCAGGAGCAACCCCATTGCATTGGCAACCCGAATGAGTTCCCACAGGAAAAAAAGGACTAACCCTCGGTCCTCGGGGCTACCCTGGCCCTGCTAAGAGCTAGGCAGACACAGGACTTTAGCTTCTGGTGCTCATGAAGAGGTATCCACGTGAAAACTATCACACACACCCCAGAGACAGTCAACCCTTGCAAAAAGCCAGAGCCAGATGTGGGACAGGAGCAGATGTGAGTGGCTTCCGCTCCGGAGCCTAGGGGGACAAGCTGGTTTCCAGGTGCCCCGTGACTTCCTTCCCTTGCCTTGATCTGCACTTCCCGAAAAAGAGGAAAAGTTTTAGATGCATGGTGTCACATCCAAGGGTTGCCTTCTATTCACCAGAATCCAAAGGTTTGTCAGGATCAGGACAAACTTGACTGACTACCAACCGGTCGAAGTCCTCAATTGGTGGCTGATGTTACCTCCATGAAATCCCACGACCCTGGCTCAGCTGGACTTCTGTTTCAGAATGCGATGAGGGTGGAAGAGCAAATCCTACTGCCTCCCCTAGTCGTCCCCTGCCTGAGTCTCCCCTTTCCTGTCCTTCCCACCTGCAATGCAGATACTTCGGGACCCCACATATGAACACCCAAGTCCACATGTTCCTTCTCTGCATGCACTCCTGTCAACCTCCCCTCAGAACCCATCTTAGAAAAGCAGGTTGGATCCCCCTGAGCAAACGAGTCTGAGGTTCCGTGTGGCAAGAGGAAGGTATGGGATCTAAGCGGACGTGCCCCTTGGCCCCAGGAACACTTTTCCCGTGAAAAGAATCCGGTCCTTCTAGTCTGGATCCGAGGGTCTCCCTGACTAGTCAGCATTGTGCATCTCTCAGTTGAATCATCCTGAACTGATAACACATTCAGCCCCAATGCTATTAGATGCTATTAGATGAAAATACTCTTTTCCTTAGACAGTGACATTTGGAACCCAAGACTGGGACTTGGCTTTTGTAAAAACTAAACATCATGCTTCTAATCTATTACTATGCTGTTCAAGCTCTTGCTGGCTTCTTGAATCACCTTTGAGCTCAAAGTGCCGCCTGTCTCTCTGTTCATTCACTTACATCCCTCACCACGCCCTCGTAAGCGCCAGTCCCAGATCCTGGCCACTGTGTCTAGTGTCACGTTGCTGCTCCCTGGCTCATTGGTTCCCAAGTGCTTGCCAGGTAGTGGTGCTAAAAACAAGTTAATGATGACAGAGCAAGTTAATGATGGCAGAGAAAAGGGAGTGTGAAATGGCACTTTGTAAACTGTGAAGCTCCTGTTCTTGCTGTTTCCCTGGCTCTTGGCAGCTGAGCAGCCCTGTTTCTGATGTTCTGCCTTAGTTAAGGTTGGGCCAGGGATCAGACGCACCCGAACATGCAGCTCACAGTTAGCAATGGGTCCCGCTTGCATTGCTAGTCAATCAACAAATGGCACATTTGCACCTCCTATATCCTGTGGCTTCACCGGCCCACACCCCTACTCTGACTTGTGTTCCAAAATGTCACCTACATCTCAGCTCTTATGGCTTGATGCCATAGGACTGCAGAATTTGTGGGCGGGCCATCTTCCTGGCTTAGCTCCAAAGGACACAACGCACACAAAGCCAGCCCCTGCCTTATTCCACATTCTGAGGACACATGTAACATTCTGATTATGTGTTTATTACAGCACAGTAAAACACCTGCCACGAACCAGCTATGTCTATAACACTAGTACTAGGGAAGACTTCAAGTTCAAGGTCAACATCATCATGAGCTACAGAGTAAGACCCTGTTATTAAAAACAAAAGTGGGCCGGAGAGGTGGCTCAGGGATTAAGCCTCTGCCTTGCAGGCGGAAGGTCCTGAGTTCGGATTCTAGACCCCACGTATAGACGCCAGGCGGAAGCGGGGGGCGGCTTGCGCTTCTGGTCCTGGTAGGGCAGAGCCTGTGAATCCCGGGGCAGAGTAAACAAGGAGGAGGTGGAGGTGTCCATGGTGGTTCCCAAATTCGTCCATGGTTCTACACGCACACACATACATATGCACACATACATACACACATGCACACACACACATACACGTGCAATTGAATAAGTAATAATAAAAATTTTTTTAAATTAAAAAAAAAGTACTAATTAAGTACCTGCCGTAAATGTGCCTACCTCCTTGCAACTCACTGTCCTCCTTAGTGGATGGAAGATCCAGGGTGGTTTTTTTTTTTTTTTTTTTTTGAAACAGGTTCCCATGCAGCTGGGACTGACCTCAAACTCCTGATCTTCCTGCCTCCATCTCTGCAGTGCTGGGATTACAGTTGACTGTCACTGCTGTGTCTTTTCTTTCTCTTGTCTTTTTCACCTGGTTGTTTCCATTTCAGAGCATTAATTTAATGTTGGTGCATGCACGCAACACCGTGGCCAAAGGACAATTGTCAAAAATTAATTTCCTCTTTCCATCCTGTGGGGTCCAGGGCTTGAACTCAAGTCGCCAAGGTTTATGTGCAGGCGCCTTTACCCGCTGAGCCATCTTCCCGCCCAGCATTGGTTTTTTTAAAATTTATACTTTCACTACTGGTTTTCTGTGTTTTGACTCATTTTTAAAAAAAATTTTGTGCCTTTTATTTTTTTAATTTCTACCTTTGTTGTGTGTGTGTGTGTGTGTGTGTGTGTTTCTGTGTAGGTATCTGTATGTATGAGAGGGGAATATGTGTACCTGTGGAAGCCCAAGAATGCCTTTGGAAATCACCGGAGATTGGGCCATCTCCTTTCTGCTCTGGAGTTTTGCAGGCTCTGCCATTGAGGGCTGGAAGAACAGGCCACTGCCATTTCTGTCTGGTGTTGTTATGTGGGATCTGGGATCTGAACTTATGACCTGGTTGTGAGGCAAAAGCTTAATCCTTAAATCATCTCTCCAGTCCCTCAATTTTTTAAAAAAATATATTTATTTGAGAGGGGGGAAGAGAAAGAAAGAGAAATGGGGGAAGAGAGAAAGAGCAAGAGAACACATATTCACACCATGGCAATGGGTGGAGGTCAGAGAACAACTTTCAGAAGTCGGCTTTTTCCTTTCATCACGTGGGCTTCCGTAGATTGAATTCAAGTCAACAGGTGCAGGCCCCTTCACCTGAAGAACCTCAAGATGTCAACTTGCAGCTTCTGTTCTTTCTTCTTAAAATGTCCCATCTCTCCTTCTCTCTCACTCCAACCCCAGTCCCCTGGCCTCTCTTAGCCACTGGTCAACGTCCTGTAGTCTTAGCTTCCCCAGGGTCTGGCAGCAGTTGTGTCTCTGTGTGGCCACCGGCACGCTGGAGTACTTCCTGCTGCCATAGAGGGTCTCCCCTCTACTGCTCCAGTGGGGTTTGTTGGTCTTAGCCACAGCTAGGGTTCTGTCTAAGCTGCCTAAAGGAATGAGTGAGAGGAGAGATTCTATGACTACCCAGCCCAAACCCCCTTCTTGCTTGAAAAACAATTTGGGCTTTCAGAGGAGGGAGGCGGAACCCTGGGTCAGGCCACACTGGGTGTGGTTGGGCTCTAAACTACTACTCCATTGCTCTTGGGGACAGGATGAATGCTCAGCTCCATCTGAACCCTCCAGGCTGTCCACAGCTCCCATTTGAGCGCCTCCTCATCAGAGGCCAGCAGAGGATCGTGTTCCGCTGTGTGGCTCTTTGGCGAGGGCAAGCAGCCGCCCTTTGTCATGAGACGCAGCTGGCACCAGACTGTGGGACAAGAGGACGGGCTGGCAGAGAATCAGAGCGTCCCTTCTGCCACCAGCTCCGGCTTTCCGCTAGTGACACGTAAGAGGATTAGGGCTCAGAACTCCAGACAAGGGGGCTTTTATTCTCAGGGCAGCATTTTTATTGGTTTGCAAAAACCCCAGTGAGAGAGACATGAACAAAAGTGAGGCGGAACCTCCAGTCTCTTACCTCAGAGCCTAGGGTCTGGGGGGGAAGGAGTTCAGAGAGCCTATCTCCCACCAATAACAGGTGGGATGCTGTTGTAGTCCGTCAGCATGGTTGCTGACAAATGACTGTCAAACGGCTTAAGGGAACAAGTTTCCTCTTATGATCACTGGTTGCAGTTCTCAGTCCAGCTTGACGGGAGAGCACGCACCAACACCAGGGCCAAGGGAACTGGCCACACCATCTCTACACACAGCTGAGAGAGGACTGTTGCAGTCCGCCTGCATGGTTGCTGATAAATGACCATCACACAGCTTAAGGGAACAAGGAGTTTACTTTCTTACGACAGTCTGGTTACAGTTCTCAGTCCAGGTTGAAGGGAGAGCACGCGCCAACACCAGGCCGAGGGAACTGGCCACACCATTACTGTATAACGGCTGAGAGATGGACAATCCTTACTTGCCAGACCAGCATGTCTGGCCAAGTGAACAGAAGGATGCCAACTCTCTCAACCAGCTCTCTGTGATTTACCCAGAACCTAATCCCACCCACTATGGGCTGGACCTTCCCCATCAGCTAGACAATCTCCTGCAGGTTTGCTCTGGGCTTAACTCAACCATCAACTCTCTACAACTGTGCCCAGAGCTCAAATCCTCAACAGTCAAGTTGACACCTGTGCTTAACTGTGACAGGGACAATCCTTACTTGCCAGAGGAGCATGTCTGACCAAGTGTACAGAAGGATGCCAACTCCTTCAACCAGCCTTCATCTTTTATTCCAGGGCCTAGTCCACCCACCATGGACTGGGCCTTCCCCATCAGCTAGACAATCTCCTGCAGGTTTGCTCTGGGCCCAACTCAACCACTAATTCTCCACAAATGTGCACAGAGCTCAAACCCTCAACCATCAAGTTGACACCTGTGCCTAACTATGACAGAGGCATATAACCCTTACCTGTCTGTCTAAGACCAGAACTCCAAAGCCGTAGAGACCAGAGACACTTACAGGATAGCAGGGGATGTTCTGAGCCAGCAATGGCGTATGAGAGATTCAAAAGTCCTAGATCCTTAGGATGGAGGAAGACATATTGTTACCATTCGGCCTCCAAATGCATGGGTAGGGATGAGATGCAAAGAGAGGCTGTGATAGGCCCAAGCTTACTCAGTGACAGAGCGACGGAGCAGGGACCAGAAGGAGGAATTGGGGCTACCTGGAGTTAGCCTTGTCCTCACGGGGTGGGGTGCTAGGACTGATTTATTCCCACCACCATCGGTGACTTTTGCCTGCTCTAGAATCTCTTCTAACTAGAATCATAGAGCATATACTTGTTTGGGTAAGACTTCTTACCTATGAGCCTATAAAATCAAAAGACAAGTGAAATGCTTCCAACGCTAAGTTCAAAATGGAAGAATCGGGACACAGCAGGAAACTAACACATCAAAAATAAAGAATAACCAGGTCAAAATAACACCGAAGTCCATCACAGTCAATGTCAAATCCTGCAGCTCAGTCATCCAGGGTTCATAACGTCCCAATACTGCACCTCCAGCTCTGGTGTCTGCAGCTCATGGAGCTTCTCTCCCAGCACGACTCCCTCCAGACCAGTTTGCACCCATTTTCTGGTCTTTCTGCCATCTAGGCACAGAAAGGACTGGTTAAGATGGTGGAGACCCACGGGACTCAAGGCCGAAGCTGGGAAGGTGCGATCTACATGTAACTTCACACAGCTGGATTTTGAGAAAGAGAAGTGGACAGATACATGTTCTGATTAAAAACATCACAGGGGGCTGGACAGATGGCTCAGGGGTTAAGACTCTGTCTCTGCAAGTAGAAAGTCCTGAGTTCAGATCCCAGGTCCCATGTCAGGCAAAAACGGGGGTGGCGGCCTGCATGTCTGGTCCTTGTGGGTAGAGCTTGGGAAATCCCAGAGTGAAGCAGGAAGAGGTAGAAGCAATCCCGGATGATTCCAGAAGTCTCCCTTGGTCTCCTACAGGGACACACATAGTACCTTCTGAGACACACACACACACAATAGATAAATATATATTTTTTAAAAAATCACGGGAACTGGAAATAAAAGACCCATTGGGGCTTTTTCAGCCCGCTAGTCTCCTCTGCTTCTGGGGAAAATTTGATTTTCTCCTGAGGGTCTCTGAAGATCCTTGGGGTCTGTCACCATGCCCCCCATCTTTTTTTTTTTTTAATTAAAATATCCAAACCTCTTCCAGCTCCCTTAACTGCTTGTGTCTCTAAATAGATCTCTGCACCCTTTGCAAGAGGCCCCTGCAGTTGACGTCATTCATCTCAGGACTGAGAGGGGTGACAGGCTCACAGTGCCGACGGGCTTAAGAAGCACATGATATTAGATATGTTCTTCAATGTCTTCTGGCAGCTGCCGGGCCCACCTGCTTGCACAGTGCCTGTACTCGTGGCCGGGGGCTTCCCACAGTCCTGCTTCCGCAGAGCCCATTCATTGCTTTCCCTGGTAAGGTCCCATTCCTTTCCCATCCACACAAAGCCACCCATTCTTCTCAGGGTCCCAGGTGGCAGCAGAGACTTTAAATAGTGACTTCTCTTCCTCGTGACCTCATAAAGACCCCCCAAAGGGCTGTGGAGACAGAAGGACCAATTTTATCTTGTGCTTGGTTATAGTGCAGTCAGAAGAGAGCCCTTGATTTCCCTCCCTGCCAAAGCTGAGCAGGAGAGCAGCCTAGACTCCGAGAACGGAAGGGCATTTTAGAGACCCTCTGGGATTACAGGCAGAATGATGACCCTTCCTTCCCTGCACTTGCAAGCTATAACCCCATGGCCTAGGTTCCTGGTGGACTGCTGGGTATGTTGTGTTCCTCTGTGTTCCTCCAGGCCTCAACCACTCACTGTTTTGATCCTGCGCTTCTACGCCTGGCCTCCTCCACCTCTGCTTGGCCATTGATAAATTCCACTCTTAACCTTCCATGTGTTTCTCCCCCCAACACCCCAGGTCTTATCACTTATCAACACTTCACTCTCTTCTAGTCCCTCCCTTCTAAAGCAAAAGCAGACGCTACCTCAGCGCTGCACCTTTGAGACTGTCTGAACTACACACCCACCGCATCACTCCCACCCCCTCAGTAGCAAGACACCCAAGGCCCCGCCTTCCCTTCCATTGTTCACAGCACCCTGACTGACTTCCTTTGTGTGCTCAAGCTTTGGTGTGTCAAGAGTCCTGATGCTTTCCCATCAGGGTGGCAAGGTTAGCAGCTGCAATGCCAGGTACCCACAACGATACTCCTAGGGTTGCCCCCGGACCAGAGCTGACAGAAGCTGACGGAATCCTACCAAGTTCACGGTTCTGAGAGACACCCCCAGCTTTTCCCAGATCCCATTAGACTCCCCCGTTTTGACCACACACCCTTGTCTAAGCGACTCCTACTTCTGCCTCTCTCCCTTCTAGGGTCTCCTCCTCGTGAAAGTTACTTCTTTTCAAGCCAAGTCGTTTGGAGAAGGCTGGCTAAAGAAAGCTGCTATCATATTCTAGAACTTTCTCATAAGCTTATCTTCCTCCAGGTATACCAAACTGACAACAATGTCTCATGCATTCATTCATTTATCACATGTATGAAGCACCTCCTACACATATCACAGACATTCTAAATTTAAATTTTATGATTACCATTACATACATGCATACATACATATACATATATATATATATATATAAATGTAGTGTATGTGTGTATAGGATGGAGCTGTGCTATGATGTCTATGTGGAGGTCAGAGGACTACTTTATGGCATCTTTTCTCTCCTTCCACCTATATGTAAGTTCCAGGAATCCAACTCAGATTGCTAGGTTTGCACCTTTACCCACTGAGCCATCCTGCTGGCCCTCACAAGTTTTCTAGGTGCAGCAATACATTAATAAGGAAAAGAGACAAAATTCCTGCTGTCACACCACTTGCATTCTCTCGAGGAAAGGCATTGGGTAAGCAAACTAAACTGCAAGTTGCATAGCGGTCATTTCTACAGAGACATTGGGGGATGGTCAATGATGAGATGCCACAGGTCGGGCTCCGTAGAAGCAATTGCTGAGATGAATTTGGGGGGAAACGCCGGTGAGAGGAAGGAGGAAGAAGTGGACTGAGCCAAGAAAGGCCTTGAACAGTGGTGGACCTGGGAAGGTTATTTGCAGCAAGCAGAGTTGGTTGGAAATAGTCAACACCCTGGGGTCCCATTTCACTCTTACCCTTTGGAAGACTCGTCCTCAGGTGAGGTACTATTCAGGGGATGGAGTGGGAGATGGAGGGGTAGGGACAAGAGGACTGCCTCAGTTAGCCTGAATGTGGCCGATAAATTCACGACCAGATGGCTTATAGGGGAACAAGGGGTTTTATTTTCTCTTGTGATAGCCCAGTTACAGTTCTTAATCCAGCTTGGCAGAAGAATCCACACCAATACCAGAGGCAAAGATGACTGGCCACACCATCCATATTTATATATTCACAAGATGCCTGAGAGAAAGACGATCCTTACTTGCCAAACTAGCATATCTGGCCAAGTGTGCCAAAGGATGCTAATTTCCTTAATCACCTCCCTCCATCTTATTCACCTGCCCAGGGACTAATCCACCCCATCCCACCATATCAATCAGTCTCCTGAAGGCTTGCTTGCAGCCTAACTTGACCACTGTTTCTTTACAAATGTGCCCAAAGCTCGAACCCTCAACTGTCAAGTTGACACCTGTACCTAACTATGACAGGCCCTTGGGGGACATAGAGTTTGTTTGTTGATTGCTCTTCCCACAGGTGCCTTCTGAAAAGATCAGGTGGGCCAACTCCATGTGTGCCCATGAGTGTACTTAGGAAGAGCCTCATGGAACAGAGACCAGAAGAGTCCAAGGAAGCCAGTCTTGCAGATATCTGAGGAAGACGTTTAGAACAGCCCGTGTGCAGAAACCCTGTGGTTCTGTCTAAAACCCTCCATGAAACAGGGGAGCAGCAGGAGAAGGGCTTAAGAGGCGGAAGGGTCCGGATGCTCTTCATTCTGAGAGGAAGACATGGAAAGCTGAGGTCTGTGGGGGACACTCCTGAGAGGACCCTCGTGCAGGAACGCCCATGAACTGCTGCTGCCAGGCTTCTTCAGAGTGGAGCTAAGGATGAAATGAGCAGCCGTTGTTGGGGGAGAGAGTGGGAGCCGCTGTCAGATGGATGCTGTCCTTGGCTGGTTAACCAACTCTCAGGGTTTAAACCTGGCAGCATTCGCCAGCGGCTGCTGCCCTCTAGTGGGCGTGCAGGAGATGGCTCAACCCGCTTCCAGCTTTCCTTCTTTTGCCATCTGACTTTCAAACCCTGCCTGAGACAGCTTGGTGGCGGGATCAGGAAGCACACAGGGGAAAGGACCTGCCATGAAGAAAGAGAAAGGGAAGAAGCTGTGTTTGGAGTGAGGCTAGGTAGAAGTGAGGTGATGCATGTAGAAATGAAGGTCAGCTGTGTTCAGAAGAAAAACAAACCAAATGGATTCAACCAAGACCGGAAGCTGTAAAGCAAACATGATGCCCAGGAGCTAAAAACTATGAGGACGCCGAGGGTTCATGCATGGACTCTTGCTATAGAGGGGGAGGAGGTCTTAAGACAGTACCATAGGAGGGTATAGTACAGTAAGAGGACCAGGGGGTCTGCAGAGGGTCATTCTCAAGCATTCCATATATGAAAACAATAAGGAGACACAGAACATGTTCTACTTGATAAAAGGCAGCCATGAAAAACACAGCTGACGTTGTGATCACAGAAAGACCAAGTGTTTTCTTCTAAGGTCAGATGTAAGACAAGGACGTGTGTTCTCACCACTCCAGCTAATGCATCTAAGCAAGAAAAATAAATAATAAGTGTTTAGGTGAGAAAGGAAAGAGTAAAACTATCTGTACTCATAATAACCTGATTATCAGGAGTGGAGGGGTGGAGGAGGGGTCAGGGACATTCTATAATTAAGGAGACTAAATATTAGGCCTGGAGAAATGGCTCAGGGGTTAAGACTCTGCCTCACAAGCAGAAGGCTCTGAGTTCAGATCCCAGGTCCCATGTAAAAAAAAATGCCAGATGGAAATGGTGATGGCCTGCACTTCCGGTTCTGGTAGGTGGAGCCTGGGAAACCCAGAGTGAAGCAAAAAGGAAGCAGAAGCAATCCAGGATGATTCCCAAAATCATCCTTGGTCCTCCACAGAGACACACAGTGCCTTCTGATACATACACACACAATAATAATAATAAATAAATAATATTAAAAATACTATTTATGATGGTTCCAGAAATATGAAATGGTATAAACCTGACAAGACCATGAAAGACATGGATACTAGAAATCATAAAATATTGCTTAGACAAATTAAAGAAATCCTTTGCCTCCTCCTCATGGATTCCAGCTTGGAGTCCATGAGTTCTCTGGGGTGTCCTAGCCCCTCATGGCACTTCACATCTGGAGTCCATGAGTTCCATTCTTTCTCTCCTCTATTAAACTCTACCTTAATTCTCAAAAAATTTAAAGAAGTCCCAAATAAATGAAGAGATAAAACTGGCTTGTCAGTTGGGATGCTGCATGTCATTAAAATGTCAATCATCCTCCATCTGGCTTGTAGATTCAATGCAATGTCAATCAAAATTATAGCAGGCTTTTTTGTGGAAATTGACAAGTTATTTCTGAATCTGGAATGCACCTGGAAACGCAAGTCTAGAAGAGTCAAGCCCAACTTTGAGAGAATAGGAAAAAAAGAACAGTTGGGGGGGTTAATGTTACTCAATATGAACAATTTGTTGTCAAGCTGTATTAATCGATACCACACAATAGAGCCAGAAGCTTTGATGCACTTGGGAGGTGGAGGCGAGATCATCAGAAACTTGAGGTTATCCTCAAGGACCTCAGCTACACAGCAAGTTCAAGGTCAGCCTGAACTGCAAGAGACCCTGTGTCAAAAAGCAAACAAGCCCAAAATTAGCATGCTAGGAACTGAGAGTATAAATAGCTCAGTGGTAAAGTGCTTGACTAGCTCATCCTCCATCATAGAAGGAAAAAAGGGAACATCAAAAGCATGATTATTATCGATATAAAGATAGATGGATTGACTGATGAAGCAGAATAGAGCCCAGTAATAAACCCACTCATACACAGATAATTGATTTTGTGTGTTTGTTTGTTTCCTAAGACCTGGTTTAGCTGTGTTGGTCAACTTGGTCTCAAAGTCCTGGGCTTAAGTGATTTTTCCCATCTCAGTATACTGATTATTTGGAACTATAGATATGCACTATCACCCCATAATATTATTCATTGTTTGTTTTTTTCATTTTCTTGTGTATGTTCATAGGTATGCATGGGTGCAGGGTGCACAAGTATGAGAGAGAGAGAGAGAGGAGAATATGTGTATGAATGTATGTATGTATGTGTATGTATACGTGTATGTGTGTGTGTGTGTGTATGTGTGTGTAGAACCACAGGCGAATTCGAGAACCACCATGGACGCCTCCACCTCCCCCTTTTTTACTCTACCCCGGGATTCACAGGCTCCGCCCTACCAGGACCAGAAATGCAGACTGCCCCTACTTCCGCCTGGCATCTATACGTGGGGTCTAGGACCTGCCCCCTGCAAGGCAGAGGCTTAACCCTTGAGCCACCTCTCCAGCCCCTCCCCCCCTTACTCTTTTGAGGCTGGATTTTTCAATTAAGCCTGGAACTTTCCTATAAAGGTCGTCTGGTTACCACCTTGCTCTGGGGATTCCCAGGTTCTGTCTTCCAGAGTTGGAATTCCAAGTGGATCACCATACCTGCCTGGCACTTTAACCCGCTGGCTATTTCCAAGCCCCGTTTTATTTTCTCAAGACAAGTCTCCTTGTGTTTCTCAAACGGCTGCACACTTATTGTGTAGCTCAGGCTGACCCTCAACTCTCATTTGCCACAGCCTCCTGAGGGTTGGTTGAGATTACAGGAGCCGGATGACCACGTCCAACTCGTCATTCTTCTTAGAAACCTGACAGCTGGTTCAAAGGCTGCATTCGCAGGTCACAGGTGAGGTCCTGGATTCCATTCTCACCCTTCACTATCCCTTCTTCTCTCCTTCCCTTCATCTCTTTGTTCCTTTTTCACTTTTCTTTTCAGAGCCCAGAGCTCAAACCAGGGCTTCATGCATGGCTGGCATGCTAAGCAAGTGCTCTGTCATTGAGCTATATCCCAGCCCAGGAGAAAAAAAAAAGAAACTTTATGCCTGCACTTTATACAAAGGTTAGTTGAAAATGAGCTAGACCTAAATATAAAGTCTAAACCATAAAATGTGTTGAAGAATCATCTATTCTGTGCTGACATCGTTTTTGTAGTCAATCCATAAATGATCAGGTAGATTCATGGGACTTCATTAAAAACAAAACAGAACAGAACAGAACAAAAAACCCTGTTTTTCAAAAGACAATTGGACTGGAGAGGTGGCTCAGGGGTTAACACTGCCTCGAAAGCAGAAGGACCAGCGTTCAGATCCTGGATCCCACCTAAAAGCACCAGGCAGAAATGGTGACTGTGGAAGGTTGAGCTAGGGAAATCCCAGAGGGAGGCAAAAAAGGAGGTAGAATAATCCAAGATAATTCCTAAAGTCACCCTTGGTCCTCTGCAGGCACACGAAGTGCCCTCTGATACATGCGTGTGCATGCGTGCGCACACACACGCACACAAAATAAATAAAAAAAATTTTAAAATTAAGAATGAAAAGACAAGTCAGGTCTGCAAGATCGCTCAGAGAGTGAGGTACCTGCTTGAAAACCTGGCGACTTAAATTTGATTCCTAGACGCCCACATGGTGGAAGGAGAGACCAATTTCTGAAAGGACAACTAACCTCTGCCCATCCGCTCTCTCTCTTTCTCTCTCCCTCCCTCTTTCTTTTCTCTTTCTCCCATCTCTCTCCTTTCTTACATAAACAAATAAAATATTAAAAAAGACAAGTCAAAGGCTAGGAGAAAACCTCCGTAAAGCATGTATTTAATAAATTATATTTAAGATGTATAAAAAAGTAGCTCATAATAAGTGATTTCTTTTTCATTCCGGCAGAAACTTTTTGTATCAATGGTTACTCACATGGCAAACTAAAAAACAAAAATTACAATGAATTTTTCTTTTACTTTTTTTTGAATTTTTTCTTTTCTACAAGTATTCTTAATTTTTGTGATTACACATAGTTTTTTTCTTTTCTCCCCCGCCCTGAATAATTTTTTTCTTAATACAAACAAAAGGCAAGAATATGGCTCTTTTGCAGAAAATAAGCAATTTTAAAAACTAGACAAAACACATATAAGTACATGAACACATAGGCAATGTTCCTTAGTAGAGAAAATTACATTAAAAGTAGAATTTGCCATATATGGAGGTATACACCTCAGGAGGTAGAGGTAGGAAAATTAGTAGTTCAAAGCCAGTCTTGGCTACATAGCAAATTCAAGGTCAACTTGGGCTACATGTGACTGCTTCCCATTTTTAAAACAGAACATAGAGACTGGGGAATGTAGTTTAGCTGGTAGAGTTCTTGTCTACGTACATGACGTGCTAACTCTGCATTAACTGAGCATGTTGTCACACACATAATTCTAACTGTATAGGGGCTGGAGAGGTGGCTCAGAGGTTAAGCCTCTGCCTTGCAGGCAGAAGGTCCTGAGTTCGGATCCTAGACCCCACGTATAGAGGTCGGGCGGAAGCGGGGGCGGCCTGCGTTTCTGGTCCTGGTAGGGCAGGTGAATCACGGGGCAGAGTAAACAAGGAGGAGGTGGAGGCGTCCATGGTGGTTCCCGAATTCGCCCGTGGTTCTACACACACACACACACACACACACACACACACACATGCACACATACGCATATACCCACAATTGAATAAATAATAAATATTTAAAAAAAAATTCTAGCTGTATCGTAAGTATGAGACCAGTCCATGGTACAGGATACCCAATCTCCAAACAAACAGAGGACAGAAATGAGAAAAGAACAGTTGAGTATGGTGATAGATGCCTGGAATTCCAGCACTCGGGATACTAAGGGAGAAGAATTGCAGCAAGTCCAAGGCTAGTCTGAGTTCTATGGTGAGTACCAGGTCAGTCACAGAAGATCCTGTCTAAAACAAAACAAAACAAAAGCCCACAGCACAACAAATAAAAAGAAGTAAGAGAAAGGAACAAAAAGTAAAACAATGGGAAAGGAAATAAAAAAGAAAAGAGAGCCAGCTATTCATAATCTGGATCTATCAGATCCGTGTTGATGTTTTGTGATGTTTACCTCAACAGGAAAGTGAGGGCCAGGAAGTTCCTGGAAGTGAATGGGTAAATATTTTTACTCTTGGGACTGGAGAGATGGCGTAGGGGTTAAGAGTTTGCCTCTGCAAATAGAAGGACCTGAGTTTGGATCCCCGTAAAAAACATTGGGTGTAAATGGCAGTGGTCTGTACTTCGGGCTCTGATAAACTGTGTTTGGGAGATATCACAGTGAAGCAAAAGGGGGCTAGAAGTAATCCAGGATGATTCCTAAAGTCACCCGTAGGCCCCCCCAGATACACAGACAGATACACACACACACACACACACACACACACACATACACACACACACATACACAATAAAGCAAAAATATTTTTATTCTTTTGCAATCTTACACATGAAGACAATACATTTTTATTTTGATCATAGCTACCCCTTTCTCCCTCTTGCTCCCCCTGCACATTCCCCTGTGCCTTTATGTCCTCATTTTTTAAATTGTACTAAAATATTAAATAATATGTGAGCAATAAAATACATTCAGGATGTAAACACTTGTCATGATTGATAGTTCTGGAACCAGACCTCAAACCACTTGATAGATCTGGCTCATTGGAAACAGACCCCCGCCAAGAATGTTAATAGAACCCAATAAGGAAAACAGACAACTGGACAGACTCCTAGTTATCCTGGGACGGAACTAACAGGTCAAATCAAAATTCCTTCCCCCTGCACTTCAGCTGTTCAAAGCTCTTGCCCCTGACTCTAAGTCAGTAGTAATTTCCATCCCAAGGGGAAATGGCTGCTCCCTGGCTGGAGTTTTGGAGGAGCTTCCTGAATAAACTTCAGTCATCATGGATGAAGCTTGGGTTTGTGTTCTATCTTCCCTTCCCATCCCCCTCTTTCTTCTTTTTCTAACAATGATTGAGCTCCCAGCTCCACGTGGTGAAGAACCCATGAGAAAACTGAAGACTATCGGTTTTGTCCATCTCCTAAGAGATGGAGTAAGTTCACAGCATGAGCATATGGTCAGCCTGGAGGTCGGCCACCTTGTGAGCACACTGAATCGTGGATCCTGGCCCACAGGAGGCTGTCCCATTTGTGGGGACACGGAGGCCCAGCCCAGGAAGAACATTCCCTCTATGGGCTGTCCACACTGTGAGCATGCAGAGCCCAATCCATGAGACACCACTCATGGTGTGAGTACACAGATATGGAATTCAGAGTTTTGGGAGGAAGTATGGTATGTCAGGCTACTAATCATGAACTGTTTCCAGATCAGAACATCCAACGTAGAGATAGTCTCATCTCCTGTTACCATCTGACGCACATGAGATACCATAGCCACATGTGCAGTGCCTTTAAGGGAAGGATCTTTTTGTCATTATCAGTAAGCATCAAAAAGCAATTTTTGGCTGGAGGATGTAAATTAATTTGACACAGAGAAGTAGCACTGATTGTGAGACGGCTCAGCCGGTAAAGGTGTTGTGCAGAAACCTACCCATGGCAGCTAAATCTCTGGAGCCTCAACGGTGGGAAGGGAGAACCAACTTCTCAAAGTTGTCCCTAATCTCGTATGCGCACCGTCGCAAGCCTTCCTCCTCCTTCTCTCTTTCCCTCTCAAATTTTTTTTTTAAATAGTTTTGATTTATTTCTCATATGCAAAGGGATTTTATTCCCTATCTATGTTAATCTTTTAGTTTTCACAAGCATGGACTGTTTGCAATCCAGGTCAGTTACTGACCCCAATAAGCACAGCTGCGTTTAGCTTTGAGGTACCCACACATTGCTTTACTTAAATTTTACCTGAACTAGGGCTGGGAATGTAGCTCAGTTGGTCAACATACCTTATCCGAAGCATGCCTACAATCCCAGCACTTGGGATACAGGTAAAAGAATTACTTGTGCCACATAATGTATGAAACCCTCCGCCCCCCTCCAATGTAAAAATTCAAAAAGCAAATAAATAAACAAAAATAAGTCTTATTAGAATTCCATATACCCTTCTCCAAATCCTATTAACAACTCATTTTCTCTGTGTGTGTGTCTATCAGAGACACTGTGTGTCTCTGTGGAGGATCAAGGGTGATTTTGGGAATCATCCTGGATTGCTTCTACCTCCTTTTTGCTTCGCTCTGGGATTTCCTAAACTCTGCCCACCAGGACCAGAAGTGTATTTTGCTTGGGAGGCAGAGTCTTAACCCCTGAGCCTTCTCTCTGGCTCCCAGGGTTTCTTTTTACACGTGCTCGGCCAAGCACTGTTATCACTGAGCTCTTTTCCCAATCTTCCAGCCTTTGCTTTTCTCCACTGAACCATTCAATGTTTTCTTCGCATTATCCGTCTCCAAGGACTTAAACACGCTTCTGTGCAACTCCTAACGTGCATTCTACAGCCATTCGTTGGATATCCCAAGATCGGGGGCTGCAGAGGGGGTGGGGACAAGGGCAGGAGAAGGAAACCTTGAAACCGTGAAACCTTGAAGGTCTCGGGCACCTTGCGCACCTGAGGCAGCAGGAGGCAACCACCAATCGCACGATGGCGCTCCAGCAACCCGGACCACGAAACGTGCTTATGCGCGTGCTCGGGCAGCCCACCGAGGCGTGCGCCTGATTGGCTGCGGCAGGATCGTGGGCGTGGCCATGCGCAAGACCTTGCCCACGCGCATCCTGTCTCGCTGGAGATTGCGGCCGTGCTTGTGCGTTCCTCATCGGCTTTCATCCTCCCCGTAGAACTGCAGCTTTCTCATCCCGGAGTCCGCAATGTTCCCGGAACTCAACCATCTTCTCAACACCACTCCCGACCAGGCGGAACAGGCAAGATGTCGCGCGGTCCGGAAGGGGGCGGGATCCTGGGAGCGTGGCGGAAGATTGCATCCGGGATACCGCGCGCGCGCGCGCGACCCGTCGGGAAAGGCGCGATGGCTGGAGCGCAGGGCGTCTGGGAGTTGTAGTCCGCAGGGGCCTCGCCCGCGTGGGAGCTGGAGGCTCGGGCCTGCAGAGGCGTGGGCTTGCGGACGATCTGGCGTGTGCGCAGAGGCCCTGGATGCCTTTAAATGCCCAGACACCGGGAACTCGGGAGCCCGGTGTGTGCAGAGCTCTGCGGTGGGCGGCCCGGGCGCCAGAGGAGTTTGCAAAACAGACCCAGAAAATTCTATCCCTCCTCTCTTTATGAGACCGGCATCTTAACCTGCCCTAAATCTTCCGGTCGCCTGTAACAGTCGGCATGATGCCTGGAACACTACTTCTGTCATTCTTCTGCTTCCGGAGGGGGGCGCGGGGGTCGGGGGAAGGAACTTTTGTGCCAACACCACAGTCTGACCATTGTTTTTTCAATCTCAATGGAACATCAGAGTCTTTCATATTTCAACGTAGGAGTTACTTCTTCTAGGAGTATGTGTAGCTTATTCCGTGATTGGTGGCCTTTATAAATAAATAATAAATAAACAAATAAATATATTTTTTATGAGAGAGAGAGAGAGAGAATGAGAATAGGAGGTTGGAAATGCATGCCATAGCTCACGGGTGGAAGTCAGAGGACAACTTCTGGAAGTCAATTCTCTTCCTTCATGTAGCCATCCAGGGATTGAGCTTCCTTCGCCTGCAAAGCAGGCATCCAACGAAGTGGTGGACCCCTTCAGGCAGCCGACACCAATCAATATCCAAAGCCCTTTTTTGACTCCCATGTTGGATTTCAGTTGCTGCCTAACAATTGTCTGTTCAAGCTTTCAGATAACTCTGGTTACCCCGCCAGTTACTGGATCACTTCCACCAGAGAGTTCCCAGCCCAGAACTAAGGAAACACAGAATTGAATTGGGGTACTAGGAAATGACAGCAAATGAGCATTTACTTACCTTCAGGCCTGACCAATTTTATACAGGAAAACACAAGCAAGCAAAAAGCTCGAAGCTTAGGCATTCGCTTACAGTCACACGTGGCGTTTTCAATGCGTGGCAGCGCTTGGCCTTGATGTTCTCTGTTGCTGACAAAACTAGAAATGGCTGGAGCGGGGCTGCCAGAACACAGAACACAGAGCCCGTATTTAGAAGTCTTTCCTGGGTTCTGGAAGATAATAGAGTCCAACCTGAAGGAGGGACCATACCAGAATTGACATCAAGGAAGATGTTAGGACAGAAGCTTTTTTTTTTCTTTGTGTGTGTGTGTGTAGAAGAACGCACTTGAGTATGTGCCTGAGGGCCCAAGGGTGATTTCAGGAATCATCCTGGATTGCTCTACCTTCTCATTGCTTTGCTCTGGGTCTCCCACGCTCTTCCCTTCAGAGCCAGAAGTGCAGGCCACCACCATTGCCACCGGATGTATTTACATTTGATTTGGGATCCGAACTTAGGTCATTTTGCTTTGAAAGCAAATACTTTAACCCCTGAGCCATCTCTCTAGCCCTGCCTTGTGTTTGTTCTTAACTTCTAGGGGAGACTGACTCTACTCTGTGATGCCAAGACAGACGGCAGCTTCCTTGTCCATCACTTCCTCTCCTTCTACCTCAAAGGTATGAAACTCTCTAATGCTGTGGAAAAGCCAACCAGGGCTGGCAAGGTGCCTTAGCATTTAGAACAAGTGGAGTTCAATTGCCAGATTCCACAAGGTGTCAGGAGAGAACTGACTTCCAGGCGTTATGCTCTGACTTCCACATATGGCTCTGATAGCATGTGCATCCCTCCACAAAATAAATTTTAAGGGACGCCCAATTCAAAAAGGAATGTCATGTGCCTGCTGTCTCCATGTCCTGTCTTCTTATTTACCACCTCTTTTTTATTGTACCCACTTTGTAGCCGTTCCTTCACAGGTCCTTCTGTGACCTCCTGATTTAGTGCTTCCTTAGTGTTAAGTTTCACAGCCCTTGATCCGGTTGACACTTTTCCCTGGCAGTAGCTGCTTCCTGAAAACATGGCCACTGAAAAAGTTTTACACTTGGAGATAGATTGGAAAACAGCCAAATAAAACTACTTTAAAAACTATTACTGGTGTGTGTACGATGGGTATGTGTGGATATGTGTGCCACGTGTGGAGGTCAGAAGACAGTTGTGTAGATTGTTTTTTCTTCCTCCTTCTTTACGCTGGTTCCATGGATCAAACTGAGATCATCAGGCTTATGTAGCAAATACTTTCACCAGCTGAGTATTTTGTTCTCTTCTTTTTTTTTTATTATTATTATTATTTATTCAACTGTGTGCATGTGCGTGTGTATGTGCGCGCGCGTGTGTGTGTATCTATGTGTGCGTGTGTCTGTATGTGTAGAACCACGGACGAATTCGTGAACCACCATGGACTCCTCCATCTCCTTCTGCCCCGGGATTCACAGGCTCCGCCCTACCAGGACCAGAAGCGCAGGCCACCCTGCTTCTGCCTGGCGTCTATACGTGGGATCTGGGATCCGAACTTGGGACCTTCCGCCTGCAAGGCGGAGGCTTAATCCCTGAGCCACCTCTCCAGCCCGTTCTCTTCTTTTTTTGAGACAGGGTTTCATGTAGCACAGGTTTGCAGTGAGCTTGCTATGTGGCTGAGGATGGCCCAGAACACCCACGAACTGGGATTACATGTGTGGGCTCCCACATCTGGGTTTATGGGATACTGGGGATCAAACCCAGGGCTTGTACGTAAAGTGTTTTTTTTTTTTTTTTTTTTAAAGATTTGCTCTGGGGCTGGAGAGGTGGCTCAGGGGTTAATCCTCTGTCTTGCAGATGGAAGGTCCTGAGTTCAGATCCTGGATCCCACGTATAGACGCCAGGCGGAAGCGGGGGCGGCCTGCGTTTCCGGTCCTGGTAGGGCGGAGCCTGTGAATCTCCGGGGCAGAGTAAAAAAGGAGGAGGTGGAGGCGTGCATGGTGGTTCCCGAATTCGCCCGTGGTTCTACACACACACGCACACATACGCATGCATGCGCGCGCACACACACACACACACACAGACACACACGCACAATTGAATAAAAAAAAAAAAAGATTTCCTCTGGCGAGCTAGCTCAGCGGGTACTCCTCAACCTGGTAACCTGAGTTCTGTCTGCAGAAGCCCACGTGGTGGGAAAGAGAGCGCCAACTTCTGAAAATGGTTCCCTGACCTCCAACATGGCATGCTCTCTCTCTCTCAAATAAATAAGTTTATAATATAGATTTTTCGAGACAGACTCTTAAACCCTGAACCATCTTTCCAGCCCTTAATATAGATTTTTTACACTAATTTATTTCTATTTATTTTGTGTGTACGTGTGTACCAAAGGGCCAAGGGGGACATCAGGAATCCCTCTTTTGCTGCACCTCTTTTTTGCTTTGCTCTGGGATTTCCAGTGCTCTCTAGCCTTCAGCGTTTTGTTTTGTTTTTAAGGTTTCATTTGTCAATGGACTGTGTAAACCAGTAGACTTTTGTTGGATCTGGTTATATTAATGATCAGCTTTAAAAGTGATTTTTTTTTAGTAATTTTTTTTCAGATATGACTGTCAACATAGAAAAGCAAGAGAACCTTTGGATACAGATCATTTACTGAAATGAATTGGTTCAATCAGGTGACTGGAGTTTCTTGGTGTTTCCTTTAATTCCCACCGACATAATAACACAAAGATCAATTGTACTGACATTGTCAGTATTGAACAGCCAACAAAATTGTGAAAAAGACAAAATTTACAATAGAGCAATAAGTACCTACTAATTGCATCTAACAGAAGTGTACCCCAGAATCAGTGACGTAAGGTATAACTTACACATGAAAAAGAGCGAGCCACGAGTGGTGGTGTATAGCTCTAATCCTGGCATTCTTGAGATCCGGGTTCAATTTCCAGTGTAAAAGGGGTGGGGAAGAAAAGGATGAAAATGCACCTTTGGGAGGTTGGGTATGCCTCAGGTGGTAGACTGTTGGCTTAGCGCGCGTGGAGTCTCGGGTTCGGTCCCCAGTACCACAAAAGCCAGGTAATTCTAGCACTCAGGTGGGGGAGGAGGAAGATCAGCAGTTCAAGGTCATCCTCAGCTACATACTGAGTTCAAGGTAAGACCCAGTCCCCAAAAGGAAAAAAGAAGGGGCTGGCGAGAGAGCTCAGCAGGTAGGATGCCATCTCACAGACCTGGTGGCCTTAATTCAATCCCTGGAAGCCCATGGTGGAAGGAGAGAACTGATTTAAAAAAAAAATTGTCTTCTGATCTCTACCACAGCATGCATGTATATACTTCTGTGTGTGTGTATGTGTGTGTCTGTCTGTCTGTCTGTCTGTCTCTGTCTCTGTCTTGTAAATGGATAAAATATTTAAAAGTAAGAAGTGCATCTTGGACTGAAGTCCAAGGATACAAGGCTTGTGGGTATCTCCACCCGCCTCAGTGCTTTCGTGGCCCGAGGAATGAAGTGTACACGATCAATTATATATAAGCAGATAATTGGTTTCAAAATTTTTTTTTTTTTTTTTTTACCAGATGTTTCCTGCATTGGTTTCAAAAATTTTATTTATTTTGTTTTCTAGCTAATTGTAAAGTTTGCTTCGTGGCACTCGTCCAGTCCTTCAGCCACTACAATATCGTGGGACAGAAGCTGGTAAATATCTCAGCCCTCTGTGGTTATACCCTTGAGCGAGAATGTGTGTCATCCGTGGGTGGGCATGGACAGTGCTGGCCTTTTCTGTTTGGGTCACAGAGAACTTAGCAAAGAAAGACTGAGGAATCTGGGGACCCTAAACCCCTCATCTAAACGAGTATGGCAGTAGCCAAGAGTGTTCTATTCAGAGTTTATACAGTAAGACCTGATGTGTGTAGATGTCAGTCAGTCAACCCCTTCTGCCGACTGTGGGCCAGGTAAGGGTATGTACGTCTTCCTCAGCGTGGCCTTCTTGATCTCATAGTTTAGAGGTCACAGCTTGATGTGTTGGTAGGTTGGGTACTTAACACTGTTTCTTAAGACCAGGGCTTGCGGGCTGAAAAGATAGTTCAGTGGGTGCGTCGCCTGCATGAAAACACGGCGATCTAAGTTAAATCCACAGAAACTCACAAGGTGGAAGGACAGAACCAACTTGGGAAAGTTTTCCTCTGCCCTTCAATGTACACCACGGTATCGATGTTCTCTCTCTCTCTCTCTCTCTCTCTCTCTCTCTAGTAAATAGAGTTTGCAAAAGAGAGAGAGAGAGAGAAAAAAAAAAAGACTAGGCCTTATGGGCCTGAGTATATAGCATGTAGCTCAGTTGATAGACTGCCTGTTGTTCACAAAGCCATAATTTTGATCTCCACATAAACAGGACGGATGGTAAAGGCAGGAGAATCAGAAGTTTATTGTTATTCTTGGCTGTATAATGAGTTTGAGGCCAACCTGGGTTACGAGACCCTGTCACAAAACAACACAAAAGCCAGGTCTCTGAGGCATATCTCCAGGACCCTGGTGTCTTTTTTGCCTGAGGTTGCTGTGTACTCTCATATCTTAATTAGCTACTTTTACTTTATCCTTTGTCCACTGCATAGGCATGGCATGCAGGGTACTTGGCATGTAACATTGTAGCTCATGAAGTCCCTCCTCGAGGCACACGGTTGCGCTGACATAAGTGGACTCAGAGGTGGTCATGAGACCAACACTGAGAATGTGGCGTGTGGATGACTTTGCTCTGCTCTGTGCTAGCAGTGTATTAAAAACGCATCACCATCGGTGTGAGCTATTAGCTTGTTGCTGGGAAGATCCTGACAAGCCACTTATGAAAGAGGGTTTGTGGTTCACATTCATCGTGGCGGGAAGGCGTGATGGCAGGAGCAGCAGGCATCTGGTCACCACATGAGAACTTTAGGGCTTGAGTTTAAGCTTCAGAATCCACTTTTAAAAAAATGGGCATAAGGGCTCACGTTTGTAATCGTAGCTCTGGTGAGAGATACATAGGCAGAGGTCGAGCCTCTCTTGCCAGCATATGTGGTGAGCTTCAGGCTAATGAGAAACCCTGAGTGACAGCACCAAGGCTGTTCTGTGCTCTCCAACTGTGCCCACACACGCGCACACACACAAGGGCAAGCCTGTTACAAATACTGTTCATGCTGCATGACCCAAAACAACTTAGGGAAATAAAGGACATTGTAATTATTGTTTGTGATTCTCTATAGTTCATCAGCATGGCAAGTGAGTTCATCTAAACATCAAGAGTGGTGGGAACCGGTCATACCATGTCCATGGTTAGAACCGAGAGATGGTCGCGCTTTTTCTGTTTTCCAGCCTGCTTGCTCTTATTTATTTATTGCGTGTGTGTGTGTGTGTGTGTGTGTGTGTATCAGAGGGCACTGTGTGTCCTGGTGGAGGACCAATGATTTCCCAGACTCTACCCACCAGCGCCAGCAGTGCGAGCCTATTTCCACCTGGCGCTTTTACTGGGACCTGGGATCTGAACTCAGGACCTTTTGTTTGTGGGGCACAATTCTTACTCCTGAGCCATCTGTTCACCCCCAGCCCTCAGTGTTCAAGTGACACCTGTATCTACCTACCTCCCCCATGACACGTAGACACACACATGCACAAATAAATGTTACAAGCACATGACACGTGTGAAGGCAGAATGGGAGTAGCCTGCAGCGCCGCAGCAAGGTTTGCAGTCTGTCTTGCACTGTCTTGTAAGCTGGCATCTAGTCTTTCGGATGGGTCCCTTACAAAGCACAGTAACCCACTTCCTTCTCTGTCATTTTAGGGTGTAAGTCTGACCACTGCCCGGGAGCATGGGCAGCTTGTGTTCCTGGAGGGCCTCAGGTCCTCAGTGGACATCTTCCAGGCTCAGGAGGAGCCGCACCCGCTGCAGTTTCTCAGGTGAGAACCGTGTGGCTGGCAGGCATGCCTGGACATGGGCTCCGGGTGGTTCCTTCTAGTCATTCTGTGGAAAGTGGAAGCAGCTTCAGGGCCAGACGCTCTGCCGGGTGCTCCTGCATTATCAGAAAGCCCTTGGCCATCACCATGGAACCGATGGTCAGGCAGGGTCCCGAAAGCTGTGGAAAACATCATTTGCTGGCCGTGTGAACAACGACATGCTTTTTACTGTGTTTCCAACTGTATAGAAATCAAACTAGGCCAGGGAGCCGTTTGTATATCAAACATTTTATTGCAACATAGCACATGGCCACATTAGTTTGTTAGCTTTTTGTCTCTGGCTGTTTTGCTTTATAGCAACAGACTAGGTAGTTGAGAAAAGACACCTTATGACTTGCGTGCCTAAACATGCGTTCATTGTGTGACTTCTTAAGGGCAAAATTGTTGTCACCCTGCTTAATATTGAGGCTCACAGTCCAATACTGGCTTCTTTGCCTCTCGAAATTTATGAGCATAAGTCCCAAAGTTGGCTGCCATTCTTTCTCTGTCAAGCAAAGCCATAGAGGAGATTTCTCCCCTGCTCCCTCTTTCATACACACCCTTGTTCAGTGGCTACAAGGCTCTGCTCTCTGACCTTATATGTGTCACACGTTCCTTATCATCTCAGACCCTGGATTTCTTGAAATGAATATAGGGACTGGTTTCACCTGGTCTCAAAGTGTGGGGAGCTGTCCTTGTTGTTGGGGCAACCCAATGCCAACGGTTCATCTCTGGCCCATGAGGCAGGGGGGCAGTTGCTCTGGGCATTGTGCCATTCCTCCATCCACTGCTGCGAAGTGACTGCCAGGGCAGCCCTGGGGAGATGGAGGTAGGTGGGCAGCATGTGTGAGAATCGAGTTGAATCTGTCATGTTGATAAGCAGCCCATAGATCACTACCCTTCACCAGTGATCTCCTGGGAAGACTGCTCTTGCTTCCCAGTAGACACAGTGGGCCCTTGGGTTGAGAGGCTCTATGATTTCTTTTATTATGATTGATTGATTAATTGATTGACTGGAGATGAAGTGGGGGAGAGATCAGAGAGCTCAGAGTACAACTAACTTTTGGAAGTCAGTTCTCTCTTCTACCATGTGGACTTCCGGGGATTGAACTCAGGACTCCAGGTTTTTGTTTTTTTTTTTTTTTTTTTTTTTTGTTTTGAAGCATTTTATTAAGATCTTTTATAAAGCTAGGCACTTGGAGGACAAAAACAAGCTGTCTCCTGGGGAGGGTTCTCAGTATGCGGTCAGGACTCCAGGTTTTTGAGTAGGCACTTTACTCACTGAGCTATCTTACAAGCTCTGGTGTTTCTTTTTCTTTTCTTTCTTTTTTTTTTTTCTTGAAGTTTTCTAGTTTCTCCTAGGCTGGCCTGAGACTTGATATCTACCATTCCCAAACTGCTTAGTAGCTGGGACTGTAGGCATACATTACCATGCCTGCTGGTTTGTGTGGTGCCCTTTCAGGACCTAGTGTCTATTCGTTTTTGTGTTCCCCCAAATTCTGATATGGTGTTTTGTACTTTATAGAGCTATGCTTTCTACCTAGTAGACCTCAGGAAATATTTTTTTTTAAATTTTTATTATTATTTATTCAACTGTGCGCATGTGCATGTGTGTGTGTGTGTGTGTGTGTGTGTGTGTGTGTGTGTGTGTAGAACCACGGACGAATTCGCGAACCACCATGGACGCCTCCACCTCCTTCTGCCCCGGGGTTCACAGGCTCCGCCCTACCAGGACCAGAAGCGCAGGCCGCCCCCGCTTCCGCCGGGCATCTATACGTGGGATCTGGGATCCGAACTCAGGAGCTTCTGCCTGCAAGGCGGAGGCTTAACCCCTGAGCCACCTCTCCAGCCCCGAAATATTTGAATTGGAGTAAAACGTCTTCTTGATTGCATGTACATCTTTTCTTTTCCAGGTTGCCAAAGACTATTATGTAGTTCTTTGTTTCCCCCGGTCTTCCCTTGTGCCACTTTGTCCCAAAGAACCATCTGTAGATCTGGGCATGGTGGCACATGCCTATAATCCCAGAATTTGGGAGGTGGAGGTAGAAGAATAGTGAATTCCAGTCTAGCCTGAGCTACATAATGAGATCTTATCTCAAAGGGGGAAAAAAGAAGGCTGTGGTGTAGTTCAGTTTACTGTGCTTGACTAATATGCAGAAAGCCTTGGGCGTGATACCTAGCACTGAATAAAACAGGATGTGAGGACACATGCCTGTAACCACAAAGCTTAGGAGGTACAAGCAGGAAGGTCAGAAGTTCAAGGTCTTCTTTGGCTGTGTAGTGAGTTTGAAGCCAGCCTGGGTTACCTGACACCCTATATTGAGGAAAGAAAAGGAAGAGAGTGTGAGAGGGATGGAGGGAGGGAAGGACACAGAAAGGGAAAAAAGAAAGAAGGAAAGAAGGAAGGAGGGAAGGAGGGAGGGCTGTGGAGGAGGGAAGGAGGTCCTGCCACTTTTGTAGGCTGAACTCTGGGGACTCTGTCCTGTGTCTCTAGGGAAGCCAGCGCCGGGAACCTACAACCACTCTATAAGTTTGTGCAGGATGCTCTGAAGCCGGTAGACAGTGGGGAGACTGCGTGGAGGTGCCCAGTGCTGCTGGTGGACAACCTCAGTGTACTGCTGAGCCTGGGCTTGGGCGCCGCGGCTGTGTTGGACTTCGTGCAGTACTGCAGAGCCGCCGTGTGCTGCGACCTGAAGGTACTGATGACACCTGTCTCCCAGACACGCCCAGGCTTGCTTATCACCGCTCTCTGTTCATTTGCATAGAGCTTGGCTTTCCTTGGCCAGATTCAGAGATCCTGTGGCCCGCCCAGCCAGCTGCTCTTCTTTCCTTGGCATTGCGAACACACATCTCTCTCAGAATTACAAGATGCCAGCCCTGTGTGTGGTACTGCTGTATTGCCAGCCCGTGTGCTCTGTGCTCCTTTGTGTCTTTCGAAGATCAGCCAAGGCACAGCTCTAAATTGCTTTATATATTCTTTCCTCATTGGAGCACGTACTGGGATTGAGCACAGACCCTTCCAGGAAGCTGCTATAAAATGGTAAAGTCAAGCTGCGGTTGTAGCTCGTTTGGCACCAAGCTTGTCCGGTGTTAGGTATGGAAGGAGTAGACCGTGAGAGCTGGTTCCTACAGGCAGGCTCTGAGACTATTCAGGTAATCATGTCCTTTAATAATGCTGGCCGCTCCCAGCAGGAGAAGCTGAGTTAGGAGATCCCATGGCAACGCACAGAACAAAGGAACATCTTACATTTATTGACTTTGCACTCTGTATGTCTGTGGAGTCCTAAAGGTGATTTTGCTTTACTTCTTTTTTTTTTTTTTTGCTGTGGAGTTTCCGAGGCTCTGCCTTCCAGGGCCAAAAGTACAGGTCACTGCCATTTCTGCCTGGTGTTTTTACATAGGATCTAGGATTTGAACTCATGTCCTTCCGCTTGTGAGGCAGAGGCTTAATCCCTGAACCATCTCTTCACTCCACATTTATAGGAATGCGGAGTTTGAACTTAGAGAGGAAGGTCCCCAAGTTTAGGGGCTAGGACTCCTCTGATTTTAACATGAGTTAGTGAAAGTTCTAAATAGAATATGGAATGGCAATTTAGAAAGTTAGTCCCACTGATCTAACCCTGTTTTGGGGCTGCTACAAGCTAGAATTTAGCAGTTTAGGGAAGATACTAGATATAATATAAGGTACTGCCAAACCCCTCTACAGAGGCAGCTTCTGTGATCCGGCATCTAGCAGCAGCACAGTAGACACTCTGGGTTAGATTCTCCAGTACTTCATAAACCAGCGGTGCAGGCCTGTAAGCTCAACACTCAGGACTTGGAGGTGAGAAGATCAAAAGTTCAAAGTCATCCTTAATTATGCAGCAAGCAAGTTCAATATCAGTCTGGGCTACATGGGATCCTGTCTGCAAAAGGAAAAAAAGAAGAAGAAATAAAGAAAGATAAACTACGAGTAGGCATGACGCCACCTGCCTGTAAACCAGCACTTGGAGGTTGAGGCAGCGTGATTGTGAATTTGAGGGCAGCCCCAGTTACATGGTGATAAATTGTCCCAAAAAATTATAACATATAACACAAATATATGAAATAAAATTACTTTTATGATCAAATTATGAGGCAAAACTAGAGATTTTACCATAATGAGTTTTTTTTAAGTTTTTTAATTTTTGTTTTTGAGAGACAGTGTAAGAGACCAGTCATGCACATGCAGGCCAGGATGCACAGGTGGAGGTCAGAGGACAACTCTTTAGAAGTCAGTTCTTTCCTTCCACCATATGGACTTCCAGGGATCAAGGGCAGGTCTCCAGGTTTGAAAACAGGAACCTTACCCACTGAGCTTTCTCATCAATCCCCATAATAAATAGATTTTAATGGTATTCTTACAGATCAGTAAGTTAGGAATGGCTGTGATACCTACCTCATAGGTAGCTGGTTATGATATTTAAGTGAGAGATTGAGAAGATGGCTCAGTTGGTGAAGTGTACTTGCTGGGCAAGCATAAGGACCCGAGTTTTATCCCTAACACCCATTAAAAAAAGAAACAAAAACAGGCATGGTAACATGTATTTGTAATCCCATTTGGTGAGAGAGAAAGGAAAGGAAAGAAAAGAAAAGGCTGGAGAAATGGTTTAAGATTAAATCTCTGCCTCAAAAGCAGAAGGACCTAAGTTCAGATCCCAGATTCCATGTAAAAATGCTGGGTGGAAATGGTGGTGTCCTGAACTTGCAACCCTGGGAAACCCCAGAGAAAAGCAAACACACACACACACACACACACACACACACACACACACAAAGTGTCTCAAAAAACAAGATGAACAGTTGCAGAGGAACTACACCCAAAGTGGAACTCTGGCTTCCATACACACATGCACACATACATGTGCCCTCCCACACACACATGCACACATGCCAGCACAGTGTCTAATACAGTGGGTGGCCCACAGAGGCCACCTGTGCACCTGGCGTGGCGAAGCTGGGTGAGGGAGCGGTGCAGAAGGGAGAGGAGGCAAATGAGTTAGCCAGGGCGTGTCAGAGCATGTTATCTGTGTGCATAGTCAGGGCCGGGAAACAGGGCAGTGCTGAGGGGAATAAGGAAGGAGGAAAAAGTATAAGTGACTCAGTTAGAGCCCTGGGAGTGTGGGGGCACTGGGGGGTGTGAAGTAAGTAGCAGCTCAGCTTGCTCTGTGGGCCACATGACTTAAAAAAAAATTTAAAAAGGGGCTGTGAATCATCAGATCCCACATAAAATGCCAGGCAGGTGTGGTGGTCTGCCTGTAATTCTCACTCCTGAAGATAAAGATTGCGAATCTCCTGAGCAATGTGGCCAGTCATTCCAGCCCTGTTGGACAGCTGTGGGTTAGAGTCCCAGTCTCAAAGCCATAAGCTGGATGAGTGACCCAGGGTGATTTCCAGCATCACCTTAGGAATTCCGAAGGCATGCACACTCGTTCACATGTGTACACGTATGCATACATCCCATACACACGTGCCAAAGGAGAAAGAGAGCAAGGAGTTCTTAGCAAAAAGTAACTGTTTCCTCCCTCCACTGCCTCTCCTCCTAGAGTCTGGAGTTGTTAATGTGTTTATATTGATTTGCCTCCTTCCTTTTCCTTCACATTCTTGGGAGCCGCCATCTGCTGTCTTTGGTGCTTCTGTTTTCATTCCATAGCACATTTTATGTTTTGTTACTCAAAGAGAGAATACAATTGGATTTGGCGATATGTTCTTAGTTCCAGCCCTTAGGAGGAGGAGGCAGGAGGATCACAAGTTGAAGAGCAGCCTAGGCTACATGGCAAGTTTTGGGTCTTTAAAAAACAACACCTTCCCCCCCAAAAAAAACAACAAAAAAAACAGGGCTCAGTTCAGATCCCCTGTAAAAATGCCCAGCAGAAATGGTGGCGGCCTGCACTTCTGGCCCTGGAAGGTGGAGTCTGGGAAACCCCAGAGCAAAACAAAAAGGAGGTAGAGCAATCCAGGATGATCCAGAAATCACTCGTAGTGCTGAGAGTCAAATGTAGGGTCTTAAAACATGCTAGGCAAATGATATACCACTAAAGCTCTGTACCCTCAGTCCCAAGCGGTTACATTTTGGGGTGATACCCCCTTCATTTCCGCTTGACGAACTTGCGCTTGCCCTCCTTTCTTCATGCTTCCCTCCTAGCCTCGCATCCTAGATCATTAGCACACTTCTCCCTCCAGAGCCCAGATCTTTTCTCCACACTGTGGTGTCCAGTACACAGTACTCAGGAGCTGTCTCCTGGATAAGTTGGTGCCTGGCAAAGTGATGGCACTTTTTATGGCATTCAGGAGTCAGGACTGAGCTCCTGCAGCGAGCTTAGCTTCACAAGCGTTGAGCCAGAGATTTGCGCTGGACTCGCGGGGAAAGGCGTCCCGTCCCAGTAGATGATTAGGATCCTTTTCACAAAGGGTTCGTTGTAGGAGCAGCAGGGAGAGTGACGTATGGGAGGATGTGCAGGGACCGAGAGACGAGACGCTGAAAGCCTGCTGCTCCCTGGGCCTGATGCCCCTTTGGCAAGGGACAAGTTTCCATCCTGTGTGTGCTGCAGGGAAACATGGTAGCCCTTGTGCACGACAGCGGAGATGCCGAGGATGAGGAGAACGACATCCTGATGAATGGCCTTAGTCATCAAAGCCACCTGGTCCTGCGGGCTGAGGGCCTGGCCACCGGCTTCTGCAAGGATGTGCACGGGCAGGTAGGCGGGTCGAATGTCACGGGTGGAAGAGAAACCTCAGGTGCTGCCTCATGGTGCCCACTCTGGGCTCAGGAAGGGAGGGTGGGTATCCTGGCAAGTCTGGTGGAGCTGCATCAAGGTGTCTGTTACAGTAGGGGTGAAGGTTTTCACTGGGCAGCCTTGCACCTTCTCAAACCTGCCCCCCCCAGCTTCCTGAGCCTCTGCATTGAATGCACAGAGTCTAACGGTTTTCAAAATTAGTCTGGTCAGTAGTACAAAGTCATGCACAGAAAAGAGACTAAAGAGTTGGGGGTGTGTGGGATACTTGCCTCACGCGTGCAAGGCCCTGGGTTCAACTGCCATTACTGTTGGGGGCACGCTTAGCTAGACTAGAAGGCCCACGATCTAGGTGCCTCGGGCCTGGGACAGGAGAGAAGCTGCAGAGGACACGCCCAGTCCTCTCTGCATGGCGGATGCCCGTGTTCCCAGTACTGTGAAGGCAGGAGGTTCCCCATGAATGCTTCGTGACGCCATGTCTCAGAATGCAACAGCAGCAGACACACATAAAGGAAACAGGGACCCGTAAAAACACGTTCCTCAAGTTGGTCTCCAGATCCCACAAGGCAGCAGTTGAGACCCACTTCTGGGAGTTGCCTTGGGTGTGGGAGCAAGAAGCTGATTCTGTTGTCCCACCTTACCCTGGGTGGGCTGCAGTGCTGGGAGCTGAGCAGTCTAGTGATGGCTCTACTAGGATGAAGGCTTTTCTTCACTTGCGTGGGGCCTGGGATGGGAGAGGAGCGCAGAGAGATGAACCCAGTCCCCTTTGGCCTGGCAGCACTGGGGATCTGACGTGGAGGGGTGAACTTTATTATAGAAGTTGGTCCCATCACTCCATCTCATGAAGCCTCGATTGAGGTGACAGGGAAGGCTCAGGGGGGTCACAGTGCAGCCAGCACTCACCCCTCTCCCTCTCCGCAGCTGAGGATCCTCTGGAGGAAGCCATCGCAGCCCACAGCTCAGCGGGATCGGAGCCTGACTTACCAGTACAAGATACACGACAAGAGCGTGTCCTTTTTTGCCAAGGGAATGTCCCCTGCTGTTCTGTGACCTGACCTGGAGACGGCCGAAGTTACTTGAGACTGTTTTTGGGTACTGAAGATAAAGTAGCTGAGCAGGAATGGACTTTTGTATTAGCATTTCAGGTTGGCCTGGCAGCTTGCTGTGACCAAGGGAAGGTTGAGTGGTGTTGATGGTATGTATTACCTTTGTTCCCCTGGGCCCTGCTCAGAAAACAGTGAGGAAGCCCCCGTGCCTCTGCTAAGCAGTCCTTCTCCCCCCCACCCTCCCCAGATAGTGACATGCTTTAGCCCAACCTGCCTGCTTTGTGTGGCTGTACCTTCGGAGCCGGAGGAGGTAGCGTGTGCCACTCGGGAAGCTGCCCTGGATGGCAGGCGTCCAGGCTGACAGCCTGGAGAGTGACAACTGGTTAAAGCATGCCCCCACCCCGGGCTTCCCGTGGGCCGTGTCTTTTACATTTCATCTGTGTCTTACAAAGGGACCTTCCCTTGACGTCCATGGAGGACAGGTGCTTGCAGAATGGAGAACGCACTCAAGGCCCACGGAGGCTGCTGGTAATGGGGTCCAACTCCAAAACCCACATTCATGGAGACCAGGGGCAGTCTCCCCACTTAAAGATAGGAACCTTCTCCTTTGGTTTCTGCAGCCGGGCACATCCACCCGAGCCGTAGCTGTCAAGGGCCTGGCACCAGAGCCTGGGTCACATGGGGCCTGTGTAGGGCACAGGTGCATGTTGCCTTAGTGAGAGGAGTAAAGAAGCGTCTTGTTGCCAGGCAAGATGGGGCCTTGGTTAGGAACTGGTGCCTTGTCTTTGCAGACTTCAGGGACGAGAAGAGGAGGTCTCCTAGTATCCTGTGGTGACCCTGGTCACTTTAACTTCTTGTATTCTCTTAAAATGAGTACATTGCTCTTAAATGTAAATTATGCTACCACGACTTTTAAAAATAAATAAAAAGTACTTTTGCAATGTACTAAGGAACTTGTTTATTGTTCAGTTTTAATTTTTTTACATTTTCAGTCTTGTAAAGGAGGAAAAATTCAATCATCTCTTTCTCCAAATCAAACTGCCTAGTGTGTAGATTATCTTGCTAAAATTGTAATTTCTTTTATTCTCAAAATATTACACATCTAGGGGCCGGAGAGATGGTTTAGGGGTTAATAAGCCTCTGCCTCAAAAGCAGAAGGTCTGAATTCAGATCCCAAATAAAAAAGTCAGGTGGATAATTGTGGTAAGCTGCACTTCTGATCCTGAAAGGCAGAGCCGGGGAAACTCCAGAGCAAAGCGAAGAGGAGGTAAAGTAATCCAGGGTGATTCCCAGATTCACCCTCAGGCCTCCACTGGCACATATGACACCCTCTGATTTGCGTGCGTGCACACAGACACACACTAAAAAATATTACAGATCTGACAGAATATTTGAATATTAGTAGACTAATATTAATTTAAGAAAAAGTTGATCTCATGATTCTTTCATTAATACTTCAGTATTTAAGCTTCATTTGAACTCACTTCAAATGGGCAATACATCAGTTTTATATGCTATGATTTTTATTCTTGAAATTTGAATCTTTTAAATTTTTTGACAGTTTTATGAATTATCCAGTTGACTTCAGTTTAATTTTCACTCTTTATTACCCTGTCTCATACACCTCCTTCTCCGATTGAAAAACCTCTTTTCATTTCTTTCTCCTACTTTCATGATGTGTGTGTAACAGAGGACACTGTGTGTCTCTGTGGAAGACCAAGGGTGACTTCGGGAATCATCCTGGATTGCTTCTACCTCCTTGCTTTGTTCTGGGATTTCCCAGGCTCCGCCCACCAGGGCTGGAAGTGCAGGCTGCTACCATTTCTGCCTGGTGTTTTTACGTGGGACCTGGGATCCGAACTCTAGACCTTCTGTTTGTCAGACAGATTCTTAATCCTCGAGCCATCTTTCCAGACCCCTATGCTGGACCCCAAAGCTGTCCAGATGCTAGGCAAGTGCTATACCTTTTATCTACAGCCCCAGACCAGGTAGTATATTTACTTAGCTATTTTCTGTACGCACAAGCTCCAGTTTTGGTAATAATCAGTAATGCTCTTAATAATTTTGTATAGGAAGCTGGTGAGAGAGCTGAGCAGGTGCAGGTGCCTGCTTGCAAACATGGCAGCTTGAGTTCAAGCCCCTGAGGCCCACCTAGTGGAAGGAGAGAACCAACACCTGAAAGTTACTCTCGGACTTCCACATGCACATTCTTCTCTGTGTGTATTTTCTTATTCTCTTTTTATTTATTCATTTATGAGACAGAGAAGAAGTGCACACTTGCACCGTATGAACTTCCAGGAATTGAATTCAGGTTGCCAGATTTGTGAGTAGGTATCTTACCTTCTAAGCTCTCTCACTAGCTCATTTTGTTTTCAAATTTACTTTTTCCCTTTTTAATTTATTTTGTGTGTGTGTGTGTGTGTGTGTGTGTGTGTGTGTGTGTGTGTGTGTGTAAGTGTATCAGAGGGCCCTGTGTGTCCCTGTGGAGGACCAAGGGAGATTTCTGGATCCTGGATTGCTTCTACTTCCTTTTTGCTTCACTCTGGAATTTCCCAGGTTCCGCCCACCCAGGCCAGAAGTGCAGGCTGCCTCCATTTCCACCTGGTTTTTACGTGGGACTTCGGATTTGAACTTAGGACCGTCTGCTTGCGAGGCAGAGACTTAACTCCTGAGCCATCTCTCCAGCCCTCAAATAATTTTTTTTTAAGGAATTTCAGTAGAACCAATGAGATGATTCAGCAGGTTAAAAAGCACCTATGCACAAACTTGGGAGACTTGAATTCAATCCCTACATTGTGGAAAAAGAGAACTAATTTCGAAAGTTGACTTGTGTCCTCACATGCATATCATCATATGTGTATACTTACATTCTCTCTCTTTCAAAATAAATACTAAGGAAAAAGGAATTTTATATAATATATTCATTTGGGTTTAGAGAATACTTGTTCTAATTTGGAACATAGATTAAAATAGGTCACACTGTGGAATCATGAGACTTGGTCTAGTGGAGGAGACAATTAGTAGATATGAGAAATAATGCATGTAGAATCAGATAAGCATCATAAATAAAGCAGGAAAGGAGTATATGAACAGCGAGGGGTGATGGCACCTTAGAGTCTATGTCCTGAAGTGCATTTGAAGAATAATAGCATTGTTAGGCTGTTCTTCAAATTAAAGAACATAGGTTTTCCTCCACCAGCTTATTTCCTGTAAATGTAATTAATAGTGATGCAAAGCTGTGTGAAAATGAACATTTCTTTAACGTCTAGGATGTATTTTCTCATGTGCACAGCATCTGTTTCCTTCCTTTGTCAATTCCGACCTGTCATCGGCCTTGTTTCCTTCTTTGCAATATTTTAAAACATAAGATCTTTGTTTTAGGGCTGGAGAGGTGGCTCAGGGGTTAAGCCTCCGCCTTGCAGGCGGAAGGTCCTGAGTTCGGATCCCAGATCCCACGTATAGACGCCAGGCGGAAGCGGGGGCGGCCTGCGTTTCTGGTCCTGGTAGGGCGGAGCCTGTGAATCCCGGGGCAGAAGGAAGTGGAGGCGTCCATGGTGGTTCCCGAATTCGTCCGTGGTTCTACACATACACAGACACACACGCGCGCGTGCGCACATACACACACACATGCACACAGTTGAATAAATAATAATAATAAAAAAATTAAAAAAAAAAGATCTTTGTTTTAAATTTTATTTATTTATTTATTTATTTATTGTGGTATGTGTATGCGTGTGTGTGTGTGTGTGTGTGTGTGTGTGTGTGTGTGTGTGTTTGTATTAGAGGGCACTGTGTGTCCCTGTAGAGGGCCAAGCATGACTTTGGGAATCATCCTGGGTTGCTTTTAGATCCTTTGTTTCCATCTGGGATTTTCTAGGGTTGGCCTTCTAGGATCTGAAGAACAGGCCTCTGTCATTTCCACCTGGTGTTTTTAACATGAGATCTGGGATCAGAACTCAGGTCCTTCTGCTTGCGAGGCAGAGTCTTAACCTCTGAGCCATCTCTCCAGCCCCAAACTTGAGATCTAATCATTGGCTTTTCATTTTGTCTTGTTTTATTCCGTATTGAGGATTGAACCTAGGGCCTGGCCTGACACATAATATATGTGAGAACACACACACACACACACACACACACACACACACACGGTATATATACATCCCAATGTGTACACACACACACATATATGGTATATATACATCCCATGTACACACACACACACAGTATATATACAATCCCAGCCCTTAAGTTTTTTTTTTTTTTTTTCTTTTTTCAGTTTGAGTCTTACTAAATTGCTCAGGCCGGCCCTAAATCCACTCTGTACAGCCCAGGCAGTCCTTGACCCTGTAATCTTCCTGCTTTTGCCTCCAGAGTCTACAGAATTACAAGCTTGTGCCACTAAAACCAGTTTATCATATTTCTTTAAGTCCTTGTCTCAAAAAAAAGAAAACAAAATTGTCTTCAGAAGCATTTGTTGTATCATTAGGTCCATATTAGTTTATGACATATTTTTAAAGCATCTGTTTTATATAAGGAGTTACAAAGATAAAAATAGCCCTAAAGGTATGTGCCTTGGTATACTGGGAGGTAAAACTGGAACATCAGTGATGTAATAAAGTTGAAGCAAGAGGATCATAAAAATAATCCAAGTGGTGTGAGTCTACTGGTCACATGAAAGGACAGTTCCCCCCTTCTCCCAAATTTTTTTTTCCTTTCAGTTGATGGAGCAGAAAGTTAGGGAAGAACTTACAGAAGCTATTTGTACCCAACTTTGGAATGTTCCTATTTTATTTCTGATGCTATCTCAGTTCTACAGAGCTCAGAAATGGGTTTTTCTCCCCACTAGAATGCAATTACTAATCTGTGTTTGTAGTGTACAATAATTTTTTAAAGATACATAACACTTTGATTCATTTAGAATCGTTAACAGTACTGTACTTTATTTTTATATTGATAACTAGTAGCCCAACAGTATTTACAGAAATGTAACATTCTCCTTTTTTTTTTAATTTAAATTTTTTTTATTATTATTTATTCAACTGTGCGCATGTGCGTGTGTATGTGCGCGCGCGTGTGTGTCTGTGTGTGTGTCTGTGTGTCTGTGTATGTGTGTGTAGAACCACGGACGAATTCGCGAACCACCATGGACGCCTCCACCTCCTTCTGCCCCGGGATTCACAGGCTCCGCCCTACCAGGACCAGAAGCGCAGGCCGCCCCTGCTTCCGCCTGGTGTCTATACGTGGGATCTGGGATCCGAACTCAGGACCTTCCGCCTGCAAGGTGGAGGCTTAACCCCTGAGCCACCTCTCCAGCCCCTTTTTTTTTTTTAATTTAAACAGTGATTTTATTGTTTGAGTACAGAAAGTAAATTTATACCACTAGGGCAGACGCTATGAATGACTTACTTCCAATGGGTAGAAAGAACCCACTTAGTCCAAATGTTCATGAGCCGGTTGGTCAGCTGGTCTTTGTATCAGAATCAGACAGAATTTAGTATCTTTCTCCTTTGGATTTAAGGATTCCTGAGATGTCACAAAATGTACATGCAAACAAGTATATATTCTGTGAAGGACTCAGGCCTTTCTTGGCTGGTTTGTAAATGTTCTTTCATGACATCACATGGCAGGTTTTTTGAAAATATTTTTATTCATTCATTCATTCATTCATGTGTGTGTGTGTATGTGTATGCATGAGAAGGTACTGTATGTTCCTGTGGAGGCCCAGGGGTGACTTCAGGAATTATCTGGATTGTTCATACTTCCTTTTGGCTTTGCTCTTGAATTTCCCAGACTCTGCTTTCCGGAAGAAGAAGGTGCAGGCTGCCTCCTTTTCTGCCTGGTGTTTTTATGTGGGATCTGGGATCTGAACTCAAGTCCTTCTGCTTGGGAGGCACCATCTTAACCTCTGAGTCATCTCTCCAGCCCTCACATGTCAGTTTCAGCTGGGTAGGAGTACTGTGGTGTAGAGTCGGGCCTGCTGGGCCAGCCAGACTCTTCCCAGGAGTAGCATGAGATTCACGAGGCTTGCCTGACCACTTTTTCTTTATATACTTTACTTCCGATTTGTTTATGTATGAAGAACTTCATTTGTTCCTTTGTTTTAGCTGGGTCTCTGTGAAGCTCTGGCTTTCTGGAACTTGTTTTCCAAACCAGGCTGACCTTGAATTTGTGGTGATTTTCCTGCCTCAGAATCCCCAGTGCTGGAATTACAAGCATCCGCCACTATGGCCACCTCCTCTCCAAAGTCTTTCCTACAGAATACATTAAAAGTTCATGTATCTCTGCTATCTAGAGTCTCTATTGAAAGGATGTTTTGGGGGCTGGGGAAATAGTTGCGTTGCAGTTGGTAAAGTGTTTGCTCTGTAATTCCTGAGTGTAATCCCTGAACCCACCTTAGAAGCCAAGTGACTTTGTAGCTCTAACCCTGGGGCTTGCTGGCCACCTAGCCTAGCCTAATTGGTGAGCTTCAAGTCAGTGAGGTACAAAAGGAAGACCACCTCAGGTTTAAGGCAACCAGGCAGGGCTACATCCATCCTTTCTCAAAAAAAAAAAGATGCAAACAAACAACAAAAAAGCTCTCATGAATGTGTTTCGCAAAACACAGAGTGTAGTGTTCTTGCTTGCATCTGGGGTTTTGACTTCTAAGGTTCCCTGGGGTTAAATGAATTCTCTCAGCTGTATGTGTCAGAACTGGAATTGAATCCAAAGCGTTTAGGACCTGTAGCAGCCATTTCTGCTTGATCATGTTGCCAACTGCCACCACCATGGCTTAATTCATGCTGAGCACAATCTTTAGTGTAAGAGATCACATTATCATGATGAAGTACCCTTGTCTGTGTTTATGACAGCCCAGGGGAGCCGAGCAGTGAGCTAGAACTTGGGAGTCTTAAGTCACAAACCGAGGCCATCTGGTATGTTTTCAGAATGACCTTGAATGCATCCAAGGTTATCCTTGAATGTGTGATAATCTTTCTGTTTCTGCCTCCCAACCCCCCCCCCCAATGTCCCTCTCCTCCCAGCGCTGGGATTACAGGCAGATACCCCCATTCCTGGCAAACCTCTTCAGAAGAAGGTTTCTACGTTTGTAAAATTGATTCATTTTCTACCTTTTAAACACTGTCTCGAGAATTAATTGCGGTCAGATTTAATACTAGGGCAAGCACAGAGGCTTAAATACTGGAAATTACTTTTTTTTTTTTTTATGATTTCGAGGCACTATTTAGTTTAAGTACTTTTGAGTTTGTTTCTGAAGGGGACCGGTCTGAAGTAAGGTTGAATCTTGACGGAATTGTATATATGAGCTAAAACCAGGTATCTGCAATTTCTTAGAAATGCATCAAAGTAAGATGGAGAACTGGTGGGATGATTCAGCAGATAAAAGTGTTGCTGTGCAACCCTGACTACCTGAGTTTAATTATCTCAATCCTACATTTAAAAAAAAAAATGATGCTGGAGAGACAGCTCAGGAGTTAAGACTGCTTCACAAGTAGAAGGTCCTCAGGTCGGATCCCAGGTCCCACATAAAAAAAAAATGCCAGGTACAGTCCATGTCCAGGTGAAACTTCCTGCACTTCAGCCCTGGTGGGCGGAGCCTGGGAATCCCAGAGCAAAGCAAAAAGGAGGTAGAAGCAATCCAGGAGGAATCCCAAAGTCACCCTTGGTCCCCACAAGGACATACAATGTCTTCCTACACACACACATACACACACAAATAAGTAAAGAAATAATCAGAGGAGGCTTGTTTGCAAGTTCAAAGTCACTACATAGTGAGATCCTTTCTCAAACCAACCAATGAATCAGCAAACCAAAGAGGAAAGCAAACAAGATAGATTCCTATCTATCTTGGATAGATAGGATAGATTTTTTTAAATAGACATGAGATTCATTATTATAGAATCTAGCATATATGTGTGATCACCAGGTGACTTGATTTTTCTTTATATTTTTGTGATAAAATGTGATGGAGAAGCCCAAAAACCATGGCTTACTTTATTTTATAGCAGATTTGTCCTGGCTCAATAAGTCTCTTTCCTCAGAGGCACTCAACGGGCCCTTCCTGTGCAGGGACAGGCATTGTGTTAACCAGGCAAGTGCACTACCACTGAGCTAGATCCTCACCTTTTATAGAGTAAAAACTCTCTTCTTAATCTAATGCATTATGGCACAATCCCAAAGGTCATTTTGGGCCAGGAGCAATTTTCTAGGTATCATCTTACTGTCACAATAGTAGGACAGGAAGGGAGTCCAATCTTGGAGAAAGAATTCAGACATGATGCAATCGGGACTGAAGGATCAGCTATGATTTATGAGGATCACAGGAAACGGAGTATCAAGAAAGGTTACATCTGATTTTGTTTTTGTCTTGTACTTTGTATGAGTTAGATACAGATGAGAATTAAGTGAAGAGCTAATAATTTAGTCAAGGTCTGAGGCAAGCCTGTGGAAGATTATCTAATTGATGTGAAAAGACCTAATCCCTAATAGGTGGGACCTGGGCAGGTGGATAAGATGGAGAGAAATGGCTCAGTATTTTGGCATATACAGGCAGACAGTGCAATTCTTGTGGATTTGGTATGGCCAAGTTCCCCTGGCTCCTCCTGTTGGTATGAATTCCCCTGTCATGCTGATGAAATGTAACCAAGAATCATAAGCAAAAATAAACGTGTTGTTCTAAGTTGTTTGGATCCTCAATTCATTCAACAACAGAGAGATGAAACTAACTGTGACTCTATCTGTACTTGTGTCCTTGTTTTACAGGTAGGCTTGGAGGTGGGTGACAGGAGTGTGTTTAGGACAACAAGGTGGGGGTGATACCACCGACAGCAGAGGTGGAGCTAGGTCCACTGAGGGCATGGTGAGATATCAAGATCAAGGTATGTAGGTCCAAGGACAAATACAAGGGTAACCACAAGGATTGAGGCCACTGCTGTGTTCCTGGAACGTGTGCTCTTCTTGCAGACTCAGCCTCGTCTTCCTTTCTATGAGACCCTCTTCCCCCTTGTTATCCCAAATTTTCAGGAAGGTCAAATGACCAGCTTGCTTCAGCATCTAACCGGTGTAAACACTCAGCTAACAGCTATTGCTATTATCTGATTCATGTACAAAACGATTATAAATCGATAATCCGAAAGGACTCAAATGCCCATATTGGCCGGCCCAGAGCCAGCGATAAACCATTGGCACACTATCACCTTTACACTTCTTTGTGTTTTTTTAATACTTTATTATTTTATTTATGTGTGTGTGTGTGTGTATCAGAGGGCACTGTGTGTCCCTGTGGAGAACCAAGGATGACTTTGGGAATCATCCTGGATTACTTCTTCGTCCTTGTCTTTCGCTCTGGGATTTCTCCGAGCTTCACCCACCAAGACCGAGTCGTTTCTGCCTGGCATTTCTTACGTGGGACCTGGGATCCGAACTCAGGACCTTCTGCTTGCAGACAGAGTTTTTAACTCCTAAGTCATCTCTCCAGCTCTTGCATTGTGTTTTAAACAAAAGTGGAAACGTGGCTTGTTTGGAACCATCTTTCAACGCCAGTAAGTAGTCATGAAGCCTCCTTGAAACGGCTGTAGGGTGACTTGCGCATGGGTCATCAATTATCTGCATTTGTTACTTAGCCCACCTGCTTCTAGCAGCCCGCCTGCTGCTGGATTCAGGCCTTTGGAACAGGAGCGCTACCCCTGAGCCGCACGCCCAGTCCGCTTGGGCCTTACAAAGCAGAGACTACGCGCTTCGTGTGCACGCTCCGAGACCCAGATGTCAAACGTCCCCAGGCCATCGTAGCCGCCCCCTCTTCTCAGTTTTCTCCGGCGACCCCCACGACGCTCCCTCCTCCCGGGGCTGTGCGCCCAGCGGCCGCCAGGGGGCGCAGGCGAGCCCGGCGAGAGGCTCTACTGCGCAGGCGCACGCCGCCGGGCGCACATGTGAAGGGCGGCGGGCCGGGAGGGGAAAGGTGGGAGGTGAGAGGTGAAGGGGCGGAGAGCTGCGCGGCGCCGGGCGGCGGGGGGCAGGGAGGGAGGGAGAGGGCGGCCCCGAGCCCCGGACGGCCGCGGGCGGGAGCGCGCACGCCGCGCGCCGCCGCCGCCGCCGCCTCCTGCGCCGTCGCCGCCCGGAGCTGCCTCGCCGCCACAGGTACCTCGGCGCGCGGGGGTCGGCGCCGGCCCGGGCCCCGGCCGCGGCCTCCTCCGCGCGAACCCGGGAGCGGAGGCGAGGGGGCGCGGGGGCGCGCGGGCGGGGGCGCTGTCCAGCTCCGGGACCCGGCAGCCTGGCGGGAGGGCCGGGCAGGGTCGTCCGCACCCCACCGCACCGCACCCCACCCACGCCGCGCTCCTGCCCCGAGCCGAGCTGCGCGCCCCGCATCCCGAACCCGGAATCGCCTGGGGCGAAGGGGGTCGCGCTGCTGTTCACCTCGAGCTCCCGGGGCCTCCCGGCTGCCTCGCTTCTGAACCCGCTGGGGGTTTCTAGGGAGCCGGTAGACCCTGTTATATTTCAGTCTTGCCCCCTTCCCAAGATGCGATTTGGAGACCGCGTGTAGGTTCCTCGCGGGGTTTGCTCGGGTTTCTAGTTCGCCGCATCGCCCGAACCCCCACTTTGCTCACGATCGTGGCTAGGGTTTACTTCTCGGTGGTAGACACGGTTCTAACGTCGTGGTCGCGCTAGCTGCGGGGAGCCCCGGGTCCAGATCGTCCTCCTCTGCAAAGTTGTGCAGGTGGAGAGGTGAGGACGTCACGGAGGTTGACAACCGCCCAACTGGCTGTTCACACACTGTTTGGTAATAATTCTTGCGAAGCAGACATAGGAAAGGTTATTTTTTTTTTTTAAGTGATGTTAACTTGGTGCGTGTTTCACTAATTTGGCCAAACGTGTTGCGCTGTTGGGTGAATGCGTAGAACTCAGTGTGCGGCTATCTCGGGCTGGACCCAAGATTGAAGCTTGTGTTGGGAGTTAGAATCAAGTGTGTCTTGTTGGCGCCGAATTCATTTCAGGTGCTCCTGAGTGATGTCTCATTGAAGATCCTATCTTTTGAAATGTGTGTTAAGATTGTTCAGATTTTAAGTATTTGTTTATGTATTTTCTATGGTCCCGCCGGGCACATGATGTAAACACGCACAAAGAGAAAAAAGAAAACACCACAATATATATGCCTCTATAAGTTTTGTCTCCGTATTTACTTATCTGGGGGTGTGTTGAACCCAGGGACACTGACCTATCACTGAGTAATAATACCTTCAGCCCTTTTTATTTTGAAACAGAGTCTGGCTAAGTTTTTTCGGCCCTGCCTCAAACTTTGGTCCTTCTGCTTCAGTGGTCTTGAATAAGCTGGATTATAAGCGTGAGCCACTTATCCTGGCTCTGTATTCATTCTTTCAGATATAAATTGAAATTCAAGGAATTAGTTTTCACTTACTAGAAACTCGGTAGGTATTTGAATACTCTTTCTCTTCTTTTTTGCTATTGTGGGCAAAACAGCACTTCTCCAGAGGCTTCTATATACTTTATAATTATTGGTTTTAGACGCTCCCTCTACCAACTTAGATTTCTGTTCTGGGGTAGGTAAAAAAGTTTATTCTTAGTTTATGACTAGAGAACAAAGACATGAAGATTGTGTTTTGCCTGAAGTCACAGGGGAGCCAGTTAACTGTCCAGTTGGGAAAGGACCTGTGTCTATTGGGCCGCAATAGAGATGTAGTAACATGGGTGGGAAATTTAGGGTTGACAATATCTTAGTATCAGTTCAGATAAATGTGTCTCAGCGATCTCAGCATGACTCTCAGAGTCATGTGCCGCTGGTCACCCTCACCTTGGATTCCTAGGCCAGCCTTGAAAGTACATGTGGGTGGTTTGTGTTATCAATACCCATGGGCAGATGACAGGGCCCCTCAGAGAGAGAAGCTGGTTCCCAGGTCATCATCCAGCTTGTGAGCAGGTGGATCAAGCCTTCAGACCAGGTCTGCCTGCACCTGAGCTGTTGTTTCCATAACTCTTTAGACTCTGGGATTGACCATCTCCTACCATCTGAGTTTGTACTTATGTTGTCTGTTATTATGCTAGAGACTCCAATAATAGCTTATTTCAATCCTTCTAGTGAACAGATAAGACAGTGTTTTCTTTTATGGGTGACTTTTAAGAGAAGTTTCATGACTGGTTCTGGGACCCCAATCACTCAGGTGTGCACCTGTGTGCACCCCTAGGTTTGTCTGACAGCGCTGCACTTTTTATACTGCCGGAGTCACAGACTGGAGTCAGAGACGGTGGACTCAGCCGGGTGGAGCACTCCTGTTTCATCTCCATCCTTCACTGTGTTCCCTTGTTCTTTTCTCATTATTTGTTGATTAGTGGAAAACTAATACATAACATAAAACATAAAACTTAAAATTTTAATCAGTAAATGTGCTAATCACCAGTACTGAATATTCTCAGTGTTGTGTAGCCATTATTAATTGCCTATTTTCAGAACTTTTTTGTTATTTCACAGGGAAACTCTGTCCCCATTGAACTTTTCATTTCCTGCATCTCCCAGCCCTTAGAAGCCATCTCTACATTCTATCACTGTGAACTAGGCTATAATAAATCTCATCTAAGAGGAATGGTAATGTATTTATTTGTGTCTGGTATGTTTCACTTAATGTTTCCAAGGTTCATCCATGTATTATGCATCAGATTTCATTTCCTTTTCAGGTTGAATAATGTTCTGTTGTGTGTATACATCCACGTTTTGCTTATTTTTATGCTAAACATTTGGGTCATTTCCAACTTTGGTCATTAGAAAAGATGTTAGGAACATGATTGTACACTAAATCTTAACCAAAAGACTGAGAATCAAAAGGGGAATGAGTATACAGATCTTTTTGAACTCTTGCTTTTAGTTCTGTGCATATTTTTTGTATAGTAATTTGGATATGCAGTTTCCCTCATTATCCACGGAGACCTGGTTTGGGTGCTCCCTGTAGATACTACCATCTGTGGTTGTTCCCGTTTCTTTTATAAAATGTAGAATGCGTATATGTCCTGCCCGAATCGTTCCTTATACTCCAGACCATTCCTAGGTCACTCAGCATATCTAATACAGTGCAAATACTATTTATGTTCTTTGCATTTTCAATTTTTTTGCGTGCGTGCGTGTGTTTGTTCCCGTGTGTTTGTGTTCTGTGTGTGCGTGCATGCCCGTGTGTGTTCCTGTGGAGGAAATCACCCTGGATTGTTCTACCTCCTCTTTGCCTCGCTGTGGAATTAATTTCTCAGGCTCTGCTTTCCAGGGCCAGAAGTATATAGGCTGCCACGATTTCTGCCTGGGATTTTTGTGTGGAATCTGGGATCCAAACTTAGGACCTTCTGCATGTGAGGCAGAGTCTTAACCCCTGATCCATCTCTCCAGCCTCCTTTGCACATTTTTTAATTGTCTTGTTTTTCTGTTGTTGGACTATAGGAATTCTTTTTGTATTTTGTATATTAATCCCTTATTGCATAAACAATTTGCAGTTGTTTTCTCCTTCAACAGGCTGTGTTTTTCACTCTGTTCTTGTTTGTTTTGAGACAGGGTTTCATGTATCTCAGGCTGGCTTCCAATCTGCTGTGTCCTTCTGCTTGTATCTCAAAGTTCTGGGGTTACACATAGGTATCGCCACACCCAGCTTTGTTTGTATTCTTTTTTAAAAAAAAAATTTGCGTGTGTGTGTGTGTATGTGCGTGAGAGAGAGAGAGAGAGAGAGAGAGAGAGAGAGAGAGAACTGTATGTCCCTGTGGAAGACCAAGGGTGTGTTCAGGAGTCATCCTGGATTGCGTCTTTCTTGCTTTGCTCTGGGATTTCCCAGGCTGTGCCCACCAGGGCCAGAAGTACAGGCTGCCACTGTTTCTACCTGACTTTTTTTATGTGGGACCTGGGATTCGAATTCAGAACCTTCTGCTTGTGAGACAGAGTCTCAACCCTTGAGCCATCTCTCCAGCTCTGTTTGTATTCTTTGATGCAAAAAAGTTGCTAAACTTTTTTCAGGGAGAGGGGGATATGGAGAATAAGACAGGCCATGTTAACCTTGAACTCACAGTCCTCCTGTCTCTGGATTTATGCTGACACACTTGACATTAACAGTTTTTAATTAAAAAATTTTTTTAAATTTTCATTTTCTTTTTTAAATAATTTTTTTTATTATTTATTCAATTGTGCTTGTGTGTGTATGTATGTGTGTGTAGAACCACGGGCGAATTTGGGAACCATTATGGACGCCTCCATCTCCTCCTTGTTTACTCTGCCCTGAGATTCACAGGCTCCGCCCTACCAGGACCAGAAACGCAGGCTGCCCCTGCTTCCGCCCGGCGTCTATACGTGGGGTCTAGGATCCGAACTCAGGACCTTCCGCCTGCAGGGCAGAGGCTTAACCCCTGAGCCACCTCTCCAGCCCCCAAAATTTTCATTTTCATGTGTGTATGTACATACTGGAAAGTATGTGGATTTATGTGTATGCATGTGGATGTGTGTGGGCATGTGTACGTGTGGGCGTGTGGATGTGTTAGTGCCTAAGGTTGATACTGGGAGTTATCCTCTTTGGTTTTTCATGCTTTCTTCCCCTCTCCTCTCCTCCCCTCCCTTCCCTTCTTCTTTCTTTCTCTCTTTCTTTCTCTGTTTCTTTCTTTGTTTTCTTTCTCTCTTTTCTTTTTCTTTCTTTCCCTCTCTCTCTCTTTCCCTCTCTCCCTCTCTTCTTTCTTTTTCTTTCTGTGTGTGTGTTTGTGCATGTGTGTTTATATTTGCATGTAGGTAGGTACGTGTGCGTGCCGGTATAAATACAGCAGTGTGCTCAGTACGTGTGCCTGTTGAGAATTTGTGATATTGGGAGTCATCCTTGATCATGCTTTTGCCATGTTTTTATGAGACTAGGTCTTGAATTAAACCCAGGGCACACCATTAGGTCTAGTGTGCCTAGCCACCTGCTCTGGAGATTCTCAGACTCTGCCGCCAAGGCTGGAATTATAGATAAGCTGCCATATTCGTCTGACATTTTAAGTGGGATTTAAACTCTAATCCTTTTGCTTGCACAGTAAGTACTTGTAACTGCTGAGTCGTCTCCCCAGCCCTCTCTTTTTGTGTACATGTGTCTGTGTGTTAATTTATGTGCAGTTATGTGTGCATGGGAGTATGGAGAGCAGAAGTCTGTATCGGGGATCTTTCTCAGTTGCTTTTTGCCCTAGTTTTCGAGGCAGGGTCTCTCACTGAACCTGGAGCTGACTGATATGGCCAGGCTAGTTGGTTAGCAAGCTCAGGGTTCATGTCTCTGTTTTGCCACTGCATCCGACTTTTTCTTTCTTTCTTTTACTGTTTTTTGTGTATCACACATGCATACACAATTTATAATATCTTCACACCTTAATCCTCAGTCCCATCCCTCCTCTTCCTATTACAACTCTTCTCTTCTACCCAACTCCCTCCTGTTTTCAAGTCTCTTCACATTTGTGGCTCACCACTTTCATCTGGTTTGCCTTTGATGTCATGTGCCCGAATACTTGGTGGAGCATGAGTTTTGTATCAGTGGGTGGTCCGCTGAGGAAAGCGTCCGGCGTTTCCTTTCCACCTAACTGTTTACCTGGGTTCTGGGACTCAAACTTGGATCGTCATCTTCATGTGCAGTAAGCATTTGTTAGCTTAAACATCTCCGCAACCCCAACTTTTATTCGTTTAATTAATTAATTAATTTGTGTGTGTGTGTACAAGAGCATGCTTGAGTGTGTGCCTGTGGAGGTTCAGGGGGACACTGGGAATCACCCTGGATCCCTCTACCTTCTTACTGCTTTGCTTTGGGGTTTTCCAGGTTTTGCCTTCCAGGGCCAGAATTACAGGCACTGCCATAATCCTCCTGGCATTTTTTACATGGGATCTGGGGATCCAAACTTTTGCTTATAAGGCAAAGCCTTTAATTCCTGAACCATCTCCCCAGCCCCCAGTTTTAAAATTTTTTTGTGTGTGCCTGTGTGTGTGTTTCAAGGGCACTGTTTGTGTGCCTGTGGAGGCCTGTGGGAATTATATTGTCTCTACCACCTTTTTGCTTTGCTCTGAGAGTTCCCAGCTCTACCTTTAAGAGCTGGAAGCCCCTGCTGTTCTTTATGTGGGTTCTGTGATCTGCACTCATGTCCTTCTGCTTGGGGGGGCAGAGTCTTTAACCCCTGAATCATCTCTCCAGCCCCCAGTTTTTAATTTTAACTTATTTGTGTGTGCTGTGTATGTGTGAATGAGGGTACAGACATGCCATGAAGCGTGTGAAGGTCATTCGACAGCTTTGTGGAATCAGTTTTCTCTGACTTTTACTTGGGTTCTGGGGACTGAATTCAAGGCCTTTAAGGCAAGTGCCCTCACTCACGGAGCCATCTTACCAGTCCCTAGCCTTTTTTTTTTTTAAACTTTGTTGGTTTTTTTGTTGTTGTTGTTTAGTGGGTGTACTAGGGCAACTTCAGGAATCATTGGATTGCGTCTGTCTCCTTTTTTCTTTGCTCTGGGATGTCCCAGGCGCCACATACTAGGACTGGAAGTGCAGACTTTTCCTCCTGGCTGTTTTTATGTGGGACCTGGGATCCAAATTCAGGACCTTCTGCTTTTGAGGCAGATTCCTAGCCCCCAGGGCCATCTTTCCAGCCCAGCCCCCTAGTTTTTTGAAGCCCCCAATTTATTTTTTTTTCTGTTGGAAAATAGGCTTATGGTGTCATACTCAAGAAATCTTTGCCAAACCCAATATTATGAGAATTTTTGCCCTCATGTTTTCTTCCAAGGGTTTTATAGTTTTAGCTTTGACTTGTTTCAAGTTAGTTTGTGTGCATGTATGTGTGTTTTGTTTGTGCATATGTGAGTGGGTACATGGAGTCATGCCCACACAGGGAGAGACTTTATTTGCTTGAAGTGACTGGTTTTGAGATAGTATCTTGCATTGAACCTGAAACTCATTTTAAACTATTCTGGCTAGCCAGAAAATTGTTTGTATGACAAGTGAATTTTTTCTCATTAATTTCAAGGTTCTCGTCTTTTAAGTTTTTTTAATTTTTTGTGTGTTTGCATATAGGTATGTGCATACGTGTATCAGAGGGCACTGGAGAGACCCAAGGGTGACTTCGGGAATCATCCTGGGTTGCTTTACCTAGCCTCCCAGTGCCAGAAATGCAGGTGCCGCCATTTCTTTTTTTTTTTTTTTTTAATTTTTTTATTATTATTTATTCAACTGTGTGTATGTGAGCACGCGTGTGTGTCTGTGTGTGTGTGTATGTGTGTGTAGAACCACGGGCGAATTCGCGAACCACCATGGACGCCTCCACCTCCTTCTCTCCTGGGATTCACAGGCTCCGCCCTACCAGGGCCAGAAGCGCAGGCCGCCCCCGCTTCTGCCTGGCGTCTATACGTGGGATCTGGGATCCGAACTCGGGACCTTCCGCTTGCAAGGCGGAGGCTTAACCCCTGAGCCACCTCTCCAGCCCCAAGGTGCCGCCATTTCTGCCCGCTGTTATTATGTGGGATTCAGGATCTGAACTCAGCTCCTTCTGCTTTGAGGCAGAGACTTAACCCTTGAGCCATCTCTCTAGTCCACTTTTTAAAATATTAAAGAGAAAGAGTGAGAGAGCTAGAGCTAGAGAGCACAGCAGTGGAGGTTTCAAGCGTTCTTTATTGCATGGGCTTCCAGAGATCAGACTTGGGTTGCCAGGTTTGCAAGCAGACATCTTACCTAGCTGACACATCTCACCTTCAGAAGACTTTTTCTTCTGTTTATTGTTCTATGTCTCTCTATCCTCTGGCTCATGGCATCCTTTCCATCCCCTTCCTCAGTGTTCTATGAGCTTTGGAATAGGAGATATAATTGTCTCATGTAGGATTGAGCACTCCGCCATTACGAATTCTCAGCACTTTATCCAGTTATGGGTTTCTGTATTAACCACAGCCATTTGCTGATGAAGATTGGACACAATAGCTATTACAAGTGGCAAGCTGGAACTGGGTTCATAGCTGTTTGTTGATGCCGCTGGAATTGAGGACTAGCCCGTTGTAGGTGCGTTGCATTTTGGAGTATTTTCATGGCTAGTTCTTTTCCGTGTTTGCTTCTCATGGTGTTGAATCATGAATCATGACTCAATCCATTAACGAGTTTTACTTGGCTTGAACTGTTCTTGGGTAGAAGAATGGTGGTTTCACTGTATCCTAAGGCACGGGACAGTCATTGCTAGATGACTAACAGAAAGAACTTGAGCAGGCTATAAATTAAACTTCTTGTTAAAGGAAAAAACTGAACTTTTACTTAAGACCGAAGATACAGGTGGGAAGGCAAAAAAATACATTGTATGGGGTGCGTGTCTGCCTACCCCCCCAACAGGTTTTCATATTCTCTTTGGTTTCAGACTCCTGATCCTCCTTTGAACTCCACCTCTCAAGTGTATGACCACACCTGGCCCAGGTGTGACTATCCTTAATGCCACTAAAGAGATTAAAACCTCTAAAATGATAGAAGTCAAGGAGGTGATGATTGATGTTTCACTGAGCAGTGCGTGTAAAAGTAGTTAAATTGGCCCCATGTAGTGTTGTATGCTTGCAAGCCCAAGACTCGGAGGCTGAGGTAGGAGCGTCATCTGTGGCTGGAGAGAGACGCTGTTTCAAACAAAAAGTTAAAGTGATAATTCTCTCTCTCTCTCTATTTTTTTTTCAGATGCTGTGTCATTGAATAAACATTATTTTGCGTGTGTGTGCGTGTGTGTGTGTGTGTGTGTGTGTGTGTGTGTGTGTGTGTCAGAGGGCACTTTGAGAATCATCCTGGATTACTTCTTCTTTTCTTGCTTCTCTAGGATTTTCCAGGCTCTGCTCACTAGGACCATAAGTAGAGGCCACCACTGTTTCTGCCTGTCATTTTTATGTGGGACCTGGATCTGAACTCAGGTCCTTATGGTTTTGAAGAAGACTTTTAACTCTTGAGCCATCTTTCCAGCCCTAAATAAACTAAACATTTAAATCTGAATTGTAGACTACTGTTGACTAGATTAAAACAAAGTATTTTTTTTTAAGGTTCTGGGGAATCATCAGTTTATCACAATGTTCTGGACTGGAAACTTGACCTGAAGTGTTAACTGTTATCACACTTTGTGACCTGAGTGTATGGTATGATCTCGTCTAAGCCTCAGTCAATTCCTGTCTCCCTTTCTCCTTTTCTATGTCCCTCCCTCCCTCCTGCCCCCTTCTCTTTCTTCTTCCCTTCTTGTGAGACAGTATCTTGCTATGTAGCCTAGGCTATCCTGGCATCACAATGTAGCCCAGACTGGCCTTGAACTTTTTAATTTAATTTAATTCTATTTTATATTTTGCATTGCGTGTGTACGTGTCTCTCTATGTGTGTCTGTATGTATCAGAGAGCACTGTGTGTGTCAGTGGAGGCCCAAGGGTGACTTCAGAATCACCCTGTATTCCACTACCTCCTCTTTTCTTTGCTCTGGAGTTTCCCAGACTCTGTCTTCCAGGATTGGACGTATAGGCCAACGCCACTTCCACCCAGTGTTTTATGTGGGATCTGGTATCCGAAATCAGGACCTTCTGTTTGTGAGGCATCTCTCAGCCCTGGCTTTATAAGTTCTTGATACTCGTACTTAGAATACTGGGGTTATAACCACACCATCATGCCTGATAGCTTATGTCGTCATCAGTAAAAATAGTATAGAGCTCTTTTACAGTTCATCTGAAATCTGTAGCTGTCTCTTTGTAGACAAATGTCAAGCACATCCTAGTCTGAGGAGTGATGATGAACATTTGGAAGAATCGTGTAGTCCTAGAACATATCAATCCATACTGTCTTTGTAGTTGCAAAATATTTCTTAGTATGAGATTACAAATGGCAAACATATAACATTAAAATTTGCCAAAAATGAAAACTGCATTTTTAACCTAGTATTTGGGAATGAATACCATATAGATGTATTTTCTCTTTATCTGTGAGCGTTCATACATTGTAAATTGACAGGGACCCACTGCCATTAAGTGTTTTATTTTATTTATAAATAAAGTTTAAGATTTTTATTTATTAGAGAGAAAGAGACAGAAACAAGATGAGAAACCACATGCGGGAGGTTTGGTTGGTTTTCTCCTCCTACCATGCGGGCTCTGGGAGTAGAACTCAGATTTGTATTAGGCGCCCTGACAAAACAGCCATGTGTTGACACGCGCTTGCCCTAGGGGTGCGGAGGGAGTTTTGGAGCTTGGTCTGGGCTGAGCGCCGAACAAGATGGCGGACAGGCAAGAAGGAGCTGCAGGGGTGCAGTCTTGTCAGGAGTTACTGAATGGACTCACTCTGCAGCTGCCATGCTGAGGGGAGCATTGAGATCCCCCTCGAGAGAAAGCACTCCAGGTGACCTTACTCATTTCAGCTTTCTTTTGTGCCATTCTCACCCTCACAGATAGCTCTTTGTACTGTATTTAGAATAAAACCATTTTCCATTTTTTATAGCACTTTTATAGTAAGAGCTGTTGAAGTAGCAGAGGCTCCCCACACAGTCTATTTTTGGATAAGATTGTTCAGCTTGTCAAGAGCTATGGCATTTTCCATCAGAATCTTCATCAGAGTCTATTACTGGCAAGAAATCAGGCAAAACGCTTTAGTCCGCGTGACTTGATTGTACCAGTGTGTGGATAGCAGCAGTGCTGGTCTTGGCCTCACTCCTCCCCGCACCTTCTGGGACTGAGGTTGAGGGCATTCTTCCTGGGCCAAGGATTTTTTATATCCCCAGTAATGGTGCCAAAAGGACTTAGTGTTTTCTAGCTGTAAAAATAGATTATTGGGGCTGGTGAGATGGCTCAGGGGTTCTGCCTCTTATGCAGAAGGTCCTGAGTTCAGATCCCAGGTCCCACGTAAAAAAAAAATGCCAGGTGGAAACAGCAGCAGCCTAGACTTCTGAACATGGTGGTTGGAGCCTGGGAAATCCCAGAGCAAAGCAAAAAGGAGGTAGAAGCAATCCAGGATGATTCCTGAAGTCACCCTCAGTCTTTCACAGGGACACAGTGCCCTCTGACACACACACACACACACACACACACACACACACACACACAAAATAAATAAACGCTCTTGGGGGCTCAGGAGATGACTTGGGTTAAAGCATTTGCCCCACAAAGAAAAACACCTCAGTGTATCTCCGTAGATCCCCATATAAAAATACTGGACGGAAACGGAAGCAGCCCGCCATTCAAGCCTGGAAGATGGAGCCTGGGACGCCCTGGCGCGGCGCAGCAGGGAGGCGGAGCAATCCAGATGGCTACGATGTCACCCTGGGACCTCCACATGTACCCTCTTGTATACAGCTTACACACGTGTATGTACACAGAACATGCAACCCCCCAGGCGCACATACATAAAAGAAAGTTTCTCTTTTTTAAAGGATTAACTTAATTTATTAACGCCAAGAGGAAGGAAGGCAACAGCTCCTGATCCTCCGAGGAACATTTCTTACTCACATTCCTGAACAGATCAGTCAGTTCAATCCCTTTTTAAAAGTCATTCCTGACTAGGCCAGAGGGAGTAGAGATGGAGATGCCTGGCATTGTGAAGAAAACCTTTAATGTACTTGTCGATGGGCTGAGGTTCGGGTTGAGACGGCCTCACAAGCAGAAGGTCCTGAGTTCGGATTCCAGGTCCCACATAAAAATGCCAGGCAGAAATGGAGGTGGTGGGCTGCACTTCTGGACCTGGTGGGTGAGACCTGGGAAATCCCAGAGCAAAGCAATCCAGGGTAATTCCTGAAGTCACAGGGACACAAAGTGTCCTCTGATACACATACACGCTAAATAAATTAATATATTCCTCGACATTATATTGTGAAGGTTTGGCATCATGTATATGGTTATGACAGCCATCACAGCCAATCATAACAACGAATGTGTCACTCTGTCAACATAATAATTATTCTAAAATATGGCAAAAACCATCCTCTTGAGGGGCTGGAGTAGTGGCTCAGGGGTTAAGCCTCTGCCTTGCAGGCAGAAGGTCTTGAGTTCGGATTCTAGACCCCACGTATAGACGCGGGGCAGAAGAGGGGGCGGCCTGCGTTTCTGGTCCTGGTAGGGCGAAGCCTGTGAATCCCGGGGCAGAGTAAACAAGGAGGAGATGGAGGCGGTCCATGGTGGTTCCAGGATTCGCCCGTGGTTCTACACACACATACACACACACATGCATAATTGAATAAAAAAAAAATCCTCTTGAGTCCTTGTGCTTTGGATTCTCCGAAATCAGCTTTCATTCATTACCGAAATAAAAAGATTTCTTTCTATTTTTGATAAGTTAAATTGGTCCGCTGAAAATTCTTCCAGCTCATTTGGCTTGCTTACTTATTTGTTTGTTTGTTTATCTCCTTTTACAAGCATATTGAGTATTCATCTCAGCTTCCCTCCCTCCCCCTTCTCCTTCATCCCTTTCCTTCCCTTCACCATTCCCTCCCACTTCCTCCCACCCTTCTGTCTGTGTGCTTCTATGGACCCTGAGTTCACTCTGGCCTGTCTACTCCTGTAGATGCTCAGATCTCTGTGGTATATCTCATTTGGCTAATTTTAAAAATGGTTAGAGAAGTTAGGTTAAGTTTCCTATCCTGAGCATTGCCACTTTGAAAAACAATTTAAACAAAACTTTCTTTCCTCTGAAGAGATGAATTGTTTGTACCAGTGGCTTAGTTTAGCACAATGAACAGACCTACAGTGACTTCTGCCTTGGTCTAAATGCGGCACTGTGTCTCTAGGGAACACAAGGTGATTGAGCCACGACCTCCTCCCTGGCGGGATTACAGCCCATGAGGGATGCCAGAGGCGTCCAGATGAGTTAAGAGCAAGATGCAGGTACAGCTACCTAGAAGCTCAGAAGAGGACTTCTGCACCCACGGGAAGCCTCACTCATTATTCTTGAATTTTAAATTTTAAATGCAGGAATTCATTTACAGGACGTAAGATTCAAGCCTTAATAGAATGTACACAGGCAAGTTTCCTTCCACTCTGCCTCTGGCTCAGAGCATCTCCCCTGAGAAGACAGGGCTGCCAGTTCTCATGTGTCCGTTCAGACAAATACACAGAGGCTTCTTTCTCTTTTTTTCTAACTTGAAAATAGAACACAAAATTTTCTTGCTTTCTCTCTGAATTTGTCTTCCTTCCTTCTCCTTCCCCTTCCCCTTTTCTGTCCCCTTCCTCATCATCTGGCATTTGTGTGGGATTTGGGGTCCAAACCAAGGCAGTCAACACTTTACCCACTGTGTGCTCTCCACGACCCCCTCTCACCTTCTAAACTTTATTTTGCTGCATGTGCACCACATGTGTATCAGAGGGCACCGTGTGTCCCTGTGGAGGACGAAGGGGGACTTCTGGAATCATCCTAGATTGCTTCTACCTCCTTTTTGCTTTGCTCTGGTATTTCTCAGGCTCCATTCACCTGGGCAGAAATGTGGGCTGCCATTTCCGTGTGGTATTTTTTATGTGGAACTTGGAATCAAAACACAGGATGTTCTGTTTGTGAGACATAGTCTTAACCCCTGAGCCATTTGTCCAGTCTTGATTGGACTGAGAAGTACCTGGAGAATAATAAAACATACTTCTGGAAGTGTAGTGAGCCTGTTTCCAGGGAGGAGTCGCCAAGTAGAACTGCCCTGACCATGGGCAGCACCTTCCTGAAGACTAGGGCCCAGAGAAAATAAAAAGCAAGAAAAGCCTTGCGCATGTATTCCCTTTCTCCACTCCTGGCTACCATGTATCAGCTGGCATGTCCCTCCACATCCTCCTGCCAGTGGTAGATTAGAACCTTTGAAATGGAGCCAAAATAAATCCTACTTTAAGTTATTTCTCTGAGGTATTTGTCATAGGGACAGAAAATGTGAGTAACATGGTATGTGTTTTTTTTCTCTTACCTAATTGTAATAGCCAGTACCTCCTAAAACAGCAGTAAATGGTGGTGATTAAGTGAACAGCCTTGTTTGGCCCCTGACTTAGTGAGGAATTCTTATAGTATGTTTTTCCATTAGGCTCAGTTTTAGTTTGGGGGTTGAAAAAGATGATGGTGAAGTTCGTGTCTTATGTACATATGTATTTATGTAAAGAACATAAATGTTATTAATGTTATTTATGTAACACATTTACAAAGCATTTATTTATTATTTTTAAAATATTTTACTTGTTTATTTACTCTGTGTATGTGTGTGTGTGAGTGTGTATGAGAGGGCACTGTGTGCCCCTGTGGAGGATCAAGGATGATTTCAGGAATCATCCTGGATTGCTTCTACCTCCTTTTTGCTTTGCTCTGGGATTTCCCAGGCTCTGCCCACCATAGCTAGAAGTGCAGGCTGCTGTCGTTTCTACCTGATTTTTAACATGGGACCTAGGATCTGAACTCAGGACCTTTTGCTTGCAAGGCAGAGTCTTAACCCCTGAGCTATCTCTCCAGCCCTATTCTTATTTTTTTAAAAAAGGTCTAAAATATTGGCAGAGTTGATCTCTATGTACACAGTACTCACAACACAACACAAGTAGTATTGAAGTACTTAAAGGGTGAGCTGATATTTGGAGAAGGTTTGTGGAAGATGTGGTACTTTATTTACTGTCTTGAGTCTAGATAAATAAATTAGAGGTAAATATCTAGGGGCATGACTCAGTGGTACAACAATTGCCTAACCTGCTCAAAGCCCTAGGTTCAATCCCCAGCAACCCCAAAACAAAACAAAAGAAAAAACCCAGGCATGGTGGAATATGCTTGTAATTCCAGCACTTGGGAGGCCAGAGAATTGTGAGTTTGCGGCTGAACTGTGCTGCACAGCGAGGCTTTACTGAACAGTAGCAAAAGATACCAAGAAGATGCAAGATGGGCCCCATGGGAGAGCTCAGCAGGTCAGGTACCTGCTCTCAAATCTGGCAACTCAAGTTTGATTCCCAGAAGCCCACACGATAGAAGATGAGAACCAGCTTTTGAAAGTTGTCCTTGATTCCCATCTGTGTGCCACCTGTATGTATTTATTTATGGAAGGGAGAGAACACTCTCTCTAAATATTTATAAAAGAGAGAACACATGCACGTATGCCATGGTGCAAGGGTAGAAATCAGAGAATGACTTTTGGAAATGAGTTCTCTCCCACCACATGGACTTCTGGGGATTGAACTCAGGTTACCAGTTTGCAAGCAGGTACCTTACTGACTGAGCTTTCTCTCTGATTCCCTTCCTCCTGTTTGTCCCTCACCCAAAAGGAAAAAAGAGAATTTAGAGAGTGAGAAAAGGGCTTTCACCAAGCAAGAGAACCTTATCTGTAAAGGATGGGAGTGTGGGATCTGAACTCCAGATTGTTGTTGTTGTTTGGGAGAGTGTCATGGTTTGAAATGTGGGTTGTCTCCCACAGATGCATGTGTTTGAATCTTTAGCTGTTGCTAATATTTGGGAAGATCATGGCACCTTTAGGAGGTGGAGCCTTGCTGGACGTCAGTTACAGGGGGGTGGGCTGAGTAAGTCTGGTCTTGAGCTTGCAGTAGCAGCTCTCAGCTTCATGATGTCTTCAGTGACGTAGCCCGTCCCAGCTTCTGCTAGCCAGCCATGCTGTTTCCACCACAAAAGACTATTTCCCCTCTAGAACTAACTGTAAGCTGAACAAATCTCCCTTTCTCCTAGTAAGTTACTTGACTTTGAATGGTGTCTCGTAGCAGCACAGACAATAGTTGGTATAGGGAGAGAAGCTTGTAATTCCAGCATGGCAAAATAAAAGAATGATGAAATTCATTGAAGATCTCCTAAATGGACAATATATGAGATTTTTTTACACACTTTGCATTCTTCATGTTTGGAATTGGGATATGTAATAGTCAAAAGTTCTAACCCAAAGCCTAACATGGTAATATAAAAGCTACTTTGAAAATTTGATACTTCGAAAGCTGGGAAGAGTTTCAGCTCCTTTTGAATGTACAGCAAAGAAAAAAGCTCAGATGTTGCAGACATTAGAGGATGACTGATAAAAGCACATCTTTATTTTTGGATGCTATCCCTACTGGTGGGGTTATAGGTGAACCAGAGATAAGGTTCAAAGGCAGGAAGCAGAATTACCCAGTAACTTTTAGAATCTGCGTGCTGGAGGTTGTGAATATCCACCTGCCCGGCCTGTCACTAGTTCAATTCAGTATATGCTAAAGATGTGGGCACCATAGAATGGATTCAGTCCTTAACTCTGGGCCCTTAGATTTGACAGGTCAGTGGGTCCCTGGAGGGCACGCGTGATAAATACAAATTGTTGGGCCTTCTCCAGACTCTTGATTTTCAGCAGGTCTGGGATAGATCCAGTCATTTTCAGTTCTTTAATTTTTTCACGTTTATTTATTATTTACTTGATTCGTTGTGTGTGCGTGCCATGTTGTGCATGTTAAGGTATGTGTATGAAGGTCAGAGAACAATTGTGGATTCTTGGCATAGAACTTGGATTGCTAGTCTTGGCAGCAAGTATCTTTACTTGAACCTTCTTATTGGTTCCACAATTTCTAATAAGCTCTTGGTTGTTGGTATTGATCCAGTGCACATGACCGTGGACATGATCTTGATCCAGGTGTAGCAGCTGGACTGCAGGGTTGCTGGTAAATGACCATCAAACGGCTGAAGGGGTGTATTTTCTTACTGATAGTCCAGTTACAGTGTGTCCAGCTTGATGGGAGAGCATGTACCAACACCAGGCCGAGGGAACTGGCCACACCATCTCCAAGTATACACAAGGATGCCAACTCTCTCAACCAGCCATCTGTATTTTATTCCAGGGCCTAGTCCCACCCACCATGGGCTGGGCCTTCCCCACCAGCTAGACAATCTCCTGCAGGTCTGCTTTGGGCTTAACTCAACCACTAATTCTCTACCAATGTGCCCAGAGCTCAAACCCTCAGCTGTCAAGTTGACACCTATGCCTAACTATGACATGAGGGAAGGATGAAAAAAGAATGCAAATTGAAGGAGATTTTAGACAGGGATGTTTGTGAAGAATGGGACGAGTGAAACACTCCTTATTGTGACTTTACCCAGAGAAAGTATTGTCTGCCTCACCGGAGCATCTGGCGTGTTTCCTTTCACTTTTAGAGTTGAAGGGAAGTGTTCTCGATACTCAGTATCTGATTATTGATTGATTTGCTATAACAAATTCTTTCAGGCTTTTTTTTAAAGTTCTTTATGAGTGTAGATGTGTTCATGTCACAGAATGTGTATGAAAGTCAGAGGACAAGTTTTAGAAACTGGTTCTGTCAGGTTGGAGAGATGGCTCGGGGGTTAAGACTGTCTCGCTACGGGGGGAGGAGGAGGAAGGGAGGGAACTGGTGTACCTAATAAGTTTGTATGAGCTGAAATTAAAAAAAAAAAAAAGACTGTCTCGCAAACAAAAGGTCCTGAGTTATAAATAAATAAATAAATAAATACATAATAAATACATTTAAAAAGTGAGACATGGTGGCACAGGTCTGTGATCTTGGCACTTGGGAGGTAGAAGCAGAAGGCTCAGAAGTTCAAGGCTTGCCAGAGCTACGTAGTTTCAGGCCAGTTTTCTGCATTACATGAGATTCTATCTCAAAAAACAAAACAAGGGCTGGCAAGATGGCAGCAGGTAAGGGTACCTGCACACAAAACTGATCCTTAGAGCCCAAATGACAGAAGGGTAGAAGGAAAGAACCAATTTCTTTTTTAAAAAATATTTATTTACTTTATATGTGTGTGTGTGTATGCATGGGGGGGGCACAGTATGTCTCTGTGAAGGACAAAGGGTGACTTTGGGAATCATCCTGGATTGCTTTTACCTCTTTTCTTCGCTCCGGGATTTCTCAGGCTCTGCCCACCAGAGCCAGGAGTATACAGGCTGCTGCAGTTTCCTCCTGGCTTTCGCATGGGATCTGGGATCCAAACTCAGATTCTTCTGCTTTTGAGGCAGTCTTAACTCCTGAGTTCTCTCTCCAGCTCAGTTTTTCATGTTTTGAGCAAAGTCCCTATAACCCAAGCTGGTCTTGAACTCCTGGTCCTCCTCCCATCTCCCAGGTGCTGGGCTTGCACAATGCGTGTTAAGTGCTTCCAACATGCCAAGAACTGTTCTAGACCCTGTGTACAATCATGAATAGAGAGTTTTGTAGGCTTGACAGGGCAGATAAACCAGGGAGCAGACAATCACAGAGCTTAAAATGCTCTGAAAGAGAAGAAATGGGCTTTTTGAGGAAAGTCAAGGGGGAGGTACTGGAGAACATGTGGTCGTAGAAGCAAAGTGAAGGATGTAAAGGAGCCAGCCTGTAAGGAGAAGTCTTGGCCTGTGCCCGGCCCTCAGAATGGAAATGAGGCTGGCACACGTGGAGTGGAAGAGAAGTCGAGGGGTGGTGTGAGGTGAGGTTGGAGAACTAGGGCAGGCCGTGCAAGCTTTGGAGCCAGGAACCCCGGGCTGTGTTCTGAGTTCAGCGGGGTTGGGCCAGCTGTGCAGATGGCATCTCTTGCACTCTGACCTCTGAGACAGGCAGGTGAAAAGAGAGTGAGGGGACGTGTGGGGCTTGGAGGTGGATAGGGAAGGTCAGTGCTGGGCAGGGCAGCGGCAAGGCCATGGAAGACACAGCTGGAAAGTTAATGTTCCTTGGTGTAGGGGAGGGGCATGAAACAGCTACCAACTTCTGTCTTGTGGGTTCTGCAGGTGCAAATGCAGAATGAGGTGAGTGAGATTAGAAAGTGAGTCTGAGTGGAGACTGAAATTCAAGTGGGAGATCACATGTGCTGAGCTACCCATTCTGACTCTGAAGTGAGTGAGCTCACTTGCCATTGTAAACTAGGAACAGTTTCATAATGTGGAAGTCACAGTGCTTATTGGTGGTGGTTTTCTTCAGCACTCCTGAAGTTGTGAATGATTAGTGACAAGCTTTCTCATAAAGAAACTGGGACAATATGTGAAGAAACTAAGGGGAAAAGTGAGCTGCATAGAAGTAGGTTCTCTGTGCAGGGAGTGACAGGTGCGACAACGCCACGCAGATCACGTCTTCTGAGTGAGGCCCAGTGTGGTGTAGGTCGGAAAGCCTGAGTGCTGGTCACATGGTCTTGATAAATGTGTCAGCAGCTTCCTGTCACTGTGACAAAATGTCTGAAGTAGCTGCTGCGAAGGTGTTTGTTTGCAGCGAGGTCTTGCAGTACTCCAGGCAATCGTGAGGCGTCTGTGTAGCTCAGGCTGATCTTGAACTTGAGACCCTCCTGCCTCAGCTTCCTCAGTGCTCGGATTACAGATGGAAGTTACTGTACTTTTTCTTTTAAATCATGATTTTACAAGTTCCAGCTCATAATCTTGGTGTGGGGCCTGTGGTAGGCAGCACACCATGGTGGGATCATGTGGAACAGTGCGTAGAAAGTAAGAAGATGAAGGGAGCCCAGGATCCCAGTTTCCTTCAAGGACAGCACACACCAGTGAGCGGCCTATTAGGTTCCGGCTCTTACAGGTTCACCACCTCCCAGTAGCATTGTACCAGGACCCAAACCTTAAACAGGCCTTTGAGATGGTCAAGACCAAACTATTGTAAGGAAGGAAGGAACGAGAGAGGGAGGAAGGAAGTGGCCTCTATTAGAGGAAGGAAGGAAGTGGCCTCTATTAGAGGGAGGAAGGAAGTGGCCTCTATTAGAGGGAGGAAGGAAGTGGCCTCTATTAGAGGGAGGAAGGAAGTGGCCTCTATTTAATGCGAATGCCTTTTACTGATTGATAGCAATATCGTGGAGATGGAAGTGTCTCCAGTTTTCATTAACATATTACTATTTGGGCAATTTTGCTAGTTGCAAAATTCTTTTTTTAAAAGTTATTGATTGAGGGGGCTGGAGAGGTGGCTCAGGGGTTAAGCCTTTGCCTTGCAGGCGGAAGGTCCTGAGTTCGGATCCTACACCCCACATATAGACTGGGGGAGGGCAGAGCTTATGAATCCTGGGGCAGAGTAAACAAGGAGGGGATGGAGGCGGTCCATGGTGGTTCCTGAATTTGTCCGTGGTTCTACACGCACACACAGGCACAATTGAATAAATAATAAAAAATAAAAGTTATTGATTGATTGATTGTGTGTATCAGAGGACACTGACAAGAGTGACTTCAGGAATAATCTGGTTTGCTTCTCCCTCCTCTTTGCTTCACTCTGGGATTTTCCACGCTCTGCCCACTAGGGCCAGCAGTGCAGACCATGACTGTTTTCACCTGTGGAACCTGGAATCCGAACTCAGGATCTTCTGCTTTTGAGACAGAATTTAACCCCTGAGCCATTCCTCCAGCCCAAAAGTTTGTTTTTTTTTTTTTAATTAAGGAGGGGGGAGAGAATGAATATGAATATACGAACACCTGCCATTGTGCAGAATTGAGGTCAGAGGACAGCTTTCTGAAGTCAGCTTTGGCATTCTACCATGTGGGTTTCTGGAGATTGAACTCGGGCCACCAGTGTTGCAAGCAGGCACTGTTCCTGCTGAGCTATCTCACTAGCCCTCTAGTCACAAAATTGTATAAGGTTCTGTGGTCTGCCCTAGTGCATCATTTCCACAGTCCCCATTATTTTTGATGTTTGATCTTAAAATTTGTAAGTTTCAGGATTGTGTGTTGTTTCATAGCTGAAATGCCATAGGTGAGTGCCCAGAAAGGTCTGGCACACAGATAGAACAATATTTGAAACTAGGGAAGGGCCGAGGAATGGCTCAGCGGATAAAGTACTACTGACTATGTGTGAGGACCAGAGTTTGGATAATCTGCACCCATGTAAATGCCAGGTGGGTGCGGCGGCCCTTTTGTAATCTCAGTTGGCCGGAGGTAGAGACAGGATCTTTGGAGCAAGTTGGCTAGGTAGACTAGCAGATTTGGCAAAGGTGCCCAATACCAACCTGTGACTTTCACACATACATTCACACGTGTACATGCACAGCTGCACACACACACACACACACACACACACACACACACACACACACACACACACACATATACACGGGGACTGGACAGGAACAATGGGTATGATGTGAAGATACGAGGGGAACATTCAGTTGTGCTTTGGTGAGTTAAGACCCAGCCCCATAAACTGTATAAGTCTGTTGACCATACTATAATGCTTATACTATTTGTCTCTTTTAAAAGTAAATCCATTTATGAAAGCAATTTGAAGACAATAAAGTATTACACAGATATGAGGAGGTACTATTTTTTAAACCTTATTTAGATTTATTATTGTTCATGATTAAATATTTTCCTTTTTGTTGATTTTTGTCCTTTGTGGACAGGACTCACCATATAATTCAGGCTGGCCAGGAACTCTGCTATGTAGCTAAACTGGCTTTGCATTCTCAGGACTCCTGCCTTTGCTTCCTCGGGACATGCTTTTTCTAAGTAGGTAGTTATCATCTTAGGTATTTATCATCTTGAAGAGATAGCCCTGTTGGGCTTAAGTCATTTTTGTGTGTGCTAAAGGTAGCTCTTAATAATGTCTTTGTTGGGCTGGAGAGATGACTCAGAAATTAAGACTCTGCCTTGCAAGCAGAAGCACCTGAGTTCGGAGCCCAGGTTCCATGGTCTTGGTGGGTGGAGCCTGGGAAATCCCAGAGCAAAGCAAAAAGGAAGTAGGAACAATCCAGGATGACACCCAGTGCCCTCTGATACACACACACACAATAATAATAATGAAAAAGTCTTTGTTGTACCAACTATCTTGAAGGTTATCATGTTAACATATATTGTTTGCTTTTATGCTGAGGTTGAATTAGACTTCATCGGAACCAAGGATTTTAGTTTCTCATAACTTTGTACTGTGGGAAGCTGGCTTTCATTGGGAGCTCCCGCAGCCTTCTGCTTCATGTGTGGCACAGCAGAAAATTTCCTAAGAGGATGGGAAGAAAAGATCGGTGAGTGCCTCTGTCCATTTCCAGTTCTATGGAATGAACCCAGGGCGTTTTCATGTGTAAGGTAAATGCCTTACCACTCACTGAGCAATATTCCTAGCTCTTTTAAAATTATATTCTGAAATGGACAGGGTCTTGGTAAATTACCCAAGAGGTTGTTAAACTACTATGTAGCCCAGATAGCCTTGAATTTGTAGTCCTCTCCCTAGTAACTGACCTTAAGGTTTATACTATCATTCCTGTTTCTTCCCCCCACCTCATTCCCTTCTTTCCTTTTCCTTTTCATTATCTACCTTGGTTGGGGATTGAATCCATGGTGATCAAATACTGTTCTACTTAATTGTACCCTTATTTCGTAGTTCTATCAGTTTCTAATTGTATCAGTTAAAAATGGCAGCAACCTGCACCTCTGGCCCTGGTAGGTGGAGCCTGGGAAACCCCAGAACAAAGCAATCCAGGATGATTCCCAAAGTCACCCTTGGTCCTCCACAGAGATACACAGTGCCCTCTCATACACCCCCCCATACTCACTTGCACGTAAATAAATTTTTAAAAAGGGAAAAAAAAGAAAAATAACAAATCAAGTAGAAAACTAAGGAATTCCACTCAAATTTTTTCAGATTTGACATTATTTTTTCCTAAATTCTTTGTTTTCACACTTGTTAAATAATCTTTGTTATAAATTCATATTTAATATTTAAAATACGTAATAAATCATAGCCAAGAAATCATAAACTAAGCTGTGGTATATCTTTGAGCAATTGATGGAGTGTAAGGAAAGAGATTCTGATTGATTGTGGCTCTTTTTCCTTGTGTCATAGATGGAATCCAGGTCCTTAAGCACCTCAGGCAAGTGGTCGACCATGAGTCACATCTCCGGCTTTGGCCTTGATTCTTCACACATTTTTTTTTTTACTTCTTATTGATATAAACTTTACACACCTAAATTAATCCTCTTAGAGTTTAGAGATCTGGAGAGATGACTGAGGAGGGGCAGGTACTTGCTGCAGAGACCCGATGACTTGAGTTTGGTTCATGGAACTCAGGTAAAGGTGGAAGGAGAGCCTGCTCTAAGAGTTCTCCACGCGTGTCTACTCACATCTGTGACATGCACCTCGTCCCCGTGATAAGAAATATAATCTGAAGTCTACAAGCCAGTCCTTGTGGTACATGCCTATGAGCACTTAGAAAGTGAAGACAGAAAATCAAGAGTTCAAAATCATTCTTAACTGTCATTAGTTTAAGGTCTGTCTCACCCAAAACAAACAAACAAACAAAAAGTTTGCAATTCACTGTTTAGTGGAGGCACAATGTTCTGCAACTACCAGTCCTGCTTCCAAAAGAAAACCTGAACCCAGTAATCAGTCTGTCTCCATTCTTCTTTGTGTGAATCCGTGAAGATCACAAATGTGCTCTTGTATGGATTTATATTACATATAAATAGAATTTCACAATCTGTAACCTAATCTGGCTGCTTTTATTTGGTGTAATATCTTTGAAGTTCATATTTGGTGTAATACCTTTGAAGTTCATATTTGGTGTAATACCTTTGAAGTTCATACACATAGAATGTTTCAGTAATTCATTCCTATTTATAGTACATTCTGATAATGAACTTTGGGTAATGTGGATAATGCAGCTGTGAATATTGATGTACAAATATCTGATCACTTCTTTCCGCTTCTTTGAGTGCAAACCTAGAAGTAGAATTGCTGAGTTACTTGGTAATTTTGTGTCTAACATTTTGAGGAACCACTGGGCTGCTTTTCATAGCTAGATTTATACTCTCCATCTGCCTTCCTCCCTCTCTCACCAAGGGTGACTTCAGGAATCATCCTGGGTTACTTCTGTCTCCCTTTTTGCTTTGCTTTGGGATTTCCCAGGCTCCACCCACCAGGTCTGGAAGTTCTGGCTGCTGCCTTTTCCGCCTGGATTTTTTTTTTTTTTTAACATGGGATGTGGGATCTGAACACAGGACTTTCTGTTTTCGAAGCAGAGTCTTAATCCCTGAGCCCTTTCTCCAGCTGAGGCTCTTTTTAAAATATTTTTATTTATTGGGGAGGTTAGGAGAGAAAAAGAAGGGGGGGAGAGAGAGAGAGAGAGAGAGAGAGAGAGAGAGAGAGAGAATGAGAGAGAATGAGAGAGAATGAGAGAGAATGAGAGAGAATGAGAGAGAATGAGAGAGAATGAGAGAGAATGAGAGAGAATGAGAGAATACATGCCATGGTGCGTGGATGGAGGTCAGAGGACAACTTTCAAAAGTCAGTTCTCTCTTTTTACCATGTGGCTTCTGGGGATTGAACTCAGATCACTAGGTCTATGAACAGCTGCCTTTCCTTCTTGAGTCATCTGGCCAGCCCTGAAATACTAGGTTTAAATTTAACAAAGTATGTACAGGACTTGTATACTGAAAATTACATAATGGTAAGGAAAGAAGCTAAAGATACAAATAGAGAAGTACACAGTATACCTGGATTTGAAATCTCAATGTAATAAAAAGTGTTAAGTTCTCTCGCTGATGTAAATACAGTTCTTAAGAGCCTAGCCACTCCATAATGGTGGCCCAAAGTCTAGAATAATCTCAGCATTCAAGATGCTGAAGCAGGAGGATCAAAAAGTTGAAGGAGATAGTCTAGGATACCTACTGACACTGTCACTTAAAAAAAAAATCCTAATAAGATTTTTATAAATACAGCCAAGATTATTCTACAATGTATGTGGGAAATCTATAAAACAGTTTGTTAAAAACAACAACAACAGTGATGTGGGTATGACAGTGCACTCCTGTGATCCTACACTCAAGGAAACAGAAGCTGGAGGGTTTAAGAGTTCAAGGCCAGCCTGAGCTTACAGTGAGACCCTGTCTCAGAAAAACCAAGGTTCAGAAATGTAGCTTAGTGGTAGAGCACTTGCCTAGCAGCACACAGCCCTTGTTTGTTCCCCTGCAACACAAAAATAAGAGAGTGACATGTGAGGGAGTCACAACACTCAAGACTAGACTCATAGATCACTTTTTAAAAGGAATCCATAAATAGGCCTACCGAAGAACAGTCAACTGCCTTTTTCAAGGTCTGGTCATATATTTGTTACTCTTAAAATCCTCATTTGGGGGGCTGGAGAGATGGCTCAGGGTTTAATAAGACTCTGTTTCACAAACAGAAAGTCCTGAGTTCTGATCCCAGGTCCCAGGTACAAATGCCAGGCAGAGCTGGTGTGGGTTGCACTTCTGGTCCTAGTGGGATAGAGCCTGGGACATCCCAGAGCGAAGCAAGGAGGAAGTAGAAGCAATCCAGGATGATTCCTGAATTCACCCTTGGTCCTCTACTGGGACACACAGTGAGTGCCCTCTGACACACACACACACACACATCAATCAACCAGTCAATCAAATGTTAAAAGAAGAGAAGAAACTTTAAAAAAATCATCATTTTGAGCTGAACTCAGGCTCTCAGCAAGGATGGTTACATTTTCTGGTTATCTGTTCTTGGCATTTTTCTTAGGCTTCCTTCGTTCTCTTGGTCAAAAGTTTAGCGGTCTCTTTCTTACTTTAGTGTATCGTTTAAAATACACTGTAAAAGGAGCAAAAAAATCAAATTGTATGATTCCATTTTATGAAGTGTCTAGAATAGTCAGATCCATGGAGGTTAGCGGGCCCCAGGAGCAAGGTGGTGAAGGGAACAGGGTGTGATCAAAGCTGGCGTGTGTGGTTTCTCTTGTGGACGATGACAGTGTTCTGGAATTAGATGTTAGTAATGGTGAACAAGCAGGCCGACAAAATTCAATTCCATGAGCACCCTAAAAGAGTGTTTTTTTGTGATGTCTGAATTACATATTACCTATTTAAACAAGGCTTTGATGAGGTGGAATGAGTCCTCTACTCTGGTCACAAATTTTACCTTCTGAGCATATGGGTGTGGCTGGATCTGGGCTTGTCTCACACAGGTGTCTTGGGCTGCTTTGTAAAACTCTCATGTGGATGTCTAGTATCAGGCTCCTTTGTTTTTGTTTACAGTAGGATCTGCTGCAAAAGCAGGAGCATGATTGCTTACCTTTTTATATAACTCTGGGGCAGTGTAGGAAAGCAGATTTTTGGTTAGATCAAATTTGCTTTGGAATAGCTTTGCACTAAAATTTCTGCTTTGGAGTAGAGATGATGAATAGTTTCTTCATCTTTTTAGGTTCAGGTAGGTGGGCTGCATGATGAACTGGAGCTGGCATTTGACGATTAACAATTAGTGTGTGAGAAAAAAAACATTGTCAGTCTGGAAGATTTGTACCGACTGCAGAACGGACATGAATTAGTTAGCTTTGTCCCGATTTAACTCTGAGTAAGAGCTGAACTGCAGAGGGGTGTGCTGCAGGCTGTGTGCGGAAGCCTGCAGAGGAGATGGAGGAGTCCCATCAGAACCCCCAGAGGGCTTGTCTGGGGAAACGTTGCAGGAAGTGGGACAACTGGTCATGGTAGCCTGTCTCCAGGGAATGTCTTGCCAGCGTCTCTCTCGGTACGTGCAGCTCCTTCGTGTTTGTTTCCCCGTAGGGATAAGAGGGAAGATGTGGGACAGCAGAGTCAGAACTTGGTTGCTAGGGTCTCTGTATCTGTCAGGAGGTTGAACACAGTAGCAGGTCCTTTGCCTTCTTGATTTGTCTCTTAAGTGTCTTGAATAGGGGACTCTGGTGAGTACTTTTGTTCCTTATACCAGCAACTATCACCTGCTGCCTCTGTTGCCTAATGAGTTGGACCCACAAAGGATTCTTTGTGTCTCCTTAGAAGGTCCCAGGACTAAAAAATGCACTTAAATCGTGTGCTTCTAGAAAGGTGGCAAAAGTAATGGTTGTCCTTTTTTTTTTTCCTTATTAATCAGTCAAGATATGACTCTTTGCTTCAGATTTCTGGTCTTGACACTTGAGTCATCTCTTTAGCCTAGGTTGTCCTCAGTGAGCCTTCCAAGCCAAGACACATGTCTGAGCAGGTTTCTTGCGATACAGACCAAAGAACAGCAATGTGGGACAGGTGTGAATTTAAGCTGAATTCCATTGGAAATGTTGAGGAAAATAATTCTTGGGCCTTCTGGTAGGATTTCCTATTTTATTTGATTGATTTAAGGTTTTTTGTGTATAAATAACAGAAATTAGCTTTCGCTAAGTTAAGAGAAAAAAAAGGATTTATCTGAATAATATGGGATAGCTTATGTCCTGGAAAGAAAAGTTGATGAGCCAGTCTTCAGAAAGGATTGGAGCCAGAACAGCCTGGGGATCTTGAGTGGGAACCTTTGTGGGGGTGAAGAAGCACCAGTAATAGCCAGTTTTTCCTCAGACTCAGAAGTCAAAGTTCAGGGAACAAGACCCAGCTGGTGGCTTGACCTTCTTGACCAAGTGGAATCCCTGGTGCGCCTGTGGTCTGTTGTTACTGCCAAGGTGGTGGTGGTAGTTGGGGGGGGGGCACAGCTGATAAGCTGGCAGGAACAGCAGGATCCATCTGTTCTCTTAGTCTAAGAAACAACCGTGTGACCAAGGGCAGAAACCCAACACACTGCTCGTGAGCAAGCTTCACTTGGTGAGTCTTTTTTCAAGGACTTGAGCTTTTCAGTGTTTTTATGTTGAGTGCTGACCCCAGTAAACATCTTTATCAGTAGCCACTGTGCAAGAATGTGGTTGGAGACATCTCTGTGAAGTCCCCCCGCTCCCAAGGATTTCTCTAGCTCATGCACAGAGGACTGGCAGGAGTTTAGAGTGCCCATTTGGTAGAGCAGTTGAAGGTGAAGGTGCTGTTTGTCATGTAGGCATGCTTGCCTGAGGGGCGTGGTCCTCACAAACGCCTATGTAGTTGGGATGTGTGCGACTCCGTGGTAGAGTGCTTGTTCAGATTTCCTTGGGCCTTGGGTTTGAGTCTTAGCTCCCTGTCTGCGCCACCCCCTAAAAAAAGAAGATGGCTAATATGGAAAAGGCTTGCAAATTTGTAGCCCGAGCTAAAAGGGAAGACCGATCAGAGTTCATGGTCTCTTACAAGATACCAAGGTGGTACATGTAACGCACCGGTGCTGGACCCAAGTCTCCAAACCTCGCCTTGTCCCTCCGAAACAGTTCTCTAGCTGCTCACTGCCGTCTCCCCTGACTGACCTAGCGCGCAGAGCCAGACACTCTGACAATTGGCTTTTCTTCCTTCTGACTAGGTGCCTGCAGATGATGTCTACTGTCACTGGTGTCCAACATCTGCCAGACTGATCCATGGTCACTTTCCGGGATGGCAGCAAGGTGACTTCCGCTGAGGATGACCCTGACTGAAAGGCTTCGTGAGAAGATATCTCGGGCCTTCTACAACCATGGGCTGCTCTGTGCATCCTATCCCATCCCCATCATCCTCTTCACGGGACTTTGCATCTTAGCCTGTTGGTATGTTTCTAGGTTGACCTCAGTGTGGGAGGACTGTAGGTTTCCTGAGCCTGGCTGCTCTAGAGCCTTTGGATCCTGCATATCTTGTTTATGCGGTGAGGACTTGGGCTCACCAGAGCTGTGCAAGTGGAGGACGCCAGTTCTGGAGTGTGGCCAATAGAATAAGGTAGTTCAGGAGGCCTGATGTGGTGGTTAGCTAGATTTGTTCATATCACCGATATTAATGTCTGTCCACTTCTAAGAAATTGCAAGATATTAAAAGACATAATCCATTAATTTTCCTTCTCGACAGTGGTAGCAGTTTTCCTTTAGTAAGGTTTAGGTACAGGAGCCTTTGAGTGTTGTGAAGCAAAGTTCGTTTGAGCAGTTCATTGGGCACCTTTCATACTAACCCAAAGACTTGTTTCTCTACTCTCTTGGCATTTTCTTTTCCTTTTTTTTTTTAAGTTTTATTTAGAGTGTGTGTGTGTGTGTGTGTGTGTGTGTGTGTGAGTGAGAGAGAGAGAGGGCACTCTGTGACCCTGTGAAGTACCAAAGGTGACTTCGGGAATCATCCTGGATTGCTTCTACCCGCTTTTTGCTTCACTCTGGTGTTTCTCAGGCTCCACTCACCAGAGCTGGAAGTGCAGGCCTCGGCCATTTCCGCCTGGCATTTTTACATGGGATCTGGGATCCCAACTCAGGACCTTCTGCTCGAGAGATAGAGTCTTAACTCGTGAGCCATCTCTCCAGCCCTCTTGGCATTTTCTTGTGTTCACGTGGAGTCTCCTTCTGGCCCTTGTTGATGCTTGGGACCTCCTACATTGCCAAGGACTGTAGTGAGAGCTATAGATGGCTTTTGTGCTTTATTTTTCGTAGACTTCATGGAAGCCTCAAGATAAATAATGACTGCGAAAGGAGGGCCTTGATCTGTGGTGAGACTCCTTTAGTTGTACAATGTTGACAGCTATGTGAAGAGCCTACCTTAATATCGTTTTCTCTAGAAAGAATTCTGTTTTCCAGGCTGAGGATGTAGTTCAGTAGTAGAACTTTTCCTAGCAAGCTCAGAGTCCTGAGTTTAATCTCTAGCACCAAAATGATTCATTGTGTATCTAATGTATACTAGTGATTCTAGTGATATGCTAGGAGGACGCAGGACCGAACCTCCTGTTTGAGCCCAGATTGTCCCCTGATTCAATGAGAAAGATGGTCACGAGTGCCTGGGGCCAATGATCCTGAGTGTGAACGTCCGTCCTCACAAGAACCAGGACGTGGTCTAGTTATGGTTCCTGTTAACAAAGGTTGAGGACTTGGTGACTTGACTAGTCTATACCTCTGCTAAAGAGGGAAACCAAGGTTCAAGTCTAGACCTGTGGGACTCTAATGTCTACTCCTATTGCCTGTGTCTTTTCTCTTTGGCTCGGTGTTTTTGTATCGTATATAAATTTTGCTAAATTGTACTATACACAGTAGAATACTTGCAGTGACACACTCTGAGTGATTGTTGCAGTCCGCCTGTGTGGTTGTGATAAATGACCATCAGACGGCTTAAGGGAACAAGGGTTTATTCTCTCTTATGCTTCCTGGTTACAGTTTTCAGTCCGGCTTGACAGAGAGCTCACGCCAACACTAGGGCTGAGGGAACTGGCCACACCATCACCACATAACGGCTGAGAGAGGGACAATCCCTTACTTGCCAGACCAGCATGTCTGGTCAAGTGTACAGAAGGATGCCAACTCTCTTCAACCAGCTCTCCTGATTTATTCCAGGGCCTAGTCCCACCCACCACAGGCTGGGCCTTCCCCAGCAGCTAGACAATCTCCTGCAAGCTTGCTCTGGGCCCAATTCAACCACTAATTCTCTACAAATGTCCCAGAGCTCAAACCCTCAGCTGTCAAATTGACACCTGTGCCTAACCATGACAGGGATAAATCAGTGCTATAAGAATCCAGCTTATGTTTTTTAAAAATATACCTGTATACATTTTTCTTTGTATTAACTGGTCTCTGTCTTTCCGTGTCATAATTTTAAAATCTTGTCTACAGGCTAAGCAATAGTTTCCAACCCCAGTGCCTGGAGATGGCGGGTTAAACACATCACTGGAACTTATTCATCAGGCTTGGGGACCTAAGAATCTGCTTTTGTGGCAGGTCCCCAAACCTGGGACCACACAGGGAATTATCAAGCTGTGCATGCGTAAGATTTTCTCCGATGTTCTCTCCCCCTTCCCCTCCCCCTCTGTTCTCCTTCTCCCTCTCCCTCTCCCTCTCCCTTTCCTCTCCCTCTCCCTTTCCTCTCCCTCTCTCCCTCCTCCCTCCCTTCCTTCTTTCTTCCCTCCCTCCCTTCTTTCCTCCCTTCCTCTAGGCCAGCCAGGCTGACCTTAAGCTCACTTTGGAGCTGAGGCTGACCTTGAACTTCTTACCCTCCTGCTTCCATCTTCTTAGTGCTTCTGAGTGCTACTGGGGTTATAGGCCTCATCCACCATGTCAGATTTATGCAGTGCTAGACTTACATCAGGGCGCCTTGCATGCTACACATATGCTCCACTAACTGTGCTACATCCCTAGTCCTAAAACTTAATTTCTGTTCCCTCTTTTTCTGCTTGTAGTTACATTTAGTTACCCTTTGGCTCCATAGGGTTGGGGCCAGGGAATCTAACATTAAAAACTACCAATAAGAGAAACAGGAAAAATTGAGGACTAAATGTTCCCTGTCATAGTGGATTATTTTGAAGTGCGTGCGTGCGAGCGAGCGAGACAGTGGACTTTGAAGCACATTCTCCACCTATGTGATATGCTAACTTGGTCACTTTTGGCATAATTGTTACATGTTTGGTATGAATAGAAGCAGTTTGGTATTTTCAGAAAGACTAACCATGATCAGATGGGTTAACAGGTGAAGACACTTGTCTTGCAAGCCAGGTGACCTGACTTAATGTGGTGGAAGGAGAGAACCAACTCTGGAAGGTTGTCCTCTGATTTCCACAATCACACCTGACACATGCGTGCTTCCCCTGCCCCCCTAAAGTAAATGGAAACTTAAAAACCGAAACGGCCAACCAGATGGGCCTCCCCTCCTGTGAAGTGCTTAGAACTGCGCTCTGGGACAGTCTGTGAACCACTTCTTACACAGACATCAGAAGAGGAGTTTGAGAATCCGAACTGAAATAGCCTTCTGATGGCACCTAATTTGTGGAATAGCTCAGCGCCAGACTCGTAACAACGAGGTTTGTCAATCTTCCAGTAGAAGATGGGCTCTTAAAAGCGTCTCTTGTAGTCAGTTGTTTCGTGGGTGCTTTACCACATGTGGATTTGGGGACAGTCTGGTTTGCTTTGTCTGAGCCGTGGAACAGAGACGTCCCCACTTAACCCCCTTCTCTGGCTGAGCTTGTTTAGTTAGAGACAGCATTGGTGAAAGAGCAGCTGTGGTGGCTGTGGACACAGAGTCTCACTGTGTAGCTCTTGTTCTTGAACTCACTATGTAGTTGAGGCTGGCATTGGACTTGACATCCTCTTGCCTCAGTTTTCTGAATGCTGGGATTAGTTTTGTGCCATCTTGATCAGTTTTTCTAATTTCTGCAACAGCAGCGTGATCATTACCATTTATCTTACCTTCTGTTGAAGGGGCTTAAGTTGAAGAGACGGTCATTATTAATTTCTCATCTCTGTCTCTGTCTTTCTTATTCCAGTCTCTGTCTCTGTATCTGCTCTCATCTTTTTATCTCTCAATCTGTATCTTTGTGTCTCTCATCTCTGTGTCTTTTCACAAAGACCGTCTGAGCTACAAGACAAGGAAGTGGGGCTGGAGAGGTGGCTCAGGGGTTAAGCCTCTGCCTTGCAGGCAGAAGGTCCTGAGTTCAGATCCTAGACCCCACATATAGACGCCAGGCGGAAGCGGAGGCGGCCTGTGTTTCTGGTCCTGGTAGGGCGGAGCCTGTGAATCCCGGGGCAGAGTAAACAAGGAGGAGGTGGAGGCGGTTCATGGTGGTTCCCGAATTCGTCCGTGGTTCTACACACACACACACACACACACACACATACACACACACACACACGCACAATTGAATAAAAATAATAATAATTAAAAAAAAAAAGAAAAGGAAGTGATGTTTCCTCTTTGCTGCTGCTCTTCTGGAGGTCTGGTAGTGGCTGAAACCAGGCATTTGCCGGGCAGGGATATAGATATGTGTAGCAGCTGCTTGGGTACAGTTGGGTCTTATCTTTAAGTAATTTGATATCACACAAGTGTTTCAAAATAGTCTGTTCATAGATGTGATGTGAAGGCTTCTGCCATAAAAGCTCTGAAGATGGCTGGGACCTCAGTTATAAATGGTATTTTCCTGACTTGGATGAATTTGAATGGAATACAAAGTTGGAGAATAAACGTGGTAATGAAAATATTTAGCTTCCAGTGAAGTCCAAATACTGCTGTGCTGGCCTTAAATTCTATATTCTTTGTCTCAGACTCTTGAGTGCTGGGATTATAGTTGCCACCTAGCTATACCCACCTAATACAGGTTATAATGCATACTAAGCACTGTACAAGACTTTAAAATCTACAGCCTTAGCTGGACCTGGCAGTACGTGACTATAATCCTAGCACTTAGGAGGTAGAACTAGGGATGAGAACTGCATCAAAACCCACCAATTGTGACAGCATATAACCGAGAGACCAGAGATTCTGGATCCAGGCACATAAACCTGAGCATCTTCTGGAAGTTTTGGTTTTGATGTTTGTAACAGCTCCCTTTTCTCTCAAAGCCTCAAGTTGCTTAGAGGAAATAAAACATGGGGTAATAGTCAGCTTTTAGTCCGTGTGTTAAGGTGTTCAGGCTCCTTTGAATTGCTTGCTTTTGTTCCTGGGATGATGTAAGGTTGGTCCCAAAGCTCTACTGCACTTAACTTCTCTCAGACTCGCAGCGCCCTGTGCTTCCCAGAAGGAGCAGAGCAGGGTTAGAGAGGAATGTATCCTTATCTATCTGGGAAAAGAATAAGGGGGAGAGAGACAGAATAGAAGAGAGAGAGAGAATGGAAGCCAGACTCAACAGAACTGAGAACGTGTGGCTTCTCCTCTGAGCTGCTGAGGCTGGTGGGTTTCAGGGGCTGAGGACTGATGATTCTACTTCAAATGACCTGAGCGCTGAGCCTTGCAGGTGGGCTCTGGTAGGCTGTGCTTTCTGCTTGGTCCCGAGTCTAGTGACTACTCTTTCTTCCTCTGGGAAAATCTGATGAAATTTACAGCAAATAGGCCTGCTCCAAGAGGTGTGTTTATATTCCCTAGAGGTTAAGCCGCTGGGACTCAAGGTATTGCCCAGCAAAGATAGGAGCTGTTGTTCCAAATCTACACGGGTCAGTGGGCAGGGGACGGTACACTACTGGGGGAGAAAGAAGGTGTGGGTACTGACCTAGCTGGACTGCCCTGCTTGTGGGGCAGGGAGTAATCTTGTTGCTCTTGGTGAGGAAAAGTCAATTTTATCTCGAGAGGAAGTTGACATCTTGATGAGGCGGTGATAGGCGTCCCCAGGCCTTAGTCCCTCGGTGCTTGAGAACAGCCTTTGATCCTCCCCTGCCTTCCATCAGGCACCTTCAGTGGTCTCCGCTGGAGATCTGTGCTTTTCCGCCACATTTCAGCTTTCCCCTTAATTACCACAGCTCTTTTGGGGTCACACAGAGAGGGCTGTATAGCAAGTTACAGCAAACAGGCCCCGTTTTACCGCTTTGCTCTTGTGTCCGCCCTTTAGAAACATTCCTGTGTTCTTTTCACAAGTAAGCCAGAAGTCCCAGGAGCCAAAGCTGAGATGAGCCTGGTTGGCCGGCTGAGAGGAAGTGCTGAGGCGCCTTTGACCTCGCCCCACAGCCTGGACTCCGAGAAGCTCTCTGCAGCTGCTCCGGGCACTGTCCTGCTCCACCTTGCAAAGCTAGAACTGTTACGAGCAGTTACACTTGGCCTTACGTAAAAACCCCGTGGAAGTTCTCAGAAGGGAGCCCCAGGCATAGCTCAGCAGATGAAAGCACCACTTCCAGTCTTTGGAAGCCCACATGATGGAAGGAGAGAACGGACTTCAGAAAGATTTCTTTGTCCTCCACCACGTGTGTGGCATGAATGACTCTTTTTCCCCCTTTCTTTATCTTCTTTCGTCAGTTAAGTAATGTTGGTTGTTTAAATTTGTAGGAGATTAAAGACTGCTTCATAATCCACAGTTTCCTCAAACAGAAGGGTAATCTGGAGCAGAAGGAAAACTCTTCAGTCTTTCACTACCCTGGCCTAACCCTATATTGTTCTCCCCTGGGAAATAAAAAGAAAGATCATTTTCTGTCTGATGCGTGGAGGTCAGAGGACAGCTTCGCGGTGTCGTGTCTCTCGTTCCACCTTTCCATGGGCTCTGGAGCGCTAACTCAGGTTGTCAGACTTGTGCGGCAAGCGCCTGCACCCAGAGCTCTTGCCTGCTGCTTTCTATTGAGTCAGTTTCCTCTCGTGCCTCCTTGCTTAACCTGCTCTAATGCCCTCCTGGCCTACTCTCCCCTCCCTATTGGTGTGTAAATGTTGAGAGCAGAGATCTTATCTGTCTTGTGCACCTTTAGGTCTTGCACAATGGCTGGTCCTGAATTGATGCCCAAATACTTGTTGAAAGATGGACTGCTGAGAAAAACCACCAGCTACTAGTGTTCAGTTTTATTGCGGGCACATTTCCAGAACTGGGCTGGTAGGAAGCCATGTCCATAAAAGGAGGAGGCAGGATAAGCAGAGTCCATCTGCCAAGAGAATTTCACTGTGTAGCCATTTATATTCATCTAGGTTGGACAGATCTTGAATTTTAGGGTGATAGCTCAAGAGAAAAATCAGGTTTTCATTTTCCCAGAGATGCTTCTATGTCTCTTTTTGTCTTTCAAATGTACTTAAAGGTGCCCCCACCGCTGAGGAGTGTGACTGCCTCCCTTAGCATGCTGGGTGTCGATGGTCCGGTGTTGTGCAGGTAATCACTGCTGTTGAGAGCGCGTGGTTGTAGCAGACACATCGTGTCTTGAAGACGGCATTTCTCAGCACTCCTCCTCCTCCCTGTCAACTAGTTGAGAATCTTTTTTTTTCTCCCACATTTTATTTTTTTCCTAATCATACAAACTCAGTAGGTACCCTTATCCTCTCCCCCCCCAGTTGTGAGTCTTGCAACTAACCATCATTCACTGCAAACAGGAACTTCTCTTGCAAAGGTTGAGAGCAGCACTAATACCTAAGTATAAACAATATTTTTGATACCATGATCATTCAGCAAAACAGCAGTAGGTTCTCCCCAAGGGCATACGACCTTTCCAGCCGTGGACTTTTGATCAGATTTACAGTAGTTTTTTTTTTTCTTTTTGCTGGTAGTGTAGTCTACGTGGAACTCATTATGTAGCGTAGCCTGATCTTGAACTTGTGATTCTCCTGCTTCCCGCTACTTCCCAAGTACTGGGATTGTGGCGCACACCGCACAGCCGGCCCAGAGGTGCTCTCACGCGTGTTATTCTCCAGTCCAGCTCAATAATGTGAGGTTGAAAGCAGCAAGCTTGGGTTGGAGACCTGGTTCAGTCCTCGACTGACTTTCAGCCAGTTTCTCGTGCACCACTATCACATGGAAAGGGCGATGGCACTTAGCTCTTAGGGAGAAATATTTACATAGCTAATATACATAGGGGGAAGTATTTACATAGCTAATATACATAAAATGCTTGGACTACTTCCCGACACACATTAGGCCTCCTGTAAGAAATTTCAATTATTACTAGTCACCTCCTGGGCATCTACCCTCATAACATAAAACTAAGAGCAAATTCCAAAGCATACACCACATATCCTGACATTTTGTCAGATTTCGAGCCTGTGCATACATACATGCTGTGGCTCATGTGTGGAGGTTAGAGGACAACTTTCAGAACGTTCTTTCCTTCTGCCATTGGATTTCCAGGAATTGAACATTTGACTTTATTTCAAGTCCCAGAAAACATTTAACCACCTTGTTTATCAGTCGGGCTTCTTTGTAAGTATTACGTGACTAAAGCAAAAATTCTCTTCTCAGTGACATCTGAATTTCAGCTCTGAAATTTTATGGTTTAATATTTGATAGATTTGTACAGTCCGAACCAGGGGAATTTATTTGGGAGCTCTGTGGGACCGTGTCGCAGCAGATTCCGCCTCGCAGGTGGCCCCACTTCTCTCCTTTTCTTTCTTCCCAGCTACCCGCTGCTGAAGCTGCCTTTGCCTGGAACAGGCCCTGTGGAGTTCTCCACTCCGGTGAAGGACTACTCACCCCCACCCGTGGACTCTGACCGCAAACAAGGAGAGCCCGTGGAGCAGCCGGAGTGGGTAGGTGCTGGGCTCGTCACTGAGGCGAGCCCAGGCAGAGAGCTGATTGGACCAGGCAGAGTTTGCAAGTGACAGCGAGAGTGGTCAGCTCTGGATTTGTGAATTCACGTCCTCACCTGCTGTACGAAAGCACCAGAGTATTTAGTTGTATTTAATGAATAACCTTTATTGAAAAAAAAATTCTGACACAAAAGTGGGATGTCGTAGAAAAGCTGTGATTTCTGGTTGCCCTGGCAGCGACCGGGGGGACCCAAGTTTGTCCCTGGGCTGGTCACACACCATGTGCTTTTACCAGGTGACAGGCCGTCCCTTGCTCCCAGGCAGTTAGAACAGTGGAGTGTCTGCATCTAGGAGCCCCGTGCTCGGTGTTGGCCGACTGCACTTGATTTTCTCAGATCAGTGAGGTCATTTGTCTTTGTAGTCCAGCGGTGGTAAAAAAGTATAAATTTTGTTTTTATAACCAGGAAGAGAGACTGGGGCCTCAGTAGGTTGACACTGGATTAGAACTCTGCAGTCTCCATTTCTTGCCTGCTTCTGTTCTGTACCATTCTCTTCTCCGTTAACTATCCCTTGGCTGAGCACTGATATAAATTAGAACAGTCTGTCCATTTGACGGGCTGACTTGGGACCTAACTCACTCTGCTTGCTTTTGAAATCCATACACTTGGCCAGCTTACCACTGGACATCTTAAATACGCCTGTCCTTCTTGTGTTGTGTTTTGGCCCCATAGGTTAGTGTTGAACTTACTAAATCTCAAGGAGAAACAAAGCTCTGGACGACTCCAGCCCCCTCTTTCTCTGACAGTGGGGTCACCTTCCTTTTCATTTTCTTTCTGTTAACACAGCAGCCAGGTTCTGGTTATGTATTTGATTCTGCTGTTGCTGAAATAGGACATACTGGTAAGAGAGATGTGTGTTATTAACCTCACATGCTATCCGTGGGAAAATACTCTAGACCTGTAAAGGTCAAAGGAAGCATGTCTGATACAAAAATCAGTTCTGTGTCAGAAACCAGTGTGTGGTTTCATGTTCTAGCTCAACCACTGATTCAAGATGGTGTCTTCTTTTCCCTCACTTTACCGCCTTCTTCAGGTCTAGGTTTTGAACTTGTCATCCCTTGCATATTGGACAAATTCCCTACCAACTAGCAACTGCAGAAAGAACAATGGGATCTTCTTGATGCAAACATCTTACTATAATTAACTGCTTGGTATAATTTTACCACATAATTGAATGGCTTCCAGGTCCCAGTCAGGTAGGTTTTGGATGTTTCTGGTCTAGTAGAGTACAGTGGACCTGTTTAAGCAGAATCGATTTATGGTAAGGCTGAGAGTGGGAGGAGTTGTGAGCTCGTCCCTCAGTGTCCTTGGCCTGGGCCAGTGATGTAAACAAGTGCGCAGGACAGCTTGAAAGGTCCACACTCAGCACTGTTAGGGTTTGACGTGAAACGTCCTCCACAGCTCCTGCGTTCGAATATGTGGTCCCCAGTTTGTGACACTGTGAAACTTATGGACCCTTCAGGAGGTGGAGCTTTGCTAGAAGAAGCACATGATTGCCCCCCTCCCCTGAGACCGACTAACCTGGCCTCTTCTCTTTCTCTCTCTTGCTTTCTCTGCCTCCTAATGACTGCTATAATGTTAACTGGCCTTTTGCTCCAGCAGACATGTCCGCCGCTATGTGTTCCCTGTCATAACGGATTGTTGACCCTCTGGAACCATAAGCCAAGTAATAAACCTCTTCTCCCTTAAGTTGTGTGGATCAGAGTGTCTTCTCACAGCATCCCTGCAGGATGGAGGAGATTAAGGCACTCCTTCATGGGAGATGGAGTCTCTCACTGCTGAGGTCCTCCTCCTAAAAATCCACAGCCCTAATACACACAGTAAAACATCAGACAGCCCCAGTTGCGGGACACCCTGCAAAACTCCTGACTAGCACTCTGAAGAACTGTCAGGGTCCCCAAGAACAAGGAAAAGCCGAGAAACTGTCACAAACTAAGAGACGCTGTAGGAGACATGACGACTGTGTTTGTGTTGGATTTTTCATCACTGACAATACCTGACTGCAGCACTGTGGAGGAAGAATGACTTACCTTGCCTTTGGCTTCAGAGGTGGTATCCGTCCCGTGTAGCTGGCTCCGCTGCTTGGGGCTGTGGTGAAGCAGTATGTGACGGCGGCCTGTGGGAGGAGGCTGTGCACCTCACTGTGGCAGGAAGCAGAGGAGACGCAGAGAGGCGCGGGGGAGGAAGGGCGGGAGGGGGAGCAAGAGAGGGAGCCTGGACTGTGGGCTTCTTCCTTCCTCTTCGTTCCTCTGGGCCCACAGCTCTTGGATGCTGCTGCTCACATTTGTAGTGCATCACACTTGGGTTCCTGACCCTCGAGCCTGCCCTGTCACACCCAGAAATACATTTTACTCACCCAGGGATTTCAAGCCAATCAAGGTGACACTCAAGATAGCTGTCACAGAGTGCTAGAGAGATGGCTTAGGAGTTAATAAGCCTGCGCCTCGCAAGCAGGACCTGGGTTCAGATCCTGGATCCCAGTAAAAAACGCTGGGCAGAAATGGCTGCGACCTGCTCTTCTGGTCTGGAAGAAATCTGGGAAATCTCAGAGCGAAGCAATGGTAGAGCAATCCAGGGTGATTCCTGGACTGCCACAGACACAGACACACACACACACACACACACACACACGATCAATATAACAGCAACTAAATATAAAGTAGACTGTGTAGGATTTTAGAAAAGAAAAAGGACATTCAGAGGAAACTAAGGAAATCTACATCTATGTTCCACTTTATCACTCAACATTCCTTGGGTTCCCCTATTTTTTTTTTAGAGTTCATGCATTAAGATTCAGTCTTTTTTTTTTTTTTTTTTCCAGTTTGTTTTGTCTTTTAAACATTATTTTGCTCTGGGATTTCCCCAGGTTCTGCCTACCAGGAAGTTCAGGCCTAGGCTGTTTCCATCTGGAGCTTTTGCATGGGATCTGAACTCAGGACCTTCTGCCTGCAAAGCAGACTCTTAACCCCTGAGCCTTCTCTCCAGCTTGGTGGCTTTGTCTTAGTGGTTGGTTTTAGTTTCTTTAAATCTGAATGGGGCTCTTGATCTTTTTATATTGGGAGTCAACTTTTGGCAACTAAACTGTTTTCCTGTAGGTTAAGGAACTCTCCTTTTGCAATAAGCAGTCTGGGACAGGTTCCTGTAGATAAGGTAATAACAGTAGGCAGAGGTCTGGGACAAGTTTCTGGAATTGGGACTCTTATCTCTTCTATGACGGTCTAATCATTTTTTGTTTTTTTAAGGCTACTTCCGACAGTGGGGAGAATGGGCCATTAGGGAGCTTCCTAGTCTAACTCCTCTTCTGAGAAAACAATATTGCATATTCCTGGATTAACGGCCTAGCAGAAGCTCTTCTATTCTGTTTCTACGTGTGCCTAAAGACAGCCCTTGGTTGTCAGCTGGACGCCCGTGTCTAACCGGCTCGGCCCATTTGGCATGGAGAAGCTTTTGATGATCTTTGATTCTATTGCGCATCTTTCTCTGTGCCACTGGTGGCTTTCCATTTATGTAGTTAACCTTTTGCTGAGGTGCCCTTCATAGTGGGGTAGTGGCTACCTTCACGACATCATGAATGTTCTCCAGAAGGACTCGTGTTAACTTTAACCAAAGGAGATGTGGACGGATGTCTTCCCACTCCAGATAGATCACTAACAAAAAGCAAAGCAACAATTCCACTTACCAGTGGTTTATTTGACTTATTACAGGAGCATGGGTGACCCCTGAAATGACTGCATCTCCAGTAAAGTCCTCCCTAGCATGGATAATGGCTCCCCGATGGCTATAGAGATGGCGCCCCCCTTCAACACTCTGTACTCTAGCTGAAGCCCCTTGCCCTGGGGGCAGCATGCTGTGAAGATGGAAGGGGCAGGAGTGAGTGGTCCCAGAGGTTCTTATTTTTTGTGACGTTCATTTACTCATAGTATGTGTCTGAGTGAGGGCACACCTGCCTCAGCATGTGTGGGGACCGGAGGACAGCTGCGGGGACGGACTCCTTCACCTGTGCGCTCCTGGGATCAGACTGAGTAATCTCACCAGCCTCGGAGACGTCACAGGACCCTCCCCACACCTTCTCGGCCTGCCCTTAGGGGTCTCTTGCAGAGTAATCCCAGCTGCTGTGGTTAAGATGATGGTGACAGATGTTCTGCTCCGAGGACAGCGTTCCCCAGCAGGTCCTCGCTCTGAGTTCAGCCCACTTCATGTCACGTCACTGTGACTGTGGCTTTGTGGGGCTGGCAGGGGCCAGTCCTCGCTGAAGAGAAGGCCGTTTTCCCAGAGGAAGAAAAAAACAAGCCAGAAACAGTGGAAACATTCATTTCCCAGCTTCTTGGCCTTGGGCAAATTGCTTCATACTTTCGTGTCTTCGTTTCCTCATTCATAAAATGGGGGTGATAATTATACCTCTGTTACATGGGATCACAAGGACTAAATGGAAGAATGAAGAGGCTGAGCTGCAGTGTCTGGCCCTTGGTTTGTCCTTCAGCAGATATTTGTGGCTGTCACCACCATAGATCAGGTCTGACTGGCCTGACCAGAGAAGGAAGTTGGCGTGCCTGCTGGCGTGCGGTGGCCGGCACTCCGTAGACACCTGCCCCAGCTCTGTTGCAGGGTGGGCCCTGCCATTCCTCTGTGCCGTACGCCCCCGTTAGCTTGTGCTTTACTTGAACTTGTTTTCCATGGCACGAAGCTCCAAGAGGGTTCTCAGTAAGGAAGCAGCAGGCTTGTTTAGGGGACAGTGAATCTGCAGGGCTGTCTTGTTCTCTTTTCCTTGAGTATGGTAAATGCGGAAGTGGTTGAATCCGAACTGTGGAGGTGAATATTTATGTATTATTACTTTATTTTTCTAGTTTTACAAGCATATTGAGTACTCATTCCTGCTTCCCTCCACCTTCTCTCTCCCATCCCTCTTCCTTCCCTGTATCAGTTCATCCCACTCCCTCCTACCCTACTGCCTGTCTGCTTCTATTGATCCCAGGGTTCTCTCTGGCTTGTCTACTCTTGGGGGTTCAGTCCTTTTATGGCATACAAAGTTGCCTCTCTTTCAAGCTACCCCACTGATAGGAGCATTTCCCTTTACTCATCCAACTTTAGTCCCCAAGATTTCCACTGTATGTTCTTATCTCTTTTGAGTTCCTCTGTAGTCTGTGGGGGCATGTTGGTGTGTCAGTCATTCTGCAGGTCTGGTAAGGACAAGTCTCACTGCAGTGAGTTCCTGGATGCAGCCGTCCTTGAAGGGAATGTCTTGTTCTACAGCGGACCTTCCTTCTTTAGGTTCTTACAGTCTCACTGCCCCCTCTTCCTCGAGGTTCCCAAAGCCTTAGGATGGGGTGAGATTAGGTTGATCTGATTCTGGGTAGTCCTTGCTACGTTGCCAGTACACTGCATAACAATACACGGCCATCGCTGTCCACTCTCAGTGTCTCTACCGCCCAGGGCTGCATCTGTCACCGTACTGAGATCGACCTCTTCCCACTGTTGGTCCCTTTTGAATTTTCTGATTTTTACAGTGATTCCAATTCAAATACATTGATAAGGATATCAGTACTGGCATCCACATATAGGAAAGAACATGTGGAGCTTAACTTTCGGGTCTGAGATACCTCGCTCAATATTAAATTTTCCAGTTCCATCCATTTACCAGCAAATTCCATAATCTCATCTTTTCTAATGGCTGAATACTAGTCCATTGTGTGTATGTACCACATTTGTATTAGCCATTCCTCTGTTAATGGCTGATTCCATTTTCTCACTATTGTGTATTTATTTTTAATATTTAAGAGAGAGAAAAGTGGGGCTGGAGAGGTGGCTCAGGGGTTAAGCCTCTGCCTTGCAGGCGGAAGGTCCTGAGTTCGGATCCTAGACCCCACGTATAGATGCCAGGCGGAAGCAGGGGCGGCCTGTGGTTCTGGTCCTGGTAGGGCGGAGCCTGTGAATCCCGGGGCAGAGTAAACAAGGAGGAGGTGGAGGCGTCCGTGATGGTTCCCGAGTTCGTCCGTGGTTCTACACACACACACACACACACACACACACACACACACGCACAATTGAATAAAGAGAAAAGTGTGTTCATGCGTGCCATAGTACATAGGGGGAGATCAGAAGTCAGTCACCTCCTTTTCCTATGTGGGCTTTTGGGGATCAAACTTAGGTCACTAGGTTTTCAAGCATGTGCTTTACCTGCTGGGCTGTCTCGCTGGCACTTGGGCTCTGATGTTTAATCTGATAACAGAGGAAGCCGTTTCTTCAGAGGGGATGAACAGCGTCATAGTGGTAAGAAAATTGATCTTACTGCACTTGGTGAAACCAGAGGCCGAGACAGTGGTGCAGGATGCCAAATCAGTTTTCACGTTTTAAAGAAGAATGTGTTCAGGCAGACACTCTGCTGGAGGCTGTGCCTTGTTTCACTGATTGATCCTTGTAAGAACCTGGTGTGGGTTGTGGGGTTTATTGCCAGTTCCCTAAGTAACAGAGAAGCCTGAGGCTCAGAGAGCCCTTAGAGCCCACAACCAGGAAGCGTCGAAGCTGGAATTTGAATCTATGTAGTTCTGTGTACATTTCAAGGAAGAACTAAGTTTAAATTGGTTGTACATGTAAAAAGATTAAAGAAACAGCCCAAGGGCTCCGGCACTTGCAGGGCTGCATAGAGCGCTTTTCATGGAGACCTTATTGCTCAAGGAACTGGGCGTGGCCTTCTCCAAGTCCGTGGCAGATCCACGACAGCAGCTTTGTTCCACGCTGGGCTCCCAAGGCCATTCGTCCCCCAGGACTTCAGCCCCTGTCCCACTGCTTATGCCAAGGCTTTCTCTCCAAGTCCTGATCTCCGTGGTCCCTTGGCATTGTTTGGAACGACTCAGGCAGCTCGGCTGTAGAGGGACAACAAGCGTGAGAGTCAGGTAGCTGAGCGTTTACTCCTGCCTGTTCCTCTCAGCTGTGCATTCTTGGACTCAGGTCGTAGCTCTCCAAGTCTTGGTTTTACTTATCTGGATACTCAGCTCAGGGCATCTTCTCAAGTGACATTTCTGGCTGGCAGCAGGCTCCTTGCAAGCCCCATTTCTTTGAGGGATTGCTAAAAAACATTTCCAAAGCAGTAGTAAGGGGACAGTTTTACCAAGTGTTGGTGCTAATGAAGGGGAATAAGTCATAGTGTTTAGTACCTTAAACTCAAACATCACTTTGGCTGTCAGAGGTAGATCCAGCCTGCTTTTTCCAGGGAATGGGAGTAGACACGGGTATGAGTCCCAAGAGGCACTGCTTACTGGGAGCCATGTTAGAAGGCTGCCTACCTGCCTCCTAGTCGAGTCCTGTGCTTGGGGACATCAGTACTCCACTGATCCCCCATCATTCATTTAGGTACCACGCCCCATCTGTTTCCATGTCTGTGTGTCACGACCCGCAGAGTGGGCTCATGTGATGAACGGGCTGCACCACTGCTTCGCTAACATTCCGGCACCTGGGTCTCTGGAGAGCTGCATGAGTAGCCCTGACTAGGAGCAGGTGGATTCCCTCGGATGGTCCCCTAAGGTCACTTGCTTAGCAGCACTGTTTGTTGGCCGCCTCCCCTCCCTGTTCTTGTAGCTCTTAGATGAACCAGTTGTTTGGGGTCTCCAAACCAAGCTAATGAGTCTAAAAGGGTAGACCACCGTGAAGAGGTTTATGTCCAGAAGAGGGAGCCTGAGGCCCCAGATATTAGAGGAAGAGTCAATATATCAAGTAGGCCATGGTCTTGAGAGAACTGGAGAGATGTGTTTTATCTGCTTGGAAGGTTCAAAGTTAAGTCGTCATCTCCTCCTCCTCCTTGCCTTGGAAGTTGCTGTGTGAACCAAGTTAGTCTCAAACTTGTGATCCTCCTGCTTATGTCTCCTGAGCATTGGGGTTACAGTGTGCACCACTATGCTCCCTAAAAACTTGGCTTGCTGTGCACCATGCGGCAAAGCTGAATGAGTACCAGTGAGCCAGCTGCATTCTTCTGGGAGCTTGTAGTCTGGTGCTCAGCCAGCAGCTGTGGCTGGTGAAAAGCTAAATGAATAGTGATTTAAGCTTAGCAGACACCCAGTTCTGCTCTGAGGGATGCGTGTAGACAAGGATGACTGGGTGCAGGCATAGCCGTGCTCTAGGAATGACAAAGAAGAGGAGCCCGGGCTTGGCTGTGATCCCCCAGCGCCCGGCTCCTGTGGGAGCACTTGCTCGGAGAGCCCTCGCTGAGCGGGGATCCGTGTTTCCTTTCTATCTCGTCCCGTTTCTTCTGCAGTATGTGGGCGCCCCGGTGGCGTACATCCAGCAGATACTCGTGAAGTCCTCAGTGTCTCCCTGGCACAAAAACCTCCTGGCAGTGGATGTGTTCCGCTCACCTCTGTCCCGGGCGTTCCAGCTGGTGGAGGAGACCCGGAACCACGCGCTGAGAGACAGGTACCGCCCTCAGGCCAGGCTTCCCGAGCGGTGAAGGAGGTCGCACTCCTCAGCGCCACCACTGCACGTCAGCCAGCTGCGCGTCTCTCAGCATCCTTGCGGGGTCACTATGCTCACCTTCCCCCGGATTTATGCAGCCGGTGCAGCTAGAGCCCCGAGCTGCATCCTCACAGCTCAAACGGAGCAGGTGCCATAGGTCAGACTCTGTAGCAAGCTCCTGAGAAGCAGTGGACTCGTGGCACCCACAATACTTCTTGCCTGAAGTTTCTGAGATAGGAACGTAGCAGTGGCTCCGCCTGTATTTCTGGGAGAAGGTTTCGGAACGCCATACACTAAAGGTTGGCAGCACGTGGTTTGCTTGTTGAACTCCTGGAAGAATTCCTCACCCCCAGCCCTCCACCTCCACTCTCTTAATCATCAGGCTCTGTAGATTCTAGAGAGGAACTATGGGCTATTTAGAAGCTGGACGACAGAGGGTACCCCATAAATATAGTGGGTCTGTCCTCCTGTTCACAGCTCTGGGACCAAGAGCCTGGAGGAGTTGTGCCTGCAAGTGACAGACCTGCTGCCGGGCCTCAGGAAACTCCGGAACCTGCTCCCCGAGCATGGCTGTCTGCTGCTGTCTCCTGGGAACTTCTGGCAGAATGACTGGGAGCGCTTCCATGCCGACCCCGACATCATTGGGACCATCCACCAGCACGAACCCAAAACTCTACAGACATCAGCCACTCTCAAAGGTACCCTTCGCACAGGTCCCTACCGCCCTGCAGGAGCGTGTGTTTTGGCCGATTAGGGCTGCGCCTCGTTTCCAAGATGGAAGTGGGAAAGGAGCCCAGGTGGCCCCAAGTGGCTGCTGTTCCTGTGTCAGTGCCGGCTGATCTCTGTCCACAGACTTACTGTTCGGTGTTCCTGGGAAGTACAGCGGAGTGAGCCTCTACACAAGGAAGAGGATGGTCTCATATACCATCACACTGGTCTTCCAGCGCTACCATGCCAAGTAAGACTATCAGGCTCAGCTCCCAGCTTCTCTGTGGGTAGCTTGAGTAGTCCCTGCTCTGGTTGGAGTGGTCAGCATGGTCCCTAGCCTCCTGCTGAAATGTTTCTGTTCTTTAGACTAAAGGATATTATCCGTTCCATTTGAATGGGACGGCCTGGCAGTCAGCTGGCCGAGAATAAGGAAACTGAGCAGGTCTGGTCATGTCATTATCTGATGTCTCACCTGGTGGTTCCAGCGGACTGCAGAGCCCTGTGTGATCTAAGTCCTTCCCAGCGGCACATTGCAGACAGCTCCCCGCTTTTAGCAAGAGTGCTTGAGGTGCCTCCGATGGGCTGTCTTGTGCCCTTAGCATGTGGCACTGTGTGATAGGTCCAGAAAGGAGCAAGGGAGCTCTGGAGATGGCTTTGCCGGCCTTATCATTCTTCAGGTGCCCACGGTAGAGAAGCTGAGATGCCAGAGAGACGTGAAGGAAGAGGGAGCCCCTGTCGGCCCTCCAGGCATGTCTTTGTCTCCAGGTTCCTGAGCAGCCTGCGAGCCAGGCTCATGCTCCTGCACCCCAGCCCCAACTGCAGCCTTCGGGCGGAGAACCTGGTCCACGTGCACTTCAAGGAGGAGATTGGCATTGCGGAGCTCATCCCGCTCGTGACCACCTACATCATCCTGTTCGCCTACATCTACTTCTCCACACGTAGGTCACTGTTCTTCTGGCGAAGTGAACGTTTCTGGCATCTTCGTCCTCCGCTGAGCGCGTTGTGGAGCAACAATGTGAAGCTCCTCAGTGGTCGTCAGGGCTTCTCCCATAGGTTCTCGGGGACTTGGGTGAGCCCAGGGCTTCTCTTGCTCCTTAGGGAAAGACTCTTTCTTCCTGGGCTAGCGGGTCTCGAAAGTGTGTCACATTCCAGGTGAGACTAGGAAGTGTCCATAATTGTCCTTTTTTTTAGTTAAAGTTTTCTGCTGGATTGCTGACACATTCTGCTCCCAGGAACTAATCAGGTTCTCTAGGGCTGAAGGAGGCTCTGTCCTCACGTGACCTCTCTGCTCTCTAGGCAAGATCGACATGGTCAAGTCCAAGTGGGGGCTTGCCCTGGCCGCCGTGGTCACAGTGCTGAGCTCACTGCTCATGTCTGTGGGTCTCTGCACTCTCTTCGGTCTGACGCCCACCCTCAATGGCGGGTAAGTCCCTGGGTCACGGGTGGGCCCTTAGGCTAGAGACCTTGCACATCTGGGTACTGGCTTTCCCTGGAGTGGAGGTTGCTGCTACCCCATGTCTTTACCTTGCTATTTTTTGACATTTAGAAGATACATTTTCTTCCTCTCTGTATATCTGGTTGGTATTTATTTATATGTATGTATATACAATATAGCTATATATGTAGTCATATATGCAGGCATGTGCGTGTATATATGTGTATATTTTTGTGACTTTGTGTATGCATATTTATTGTGCCAAAATGTGTTGGCATATATGGATGTTCGTGCCTATATTTTATATACATGTGCATACTTCTTCTTCATGATTTAAATGCCCTGTCAAAAGGTAAGTGTAGGAGAAGTGTTGGCAGTTTGTCAGTGATGTGGAGATGCATAGTTCGTCGTCGTCTTCCCTCATCTTCCTCACACCTGCCAGTGCTGTCTAGATTTCCGTCGGGGAGCCCTTCCCCGTGCCTGTCCTCAGGCTTTGGTCTCCTTTACTCTGGCTAGAACCTGCCCACCCAACAGTGGTTACGAGCCAGTTGGCCTGTCCCTGAGCTTGGCTTCTCAGGTCGGTCGCAGGGAGAGCCACAGGCTAGAGAGACTCGCACATCTGGGCAAAACTTTTCCCTTCGTGCTAGAGATGGGATCCAAGGCTTAGCAGTATGGTAGGCGACCAGCTGTGCAAAAAGCCACTCTGCATCGATTGTTCTGAAGTAATTGTTTCCTGAGCTGAGCTCTGCCTGTAGACTCCTCCTAAGAGCCCCACTTCCATGGGATCAGCTTACCTACCCGAGAGTCTGTCAGGAACTGCATGCGATGGAATCAGCTAGTTGCCGAATGCCCTTTGGGAGTTGTTCTTTGGACACAGCTTTTTAGCAGAAGTTTAGGATTTGTGGTTAGTTCAATGGCTTGGCCTGGAGCGAGCAGGTATGAGGTGTTAACAGTGACCACCCTCCTGTCACTGGAGTCGGGGGTGGGAAGGGCCAGGAGAGCTGTGGTCTGGCAGTAGGGCAGTCATTCTCTTCAGGACCCTCCCTCCAGTCTCCCATCTGTATTGAATAGAGACAGGGATAGTTGCTGGTTTCTTGCCTAAAAGCAGAGTTCGGCATTGATAGAAGGCCTGTTGGATGAGTGTGTTCGGGGGAGGGTTTTGCCTTGTGCTGTGGAAAACACTTTGGCAGAGCCAGGCTGGTAAGAACCAGTTCCGGGTTAGCGTCTGGGCACAGCAGCACCCTTACTGTCTCCTTCTCTGTCCCCAGTGAGATTTTCCCGTACCTGGTGGTGGTCATTGGGTTAGAGAACGTGCTGGTGCTCACCAAGTCTGTGGTCTCAACCCCCGTGGACCTGGAGGTGAAGCTGCGCATCGCTCAAGGTAACTCGGTGGTGGGGCGGGACGTTCACTTTGCTGCTGCGGAGACATAAAGACCTGAATTCACTTCCAGCGTCCTATAAAAGGCTGGACATAGTAGTGTAATTTTACTGCAGGAAAGGCAGCAGCAGGCAGATCGCAAGAGCTTGCTGGCCAGCCAGCCTAACCTAATACGCACCAGACTAGTAAGAGACCCCGCCCCAAAACGCGGTGGATGGCTCCCGAGTGGACACGTTTGAGACCTCGGCCTCTACAGGCACATTCTGCATGCGTACAGCAGTCAGCAAAACTTGCCGTGTTCTGGTTTCTAACATAACGTGCACTGACCATCAGACCCTGACAGCTTCTCAAGCTGCTGTCCCTTCCATTCTCGGTGCTGGCCAGTGTTACCAGTAAGAAGCTAAGGCAGCAGCAGGTTCCTGTCTGATGGGGGGCTTCTGTCTGTCAGTACGTAGGGTTTTTCCTGCCTCGCCCCACCACTCTTGATGTCGGCTCTTGCATTTGTCGCTTTGGGCGTATTTCCTCACAGCTTCCAGGAGCTGGGAATCTGGGAGGAGAAGGTCTTGAGGTTTCTCTCTCCCCTTCCTCTCTTTTAATAATATATTCTTTTATAATCACATATACATATACAGTGCATTTTGATCATAGTTACCCCTTTCTCCCGCCCCCTCCTCCTGAGTTTCCCTAGCATGTTCACCTTCCAGCTTTATGTCCTTATTTTTTATTAAACTATAATATACAATAATATATGAGCAATAAAGAAAATGCATTTAGGATGGAGATATTTGCTATGATTGAACTTCCGGCTCCACATGGTTAGGAACGCCCGATAAAGTTAAAGAGCAGCGGTTTTGTCCTTCTCCCAGGAGGTTGAATTGAAGTGAATTCACAGAACCCCCACCCTCAGGAGGCCATGGCATCCACACGGAGGGCACGGAGCCAGCCCAGGAATGCTGTTCTCCTGGGAGCATGTGGAGAACAGTCTGTGAGCAGATAGGAAATGCAGGGGGTGTAGCAGGCAATGTGGTATGTCAGGCCATTAGCCACACAACGGGTTCACGGGTCTCTTCTCCCTCCCACAATGTGATGCACATGTGATACAGCAATTTCTGGAGGCTGAGGCATCTCTCTGTCGCTGGAGTGCAGGCGTCACTGTGCACGTGTGGATGCAGAGGAAAGCTTTCAGGAGTGGTTCTTGCCTTATTTTTGTTTAGGGAGGGTCTCTCTTGTTTCTGCCGCTGCGTCACATATTCCAGGCTAGCTGACCCATGAGCTTTGGGGAGATTCTCCTGTCTCTCCTTCCCACCTTGCTGTAGGGTGCTGAGACAGATGCACAGCTACCACTTCATGCTCTGCATGGGTTCTGAAGATCTGTGCTCCAGTTCTCATGCTTGATCCACTGAACTACATCCTCGGTCTCCCTCCCTTTTAATAATGCTCTTGTGTGTGTCAGTTTCTTGAGTCACTATCTTCTAAATCCAGCATGCCACCAACCCTCGAGCTTGTATGGTGCCAGAGCGTGTGCTGGGTGCGGGGCCACGAGGGGCGAGGCTCAGGAGTCACGCACTGCGAGCACACGCCTGTTTATGTGGTCGTATGAGACGGGGCCAGAAACGTGCATGGCCAGTGCTCCGTTCCTCTAGCCAAGCTGCCACAGGGCCAGTGCGGATGCACAGAAGAGGGCCTGGGCAGTCTAGACGGGGCAGTAGGTTATAGCGGGTGGCACTGGGTTTTCCGCTTGGGTTTCTCATCTCCACACCCGGCTTCTTCCTTCTTCTGATGCCGCAGCGCTCTGAGTCTCGGCAGCTGTGCGACGCTGGCTGCACTGGGCAGTGTGGCCGCCGCGAGGCTGGGTGTCCTGTTCCTTCTGAGAACCACAGGGGGTGCAGCGGGTGGAGGCCCTGTCAGCCACGTGACTGTTGTTTCCGACTGCAGGTCTGAGTAGTGAGAGCTGGTCCATCATGAAGAACATGGCAACCGAGCTGGGCATCATCCTCATCGGCTACTTCACTCTCGTTCCCGCCATCCAGGTGAGGTCCTGAGACCTGCTCTGGGCTCCTAGCTGCACAGCCGCGAGCAGAGCGCAGCCTTCTTTCCGCACAGGCGTCTGGCAGCCTGTCAGTCCGTAGGTTACTCCTGGCTTGCTGCCTTGAAGTAAACCATTGCTGCTCCTCTGTCCTCTCACCGTCCTGCGTGGTCCCCAGTGGCCAGTGGCTAGAGGATGAAAACAGCAATCCGCTCCGGCAGAGCACCATGGGCCCCTACTTGTTACCATCTCCCCAGGAGAAAAGACATAGCACCCTTTCACTCTTCCATCAGTAGGCCTGCTGGCTGCAACCCCGCAAGTACAGGGACAGAAAGTCTAGGTCTCGGCGTCTCGGCCCTCACCTGGGCTGCACGCAGTTGCCTCTCTTCGGTGTCGGGCAGAGCTCTCTACTCCCCCTCCTTTCGTGACCAGTGTCGTGGCTGGCCAGAAAGGCTCTGCCAGGCTGGTGGGCGTCAGCAAGGCCGGGTTGTGGAGGAGGCTCCCTCCAGAGAGCCCGTGAGCCGGGCTGCGCTTCCAGGTTGGAGTAGGCCCCAGAGATTCCGAGGTGGCTCCATGCTGCCCCCTGGTGGGAAGAGGGGAGCTGTCAGCCCAAGATCTTCCGACTAGTGGCAGAATTTTCCCTTTGTCTCTGTTGTGCCCTCTCTACCACTGCTTTCCAGACTTGTAGAGGTGCAGAGCCAGGAACTGCTTCCGACGGCTGCAGCCCCTCTGCACTCTCATTGCAGGAGTTCTGTCTCTTCGCCGTGGTGGGCCTGGTGTCTGACTTCTTCCTGCAGATGCTGTTTTTCACTACTGTCCTGTCCATCGACATTCGCCGGATGGAGGTAAGAGTGGCCAAGCCGCCCTGCCCGCCCTCCTGCTCAGTGCTGGCTGTGCTCAAAGGACTGAGTGAGAGGCTGCAACCCCGGGCAGGGGCAGCACTGCCGTGTAGACACCTGGACAGCAGACGTGGGGCCTGACCACTGCACCCTCAACAGCTGGCAGACTTGAACAAGCGGCTGCCCCCTGAATCCTGCCTGCCCTCCGCCAGGCCCGTGGGGCGGCCAGCGCGCTACGAGAGGCAGCTAGCCGTGCGGCCATCCACACCCCACACCATCACGCTGCAACCGTCTTCCTTCCGAAACCTACGACTCCCCAAAAGGCTGCGTGTCGTCTATTTCCTGGCTCGTACCCGCCTGGCACAGCGCCTCATCATGGTATGTCACCCCTGCCCTGCCCAGCGACCAGCACTCGGGACTCTGGAGGTGGAGCAGGGCTTCTTGGGCCCCGGTGGTCGCTTGCAACCTGGCTTTAGGAGCTGCCCGGTTTCTGTCCTTAGACTCAGTGATTTCCCACCTGTCTGTGGTGAAGCAGCTCGGGGGCACGAGGAAGAGAGTGGTCTCCTCAGGGACCCAGCGCAGGGCCCCGGCAGACAGGACGTGCTGGGACGAAAGTACTGATGGTCACTGTGTTCCTCCGTTTAGCCTGCCAGCAGAGAACAGTGGGGAGAGAGAGCTCCGCTTGGGCTGGTGGGCTGCGGATGGGTGGGCAAAGGGGCCGAGCGCCTCTTGGTCTCTGCGGCAGCTCGGGCAGCTGGTCCCTTGGCTCTGCTGCTCGGAAATGGCAGTAGCTTTCTAGCCCCAGCTCAGGGAAGAATGGGGACATTCTACCCAACTTAAGAAGGCTCAGAAAACCCACCCCCTGACCACCGGAAGGGATCCAGGCCTCTCCGTAGCAAGCAGTCAGGTAGTGGGAGGACTGGTGAGGTGAGAAAGCACAGGCGGGGACCATTCCTGCCCGCACACCCAGCCCTGTGCTGCCGCCTCCAGTAGAGAGCACAGCTGCTAGGACCTGGGGCTGCGTCGCCCTCAGGGTCCCACTGAGCACTTGGTACCCACCGCAGGCTGGCACTGTCGTTTGGATTGGCATCCTGGTGTACACAGACCCAGCGGGGCTACACACCTACCTCGCAGCCCAGGTGACGGAACAGAGCCCGCTGGGGGAGGGCTCCCTGGCCCCCCTGCCCGTGCCTGGCGGTGTGTTGCCTGCCCCCCACCCGGACCCCGCCTTCTCCATCTTCCCACCTGACGCCCCTAAGCTGCCCGAGAACCAGACGTTGCCAGGAGAGCTGCCTGGGCATGCCGGTCCGCCAGAGGGTGTCCATGACAGCCGAACCCCAGAAGTCACTTGGGGGCCTGAGGATGAGGAAATGTGGAGGAAGTTGTCCTTCCGCCACTGGCCCACACTCTTCAGCTACTACAACATCACCCTGGCCAAGAGGTGAGTTAGGCCGTGCCACCTGCTGCCCCTCTCGGCGTCAGCTCACCGTCCCTAGCGCCCTGCTCCCGCTTCCGCGTTGGATTTTGAACAGCTGCAGTGACTTATAAGATGACAGGACACGTGCTCTCAGCAGCCGTGTGAGAGGGTGACCCCGAGTCCTTGCTCTCGGCTCCTCTTCCCCTTGACAGAGTGAGAGTCACTGATGCTGACCGGGTGCTGGTGTCCGAGAGGAATCAAGATCGGGGTGGCAGAGCTGGTTTGGGGGTGGGACCTCCTGTTGTCCCCACTCCCCGTGCTAGGAGGGTGTTTCTCGAGTCAGGTGGATGGAGAGCTGGGGAGGCACGTGACGGCAGTAACAGGACGTTCCTGTTGACGCCGCCGTTCACTGCCTGCGACTAGGTACATCAGCCTCCTGCCAGTTATCCCCGTCACGCTGCGATTGAATCCGCAAGAGGCCCTGGAGGGGCGGCACCCCCAGGATGGTCGAAGCGCTTGGTCCCCGCCTGGATCCTTGCCCGCTGGGCTCTGGGAGGCCGGGCCTAAAGGGCCAAGTGGGACTCACGGCCACGGCGACGTTACCTTGTACAAGTAAGGGCTGCGGTGGGGCAGGAGGCAGGTCGGGGTGGAGCCTGTGTTGGGGTGCCCCGTTCAGTCCTGCTGTCCGTGCAGGGTGGCCGCGCTTGGTCTGGCAGCAGGAATTGTCCTGGTCCTGCTGCTGCTCTGTCTCTACCGCGTGCTCTGCCCGCGCAACTACGGACAACCAGGTGGCGGTCCTGGCCGGCGCAGACGTGGGGAGCTGCCCTGTGACGACTACGGCTATGCGCCACCCGAGACAGAGATTCAGCCCTTGGTGCTGCGTGGGCATCTCATGGTGAGTGGCGGGGCAAGGGGACGCAGGGTCTCGCCCCTGGCTCTTGCCAATGCCGCGCCCTCGTGCAGGACATCGAGTGTCTGGCTAGTGACGGGACGCTGCTGGTGAGCTGCTGCCTGGCCGGCCATGTCTGCGTGTGGGACGCGCAGACCGGTGACTGCCTCACTCGCATCCCGCACGTCAGGTCAGTGAGGCCGTCGCCCGGCCCCTTACGCGCCTCCACCCATCCCCAGCCTTGATCCCTCTGCTTGATCCCCTGGCCTCTCGTCCTCAGGCCACGAAGGGACAGCAGTGGAGGCGGCGCTTTGGAGGCTCAAGAGAGCTGGGAACGGCTGTCGGACGGCGGCAAAGCGACCCCAGAAGAGCCCGGGGACAGCCCCCCACTGCGACACCGCCCCCGGGACCCCCCACCTTCTCTCTTTGGGGACCAGCCAGACCTTACCTGTTTAATCGACACCAACTTCTCTGTGCAGCCACAGCCCTCAGTGCCCGCTCAGCCCGAGCCTCGACACCGGGCGGTTTGTGGCCGCGCCCGGGACTCTGCAGGCTACGACTTCAGCTGCCTGGTTCAGCGCGCGTACCAGGAGGAGGGGCTGGCTGCTGTGCACTTGCCAGCCCCCCGCCCCCCCTCCCCAGGGACCATACTGCCCCAGGCTCCCGAGGACGAAGGGCTGCTTTCTGAGAAGGGTTCCCCTTCTCTGGCCTGGGCCCCAAGTGCAGGTGGCTCCATCTGGAGCTTGGAGCTGCAGGGCAACCTCATCGTGGTTGGGCGGAGCAGCGGTCGGCTGGAGGTAGGCGGCGGGCCGCCCCAGAGGCTGTCCAAGAGGGACGGGGTCCTTGTCGATGGTAAAGGTGCTGACGCCCTCTGCGCTGGCTGGCAGGTGTGGGATGCCATCGAAGGAGTGCTCTGCTGCAGCAGCGACGAGGTTTCCTCGGGCATCACAGCCCTCGTCTTCCTGGACAAGAGGTGAGTGGCCAGCTGGCCACTCAGCCCCGGGCCAGTCTAGCCGTCCACATCCTCTGCTGCCCTTGAGCAGGCCCATCGAAGCCCATTTCTCCCCTGCCGCACAGGCTGTTCTTTTGGATGGTGTGTGTGTGTGTGGTGTGTGTGTGTGTGTGTGTGTGTGTGTGTGTGTGTGTGTGTGTGTGTGAAGTACTTGCTGCAGGACAGGTCGTCACCAAACACTCAGGATGCAGAGGAGAAGCATCACTGGTTTTCCTCTCTACCCTTTGAAGTCAAATTCACTTAATAGATTTTTAATACTGACTCTTCCGAGCATCTCACTTACACTATTAGTTGTAGAAAATGTTTCTTCAGATCTACACTTTTTGATTTTGAGGCAGGGTCTCATTCTACTCCAAAGCTGACCTGAAACTGGAGCAGACTGGCGTCACTGGGCTCCTGCCAGTCTCCCAAGTGCTGAGCTTGGAGGCATATAGTACCACACCTGTACCCCACTTTGTGGTTGCTGGACGCTCCCATCTGTCCCCATGTCTAGCTGTGGGTGTACCCAGACCTTCTGTACATAGACTTCTAAAGGGGCTGTATCTGTGTCTGGCTCCCACCTGCGAGTTTTTAAACTTAGGTCTCTGCCCTTGATGAGGAGCCTCCTGCTGAGGGTCTCCGTGTGCTGGCTCCGTGTTAAGGGGCTCCTGGCTGTGGAGCTAAAGCTGGCACCTTTTATTCTTGGAGAAACGAGATTGACTTTTTTTTTCTCCTGCTGGCGCCTTTCCTATTACCATTGGGACTCAGGCAGCCTGGCCAGTCCTGTCAGGTCTTCCATGCTTGGAATCTTCTCTTGCCGCTTGTTTTCCCTAGCCTTAAGGAAAGCTCAGCATCTCCATCCGAGTTTCAAGGTTCATGATTTAATCTCTTCTCCCCCTTCACTGCACTGACTTCTCATTTAGGCATAAGTAGACATGCAGTCCCTCTACTAGAGAGAATTCTGAAGCTCATCTAATCTGTCATTTTTGGGGGCCAGTGGCAAATATATACCCATCATCCTGTGCCTGAGAATTTGTGGGACAGAAGAACCGTTTGTGGATAAAGAAGTGGAGCGTGCACAGCTGTGCTCGCAGCACGTTCCCACTTTAGGTCTTCAGAGTTTCAGGCTGTGCGGGGATTTTCATGTCCATGTGCAAGTTCGGGGCCTCGATCACTCCACTCCACTCCTTACTCGAAATGAACCTAGAGCTCACTGTTTCAGTAAGAGTAAGCTGGCCAGCAAGCTCTTGCAATTTGCCTGTCTCTTCCCTCCGAGACTTGGAAACATGTCTAGTTTTCTTGCGTGGGTCCCGGAAACTGTAACTCAGGCCCTCGTACTGTACAAGCACTCTTACCTTTTGAGCCATCCTCTCTCTAGCTTCCTCTACTTGTTTTTTATATTTTAGTTTACAGGTCTTGAAGACAGTCACTAGGTACGTTACATAGTAGCTCATTTCACCCTCACAACCACTTTGAAGTGATACTGTTATCCCCTTTTTTTTTTAAATTTATTATTTATTCAATTGTACATGTATGCGTGTATGTGTAGTGTCTATACGTGGGGTCTAGGATCCGAACTCAGGACCTGCAAGGCAGAGGCTTAACCCCTGAGCCACCTCTCCAGTCCCTGTTATCCCCATTTTGCAAATGGAAAAACAAACCAAAAAACCCTCCACTTTGCTCCTCCAGAATTGTGGCTGCTCGGCTCAACGGTTCCCTCGATTTCTTCTCTTTGGAGGCCCATACTTCGCTCAGTCCTCTGCAGTACAGAGGTAAGAGGTCCAGGGCCACTTACTGTGTCTGTACACAGTAAGAGACTTTCCCGTGGAGGATGCTGCCAGGTGTCTTCCAGTCGCTCCTCACTGAGCCTGTCGTCCTCAGGAACCTCAGGGCAGGGCAGCTCCCCCTCGTCGCCTGTGTACAGCAGCAGCAGCGGCAGCAGCACGGTGGCCTGTTACCTGACGCACACAGTGCCCTGTGCACACCAGAAGCCCATCACGGCCCTGAGAGCTGCTGCTGGGCGCTTGGTGACTGGGAGCCAAGACCACACCCTGAGAGTGCGTATTACCCCTTGGTGCTGGGTGGCCTGGCATGGGTACGGATGGGGGAGGAGAGGATGACGGATGACAGTTCCTGGCCAAATTTCTCTGTCCCAGATATTCCGACTGGAGGACTCGTGCTGTCTCTTCACACTACAAGGCCACTCGGGGGCAATCACAACCGTGTACATTGACCAGGTGAAGGACTGGGTGGAGGAAACAGCTCAGCTCCCGGGGGCTGCTGTCCTTTAGGAAGCGAGGGCCCCCACGTGCTAGGATTTAGGGGTTTTTGGCAAAGGCACTGATTGCAGCCTTATCTCTGACCTGTCTCCAGACCATGGTGCTGGCCAGTGGAGGACAGGACGGGGCCATCTGCCTGTGGGACGTGCTGACAGGGAGCCGCGTCAGCCATATGTTTGCTCATCGTGGAGACGTCACCTCCCTCGTCTGCACCACCACCTGCGTCGTCAGCAGCGGCCTGGATGACCTCATCAACATTTGGGACCGCAGCATGGGCATCAAGCTGTATTCCATCCAGCAGGTAGGCAGGGGGCACACGGCTTACTGAGGGCTCTAGCCAGAGAAGGACTTTAAACACCTCCTTTCTGGCTTCCTCCAGGACCTAGGTTGTGGTGCAAGCTTGGGTCTCATCTCCGAGAACCTGCTGGTGACTGGCGGCCAGGGCTGTGTCTCCTTCTGGGACCTAAACTACGGGGACCTGCTACAGACCGTCTACCTGGGCAAGAACAGCGAGGCCCAGCCTGCCCGCCAGATCCTAGTCTTGGAGAATGCTGCAATTGTCTGCAACTTTGGCAGTGAGCTCAGCTTGGTGTACGTACCTTCTGTGCTAGAGAAGCTGGACTGAAGGCTGGTTTATACAGGGAACTCCCTGGGGTGGGAAGAGATGTACCAAGCCTGGGGGCAACTGCCTTTGAAATGTTCTGCCTCCTGACTGTAATTAATATTAAAGTTTTTTTTTTTTTTTTTTAAATATCGCACCCGCATGTACCAGAGGCCCGAGGTCTTCCTCCATATGTCTGAGGATCTGGGCACCGGGGATGATGAAGGAATTGTCCAAAAAATATGAAAAGCAAATTCTTCAGACACTGGCCACAGAACAGGTTTATTTCAATAGCCAAGAGCTGAAAAATGTCAGGTCCCAGAGGTACAGAATGTGACCCAAGGCCCACGGTTTGTTTCTACCTGAAGGTGCAGGCAGGGCTGAAGGCAGCGGGAGTGGGAACGAGAAGCCCTGTGGCATGTGGATGTGACGTAGTGTAACGGGCGGGCAGGCAACGCCTACTCACGTCTTGTTGAGCGTCCAGAGAGGATCCAGAAGGCTGAGGGGGTCATCGGGCTGGGCCGCTCTCAGCCCCTGCCCGTTGGGGGCCTGCAGAAAGTTCTGCTTGCTCATGCGCTGCTTTCCCCGCAAGGTGCTGTCTAGTGAGAAGGCCTCTGGAGTCAAGGAGGCCAGCAGCTCCAGGGACGAGGAGGGAGGCCCTGAGCCAGGGGCCTCAGGCACTGGCGGCTCCTCCTCTGGCTGAGGGGCCTCAGGCAGAGGTGACGAAAGGGGGGGTGGCGAGGAGGATGGAAGAGGGGTAGGCTCTGGAAGGCTAGTTGGTGGGAGACCTGGGGGAGGGTCTACAGCGCCTGGCAGACCAGCAGCCGGGGAATCCAGAGCCCCAGGCGGCCGGATGCTGAGCTTGGCAATTGTAGCCTGGATGGAGCTGATGGGCACATCCCCCCCGAGAACCAGGTCCTGGGGGTCCTGAGGAAGGTGATTCTGAAAAGGGAGAGCGCCAGTAAGGAGAAGTCGCCAGGCTGTGACAGCCTCACCCCTCCCAGGGAAGCATCGCTACCTTCTGGCTAACGCTGGTGCTGGCCAAGGGTCTTCCGGGGAGGGGCACACCGTGGCGCTGCAGGACCTGCTCCACGTGCCTCACCAGTGCCTCATGGCAGAATTTGAGGTGCAGCTGTAGAGAAACATTGGTCTTGTCAGAAAGACGCCCTCATGCACAGCAGGGACCCGGCCCGGCGCCCCCACTCACTTTCTCCTGCAGCATGTGTTTTCTCTGCTGCCGCATCCGCCGCACCAGCTGAGACAGCTCAGGAATTCCATTCCCAGCCTCCACCTCCTGCACAGCTGCATACAGTAACGCAAAGGCTCCTGTGCGCCCCACACCAGAGCTGTGACACGAAGAGAAGAGAGTGTTAAGGCCAAGCCAGGAACCCACAGGCAGACCCCTCAGGCCGCCGCCCACACTCTACCTGCAGTGCACAACAACAGGTGTGTGCAGGGGCCGCTGGTGCAGGTAGTGCGCGTGCACCTCCTGCAGGAAGCGCAGCAGGTTTCCCGGGCTGTCTGGCAGGCCTCTGCGGAGAAAGAGGAGGTGGGAAACTGCAGGTCTGAAGCTTTATCCGCAGGACAAGCCCTGACCCCCGCCAACCAGAGCAGTGAACGCACAACTCAGGCCAAGTAGGGAAGTGGAGGTGAACGAGAGAGCGCTTGAGGCTCTGGTCCCGGAACTGCAGGCTCAGGACGCGCTCCACGTGCGTTTCAGTGGTTCGGACACTACTCAGCGCCAGGCTCAGAGATCCATGCACCATAGGCTGACCCCTCTCGGTGGGGAAGTAGCGTGCCACTTTTTGCTAGGGGCAGACAAGAAAAAGAGCAGCTGGGGCTGGTTCTCCGGGGCTCCCTGCTCCAGCCGTGTCGCTGGCCCAGCACTTCCCTCTTACCTTCTCCATCTCCGCCTCAGACACCAGCATGACGATGACCGACACTTTCTGCTCATGTACCATGAGCCAGAAATCAGCAGCTGTACCCGGCAGTGGGGCCTGAGTGGCCACCAAGGGTGGGCAGTATGGCGAAAGTCCCTCCACACAGCTGGCATTGATGTAGTCATCCTTGCCGGAGCGCAGCACCACGCGGTTACTGTCATAGGGCATGACATCCTGGTGCCGGTTCTTCAGTGAGTAGCAGCGGGCGATGGCAATGGACCGACCTCGGGCATCATGTTCCTGTGCCTCTTGCAATTCCCGCCAGACGGCATCGAGTGCCCCTGCGTCCCCTAGCTGGCCCCGAAAAGTCTCCAGCTCTTGCTGTAACTGCCGGAGCCTCTCCGGATGCTCATAGGGGTCCCGCTCAATGAGGCGCAGGGCCTGTGGCCGACGGCCCTCAGCCGCATCCACCTTGGTAGGCTGCAGGAGGGGCTGCCCACCCCCAGGAGGCTGAGTGCCACCGTGTTGGCTCTCGGGGCTAGAGGACAGAAGGTCCGCAGCTGCAGCACCTCGGCGCAAACAAGGCGGTGGCTCCGCTATCGGGGGTCGGGGAGGTACAGGGCCGGGAGCTGGTGACGGGGCAGGTGAAGGCACCAGGTGGCGAGTAGGGGTGGGTTGGCTGACAGGTGGAGGGCCTCGGATGGAGACAGGAGTTGCCTGGGGTCCCAGAGGTCTCGAAGGGGCAGGACCATAGGCCAGGGTAGGATGGGCATGTGCAGGAGGCCCGGGGCTGGGAAAAGGCAGAGCCCCTGAGTGAGGGGGCAGAGGGTCTTGCGATGGACCTGGATAGAGCGGCGTGTGCAGAGGGGGGGGTGGCTGTCCCAAGACCCCAGGCTGAGGGGGGAAGGAGTAGGGAGGTGGTGGTGGTAAGACGCCTGGGGTCTGGGTTGGAAAGAGGTGTGGATGCTGGAATGGAAGGGGCTGCTGGGGCACTTGGGGTCCAAATGCTGCTCTTGAAGGATGAGGCTGGGGTTGGGGCCCCATTCTGGGGGGTGGGAAGCCCGTGGCTATCCCAGGAGGAAAGTGGTGCTGTGGTGCAGGGCCTGTGAGGTGCTGCTTGGCCCCCACAGAGTAGGCGTAAGGGGGAGGCGCAGGCTGGGGAGGGGCCACTGGGAAGCAAGGCTGAGGAAGAGCAGGAGAGGCGCTTGGCCGCGGAGCGGTGTGGCTAGAGATAGGCGCCTGCACGCTATCTACCGTGGTGGTAGCCGGCCGGACTGCCATGGCTAACTCGGGGCCTGAGAACTGGGGTGGTGGGGCCGAGGGCAGACCTACAACTGGCGGGGGCTGTCCTAGCCCACCATAGGAACTACTCACCACGCCATGCTGGGGGGAAGACCGGGGTACAAGGTTCAGCTCTGGTGTGTAAGCAGGGGCTGGGTAGATGGCAGGCCGGGGCACCACGGGCACTGTGGCCCTTGGCTGCATCAGCGGAGTGGGGCCTGAGTAGGTGCCAGGAGGTAAGGGTCCTGGGAGATAGTGGGGCACTGGCCCTGTGGAACTGGGGAAAGGGCCAGGAGGAAAGTGCAGCGGGGCAGTGGTTCCGAGGAATGGCTCGGGCAGCCGAGGGCCGGCCGCCATGTCGGGGGGCAGGCTGCGCAGCTCCTCCGGCTGATCTGTCTCAGCCGCCTCGCTCTCCCTGCGGGACAGTAGTGGCTTTGGTGCCGTGGGCCGGGGTGGCGCCTTTTTCTTCAGTTCCCTACGGAAAGGAAGGCAGGCAGGCCAAGTTCATAAACCAGGCTGGCCTGGCCCGCAGCCACACTGAAGCCCGGGGTCTGCACACCCACCTGTCCAGAAGCTGCTGGCGGGCCGCCTCCTGGGCACGGCAAACGGACTGTGCCCGTTCCAGCAAGGCGGTCACTTTGCTCTCCAGGTCAGCGTAGAAGTCCTTGCCCTCCTGAGACTTCTTCATCAGGTCCTCGTAGGCTTCATACGAAGCTACCAGTGTCTGGAGTGTGGAGTTCCACCTTGGTGGGCAGGAGAACGAGGGTGAGGGGAGCTGCCAGGGCAGAGCGCTGGGTGGGCTGCAGGCAAGAGCAAGGCCAGGCACTGACTTTTGGTCCAGTTCGCTGAGCACCCGCCGCACCGCTGCATACTGCACGTTGGCCTCCGTCAGCGCGCGGAGGACGTTGTCCTGGGCAGCCAGGTTCTGTCCCAGGTACACCCGCAGCTGGTCATACTTCTTCAGCTGTTCTTCAAACAGTTTCTGGGGGAGGACGGAGGGGACACTCAGGACCTCACTGCTGAAGGGGAGGCCCAGACTCAGAGCCTTTCCCCACGTTCACCCAACCTGCCTTCATCTCCGAGTGGTCAGCGGTGACCAGGGAGGCGGTGATATCATCCTTCTGGATCAGCTCTCGCAGCTGCTGCTCCAGGGACACGCGCTGGTCCCGCATTTCCTGCACCTTGGCCAGGATGCGCTTCAGATTCTGCAGCACAGCCTTATCCTCTGAGGGCAGCACAGTCGTAAGGCCGGAGAAACCCCTACCCTAAGCCTCTTCCCACGGCGACGCCTGGGCTCACCTGGCGTGAGGGCTGGTGTAGGCAGGGCCGCCCGCACCTGGTCCAGTGGCCCACTGAGCAGACGCAAGTTGCCAACGTGAAGATTCATGGCACGGTGCAGCTCACTGTTGGTGAAGGAGGCCTTTTCATGCACTTCCATGTACTTTGCCCACTCTCGCCTCACCTCTGCCACCTCGGCTTTGGCTATGGCAGGGCTGGAGCCAGCCTGGCCCAGCGCGTCCTGTAATTTCTGCTCTTGCAGCTCGTCTTCCTCCAGCAGATCCCTGATGTCCTTCAGGGAGGCCTCGACGTCCGTGAACACCCCCGACAGCACTAAGTATATTGGGGATAACTGTTGAGGCGGGGAGAGCAGGGACCACTCTGGTGCATCCCCCAGAGACAGAACTGCCCACTTAGATCAGACATATGGGCTCCCAACACTGCTGAGCTCCACCCAACCTCCGTCCTCATGGAGGCGACCACGGCCGATGACTTCCGTATTCCCTCTGCCCCCACTGTTCCTTGCTCACCTTGCATGGACTGCACAAGATTCTTGACTGTGTCGGGCCGAACGCTGAGCGCTGCGCACTTCTCCATGAGCTGGGGGGGGATGTGGCTGTATGCGTCCAGGTTGTCCACTGTCTCGGGATCCAGCTGCATTGAATCCATGAACTGGCTGGGGGGTGACAAGGGATGACAACAGGATAAGATGGTGCTGGGCTCTGACCCAGCCCCTCCTATGTGAAAGGAGTCCACAGTTCACACAGCGATCTCCACTGAAGCTAGGCTGAGATCCTAGGCACAGAAAATCACCCTTGTGATCTCTCCTGTCCACTTGGACTGCTGTGAACATCTTACACGATGCTTAGCTTACAATCTAGATCTAGACCCTGAAGAGGAAGACTGTAAGGAAACCTGGTGTGGATCCACCTGCTCCCACACTTACTCTAAGACCTCATTCTTGTCCTCAATCTTGGCCATCATTTCCCGAAGCAGCTTGGCCTTCTCCTCGCTAGGAATAAACAAAAACAGATACTGAAGATTCATGTCCTTTAGGCACCCCAAAGCCTTCCAAGCCTCCCAAACAGGGCAGGACTCTCGCACAAACCTGTACAGTGAAGAGGCTTCATGGGCAGCCATGGGTACCAGTTTGGCAAAGATGTCAGGACCTGTTACAGCAGGGTCTGTGGGGTTCACCGGCAAGGGCTTCACCAAGGGGGCTCCTAAGAGCAGGGAGCACCACGGAGATCAGGCCGCGTGGAAGCCCATCCTCCTCCCCCACCCACTCCCCAGGCTCTCTGCGACCACCAGACCTTTGACAGGCTGAAGGGAATCCAGTGCGGGGACAGCCTCGTGATAGATGAAGTCATTGTCCTTCTTGGCAGAATTGTACCTGGGAGCCAGGCAGATGTAAGGGGTAAGGAACCAAGGGCCCAGATTTCCTCCTGCGGGTGCAGGCAGAAGAACAAGAACCTTGATAAGGAACCGACGCCCCAACCCCACATACTCACTTTCCCCCAATGACATCCATAGTGAAGCGAAGCGCATCCTGCACAGTGTCAGGCTGGCCCTGTGGGGTAGAGAGAGGAATGGGGCCTCATAACAATCAAGAGCAGCACCCCGACCTGAAACCCTGCTGGCCTTGCTACCTGTCCTCAGAGTTGTAGGAGGCTCAGCTTTACCTTGGCCAATTTGATGGCTTCATTCAGCTTGTCCAGGGCGCTCTGGAAGTAGGCCACCTGTAGAAGGCAGTCGGCTCTGTCTTTCCCCGTGGACCCCGTGTTCTGCCTCCCCACAGACGTCGGTGACTACCAGAAGCACCGCTGGCAGGTGCTACCAAGCCACCAACCCCGAGCTAGCGTCGCCTGAGCTTATACCTCTCAACGCTCCCTTTCCCTTGGGAAGCCTGCCATGCGTCCTCTAACTTTGGAGGGCTGCATAATGGGAAAACAGGCCTGTGGCACCAGGGACATAGTGTAAAGACCTCCTCCAGTAAGCTCTGAAGGGCAGGACCCAATCGGACTGCAACAGGGCAGGACGCCATCAGACCTGTTGTAGGTCTTGGGTACCTGGATGTCTCCTGTACCAGGCTCACTTACCTGCTCCCCAAACTTCTGCTGCTCCTCAGCCTGCTTCCCCATGTGCAGCTAGGGGGAAAGAGGAGGCGGCGAATCATGACTTGCCTCCTAAGCCTCCCAAGCTGGCCTAGTCCAGACCCACTACCTCCCTGTCCTCACATGAGCCACGGCGGCAAAGTAGTAGATCTTCATCTGCACCAGCTTCTTCCAGTCCTTCTGGATCCGGCCCAGCAGAGAGGCTGTATCAGGGCTCTCCAAGGCCCGACAGGCTTCTTTGTAGTAATCTACCACCTGAGGGGGCGGGTTCAGTCGGCAAGGGTCGAGGCCGAGCGAAGGCTTGCCCTAGTCCCCTTCCTACCTGTGCACTGATGCGCGCCACCAAGAAGCTCTTCCTGTTGTCCAGCATTGACTTCTCCAGCAGGCATTCCTGAGCCTGGCCCTAGAGCAGCACATGCCAATCACTTTCCTGTTCCCCACAAAGCCTTTCCCTTCCTGGGGGCCCAGGGGAAAGACCGAGGGACCCCATCTTGGATGCCGTCCTCATGTCTTCCCCACTCCCAGAAATACCACCCTGTCCTTGACAGACCTCCTGCTTGTCTCTTACTACCTACACATGGCTGGTTTGGATCCAGACCTACCTGCCTCCTTCTTTGATATCGCTTTGTTCCCTTATTCAACTTGAAGTCAGGCATGGTGATTCATGCCTGGGATCTCTGGGGGTACTCTGGGAGATTAAGGCAGGAGGATTGCCATGATAAGGTAAACCTGGGGTACATAGCGAATTCCAGACTGTCCTGAGTTAGAGAAGGAAACCCTGTCTCAAAAAACAGTTCAGCCCCATCAGGGTCCCTCCTCACCAGCATAAGGTTGACGTTCAGAGTAAGGATCTGACGACTCATGTCGACGCTGTAGGCCTGTGGGAAGTGCTCCCGCAGGTAGGCAAAGGCACCCTGCTGCGCACTGGAAGTGAGTGCAGGAGACTTTCATGCCCTGCAGGAACAGCGAAGGGCTCTGCGTCACTCCACAGACCCAGAGTGCCAGGGACACAGCGCCCTCCTGGCACGTCCACATGTCCACATGCCCTCCTCACCTCCTCGGACACCCGCTTGTCCATGGCTCCCAGCATGGAGTGCAGCGCGCCTGGAGAGGCAGAGGACCAGGCGTTAGGGGAGACTGGGATGCTGCCCAAGCTGCTCGCCCCTGTGTCACAGCTGAAGCGCAAGGGGCATGATTGCCCCCCGAGGCAGTCAGCGCAAGGACATCCAAGGAAAGACGGCCGGGAGCCCCTCAGGCCCTTCGGCCGCCTGCTCTGCACGTGGCTGGGCGGGAGCAGAGAAGGGAGGCGCTCGGTGCTTTTCCCGACTAGGCTGACTGCGTGAGGGGTCACCTAGTCAGCTCTGCTCTCCTGGCTGAAGCGACTCGAAGCCTAATTGGGATGAAGGGAGTTTACTCTCCAGGCAAAGAAAGGACACCGGTACGCAGTGGCGAACATGAGGCAGCCAGCCCACTAGGGCTGCTTCCCAAGCCCCCCGAGCAGAGGAGCCAGCAGAGCTGCGGTAGAGGCCACAGAGGACCCAAGCGTCTGAGAACTCAATCACTGGGTGGGTGGGTTGGGGTGGGGCCCTGGAGAAGGATCAGCAGCTCACCAAGGTTGTAGAGAATACAAGCCTGCTCGTACTTGATGTCCTCATGGGCCACAGACTTGCCGGAGAAGATCTCAGTCCTGCAGACACGCCACCTCAGTTATCTCGAGGGCAGGAGCTGCCCCCAGTCCAAGGAGACCAACCACACCACTCCGAGCCAGAAGCCTCAGGCCTGCACTCGCCCGCTCTAGGGCAGCAAGGGCAGGGGAGGGAGGGCAGGAGGTGCCACGTCTACACATGCCAGGTGTCCCACAGCTCTCCGGCTTCCCACTAGCTCACCAGTTGACAGGGACGGCAGCCTCCTGGCCCGAGCCCATGGGCACCCGGCTCTGCAAGTAGTGCAGCTGGCCAAGGTACTTGCGGAGGACACTGCAGCCCTCAAAGTCCCGCGGGACACGGACAGCATTCTAGGAAGCAGGATGGGAAAGTCAGGCGTGTTGTCACTATGGACTTCAAAGAGTCGACAGTACACTTACAGTCAATAAACAAACCACTTTGCCAGCCAAGGCTGGTAGACGGCACCCGTCTTACATTTCTGGACAACAAGCTTTAAGATCTTTGCTATATTTACAGTTCTATGTCTAGCAATTAATAAGCCTTTGCCTTGAAAGCAAAAGGTCCCGAGTTTGAATCCCAGATCCCAAGTGAAAACTTGAGGAAGGCTGATGTCTGGGAAACTCAGAGCAAAGCAACGAAGAGGTAGAGCAATCCAGGATGATTTCTGAAACTACTTCTGGGCCTCCATAGGTACACAATGCCTTTTGTGTACACACACACACACACACACACACACACACACACACACTACAGTAACAGACATCAGGAAGCCAGATTTGTGGGACACGTGTAATCTCCACTCGACAGGCAGGAGGATCATAAATTCTAGGTCATCCTCAGAGTGAACTCAAGACCATCTGGGCCACACGAGATCATGTCCGGCAAGGAAAAGACAAAACGATTGCTGGACGTGGGGCACGTGGCTGTCATTCTAGCACTCCAGAGGCTGAAGAATCACACAACATTCAAAGCCGGAATGGAGGCCCATTTCCAAAAATAATTAAAACAAAATAATAAATGTTAAGAAGATGTAGAGAAAAAAAAATTGGAAATTTGCTAATTAAAAAACAAACAAACAAAAAAAAGAAGATGTAGAGAAACTAGGACCTTTATGTACTGCTATAGGAAATAAAAAAAATGGTATAGTTACTGTGAAAAATAGTATGATTCTTAAAAAAAAAAAAATCATCACATGACCCAGGAATTCCACTTCTGGATGTATGCTCGAAAGGATCAAAAGTTTGTAGAGATCATCTGTACCATGTTCATAGCAGCTTTTTTCTTGTGCATGTGATGCTTGGGGGCAGAGCTTATTTATTTTTTAAGATAAGATCTCATATAACATAAGGTGGCCTCAATTTTCTCATCCCCCTACCTCTGCCTCCCAAAAGCTAAGATTACAGGCATGCACCACCATGCAGGCTCACAGCAATATAGCCACACAGGTCAAAAATGGAAGGACCCCGGTGTTCATCAACTGATGAATGGGTGAATAAAATATGGTAAATTCATACAATAGTAATTTCTTGAAAAGGAAGGGCGTTCTGACATGCTATATAATGAATAAGTCCTGTACAGAGCACATAAAATTATACAAGCCAGCTGCAGGCTCTCAGCAGTCTGTCACGGTTGTGCACTGGCCGTGCCTCAGTGGCGGTGGCCATGCAAGGGCTCCAGGCTGCCAGCATTCTCTGGGAATAGAGCTCCTTTAGGGCTGGGGTCACCCGTCTGCCATAGCAGGAAAGTGACCTCAAGAACCAATCATGCATTGGCAGGAGGACCCAGAACTCAAGGAGGAAAACCTCTGAGAACTCAGATGCTCATGGATATGACCAGGGACCTATGACGGACGTCTGGAATATAGTGCTGCCTCCTTTGGTCTCTGGCACCACCTTCACAGCTTCTCTCCCTGGAAGCTCAGAGGCTTGTAAAATACAGAGAGGCCAGCCGTCTCCCCGCTGCGGAATCCTACTTCAACCCCAGCAAGATCCAGCCACAGAGGATGACTGAGCAGGTGCTGAGAGGGGCTCAGAAGCACTGCCTTCCTCACCCCCTTCCAGCCATTGTGCCCACTCCTCAGAGCACCTTATTAAAGGGATCGGAAATTAAAAACTGCTGGCCAGAGCTACTTAAAGAGCCGCTGTTTCAAAAAAAAAAAAAAAAAAAAAGACAAGGGAATAAATAGCTGTTAGCTAACTACAGACCATACACCAATAAGCCAGCATTTAATAAGCAACCAATGAATTAATGTGGATATATCTGCATTTAAGGAACACTTTTGTCAGCTATTCTGAAATTAGTAGCAACGTAAATCAGGCCTGGTGGTACATAGTCTGGCATTCTAGAAGTAGAGCATGGAAAATTGTGAGTTCAAGGTCATCCTGAGCTATGTGAAACTATGTCTTAAAAAGGGGATTGGGCGGAGAGATGGCTTAGGAGTTAAGATTCTGTCTCGCAAGCAAAACATATTAAATTCAAGTATTACCACAACTGTAAGTGATTCCTTTATCTCTATAGCAAATCAATTCAGTTCATGACCACATAAAAATACCTCCCCTACCTGTCTGAGCAACTCCAGCTTCTTCAGTTCCTCATTATAGGCTTCAGGGTTCTCTCCATAATTCTTCAGAACAAACTGAAAGGAAAAAAGAATGTAAACTAGTGATAAATACCCCTCCTTTTCTGAGTCCTGGACAATGACCAGCAAGGAAGCAGGTTCAAGTCCAGACTCAATCTCAAGTTTGTCTGCGGTGTCATCAGGGAACTAACTCTGCCTCGGTGCCAAGAAGCTAATTACAGGAGCCTCCTCCTCTTTAAACTCAAGAGTAAGACTTGATATGCTGCGCAAACACACTTCATCAGGTTCTCAAAATGCTACAGCTTCCTCTACAAGAATCTAAGACTCTACCAGCTTGAGAAGCCAGGAACTTAGCTTACTCTATGGAACTCAATGAGGATTCCCAAACTCTTAGGATTGGACTTTGTATGTTCCAGAATCACAAACACAACTCTAACAGTACGTGCAGTCAAGAAGCACCAGAGAGGCTGGAGAGGTGGATCAAGGGTTAAGCCTCTGCTTCTCAAGCAGAAGATTCTGAGTTCAGATCCCAGATCCCACATAAAAACATGAGGTGGAAATGGTGGTGGCCTGCATTTCCAGCCCTGGGAAACACCAGAGCAAAGCAAAGAGGAGGTAGAACAATTCAGGGCGATATGCCTGAAGTCACCCTTGGGCCTCCACAGGCATATACAGTGCCCTCTGATTCACACAGATACACGTCAAAACAAAAAACAAAAAACAAAAACAAAAAAAAAACGGGAGGGAAAGAGGGGAGGGGAGGACCAAAGAAGAGCAAGAGTACACAGTCTTCTGTCAGGAAAACAGACCAGAAACGGATGCAGATACACTGTCCTCCAACACAAGGAAAGGTCTAAGGATATGTGACAGGAGAGTTACCATTATGGCATCGCTAAAAAGCAGAGCTGGAGATGTGGTTCAGTTGGTAGAGTGCTTGCGCTGTACGCACAAAGCCCTGGGTTTGGTCCGTAACACCTTATAGAATGGCATGGTGGGGTGGAGAGATGGCTCTAGGATTAAGATTGTCTCTCAAGCAGAAGGTCCTGAGTTCAAATCCCAGGTGCCAGGCAGAAATGGTGGCACTCTGCACTTTCCTGAGCTGGTGGGAGGAGACTGGGAAATCCCAGAGCAAAGCAATAAGGAGACAGAAGCAATTCAGGATGATTCCCAAAGTCACCCTTGGTCCTCCACAGGGACACACAGTGATCTCTGATATGTGTGTGCGCGCACATACAGACACACACTAAATTAAATAAAGTTTTAAAAACAGGGGCTGGAGAGGCGGCTCAGAGGTTAAGACTCTGCCTTGCAGGCAGAAGGTCCTGAGTTCGGATCCTAGACCCCACGTATAGACGCCGGGCGGAAGCAGGGGCGGCCTGTGTTTCTGGTCCTGGTAGGGCAGAGCCTATGAATCCCAGGGCAGAGTAAACAAGGAGGAGGTGGAGGCATCCATGGTGGTTCCCAGATTTGCCCGTGGTTCTACACACACACACACACACACATACTCTCTCACACACACACACACACACACACACACACTCATACATACACACACATGCACAATTGAATAAAAATGAATAAAAAATATAAAAAAAAAAAGTTTTAAAAACAACAACAGCAGCCAACAGCAAAAAATGGCAGGTGGAAATAGCGGAGGCCTGTACTTCTGATCCTGGAAGATTAGAGCGTGGGAAATCTCAGAGCAAAGCAAAGAGGAGGTAGGGCAACCCAGGAAGATTTCCAAAGTCACCCTTGGGCCTCCACAGACACACATGCCTCTCACACACAAAATATATAATTGTTTGTAAATGGCATGGTGGAGCTGGGAATATAGGTCAGTAGTAGAGCGCCTGCCTAGTATGGATGACACAAACAAAATGCCTGGATGGTGGCACACGCTGATCCCAGCACTCAGGTAGAGGCATGAGGAGTCATTCTTAGCTAGTAAGTTCAAGCTGAGCTACAAGAAACCCCGTCTCAAAACATCAGACATTGAGCACATCATGCTGGTGCAAGGAAACTTGGCAACCTTAGTTTGACCCATAGGCACCACATGGTAGGAGAGAACTAACTACTGAAAGCTGTCCTCTGACCTCCACATGCCTGTGCTTTGCACTGTTCTGTCTCTGTCTCTCTCTCTCTCTCTCACACGCACACACACACACAATATTTAAAAATTAACAAGAAAGAACAGCAGGATTAGCACGCCCCCACAACAGCACTGGTCGGCTCAGTAACTATGTCTCACACCACAGCTGACGGCAGTGGTGAACCGCTCCTGCTGCGGTGCGGCTTCCCGCTGATCGGTTGGTGGGACGAGCCAGGCTCACTGGTTCCTCGAAGGACAATTCTCCAACCCAGCCAAAGTTCACGAGGTAGAGGGAAGGAACTAGGAAGACTGCAGAACACATTCTCTCAGCGTTATCTGTAATATACTTTCTTGGGGGTGGGGTGGGAGGCTTCCCAGGACCATGACAAGAAGCGAAGAACAGTCATAGGAAAACAGGGAAGTTGGGTGATGGCTTCTAACCACCTAGTAGGCAAGGGGAAAGGAACAGTTACTGACCATTCAGCTTCTTTCCCAGCTCTCAGACCCTACGCCCCTCTTCTCTGGGCGGCTTTACTTCCCGAAAGTTCCTGCATCCCTTAGCTCTGTTCTGGGCCCTGTCGCCTGTGAACAATCCATCTTCACCCCACAGCCAGAATCATCCACACAACTCTTATGCCACTTCTAGTTTTTCAATCCTTTGACTGAAAGGGAAGTACATTCCTTTAGAGGGGAAACAAAACAAAACAAAACACGCTTATCTAAGGATGGTGATAAGTGTAAGAAACATGGCATAATCTTAGGAGAAAGTTTATAATTAATAGGAATGCCTTACAGTAGCTTGTGGGAGCTTCTAAAACAAAATCTGATCTTGGTAGACCTTCCAGGACCTTCCCGAGGACCTTCAAAGGCTGTCATCCAACACCTGTCAGGGATGCCTGTTCTACCTTGGAATGACTGTCCTCAGATGGCAAGTCTTGTCTACATGCTGTCCTTTACATCTGTCTTATCGTCAGATATGTCAGTAACCTTCCCCATTAGCATACAAGCACCAACATTAGCAAACGAGGAAAGGCAGAGCGTTATTAGATGTGTGATACTCAGTGATTTCTGTTCTGGGAAATACAAAAGACAGATGAACAAATCACACTGAAAAAGCATGCAAATAAAGATGAGAAATTTTATAATTAACCCAGCCTTTTTGAAAAAGTAGTGTTATTTAAAAGGTGGTAGAGAGGCTAGCGAGATGGCTCAGGGGTTAAGACTCGGCCTCACAAGCAAAAGGTCTGGAGTTGAGATCCCAGGTCTCATATAAAAACACCAGGTGGAGGGGGCTGGAGAGGTGGCTCAGGGGTTAAGCCTCTGCCTTGCAGGCGGAAGGTCCTGAGTTCGGATCCTAGACCCCACGTATAGATGCCGAGCGGAAGTGGGGGAAGCGGGGGCGGCCTGCGTTTCTGGTCCTGGTAGGGCAGAGCCTGTGAATCCCTGGACAGAGTAAACAAGGAGGAGGTGGAGGCGTCCATGGTGGTTCCTGAATTCGCCGGTGGTTCTACACACACACACACACATACACACACACACACACACACACAATTGAATAAATAATAAATAAAAAAATTTATATAAGAATATATTTATAAAAAAATAAAAATAGGGAGCTGGAGAGGTGGCTCAGGGGTTAAGCCTCCACCTTGTAGGCGGAAGGTCCTGAGTTCCGATCCCAGATCCCACGTATAGACGCCAGGCGGAAGCGGGGGCGGCCTGCGCTTCTGGTCCTGGTAGGGCGGAGCCTGTGAATCCCGGGGCAGAAGGAGGTGGAGGCGTCCATGTGGTTCGCGAATTCGTCCGTGGTTCTACACACACATGCACACACACGCACATACACATGCATAACCACACAGTTGAAGAAATAATAATAAAAAAAATTAAAAAAAAAAACTTCCTGAAGTCAGTTCTTTAAAAATAAATAAATAAATAAATAAAAATAAATAAAAAATAAATAAAAACACCAGGTGGAAACAGTGGCAGCCTGCACTTCCGGTCCCTGTGGGCGGAGCCTGGGAAATCCCAGAACGAAGCACAAAGGAGGTAGAAGCAATCCCGGATGATTCCCAAAGTCACCTGTCATAGTTAGGCACAGCTGTCAACCTAATGGTTGAGGGCTCAAGCTCTGGGCACATTTGTAGAGAATTAGTAGTTAAGCCCAGAGCAAACTTGCAGGAGATTGTCTAGTGGCTGGGGAAGGCCCAGCCCATGGCGGGTGGAACCAGTTCCCAGGCCAGGGAATAAATGGAGGGAACTGTTTGAAAAGAGGCATCCTCATGTACACTTGGCCAGACATCTGGCAAGGTCATCCCTCTATCAGCCTTATGTAGAGATGGTGTGGCCAGTTCCCTTGGTGGTGGTGTTGGTCTGAGCTCTCCCGTTGGACTGAGAACTGTAACCAAACTATCGTAAGAGTATAAATCCTTTGTTCCTGTAATCCGTTTGATGGTGATTTCATCAGCAACCAAGCAGATGAACTGCCAAGATCACCCTTGGAACTCCACAGGGACACACACACACACACACAGAGCAAAATTAATAATAAATTTTAATAAGGTAGGAAGGCCAAAGAAACTATTCAGTGGGTACAGTCCACGCAGAGGCCAGATGATGGGGACAGCATCTGTCATCCAGTGCAGGAGGCAGACTCGAGACGCAGCCAGTCAGCACCATGCAGCAGCGGTGAAAGCAAGCAGGCTCAGAAAGGGAGGATAGGGTGAGCGTGACACTCAGAAGTCATCCTCTGGCCGCCACACGCCACTGCAGCATGTGCTCCTGCAGTCACACATGCACAACATTAAAAAGTAAGTAAGTGGTGTGAGGGCGTTACATGACAGCACATACCTGTACCACTGGCACGCAGAGGCCAAGGCAAGGCCAGCTGTGTACCAGGGCCTGTCTCCGCACAGCGCAACAGAAGATTATGTAAAAGCATGTGTCCAGTCTCAGGAAACATGTCTGAGGTATATCTATGAATGTGTGAGGATGTTTAAAACTTATTTTCAAAAGGTTCTGGAACTGATTTATCTGTCTAGAAAAAAGATTAAGAAAAGAAAAAAATTTGGTGAAATGTAACCATTAAAACCACAAGTGAGGCTAGGGTACTCTGGGGCTAAAGATCCTTTCTAATCCCTGAGTCCACTTTCTAATATTAATAAAGAAAGGGGAAGGAATCTGGATAATAACAATTTGGGTGAGCACTTCATCTTTCTCAGTGTTTAAAATTTGGGGGAAAGTATTTGAAAAGGTGCTGAAGAGGGCCTGGAAGATGTTTCTGGGGTTAAAGCCTTGATCTCACAACAAAAGAAACTGAGTTCAGATACCACATAAAAAGTGCTGGACAGATTAGACCGACACCTGCACTTCCGGCCCGGAATGCAAGAGCCTGTGAAATCCAGAGCAGAGCAGTAAGAAGACAGATCAATCCAGAATGATTTCCAATGTCACCCTTAGGCCTCCAGAGGCCCACACACAAGTTAAAGAGTTATAATACCTGAAAAATACTTTTTTCCCCTGAAAAGATCTCTAACCTTTTGTGGGTCTTTTGAGAAAAGCCATAGAAATTCCCTTAGAGTCAGTAAGATGATGGGGGGGGGTAAAGGAGCCTGTGCGCCAATCTGACAAGCTGAACTCAATCACTGCTCCCTGCACCAAGGAGAGAACCAAATGAAAGTTTTCCTCGGATCTCCAACTGCCTGCTCACTTTCTCCTCTCCCCTGCTTTCTCCCTCCCTTCCTCCCTTCTTTCCTCTCCCCCAATAATATTTAAAGACAGAATTATATACTAAAAAAAAAAATACATCTTGGAAAATCACTAAGATGGCTCAACAAGTGAAGCACTTGCTGCCCGCACAAGCCTGGCGATTTGAGCTCAATCCCTGGAGCAACAAGGAAGAAGAGATCAACTCCCAAGAGCTGTCTTTGACTCCTATGCGCGCGCGCACACACACACACACTTAAAAATTAAAAAAAGAAATCCCTTCAAATGATTCGACTTTGCACAAACTCTGTAAACACAAAGACTTGCTGATTGTTTTCAAGGCTCCTAGTCAGAAGCCCATTTGTTGGCTCCTTGCTGACAACCTTCAACTCACTCTGATATATTCGACTCCCGGTCCTTTACCTTCTTCACCAAATTATAAGGCAAACATGACTACCGAAATGGAGTGTAAGTAAGTTCCTTTCACTAAGAGATTTTACAGGCCAGAGAGATGCCTCAGGGATTAAGCCTTTGCCTCAAAAGCAGAAGGTTCTGAGTTCAGATCCTGGATTCCATGTAAAAACACCAGGACCAGAAATAGACTACCAGTCCTGGAAGGCAGAGCCTGGGAAATTCCAGAGCAAAGCAAACAGGAGGTAGAAGCAATACAAGATGATTCTCAAAGTCGCCCTTGGACCTCCATAGGCACGCACAGTGCACACACACACAGATACACACACAGATTTTAGGTTTGCCAGTTTTAGGTTAGGAAAGAAGTACCAGTGACAGAATCAGAGCGACATGGACCACGGGACACCACGTGTGAACGAACAGCTCTGAGCAGTAGGGAACACCCGTGGAGCGCCTCCACGGCCAGCACGGTGCTGCGCACCCCACTTACCACACTCCCAAGAGATGGACGCTGGTCTCATCTCCATTTTGTGGTAAGATGAAAGAACCGAGACAAAGAGGTGAGGGCATTTGCCAAGGTCGCGGCATTACTACCTGTGGGATGATAACCAAAATTCCATTTGGCCTTACTCCACAGAGAAAAAATGTGGAAAGAGACTGGCTGAAGATTTCCAGAGTCAAGAACTGTGACCCCATCTGCCAGAACACAGAAGGACTTGCCCCGCACAGCCTGAAGGGGCAGGGCCAGCAGCAGACCTGAGAGTGAGAGGAGGCCCCGTCTCACCAGGCGCCTGCACCAATGACTCAACGGAAGCTCCAAACAAACGTGCAGGTTTTCGATGAATTGTATGCTCTGAGATGGGTGTCATTTACTGGGCTGAAGTTATACCCCCAATAAAATCAGTTTTAGAGAAACAAAAACTCAAGACTTTGAAGCAGGTGAGAATCCTTTTCTGAGAAAATAAGAAACAGATCTCTGTTAAGTAAAAGTATGTCGAAGACTCAGCCACGGGGGAGAGGATGGAGTTACAGGTGAAAGTTTACTATGGTTGGTTTTTTTTTTAATAAAAAAACATGGGCTGGAGAGGCATAAAAAAGTGTCCCATACATAACCCTTTATTTCTCACTGTCTGTCTAGGCTAGCTTCCACTCCCAGGCCCAAGTGATCCTTCCATCTCAACCTCAAATACAACCGAGACTACAGGTGTGCACCAACACGCAGCATCACGTACATCTCTGTTCATCACATACACTATCTTTCTTTTCTTCCCTTCCTTCATTTCCAGAGTTGATCAAATCTAAGACATTCCTTGGACTGTGCTGGGAAGGTCGAGGGGAAGAGTCCCCTTACAATATTACTTAACATACTACATTCTCAGTCACTGAACTTTAAATGAGAAAATTTCATTCAGAGAAAGTGGAGTTGCTGAAGAAACAGTTATCCTGTGTCAGCTGATCTGCGTCAACAAGACTGACAGAGTTAAAAGTACCACATGACAAGATTTTTTTTGTAAGAAATTTTATTAATAATTTTTATACAAATTTGATAGGTACCCCATTCCCCTCCCTCCCTCCACGCCTCCCTGTATCCCCTTGCTCCTCCCTCCTATTCCCCTTCCTCCCCCCCCTCCCTCCCTGTCTGATCAACACATAATGCTCAGGGTGTAACCACATCTCGTCTGAATGGCCCCTTGACCCTCCTTGTCTGAACAGTCCAATTAAGGAGGACTAAAGTTACAAGCCCCAGAGAGTGCTAGAATTCAGACAGGTCATTTGGCCAGTATTCATAAGCCCTCTTTCAACATTAGAAATGATTAGCTTCAGCCTAATCAACCAGTTACAACTTAACTAGCTAGGTGTTTACAGTTAATTAAATTGGCTACAGGGCTTCCTACCACCAACCAAAGCCCATATTACTGTGATTAAATCCTATTAGGGTGGGAGTGGCTCAATAGTAGAATGTGCAAGACCCAGAATTAACAGACACAACACTGTTGTTTTGGATTTTTGAGCCACTACAAATCCAAAGCCTCCTCAAAATTATTTTTATCAATAAATACTACCATGAAAGGCCTTGTCAAAAGCCTAATTATAGCAAGGCATGGTGGTACATGCCTGTAATCCTAGCACTCAGGAGGTTGAGGCAGAAGGATCACAAGCTCTCCTGCTGGGCTACACCATAAATTCAAAGCCAGCCTGAGCTATACAGTTAAAATCTGTCCAAATGAACCAAAAAAAGGTCTGATTATCACAAAGAAATTCTGTCTACAAAAATCCTAGTCAACTTTAAAAATCTCCCCTAGCAAGTCTCTCCTGCTCGAGTTGGTGTTTCTGTACCCTGCAGATATCTCTAGAGCTCATATCATCAAACTCTTAAAATTTCTTCTGCTAGACTATGAATTTCTTGAGAGGGTGGGGGAAGAAACTGTACTGCTGGGATACATTTTGGCGGCAAAATACCTTATTTGCATGTACAAAGCTCTAGATTCAATCCCTAGCGCCATGATCGATTGAAAGAGGGCTATGGAAGACTGTGTCATTTGTCTTATCACAGAGCTCCTTCTGTTTAATAGTCTTGTCATACAAAGAACCAATTTTTACTCTCCCTCCCTCCCCTCCTTGGATTCAATTCTAACCCTTATCGCCAAGAGGTTCCCCGTGCAGAGCCAAGGAGAGAAGGACAAGCGGGCTGATGGCAAAAGACAGAGCAGAATCTGGAGTTGAGGAGAATCCAGGCTGCAGCTCTTCTCACTGAAGGTCAGGGCTTGCTCTCACGGAGGTTACTATTCATGAAATAACTTTTTGATCGTCACCAACTAGATCGACAAAAGGCTACATTCTCAGGGCTGAGCACAATGGCACATGTCCCAGTACTTGGAATACTTCACGCATAGTTTTGACGATATGGTGAGCTTAAGGCCATGCTGGACTACATGAAACCCTGCCTTAACAAACCCCCCAAAATACCCTCCCCACAAAAAATCTAGGAGTTTGTGAATTTTTTTTTTTTGAGACAGAGTCTCACTATATGTAGCCTATGTTGGTCTTGAACTCAATCCTCCTGCCTCAGCCTCCCAAGTAATAAGATTATAAGTACACAACCACCCGCTCTTGGTCAGCCTGATATTTAAAATGTTTTTACTTGTGTGTGTACATGTGCACATACTACAGCACAAGTGTGGAGGTCAGAGGCAATTTACAGGAGTCAGTTCTTGCCTCAGGTTGTCATGACTGGCAAGGGCCTTTACCAACCAGGTCGGCTCAGCCCTGGGCTGAGATTTTTATCCTCTAATTTCCATATACTCTTTTTTTAAGGTGGTGCGCATGTGTGTTTTGTGTGTATCAGAGGGCACTATGTGTCCCTGTAGAGATCCAATGTAAGGGTGCCTTCAAGAATCATCCTGGATTGCTTCATCTCCGCCCACAAGGGCCGCAAGGACAGGCCACCACCATTTCGACCTGATATTTTTTACATGGGACCCAGAATCTGAGCTCAAGACCTTCTGCTTGTAAGGCAATCTTAACCCCTGAGCCATCTCTCCAATCCCATGATTTCCACGTACTTAGGGGCTCCATATTTTAAATCTAATCGAAATCCCTCTCAATTGTCTTCAGTCCTTTGACTGCCAACTATGTAGTGGGGTATTTATATCTAGGCTAAAGGAATGTGAAGGTGCTCTCTCAGGTATCTCAATTGAATAGAAGTGTCAAAATATGGTGCACACAACCGTCATCAAAGAAAAGATGGGAAGAGAATTCAGAAGGACAGACTAAACTGGATAAAAGGATTAAGGAAAGTTCTGTGAAAAAGGGCTTAAACTGGACCTCAAAAGACAGAACGGATCCACAGATTAAAGAAGGGCTCTATGGCCCCTCTACAGAGCAAAAATGAAAGAGAGCTCTTTCCACTGAAGGAATTCCACAAGCAAAGGTACAGAAGGGGAAACATGGAAACAACAAACAGCTCTGAACAGAATGAGTGTTTCTATCAGAAACACAGATGTCAAACACAGAGTGCCGCCTCCATAAATGCTGAAAGACCTGGGTTAAGTCGCAGGAATTCTGAATGGGAACTAAAGATACCGGCTTCTCTCTGTAAGATCCTCCTTACCAGGGCTAAACATACGGGAGCCTCTACCTGCCTTGGTTTTGATGTATCTTCGAAATACTGTGTATACATGAAATACATGAAAGAGTAGGTGGACAAGATTTTTTTTTTTTTAATCTGGAATTTTAAATTGACACACTGGGGGTGTGTCTCAGTGGAAGAGCACTTTCCTACATCTTTGTGCAAGGCCCTGGGTTTGATCCCCAGCACATCACCATTAAAACAAAACAAAACAAAACCAAAAACAAAACAAAAAAAAAGAATGGAAACAATGCTTGAACTGAGAATGTAGGGGTGTGAAGAGAAGATGGATGACTGGTGGTTAACGACTTCTTTCTCCTCTTCCCAGCACACCACTGGAGGGTCTGGCCCTAGACTGCAGACTAGTGAGACGGCAGAGGCACACATGCGAACCAGACGACCTGAGTTCTATCCCTTGCACTCACAGGGTGAGAGAAAAGTGACTTCCCAGATTTGTTCTGATCTCCTCTCTCCTTTTTCCCCTTTCTCAAACATTTAAAAAATGTTCTGGCTCGTCCTAAAACCCTAAGCGCCGCCCCCCCTCCTCCCCCGTGATAGCCCTCTACGGGTTATTTTCACTTCTGCTGTGGTTCTCTCTGCCGTTTCGTGGACCCCCTGCAATGACCCAACCGTCTCCGAAGGCGCCCGATAATCGACCACACCTGATCGTGCACGGAAGCAACCTGGGCTCTGCAAGCGCCAACCCCGGGCTCCCTCCGGGCCCGAGGACCCACAGGGTCCCTGCAAGAGCTTCACCGCGGCTTATGCCCCCCGCCCCCCAGCAGTTTGAAACGCAGCGACCCTCCTGAAAAGAAACCGTGTCTTTTGGCCCAAAGGAGCTTCTGAACAGACCATACAGAACCGAGAGCTTCAGGGGGACTCTTCCCCCCCCCCAAACTCTAAGTAAAGGCCACGCATTCCTCGCGTCCGATTCCCCTTTCAAACACGCATCCTGCCCCAGCCGGGTGGGTCACCGACTCCCCACCCGGCCGAGGAGGCCAGAAGAGGATTCGCGGCGTCACCCCGAGGAAGTGGGGAAGCTGGGGGGGGAACCCGAGTCGGGGATCGAGCTCCGATACAGACGCGGGTGCCAGGCCCAGACCAGCGGGGGCAGGAAGGAGGGGTGCGCGGGCGCCCAGGAGCTCGGCAAGCCCCAGGGAGCCTCCCGCCCGACCCTGCGACGGACCCCCGGGATGGGACGGGCGCGCAGGGGGCGTCGCGCGCAGGCAGACGCCGGGAGCTACGCGGCGGAGGGGGGGCGGGCCAGGAGGCGCGCTCACCTTCTTCACCGCCGGCTGGAACTGGAAGTCCCCGGCCTCCTTCAGGTCCAGCCAGATCATGGGCATGCGGGGTACAGCCTCCATGGCGGCCAGCGCCCAGCGGCCCCCCGGGCCGCTCCCCTCGCTGCTCAGCTGCGGGCTCAGCAGCGCGCACAACCCCGCCCCTCCACGCCGGAAGTCGTTCGTCACGAGGAGCCCTGGCTGGCCCCGAGGCCTGCTGGGAGGTGCAGTCCCGCGCCCGCCCGCGAGCCTGTCGCGCAGGCTCAGTACGCCCTGCGCATGCTCAGTCTCCTCCGCGCGGAGGCTCTCGGGAGAAGAAACGTGCATCCGTGTCGAAAGGGCTTCTGGGAATTGTAGTCTTCTCCGCGAAGAACTGAAGCACGGCTCAGGCTCGAATGCCTTGCTAAGGGAGCTGTTTTCCCTCCCGGAAGGGAAATTAGAAAACGCAACCTGTGAATGTGTGATCCGCATAAGTTGTCGAGAGACGCGTGAAGGACGTGGGCTGGAGTAGAGATAATGTGGCGTGTGGGCTGCCAGGAAGAGGGAAAATGAAAACAGCATCGTGGGAGAGTGCTGAAGACTATGATGCTGGAAGGAGCCAGGCAGGGGTGGGAGAGTTAGGGGTTCATTCCCGTTGTCGCAGAGGTACTCCTTGGACACCGGCATATTCAGGCCCTGCACTGCCAGAGAAAGGGGCGCCCGCTTGAGATAATAATGCCCGCCTAGATGGAATTCAGAGGAGAAAGGTTTGTAACAGCGTGAGCAGAAAGAAGCGGTGGATGAAGAACATATAAAGGCCAAGTGAACCTAAGGACGTTCAACCTCTGGAATGAACCGTGGAATAAAGAAATATATATAACTGGGCAGAGAAATAATCTACGCACTTTGAACAAAATTTGAAAAATATTTTAGAGGTAAAAATATCGTAACTCAGAGGCTTGTGACATAGCTTAGTTGGTGTCATAGTTAAGCACAGGTATCAACTTTTGAGGGTTTGCGCTCTAGGCACATTTGTAGAAAATTAGTGGTTGAGTTAAGCTCAGAGCAAACTTGCAGGAGATTGTCTAGCTATGGGGAAGGCCCAGCTCATGGTGGGTGGGACAAGGCCCTGGAATAAATCACAGAATGCTGGTTGAGAGAGTCATCATCCTTGTGTACACTTAGTATGGATCGTCCCTCTCTCAGCCATTAGGTAGAAATGGTGTGGCCAGTTCCTTGGCCTTGGTGTTGGTGCGTGCTCTCCCATCAAGCTGGACTGAGAACTTTAGGACTGTCGTAAGGAAATAAACCCCTTGTTCCCTTAAGCCATTTGATGCTCATTTATCAGCACCCATGCAGATGATTGGTAAACGTACTTGCTGCACTCCTGGTGACCAGTTCTATCGCTGAAGCCCCGGTGAAGAAGAGAACTAAGTCCCAAAAATTGTCCTTTGACCTCTACATTTACATGCCATTTCCCCTGTCCCTTACAAATTAATTTGTAAAATCTCTGCGTGCGTGTGTGTGTGTAGCAGAAGGCATTATGTGTCCCTATAGTGGGCCAAGAATCATCCTGAATTGTTCCTACTTTCTTTTTGCAACAGGACCAGAAATGGTGGGGCACAGTTTCTGCCTGGAGTTTTTTATGCTGATCTGAGATCTGAACTCAGGATCTTCTGCTTGCAAGGCAGAGTCTTAACCCCTGAGCCATCTCTCCAACTCCACTTTAACTTTTTTTTTTAATTCAATTGTGCGTGTGCGTGCGTGTGTGTGTGTGTGTGTGTAACCACAGACGAATTCGGGAACCACCATGGACGCCTCCACCTCCTTGTATATTCTGCCCCGGGATTCACAGGCTCCGCCCTACTAGGACCAGAAACGCAGGCTGCCCCTGCTTCTGCCCAGCGTCTATACGTGGGGTCTAGGATCCAAACTCAGGACCTTCTGCCTGCAAAGCAGAGGCTTAACCCCTGAGCCACCTCTCCAGCTCCCAGTTTAACTTTTAAAAAAAAAATTATAACAAGTTAGATGGATGTTAAGGGAATGAGGATGTAAAAGGTGATTTCCAAGTTTCTAGCTCTTACAGCTGTGTGGCTGCTGAGCTGTTAACTGGCATAGAAAAACTTTTTTTTTTTAATTTTTTTATTATTATTATTTATTCAACTGTGTGCATGTGCGTGTGTATGTGTGTGCGCGTGTGTGTGTCTGTGTGTGTGTGTCTGTGTATGTGTAGAACCACGGACGAATTCGCGAACCACCATGGACTCCTCCACCTCCTTTTGCCCCGGGATTCACAGGCTCCGCCCTACCAGGACCAGAAACGCAGGCCGCCCCCGCTTCCGCCTGGCGTCTATACGTGGGATCTGGGATCCGAACTCAGGACCTTCCGCCTGCAAGGCGGAGGCTTAACCCCTGAGCCACCTCTCCAGCCCTGGCATAGAAAAACTTGGAGGAATCGGTTTAGAAGGAAGAGCAAAGGTTTCTTTAGAATAGATAGCAAAGGTTTAGGTCTGTCTGTGTGAAGATTGATGTAGATGCCCTTAGAATGCAAGGATGTGGAATGTAAGACAGGCTTCACTGATGTAGGCAGGGCACAGATCCTCTTTGCATAAAAATACCCAAATAATTTAATACCTAGTCAAGAGCTTACCTTCTGCCAGCTGAAGAGAGCAAAAACTAAATTTGAACAAATGAATGACTAAAAGGCATTCCATGACATGACTGGCCTAGAGTCTCCAAAGACAATTGTGTTTTGAAATACAAAGAAAGAATTGCTATTCTAGATTAAAAGACAATAAATAGACATGACAACTTGACTATAACACATGATGTGGGAGTTTCTTTTGCTCCAAAGGACAACTGATGCAACATAAATATGGCCTGAAGATTAGATAATGGTAAAGTATACTGTACTGATAATATTCTTGTTTTTAGGATGTATGTATCCATACTTACAAATAAAAAGACTTTACCCTACTGTTAATTCTCAAGTAGTTTGGAGTTCAGGGAAGGTTGTATGTATATATGTTTATACAGAAAACCACAGATGTTAACATTTGGGAAATTTGGCCAAGTGTTACAAAGGAATTCCTTTATGCTGTTCACACAGCTTTTCTGTGTAACTCTGCAGTTGTTCCAATAAAAAAAGAGACTTAGTAATACTGATCTTGTAATCCCAGTAGTCAGAAGGCCAAGGCAGGAGGCTCACGAGTTCAAGGCCAGCCTGGGATACACAGCAAGAGCTTGCCTCAAATCCATGTACACAAACAAACACACAAAGAGAGAAAGGAAAAATAGGTCACCATAAAAAAAGTGAATCAAGTATAGGTATCCAGAGCAAACCCAGTGGGACACACACACACACACACACACACACACACACACACACACACACACGAGATGTGAAAGCAGGAGGGAGATTGGCTGGAAAGCAGGAAGTATATAGTGGGAAAGCAAAGGGAATGAGATAAGTAAAGAGTAGAAACAAAACAAATTCACTGTATTCATGTATTAAAGTGTTAGAGAAAAAAAATTCTTGCAACGTACAAACTTTATCAAAGGTAACATAAAGTCAAACAGGCACATATTTAAAAAATGACTATTTTAAACACCTTAAAATAGCCTACTTGCAGTTACATTTAACTGAACTCTGCTCCTGCGAGAAATACAGCTCATCCATAGGTATGGGTGAGTGATTTGTACACTTTTTTTTAATTTTAATTTAAAAAAATTTTTGTATTATTTATTCAGTTGTGCGTGTGTGTATGTATGTGCGCGCACATGTGTGTATGTGTGTGTGTAGAACCACGGACGAATTCGGGAACCACCTTCTTCTGCCCTGGGATTCACAGGCTCCGCCCTACCAGGACCAGAAGCGCAGGCCACCCCCGCTTCCGCCCGGTGTCTATACGTGGGATCTGGGATCCGAACTCAGAACCTTCTGCCTGCAAGGCAGAGGCTTAACCCCTGAGCCACCTCTCCAACCCCGATTTGTACACTTTTCAAGTATTCGTTGAATACTTGTTTATATACACACGTTTATATACACATCTACATTAAATTTGAAAAAGATTTGATGATCCTGGATATAGTTCATTTTTGTTGTTCTTTTAGAAGAGGCCATCTAAAGAGAAAACTATGTGACTGTGGTCAATGAATCATGTAATGAACCCAGCCCAGACTCTGTTGGACACCAAGTCTTCGCTCCTCTTCAGACATCAGATGACTTTTAGGTACTTGCTTGGAAAGTTCTCTGGGTAAGTGACATAGCAGTACTTGCAGTGCTTGTGGAAGTATTTGTCCTAGTAGTAGATCTGCTTGTGAGCCATCCTGCAGGCCTGCAGAGGAGCAAAACCCCTACAGTGAGAAACGTGTTATCTGCCTTCTATCGGTGCAACGCCTCGACTCAAGAAAACTAAAGAAAAATTTTTAATTAAAGTGAACGGTCAAGATTAAATTGGAAGGCATAACCAAAATAGCATTATCAGTAATATGTAAAGAATTCTCCAGAAGATAGCCCAGGAGAAAAATAGACGCAGGGTGGATATGGTGGTTCGAAGCAGTAATCGCAGCATTTGTAAGGCTGAGGAAGAGCTGGAGAGATGGTTCAAGGGTTAAGACTCTGCCTTGCAAGCAGAAGGACCTGAGTTCCAATCCCAAATCTCTACATGGAAGTGTTCTGGTGGGCAGAGTCTGGGAAATCCCAAAGGGAAGTGAAAAGGAGGTAGAAGCAATTCAGGATGACTCCTGAAGTCACCCTTGGTCTTCTATAGGGACACACAGTGCCTTCTGACACACACACACACACACACACACACACACACATACATACACTGCAAAGTAAGTTTTTTTAAAAAGATGTATGTGCACATTGGTGTGTGGACCAGGAGGTGGGAGCAGTAGAGTTAAGAGTCTCAACTCCTTAGACTCCATTTGTTATTCTTTTCTTTCTCCCCCACACCTTTGATGGTTGTGGGCATTATATTTTCTTTACCTTTTCATTCATTTCCAAATCCTTAAAAATATTTTGGGGTTGAGGGTCGTGGGGGAAGGTAGGAAAGGGGAAAAGGAGGAAAGTAGTTGTAGAAGAGCAGGAGAAGGAGATGGAGATGAAGATTAACCTAGAGTTCAAGAACAGAGCCCCGGAGGAGGTCACAGAGTTATCCTTGATAATTGCTTGGGTGTCCGTGGGGAAATAGGAGGCCTGAATGACACTTGGAAAGAAGAGTTTCTGAGGATGGCTAACAGGACGTTAAGTTCAACAGCTCAGGTTCCCAGCTTAGAGAAACTTGGAAAGTTGGAACTTAGTGACAATATAGTTTCTGAGGCCTGGAAGTCCTGGCAGAGAAATGTCCAAATCTTACCTACCTCAATCTAAGTGGAACAAAATCAAGGATCTCAGTAGAAGCTCTGCAAAATCTTAAAAAGTTGAAAAGTCTTGACTTGTTTAACTGAGAGATCACAACCCGGGAAGATTGCAGAGAAAGTATTTTTAATTATTTTAAAAATATTTAGTGCGTGCGTGTGTGTGTGTGTGTGTGTGTGTGTGTGTGTGTGTGTCAGAGGGCAATGTGTGTCCCTGTGGAGGACCAAAGATGACTTCGGGAATCATTCTGGATTGCTTCTACCTCCTTTTTGCTTTGTCTGGGATTTTTCAGGCTCCACCCACCAAGGCCAGCCCGGTGGGCCACTGCTGCTTCTGCCTGGTGTTTTTTTTTTTTTTAATTATTTATTTATTTATTATTTATTCAATTGTGCGTGTATGCATGTGTGTGCGTGTGTGTACAGAACCATGGACGAATTCGGGAACCACCATGGACCACCTCCACCTCCTTGTTTACTCTGCCCGGGGATTCACAGGCTCCACCCTACCAGGACCAGAATCGCAGGCCTCCCCCGCTTCCGCCTGGCGTCTATACCTGGGCCTAGGATCAGAACTCGGGACCTCCTGCCTGCAAGGCAGAGGCTTAACCCCTGAGCCACCTCTCCAGCCCCTGCCTGGTGTTTTTATGTGGGAGCTGGGACCTTCTCCTTGGGAGACAGTCTCTATCGCTGAGCCATCGCTCCAGCCCCAGAGAAAGTATTTTTGAACTGCTTCAGCAAAACACATACTTGGATGATTTGATCAGGAAGATAACAAAGTTAACAGACTCAAGAAAAGGAAGATGATGAGGATGAAGGTGAAGATAAAGAAGATGAAGCTGATATGAAGGATATGAAGAAGAGGATGGGGATGAAGATGAAGCCGGCTCAGAAGTAGGAGAGGAAGAAGAGGAAGCATGTCTCACTTAATGAAGGAATAAATTCAGGATGAAAAGGATGGTGATGATTATGTTGAAGAAGGAGAGGAGGAAGAAGAGAAGGAAGAGGAGGAGGAAGAAGGTCTTAGGGAGAGAAAAAAATGAGGTGCTGAAGATGATGGAGAGATTAAGAATGAGATCCCCTCATGTCCTAGATGTGTAATAGAGTGGTCACATCTTCTTGCTTCATGTATGATACCTGTCCCTAGAGAAGATAATGTAACTTTTTATAAGAAAAGTAAGGGTTTACTTTTTTTGTCTTGTCATTCCAATTAAGATTTACTAGTCTGTCAATCATCATAATGTACTAGAAAATAATTTTCATTAATTTCCCCGGTTGTGAAATTCTCTAGCATTCATTGTATTTAGAATCTTAATTTTTCTAACTCATGGTTACCATATTAGATATTTCTAGCTTATAATTAAAATGATTGCTTTAAAAAAGACTTAGGGAGGAGGCTTCTGAGTTTAGGGCCAGTTTGGGATACATGGGAGGAAGCGGTGGTGGCAGCAGCGGAGGAGGAGGAGGAAAGGCATGAAGAAGAGGAAAAGGGGGAGAAAAAAGAGGAGGTAGAAGGAAGAAGGGGGGGGAAGCAGGAAGAGGAGAAGAAAGGGAGGAAGAGAATGAAAGTGGGCATATATCTTGGATAGAAATTTCTAGGAGTAGGGGCTGGAGAGGTGGCTCAGGGGTTAAGCCTCTGCCTTGCAGGCGGAAGGTCCTGAGTTCAGATCCTAGACCCTACGTATAGATGCCAGGCGGAAGCAGGGGCGGCCAGCGTTTCTGGTCCTGGTAGGAGCCTGTGAATCCCGGGGCAGAGTAAACAAGGAGGAGGTGGAGGCGTCCATGGTGGTTCCTGAATTCGCCCGTGGTTCTACACACACACACACACACACACACACACACACACACACACACGCCCTGCGTGCGTGCACACGCACAATTGAATAAATAATTAAAAAAAAAAAGTTCAAGGCGCTCTCCTTAGTGTCATAGATGGCTTGAATTCAACCCTGCCTCAAAAAAAAAAAAAAAAAAAAAAGAAAAAGAAATTTCCAGGAGTAGCCAAAAACACATGAGAAGATACCCCCACCTTATCAGTGACCGGGAAATGTAAACCATATGGCACTGAAATGCCATTTCCAAAGTGGTGATTATAAGCTAGTCAACACATGAGTGTTAAACACAGTCCATGATAGGTATGAACTACTTTTATAGTCCAAATAGAGAAAAAATTAAATAAAGTTCTCACACAAGAAAACAAGTATTGGGGGTTGGAGAGATGATTCAGGAGTTAAGACTCTGTCTCGAGAGCAGAACGTCCTGAATTCAGATCCCAAGTCTCACATAAAAATGCCAGGTGGAAAAGGTGACAACATGCACTCCTAGCCCCTGGTGGAGGGAGCCTGGGAAATCCCAAAGCAAAGCAAAAAGGAGGTAGAAGCAATCCAGGATTATTCCCAAAGTTACCCCTTGGTCCTCCACAGGGACACACAATGCCCTCTGATACACACACACACACACACACACACACACAAATACACACAATCACACACACATGCACGTGTGTGCACACAATTTAAATTAATTAATTAAAAAGAAAGAAAACAAGTGTCAGGCTAGTGAGATAGCTCAGCAGGTAAGATGAATGCTTTCAAACCTGGCAACCTGAGGCATATGGCATTTCTCTCTCTCATAAATAAAAATATTTTTTAAAAAAGGAAGTATCATGGTTTGAATATGCGTTGTCTGCCACCGGCTCCCGTGTTGAATCTTTAGCTGCTGTTAATGTTTGGGAAGATCGCGGCACCGTTAGGAGGTGGAGCCTTGCTGGAGGAAGGCGTGGCACAGGGGGTGAGCCTGGGGGTGGTTAGCCCCGCCCTGCTTCCCCTGGTGGTCTGCTCTTGAAACGACCATGTGTTGCCAATGGGGCTGAACACGGATGCCACTGCTACGGGAAACTGGTAGGATCACAGAATTCCGTGACCCAGAATTCCTGTTGACTGCCGATATGTTCTGGAAAGAAGCCAGGAGGTTCGTCCTGGGAGAAAATTCAGAGTCGCCCCAAACAGGAAACGCGGTATTTTGTCTTTGTCTGGGAAACCAGAATCACTGCTTTACAGGTGGAGAAACCAAGGTCTGGAAAAGGAAGAGGGAGAGGGGAGGCTGCCAAAACACCACAGGGGCTGGGAGGTAGGGTCAGAGAAGCGGTCTGTTGGACAGGAGAAGGGAAAGGGGGAGAAGGGAGGGACACCTCCTACTCTCAGACCTGACGGAGGGGAGCCCGGGGCAGGAGAGTTCACATCATGGTTTCCCAGGCTTTCGCATACTTTCCCTTCACCTGGGATCTTGGGAGGAAGACCTCTTCCACCTGCCCAGAAAAGGGCAGCCAAAGAGATGCTGCTCCGAGAAGCATTCCTCTTCCCTCTGAGCCTTTCAGGGACTGCGGAGTGTTGGACACTTTCTCCCTGGGAAAGGATAGATAAACAGGAGGGCTAGAGACTTTTGAGGGGGCGGGGCCATCTATCTAAGGGAACCCAGAACCCCTTTGTGGCTCCTTGGGTCACTTAGTCAGCAGGGGGCGCCAGGATCACAGTGTTGTCCCAACACACCCACACGGAGTGGGAGCAGATGTGAAATTGGGGCTGTCAGGTTGTGTGGCTGCTTTTTCGGTTGTTCTTTTGGCTCTCGAGATGGGGGCCTCGTGTAACTCGTGGACTCTAGTATAAATACAGATCACAGTCACATATCACAGGCTAGCCTCAAACTTATTTTTATAGCTAATGATGACCTTCAACTCCAATTTTTCCTACTCTGCTTCCCATGTGCTGAAATTATATAAGCATCGCCACCATGCCTGTCTTAGGAGTGTTTTAAAGTATTTTTTCTTTCATTTGTTCAGGGCCTAGTTTAATTTTAGGGCAAGGGTGCTCGTGTACCAATACCTCTCCATGAAAAGAGAACAGGGAGGATTTACCCTTTTCTGCCTAGGACACATTCTCAATTTCAGGCCGTCGATAGGGAGGGTCTTCAGGTTCCTGAGCCTTCAGGCCTGCCCCTCTGATGTTGCCTGGTGCCTGCAACAAGCCCAGACAAACACGTCAGGAGTTTGAGAAATTCTGGACTTTGCAGGGAGCACCTGTAAAGTTGGGCAGTCCCCCAGGGGGTGCTAAACCTCCTGGGGTTAGCCTGAGATACTCTTAAGTGCAGCCAAAGCTTCTATGCCTATGGGTAGCAGAACAACTTACACCTACAGTGCTGGTCTAGAACATCCAGGGTATGTCTCCATAAGGCAACTGTAGCCACAGCTACTTCCTTCCCTCACGCAAAGTGCTGGGACCACTTGGGCAAGGGCTCCAGACTCTCGACCATTCAACTCACCAGGCCTTATAAGATCTTTGTGCTGTAATCATCATCTCTAGAGCGGTGCGGAAGTCCCAGAGGCACTCAGGAAGAGACGTAAGTATAGCCTGGTGTATGCCTAACAGGGGGACATACATAGCTGTGGAGTCAGACCGTCATCTGAATGTGCTCCTTGGCCTCCCTCAGGTGGATGACTTCTCTAGCAATGGGAGACTTACTTCCTGTTCCTTGCACTCTCCAACGGTCCTCCTAACCCCAAACCCCAATATCTAGTCACATGTGGGATGGGGCTTGGAGAAATTTCTTACTGAACACCACAAAGCCCCTCACCCATTGCAGCTCAGCGCCCAGCTGCCAGACCAGGAGCAGCCTGATGCCCCCTTCTCTCTGAGGGCATAGCAGTATGGCAGAGGGCACTCCTGTTGACTAGAATCTCAGCACCTCCACTCACCAACTCTGTATCTGGGTGCAGGCAGCTCTCAACCTCCCAGTGCCTAGATTTCCTTATCTGCAAAGTTAGGTTAATGTAGATACCCTTTGTCCATGATTGAAAGAAGTAAGACTCTGTGCTAGATGAAGTTCATGGCTGTAGTAAAGTCACCAGGACCAAGGCTGAAGTAACTGCTATGGGATTGGTTAGTACTCTGGGCCGTCATGAGCTGAGCCAATCAAGAACTCACCTGTTCTAGGTATGTCCCCTTGGCCCAACCAGAGAGATGATCATGTACCGCCCACTCAGTTACAGGGTGGTGGAAGCTCCCCTCTGACCATCTCTGTCTTGTGTTTTGTAAATTTGCTGACCGTGACTGTCTGCTACCTGTCAATCACTACTAGCTGATATTGATTGCTTCTTCCCACCCAGCAGATATCTTAAGTGCTGTGAATTAGACACAGCTCTCTTTATTCCCGCTATCACGTGACTAGCTCATAGTTTCACCATGCCAGAGACTATCACAGATGCCAAGATGTAACTCCGGTCCTTTTTGGTTAACTTCATGTAACTAAAGTTCTTGGTCTATGGGGTAGTATGAGTGGTCTGTAAGATAAAAACTGTTCATCAGAAACTATTCTTATAATTAATTAACTGTTACAATTTACCTGTGTTAGAAGACAACACACATGAAAGGGCAATAGCACCTTACGGTAGTCCCAAGGGCTCTGGGAGGCTGGTCAGGTTGCTGTCACTGGCCCACAGGCCTGTCGTTCTCCTCTCTTTAGCTCGGTTATCTTGTACCCAGCTACAAGCTCTCTTACCTATCTTCCTCAGCTCCAGACAATGGCATTGTAACCTTTTGTGTTCCTTTTAACCCCAGCTTGTTCTCACTGCAACATACATGAGCCACTTGAAGTTTTTACCATGGGTCCTTTTCCCTTACTATCTACAGAGAGCTCTCTCCTGCGACTCAGAAGGCACGTCCAGAAGCAAAGGGGGTTTACTTGTCCTAATGAATTTCAGGTCGTCAGGATAGAACCCCAAACTCACTCGGTTGTGTTTCCAAAACATCTTGGAGATTCTGTTGGAAGTGAGTTACTTCCACAAGGTCACTTTTTTTTTTTTAATGGCTGAAGTCTGTATTGAGTTAAAGCTATCAGCAAGGAAAGGCCTACAGGCAAAACAATTATTAAAGAAGTAAATCACAAGCTACGCTTTGACAGGGTTGTCGTGGATCTAACTAGAGTTAATCTCAGATGGATGACCAGATAGTTTTGGTTCTCCTGTCACAAAAATGTTGTCACATACAGAAATAGCCACTGAGATGGTCCTGTCACAAGAATGTTAAGTCACATACAGAGGTAGGTAATAGATGGGCTATTAAGAAAGACTGAGATGGCCCAATGCTGCGTGATCCTAACTCTCCACTCTAATTAATGGCCACCACTGAAAATCTAACAATGTAGATGAAGTGAAAGGAGAGACTCAACTCCTTATAAGTTGTCTTCTTTGACCATACGTGCACCAATACACTCATGCACACATGTGCACACGGACAAACACACACTAAATAAAGCAATTTTTAAAATATTTTTCAAACTTTTTTTATTCATTTGTTTTGTGTGTGTGTCTATCAGAGGGTGCTGTGTATCCCTGTGAAGAACCAAGGGTAACTTCAGGAATTATCCTGGATTCCTTCTACCTCCTTTTTGCTTTGCTTTGGGATTTCCCAGGCTCTGCCCACCAGGAGCCAGCCACGCAGGCCAAGCCTGGTGTTTTTACATGAGACCCGGGATCTGAACTCAGGACCTTCTGCTTGGGAGGCAGAATCTTAACTCCCGAGCCATCTCTCTATCCCTTGGCTCTCTATCCTTTGATGTGACAAAGTTATGAGCATGACACATGACCAGCTGGCCGGGAGGCTGACCAGTACGTAAGCCAGTGGTGTACGCAGTAATAACACCCCGAATCAACATGTCATTGCTTTGGTGTGTTTCAGCCTGTGGTTCCTGGTAGAAAACTGTCAAAGAGGCTGTGGCTTTTGTCCACAGGAGGGAAGGGAGAGAGAGGTGAGGGAGGAGATCAGAAGGGAATGTCGGAATCTCTTTTACTGACCTAGAATGTCCATCCAGGGGGTCGACCCTCAAGGGGTAGCACTCTCAGCCTTTTTATATCCATGCCAGGCAGTACTAAGGGGTATTTTTATCAAAAGTATGACCATAGAAGCTTGCACTGTTTTCTCGGTCAGGAGAGGAGAAGGTAGATAGGAGTTAATTAGGCCCACCATGCCTTCAGCCTCTCTAGCCTCCTAGAGAGAAGAAGCAGGCAGTTACTTTCATCTAGGTTTTGTATCATATCCCTGATCTCCAACAGGACAGGAATTAATCATGTTGGTCTCACTGCATTTAGCCTCAAAACCCCAAGGTGAGAGAAGTTAATCAACCCCATCTCACCTGTTCTTGGTGAATTCAACGGTTAAGGGATGGGATCTCACCAGCACCTAAGTGGCCTCAGGGCTTCAGCCCCATGCCCTGAGGTGACAGAAAATTACTTAAGATTACTCTATCCCTAACAGGAAACAGGAACTAATTGCTTTAATTTATCCCTTCTCCAGTGCATAACCCCGATTAAAAAAAAATTGAGTCGGTCTAGGGGGATGGTGCAGATTAAAACACTTATCAACAAGCAAGAGGAATCCTTCCCAATTCCATGCATAATGCCTTGTACATTAATACTATATTAGGACCATAATATAGTCCTATAATTATTATATATATAGTCCTTAAAGTTGTTACAAATGGGAATGACCTATCTTTTTGCTTCTACTTGCTGTTTATACTTTTGCATTACTCCGCTTGTTCAAAACCGAAAGTTCGAGAATCATAGACCATTCTCCAGACCGTACAGAGCACGTGCAAGGAGAGCTGAGGTCACATCTAGCAGGGAAATAAGTATAACTTTAAAAGTCAGAGCTGAGTGCCAAGCAGGAAAATTTCAGATTGAAGTTGGACAGGAAAAAAAATGTATCTTTGCTACAGAAAGAGAAATGCCACATGCTCTCCCTTACAAACGCATGCTACATTGAACCTTCCGAATGACATACTTAAAATGAGGCTTCTGTAATCTAGAAAGGAGCCTAAAATAGAGAATGCAGGGGGTAGGGGTAAACCCTGAAAGGGAGGAGGCTACAGAACACAGGAGGCAAAAAGACACTTAAACACACACTCAGGCCACTGATTTCTGTTTGATGGGCATCGAGGACTGCTTTAGGGTAGAACACACAAGCCAGGAACTCTAAACCAAACCAAATACCCAAGGCAGGGGAGCGCCTAGGTGGGAACAAACTTCTTAGTGATACCTTGATAGTAACCTACCATTTAAACGCTTATCTTTATGCCCTTAGATCAAAGAAGCACTCAACACTCAACCCAGAAATATCCTTCTGTAATGAGGAGCCATGCAGAGGCCCACAGGTCAAAGTGCAAAGTGCAAGCAATTGTGAAAACCCAGGCCATTTAAACCACCCCAGCCCATGGCTCAAGGAAAGAATGCGAGAGTCTGAGGGTGGGCAGAACCATCCCCAGACAAGAGCCTCTGTTGGCGTTAGGACCGCCACACCCAAGAACCCATTACAGCCATACCTACTTCTGGCTAGACTTCCACAACAGCCGACCTATCAGAATCTCACCCCAGAGAAGTGAGGCTCTCGAGAGAGAGAGTGGCATCCTGAGGGACTGTGTGGGACTGGTACAAGTCACGAGAGGGGAATGTCAACTTAATGAGGAGCCCATTTGTGGGCCAATCTTTTCCCAGGGGACACCAGGTGCATGCCAATGTGGGCATCCTAGATCAAGCCCAATGGCTCTCACAAGCAGGGTGATAGGAGAATACGAAGGAGATTTGGTGGAAATGAGACGAGCAGGTTGGGATGGGAGGGGGGGACAGTAGGGAATAGAATATAAATTTATCATGCCGTATACGAAAACTCCAAAGAAAGAAAGAAAATGTAGCTTTGACAGTAATTGCTAAGCTGGGACAGAGAAGGAACCAGGAGGTACTTTTGATCTTTCTTGGCTACCTCTTTTGTAGCATCTTGTCTTGGGGTGGTCTGGAATGTTCTCTTAGGCATAAGCTTCTTGTTAGAAAACGTCCTTATTTATAATTACTGTTAGCTGCATCAGAAGCAAGGCTAATGAAAGGACAGTAGCACTTATATGTTCCTCAAGGGCTAGAAGGGGGGGAAAGAGGGGCCGACCAGCCCGCTGTCATGGCCCAGAGCCCTGTCACTCTATCTCCAACCCAGCTGAAAGCCCTCATTCATTTTCCTAGGAGATCAGATGCTTCTGTCTTAACCCTTTGTCTTCCCTTCAACCCCAGCCTGTTTCCACTATAACCCATGTGAGCAACTTGCAGCTTTCCCCTTGGGTCCTTTGGCTTGCGATCTACAGAGAACTATCTCTCCTGTAGCAACAGGAACGGAGAAGAAGTAAGGGCAACTGGTGTTCTTCCAGCCGGTATAGCTTTTCTATCAGTTCGTTGCGTGAACGTGGTTCAGTGGCTACCAAGCTGCCTGTGCTACGAGGGGCTCCAGCTGTTGCTGTCGAGGCCTTTCTTCTAGACGTCCTCCCCGGCAATCCAATGTTTGGCTCCACCCTCTGAGGTATCAGAGCCATCTGATTGTCTTACAACAGGCAGCCTTTCAGGGAATCCAGGTTTCCTTATTCTGAAAGGGGGAATTCAGGCTTCCTTTGTGGTTCCTCTCCTCCAGATGTAACTTGCCCAACCAATCTTTTCTGTCACTCTCTGTTGTCACTTAGACAAGTTTCTTAACTATCACAGGTCTCATGTTCTTTATGTGGTAATTCTCAGGACATTCTAAACTTCTCAAACTTGTAAAAAGCTACACTACAAACAATCAGCTGTGGATTGAATCCAAGATTTCACACAATGCTAAGCAAGTGCTCTACCAATGAGTTAAATAATCAGTCCCCACCGTGGCTTGTTTTTGTTTTTTTTTTTTTCCACATAAATGCTGGGGATTGAAATCAGGATATTTCACATCTTGATTTTACTGAAGCTTTTCCCATAATAGCATATAATTTTAACAATTATTTATTTATTTATTGTATATGTATGTGTTTTTATGTGTGTGTGTGTGTGTGTGTGTGTGTGTGTGTGTGTGTGTGTGTATCAGAGGGTACCTGTGTGTGCCTATGGAGGCTCAAGGGTGACTTTGGGAATCATCCTGGATTGCTTCTACTTCCTTTTTGCTTTGCTCTGGGATTTTCCAGGTTCTGCTTCCTACAGTCAGAAGTACAGGCAGCTTCCATTTCTGCCTGAGGTTTTCACATGGTATCCAGGATCCAAGCTCAGGTCCTTCTGCTTTTGAGGCAGAATCTTAACCCCTGAGCCATCTCTACAGCCCCCAGAAGTTTGTTTTTTGCATTGTCGCTTGTTTTAAGAAAGGGTCTCATGTAGCTCAGGCTGACCTCAAACTCACTACGTAGCTGAGAATGACTTTGAATTCCTGAGTGAGAAAAGCTGTCAGGAGAAAAAAAAAAAATGTGCAAAGATTTTGGATAGATATTTCTCCAAAGATGTGCAAACAGACAATAAATATATAGAAAGATACTCAAAAATATTAGCCATTAGGGAAACGTTAAGTCCAAACCTTAATGAGTCTGAAGGAATGGCTCAGATTGCTGCCAAGCCTGATGACCTGAGTTCAATTCCCGGATCCCACACGATGGAAGGGGAGAACAGACTCCCACCAATGTCCTCTGACCTCCACATAGACACTGTGGCACATGTGTAGCATGCACGTGCACACATGTATATAAACATGATAAATTAATAATAACCCACAATGAAAGAGCACTTCATAGCCCAATATGGTGGCACATGCTTATAATCTTAATATTCCACTCAGGAGGCCAAAGCAGAGGACCTCCAGTTTGAGGTAGGCCTGGACTACACAGTGAGATTGTTTCAACAAATAGACTCAACAAAACAAAAAGAAAAATCATCAACCACATAGCCTCTCAAAAGAAACTTCTAAAACTGGGTGTTGGTAAGAAGTTCCTCTGATCTTAGCCCTTGGGAGACGAAGGCAGGAGGATAAGGAGTTGAAGGCCATCCTTGGCTACATGTAGGTTCCAGGTTATCCCATTCATCAAAACTAAACAATACTTACAACAAAACCCTCGCTTCATCCTGCCTCCCCGATTTCTCAGTCTTCATTAGGCAAATAAGCGTTCCTCGGTTATGGGCTAGATGGGAAGTTGACATACTAGCAAGGGAGCCAAGGAAATGGGGTCTCGAGAGAAAAGGTAGAGCCTTTCCTGGCCCCCTTCCAAACTGCCTCCTGGGGCTGCCTATCCCAGCAAACAGGGATACCCCCATCCCCACTCCCGCACACACACACTGTACCCCAACCTGCCTTACTGGCACGGAGCTGCTGTGGGAGGCTCACAGTGGGACCTCGTTACAGAGGGGCTGCCTACATCATAGCTATGAGCCAACAATGGGCCTTGGATTGTGAGAACTTAGTGGTTTTTCAGAGTGGGGCATTCAGAGTTTTATAGTTGGTCTTAGGCAAAGAGCCATGAAGTGACAGGCATTCAGTGTTTACACAGTGGACAATTAAAATGTCTGTGACACTGTGGGTGTCGCTTTGAGTGTAGCTTCAAGGTGGGGTTATCTCTTTGTGAACCTGACTGATGAGCTCAAAGGTGGAGCTCATGATTCTGGGCAGTTATTTTCTGGAATCAAAGCAGACTATCCAGGTGGACAGAGTATAGGGTATCGCAGTTGGAGGGGGACAGTAGTAGGGGGGCGGCAGGGGGAAGCAGCTTGGCCAGCCTGCCCACAGGTCTCTCGTGGCTTTCTCACTGTTCCTTTTTAAAATTATTATTATTTATTTAGTTATTTTTTATCACATCACTCCTAAGTTCTGCTCCGTGCCCAAACTTACTTGCTCTTCTTGGCCAACAGTGTTTCGTAACATTGGCCAATGCTTCGTCTCTAGCGAAATACCGTGGCTTCCTTTAAAGGCACCAGCCCTGTGTGTCGCCAGCAACTCTTGGGCAAGCCATCTTAAGTGCAACCTAAATAAAAGGAGCTGAGAGTGGTGGTGGGTCAGACAGGAGACATGTTGGGGAAGGCACTTGTATTAGTGGTGGGCTTGACAGTGGTGTCCTGTAAGGCCTATGGCCGACCAAGCTATGAAGAAATTGTCAACCAGACCTTGAACTTCTACAATAATATGCAGCAAGGGAAGCCACTCTTTCGCCTGCTGGAAGCTATTCCGCCTTCGTCGGTGAGTGTCTGCAGCCCCAGCCCAGGTATCACTGACTGGCTGCTTCACCCCTGTGAGATGAAAGACAGGAGGCCTGGCCCAGGCGCATGGTGCTTGATTATTGTAATTGTGCTTCTTTTACATGTTCGGGCTGGAGATGTAGCTTAATTGGGTAGATTGCTTGCCCAACATGCATGAAGCTTTGGGTTTAGTCTCTGGAGGATTGAACTGCCTTGTAATGCCAGCAAGTGAGAAGTGAAAGTAGGAGGTTCACAAGTTCAAGGTCATCTCCGGTTACATAGCAAGTTCAAGATCAGACTGTATTGCATTAGATCATACTTTATTTATTTATTTATTCACCCATCCATTCATCCATTTATCTATCTATCTTTATCTATCTATTTATTTATATGTGTGTGTGTATCAGAGGGCATTGCGTGTCCCTGTGGAGGACCAAGGTTGACTTCAGTAACCACCCTGGATTGCCTTTACCTCCTTTTTGTTTTGCTCTGGGATTTCCCAGACTCTGTCCATCAGGGCAGGAAGTACAAACCTGTGGCCTTTTCTGCCTGGCAGTTTATGTGGGACCTGGGATCTGAACTTGGAATGTTCTGCTTGCAAAGCACAGAGTCTTCACTCCCGAGCCATCTCTCCAGCCCATTAGACCTTACTTCCAAAAAAAAAAAAAAAAAAAAGTTAAGCCTGTCTCCTGACATGAGTCCTACAGTCCTATTTCACAGATGGGAATATTAAAGGGCAATGGCAGGAAGGTCATACAGCTATTCACTTAAAAAGTAATTTTGTGCGACAGGGAGGAGAGTAGGGGAAAGGAAGGGAGAGAGAGAGAGAGAGAGAATTGCATTTGTGTCATACCCATGGAAGTTGGAGGACATTTGGAAGTTGGCTTTATCCTTCCACCATGTGGGGTCCAGGGATTGAACTCAAGTCACCAGGGTTGCACATGGACACCTCTACACCTATACCCACTGAGGGACCCACGGCGCCAACTCCATTTTTTTTTTTTTTTTTAAGACAGGGTTTCATAAAACCCAGGCTGGTCTGAAACTTGCTAGGTAGCAGGGGATGGCCTTAAACTCCTGATGCTGTCAGTGCTGGGATGGCGGATGTGCACCACTATCTCAACAAGACTGCACGCCTGACATCTCTACTGACTCCCCTGAATAAGCTCCGGGCATTGGTCGAAAGTCCATACCTAGATGAAGCTGCTGCAGAAGGTGTAATCAGAGCCTTTCTCCACCTGTGCTCTCCAATCTGTAGAAAGGAGATGGTCGCTGAGTATTCTGTTGCTTTTTTTAGAACTCCACCAAGAAGGTCCCGCTCATTTTGAAGATTAAAGAGACAGTGTGCGTTTCCAATCAGGACAGAGACCCCCAAGATTGTGACTTCCAGGATGGTGGGGTAAGTGTTCTTCCTACAGCACAGTTTTCCTTCTCTGGATGATAACTGCCTTCCTATCTTGGCCTCAGGGGGCTGCCAGCCCATCTCACCTGACTATCTCACCGGAGGTTTGAATGTGGATGCTTTTCCAAAATCAAAAGTTCTCTTATTGCTTTTTCTTATTGTAAATTATTATTTACATTATATACATAATTATTACATATATCACTATATGTAAATATTACCATAAAAACAATATTTGGGCTGGGGTGTGGCTCAATGGTAGAGTGTTTGCCTAGGACGTTCAAGGTCCCAGGTTTGATTATCAGTGCTGAATAAAAGGGGGAAAAGGAAAATATACCCTAAAGATGTGTATGTATGTGTGTGTGTGTGTGTGTGTATATATATCTAAAACATGATCCCAAGGCACCTAGAGTCACTGCTTCTTAAAAATAAACCCAGAAAATAACATTTTTAAAATTTTTTGCTTCTCACACAATTTTGACTTATTTTCTGATCTGAAATCTCACCATCCAGGGACAGATAGTACTTGGTGATGTATCTGCTTCATGCACACTCATGTATTTTAAGCAAATATGGCCTTCTCTGGGCATGTAATTCATGGTTGCCTTTTCCTGTTTAATAATTTACAGAGATGTCTTTTTTTTTTTTTTTTTTTTTTTTTTAATGGCAATTGTCTCTTCCCTGGATCTGGACAGTTTCTCTGATTTGGAGACATGAGTTCCCTAAGGGTCCTGACTGGTCGGGGGGAACCCGGGTAGTCCACTTGGCTTTCCTGAAAGGGAGGCCACATGCTTGCAGCTCCTCCCTCTCTCGCCTACAGGAGGAGCGAACCTGCACGGGTGAATTCTTAAGGCAGTCGATCTTCCGAGTCCTCATCTTGAGCTGTGACAAGGATTGCAAGAAAGAGGTAAGCGAACTAGCCTGCTGCTCGGCCCCATCTGCTTCGTGCTCATCACTCCTTGGTGGGCTGAAATGCCACCGTTGACCTGTATCAATCCTCTCTCTGACTCCCAGTGACATGGAGATTCCTCATCTGTTAAACTGGGCCGATCAAAAACTCTTTTCAGGCTGGAGAGGTGGCTCAAGGGGTTAAGACTCTGCCTTGAAAGCAGAAGGACATGAGTTCTGATCCCAGATCCCATGTAAAAATGCTAGGCACTGGTGGCCTGCACTTCCGACTCTGGAAAGCAGAGCCTGGGAAATCCCCCAGCAAAGCAAAATGGAGGTAGAAGCAATCCAAGGTGATTCTCAAAGTAACCCTTGAGCCTCCACAGGCACATAAAATGCCCTCAGATCCCACGCACGTACACACACACACACACACACACACACACACACACACACACACACACACCAAACAAAAAAACTCCATCTTTTCCCGTTAAATTTTCCAGAAGCTTGCAGTTTGTAGGCTCTCTGTAGGGGACAGGCCTTCCCACTGAAAGGGGGAGCCAAGATCAGGATGGTGGTTATGGTGGGGGGGTTGCTGGAGGGGACTCTGTTGCTCTGGAACGCTTCTTTGATGCTCTGGGCTCATGATGGTCTTTTAGAAATTTACTTCCAGTAACGCAGGCCTGTCCAAGCCCTTGGGCTTCAGAGGGAAAGACCACCGCCGCCCCAGCGGAAAGGGCCTGTCAGCTGGGATGGTGATGACTGACTTTTTAGCATCTCTCCCTCAGGGTTCCCGAGTGAACGTTTTTGCCGATTCCCCTGAGAGAGTTGCCCCATCAGCAGTCACCAAAGTCAACGAAATGCCCGAGTTCATCAAGAACCTGTATGACAACGCCAAGTACAGCATCATCAGAAACATCCTGAATAATTTCTAGGGCCAGAGAAGGGAGGGGGGCCCTGCTTGTGGACCATGACTTGCCCACTACCTATCCATCTTTGCTGCCTTCCGAGTCTCCTTTCCTTGCACCGTCTAGGAGTACCACCTTTTAGAGCGACCTCCAACTCCTAACGTCTCCATACACCTTTGTCCTTTTGTACACCTGCTTCCCGCCACTGGGACTCACTGCCCTGTCCTGTGTCTGTAAAGTCTGCTCATCCTTCAGGGCTCGGTTCAGAGGTCCCCAGCCCACAAGAACCCTCCCTGCCCCCCGAAGCCGTAGTTCTGTCCTTCCCCCATCTGTTTGCTCACAGTTCTTGAGTCATATTGGCATTATCGGCTGTGTCCTTGGCGGAATAGCCCCGTCTACTCCCTGCTGGCGGACGGGCCAGCGCAGAACAAGGGCTCCTGGATGCTAACAGGGCAGCTCTACTTGGGGACGACCCTGAATACCCTGCCCAATCACTGTGACAACCAAATGCCCCTTCACAGAGGGGTCGCATCATCCAAATACCCACAGGAAGGGCTCAAATAAAATGCTTCTGAGATGAATCACTACATGGCTGAAATAACAAAGTGCTGGGCCTTGGACTGTTGAACTTGAGGCGAGGAGACCCATCAGGCAGGCCCTAGGTGGGAAGCGAGAGAAGACGAGTCCACAGAGAACGGAGGATGGGGGGGAGCACTGCACTCACTTCCTTTAGACCCCCTACTTATCAAAAAGCTCCACTTGTAGACTGGAGACATGGCTCAGAGGTTAAAGTCTTTGTCTCAAATTTGGGTCCCAGATCCCACATAAAAAAACGATGGGCAGGGGAGTACGGGGGGGGGGGGGGAGGAGGAAGGGAGGGAACTGGTGTACCTAATAAGTTTGTATGAGCTGAAATAAAAAAAAAAAAAATTGGCGACACGAATTCGATCCCCAGAATCCCATATGGTAGAAGGAGAGAACTAACTTTTGAAAGTTGTCCCCAGATCATTGTTTGTTTACCGTGGCATACACGCATGTACTCTCTCTCTCCCTATCTCTTTCTCTGTCTCTCCTTCTCAAATAAACATAATTTTTTTATTATTTAAAAAAAACAACAACAACAACAACAAAAAACGATGGGCCGACAGATACGGCAGTGGCCTGCAATTGCAGGCCCGGAGGGCAAGAGCGCAATAAGAAGGTACGGTTATCAAGGATGATTCTTTAAGTTACTCTTGGGCCCTAGTGTTCCCCCACCAAAGCTCCACCCAGAACTTCTTGAACTCTCATTTGCATATCACACTGCCTCCTGAGTATCTGCCGAGGGGCGTCCAAAAGGCAGCAGGCGCCAAGTCCACCACCCGTAAGAGCAGTCATCATCTGGGTGCTCATTCGTTTTGAGACAGGTCTTGCTGGGGAGACCTGGCTGAGCTGGAACTCACCTCACACGCTAGGCTGACTTCAAACTTAGCGATCTACTGCTCGGCCTCCTGAATGCTGGGATTACAGGTGTGCGCTGTCGCACCCAGCCTCAACTGGTTTTCATAACCAACTAAGTCTCAAGGAAATTGGCTTACTACCAGACCCCCATCCCCTGGTCACCTAAACCCTGGGCGGGGTCTCACAGAGGAGAGGGAAGGAGAGAGAGACTACTGCAGGCTGGAGAGTGACTCCAAATGGGGCTGTGAGATGAGCAGGAGAAGCTGAGATGTTTAAATTTCCTTCACCATGGTGGGGAAATGTTTAATGGAGATGGCCACTTTGTCTTTCTGTGGGGGGGGATGGGGTGGGCTGCCCACATCTCATTCATGCTTGCTTGTTCCCCACCCCCATTATCAAAAGAGTATTTCCAGGTCCCAATCTAGATCTTCTGAAGGTCAGCATATTCAGCTGTATTCCTAGGAAACTCAATACTCATCTAAGGTGGTCAACGCAAGGCCTGCTACGCCCTGAAAGAAGGATCTTATCTGTTGGACCAGCCACAGACAAGACCCTTCTTCCAAGAGATCTGATGTCACTGCTTTAAGTAAATAAAACGGGCTGGAGAGAAGGCTCAGGGGTTAAGTCTTTGCCTTGCAAACAAAGGGACCTCAGTTCAGAACCCCAAGACCCAGGGCAGATATGGCAGCAGTCTGTAATCCTAGCTGTGGAGGGTGGAGCCTGGGAACCCCCCCAACACACACACACACACACACACACACACACACACACACACGCACACGCACACGCACACACGTGTGCACATGCGCGCAAGCAAGCAAACACGCACACATACCCCTACATGTGCAAAAAAGAAAAGAATGGCCAGGGCTACACAATAAGACCTTACCTCAAAAAAAAAAAAAAAAAAAATCCCAAATACCTCTAGATTTCAGTCTCCCCCACCCCCCAAAATAACACACTATTACTACCACCAAAATCAAATTGAAATATTCTAAAGCTACAGATCGGCAGTAGAGCGTTCGCCTAGCATGCACAGAGGTCCTGGGTTGAATTCTAATCAACACTGACAAAAGTTAAAAAAAAAAATCCTGAAACAAATGGAAGGATTTAATATTATGAACAAGTTAGCTTTCTCTAAATATACAAATTCAATACATTAGGATCCCAAAGATTAAGTTTATATGGTTTTGATAAAAATAAGATGACCTTACATTTACATAGATTAACTGTCCAAGAATAGCCAAGAACACTGTGGTAAAAACAGTGGTTCTGTACAGTGTTTGCCTAGCATGTATAAAGCCCTAGGAAGAGGGTGTTATGATACATACCTGTAATCTCAGTGTTCAGGAGACAGAATAGGTCATCCTATTATATTGAACTTGAGGCCATCTTAGAATACAGGGGACCCTGTCTCAAAACAAGCAAATAAACAGAAACAAACAAAAACCAACAACAAATCAAACCAAACACTGAAGAGCTCAGTGGGAACAAAGACTGTGGTTCAGCAAGTGTTGGGGGGAAGGGAAGAAACAAGGAAGAGCCCAGGCGAAACAGGAAACATTTGAGTCAGGTCGCCCATCATGAGAAGGAAGCATATGGCTAAAATAGAGTTCAACGTACTGGAAAGAGGAGTTTTAACAAACGAGAAGGCCTTACTGGTTCACTACCTGGAGGGAAAAATACTTCCAGCTGAGAAGGGTTCTAGTGCGTTAAAGACAGAAAAAAAAAAAAAAAATGCTATCAGACTTTTCAAGAAAACCAAATAACCAAAGTCTGAAAATAAAGAGGAATCTAATGGAGGAATGACTGAATAAAAATGGTGGAGAAAAATACGCTTTGGGACTTAATACGGCTTTGAAAATGGATTAGAGATTTGGCAGAAGGTGTGGGGTAAGTTGACAGACGCTTTCAAATTTAGACATGCATGTATATATTGCATAGATATATAGTTTATACAAATGCAAAGGGAAAAATAAAGACATGCATCAACAGTTATCATGGGCAACTTCAAACATTGATGGGAAAATACAAAGTCAAGAAAACAGGCACCTCAGAGCATGGGTATCCCTGACTGTCCTTAGGTATTTCAGGAACTCATTATTGAACTGGGGACGGTGGCACAAGCACTCGGGAGGAGGTGTAAGCAGGAGCATCGAGTTCAAGACCATCTTTGGCTACTAAAAAAGAGCCTAGACTATATGAGACCCTGTCTCAAAACAATAAAAATCCTTGCGTCTCCTTTATTTTCAATTCTGGGAACACAACGATGGAGACCTGCCACCATCTAGCACCATCTAAGTACACCAGAATCCACAATGGACCATTGCTAAGGATGAATGCATCAGGTCCAAGACATGCTTTCCTGCAGGGAGTGACACCTGAAATCAACCTCAAGGACACAGGAAGTTACCTCAGGGCAGGACCTAGGAGTGAATTTGTGATGGTCACCTCAGCTATCAACTTGATACTTCAGAGCTGAGCCTTTAGGCACATGGATGAGGAATTGCCTGATTAGCTCCTGTAGGAGACTGTCTAATTATATAATTCAAGTGGAAAGACCCAACCCATGTAGGCGAAAGGACTCCCTTGGGCAAATGAAGGAAGATAGAGAACCGGTTGGGAAGTTTGTGGGTTTAGAAAGCAAGTAGGTAGCATCGGTTCTTGCCCCCTCTGCTCTTGCTGTGGACGGGTGATGACCAGTTTCCTCAGCCTCTGCGACTAACTCTCCTGCCATGATCAACTGTAACCTATAATTGTTAGCATAAGTAAAAGACCCTTTTCTCCCCTAAATTGTTTGGATCATGTGTTCATTTTATTACATCAACGGCATTACACAACCAAGACATTGTGGCCTGAAAAATATCCAGTGACTTTCAAGTGCACCAAAGCTCAAGTGCCTTGGGCTTACGCATGCAGAGCTGGTTTCAGGCAGGCGACAGAACAGCTCTGTCTCTATAGTTTTGTGGCAGTTGAAGGGAAAACCCAAGAGCAGTGGCGGTCTGGATGGGAGAAAGCAAGCAAATAGCATTTCTGCATTTTTTAAAACCAGAAATCATTTTTATAAAACAAAATACATACATCTCTCCAAAGACTGCATTTGCTACATGTTTACCTGGCTCGTCCCTTATTTTCACAGGAGTGTTTGTTCTCCACTCAGTGCAATTCTTACTGAGTCAAGCTCAGTAAGATATGCACTTTATTTTAATATATAATGCATTTTATTCTAATCGCCCATCCCACAAGCTCATATTCTCGGGTGTATTTACTTCAGCTCCTCCTTTCTCTGAACGCTTGTGCTTAAAATCTACATGAAAATATTCTTAATGAACCCCGTTTGTTTTATGTATAGATAAATAAATAAGGGCAAGAGTATTAGGAGTGTTTTCTTTATTTCTCTTTGGTTTCTTAACACAAAGGACATGCATTTTATAAATAAAAGGTTTTCTGTGAAACGATAAATTGTGGTTTGGGGGGATGGCTACCTAATTCCATGTGTGGCCTTGTCAAAAGGCTGGTCTTTGACTTTTCTCTGGCTGGGATCACAGGTTAAAAACCCCAAGGGGAGACTCTATGTCATCCAAGAGCAGGGAACACCCAAGAATGGTCAACACCAGTTTTCTGCTCAGGGGCAGGTCAGACCCCACGCCCGGCTGAGTATGCCTGACCCACCTTCTTCTTATATTCTTTCCTGTAATATCTTTGGGTAATGTCTCTTCTTGTCATGATTCTACCGGAATTGTTCCAGAACTAAAGAGCCAGGCCAGCCACTTGCCCGCGGACTGGTGAGTATGAAAATGTTGGTGTTTGCTCAACTATCAAAACATTGGCTTCTCTTTCTTGTAAACTCTGCCCTCAGGGGCACAGTGTAACCGCTGCACTAGAAGGTGGGAGGGGACAGACGAAGGCCACTACAAAAGCAGCAGACCAGGGGCAATGACGCTACCATCGCCAAGGAGCCACGAGGCCCCCTCAGTAGCGCACCGACCGATTCTTACACCTTCACGCTCCGGGCTGGGGAGTGCTGCTGTACATTCACTAACGAGGGGACTCAGGAGACGAGGAGCACGCCTCTCAACAGGAAGCAGACATCTTCAGACTTCTCCCTCGTCTACCTCTGTGGGCAAACGAGGGGAGTGAGAAACGCTGGAGCTCAGCCAGGAGCCCGGCTAAACTATCAGTTACCAGATTGTTCAGTCTTTAAAAATAAAAACATCATGTTCAAGTGCTTAGAGCAGAGGCCCAGCTCCTAGGCTGCAGGGAACGTCCCAGGCTACGCATTGCATGCGCCTCTCTGAACTGGCTTCTCGGCCATTCCAGGCAGGCAGCAAAGTACAAGAAACCAGTCAGCGGCCGAGTGGGACCCTAAGACTCAGTTTTGAGCTAGAAGGAATCTCATCCCTTTAGTCTCTACTGGAAGAATTAAAAAAAAAAAAAAAACCCAGATTTTGGCAGCAGTAGTTGAAGGCCAGTCCCACTGCCCAGTGCCCTGCTGACAGAAGACGTCCTCCTCTCTGGGTCCTTCTGTGCTACGCTAAGGTCCCATCCAGGGAGGAGGAAGGAGCATGGAGTCATTCACGAGGTCATTTGCCAAGATAGAGGAAGAAATATAAAATCTCTTCTTTGCAGCAGCAAAAGACTTTTTTAGTCTTTAGTTCTTTATATCACAAAGCCAGCTTTGCTTGAATGGAAAGGTCCACCTTGCTGGTCAGTCTGCCAAGGGCTGGACAGAAGTCAGACCCCTGGGATTGGCGAGTGGATGGGGAGCAGTGGAATGGCAGGGCAGACAAGGTCACCAGACCAGGCTAGCCCATGGCTGGTTAGGTCCTAGAGATGCTCAACGTGCCCAGAAGCATGACAACGGGAAACTGATCCAGGGATGATAGAAGAGCCAATGAGAATCTGGCCAGATGTGCTGTTTCCTGCTGGCCAAGAGGGGCAGGAATGTATGGAGGAGTGGAGAGTCTCAATGAGGGCTGTTGCGGCAGTGGGCGGTAACCACAGGGCGCCCGGAGCCTCCCGAGATGGCCGGAGCTCCCACGAGGAGACAGGCAGTAATTCAGCCATCTCACTAAGCCTATGATTAAAAAAGTCCTCTGATGGTGGGTGTAAAGACAGCCCCCCATGAGCACCTTGCTACAGGACCGGTAGAGAAGGTCCTGGTTTCATACATGCTGGGGCTCAGAGGGAACCCCAACTGCTTTGAGGCCGTAGGACTCTAGGCTCCGGATGTGGGAGTGGTTACTGTTGTTCTCTTTGACAGTTTTCCATTTAAATGTGCATTTGCTTTTAGTGTCTTTCATGTTTTCTTCCTGTAAAAGATGTTCACTTAAAAAAAAAAATCCTTTCCAGTTTCTTTCAAGTGTTTTTTTGTTTAAATTTCCTTCAGTTTCTTTCAAGTATCTGTTTCCCTTCTGTTTCTCCTGGACAAGATGAAATCCCCGCATTAGACACAGGGAAGACTCCTGTCCTCCTGGCTTGCGGGAGACAGGGATGACCCCTGAGCCCCTGCGGTGGGAGGAGGAACGCGCGGGCTCCCAGGCAATGAGCACACCGCGGCGGCCACACCAGGCGGGGTGTCCTCCCTCGTTACTCCGCATGCAGCTCTCCACGAGGAACCAGCCCCGGCACAGCTGGGGAGCAAGCGGGCAGAGCAGCGTCCGACGGCGGCGCACGGCGCTGTGGTAAGTGGAGCCGGGCAGCATCGCAGCGGCTGGGCTCTGGGCTCGCCTGGCCCCGCCTGCCCCGTGCCTTCGAGGACCGGTAGAGCACGTCTGTGTCACTGGCTGTGGGGCCCAGAGAGACTCTGTCCTGTGCCGGGCATCTCGATGACTCAAGGTTGCGAGTGCGGCACAGTGAAGGAAGACTTAAGCACCTGGAAAAAGTGTACCCCCAGTAAGCTCACATGTCACCCCATCTTGTGGTTCACCACTGTCTCTCTTGAGAGGGCTTGCCCCCGGAAGGAAATGCCTATATTTGTACCAATCCCTACCCTGCTGCATCCCACCCTCTTTTAGATGGTGAGAAGAGGGATGCAGCCCACCCCCACACCCCCCTCATGGCATGCCATGGGCGCCATAAAAGTCCAGCGCTCCGTCTCTGGGTCATACATCTCCACGGAGCTGAGGTTTGATTGTCCATCATAGCCCCCCACTGCATAGAGGCGCCCGCAGCTGGCCACAAGAGAGACCCGGCTCCGGCGCGTGTGCATGGGGACTATCAGACACCACTGGTCTGCCACAGAGCTGTACATCTCGGCGATGCTGAGGAAGCCAGAGCCGTCGTAGCCCCCACACACAAACATCTTGCTTCCCAGGGAGGCAGCGCCGTGCCGGCAGCGCTTGTTGAGCATGCTGGCCGCCGGGTGCCAAGTGGCTGTGTGGTGATTGTAGTGCTCCACCTGCAGCAGGGAGAGAGGCACAGGTCAAAGCCAAAACCTGGTCCCTAGGGTGACCTTGCAGGGGACAGAAGAGCCACAGGCTGGAGACCACCTAGGCTGCAATGCCAGTGGTCTCCTGTGGCTGTCCAGAGCACTTTTTTTTTTAACCTTTTTTTAAAATTTTTATTTATTTATTCAATTGTGCGTGTGTACGTATGTGCGCGCGCATGTGTGTATGTGTGTGTGTAGAACCACGGGCAAATTCGGGAACCACCATGGACGCCTCCACTTCTTCCGCCCTACCAGGACCATAAGCCCAGGCCGCCCCGCTTCCACCTGGCGTCTATATGTGGGATCTGGGATTCAAACTCAGGACCTTCCGCCTGCAAGGCAGAGGCTTAACCCCTGAGCCACCTCTCCAGCCCCCAGAGCACTTTCTAGCACAGCACTGACTGACTCTGGAACCACTTCTACGTGACCATGGAGCAGAATTTATTTATTTTTAGTGTGTGTGTGTGTGTGTGTGTTACCTTCATGTGTATGGGAGTACACCCATATGCATATATGCCAAAAGAATGTCCGCCTTATTTTTGAGGAAGGTTTGCTCTCTGAACCTGCAGCTTGCTGTTTTGACTGGCCAGCGAGCTCTTGGCATCTGCCGCTACCCCACTGTCCAATGCTGGAGAATTACAGAAATGAGTTCATGTTGAATACTGGGGATCTGAATTCAGGTCGTCTTGTTTTCACAAAAGAACTCTTGCCACTGAGCCGTCTCCCAGTCCAGCTTTTTTTTTTTTTTCCATCCCTTGACACTTTAATGTGTTCCCCCCTTATATCCAATCCCGTCCTCTGCTCAGCCCAGCTTTTAAAAAAGAGTAAGTGCAATTCCAACCAAAATGTATAGAAGGACCTGTTTGCAAATTCACCTTGGTATGTAACTGAACCTACTTAGGAGAGGAATTTCAAAAAGTCTTTCGCAGCATTTCAGGGACCCTGAATGAAGTGGGTGTAGCAGTGACTACACACTATTCCTGCTTTGTGCACAGCAGCTCTTCCCAGAAGTTAAGCATTTCGGAGGATGCAGAAGACTGGAAGCTCAATAGTTCAGCAACAGCAGAGCTGAAGTTCTTTTTTTTTTTTTTTTTAATTTTTTCATTTTTATTTATTCAATTGTATATGTGTGTGTGTGTGTGTGTGTGTGTGTGTGTGTGTGTGTACAACCACGGGCGAATTTGGGAATCACCATGGACTGCCTCCTCCTTGTTTACTCTGCCCCGGGATTCACAGGCTCCGCCCTACCAGGACCAGAAACGCAGGCCGTCCCCGCTTCCGCCTGGCGTCTATACGTGGGGTCTAGGATCCGAACTCAGGACCTTCCGCCTGCAAGGCAGAGGCTTAACCCCTGAGCCACCTCTCCAGCCCCGCTGAAGTTCTTTTTTAAAATTCGTTTTGTTTGTGCAGTGCTAGGGACTAGGAATTGAACTCAGGATCGGGGCTGATTTTTTCTTTTTTTTTTTTTAGACAAAGATGGCAGAAGCAGCTACCCTTAGCCCAGGAAGAGACCAGACTCACACTATTAAAGATCTGCAAACCGTCGTGGCCTCCTGACACGTAGATCCTGCCCTCAAAGATTGTAACCCCAGCAGCACTGCGGTTGGAGCTCATCGGAGTCACCACCGTCCACCTGCAGAAAGGGGGAAGCAGGAAGAAGGCGTGAGATGCAGTATCTTGACTGCCCAGCGCAGCCTAGCAAGGTTCGGGTGACCTTTTCTGTACCCTCGAGTCCTGACACTGTCTCCACATCTATCACTTCTCCCGCCACCTCTGCTGACCACAGTGGCTACTGCCTCTTGCCCTAGCTCCACACCCACAGCCTGCACACAAAGTCATCACACCTGATGTTCCTCTAGCGGTCTGTCCTGTCCCCTCGACAGCAGCGCTCAAGCGCCTCAGTGTGGGTTTCTGTTGTTGGTCTCACGAGCCACCAGGCCCGGTCCTTAGTGTGCTTCTTTAGCATTGGTCTTCCTTCGTCTTTCAGCTTCGCCCACTCCAGCCCCATCGCCACACTGGATCTGAAGTGCTGACCTTGACTCCTATGAGAACTTAACTTACCTGAGCCACTTGCCTGCTTCTCCTCACCTAGATAAGCACCTCCCACTGTCTGTCCCTCAAGGACGTCCTTCCAAGATGTCCTGCCCCCCTCTGCCTTCCCTCTGGCCCAGGGAAGACAAGGCTGCTCCCCACTCTGTGCCAAGAGTTCCAAACACAGGACTTCAGAACTGATGACTAAGGTTCATCCACAGACCTGCCACACTGGGCACTATGGATACCCAGCTTCCTGCTTGATACATAATAAACTGGTTAAGGAATATCAGTCTAAAAACATCCCCATGAGTCCATTTAGCACATTTGTCTACATTTCATTATGTAAGAGGAGAGAATTCAGACACTGAAATGGAAAATTCACTCTAACCTTGTTAATGTTTTCTAAAGAGATGCTCCATAAAAATCATCCAAGACTGTGATAGGTGATAGGTATTCACACACACACACACACACACACACACACACACACACATATACATTTAAACAGGGTTTCTAGTTGCCAAAGTTTCTAAACCCTTTGCAATTTCAGTATGTGCTATGGAATGACATGGATTGTGATGGAACAGACTGACATTCCCCATGTTTAGTTGACATATAACATTTGTCTTCTTTCCCCAGGTCATATCCTACCAGCTTTGGAACATGCTGCTCATTTGTTTTTTGTTCCTCTTTGCCTACATGTCTATCAAAATGGACCGGCTTAGCTGAGAGTCACAGATCATTAGGCAAATGTTTCCAAGGTGACTGTTTGGCTTTTTGATGTTGTTTTTGAGACGAAGCTTTGTACAGCCCAGGTTAACCTCAACCTTGCTGTACAGCCAAGCTGGCCAGGACCTGCTGATCCCTTGCTGGGATCATAGGTAGTGACCACCTTGTCCAGATTTTTTTTTTTAAATCTAATAAAAAGGTTTGTTGAAAGCTGCAGAGATGGCTCAGGTATTAAGTCTCTACCTTCCAAAGTAGGACTTGAGTTCGAATCCCAGATCCCATGTAAAAATGTCAAGTGGAAAGGACAGTGGCTTGCACTTCTGGCCTGGTAAGGTGGAGCTTGGGAAACGCCAGAGCAAAGCAAAAAAGGAGGTAGAACAATAAAGATAATTCCCGAAGTCAAGTTTAGGCCTCCACAGGCACACACATTCGAGTGCCCTCTATGACACATAGTCACACACATGCACACAAAGGGATTTGCTTAACTAGGGATTATGAAATCTATTATATGTAAAGACACTTTTTACCCTTATGGAGCGTAAAGCTGGGAACAGTAGATATGTCTGTGGTCCGAGTAGTCCAAGGACTGCCATGGAGAATTACTAAAGCTCTTGAGTTTGAGACCTCTTCGAAAAAAAGCATGACTAGCTCAGCAGCAAATCACTTGTATAGCAAGCACGAACTGGTGGTGGGGAATGGCTTGTCTGGGTATGGTGACTCAGAAGGATGAGGCAGGGGGATTTCTGAGAATTCAAGACCAGCCTGGGTTACAATGTAAGAACCTGTCTCAGTAAAACTAAAAACAAACAAGCAAACACAAAAACAGCTTAAATTTAAACACCAGGTGCCCTGGAATCTGAAGTCCTTACTTATCTGTCTCAGGCGAGTAGGTCTCCACAGAATTGAGGGAAGAGTTGCCATCGTAGCCCCCACAGACGTAGATCTGCCCGTCCAGCACGACCGTCCCCATGGCACTGCGAACAGACAGAACCGTCAGCCTAGCAGCCTCCCAAGCACACTGAGGGTTACGGGCCACCTGCCTCTTTCCAGAATAAACCTAAATCCCAGAAACACACAACACAGCTATCTCCCTTTCAGGTGGCTGTAGTCTTTGATCTACCTGAACTGCTCACCTCCTACCTCAACATGGAAGAGTCTAATTTATTTTCTTTTCCTTGTTCTGAGACAGGGTCCTCTGTAGCCCTGGGTGGACTTAGCATGGTTAGGTGGCTAAGGATGAGCTTTAAGTTCTTGATCCTCCTACCTCTCTACCTCCTATCTGGTGGGATTCCAGATGTGCAACAACATTCTACCTAATTTCTTTTAAGGTCCAAATCAAATTCCTTTTCTTCTCAAAAAAAAAAAAGTCCAAATCCCTCAGAATGACTCTCTCCCAACCCCAATGCCCCAGAATAGCTTCTTCTTAGGGTTCTGGGTCACAGCCATCCATTCATCTACCAGCTTTTCAGCAGCCTGAAGCAGGGCACGCTGTCCTAGGAACTAGCTAAGAAGAGCGAACAGAGGCTGTCTTGGTGGTACGCATTCGCAATCCCAGCACTGAGAGGGACTGAGAACTTGCCTCGAAAAATAAAGCAAACAAAATTAAGGAATTAAAAAAAAATGAAGAGGACATAAAGATGGTAGGGGAAATGTGCTGGGGGGATGGCCCAGGGAAGTGGTAGGAGGATTGGGGGATGAATGTGATTAAGATATATTGTATACATGCATGTGTATATGTTAAATATAATATATGAAATTGCCAAAGAATAAACTTTAAAAATTTTAAAAATGCAAAATCAATACTCAAACAAAACAAAAACAAATAAACAACAATAACCAAAAAAAAAATCAGTGGTGAGCAAATTAAAGTTCTTTAACATAAGGTACTTACATTCTGTCACCATGTAACAAATACAGACCTCTTGAAAGACAAGAAAGTCTTCATCTGTGTGACTTCAACAGTGAGTGTGTGTGTGTGTGTGTGTGTGTGTGTGTGTAGTATTTTGTACCTAACAGGCCTTAGTTCAACATGTTTGTGCTACCTTTGATTTTTCCTATTTCCTACTGTGTTTCCTCTGAAGTTCAACGTACATTTTCATTGTACACAGCCCTACATGTAGATTGTGTTTACCTTGTACTTACTACATAAGTCAACCCTTTATCCTACCATCCCATTCAATGGGCAGCTGGCTGGGGCAAGAGGAGGCTGGGCTCTCAAGGCATACCTGGCATTTAAATGACACAAGCCCAGTGCCCCCACTCCTCACAAACAAACTCTGTAAAATCAAAGACTCAGGGGTCAAGGTAATTGCATCATCTTCCATTCTACACAGTCTCATGAAAGATTAGACACCAATGCTGAGCTACCGGAAAGTACAGAAGACTGAAAATGAATCTGGGTGTCTATAACAGGGTAACGGCCACCTTTTAAAAATACACAGTGAATCAAAGCACTCCAAACAATATAGCAACGGGCTCTCTGAACCCTCTGAACAAATCGTTTTAGGCAAAGACTATGAAAAGATGACAAATTTACTTGACAGTAAATAACCTTCTTGATATGGACATGAAAGAAACACAAAGTAATTAATTTGGGAGCTTTCTAACAATATGAGAATGAATTAAGAGGCTCCGAACTAAGGACCATCCAGTGGTAAAGAGTGGACTAGAATAATCGAGTACATGGAAGCTGTAAGAAGATGGCTCAGAAGACCAGCAACAAGAAGGAAAGGTGGCAGAAAGGAAGTCACTAACTGGCAGGATGGATAGATGTTGAGAGAGAAATGTCTAAGAACATTTTAATTTAACCTGCACTTTAAAGGGATGCATGGACCCGGACTGTGTTTTAATACGGACACCTTAACCACAGGGAAGGAAAAGAACATCCAGAGAGTCTTCCTCCCAAACACCACTCCAAACCCACTGACATCAACGGCAAGAAGGTGGCCAGAGCAGACTCTAAGGAAGGCCAGCTGACGGCAGTCAAAGTAAAGTCGCTCTTGGTTGAGGAGATGGGCAATGAGTCCCTCAATCACAGAAAGGTGCCAAATGCCCAAGGGGCAAAGGGAAACACCAAGGCTGGGGGAGTTCTTTCTTTCCTCCCGTCTTCCATAACAAATATTTTCTTTTTTTTTTTTATTTTTTTTTTTATTTATTCAATTGTGCGTGTGTGTGTATGTATGTGTGCGCGCGCTCGTGTGTGTATGTGTGTGTGTGTGTGTAGAACCACGGACGAATTCGCGAATCACCATGGACGCCTCCACTTCCTCCGCCCCAGGATTCACAGGCTCCGCCCTACCAGGACCAGAAGCGCAGGCCGCCCCTGCTTCCGCCCAGCGTCTATACGTGGGATCTGGGATCCGAACTCAGGACCTTCCGCCTGGAAGGCAGAGGCTTAACCCCTGAGTCACCTCTCCAGCCCACAAATATTTTCAGTTCTTATCTGGCACTTACACAACAATATTTTCACCTGTCTTGGCTCCCCAAGCATCTCAAAGGACAAGTCAGGCATTTTACAATTAAGCAGATGAGGACTTGCCCCCAGGAAGTGCTCACAGCGGGGAGTCTAGCTGCAGGCATTTTACTTTACTGTGGGCCCCAGCGCGGGGATCCCCAGATGCTCAGCATGTGTGCGCTTGGCTTGCAAGTGGCCCCAGAATACCTTCGCTTGCTGTTCATGCTCCCAACTCTGGTCCAAGTGTCTGTCTCAGGATTGTAGGCTTCCACGGTGCTCAGTCGAAGCTGGCCGTCGTAGCCCCCAATGGCATAGAGAAGGCCGTTCACGACGGCCACGCCCACACGGCTTCGGGCTGTCGTCATGGGATGGCACTTCTCCCAGCGGTTGGCAACGGGGTCAAACACTTCCACCACATTCAGGGAATCACCTGCATAAAAATTTGCTACTCAAATTAAAACAAATGAGACCATTTGTTTAGATCACAGCTATTGGGCACTGGTTATATGGGACATTTGACTTGATTCTATTAACTATTTCTATGACTTACTAGGGTTCATGGACCCACTAGGAAGTTCCATACTTGATGGAGATTTTCTTCAAGGACAATCAGAATCAAACGGGGGGCATTTACTTTTTAGTGAGGGTGGTTTGCATTTATAAGCAGGTATGTCTCTTGCTTAAAGCTTAAAGAGGAAAAGGAGGCAAATACGCGCAGTGGTTCTACAATGTGGGACGCGCGCGAGGAAAAGCCGTGGTCCTGATGCTGGCTCACTTACTCTACTGACGGGCTGCTTTGGGTCCCCACCCTTGCTCTCCACAAGCGAAACTTAAGGCAGAGCTGTATGCGGCACAGTTTGAGAACATACTTAGTACGAAATAAATAGCAGCCACAGTGACAAGGAAAAATGATTCCAACTCTCTTTCTCCTCAGACTTTAATGATCAACTCACATAGTTCTCTCCCCTTTGCTTAGGAGCAAGGAGCACTTGCTACACTCTGTTACTGAACTGAGCACTTACCTTTTCCAGGGCATGCTGCTAACAAGCAGATTACTATCTACCTTCTGTTAACCTTCAACTGAAAACAAAACTGCATGTGACTCCCACTAACTCTCCAGGGAGAAGAGGGCCTACGGAGCATTCCTAGAAATGTGATCATATATAATACACCAGCTGCTGAGAAAGATGTTTTGGAAACAGGGTCTCACTTTGTAACCCTGGCTGGCCCCAAACTCAAGACCTTCTTTCCTTAGCTTCTAGTGCTGGGATTACAGATATGAGCTACCACACCTGGCGTGAGCTCCTGATAGTAATGTGCATGTAAAATATGTGTGTGTTGCATAGACGGTGTGTGAAGAGTTACAAAAAAAATTTGGTAGTAGACCTGAAGTATTTTGATAATCTTCCTTCTCTTGTCTGACCCAGATATCCATATAAATAGAACAGTCCGAAAATAGAACTGAGAACATCTCTCTAGAGCTGAATAAATGCTACAGATAATGTGATAAGGAATTAAAGAACCAGAACAAGTTCCAGTCTTTGTTCTGCCTGTGTGTACACAAGTTCTGTGAACCTCAATTTCCTGTCTGAAAATTTCAGTTTATGATAACCTCAAACCCAACTTTTTTCTTTTCTCCTTTCTCTTTTTCTTTTTTTTCTCTCTCTCTCTTTCTTTCTTTGAGGTAGAGTCTTATCAAGTAGCTCTAGTTGTCCTGCAACTTGCTTTGCAGATCAGGGTAGTCCTGAACTGCTTCCATTTCCAGTTACTGTACTGCAATTATAGCATATGCCACCTATTTGTGTGTGTGTGTGTGTGTGTGTGTGTATGTGCATGTGTCTGTTGTGGGTGTGTGTGCACCTGTGGATGCACTTGGCGGAAGCCAAAGGAGGACATCCAATGTCTTCCTTTATAACTCTTTGCCTTATTTCCTTGAGAATGGGTCTCTCATTGAATTAAAGCTTGCCATCTGGGGCTAGGCTGGCCGGCCAGGCAGCATTCAGGATCCTCCTGTGTCTGTTCCATAACGCTGGGATTACAGGTACACTTGGGCAATGCCTGACTTTTGCATGGATGTTTGGAATTTGAACTCAGGTCCTTGAGCTTGCATTGTAAGCACATTTACCCACTGAGCCATCTCCCTAGCTCCTCTTTTTTTTTTAATTTTTAAAGCACCTATTTGTATGTATGTGTGTGCTGGGTGTGTGTGTATGTACAAGTGCCACAGGGTACATGTGGATGTCACAGAAAAACTTGTAGGACTTATCTCTCTTCAACTATAAGGGCTTCAGGGATCGAACCTTAGGTCATCAGGCTTGACGGAAGTACCTTTACCTGCTTGAGATATCTTGCTGTCACATCCCTATCTTTTTTTTTTTTTTTTAAGTCATACTATGCATTTTAGGGTAGTCTGAAACTCACAGTTCTTCTGTCCATGAACCAAATTCTGGGATTACAAGCACAAGTCACCGATTCTGGTCTGTCGAACCTAATTCTTTAAGGCATCTCTAGCAAGGCACTGACTCAGCAAGGTATGAATTCATCATAACCTCTAACTGCATTCAACCCACCGAGGCAAGAAATTACACCCCAAGAGGAGAAGAGCCAGAAGGGCCAGGCTAAGGTGATGGCTCTGCAATGGGGAGCTGCAAGATACCTGCTGAGTTGAGGCCCCCCACGGCGTAGATGAGGCCAGCAATGGATGTGCAGCAGCGAGGTCGAGTTCTGAAAGCCGGCAGGCGGGGCCGGCGCTCTGGCATGAGGTGATAGTCCTTTGCTTCATCTACCAAGTCCCTGGGGTAATGGGTAAAAGGTTAAGACGGGAAGTTCCCTGCCTCCTCGGTCCACATTCACATTTCGCGTCTGGACCCCCCCCTACCTTAACTGCAGGCAAAACTGGGGGAAGTCTCTAAATCAGTCAGCATCCATCGGTCCCCACCCTCATCCCTCTGCGCCTCTGCAGTGCTGGGGCTTGAACCTACGGTTGAGTACACGCTAGGCAAATACTCTACTACTGAGCTCGTTCCCAGCCCTTCTGGGAGGTTTAGTCTCAAAGAAACGGTTGAAAACTGGGGAAGCCATGCGAGGCTATCAAGACAAGCTTCTAAAAAGTGAAGGGGCAAGATGAGCAAAGGTCACCTCAGCAATGTAATTAGAACGACTAAAAGGCACAAATGGGGTGTGATTTTGAAAAACAGTATGTGGCTAAAATGACAGTATTGGGGAAGCTAAGAAAGTGAGCATCTTACGACCCCCCTATAACTCCCCACCTCTTCCTTTCCCCCTGTGACCACACCATGGCTCATCCCTTCAGTCAATCATCTCTCCTTTGAACTGTGGCAATGGCTGTCAATTGCTCCAAATGAATTTCTTGCCTCTATCTAGCCTGCCCCTCTAGGCAACCCTCTATACCATAGAACACGATTGTTTTTTTTTTTTTTTTCTTTTTCTTTTTAACACGTTTTTATTCATTTGAGAGAGAAAGAGAGAATGTGCTTATGGCATAGCACATGGATAAAGGTCAGAGGATTGAGGTCATTTCTCTCCTTCCACCATATGGCTTCTGGGAATTGAACTCATATGGCAGTTTGTGAGCAGGCTTCTTACCCGCTGAGTTTTCTTGCCGGCCCACACACACTTTTTTCCCCTAAGAATCTTCAGTAGCCACCTACTGTTGAGAAAATAGTTCAGACGCCCCCACAGCACCCTTGGGTCACAGTGCACCCAGCCACACCTTCCCCTTCCTGACTCGTTCTCACAGAGCTCGCATCAAGTCGTGGACTTCCTCCTAAACTTGCTGATCCCAACCAGGGATGAGAAAACAAAGGAGAGAGCTCAACATGTACATCTAGTAGAAAGGGAGGAAAAAACACACTGTGAATGCCACAAGCACCTGGAAGGATGGATGGTTTTCTCCACTACTTTAATTTGATCACAGTCCTATCAGGCTGCCATTTTCTGAACTGTGCTGGTGGCTCTACATGTTGTGCTGTTACTGGTTTTCTTTGGGTATAAGCTTCACAAGACGTCTCCCTGCCCATCACTGGTGATGCAAGGCCGACACTCTCCGGAGGCCAGAGCACAGGCTACTATTTATTGAAGAAGTCGAGGAGCCCAGGAACCAAACCAACTCAGTGAGAACAGGTCAGGACAGGCGGTTCATATTCATACAACTTGTGGCACAGCGTGAGTCTGTGAGTGTGGCATGAATTACATTGGCAGCTCCAAATCCTTCCTCTCCTGAGCCGGGGCAGGCAGACGAGGCCTCGGCTCTGCCTAGATGCTTGGCAGTGCTCTGCACAGCACTACTCTGCTCACCTGCATTTGTGGCAGCAACGCACCAGGTCATCTTGCTGAACTCGGTCTGATAAAAACTGGGGCCGGCAAAGAGGCAGGCGGATATTGGACAGTAGTTCTGGCAGGCAGGGCCCCCTCTGCTCCCGGTCATATCTGACCCAGGACAGTGCAGCTTCGAAGACCTGCCAAGACAAAGAGATGCTGTGGGAGCCGTCCAGAGAACGTCCTGCCCCCAACCTCAGTTCTTCCACTGTCTATATTGAAGTAGCTCCTTGGGCCTGTCAATCTTTCCTCCTACCCACGCCTAGAACCCATAGCTTTCTCCAGCTGTTTCACTAGGCTTAATCTTTTGTTGTTTGAGGCCAGGCTGGTTTCAAACTCATGATCCTCCTTCTTCAGCCTCCCTGCATGATTGCAGCTGTGTCCTATCACACCAGCTTAGGTTCTTCTTTTGTAATCTTTTGTAATGAAAGCCTAGGTTACTGTAATAGTATCTAGGATTTCAATACGATCTTTCTGCATCACAACAAAATGTCTATTTTCCTTCCTGCCTCCAGCCTCCTATCAGCTCTACATTCCCATCACTCTACTCAGGAAGGACAAGCCAGTTCCTCTGGTCACAACCCCCCTCTCTCCTTTCTTCATCTTCACTTAAGCTCACTCCCCTTTCTAGATGGTCTGTTTCAATGTTCTCCAAGGAGCCTTGTGAAACACAACCCTTACAGATATGCCACTCAAACAGCTGTGAGCTGCCCCAGATTCTATTAATCAGTGATGGAACTAAGTGCCTCCTGTTCTCAGGAGGAAGCGCTTCTAATTCTGTGTCCACGCTCCAATCTCAGGATCCACTTTTCTGCTGCTTACTATTCTCCAGCCTTTCAAGAGATTTCACTAAATTGAGGCTAACATCTCATGGCTTGCCTCCTGCTGAAGCCCAGCTTCACAATAGGGTGGACTCAGGATTGCAAATATCCTCAGTGGTGGAGCCTTCGGTTAGACTCTTCACTGGATCAAGTACAGTGGCGATGTTGCTGATTCTTGGTGGTCCAAGTCAACGTCATTCAATGTTCTTCACTGCCAATCCTTACCACCTTCTGTCCCCAATAAAACTCATCCATCTCTTATACCAAAATCACTTATACCAAAACTGTGTTAGTCAAAAAGGGACATTCTTTGCTCCTCTCTTGTTATTAACATGGTGTCATAGTTAAGCACAGGTGTCAACTTGACTCTTGAGGGTTTGAGCTCTGGGCACAGGTGTAGAGAGTTGATGGTTGAGTTAAGCCCAGAGCAAACCTGAAGGAGATTGTCTGGCTGCTGGGGAAGACCCAGCCCATGGTGGGTGGGATTAGGCCCTGGATAAATCACAGAGAGCTGGTTGAGAGAGTTGGCATCCTTCTGTTTACTTGGCCAGACATGCTGGTCTGGCAAGTAAGGATTGTCCATCTCTCAGCCGTTATGGTGGCCAGTTCCTTCGGCCCTGGTGTTGGTGCGTGCTCTCCCGTCAAGCTGGACGATGAACTGTAACCAGACTATCGTAAGAAAGTAAACACCTTGTTCCCTTAAGCTGTGTGATGGTCATTTATCAGCAACCATGGCAGCGGACTGCAACAGAATTTGGTACCCAGGAAGTGGGGTGTTGCTGATAAATCTGACTATGTGGATTTTGTGTCTTTTGAACGGTTTCGCTGGACAAAGTTGAAAATGCTTGAGAGTTTTCACTTTGTGGATTTACAAATACCGTTCTTCAGCGTTTAGTGGGCCAATTGCTGAGGGAAATTGTTTGGGCCCAATTTGTGATGAGGGAAACAAGGACTTTGGTAAAACTGAATATAAGGACGATGGACTGGTTTGCTTGACAGAGGAGAGCTGTGTTGGCAACCTTGGAGGTTTGGATGTGCAAAGGGCAGGCAGCAGAATATCTGCTGCTGTTGGACAAATGAGTATCAGTGAAGGAAAACCTAGTGACTTGCATTGAGATGGTGGAGGACATGGAAACCATCGTATGGCAAGTTCGTGGTTTGGAAGCTCAGATTCCTTCAAGGGGCGAAAGCCCAAGTTCAAGCTGTTTCTTGCCCTTTGCAAGTTTGGTTGCCTAGAAGAGAGGTTTTTCCAGCGTCAGCGCGTTGAAGTTGGTGCAGCTGTGGCTCCAGTGGACTAAGCTGCGTTTCAACTTCGCTTTGGAATCTGGCAGCGTCCCTCAAGTGATAACTGGTTTTCGTGTACTGAAGGGTTCATGGAGAGCAGCAAAAGCTTGGCACCAAGTGGCAGGCGTAGAGTCCTGCAAGAGATGGTGAAGCTTAAAGCTGCAGAGGAGAACCCAGAGTTGTATTTGCGATGCCAGAACTGTGGGACTGCTGCTGAGGACAACTGCGAGTGGAGATTCAGCCTGGTTCAGAGGAACTCTGCTCTTGCAACTTCGAGCTGCAGACAGGGACTGGGAATGACTCGAATCTTTGAGCCGCCTTGATTACGTGATGAGCAGCAGAAGATGGACATTGAAGTACAGGATGCGGTGATTTGCTGGACTTTGTTCTTTTTAATGTTTTCTTATTAAGATCCTTCTGTTTTAATGTTTTATCTGTTTTAAAGTAATTTATTCTGATTTAAGAGTTTTAAGGTTAAGAAACTTTTGAACTTTTAAAATATTAGAACTGAAGTTTTAATGAAAGAACATTTTAAATTTGTCCACGGAATGTATTTATATTTTAACATCTGTGGGGACAAGGAAAGGTTACAGTTTAAAAGTTCTATTGTTTTTGTGTCAAGTTGACAAGGGTTGGAATGTTATAGTTAAGCACAGGTGTCAACCTGACTCTTGAGGGTTTGAGCTCTGGGCACAGGTGTAAGAGAGTTGATGATTGAGTTAAGCCCAGAGCAAACCTGAAGGAGATTGTCTGGCTGCTGGGGAAGACCCAGCCCATGGTGGGTGGGATTAGGCCCTGGATAAATCAGAGAGCTGGTTGAGAGAGTTGGCATTCTTCTGTTTACTTGGCCAGACATGCTGGTCTGGCAAGTAAGGATTGTCCATCTCTCAGCCGTTATGGTGGCCAGTTCCCTCGGCCCTGGTGTTGGTGCGTGCTCTCCCGTCAAGCTGGACGATGAACTGTAACCAGACTATCGTAAGAAAGTAAACACCTTGTTCCCTTAAGCTGTGTGATGGTCATTTATCAGCAACCATGCAGGCGGACTGCTACATATGGTATGCTTTCATTTTAACTTTTCTTGACCACTCCAAAAAGATGAGTTTTGTACCTTGCTCTGAGAGTAACTTTATTATTTATTTAAAAAAATACGGAATGCTTCATGTGTCATCCTTGCGCAGGGGCCATACTAATCGTCCCTGTATCGTTCCAGCTTTAGTATATGTGTTGTCAAAGTAAGTGCTCTCAGTAGCTTTAAAGCCCCGTGATAGCTATAACCAACTTTCAGACTTCTCCATTCCATAGCTGTCGTCTTCTTTTTCTTTCTCCTCCTCCTCTTCTTCTTCTGTTGTTGTTTGCTTTTTTGTTGTTGTTGTTGTTGTTTGCTTTTGAGACAAGTCTCAAGTAGCCTGGAATGGTCTCAAACATGTCACACAGTTCAGGATCATCCTGAACTTCTGGTTTTCCTGCTTTCGACTCCTAAGTGCTAAGAGTACGGGTGGGCACCATCACACCCGGTTTATGCGGTACTAGGCATTGAACCCATGCATGCTAGGCAAACACTCTACCAGCTACAGCCTCAGCTCCAACTCCATGCTTTAGTCAACAGGACGCCAGCACCACCGTCAGTCCCTCCTGTTCAGGATCGCCTCCCATGCCTTTCACACTTGCCCCACCCCATTTTAGGTTTCACTGCTTCCTATTTCCTCCCTTCTCTGCCACCTGGTACCATGTGTTCCCATACAGGTGTCTTCCATCCCTAAGCCAAGCTCCTGCCCCCCTTAGTTATGCTCACCTGGAAAAACTTTTAACCTTGTGAAATCCAGCTCTTCAAGCTCGACATGCTTTCTACCGTACACCGTACAGCGCACGTTGCCAACAGAGAGCACGAAACACAGCTGACCACTGGACTTTAAACTCACGTGCACCAATCTCACTAGGTCCTACTCCTATCAAGCTCCTTCCGCCCCCGCCTCTGGCCCTTGATTGACAATTTCCTCTTCACCGTCTACCCTCTCCCTCACAGGACTTATCCACACCTTCGATCTCTCCTCAAATTTCTAATCTTCCCCTCAATCTCAGCTGAGGAGAAGCAAAAGGAAGAAAAAGTGGACAAGACATCAGCTCCTGTATCTGACCATGTGCACCCGGTTTTTTCTGGTGCTACTGACACAGACGGCTTTGGTTCCCAGGGAACACACAGCCCTCGGGCCCTAGACTCTGATTCTTCTTGCTTCAGAATGCCATCCAGCCGTTCTTCTCCCGTTTCTTTAAACATTTTTAAAAATATTTTCATTTTTATTATTATTCAATTGTGCGTGTATGCATGTGTGGGCGTGTGTGTCTGTGTGTGTGTGTAGAACCACAGACGAATTCGGGACCCACCATGGACGCCTCCACCTCCTCGTTTACTCTGCCCTACCAGGACCAGAAACACAGGCCCCCCAACCCCCATTTCTGCCCGGCGTCTAAACGTGGGGTCTAGGATCCAAACTCGGGACCTTCTGCCTGCTTAACCCCTGAGCCACCTCTCCAGCTCCCTACCGTTTCTTTTGTATGACCTCCTCCGGAAAAGTCCTACCAATAGTCAGGTATATTTTTAACTTCTCTCCTCTTAAAGCAAACAAACAAATGCCCTTTTTACTTCAAGTTCCCCTCTAGCAACTGTCCCAATGTTCTTTTCTGCCCTGAAATAGGAATCTTTTAGACTTATCAGTTCTTGCTGTAACTTTCAGTGCACGGAATTATTTTCTAACAGTAAATATTGAAATTAACCCGAACAGCTAAGAATAGGAAGTGGGGCTAAAAGCTATTTAGACACTAAAATGTATGAATGTTTTCCTGAAAAATTCATAAGGTAAAATAAACCCATTGCATAGTCATCATTTGTTAAAAAACAAAATAAAATAAAACAATAGACAACACTGATGGAAGAAACCACACCCCTTATGCTGCCCGTGCGACCACTCCTGCGTTCACCAACCTGCTCCTCTGACTTCACATTCAGCTCATCCCGAGACACCAGCTCAAGAACATCTTCCAAGGGCAGAGCCAGGAACTCTTCCGACATCGACACCTCCACAAAGTGCTGGTGAATAAAGCTGCTGGCCGCGTCATACAGCACAGCACACATCATCGTCTCTGCGAACTGGCGCACGCCCAGGCAGTTTTTGGGGTGAAGTCTTTTGGCACAAGATGAAATTAAAAAAAAAAAGAATTAGAGGAGGGAAGAATACTGTTTTCATTCTCAGGCTGACTTGAGTGAGGACACAGAACAAAAGCAAACAATTTTCTTTTAATTTTTATTTTGTGGGTGTGTGTCTGTGTGTTGTATATGTGAGAGCACTGTGCATCTTTTATTTTTTGTGTGTCTGTGTGTCTGTATGTATAAGATCACTGTGCGTGCCTGTGGAAGCCCATGGGTGATTTTTTGGGATCCTTCTGATTGGTCTTTGTTCTAGAGTCTTTCCCATGCTCTGTGCAAGGCACCGCCATTTCCGCCTCACATTTTTTTACGTGGGATCTGAAATCTGAACTCCATATTTTCTGCTTGTGAGGCAGGGGTTTCAGCCCTGAGTCATTTCTCTAGCCCAGACCAACAAATTTTATCCTTAGCTTTGTTGGAAACATCTTGTGACGCCAGGTGACCCTCTAGGGAACTCATCTTTAAAGGAGACAATAGAGATGGCTCATCCTCAATTGTCTTGGTTCTTGGACACGGTGCTCTATATAGCAAGGTGGAATGGGCTCTCAGGAAGCAGCTGTCAGAAGAGAGGGTGGGAGCATGTGCCGGGAAACCTTCCTACTGCATTCAGTTGCTATGGTTCCTGGTTGAGTGTACAGGGCAAGTACTCTCTCTCTAATCACCAGAAAAGAACTAAAAGCATGGGAGACAACCTCGCAAACATAGGGATCCTTATGATTTTACATTCATTTATTCTGCATTATATGTGCATGTGTGTGAACACGTATGTTCCAAAGTGCACGTATGGAAGCCAGAGAACAACTTGAGGGAGTTGGTTTTCTCCTGCCACCAGGTGGGCTCCAGTGATCAACCTCAGGTCACTAGGCTTAGCAGCTAGTGCCCTTACCCACTGAACCACTGAGCCAGCCCTTTGCTAGTCTTTATAAATATCCTGCAGAATCTTGAGGTGCAAATGCACGCACACACACACACACACACATGCGCACGCACACTTTTTCTCCCTTGCTGTTGGTGATTGAACTCAAGATCTTGTACATCTAGACAAGCATTCTATTACTGAGCTTAATCCTTTTTTTTCTTTAAAGAATCTTTTTAACAACTTGGCAAATTACTTTCATTTTATAGTGGAAAATAGGGGTGCAACGAAACCAAGAAATGTGCTTCGGTCCTTTAACAAGTAAGTGTGGGTGCTGAGATTGAAGTCAGGTCTCTTGTTCCTGCTCTCACAGCACCAGGGGTTTGGTCCCGCCTGTCTATGAAGAACTTTAGCAGGTTCTTTAACTTCTCCCAACTGCAGTAATTTTTTTACTTGGAAAAAAAGTAACAACTATTCACCTTAGGCCTGGAGCTATGATTAAGAAAGAATGGAGCCATGCATCTTTTCAGACCTAGTATTTGGAAAGATGAGGCCGAAGGAGCTCGAGTCCAGGAATTTTAGGCTACTCTGGCCACATATCAAAACAAAACAAAACAAAACACACACACACACACGCACACACACACGACTGGTGGCACACATCTCAGCATTCAGAGAAACAGGAGCACCAAGAATTGAAGATTAACTTCAGTTACACAGGGACTTTGAGACCTGGGCTGCAGGAGCCCTTATATCAAAAACAAAAGATAAAATTTAAAAGATAAAAAGGGGACAGCAAAGTGGTTCAGCAGGTGAATGCACCACATGCAAACCTAGTGACCTGAGCGATCCCTGGAGTCCACGTGATGGAAGGGGAGAACTGACTTCGGGAAGTTGTCCTCTGATCTCTGCACACACCCTGTGGCACTCGCACACACAGCTGCCTATTTTCCTGCATAAAGACACATGCAGTGCTCACTTCAGCAGCTTGTATATGAAAACTGGAACATAAAGAGATTAGCATGGTCCCTATGCAGAGATAACATGTAAATTCATGAAGCATTCTGTGTTTTTACTGATGTAGTAACAAAAGTCAATTCTTAATAATCCAGTGTGCCAGTGTCCAATCGCTACACACACTGCCTTGTTGGGCACTTAGTCTGTAATTGTTTTAGGTAATCACAATAAATTGTAATTATGGACACTGCATCAATATACATAACATGCTGTTACCTAGACAAGAATAACAGAATTCAAGAAAATCCTAAACAATGAAAAAAAAAGTTAAGAAAAAGAAAAGAATGTAGGTAAAAGCCAACAGCATGGTGTCTGGCATGAATTTAGTTGCTGCTTAATTTCTACTATAGTTGCTTTTCTTAGTTTCAAATGTGTCCCGTGTGGTTCTAAAATCTGATGACTGCTGTAGATTCCAAGGGGTCACCTTTCTTTTTCTGACTTTGTGGCTAATAACGTGTAGAAGGAGAGAATAGATTATAAACTTAACTGTTTAAGACCTTACTATGTGAGGCAATCCTTGGCTAGAGAGATGGCTCAGGGGTTAAAACTCTGCCTCGCAAGCAGAGGGTCCTGAGTTCAGATACAGGAGGAAATGACATGGCCTGCACTTCTGGCCCCGGTGGGAGGAACCTGGGAAATTCCAGAGCTAAGTAAAAAGGAGGTAGAAGCAATCCAGGATGATTCCCAAAGTTACCCTTGGTCCTCCACAGGGACACACAGTGCCCTCTGAGACACACACACACACACTGCCTCCTGAGTGCTTAGATTGCACGTGTGAGTGGCTATGCTCAGCTCCTATGTGAATTTTAAAAGCTGTTGCAGTCCGCCTGCATGGTTGCTGATAAATGACCATCACGCAGCTTAAGGGAACAAGGAGTTTACTTTCTTATGACAGTCTGGTTACAGTTCATAGTCCAGCTTGACCGGAGAACACACACCAACACCAAGGCCGAGGGAACTGGCCACACCATCACTGCATAACGGCTGAGAGATGGACAATCCTTACTTGCCAGACCAGCATGTCTGGCCAAGTGTACACAAGGATGCCGACTCTCTCAACCAGCTCTCTGTGGTTTATCCAGGGCCTAGTCCCACCCACCATGGGCTGGGTCTTCCCCAGCAGTTAGACAATCTCCTTCAGGTGTGCTCTGGGCTCAACTCAACCATCAACTCTCTACACCTGTGCCCAGAGCTCAAACCCTCAAGAGTCAAGTTGATACCTGGGCTTAACTCTGACACAAGCCAAGGAAACAACAGTAAGGAGCAGTGCACAGACAAGGCAGCGTGGCTACTGAGGGACCACAGTGTTCATGGTCAGAAACGTCACTTGGCCCTTCCCTTTTTTTCTTTTTTCTTTTTTTTTAGAGGATTAGGCATATTTTATTAGAGACAGGGAAGGATGGAACTCAGGGACATGGAGTCTGTGAAGGGCAAGAAAGTCAGAAAAGAACTCACAGGTATGGAGTCCGTGAGGTCTAAGAGAGCCGATAATGACCTTTTCAACTAAAGCACGTGTGTCGTCGGATGAGATCTGTTAAAGCACTTTACGAATACAAGGCAGGTGCATAAACCTGGGCTTCCGTGGCAGGAGCACTGTGCATCACTACGTCGTCAGCCCATCAGGCGGGAAGCTGCACACTGACAGATGTGGAAACGATGAGCAGTGTGGCTACTGGCTTCTCTCTCCATTGTCTTTTTTCCAGTTAGGGTTCCTGAGCTGTATCTTCCATCAGCTTAATTTTTTTTTTAAAAAGAATGCATCAGTTTATTGACATTTTTATTGTGCTAAAATATGCAGAATATTTTCATTTTAATTATTTTAATTATTTAAAGCTCATTTTGCACTCACATGGATCTATGCATTTTTACTTTCCTATTTTTTATTTTTTATTATTCAATTGTGAGTGTGTGCACCTCTGTGTGTGTGTGTGTGTGTGTGTGTGTGTGTGTGTGTGTGTGTGTGTGTGTAGAACCACTGTGGATTGCTTCCACCTCCTCATTTATTATGCCCTGGGATTCACAGGCTCCGCCCTACCAGGACCAGAAACGCAGGCCGCCCCAGCTTCCTTGGCGTCTATACGTGGGATCTGGGATCCGAACTCAGGCCCTTCTACTTGCAAGCCAGAGGCTTAACTCCTGAGCCACCTCTCCAGCCCCCACATCAGCTTAGTTTTACACCGAGCAAACCACATCTTCTCAGCTGACCTGTGTACAAACGCCCAAGTGGATGGCGTGTGCAAAGGCTGTTTGTGAAGATGAAGGTAGAACAGCAAGAGAGCTGCCACACTGGAAAAGGATTCAGATGGAGGGAGCCAGGAAAGCAAATAAGCCTGAAGGACGCCAGAGATTCACACCTTTCATGAGCTCACTTGCAGTCTTCCTCCTGACTAACACAGCTCACCTCTGTCAGTAAGGAGGCTACATATGATGTAATATGCTATTGGAAACAAGAAGCAGGGGCTTGAATTAATAAATATGCCACTGACTTGTTTACGGATGCATTTGATTTACGATCTAGTTTGAGGTCCTTTTTGGAAGGCAGCTCAATGGTCAATAGCATATGCCTCATGGGTACAAGGCTTTGGGTTTGACCCTCCGGCACCTTAAGAACAAAAACATCCAAAAGAGACTAGAAAGTTTCAGATATGCAGTTCTAGTGCCCACCTGAAAACCAGGACGACCATGTGTCTGAAGGATGGGAAAGGGGCCACAGGACAAAAAGAAAAAAAAAAAAATTAACTGACTTCAGGAGAAAAAAAAAAAGCAGGTTGAAGACCCAGCAGCCTCAGGGAATACTGCCTTAAGAACCGGCCGCCATTGTGCCTGCATCTAGTGTCGACGGCGATGCCCTGCAAAGCCCCTAGGTGGAGCTGCAGGACAATCCCATCCTTGAGAGCACTGCGGCAGCAGGAAGCCATTCTCCCAAGTCCACAGGAACAAAGAGAAGAGTCGTGTCTTGGCTCCCACGACCCAACGGAAGGCCAGGATGCCGCACACGTCCCTACATGCACCATGCAGTCTGCTCCAGAAGGCATCCCGGGCAGGGACGAGCCTGGCTCTGGGGCAGCACTGCCTCCTGCCTCCACAAAGGTCGATCTGTGACCTGGAGATTGACCCTGCGCCCAGCTGAGGAGCACCCCTGCGATGGAGGCATCACGATCCCCATGGTCATGTGCCCTTGTGGCAGCGCTAGTGATGCCCAGGGGCACCACGAAAGCCTGAGGAGGGCAGCAGGCCACAGGGCACCCCAGCAAGTTGGCTGGTGGAGACTGAATGGAGTAGGGGAAGTCAGCTGAAGAAATGAGGGCAGAGCTGAGGCAGAAGTGATGCCGGTCAAGTCCAGCACCTGGAGACAGAGGACGTCAGGTGGAAGATGAGCCTGGGACAGCGACGCACGAAGAGGGTCCAGGTCCTTCCCATCGGCCTCTGGGTTAAATGGCCTTTCCTTTGCTCTATGATGGAGCTCTACTCTCTGGGGGGTAGGAAGAGCCTTCTTATCTACTCAGTTAAAAGGTCAGGGAAGAAACCTTGGAGCCCTTTGCCAAGCAGAAAGAGAAGGGGGTATAATGCATAATGCATGATAAAAGACCACATCAGAGAGTTCTAGAAGGAAAAGTTCAGGTGGGCTCTGAATGTGCCTCAGTATACAAATGTCAAGGAATTCAAGGACTAAATATCTAAACAAGCACGGAGATGTCTGTAAAGAAGCTGGGGAAAGCCGAGTAAGTCAGTTTGGTGAGAAATTTGCTAACAACTGATCAGATTGAAAAGGTAAGATCAAAGAGGTACACGTCCCACCCTGGAAGGCAGGCAGGGGGGCATAAATGCCAGAACAGGTGGGCACCGTTCAGAACGGAGTTCAAGAAATGTCCTATCTGCAGAGTGACCTTCCCAGCTGCTGCTACAAAACAAACAAAGCAAAACAACAAACTGCAAATGCGTTAACTCCGCAAGCTGGCAGGGAGCTGCTGAAGGAGGATCACGCACTCACCTTTCTCGGAGGAACGAGCAACAAGCATCCTTGATGCTCTGCAGCTGCAGGAAGCTCGCCCCCATCAGCAGTGACTGCACGTTTTGCTGGTCGATGGCAAGGTTACCGTTGTACGCGAAGTTGATCAGAGCCTCCAGAGCACTAGAGGAAGGAGGAGCAGCGTGAGCAGCTCTTCAGAAAGGAGTCCCGGGCCGCAGCCTGACCGAACTGACATGGCTACCGGAGGAACAGATGGGCTCCGTTCAAAACTCCATTTAGCTGGACCAACCTGAGTTAGCAGGTAAGGCAGCTGCTCACAAACCTGGAGACCTGAGTCTGATCCCTGGTGGCCCACATGGTGAAAAGATGTTCTCTGACCTCTACCCATGCATCACGGTTGCCCTCCTCAAATAAACAAGGAACATTTTTTAAATTTTTTTTAATTTTTTTTATTTTATTATTTATTCAATTGTGAGTGTGTGCGTATGTATGTGCGCACGCGTGTGTATGTGTCTGTGTGTGTGTAGAACCACGGATGAATTCGCGAACCACCATGGACGCCTCCACCTCCTTCTGCCCCGAGATTCACAGGCTCCGCCCTACCAGGACCAGAAGCGCAGGCCGCCCCCGCTTCCGCCTGGCGTCTATACGTGGGATCTGGGATCCGAACTCAGGACCTTCCGCCTGCAAGGCAGAGGCTTAACCCCTGAGCCACCTCTCCAGCCCCAAGGAACATTTTTTTTAAAAAAGTTTAAAAATCCACTTAGCTGTGCTGGGTGTGTTGGACACATCTGTAATCCCAGCGCCAGAAGGCTGAGGCAGGAGGATGGCAAACTCAAGTTCTAACCTGGATTACAGTAAGATTGTGTAATAAAACAAGCAAAAACCCATCTAAATGGAATAACTATTTCATTATAGCCAAAGACTCGTTCTACATATAATTGCCAAATAGCTTTACTATAGAAAACCCGAAAGAATCCTTCGTAACTTGCTACTGAAAAAGTTAATGGTGATCATTTTTCTACACTTGCATGTGGTGCTTATCTGAATGATAAATATGTGGATATAATCATAAATTGTTTATCAAGTCCTTTCTCATATTGCTACACTGGTTTCATGGTTATTGTTTTTGTGGCTAGTATGATATTTCATATTGAAATATGCTACAATTTATTGGTAGGCACCACAGCTATTATGATCTTGCTGCCATTACGATGTTTTTTAGATTATTATAGTATTCAGGGATAAGCTTTTTATTTTACATTTTAGTTACTTATTCTTTTGACTTTGCTCTGGGATTTCCCAGGCTCTACGTTCCAGGAAGTGCAGGACGCTACTATTTCTGTGGGGCATTTTTACTCCTGGCATTTTTACATAGGATCCTGGATTTGAACTCAGGTCCTCCTACTTGAGAGGTAGAATCTTATTCCCTGAGCCATCTCTCCAGCCCAAGGGTAAGATTTTTTTTTAATTTAAAAAAAATTTTATTATTTATTCAATTGTGCGTGCGTGCATGTGTGTGTGTGTGTGTGTGTGTGTGTGTGTGTGTGTTTGTGTGTGTAGAACCATGGGTGAATTCGGGAACCACCAGGGACACCTCTACCTCCTTGTTTACTCTGCCCCAAGATTCACAGGCTCCGCCCTACCAGGACCAGGAATGCAGGCCGCCCCCGCTTCCATCTGGCGTCTATACGTGGGATCTGGGATCCGAACTCAGGACCTTCCGCCTGCAAGGCAGAGGCTTTACCCCTGAGCCACCTCTCCAGCCCCAGGGGTAAGTTTTTAGAATAAGATTACCAATTTTTCTATTTGGAGCTTCCATTTCTCACTGAGAAGGAAATCCAAATTTCAGCCATAGGGCAGTGTGAATATTGGTCCCTCTCCATCTCTTGGACCTTGTAACCTTCTATTCTTTCCTTATCTCACTCTTTTTCAACATTCTAAACATAGTCTTACCTCAGGGCCTTTGCACTAGCTGCTCCTGTTTGGAGTTCACTCTCTTCCCTGAGCACTCTGAAATAGACTTCACCATCGCTGGCTGGCCTTTACTCTGTTTTTCCTTTTCCTTCTTTTTGAGATAGGGTCTTATGCTGGCCTTGAATGTTCATCCTGCCTCCTCCCTTGAGCACAGGGATCAGATGTGAACAACGTGCCTGTTTGTACAGTGCTGTGGATGGATCCCCTGGCTTTGTGCCTGCCGGGCTTTCTGCGACTTGAGTGACCTCCACCCCTGCTTTGCGTCTCTCGTATTATTTGAAGTCCCTGCCAAACCAGCACACGGCACAGATGCTCAATCTCTGTCGAGCGAAGCACCTGAACAGAGTGATGAGCGCAGCTCCCAGTCACAGGCCTGGGGGGGGGGGCGGCACAACTGCCCTGGAGACCCTCTGCTGAATCTCACTTGCAAGTGGCTCACCTGACATTTCTGTGCTGAAGTGGAGTGTACGTGTAGGGAGGGGCAGACCACCTCTGTCAACTAGAGGATCCCCCTTAGATTTCATCAAGAGATTAGGCAACAAAAGACCAGTGGGCTTGACCTACTGGGCATCAACTTTCCGATCCATGGACCACAAAACATGCCACGTCTAGACCTGTGCTGTCTAATGCGACACAGTAGCTACGAGTCACACATGACTATTTGGAATAAAATCAATTATAATTTACAAAATTAATTCTTCTATATCACTAGCCACATTTCAAGTGTGCAAAGGGCCACTCTGACTAGCGGCACCCCTCTAGCCCTGGCTCTTGGAAGGCTGAGGCGAGAGGATCACAAGTCTGAGGTTAGCCTCAAATGTGGCATGTAGAACAAAGAAAAAAAGGTATGTTTCCATCTCTGCAGAAAGTTCCAAAGAACAACACAGTTCTAGATTGATGAGAAAAGAAGCATATTAATATGCTTATTGGAAAAAACACTTTGCCAGCTAAAATGACAGCCCAGAAGAATGTAGAGGGTAATAAATATACCTTGGAACTTAAGCCTTAGTTTTGAAAAAAAAAAAGTATCTTGGATTCTAGGTATAACGTAAGTTTGTTTTTTAATTTAAAAAATTGTGTGTGTATATACACATGTACGGAAGTCAGAGGACCACTTTTGGAAAAAGTTCTTTCCTTCTACCATGTGGGCCCCAGGAATCAAATTTAGGTTGCCAGGTTTGTGCAGCCATTTCACCAGCCCCTAAATGTGTTACCTTCAATAGTTGAGCAAAAACTCATGTATCCAAGTGTCAAGGAATAAAATAAATTATATTAATAAAAAATAGTGGAGTAAAAGCTTCACCAAAACTCCCTTCAAAGCCAGGTATGGCGATGAGTCCCACCATCCCAGCGTGAGAGGCTGTGCCAGGAGGATGTAGAGTTGAGTTCGAGGTGAGCCTGCACTGCTTAGCAAGACACCATCTCTAAAAAGCGAGCAAGCAATGAACAAGCAAACAAGCAGTCCTCCCTTCCCTTTAACCTTAGCTGGGCTTAAGGAGCTCATCTGCGTACTACTGATGTGCTGTGAGTGTGGAGCTGTGCTGCTACATGCTGGGTTCTGCTGCAGCCCCTCGGATAATCCCGCGCACAGGCCCCGACGGTGCCTGGCAAGCAGCCCGTGAAACTCAATGGCAGGGTTAAGTACCTTGGGTCCATTCCTTGCATTACAATCTCATCCTGCTTGCACTCCATCATGTCATTCGTAAACATAGCATGGAAGTACGGAATAGAGGCCGCTAAGACGATCCGGTGAGCACTGAATTTGTGGTCCCCAATCTGTGGGCAGAGGAAAATACAAAGGCAAATATTAAGGACTGCAGTCAAAAAAACCCAGCCTGCCCTACCTGCATCTTACTCCTCTGCTCACTGCAAAGACACTGAGGCACTGAAGGGCATGACCGTCCAGGTTTATTACAAGATCCAAGAGTAGTCAGACTTGATATAGTGGAATAATGTAAACAACTTAACGAGGTACTAATCTGGTTTAAAAAAAGTATAAGCTTGAAAGCTTCAAGTGCCGGTTTTTATTTACATGACAACCTTCAATGTGTCCCTAGCAACTCTTCCATCAACTCGAATACCCACTGCTTCAACACTTTATTTAAACTCCAGGTTTATTAAATGGCAGATGGAACAGGCAAACTGCCCAAGAGTACTGGAGCTCTTAACAGCAAGAAAAACAAATACACAGTGACGGGAAGAAGTGAACGAAAATATACCACATTTGAACAGGAGTTTGGAATTGAAGATACAGCAGGCTGTGATAGATGACAAGCGGGTTACGGGAGGTGACAGGCCAGCTGTGGCACATGCGAGCAGCCCACAAGGCCTTGGGAAGGATAAACCTGGCAGAAGCAACAGTTATGGTGCTACAGACAGGCTCGTTCTCCGCTGGTTCCAAAGTGGGACAGAGCTCAATTCTTCCTCCAATTTGTTCCACATCCTCAGTGGCTCGTGCCTGAAAAATTCTGTAAGGTGTTTTCTAACTATCTGCCAAAAGCTATTCACTTCAACAGAGCTCAAGCTATGTAAATATTTCCATTGAAGAACTTTCCACTCTCCAAAAAGAGCAAAATGATCTTTGTTTTTCTTTCTTTTTCCTCGCCCTTTTCTCCCGCTCAACAGTAACGAACTAGCAAGGCATCTCACTACCTGATGTTCATCTCTTTGTGTCCCGTTCTCTCAGAGTCTAGCCTGGCCTTCTCACTCTCTTCTTTTACTGAACTTTATAACTTTATTAGGTGAATTATGCATGGACAGCTCTTTGCAGAGCATGCGCATAATTTTCTAAGTGCCAAATAATTCTTATCAGATTAAATTTCTGTTAGTTTCTTATGTGAGGCATTTCTGCCAATGCGGGGGCTACATGCTTTGGGAGCTTTATTGTAATTTAAAAAAATTTTTAAAAATTCATGAAGTGTGTGTGTGTGTGTGTGTGTGGCTGGAGAGATGGCTCAGGGGTTAAAACTGCCTCACAAGCAAAAGGTCCTCAGTTTGGATCCCAGGTAAAACACCAGGGGACGTAGTGGCAGCCTGCTTGATGAGTAGAACCTAGGAAATTCCTGAGTGAAAAAAAGGAGAGAGAATCAATCCAGGATGATTCCCAAGTTATCGTTGGCCCTCCATCGGGACACATAGTGCCCTCTGATGCATGCGTGTGCGCGCACGCACACACACACACACACACACACACACACACACACACACACGAAATAAACAATTCTTTTTTAAAGAGATGGGGTCTTGCTAGGTAATATAAAATGGCCTCCAACTTATGATCCTCTTGCCTCAGTCTCCTGTGTGCTGTCATGCATAGTTAGACATTCATTACCTCTAGAACGTTCTCCTAAAATTATTATCTGTGGTGGCCAACCTCCACATGGCCACCAAGGACCTCTGCCCCCACATACTTCTGCAGTCCTCCTAGCAGAAGTGACCCTCAGGGCTAGGTCATAAATCCCTATCCTATCTTGTGGATCGCCTGGTTTAGAGAAGCTAGATAAGGAATCCCAAAGCAAGATTCTGAAGGGGAACTGAGGCTTCCTAGTGTGGCCACCAGTGGGCTGGGAAGAGTTCCTCCAGCCCGGCTTCCTTCCCAGACGGCAGCCCTGACTGACACGTGGAGTATAGTTTCAGGTCTAGAGCAGCCAGGTTGGGATGCTCTGAAGGGCTTTGAAAATCCTGAAAGCTATCCCCCACTCCTGGGATTACACTGGAGGAACTGACTCTACCCTCCAGAAATAATAAGGTGGTTACCTTCCTCTAGCACTTGCCTTATGAAAGGAGATTTGTTCTCCATAGCAGGTAAGTCCTACCTTGAAGTAGGCACAAGATCAAACAAGTTGGGCCACACTGTGAGCTAACCAATTAGGAAGCCATCCCCCCCCTTGCCTAAGTGTATAAATATAACTTGACCTTTGGTGCCTGCCCCTCAGGGCCCTCCACATCTAGCGTCCAGGAGTTCTTTTCCAGCTCCTTGCCTCATGGATTCCACACCTAGAGCCCATGAGTTCTCCAGGGCGCTTGTCCCTCATGGCACTCCACGTCTGAAGTCCGTGAGTTCCATTTGTTCTCTCCTCTAATAAACTCTACCTTAATCCTCCACACGTGTTCTAATCTCAATCTTGACTCCATAGGTAAGAACCTGGATTCATACAGACGCTTAGAGGGTCATTTCATTACATTTGGCAAGTACAGCCAGGTGATCACCTGTGCAACATTCTAAGCTGCTTTGGAAGTACTGACACACAGAAAATGAGGGGCAGTATATGCACGTTGTTTAAAATCACCAAGTTTTAGGGTTTTGCTACATAGCAAAAGATAACTCAATTATCATGTCAGCTAGTTTCTCGTTGCTGTGATAAATAACTGGGGAAACAACTTAAAAGGGAGGAAAGGCTCATTTTGGCTCATGACATCAGAGCTTTCAGTCTTTGGATGAGTTCTACTTCCCTGTTCTGCAGGCAAGGCAAACTACTACAGTTTCAGAATCCCGTGGCAGAGGGGCCCCTCACTTTGTGGTGAGCAGGAAGCAGAGACACAGGAAGAGGACAGAGACACCGATCACCTCCCCAGCGACTCTAAACAGGGCTGGCCACCTCCTGCTGTCCACTACTTTCCAGCAATGCTTTCTATTTTTAATACACCAAGGGATTAGTCCAACCATCCATCTGAACGCTCAGGATCCAATCATTTCTCGGTAACTAGTGATCCAGACTGGAGAACACACCTTCAACACAAGAGGTTTTTTTTAGGGAGGGGATTTATATTTGCTATGGAAGAGTAGAATTTTGTACTGATACCATTTCCATATTCTAGTCTATAATCTATCCTCGTATTCCCAATATAATTAGGTTATATTAATTGGTTAAATTAATATTTAAGAGTTGCTTATTAGGTCTACCTGTAGCTAACTAGGTTGTATACCATGATTCACTTTGTATTTTGTGTCTCCTCTTTTTTTTTTAAGGCAGGATCTTATGTAGCCCAGGGTGGCTTTAAACTCACAGAATAATGTTAAGCTAATCTGGATCCTCCTGGCACCACTTCCCAAGTATTAGGGTTTCAGGCATGCGCCACAGGAGTCCAGTCTGTTTCCTGAGACATCTCTATTGCCCCTCTTTCCTCTTGGGGACTCTTTTCACTCAACCTATATTGAACCTGGATCTAGTTTAGTCCCTTTCCTTATGTATTTACTGTTCCAGGGTACAGTGTTATCTAGACAGCCTCGATTATCCTCCAACATGGATAAGATTAGCTGGGTAAAATTTCCAAGTTAGGAATGCTTTTATTTGTCTACCAGAATTTTGAAAGTAAACTTCCAATTTGATGATTTTGAGTATTCCAGTGCCTTTCTGAACACCAGACCTAAGTAAGCAACTGGTATTTTTCTAGAAGTTTTAAAACTTGCTCTTTATTCTTGTGTTTTTGAAAGTTCATGTGCTACATGTGCTTTGTGTTGGTCTTCTTTTGTGCATTGTGTTGCATGGATCTAAAAGCATCCTTTTGCACCATGTCTTTGAGAGTTCCCTCCTGTGCCAGCTAGCTCTAGCTGTCACCCTTGAGGTGAACCTCCCGGCACATCTATGAGGCATTGTTTAATCGAGGTGGACCTCTGGTAAGCTTTGCAGCAGACTGTCTTAACTGCAAAAGTGATATGAGAACACCCTGCCCACAGTGGGCGGGTCCATTGCCTGGGCAGGTGAATAAAGATGGAGAGAGTTAGCAGAGACTGGCAGGTGGCAATCTAGAAGGCAAGTGTGCTGTTACAGTTGCCTTTTAGTGTCAACCTGACAGCTGCAGACTCTTTGGGGCGCAGCTGTGGAGGGTTAATGGTTGGAATGGTCCCTGAACAAGTCTGCAGGTACTTGATTAATTGCTGTGGAGAGCCCAGCCCATAGTGGGTGGTCCTTTCCAGTGGTGGACCAGATAAAAGGAAGTGCAAGGAGGAGGGGCTTGCTCTTCCTTTATCCTGTGTTAGACACTTGCTGTGGAGTCCACTCTGCCCGCGTTGTTCACTTTTAGAGCACTGTGGCCTTCTTTGCTGTTGCTGTCGCTGCTGCCTCCGTCCTTGGCCGACTCGGAGCTTCATCCTTTCCACGTTGCTGCTGTTCCCGCTGCCTTTGGAGCCTGGTCTCTAGGCCTTGCTGCTGCTCGCTGTTCATCGCTGATGTCGGCGTCCAGCTGTTCTTCAGCGACGTCGGACCCCAGCATATTTGACTCTTCAGAGAAATAAAGGCTTGAGACCTTCTTGGGATCTTTCGGCTTTCTGGGACATTCTGGTCAAGAATGAAGCAGCTACGGGAGGCTACTGTGAAGGACACTATTTTTTATTGTGAGTTAGTTTAATAAACTCATTTATGTATCTTACATTCTCGAGGTGCTGACTACTAATACATGTGCCAATCTAGAGGGCAAGTGCCCAGCACTGTCCTTGTCCCCTGCTCCTGCTGGGGATGTGACATGACCGGTCCTCTTGGCTCCTGCTGCTGTGACTGATGAGCTGTAATCTGAAATCACAAACTGGAATGAAATCCCCGTGTTCCCCTAAATCGTTTGGGTCCTGCGTTCATTACTGTAATGAAGTTGTGAAACTAAGACACCTCCCCTCTACTGTCTTGTTTTCTTTTTTTTTCTAATTTATTTTAAACTTTATTTTTTTAATTTATTTTAAACTTTATTATTTATTTTGTGTGTGTGGGTGTGTGTGTGAAAGGGCACTGTGTGTCCCTGTGGAGGACCAACGGTGACTTCAGGAATCATCCCGGATTGCCTTTTTGTTTTGTTCTGGGATTTTCCAGGCTCTACCCACAAGGGCTGGAAGTGCATGTTGCTGTCTTTTCTGCCTGGTGATTTTTACGTGGGACTTGGGATCTGAACTCAGGACCGACTGTATGTGAGGCAGAGTCTTAACCCTTAAGCCATCTCTCCAGCCCCGATATGGCCTTGTTTTAAAACTACCAATGAATATTTAAGTGACCTTCCAACGCTACACATCATATGATGCAACCCTTCTATGACTTTTTTTTTAACCCAAGGCAGATTAAGGAAAATCAATTATAACATACTTTGAAAATGCCACTGTGACAGATACAGCTGGGGCCTGCACTTTCTGTCCTGGTGGACGGAGCCTGGGGGATCTCAAAGCAAAGCAAAAAGGAGGTAGAAGTAATCCAGGATGATGCCCCAAGTCAGCCTTGGTCCTCCATAGGGACACACACGCACACACAAAAAGAAAAAAAAAATAACATGATATACAATGTTTTGTATGCTAGTTTAAAAAACTAAATTAAATTTGAAAACTCCAAGTACTTTCAAGTGCACTCTCCATAGTTTTTTTAAATGTGTAAAAATGTCACTTTAAAGATGAAATGGTTATTTACTGAGTTCCTTTTATATGTTATGAATGGTGTCATATATACACACACATTTTCATATTTCATTCTTCATAGCAATCATGAAGAAACCAAGATTTAGAAATAGCTTGCCAAAGTCAAGTAATATTAAGTGAAAGAGAAAAAATATGCTTGAGAGGGATCTACTATGTAGTATATCTTCTTCAGACTTCAACACTCAGACAAATGAGAAATTTTAAATATCTGAATTAAAAAAAACTTATACATAGCTAGACAGAGTGGTGCACCCTATAATCCAAGAGCTCAGGCGTCAGAGGCAGGAATATTTTTGCAAGTTTCAGGCAGTCTGGGCTACTTTGTGAGTTCTGGGTCAGCCAGAACAATTTCAAAAAAGACAAAACAAGCAAGCAAGCAAACACCCATACACTATATATGTGACTTATCTGTAAGAATATACATGTATGCATACTTACTATAAGAATATAGAATTAAACATACATACGTAGACAAGTGAGTGAAAGCAAAACTGGGGAAAGGAGTGAGATGGTGAATGTCACCCAATGCTGGCCGTGATGCTGTACTTTCAGTTCCTCTGGCCACACAGTTTTGGGAGAAAGTAGATGAAGCGGCATATGCTCTCATGATTATTCCCTTTTCTGCCTGTTGTTTCAGGCCGGGCACCACGTGTCTGTTGCACCTGCTTCCACTTCTAGAATAAACCACCATAAATGAAGAAACCACTACACGTGGCTCTTCTGTATTCTGTATTCTGTATTCTGGCAATTGAACTTAAGGTCTCAAGCATAGAAGGGACCACTGAGCCATATCCCCATCTCGTTTTTTTACTTCTGTGAGACAGAATCTTATTATATTGTCTAGGTTGCCTCACTTGCAATCTTCCTCCCTTGGCCTCCTGAGTAGCTGGCACGTGCCATCAGCTTTTCTTTCTTATAGCTCAATATGATTCTCTCAGAATAAGGTCTTCATTAAAAAACAAACAAACAAACAAAAAAAGAACAGACTATACTACACAGTAAGTTCCAGGTCCTTTGATTACATAATGACGTCCTATCTCCAAACATCCAAAACAATATAAAATAAGGTAAAAATAAAATAGTCTGGTTTTAGCAAACAAGTAAGCAAGCAAATAAATCAAGTACAGATATGATAGGAAAAGTAATATGATATAAAGCTGAAGTAGATATGGTGCTTAAGACTTCTATATCTTACTACAGAATGTCAGGAAATGGTGCAATCAGGAACTCTAGAAGTAAAGCATGAAAGATGTACCTGAAAGGAATGTAGAATCCCACTATTTGATCCAAAGAGGAGCTCAATGTGATCGGTGATAGTGAGATGCTATGTTACAATCACGACATTGTCATTATTTGGATATGTTCTGTGGAGGCACCATTAAGTTATGATGCAGAGGTAGACAGCATGACAGAGTAGCTGGGAGACCTCCAGAGACAGCATCCAGGAACAGTAAGTCCAGAACACAGAAAAGATTTCGGGATCAACTGATTCTAGTGTTTGATTAGGATAAAGGGGAGGAAATCACTCAGTGAGAAGACATAAGACAGTTTGGTCATCAGGCAGAGGATCTGACACAGACATGGTCACTCGTGCTTGTCATATCAGCACTTGTGAGGCTAAGGTAGGAGATCATGGGTTCAAGGCTAGCCTGGCCTACATGAGACCCTGTTGAAAGAAAAAAGAAGGGAGGGAGGGAGGGAGGCAGGGAGGGAAAGGAGGTACAAAACGAAAGAAAGTAGCAGGGAGTAGTATAGAGGCCCAAATCAGTTATGTTACTTTAGAACAGGCCTCCAAGCTGGATCTCATTAAAAAAAAAAAAATCATTCCTATTCATCTGGCCTCTAGAAGATCAGATATGAAAGTCTAGAATGATTGCTATCAACATCATTTAACCAAATTCCCAGAGGTACTCCAAATTCTTGAAGTGACAGTAAGAAAAATGTGTCTGTCACCCTGCGCAGGTCAAGCTCATGTTGCTGCTAACCCTGGGAGCACAGATCTGTGCTGAATTTGTCTCAGCTTGACCACCAAAGGCACGTGACCCAAGGTTCATCTGCCTTACAAACGGGGGCACATCATAACGGTGGTGAGTGGATAAATGAATCACCGGATGGACGGGCTGTGCAGCTACTAAGCTGCTTCTGAGAATTAAGTGATGTATAACACATGTAAAAATACCCAGGATGGTAACAGGAACACAGCAGAGATTTAACGAAAATATCACTGCATCTGGAGGACAGTAATAGACACTGACAATATAAACAGCTGGCATCTCAAGTTTTAGCTAATAAACAAGCTCTGTCTAACTAACTGAACCCTAGTTCTCTGGAAACTGACCATTTTCACCAGGCTTATCACTTTTGGGGGACTTGCAAGTAGTAAGTAAAACATTTGTGAATCTCAAAGAAGTACTATGAGAACCGGCAAATGATATCCAACCACCTTATTAGACAATGTTTAAAAGTACAGTCTGTGCCCTTCCTAGGGAAAAGAGAAAACGAGTCATGCAGTACAGAGTTGTTGACATTCTGAATGACCTGAGAACATCTCTTCCTTTACTGTTCAGTTTAAAGTTAGAGACTTTAGCTTCTCCATCTGTAACACAACACGCTTAAATTGGATCATGGTTCCTGACAGATAGTAAGTAGTTATGCTAATAACAGTAGCCTTCTGCAAATTTGGCAAAGTTATTTAATCAGGATGACATCCACATACCTTGAAGTAGCTACACCCACACATGTAACACACTTATCCAGCCCACCACTGGTGTGCACATAGAGTTGAGGGATCTAAACCTGTGTCATGGGAACTTCTATATGAGAGGTTCCCCTCTGGTTAGCACAATGAGTTCTCATGCACAGATCATGAGTAAACAAATACAACCAAGAATCCTGACCACCTTATTTTAACACATGTACATCTCCCCCATTTTCTTCCCTGGAAAGACCTGGAAAGTACTTTCCCAGCTTTTCCATGGTGGTATCTTTGTATCAACTGCCACCACAAATTCTGTTCTCTATCACAGGCTCCACAGGGACACACAGGCCCTCTGATACACACACACACACACACACACACACACACACACACACACACACACACACAACAAAGAGTAAAGAAAGGCCAGTAAAGACAATCGGAAACATTCTGAGTTGGGAGTAATCCAAGGCAGGTATTTGGAAAGAAAGCCAAGGATACACCCAGAACAGATTTCTAAAGAGAAATGGGAAACATCTTGACACATGTCTATAATATCATTTTAGAAAGTGGTAGCAGGAAGGATCAAGAGTTCAAGGCCAGCCTTGGGCACATAGTGAGTCCAAAACTAATTTGTACTGTATGAGACTGTGTCTACACAGAAAATCAAAAACAAAAACAAGAGCTAGGCATGGTGCTGTGCATCTGTAGTTCCAGCTACCTAGGAGGCTACAGAGATCACATGAACGCAAGAATTCAAAACCAGTCTGGCAACATAGCCCGACCCATCTCAAAAACACAAAGGAAGCTTGGCTGGTGGCACGCACTGTAAATCCCGGCTACTCGGGAGCCTCAAGCAGGGGATTCTACGCTCGAGGATTAACTGGGCTACAGTATGCGTTCAAGGCCAGCTGGGCAACTTGGTAAGACCCATTTCAAAATTAGAAGTAGAAAAAGGGCTGCAGGGCTGGAGAGCTGGTTTAGGGGTAAAGCCTATGCCTCACAAGCAGAAGGACCCGAGTTCAGATCTCACATCCCACGTAAAAACACTAGTGGAAATGACAGGCCTGTACTTCTGGCCCTGGAAGACAGAGCCTGAGAGACCACAGCAAAGCAATAAGGAGGTAGAGCAATCAGGAGTGATTCCTGATGTCACCCTTGGGCCTTCACAGGCACATACACTGCAGATGTCCTGTACACACACACACACACACACACACACACACACACACACACACACACACACACGAGAGGGGGCTGGAGCTATATCATGGTGGTACAGTACTTATACAAGGCCCTAAATTTAATCCGTAGTACCAGAAATAAGTGCATGATTAAACAATAAAAGAAATGTAGAAACAGGGCTGGAGAGATGACTCAGGGGTTAAGACTGCCTCACAAACAGAAGAACCTACGTTCAGATCCCAGATCCCATGTGAAAAAACAACAGGGAGAAATGGCAGTGACCAGCAATCTAGCCCCTCATGGCCCTTTAGTGCCGTGAGTCTGTTTCTTGTTCCTTGCTCCTCATGAATTCCATGCCTAGGCACCGTGAGTTCTCATGGGCTCCCTAGCCCCTCATGGCACTCTCTTCTCTAATAAACTCTACCTTAATCCTCTAAAAAAAAAAAAAAAAAAGAAATGGCAGTGACCTACACTTTCAGATCTGGAAGGCAGAGCCTGGGAAATCCCAGAGTGAAGAAAAGAGGAGGTAGGAGCAATCCAGGATGATTCCCCAAAGTCCACATTGACTTTGCTACACATGGTCACAGAGATACAGACACAGACGTAGACACACAGACACACACCCAGACACACATAGACGCACACACAGAGGTAAAAAAATATATATATAAAAGAAAAAAACAAGAAATGTAGAAACAGTATAAATAAACTAATTTCTAAAATTACTTTAGGTTAGAAAGTGAGTGAGTAAGCTCTTTTAAGAGAAAACAGCTAGGGCTGGAGAGATGGCTCAGGTGTTAAGACTGCCTTGAAAGCAGAAGGGTTTAAATTCAGATCCCAGGTCCCATGTAAAAACAGTGGCGGCCTGCACTGCCTGCCCTGGTGGGTGGAGCAAGAAGAAGGTGGAAGCCTGAAGTCACCCTTGGTGACTCCACAGGGACACACAGCACCCTCTGATACACACACACCGAAACAAACAAAGAGGGAAGAAAGAAAGTTAAAGAAAATAGAAATAAAAGCTAAGTGCAATATGGATGAGGAGGCAGGACAGGCTGAGAGAAATGAGCAATACAACCACCACAGAGGCTTTCATCTGGGGGGAAACTTGTGCAGGGATGGCTGGAGAAGAGCCGGAGCCTCCAGCTGGTTACTTACAGGCAGGGGTATCTAAAGGGCAGAAAAGGAAAAGGAATTGTAAAAGAGATATTAATGGGCCACGGAAAGCAAGCATGGTAAGGGTCTGCAAAGAATTCAGTTCTGCATGACAGGGGTTCTTTCCAACAGAAGAGGGAGGGAAGGGGGAAGCTGAGAAAATGAAAAAAAGAGAGAGAAAACAACAGTGCATGATATTATGATAGTAAGAACAGATACTCTGGAAGCAAGCTCATTGTCCAGTCCAGTCTGGTTAGTTACATAACTCTGTGCCTTATTCGTTTATAAAAAACAGAAAATAATACCTCTTTCAGGAGTTGTTGGGAGAAGTAAATTAATTAACACCTATTTAAATAGATTAAAACAATCAAGGCATATATTAATTACTATCTAAGTGCTTGATAATTCAAAAGGATGTCCTCAAATTTAGAATTTTACAGTATTCTTAAGGGCCAGCAAAAGAACCCAGCAGATAGTCCATGGAACCCATGTGACTGCATGGAGAGAATCTGATCGCCCCACACATGGGCTGCAGCACGCGTGAGCAAGCTGCACTCAGTGCGCAATGATGAAATAAATTTTTTAAAAAGAGGTTATTTTTTAGACCTTTATGGAAATCAAATCTGTTCTGCTCCCTGTGTCAGTATGGGTCACTGGTTAAGAATATTTTCATATTTTTAAATGGTTAAGAAAAAAATGAAAAGACTAATATTTCAAAATATTATGATTTAAATGTGAAATTTCTTCATATGTGTTGAGGCTTAGTCTTGAGTGGTGCTAATTTTTTTTAATTTTTTATTATTATTTATTATTTATTCAATTGTGGGTATATGCGTGTGTGCATGTGTATGTGTGTGTGTGTAGAACCACGGACGAATTCGGGAACCACCATGGACACCTCCACCTCCTCGTTTACTCTGCCCCAGGATTCACAGGCTCCGCCCTACCAGGACCAGAAATGCAGGCCGCCCCTGCTTCTGCCTGGCGTCTATACGTGGGGTCTAGGATCCGAACTCAGGACCTTCTGCCTGCAAGGCAGAGGCTTAACCCCTGAGCCACCTCTCCAGCCCCGAGTGGTGCCAATTTTTTAAAAAAAAATTTTTTTATTTATTCAATTGTGCACGTGTGTGTGTGTGTGTGTGTGTGTGTGTGCATGTGTGTGTATGTGTGTGTGTATGTATGTGTGTACGTGTAGAACCACCATGGACCTCCTCCACCTCCTCCTTGTTTACTCTGCCCTGGGATTCACAGGCTCCGCCCTACCAGTACCAGAAACGCAGGCCGCCTCCGCTTCCGCCTGGCGTCTATACGTGGGGTCTAGGATCCGAACTCAGGACCTTTCGCCTGCAAGACAGAGGCTTAACCCCTGAGTCACTTCTCCAGCCCCAAGTAATGCTAATTTTTAAAATATTTTATTTGTGTGTGTGTGTGTGTGTATGTGTGTGTGTGCCCGTGTGTCTGTGTGACTATGTGTCTGTGGGTATCAGAGGTGATTTCAGGGTTCATCCTGGATTGCTTTTATCTCCTCTCAACTTTGCTCTGGGCTTCCCAGGCTCCACCCTCTAAGACTGTTCTTACATGAATTGGGGATCTGAATGCAGGTCCTTCTAGTTTCAGGGCTGAGGCTCAATGCCTGAGCCCTCTCTCCAGCCCATGGTGGTGCTATTTTGGAAAGTTCTAGAAACTTCATGAAATGGATTCTGGTGAGAGGAAGGAAATCACTGGGGTGTGTTCTTGAGGGCTGTATCGTGCCTCAGGACCCTTCCTCTCACATCTTTCTGCTTCCTGTGCACCATGAGGTGAGCTGCTCTGCTGTGCCATGGTCTCCTCACCATGACGACACACATTGCTGAAACTGTGAAAAGGCCTGACACACAAGACAGTGAAAATGTAAAAAAAAAGAAGTTCAAATTTCAGTGTCCACCATCTAGTCTTATGGGATGAAGATATCTCCACCCCCTTGCAATAACAAAGTTCACCAGCTCTGACTGTGACCTACAAAATTAAATAGTTATTATCTTCCCTTTTATAGAAAATGTTAGCTCACTTCTGCTCTAAGTCATAGGGAACAAATACTATGAAGAGGGAAGTGAAAACATTCTCTACAAAGGAGGAAGCATTAATACTTATTTAAGACCTCTAGTCCCATCGCTTCTACTTTCCTGCTGGTGTTCATGGATACTCTTGACTAAACTAGTATAGATTATCTTCAATCTGTGTGAATTCAATAATGATAATTATGTCCTACATGAAAATGCTTGTTCCTTTGCAGAAGCAAAAAAGTTGAGCCAGAAATAAAAGCATTTACACTAGAGTCAATGTTCCTTCTGTTAAACTTTAATTTCCTTGTTTTCTTTCTTTTGAAATAATCCTTTCTTTTGACAGGGTCTTATGTAGCCCAAGCTGGCCTTAAGTTTGCTATAGTTAGCCTTATCCTCCTCTCCTCCAAGTGCTGGAATTACACCTTTGTCTTTGTCTTATGAGACTGGGTCTTACCACGTAGTCCTAGTTGGCCTTAACAAAGCAGTCCAGACTGGCACTGAACTCACGCAGACTCTTGTTGCAGTCTCCCTAGTGCCAGGATTATAGTCATGGACCATCCGCCATACTCAATGCTAAATACAGTATCATTTAATGTTACATTCTTGGGTCTAAAATACATATGGCAGGTTCTCTTGAAATTTCTCTGCTTTTGGCATTGAGGATAGGACCCAGGGCCTCACGCATGCTAGGAAAGCACTCCGCTCACTGAACTACACCACTAGTCTACAGTCTTGAGGCAGCACAACTTCTTTGGGAAACCTCAACTTTTGTATCTGGAACTTAACTTTTTAAATACTGATTGATTGAGACAGAGAAAGAGAGGAAGGAGAAGGAGGGAAGAGGAGAGAAAGAGAACAGACATATGTATGCCGTGGTACATATGTACAAGTCAGAGGACAACTTTCAGAAACTGATCTCCCTTCCCTACGTGGACTCTGAGGATCACGTTCAGGTCACCAAGCTTGCATGACTTTGCCAACTGAGGCATCTCACAGCCCTGGATGGAAAACTTTAAATCCGGGCCAGTGAGACAGCTCAGTGGCTACTAGTGCTTGCTGAACAAGCCCGACACTTCAACTGGATCCTCATAACCCACAAAGTCCTTCTCCGACTTCTACATGTGTGTTGTGGCATGTGCATGCCCACTCCCAAACACATAAAATAAATAAATGAGCAAATAATTTTTAGAGTAAACTGATTGGATGAAGCCACTCATATCACGAAAGGTAGTCAATCGGCTTCACTAGCATTGAACTATTAATTGAAATTCTAATTCATCTAAATATTATCTTCACAGTAACATCTAGACTGGTGTTTGGCCAAATAACTGATCTTTCCACAGTTTAATGACATATAAAATTAACTATCACATTCAAATATATCAGCTGCAAATCTTTAAAATTTTTTTTATTTATTATTTATTCAATTGTGCGTGTTTTGCGTGTGTGAGCGTGTGTGTATGTATGTGTGTGTGTGTAGAACCATGGATGAATTCGGGAACCACCACGGATGCCTCCACCTCCTTGTTTACTGTGCCTCGGGATTCACAGACTCCGCCCTATCAGGACGAGAAGCGCAGGTAGCCCCTGCTTCCGCCAGGCGTCTATACGTGGTGTCTATACGTGGGGTCTAGGATCTGAACTCAGGACCTTCCTCCTGCAAGGCAGAGGCTTAACCCCTGAGCCACCTCTCCAGCCCCGGTCAATGCAAATCTAAGTACAAGCAGTTTGGAAAATAGATTGGCAATTTCTTTTGAAATTAAAGTTACCACATGACATAGCAATTATTCTCTTGGACATTTGCCCTACATTTCATGAATAATTCTGTATATTATATCCATTACATCATTTGTAATAGCCCAAAATGAAAACAATCCTTGAATGACTAAATGATTAAACAAATTATGACACATGAACTGCTACTTAGAAATATGAAAGAAGGGGCGGGAGAGATGACTCAGGAGTTAAGACTCTGTATTGCAGGCAGAAGATCCTGAATTTGGATCCCAGGTCCCACGTAAAAAAAATGTCAAGCCAAATCTGCAGCCTGCATTTCCGGCCCTAGTGGGTGGAATCTGGGAAATCCCCCAAGTAAAGCAAGAAGGAGGTAGAAGCAATACAGGATGATTCCCAAAGTCACCCTTGGTCCTCCACAGAGACACACAGTACCCTCTGATACACACACACACACACACACACACACACACACACACACACACACACAAATAAATAAATAAAATATTTTTAAAAAAGAAATATGAAAGAAGAAACTTGGTATCATCCCCACACAATCTGGGTGAATTTCAAGGATACTATACTTACTAAAAAAAAAAATGTCAATCTCAAAAAAAAAACCTCACTCTCGGGCTGGAGAGGTGGCTCAGGGGTTAAGCCTCCGCCTTGCAGGCGGAAGGTCCTGAGTTCGGATCCCAGATCCCACATATAGACGCCAGGCGGAAGCGGGGGTGGGCCTGCGCTTCTGGTCCGGGTAGGGGCGAGGCCTGTGAATCCCGGGGCAGAAGGAGGTGGAGGCGTCCATGGTGGTTCGCGAATTTGTCCGTGGTTACTACTCACACACACACCATTCTCACACACACACAGACACACGCGGCGCGCGCACGTACACACACATATGCACAGCAGTTGAATAAATAATAATAATAAAAAAAAATTAAAAAAAAAAAACCTCACTCTGATTCTACTTATATAACACTGTCACTGTCAATAAAAGAGATGAAGAATCAATGAAGCTAGCTGTGGCAGTGCCCACCTGTAGTCCCAGCTACTCAGAAGACTGTGACAGGAGAATCACTTGAACCCAAGGGTTGAAAGAACTTGGGCAGCATGGAAAGACCTTGCTTGAAAAAGAAAGACAGACAGTAAAGAGAGGAGGGAGGGATTGAAGGAGAGAGGAAAGAAAGAGGAAAGAAGGGGTAGAAAAGAAGGAAAGGAAAACAGAGGAAAGAAAAAATTCTAAGTTGGTGGTTATTAAAGATTAAATGCTGGTAGGAACATATGCAGAGGAACAGCATTTGTCTCACTCTAAGCAGAAGTTCTCAGAGACCACGGGACTGGGAAACTGACAGCAAGTGGATTAAAATGCACTGACTTCAGTCTGAGGTCTTCGAAAGCTTTCAAAGCACACTATATAAATGTTCCATTGATGAAACATTGGTCTTTCTGTTTAGGGGGCCCCACTGGGGAGTAACACAGGAAGAGGGCGAGAAAGGAAGTGGCTGACCAGCTAACACTAAAACATGAACTGGGGTTATATTCCCACATTATGAGTTGGCTGAAAGGTTCAGGTCTATTCACAGCCTCTTCCAAAGCGCTACTACCTCTCTCGTCCACATCCAGCAAGCCATAATTGGAGGACAGGGAGGAAGACGGGAGGGCAGAGTCCTCGAGTCATGAACAAGACCACCCCGGCATCAAGTGATCTGAGGATGCTTCTCAGCGTCCAGAGTCTTCATCATGAGCATTAAGGTCACGGTCTGCACCCATCTTACTTGCACTTTGCTCCCCACGCTCGCTAACTTGAGAAAACCATGTATTACTTTCATGTCCGGGTCTTTGAACAGCCTCTCCCTCTTCCCATCACATCTAAGATGTGTGGGGTCCAGCAAGGTACAAATCAAAAACCATTCTTTTTCCATGAAATAATCACAGACTTTGTGGACTGTAAATAATTGTAAATAACCTCTTTGATGTTCCCGTAGGGCCCTGGTGTTAACTCTAAATTATAAAAATTTATCACACTTTGCCTGATCTAAAAAATTGATAGGTATCTATCGCCTACTAACCTATAAACACTAAAGGCAAAGGCAGACTCACTCATAACCAAGCATCATACACAGTGAATGTACCTTCATAGTAGACTTCTACAGTATGTTGACTGAAGGAGCGTCTCAACCACACACAATGCTTTAACTCTTTAGCAAATGCTTCTAACCACTTGAAACGTGCTTAAAAACTATGCTAGACAACAGATGGTTCAAATGCTTCAGCAGATAATCCTCTAAAGGGAAGAAAAACAAATATTCTACACTGTCTACACTGACTGTTGACAATAGTCAAGGGAGCAGGAGGAGAGTTCTAAAGAGATGTCACTCAATCCTTTCCATGCACAGTACAGGTAGAATCACTTGATCTAGCTCTGGGAAGAGTTGAGGTGGGGACCAGAATTCTGCATTTCAAATAGGCTCCCAAGCAATGCTGATGCTACTAATCCAATGACGACAGTCTGAAAAGTGAAGATTAAGGTACAAGAAGGAGCAATTAACAATCCCCTCCCCCCCAAAGTAGTCTTGGACAGGACAAAATAAAAATAATGGCATAAATCTTTAAAAAAAATACATGGGTTGGTAATAGGAGGGAGGGATATGAACTTGTAACCACAAAACACTGTTAAATACAAATGAAAAGTGCTCTAAAATGGATATGGTAGGGTATGTGTGTAGATCTTAGCACTTGGGAAGTGAAGACAGAAGGACCAGAATTTTAAGAACATTCTCTGATACATAGCCAATTTGAGACCATCCTGGTCTACATGTGAGATCCTGTCTCAAAAACAAACAAACTGCTCTAGGAATACAGAAGCCAAAGTGTTTCTTTCCCTTTGAAAAATATACATAAGGGGCCCTGAATCATAGATATGACCCTGCCCAGAGGATGGGTGGGAACATTACAAATGAAAAGAGTAAGAGCAAAGGCCCAAGAACATGAAGCACATAGAACATAAAGACACATCAGGGCTGGAGAGATGGCTCAGGAGTTCAGATTCTGCCTCCTGGGGCTGGAGAGGTGCTCAGAGGTTAAGGCTCTGCCTTGCAGGCGGAAGGTCCTGAGTTCAGATCCTACACCGCATGTATAGACGCCAGATGGAAGCGGGGCGGCCTGCGTTTCTGGTGCTGGTAGGGCGGAGCCTGTGAATCCCGGGCAGAGTAAACAAGGAGAAGGTGGAGGCGGTCCATAGTGGTTCTACACACACACACACACACACACACACACACACACACACACACGCCCGCGCGCACCACGCACAATTGAATTAAAAAAAAAAAAAGATTCTGCCTCACAAGCAGAAGGTCCTGAGTTCAAATTCCAGGTCTCATGTAAAAACGCCAAGTGGAAATGGTGGTGGCTTGCACTTCCTGCCCTGGTGGGCAGTCTGGGAAATCCCAGACGGGAGCAAAAAAAAAAAAAGATAAAAGCAATCCAGAATGATTTCTGGTCACCTTTGGTCCTCCACAGGGATACACAGTGCCCCCTCTCTCTCACGCACACACACTCTCACGCACACACACACACTCTCACACACTAAATGAGGTTTAAAAAAGACTCATCAGCTGCATGAGCGACACCAACAAGAGTGTGCAGGGCTCGGGAGTGTCAAGAACACAGCCAGCAGGACTAGAAAAGCCAGCCAGGGCCTCTCCCTCTCACAGCTGAGTCAGCAGGACAGTGAGGGATTTCCACAAGCAGCTTACAACAGTCGGTCATTTCAATCAGCAGTCCTTTCCTAAATGCTTCTGAAATTAGTTGGCCACCTGCTGCCCCTACAGCCAGCCTTCTCCCAAGTAGTCTGATGACTTAAAAGAGAGGGATCTATAGAATGGAGGGGGGCAGTTTCACCCAACACAAGGCAGAGACACCTTTACAACCACCACGTGCGAGCAGCTCTCTCTGCTAAGTCTCTAACCTCTGATTTTCAGTGCACAGAGGAAGAGAATTTCCTTCAAGAACCAGTTAGAATTAGTTTCTCTTGCTCTAGCTGTTACTATCATGTCTTGAACACGAAGCAGGAAAGTACGAGTGAAATCCTGGACGCTATACGAGCTGTGGAAGAAGCAGCCTACCTACCTCCCCTAGTAATCCTCCCAGAGCATCGTTCACAGATAGAGAAATGAATTAGCACTATTTGATCCCATCTGTTCATTCATAAAGTTATGTCCTTGGGCCTCTCAAATGAAATTGAAGATGGACTTGAACTTCGGATGCTCTTCTGCTCCCAAGTGCTGGGATTGCAGGTGCACTCCACTACTCCTGGCTTACAATTTGCCCATAACAGCTGAGCTAGTTACTCTGAATCAGTTACTTGAATCAGTTACTTGAATTGATTACTTTTTTAAATTGCTTGGACAAAATGCCCAACAGAAGCCAGGTAAGGGAAGAAGAGCTATTTTTCCCCCCTCACTGGCTAGGAGATATCCATCCTGGCAAAAAAAAAAGAGGCATGATATCAGAAGTGTGAAGCAACTGGTCACACTGTATATAGTCAGGAAGCAGAGAGATGAGTTCTGTGCTCAGCTGTCCCCCCCCCCTTTTCATTCAGCGTCTGATTCTAGTCCATTATGTAGCTCACCCACCTTCCCTCCTCAACCCTGGAAATGCCCTCAAAGGTACATCTGGAGGTGTGCCTCTTAGGCAATTCCAAATTCAGTCAAGTTAGCAATGAAGACTAACCATCACAAACCCACAAATAAAGACAAAGAAAGATTATTCATTGTAGTACAAATATGTTGAGTGGCTTTGGATCCAGAGATAAATTAGTTTTAGTGTCACAAAATACTATAAGCAATCTTATACTTCCTATGGAAGACTACAGTGACCTTGGGAATCATCCTGGATTGCTTCTATCTCCTTTTTGCTTCTGGGATTCTGCCTACCAGGGCAGAAGTGCTGGCCACCAACTTTTCAGCCTGAATCCTATGTAAAAATGCCAAGTGGAAATAGCAGTGGCCTGCACTTCCAGCTCTGGAAGGCAGAGCCTGGGAAACTTCAGAGTGAAATAAAAAGGAGGTAAAGCAATTCAGGATAATTCCTGAAGTCACTCTTGGATCTCCACAAGGATGCACAGTACCCTCTCTGATACACACAGGAAGGAAGGGAGGAAGGAAGGGAGGGAGGGAGGGAGGGAGGGAGGAAGGAAGGAGGAAAGAAGGAAGGAGGGAAGGGAGGGAGGGGAAGGAGGGAAGGGAGGGGAAGGAGGGAAGGAGGGAAGGAAGCCCCAGGAATAAACACTCAAGCATTCAGAAGCACAAGTTTTCAAATACAGTGTCATTTCAAAAGGTTATTCAGAGTTAATGTCTAAAGTAGTACTTGGTAAACTGAGGCTGGAGTGTCACTGCAAGTTTGAGGCTCCAAACTAAGACCCTGTCTCAAATCCCTCCAACCCAGCCAACTAAAAAAATTATGTCTACAAGACGAGCAGAAAAAGCCTTCATTTTCTTTTCTGTTGAGGGCTGGAGAGATAGCTTAGGGGATAAGACTCTGTCTCATAAGCAGAAGGACCTGAGTTCAGATCCCAGGTCCCAAGTAGAAACATCAGCCAAAATGGCGGTAGCCTATACTTCCAGCTCTTGGAAGGGAAGACTGGAAAACCCCAGAGTGAAGCAAAAAGGAGGTAGAAGCAATCCAGGATGGTCCCCAAACTCACCCTTGAATCTCTACAGACACAGACACAGACACACACACACACACAATTAATTTAAAAACTAATCTCTCTGTTGAAATAGAAGTTTAGTAGTGCATCTAGATACACATATCTCTGCTGTCCAGACTCAAAGACTAAAGATGGCTTCTGCCCTGCCCTGTTTCATACCATCAGCAGTGCAGAAGAGTAACGTGACAGAGGATATAAAAGCTTTGCTTCCATTGGTACAAAAATAGCTCTGTCGGATCTCAGCTAATATAGCTTTCTGCCTTGGACAAATCCCTTAATGACTCTAAGCTTCAAGTTTTTTTAATCTACAAAATAAATGGCTTGGATAAAGGACCTACAGATTCCTTTTAAGACACTATTGTAGCGCTATAATTATCCCATGTAATGTACTGAACTATTCAAACAAAATGGCATGCATCAACAAGTCCCCACTTCATTTCCTCATATCCTCTCACCTACTCTTTTATCACAAGGCCAGCAATGACAACATGTAGGGCAAAGTGCCAGACTCACATGTAAAGTTCTTGAAGCCAGTTTCAGTGAAAATGCCATACCTGGACTTAGTGGATCAAAAGAAAATATTCTAATACTGTGCCTTTTCCCTCATGGAAAAGACATTTCCTTCCAGAGGCTAAATGCTCAGATCCTAGTTTGAACCTTCAGTAGAGCTTGGGAAAGAGCTTGGGACTGAGAGCAATGGATCTTCTGGGAACCAGCTTTCAGTGATTGAAAAACAAAGAAAGTACACGTGTATGTGCATGAGTGTGCACGCACACACACACACAAGCACATGCACATCTCCTTTCTCAATTTGAAGCTTATAGGTCAGTGAATAATAAATATAAGGTGTGGTGATATTGCCCCTCCCCCAATCCTGCTTCACAAATATAGAAAAAAGGAGTGAGTTGAGAGTACCCTGCTTGAGCTCTCTGCTAGCCCCGTGCAAAGGAGATGAAAACAGGAAGGAATACATGGGCACTTTCATGGGTGTAAGCTTTTCATTTCATTTTTAAAATGTGTATCAGAGGGCACTGTGTGTCTCTGTGGAGGACCAAGGGTGACTTTGGCCATCATTCTGAATTGCTTCTACCTCCTTTTCACTTTGCTTTGAGATTTCCCAGGTTCTGCCTTCCAGGGCCCAAAGTGCAGCCCGCCATTTCCCCCTACTGCTTTTACGTGGGAATCAGGATCTGAATTCAGGTCTTTCTGCTTATGAGACAATCTTAATTCCTGAACCATCCCTCCAGTGCATGCTTTTTATTTCATTTTTTATTGACTGGACTTAACCCACTGGTTCCCAAGGAATTTAAATTTTAAGTGTATACAAGAAAGAAATTAGGTCTAAGTTCAAGAATTAGTAGTGAATTCTGAGGATATACTAAGCTAGTGAATGCTCGCTTTCACTTTCTAAACCTTAGGGAGACAGAAAAGACATGTTATTAGGGAAGAGTACAGTTGAACTGAGGGAGATGAATTCAAATCCACATGGTAGCAACTGAAATCAGTTCAGTCTCTATCAACACAAGATGCAAGATGTATGTGTTTTTTTTTTTTAATTTTTTTCTTCTTATTATTTATTCAACTGTGCGCATGTGCGTGTGTATGTGTGCACGTGTGTGTATGTCTGTGTATGTGTAGAACCACGGACGAATTCGCGAATCACCATGGACGCCTCCATCTCCTTCTGCCCCGGGATTCACAGGCTCCGCCCTACCAGGACCAGAAACGCAGGCCGCCCCCGCTTCCGCCTGGCGTCTATACGTGGGATCTGGGATCCGAACTCAGGACCTTCCGCCTGCAAAGCGGAGGCTTAACCCCTGAGCTACCTCTCCAGCCCCACAAGATGCAAGATGAAGGCTGATGAAAGGTCCGAGCCTGCTGATCAGGATCCATAGGTGGAAGAGAGAACTGACTGCCGAAAGTTATCCGCTGACCTCCATGGTCACCATGGCATTCATGTGCCCATATTCATCCCCCATGCACAGTAATAACAGCAATAAATAATTTTTTGAAAGCCAACTTAGACTACATTGTGAGAGCCTATCTCTAAATAAATATACCTATGATTCGCTGAGCATTTAACACATGATTGTTTGATGTTTATTAATTAACAGAATCCTTAGTATTCAGATAGGGTGATGATTCCCATCTTACAGAACTTAAGTTTTGATAGCTATGGAGTATCAGAGCCAAGATTCAAACGCAGGCAGTCTACGCCACATTGCCTGTCAGACTGATAACCAAGAAACAACAAAGTTCCCAAGAAAAAGGCAGCAAACTGATAGATTAGAAAAGTTAACAACATACTATGAGGTAAAAACAGACAAATCAATAACTTATTTAGATGGAGAATTCTGAGCAATGGAAATGTCACACCATTGCAAAATCACCTCCAAGATTCAACCACTAGAAGCACTGGTTTCCTCTGAAGATGTGTCACGAGGAGGGACCCAAAACAGGCAGTACTGTTCCAGGGCAAACAACCACTCTGTCACCACCCCAGCAGAAGAGGGAAGGTTTACACTATGAGCAGGATGAGCGAGACTTGAGTAACCAGGACATCATTGGACAGGAGGAAGATTTATGGATCTACACATATCCTAAAAGGACAAATCTAAGTCCTTCATTCTACAGCCGTGGTTATCCTGTCTACGGGACCAGATGAGAAGTTGCATCACAGGTGAAATTGGCAAAAATATGCATATATCTGGACCTGTGCCAGAGTTATGAATCAAAAATACCAGGGTAACCCCTAATGACCAAGAAGGCACCAGGTGACGCTAATGTCCGCTCAAGTTTGAGACTCCCTGTTCTAATAGTGGTGATTACTCATTAATAAGAGAAGCACACCATAATGCTTTAACCAGTTTTTCCTTTCCTGCTTATCTGAAAAACCATTTGCAATCATCAGAAGTTTGAGGAAAGACTGAATCATGAGAGAGACAAAAACTGATTCTACAGAACAGGTCTCGTGGAGGACAGGAAAATACAGACCTGGTTTGCTCGGCCTTTCCATGGATGGTCCCCCACCACCACAAGAAGGTGAGAACGAGAGGAACAAATGACCCCTACAGTCGTGTCCAGCTGTAACCTATGCACCTTCATTGGCCATTATGACCTTGACTCTTCAAATTAAACAAAGAAATTCAGACTGGCACTCTCAATTGGAACTATGTCTGAGTGAAATACCTGTGCCTTTGAATGAACAAAAAAGCTAGGTTTGCTATGTGTGGTATTTGTATTAATATGGAGGCAAAAATGAACTATTTCATCATAACTGTATCTTTGATCATACTCTATACCATATTCTTTTTACTTCTTTCCCTAGTTCACCCTTACAGTTTGAATCTTTTTTAAAAAAAAATATTTTATTTACTTACTTGAGAGAATCGGGGGAGGTGTGCACAAGCGTGCATGGCACATGGGTGGAGGTCTGAGGACAAGTCTCAAAAGTCCATTCTTGTGGTCTTCTGGGGATTACAACTCAGGTCATCAGGTTTGCAAACAGGAGCCTTACTTGGCTTGAGCTATCTCACTGGACTCTGCGGTATAAATCTTATCCCTTATCACTGCTTTTCACTAATCTCTCCTCACACTACTAAATGCTACTACCACAATTATATCATTCTCTTGTTTATAAATCTTCAATGGTCTGGCCATGAGTCCTGATAATTTAAATTTTTTTTCATTTATTTTATATGTATATGTGTGTTTATGTGTGTGTATGTGTATGTGTATCAGAGGGCATTCTATGTCCCTGTGGAGGACCAAGGGTGGCTTCAGGAACCATCCTGGATTGCTTCTATCTCCTTTTTGCTTCAGTCAGGGATTTCCCAAGCTCTGCCCACCAGGGCCATACGTGTAGTCCATCTAGCATGTTTTTATTTTTTAACATGGGACCTGGAATCAGAACTCAGGGCCTTTTGCTTGTGAGACAGAGTCTTAACCCCTGAGCCATCTCAGCTCATCCCATTTTTACCTTTGGGAAACTGATGCTTTAAAAGAGTAAGTAACTTGCTCAAAATTACAACTAGGATTTTAATCCAACGTAGTCTGTCTCCAAAGCCAAACTCTTGGGTTTCCTTTTCAAAGCCGAACTATTAGCTATCTTACTCATCCTCTCCAGCAGTTGACTATAATATATGGGGAAAAAAAGCAAAGTTTCTTTAACAGGCAGACAATAAAGCTAAAACATTTCTTCGTTGTTCTGTTGTTTTAAAGTGTGTGTGGGGGGGAGGTCACCCACGGATCCCGAGAGACTTCCAGCCAAAGTTCAACACAAGCAGGTAGCACATCTCCCCACCTGGAGGGGCTCCCCACGCTCAGCAGCTTGGCTAAGGGGCAATGCAGTATGATGCTCAGCAGGAAAAGACTCAGAGCACAGAAGGGGCTCTGAGGCCAGAAGGCTGGCAGAGAACAACAGGTGGTTAAGATCTCCCTCTCCCCCCACCACCCCCAAAGCCCAGTCTCCCGACTTTGTCCTCAATTCCCTTCTCCACTTGGCATCTCTCCCCCTATTACTTTGTCGTTCCCCTCCAACCTCTTTTCCTCTGCCCCCTCCCATTGCCTCTTTTCTTCCGATATGGCTCCTTTCCCCATCAGTGTAAGGGTCCGGGGGTCGTCACCCTCAACAGATTTCCAGATCTGAGTCCTAAAGAGCCAAGGACAAGCAATGACTCCCGAGCAGAAGGACGACTACGTTGGAAGATGCTTCGGTGGCGCCCACCGGAATGTGAAGCCAGCCAGCCACCGCCCCTTCCTCCATAGAGGGGCTTCAGGGGCATTTTTCTCGAGTCGGGGTCAGAAAAGGAGGCGGACACCCCGATGCCTCCCGCGGCGCACCTCTCAACCTTCCCTCCCCGTGGGTGATCGGCCGTCGCTTTTCCCTACGCGGCCCGATCCTGCCCCCTGTGCACTCGGCACCTCTCCCCCCGCGACGCGGTTCCCCTGCGACCCCTTCTTTCCACCCCTCTCGGTCCACTCGACCTCTCCTCCCTCGGTCCCCCGCCCCTCTTTTCTTCCCGCTCGGGCCCCTCTTCCCCTCCACGCGAGCCACCCCCCAGGACCCTAGTACCTTGAGAGTCACGTCGCACAGCTTGCCCTGCCGCCGGATCTCCTCCATGACGCCGTAGCCGCGACTCGGCAACTCGGACACCGAGAAATGCACCAGGTCCTCCAGCTCCTCCGCGCCGTCCTCCACCATCTTCCCCGGCCGCCGCAACTGCGCACGCCCGGCCGGCCGGCTTCACACTCACCAGGGCGGGGCGAAGGCGCACGCCGACGGCGGCTCCGAGCGCGAAGCTGGAATTGGGACTGGCCTTCGCGGCCGCCGTACTTCCCCGTCCTCCGCGCCGGAAGTCTCGCTGCCCCGTTTCCTGGGCTCCTGCACAACCTTCGTTTCCTCGCCGCCTAGACCTCGGCTTCGCACAGCCGGCCGCTGGTAGACTTTCCGCATTAACTGACCCCCATCTCTGTCTTCTCGATTCCCGTCCTGACTCTGCTCTCCTCGAAGGGGGACTGAGATCTTCATTTCCGCCACCGTCCCACACAGCACTTCCGGAATCCCTGGCAGCGTCCCGTTGCCATGGCGACTGTGTACACAGCTCGGCTGATTCAGGCCCTGGTTGCTTGCAGAGCTTCGGTCTCTGCACCTGTAGCGGTCACTCTACCTGAGCGCCGCTGCCTGGCCAGGTGAGCGGTGACCTCGCGCCGATAGGGTTAGGACAAAGGGAGACCTGATGGGGATGTCCGTTGCGGCCGCTGGCATTGACCGGAGGGGCCGAGCACTGCTTGGCTCCCTCATTTGTGAAAATTTGGGCAACCCTGGAGAGCGTGACATCACTGTGTCTGTTTCAGTCTGACCGCGCCCTGGAGGGCAGGACGGTCCTGAGTTAATGCTCCCAGCTCCCACGAGCCCTCTCTCACGAGGGTCCCAGGACTGGCCCTTAGCATAGAGGATGTGAGCTGGAGTGCTAGGGGTCGCTACTCTTCACTTGGCCCGGTTTAAACAAGAGCAGGGCAGATAAGTTCTCGTGTAGTACTACCATATGCTAATCGTTCGCTCTCCCGCCAGATGCTCGCACTTCTTGTCAAGCCGATGGCTATTCTATTCGTTCCCAAACCCCAAGGAGATGCTAGATGTCTTAGCTCAAAAATCTAGCAGCTACTCTGATTCACTGAATTTCATAGAAGCTTAAGGATGGTTCTCGAAAGAGAAGGGTTCCTCACAAGATCCTGGAGGTAAAAGAAGGGTTAGCAAGGAAACCGAATGTGAATTCTTGTGCCGGAACACTTGAATGTCCTCACAGAAAGGCTGTAGGTTCAGGGTTGGAGGTATTATGGGAAGGGCGTGACACCCTATACCTTGGGACTCTCTCAGTAGTGGTTGAAGATGGACTCATGTGTGGAGATTCAGTCATCCTCTGACTTCCAGCCATGACCACCACCACCACCTGTCATTTCCTGGTCACCTGTATGCTGGGCACTGTTCTGGACATTGTGGGGGGATTCAAAGGAGATAAAAGGCGCCACCCTTGTCCTGGAGCAGCTTGTAATTTGATTTGGGAGCTGAAACCCACATAAATGAAGCGGCGTAAGAACGGTAACAAGCAGTATTTCAGTAAGTGCAAAATAGCATGGGGCACCTAAATGTCTGGTTGCTAAGGGGCCACTGAGCCGTCGCTCAAAGGAAGGATGTAATTCATGGGAAAGTTTTATCGTAGGTTGCTGTGGCTGCAGAAGTGCCTGCTGACATGAGCGTTAGGAGGACCTTGGGAACTACAGATTGGGGCGACTGCATGTGCATGCACGGGTTGGCATAATCAGAGCAGAATACGGGGCAGACTCTGGAGGGATGCTTTGAGCTGGCCTGTGCTGTCCTTGTGTTGTTGGTGGCTTCAAGGAGGGAGGTCTGTGTGCCTGCTTCCAGAGCGTTCTCTGAGGATTTCCTAAATGGCATTTGAACTGTTCTAGACAGGAGGATATTACAGAATTACAGAAATTGAGTGTAAGTGCCTGACTAACAACAGTAGCCACCTTCCAGCTGGAGATTCAATCCAGCACTCGGGAGGCTAAGGTTCAAAGCCAGACTGTGTTATGTAGAAAGACCCAGTCCCAAGGAAAACATAAAATCAAAACCCATCGACAACAAACCATTTCTCTTTCCCAATTTTTCAGTAGCATAAATCGAAGCAAAGTTAGGAATGAAACATCCTCTTCAATTTCCTCAGTTTGGATTCATATAGCTCTATTTGTGGCTTTTTCTTCCTTGAGTTCAATTTTGCAGCGAAAATGTTAGGACAAGCCATGTTCTTTTTCTCTCCCTAATATCTGTCAGATTAATTTTCTAAAATTCAAAAAGTACAGAGGATCCCATAATGTCCACATGAACTTGTGCATTGAAGAATGTAGGAAGTACACACACACACACACACACACTATACAATAGGTAAATATGGAAGTGCCATGCTTGCTTACTTGATTTGACAATTGAAGGACTTATAATGGATTGGACTTTCTTTTATCCACGTCACTGAAACTGTAAGCCAAAAAGAGCAGCATCTGTTTCTATTTAACTTGTTTCTGTAAGATACTTAATACCACAGTGGTGATAGTTAAGTAATTATAAGAGGAAGTGATCACCGTAAGTCTTGGCTAGAAATGGAAGGACAGTAATCCTTTTAAAAGTTAAAATTACCTGCAAAATATTAGTATGATTTATTTAATGTGCTTTGCAAAAATTAGAAGACATTCTGTTACATATGAAGGTCTTAAAATTAAGTATCATTATCAGTTTGTTAGAAGATTGAGTGAGCTTCCTTGGCCTCATAGTTCTCTAGCTTTTATAAATCCAACCAATTCCTTTACTAACATATATTCTTATTCTCTTGTCTGGCTACCCACTTACCCACCTTCCTATCATCTGTCTTTCTCCCCTTTCCAACGAAGATACAAGTTACCTTCTAGGCAGATACCTTATTCTTTCTAAAATTATTTTACATTTATTTATTTATGAGAAGGGGGCACGCATACCATGATACACGGAGGGGGGGGCGTAAGAGGACAACTTTCCAAAGTCAGTTCTCGCCTTCAACCTTGTGGGCTTCTGGGGATTACACTCTGGTTGCTTGATTTGCAAGGAGGTACCTTACTCTTTATGCTGTTCTACTTTTGAATAGTTTTGAATAGTGAACTTAGTATAACATAGCTAGATTTAACAAAATTAATCATTATTACAATTACAATTAATTTTTCATTAGAACACTTGGCATTTTCTGTCAGCATGTAATCCTTTATTATTATTCTCACTTATAACTTGACACTTGAAAAATTGGTCAAGTTTTCAGTCCCCCTTGTGTCATAAAAATTAGTCAATCAAACATGGTGGTGAGACCTATAATCTCTCTCTCTCTTAAGTAAAAAATATGTATTAAAGAAAGAACAATCACAAAGCAGGAAATCCATGTACTTGTTGGGTAGTACCAGAGGACTGAAATTTTGAGAGGTAGGAAAAAAAAAAGACTTAGAAAGATATGGAAAAGTGGAATGCATGTTATTGTATTCTGGTCTTTGGGGGAGGATAAGGAATGGGTCATAATCAGGTCTCAAGTAGCTCAGGCTATCCTCCCACTCATTATGGATTCTATTATGCTGGCTTTGAACCTGATCCTCCTCCTTCCAAATGCTGGGATCACAACACCCAAATGGGTTTTATTTTGTTTCTGAGGCAGAGCCTCAATATGTAGCCTACCTGTATTCTTAGTCGACAAATGACCTCTTGCCTCTAGTTGTTATTTGTAACTACTAACAATATCTTTGTTTTACTCTCATTAGCTAGAATGAATGCTAGGAAAAAGGTTCATGCATTTGTCCGTGTCAAGCCTACTGATGACTTTGCTCATGAAATGATCAAATATGGAGATGACAATAAAGTAAGTGTAAAGTATTTACCATTACCTGTCTGTGCTGTTATGACTTTGTTTCCAAAAGTCAAATGAAGGACTGAAACAGAATTGATAAATGTTCAGGTAGACTCTAGGATCTGGCAGGTCCAAACCATATCCTCCTCGTGCTGTTAGTGAGGAAGTTCATGGGATTCCATCTTTAATCGCCTTTCAAGAATTTTATTGTTAAGAGTTGGGGATATAGCTCAATGGTAGAGTGTTTGCTTAGCATGCATGAGGCACTGAAGAAAGAAAGACTAATTCTGTGTGAAAAGTTTACCTTTACCCCACCTTGTCCACACTCATAAAACTGATGATCACAGATGGGCAGGATGGTTCCACCAAGCCAGATAACCTGAGTTCGATCCCTACGACTTGGACTGTGGGAAGAGAGAACTATAAAGTTGTCTTCACCTCTACACAAGCACTGTGGCACATGCTTGCCCACACACATACAGTACAATAAATAATGTAAAATTTTTAAAAAGAGAATACCTGTCATTATATAGTCTCCAGGGAGGTATAGTAAGAATGTCTTGAGTTGATTACTGTCAAGCCTATCAAAAGAGCAGAGGAAAAACAATTTTTTTTTGAGGCAGGGTTTCATATTGTCCAAACTGGTCTCTAATTATTACTTACTTGGCCAATGATGATCTTGAATTTCTGATCCTCTTACTTGAACTCCAGAGTGCTGGGATTTCAGGCATGTGCCAATATGCCTAGCTAGACGTTTTAGATATTTTCATGTTTTTAGGCATTTTAATATTTTTTTAAAAATTATTTTATGAGCTTGCCACCAAACTTGTTGACTTGAGTTGGATTCCTCACAAAACCCACATAGTGGAAGGAAAGAATCAACTCCCGAAAGTTGTCTTCTGACCTCCACATGTACATGGAATCATACATACATACACATATGACAGATAAATAAATGTCAATAAAATTATTTATTATGGGGGGCAGCAGAGGGCAACTTTTGGGAATCTGTTCTTTCCTTCCACTGTGAGTTCCAGGGACAAAACTTTTGTAGCAAGTATTTGACTCACTAATCCATTTCATCAGCCCACCTCGACATTCTTTCAGAAGTCTTTCTTTCTACCCACTGGGCATTTGGGGGGTCGCCAAGTTTTCGAGCAGATGCTTTTAACCTGTTGAATCATCTCACCTCATCAGTACTGTACACTTTCAGAATAGTTCAAGAGCAGAGTACTCTAGTTTTAAGGTCCTAGCAATCAGAAAAGAGCCCAAGTGGGGCCCTGTATAATGTGCCCCTGCAGGACTTGGCTTCAATGAACACGGAAACAGAACAACTCTGTCTTTTGTGTTGTTTGTTTGTTTTTGACTTTTTTGAGTGACCGCTGATATAGCCCAGGCTCCTCTGTACTGGAACTCACTAAGTAGCCGAGGGTGTTCACTGAGGACCTGACCCTTCTGCTTGACCTCCCAAGTGCTGGGATTACAAGCATGAGCTGGCACACCCAGTTAACTACTACCTTTTTGTCATAATTTTGTTTTCCTCTGGGTAGCTAGGTCTTGGTTCTTGGATTAGAGCAACCAGTATAAAATGTCAGTGAGTGTCTACTTACATCAGAAGTCCTCATCAAGAAGCTTAGTATATACACTGGAAAGGTGGCTTAGGTTCAAGCATCTGCCTCACAAGCAGAAGGACCTGAGTTCAAATCCCAGCCTGTGTAAAAATGATGAGTGGAAATGGTGGCTGCCTGTACTTCTGGCCTTGGAAGGCAGAGGCCTGGGAAATCTCAGAGCAAAAGCCAAAAAAGGAGGTGGAGTAATCTAAGATGGTTCCTGAAAGTCATCTTTGGACCTCTATGGGTTGACACAGTACACACACACACACACACACACACACTAAATAAATAAATAAGAAAACTTTTGGGAATCAATTCTCTCCTTCCATCATATGGTCTAAAAAGAAGCCAGGTTTGTGCACAGTTACCTTAACCCCACTAGACACAGCACCAGTCCCTCCTTTTTTTTTTTTTTTTTTAAATGTTTATGGGGAACATTGTGTGTGAGTGTGTGTGTGTGTAAAAAGAAGCTTAGTATAATCTGGGCATGGTGGTATACTACTTGCCAGCAGTTGGTAGGCTGAGACAAGATGAACCCAAGTTCAAGCTCAGTGTGCATATCAATACCCTGCCTCGGGAGAGAGAGAGAGAGATTGGAATCTTCTTACTGGGAATCAATTGACTTTATCCAGTATGTTCCTTCTAGTAGCTGCTACAATTGGCTGTCTATGAAGATGCACGCATTAAAAATCTGCTGATTGCAAATAGTCTGGGAACCCTTAATTTGTTCTAATACCAATGTGTGACTGTGTCAAAGTTCAGAGCTGTTTGCATCGCTATTTTGTCATTACTCACATTGGCTCGTGGTCTACTGCCAATGGTCAACCTATTGTCGAGATTGGAGAGACTTCACTACCAGTAACCAGACAGATGGGGTTGAATCCAGGCCTCTTCCACCAAGCTCTCTGTTCCCTTATGTTAATCCAAGGCCTCTGTACTTATATAGCTAAATCTGGTTTAATAAGAACCTGATAAACTTATCTGACTCATATACTTGGGGGAGCCAAGGCAGATAGCACCCTATAAACTTAGTTGAAAGGTACTGAAATTAATAATGCTAGTCTTGTCGTTCACATAGGGTCATGTGGTTTGGAGGATCTTTCTTCTCCCATCCCAAAGCATTCATTCAGATGGGTCAGTGTGACAGTATAACGGTAAAGGTACTTTGCCACTAAGCCCGACAACCCGAGTTAGATCTCCAGAACCCACATGGTAGAGCACAAACTCCAAATCCTGTATATTGTCCTTTGACTTCCACATGTACACCCTGATATACAAGTGTGTGCACACACATACATATACAATAAATAAATGTAAGAGCATTTTTTAATAGAAATTTTTTTCAACCTGTTAATGGGAGTTCCTTTTTATTCCAATATTTACTTCCTCTATTTTTTGCTAGGCCAGGCCTCAGTTATTATAAATTATTTTTCTTATCAGTTTCCTAAAAAAATAGCTTCTCCCCCTCTCCTTTTTGAGATAAGTTCATAGTCCAGGCTGACCTGAATATCCAGATCTTCCTGACTTACTCTTCCAAGTATTAGGATTATGGGTGGGTATTACTGTGATAGATATGTGTGTTGGACTGGAGAGATGGCTCAGGGGTTAAGACTCTGCCTCTTAACCTGATCTCAGGTCCCATGTAAACATGCCAGGACAGAAATGGCATGGCCTGTACTTCCAGCTCTGGAAGGTGGTGCCTGGAAATCCCAGAGTAAAGAATAAGGAAGTAGAGCAATCCCAGGATCATTCCCAGAGTCACCCTGAGGCCTCCGTAGGCATACACATAGTGCCCTCTGACACATGCAGACACACACACACACAGACACAATAAATAAAAGAAAAATTTAAAAAGATACAGGTGTTAACTTAATAATTGAAGGCCGAGCTTTAGCACATGTGTGAAGAAATGGTAGTTTAGACAAGCCCTAAGCAAACCTTCATGAGAGTATCTAATGTGGGAAGACCCAGCCCACGGTGGTGGGATCATTTTCTGGGCAGGTAGATAAGATGGCAGGAGCTAGTTTAGTAGTTGGGCACACTTCAGCATACTTTGGCAGACTTGTGGTCTTGAAGTGAGGCTTTGCCCTTCTCTTAGCAACTCTTGTGGATATGGTGTGACCTTTTCCCTCAGCACCCAATGTTGCTGTGAACCCTCCTGCCAAGCTGTAATTGAGAATCATAAGCAAGAATAAAGCTTCCAAGCAGGTTGGTCCCGGATCAATCAACAACATGCAAACTGCAACAGTTACCAAGCCTCCATTCTCTCGCTCTTTTTCCTAGAGCATTGATATTCACTTAAAAAAAGACATCCGGAGAGGAGTTGTCAATAACCAGCAGACAGACTGGTCATTCAAGCTCGATGGAGTTCTTCATGACGCCTCCCAGGACATGGTTTATGAGACAGTCGCCAGGGATGTGGTTTCTCAGGCCCTTGATGGGTATAATGGTAATTTGGTTAATTATCTATTGTTTTATCTAAAAACCCGCCTCATCTATCTCTGAGAAAGAGGTGCAAATATTTTGTGGTGAAGAAAGTAAACTAAATAACCTCACTTACTAACATTGTATGTTTATTTGACATTCTGTGTTCTCCTTTATGTGTAGTTTTAAATTTTCTTATTTTTTCCTAGTTTTACAAACATATTGAGTACTTTTCCCTACCTTCTTCCTTCCTCCCTCCTCCCCATCCCCTCCCCTCCATTCATCAATCCATCCCTCCCTCCTACCAGTCTGCTTCTATAGATTCCAGGGTTCCCTCTGACTTGTCTACGCTTGTGGGGATTCAGGCCTCTGTAGCATACCAACTGGCCCTTCCTTAGCCTCCTCCCCCCCAATAGCATCCCTTTCACTCATCCAGCCCTAGTCCCCAAGGTTTCCACTGCATATAATTATCTCTCCTGAGATCTTCGCTAGTCTGTGCAGGCATGTTGGTATGTCAGTCTTTATGCAGGTTTGGTGAGGACAAGTCTCATTGCAGCGAGTTCCTGGATACAGCAGTCCTGCCTCAGTGGAGTGTCTTGTCCAACGGTGGACCTTCCCATCTGTAGGCTCTCACAATCTTGCTGCCCCCTCTTCCACAAGGTTCCCTGAGCCTTAGGATGGGGAAAGGTTAGGTTGCCTTAATTTCAGGTGAGCATTTCTGGGTCTCCAGTACTCAACATTCTGTCATTCTGTGTTCTTATCTACGTGATGACTTTGTAGGTATAGCAGGATCCAGTCTCATCAGATGTCACATTCATAGGATTGTTAAAAGACCCTGACTTTTAAATCAATCACCTATAATCTTGTTTCAAATCTCAGGAATTGATCTCAAGGGTCCAGTCTTTCTTTTTTTAAATTTGGATTTGATGGAGTCCAAATATTTCTCTCTCAGCTCCTTATTCTACCATCACAATTAATGTATAGTTATATTCTTGCATGGCATTATTTATATTATCACTGAAAATGTAAATTGAGTAATGTTTGATTTTCTTAGCAAATTAAAAATAGCTTTTTGGTATTTTTTTTAAGAACTCGTTCAGTCAAAGATTATTTAAAATTACTTTTTTCTTTTGATATTTTTAAGACAATTTAGATCTAGATCCCAGATTGACTTTTGAAATCACTTGTAGCCTAGGCTAGCCTTGAATTTGTAGCAATTCTCTTGTATCTGCCTTCCAAACCTTAGGATTGCAGGTATGTACCACTACACCTGGATTTAAAAAAAAAAAATCTTAAAAAGCTGGTGGGTCTATTGGGTTTGGTGACATTGGCCTGGAGCTATTAGGAAGCTGAGGCAGGAGGATTGCAAGTTCAAGGCCTGCTTGGGCTTCAGAGTCAGCTCAGGGTCAGCCTAGGTAACTTAGCAAAACAGTCTCAAAATTTAAGTCTAACAAAATTAAATTGATATATAGCTCAGTAGTAGAACACCTGCATAGTATCCATGAGGCAATAGTCTCTCTCTCTCTCTCTCTCACACACATACACACACACACACACACACACACACACCTTGACAGCCTGACAAGGTATCACATGCTTTTAATTCCAATATTTGGATATAGAGGAGTTCAAAATTACCCTCACCTACCTAGTGAGTTGGATGTCAGCCTGGGTGACACATGGGACACTGTCTCAAACAAAACAAAATAAAAAGCTTAAAAAAAATTAAATCATAGTTTATAGACTTTGCCATCTGGTGGTTGCTGACTAGAATGTTCTGTTTTTGGCTTGGTGATAGATATGCTAAGCGCATGCGTTATCGCTAAGCTACATCCTGAGTCCCAATTCTGTAAGTTTTAGGTTCTATATTTAAAATTCCATTGAAAGAACCAGCCATAGTTGCACATGCCTGTAATCCCAGCACTCGGGAGATAAAGGGAGGGCAGTCACAAATTTGAGAGCAGCCAGTTCCTGTCTCTATCGAAGAAAAAAATACAGTGAATCTTGAGGTCCTAACATTGTCATTTATTCTGTACATGAATCATAGGTGTGGTTCCACTGACCCAACAGTATTTTCACTGGTTTCCATGATATGAGAGGCTGTGGCCCGACACAGGAAGCATAAGCATCTTGAGCAATGGGCACTGTGGAATACAGTAGGTTCTAGGTCCCGGTTGAAGCAACTTCTTTTCCTGTTCATTAGCAATGGGCTAAATGTTCATTGCTCCTGGCTAAGTCAGATGCTGAATTAGAGCCCCTCATGTTAATCATACTGCCAGTCGCAGGAACTGTGTGAAGGCAAACATATTTTTAGGGCTCAATGCTGTCCCAGTAAATCTGTCAGTAAACTCACAGGAGCAATCTTTTGGAATGGGGTCTGGGCTCCAAGCGAAGAGGAAGGGCAAATAGGAGCCCAAGAGGACCGTGGTTTGTGTCCTAGAGCCTAGTGATGATGATGTGAGAAGTGCAAATTAAAGTACTTCCCAGGGAGGGCGATGGACACGCATCATGGTCCAATGATGGTGTTCCATGGTGGTCCATTTGTAGAATTGTCGCAGCATCAACGAGGAACCCTGTCTGGTATCTGGGAACCTGCTGTCTATAAATAATTCTTAGACAAGTATGTTGGCTCAAGTTTTTAATAGAAGCCCCTGGATAGGTGGAGTTTAAGGTTATCCTTGGGAACATAGTGAGCTTGAGCCAACCTGGGCTACCTGGCACCTGTCTCTTCCTAGAAGAATCCTTGCTTCTGTGAAGTTGTTTCTATCTCCAAGGCCCGAACAGTTTATGGACCTGCTATAGGAATGTCCTGTTCCTTCCTATTCTTTTCAGGGACAGTCCTGGTTCCTGTCTTTCCTGAGACTCTCTTGTTCTTGGAAGCCCTGAAACTAGATCATTTGGGAACAGGAACAGTAGAGCATAGTGTAAGCCAGAGATGGAGGGCGGATGCACATGTTTGACTGTGTACGTCTTTGTTCCCCTGCCTACCTGCCCTTTTCCACTGGCAGAATTCCTAAAGTCCTTGGATGCTTCTGCTGACGACCATCACGCAGAATCCCAGCTGACACCAGGCACTTGAGAGCTGTCCACATAGCTATTTTCCTGAATGTCACTGAAGTATATATCTTGAAATGTTTGCAGGCACCATCATGTGTTATGGGCAGACTGGAGCTGGCAAAACATACACCATGACGGGGGCAACTGAAAACTACAAGCATCGGGGGATCCTCCCTCGTGCCCTGCAGCAGGTAGAGTGGGGCCCATGATTGGGATACCACACAGGTCCCCTCTTTCACTGCCGTGGAAGCTTCCATTCCCAGGCTGGTTACTAGACACAGCGGGTTCAGCGTTCAGATAAGTTGCAGCCGGCACTGGAAGACAGGACACGAGTGGCTGCGGTGGAGTAGGATCAGAGGCTCCGGGAAATAGGGCTTTGGGCTTCACAGTGACCCCATTCACAGAGAACTTGTCTCCCCTCTAGCTAATCAGCCTCCTGCTGTGCCCATACTCTGTGATCCTGTAATTAAGGATTTGGGAGTCCTAATCATGTTCTTTTGTGGTTTTAATGAGGGGAATGCAGTTCTTTCAGAACTGCCTACTCGGCTTGTTCTGGCGTCTTCCATTCTCCAGCCCTGAAAGACCCAAGGCAAGAAGCAGGGCATGACCTGAGCTCTCAGGACAAAGTCAGTTCTAAGTCTGGAAGCAGGACTCTTCGAAGACAGGGCAGAAGGGCCGTCCTTCAGAGCCCAGGATCTGCGAGGACCGTCTGAGTGAAGGGAGGAAGCGAAATGGCTTTTTAAAAAGAGTAATATACTTAATATCCCACCATCAAACGTTAGTATCTTGTCACTAGTGGGTTGGCTCAGTTGGCAGAGTTCCTGGTCAGCATACATAAAGCCCTGGGTTTGATCCCCAGTAATTTGTAAAACTGGCATAATGGGCTGATAAGATAGCGCAGCTTGCCACAAAGCCTGAAAACTTGAGTTCAACTCCTGGAATGGTGGGCGCTGACTCCTGCAAGCTGTCCTCTCACCTCTGTGTTCATGCATGTGCACACACAGTACATGAGCAAAATAAGTAAGTAAAAAATTTTCTTTGCAAAAATGGGTTTAATGGTACTTGCCCGTAATCCCAGAACTCAGGAGGTATAGGCAAGAAGATTAGAGGCCCACAGTCGCTTTTAGCTACATCGAGAGTTTAGGCCAACCTGGGCTACTTGTGACCCTGTCTCTAAAAGGTAACAAGGGCCGGAGCGATGATTCAGTGGTTAAGACTGCCTCACAAGCAGAAGGACCTGAGTTTGGATCCCAGGTCCCATGTAAAAACAAAAAACAAAACAAAACAAAACGCAAGGCAGAAACAGCAGTCTGCATTTCTGGCCCTTATGGGCAGAGCCTAGGAAATCCCAGAGCGAAGCAAGAAGGTGGTAGAAGCAATCCAGGATGATTCCTGAAGTCATCCTTGGTCCTCCGTGGGGACATACAGTGTGCCCTCTGAGACACACACACACACACACACACACACACACACACGCAAAATAAAGTTACTTTTTAAAAAAGCAAACAAACAATAACAAAATTTCATATCTCTAACTAGGCATAGTGGGACATCCCTGTAATTCCAGTACTTTGGAGGCCGAAGCAGGAAGGTGGTGACTTTGAGGTGATCCTGGGTTACACAGTGCTTGGGTACAGTGTTATGACCCTATTTCAAAAGAACAAAACCATAGAACTCTACAAACTGATAATTAAGATCACCAATAGACTCATGATTATCATGAGTCACACCCACTAGACGATAAATCCTTTTGAAGAAGAACTGTTTTATTCTTCTCATGTTCCCTGAGAGACGTCTTCTAACACTATCTGGCTTTGGGGGTTCTGCTCTTGGTAACTGCTGTCAAATCTTGCATTTAGGTTTTTAAGATGATTGAAGAGCGCCCCACCCATGCCATCACTGTGCGTGTTTCCTACTTGGAAATCTACAATGAGAGCCTGTTTGATCTCCTGTCTACTCTGCCTTATGTTGGACCCTCAGTCACGCCGATGACCATTGTGGAAAACCCTCAAGGGGTCTTCATTAAGGGCCTGTCAGTCCACCTCACGAGTCAAGAAGAGGATGCATTCAGCCTCCTCTTCGAGGTGAGATAATTAAGTCAAAGGCTACCTCCCCTTCTCTCTCTTCCTTTCCCTTTTTTTTTTTTGCATTTGTGGGTGTGGCTGTGTGACCGTAGAAGAGGGCATTTGATTGTGGGTGCCTGTGGAGGCCCAAGCATGACTTCAAGAATCATCCTGATTTGCTCTACCTCCTTATTGCTTTGCTCTGGGATTCCCAGGCTCAAGCTACCAGGGCTGGAAGTGCTGCCATTCTCACCCAGCATTTTTAGGTAGGCTCTGGGATCCACACTCAAGTTCCTTTGCTTTCAAGGCAAAAGCTTTAACCACCCAGCCATCTCCCCCCGCCCCCACAATCCCTCTGTCTTTATTTTCCATCCCACAGTTTTCCTCTTCTACCTTCCTTTTCCTCCACTCTTCTTTCTTCTTCTCTCTTCCTTTCTCTACTACTCTTGCCTTTTGATTCCCTCCTTCCTTTATTGAACAGCTCCAGTGTCAAAAACCATACATGGAAGATCAAAGTTCCTTGCACATGAAATATCTAACAACTACCAAGACCAAAGGATAGAAAGGAAGCAGGAAGTAACTACGTATGGGCCCCAGGGAACTTTTTAGGGTGACATAGCATTTCTAAAACAGGAGTGTGCTTTTGTTGCATAATTTTGTAAATTTCAAAAAAAAATAGCTGCATTATGTGTCACAAAATAGTATGTTTGATGGTATTAAATCCTCTAGGTGTGGTGGTGAACTTCTATAATTCCAGCATTTAGGAGGCTTAAGCAGGTGGATCGAAAGTTCAAGGCTAGTTTGGACTACAGAGCAAGACCCTATTTCAAGCAAAAAAAAAAAAATATATATATATATAACATAAAACTGGTTTTAGAAAGTCACATGGGTGATTTATGTCTAGAGCCCTTGAGTCCACAGGTTAGAGAAAGCCTCCTTGGTGGCCGCCATGGGTCATTCTTGTCTGACTGTGGTTCCTAACGTGAAGAATGACATTTACTACAGGTTTTCAGTCACTTATGGTTGGTTAGAGAAGATACACTTATAAAGAGCGGTGTGCGTCTGTGTGAGGTGTGTATGTGTGTATGTGCCCATGTCCATGTGTGTATTCATGTGTGTCTACACTCCTGCATGTGGAAGGCAGAGGTGGTTGCAGTTATTCTGCATGGCTTCTCATAAACTCACCATCAAATGGCTTAAGGGAACAAGTGGTTTAGTCTCTTATGATAGTCTGGTAACAGTTGCTTGTCCAGCTTGGCAGGAGAACTCACACCAAAACCAAGGACCAAGAGAACTGACCACACCATATCCACATAACGACTGAGAGCGACAATCCTTCCTTGCCAGACCAGCAGACTAACCACTTTCTCAAATAACTCCCTCCATTTTATTCATCTTCCTGGGGACTAGTCACATCCACCATGGGCTGGGCCTTCCCTATCCACTAGACAGTCTCCTGCAGGTTCACTCTGGGTTTAACTCAACTACTAAATCTCTACGGATGTGCTCAGAGCTCAAACCCTCAACTGTCAATTGACACCTGCATCTAACTATGACAGAGGGGAAGAAGGTCAACGTCAAGTCTCCCTCAGTCATTGTCTAACGTTATATTTGTGCGTGCGCGCGCGCATGTGTGTGTGTGTGTGTTCCTGTGTGTGTGTGTGTATGTTCCTGTATGGTCACACTCATGATTGATAAACACGTACATATATACAAGTGCATGTGGAAGTCCAAGGTTAATACAGAAACCATCTTCCCTTGCTTTTCCAACTTTTTCTTTGGAGGCAGGGTCTCTCATAAAACTCAAGAGCTGTTAGATAGGGCTGGTCTGATTGACAGCTTGCCCTGGGGAATCCTAGTCTTGACCTTCTGAGGCTGGACTTACAGGTTGGCAACCAAGTCTACCTGGCATTTTACATTGGATCTGGGAATCTAAACTTTTGTCCTTTTACTCATACAGCAAGCACTTTAACCTCTGAGCCATTTTCCTGGACCCATTTATTTTTTGATTCTTAATTTTCAGTTAATTTAATATGTTTAGATGTGTTGGGTTTTAGGAGAGGGAAGAGGGGTACCAAGTCTCATATAACCCAAGCAAGCCTCAAAGCTGATGATGATCTTGAACTTCCGGTTTAATCTGTACTAGGGATAAAACCCAGGGCTTCATGCACACTAGACAAACACTCTACTGGCTGAGTTACATACACAGCATTTATTTTCTTTTACCACATTAGAGATAACATTACAAAGTTCTGACAGTTCCAACCATATAATCAAATATTATACAAAACACAAGTGAGACATAAGGAAGCCACTTAATTGACCACCACATAGTCAATCAATTAGTCAAACTTTGCTAGTTAATTGTATATAGCTAAATTAAGTGGCTACAGGGCCTTCTGCGGCCAACTAAACCTTAGTTACTATAATTAAAATGTATTTTGGAGCCTGTCATAGTGGCACACGCCTGTAATTCTAGTACTTAAGAAGTTGAGGCAGAGGCTCGATGCCATCTTATGCTAGATTCACCAAGACTTTTGAGCTAAAGTTGGCCAACTGATCTGCATTATATTCCTGTTACACTCAATCATTCCTGGAAGCAGCCTGTGGAAGCATGGTGTTTCAGTTTCGGGTTGCTTTGTAACAAATTGCCGAAAACTTCGTGGCTGAAAATATCACTTGTGTATTATCTCAGAGTTTCTATGGGGTAGAAGTCCAGGCACAGCAAGGCTAAGTCCTCTGTGCTCAGGGTCTCAGAAGAGCTGTAGTCAAGAGCAGGCCAACAGTGTTCTTTTCTCTTCCTCGGTGGTTATGAGCAGTTTTTAGAACTGAGATCCCATTTGCTTGCCGATGGTCAGCTAGGGGCTGCTGCTAGCAGGAGATGCTTTCAGAGGGACCTCATAGCATAGCAAGCAGCTCACCCCCTAAGATCAACAGCAGAATTTCGTTATCTCATATTTTAAGTTTTATTGTCATTTACTTTGTCATAATTATATGTGTATATTTATTAATTTATTTACCATTCCGGAGATTGGACCTAGGACCTTGTGTATACTAGGCAAACATTCAAAAATATTTTAAAATACTGATTATTGATGGTTTATAGGATTGATTTATTTTGAAACTATTTTGGATTTTTGTGGGATTAAAAAAATGAATAATAATGATTTGTGCATTTGTTTAATTCTTCAAACAGAATCTCACAATCCTCCTGCTTCATTCATTTTAATACTGGGATCACAGGTGGCTAATCCATTTTTTGTTATTTTGAAAAAGGCCTTGCTCTAGGTCCAGGCTCACCTCAAATTTTTTTTAAATTTTTTTATTATTTATTATTCAATTGTGTGTGTATGCACATGTGTGTATGTATGTGTGTGTGTGTATGTGAGTGTGTGTAGAACCATGGACGAATTCGGGAACCACCATGGACACCTCCACCTCCTCCTTGTTTACTCTGCCCCAGGATTCACAGGCTCCGCCCTACCAGGACCAGAACCGCAGCCCACCCCAGCTTCCACCCGGTGTCTATACTTGGGGTCAAGGATCCGAACTCAGGACCTTCTGCCTGCAAGGCAGAGGCTTAACTCCTGAGCCACCTCTCCAACCCGGCTGACCTCAAATTTAAGGCAGTCCTGTATCAGCTCCCAAGTCTTGGCATTATAGATGTAAGCCACCACGTCCACCTAAAAGTAGAGTCTTACTTGTCTTTTGTTAAGTTCTATTTTTTGAGAGTGATTCTCATATAGCCCAGGTTGTCCTCAAATTTATTATATAGATGATGATTCTGAACTTCTGATCCTCCTGCCTTCAGCTCTTTTTCACCTGGTGTTTATATATGGGACCTAGAATCAGAACTCAGGACCTTCTGCTTGCAAGGCAGGATCGTAACCTCTGAGCCATCTCTCCAGCCCCCTTGCTGTCTGCTCTTGAGTGCTGATGTTACAGGCATGTGCAGCAAGTGCTGGGATCAAATCCAGGGCTGCATACATTCTAAGCAAGCACTCTACCATACTGAATTTCATCCCTACCCCAGGAGAATCTTTTCAAAGACCTTGCCTGATTAGTTGAGACTTGCCCAGGACACTCTCTTTTGATTTAAATCTGCAATGTCTTTGTTTTTGCTGTATTCTATTTAGAGGTAAGCTAGGTTTCTGGGGCACGATCAGAGAAGGCTGTATCCAAGGCATAGGGCTTCTTAGAGGTTACATGTGACTTCCTCTGAACATGTGATGAGGGATTTGGAATGCAGCAGCTGGGCCTCCGTCAGCTGTGCAGCTTGTGAAGAAGCTGGGACGTGCATTCTTGCTATGTTATTTGTGACTGCTTTTAAAAAATCCATCTAACTGTTTTCTGCAGTGACTCTGAATGATGTTAACTATGAGAAGGTGTGTGTGTGCGTGTATTTTATTTTATTTTATTTTTTTTTGAGACAAGGTCTTTTATAGCCAAGGCAGGTCTCAAACTCAAACCCTGTTATATGAGGATGACCTTGAACTCTATCTTCTGCCTTCATCTCCCAAGTGCTGGAATTATAGCCTGTGCCCCCACATCTGGCTAGTATCTACTCTTTAGATTTAGGCAATCACCCCCCCCAACCATTATTCCTAAAGTTCTGTTTTTTTTTAATTTTTAAAAAAATTTTTTTAATTATTATTTATTCAATTGTGCGTGTGTGTGTGTGTGTGTGTGTAGAACCACGGGCGAATTCGGGAACCACCATGGACCACCTCCACCTCCTCCTTGTTACTCTGCCCCTGGATTCACAGGCTCCACCCTACCAGGACCAGACACGCAGGCCTCCCCCGCTTCTGCCTGGTGTCTATATGTGGGGTCTAGGATCTGAACTCAGAATCTTCCACCTGCAAGGCAGAGGCTTAACTCCTGAGCCACCTCTCCAGCCCCCTAAAGTTCTGTTTTATGTGACGACACATCAGGAAAAATTTACGAGAAAAAAAAATAACACTAAAGTGGAATCAATTCAGTGGGTGTTAGCACACTGACAGTTCAGATATTTGCAAAATTTGGGAGCAATCTAAACTTGAAGCTGAGGATACTTTATAACCCTTTAAATATTTTTGCTTTCTAGTGGCAGGGGTTGTTGATTAGTGGTAAAACTTGCTTAGTATGTGCAAACTCTGAGTTCCATCTTCAACACCAACAATTTTTTGTTGTTGTTTAATAAACTTCAATGTTGTTTAAAATGTCATTTATACTTTATTTGAGCAGGGCCTTACAATGGAATATGTATGCCATAGTAAACTATAAGCATATTTGAAGAGGTAGAGGCAAGAGAAAATTTGGGGTTTGGTTTTGGTATTGGTGTGGAGGGTAGAAGGGCTAAGCTTATATTCTGCCATTGAGCTGTGGACTTAGCCTGCTTTTGTTTTGGAATGTAAACACATTCTCTCTTGGGAAAGGAAGAGAAAGTCCTGACCCTGGAATGTAAACATTTGACTCTGGGAGGGAAAGATTCCATTATCCCTGAGTGGGAACAGATGTTGGGGTGGGAGAGCTGAAGTAGTTGGAGAAGCAGAAAGTGGCTCTTAGTCTACCTCCCACAGGACACAGAGCAGGAAGAGCAAATGCTCTAGAGGGAAACCAGGGGCAGACAGCTGTGTAACAAGTCAGTTTCGTTGCTCAGAGCAACTGACTTCTTGGGTAAGTATGGACATGTCCTCAGCCATTAGGAGCGTTGGTTCTTGCTTACTGTCCCTGGATTCCTGCTCCTGCTTATGTTTAGCCCGGGGTACATTCTTTACTTCCAGTCTCAGTAAGGAGAGTTTTTCTTTCTGATTACTCAAGTCCCTCTATGTTGCTAAAAATGGAAGCCTCTATGTTGGGCTGAGATATGCCATAAAAAGTATAGGACTTAGAAGATCTAGGCTCAAATCCAGATTTTTAAAGCTGTGAAGCCTAAGGTCTTTGTTATTTGTTTGTTTTAAGTTTCACTTACTATTGTGTATATGTGAATGATGGGGGACATACACATGCCATAGTAGTATGTGGGAGTCAAAAGACAACTTAATAGAGTCAGTTCTTTCTTTCCACCTTTATGCTTTATGCAGGTTCTGGTTATTGAACTTAGTTCATCAGGCTTGTAAGAGGCTCCTTTATACACTGCGCATTGCACCAGCCCTTTTGTTTGTGCTGTTGTTTGCTCTTTGCTTTTTTTTTTTCCTCTTGGTCATGGTCCACTCTGTAGCGCAGGCTGGCCTTGAATTTATGGCACACACACACACACACACACACACACACACCACACACACATACACACACATCCAGGGGATAACTGTGTTCACTGTGAAAAAATATGAAAGCACAAACTGTAAAAAAAAAAAAAAAAAGTCCTATGAACACAAGCCAGGATCAGTGTTAGTTATTCATAGCATCTTGGTAGCAACATTCTACTTAGGTTTTTTTTTTTTTTCTGTCAGTGTTTTTTTAACATTCCTTATACCATTGTATTAGATTCTACATTTCTTAATTATTAAAACCATTTGTCAGAAGGTGACTAAGAAAAAAACATAATTGTGTACATGTACGAAACCCATCCCTTTGTTTGCTAACTAAAAAGTTAATTGAAATAGAATTAGTTGTCAAGATGGGCACAGTGACTCACACCTGTAACAGCACTCATTAAGTAGGAGGAGTACCCGTCCAGGCTAGTCTTGGCTACATAAAACAAAACCCAAACTGTTTATCATCCTTTTCCTAAGTGTCTAACATTCCTTGTTCTGACAGGGCTCTGATACTGGAAATGTAGTTGATTCCAGTCCAGTGTTCACGAGCATCTCAAGGCTCTTGATTCTTATTGTCCCCTGGTCTGGCAGACACTATACTGGTTTGTACACTGCTTCCCAGAAAGCAGGTGGTGAAATTCATTTCCAAAGAGGTTTGCCTGAAAGGCCCAGATGATTCCAATGGGATGAGCTCGTTTATATAACTATTAAAAAATGCAATTAAGAAATGACTCAGAGGGGCTGGAGAGGTGGCTCAGGGGTTAAGCCTCCGCCTTGCAGGCGGAAGGTCCTGAGTTCGGATCCCAGATCCCACGTATAGACGCCAGGTGGAAGCGGGGGCGGCCTGCGCTTCTGGTCCTGGTAGGGCGGAGCCTGTGAATCCCGGGGCAGAAGGAGGTGGAGGCGTCCATGGTGGTTCGCGAATTCGTCCGTGATTCTACACACACGTACACACACACACAGACACGCGCGCGCACATACACACAGTTGAATAAATAATAATAATAATAAAAAAAATTCAACTTAAAAAAAAAAAAAGAAATGACTCAGATATTTTGTTACTTCAATTTTTCAAAGTGTCACATGCATTTCCCTTCCTCTTCAGGGAGAGACCAACAGGATTATCGCCTCCCACACGATGAACAAAAACTCATCCAGGTCACACTGCATTTTCACCATTTACATGGAGGTAAGTGCAAGCAACTTGTTTGGCCCGAGGAGGACAGGTAATTTGCGTGGGTCCACTGCCCAGGCGGAAGCTCCTCCCCATGCAATCTAAATTCTGTCTGGATGTTTTATAGGCCCATTCCCGGACCTTATCAGATGAAAAGTACATCACTTCCAAAATTAACTTGGTGGACCTGGCAGGCTCTGAGAGGCTGGGGAAGTCGCGGGTAAGTGAGGAAGCAAGGTGACTTCTCAGCATCCCATGTGCCCTCTGTCTGGCACAGTGCTGCGCATGCGTGCACACTACTTCCTCCGTGGATATTTTAAAATCTTTTTTTACATTTATTTATTTATTTATTTATTTATTTATTTATTTATTGTGGGCATGTGACACAGTGCACAGTGGACAGCTTGGGGAGTCTGTTCTTTCTTTCTACCACATGGATCCTGGGGATGAAACTCGTATCATCAGGCTCGCCAGCAAGCATCTTTACCCACTAAACCATCTTGCCAGTCCTCATTGGACATTTGAGAACAATCTGGCGAGGTCTGGGTGAAGTAGACTACATGGGCTCGCAGCTACAAGCGGAGAGGGTGGTTTCTGCTCCACAGGTGTACGCGCCCTAAATTCTTAGCAAGGTGCCAGTACTCAATAAGTGCTCGGGAAATGTTCCATGCTAATATAATGTTTCTCTGTGTATGAGTATAGGTATTCACGTGAGTATTTGATTTTAAGTGTGTATGTACTTGAGTATATTAACAAAGCGTTCACAAGCTTATTTAGATAAGCATTCACATGTGTGCTTGTTAGTGTATTTGTGACTAGTCACAGAGTTACTCGCTCAGGTACTGCAAAGTATTTCATTTGTATTTTTACAGGATAAATATTCATATTCACACAATTGTCATATGAATGTTCCTATGAGTTTTATTATTACTAGTTTTGAATCCATTCTGTTATGTATACGCATGTATGTTTGCGTGTGTGCTCTGTGTGTGTGTGTGTGTGTGTGTGTGTGTGTGTGTGTGTGTGTGTCTGTGGAGGTCCAAGAGTGAATTCAGGAATCATCCTTGATTGCTTTTCTACCTTATTGCTTTGCTCTGGGATTTCCCAGGCTCTACCTTCCAGGGCTGGAATTATAGGCTGCCACCGTTTCGACCCAGAATTTTTTTATGCAGAATCTGGGGATCCTAACTCACTAAGCCATCTCCCCAGCCCACTATTACTGTTAAATACCCACGATGAATTAACCCTCAAGGCATTGAGGGAAAGATCTTGGTTCTGAAAAGGAGGCTCTGGCATGACTGCAGACTTGTGACATCACCTTAAACCATGAAGCGTAGCCGTTCTTAGTGGAAGCTTCCTCACTCCTGCCCAGAGTGGAATTGACCTTTTGTTTGCAGTCTGAGGGCCGAGTCCTGAAGGAAGCTACGTACATCAACAAGTCGCTGTCATTCCTGGAGCAGGCCATCGTTGCTCTCGGGGACCAGAAGCGGGACCACATCCCTTTCCGGCAGTGCAAGCTCACCCATGCCCTGAAGGACTCCTTAGGTGAGGGTGAGATTGGGGCTTAGAAGGAGGGTCTGTGTCCTGGGGCAGGGTGGGCCTGGTATATCTGTCACAAGAGAACAGGGGTTTACCTGCAGCATTTCCACAGTGACATCAGTCGGACACTCAGGACAAGTCCTGTTCCACCCTTGCTGTTCACCTCTCAGAATCTTTACTTAAACTTTCACCTGTGCGGGAAACACCTTCTCTTTCCTCCTTGTCCCTAAGTCAACTGGCAGAGGCCTTAGGCACCCAGGAAGGGACCTTCCTTCAAATCCTCCTTTTTCTTGTAGCTTCCCAGGCTCAGGAGTGGGGTCCACTTCGTCATCCCCATCTGCCCAAACCTTTGTGTTCGCTCTAACTACACAGTCACTGGTTTCTGGGTGAGGCCAGGAGCAAAGCTCTAGCTGATACCTTCTTCCTTTCTCTTCTCTCCGGGCTTTAGTTGGCTATTTCTTGTGGCCTCTGTCCATCCCTGTCTCCAAGCCCCAAACAAGCATCTCTGCCTCTGTTTAAGTCAACTTGGGCTGCTAAAGCAAAATATCATAGATGAAAGTGGTTTAAAAAACAGACATTTCTCAAGGTTCTGAAGGCTAAGACAGTTCAAGATCAAGATGCTGGGGGATTCAGTCTTGATGAGGCTTTTCTCTTGACTTGCATGTGGCTACATCCTGGCTAAATTCTCACATGGAAAGAAAAAAGATGCCTCTGGCCTTTCTCTTTTTCCTGTAAGGACCATGAGCCTGTCTGTAGCAGTTTACCTGCATGACTGCTGATAAATTACCACTAAACAGATTAAAGAAACAAGGGGTTTATTCTCTAACGATAGTCTGGTTACAGTTAAGAACTGTCCAGTTTGACAGGAGAACTCACACCAACACCAGGGCTGAGGGAACTGGCCACACCATCTTCATGTAACAGCTGCAAGAGGGACGATCCTTATTTGCCTGACCAGCACGTCTGGCAAAGTGTACACAAGGATGCCAACTTCCTCAGCCAGCTTTTTGTATTTTATTCACCTGTCCAGGGCCTAGCTCCATTTACCATGGATTGGGCCTTCCCCATCAGCTAGACAATCTCCTGTAGGTTTGCTCTGGGTTTAATCATTCATAAATGGTCTCAGAGCTCGAACCCACAACCATCAAGTTGATACCTGTGCCTAACTGACACCCTCACAGGACCTTGCCTTCATGACCTCCTCCAAACATAATTACCTCCTAAAGGCCCTATCCAAACTGTCCTACTGGATATGTGAAGATAGAGCTTTTAGGTTATGAATTTTGTAGGGGATAGAGATGTTAAGGTCAGAACAGAACCCCATGAACTCCAAGACAGTTTTTGTCAGAAAGCTCACGTGATCATGGTTCTCCTGTGTGTCTTGCTTTCTGCAGGGGGAAACTGCAATATGGTCCTTGTGACGAACATCTATGGAGAAGCTGCCCAGTTAGAAGAGACGGTATGTAGACAGCCAGCAACCAGGCTGGACTTTCTCTTCTTGGGGGTCAGGTCTGGGTAAGGCTGGCTCTAGACGCTCAGCTGGCATTCTGTCCGTAGCATCCTCAGGGATCCAGTGAATCTGAGCCACAATTGCTGAGGGAGCTCAAAGCTTTGTGAGCGCAAGGAACACGCTTCCTGGGTGCTGCTCCTTCGACCTGGGATTGGGAAGAATACTTGATTATTCGTTTAGTGTGTGTGCATGTGTGTGGCCCTAGAAATTGAACATACTAGACAAGATTCGAGCACTGAGCGTAATTCCTATCCCAATTGTTTATTCTTTATAATATACATGTTTGGACAGGGAATGTCTCTCCATGATAAAATATTTGCAAACCCCTTGGGTTTTCTCTCCACCTCCACCAAAAGCAAAATCTACCTGTTCGAACATCTTGTGAATACCAGAGAGTTCTAAACTGTGGTATTAGGCACCTACCCCGGAAGGCGGTAAGTGGGAATAGTTCAGTGGAGATGAATCAGAGCTCCCCTACTGCAGGAAGAGAGAAGCAGCCCTGGCCCTAAGTAGAATAAGAAACCCACCTGCAGGAGGCCTTCAGAGAAGGTAGGGAGAAAGGAAGGACAGGTGGGCACTGAGCTGACTGACATTGAAAACATTGAAATGTCAGGTAGTAGGACTGGGGAAGTAATTCAGCAGCTAAGAGAGAGAAGTTCATGAAAACCACAGGCAGGAGTGAGGGTCGGGTGCAGTGACACAGGCGAATCCATGCAGCTGAGCACCTCCAGGCTGGGCTTCGTCCCCTCCTTTGAAGGGCCCTCCTGATAACTAAGACGGTTTAACCGTCCAGCAGTTAAGAGCACGCGCTGGGAAAATTGCAGCTGGACATTTTACTTTTCAAGCTGTGGTGTGTGAGGCAAGCTTCACCTGTGTGGAAATTTCACTTAGGTGAAATGGGTAATTTCAAGGATGCCGTGAGGAAGACACGCCTGCAGGGCCTCCCGGCTGTGTGCTTTAGAGACTGCCCCAGCCCGGGGGGATGATCCTGCCACACACCCAGTGCCCTGGGATATGGTAGGCTGCGGCAAGGAGCTCCCGCTGACGTGAAGTGGCATCCCTAGAGAAAGGGTCGGGAACCTCTGCGTCTCATAACAAAGCACAATTGCACCCCAAGAGAAGCCATACCCGCCTTGGCCTCCTGGCTGTCTTGTTAAGAAAGGCACTCGCCAACACAGTAAAGTCCCTTCCTCCATTGATCCCCGCCTCCTGGGATAGCCACAGCCCAGGATGCAGCTCTCCTGGTACCCGCAGTCCCCTGGGCCTTGTGCCCACACTAATCAGGGGCTCTGCCCAGGGCTAAATTCACAGACCCAGAGGAGGGATCTTAGGGGTTTGGGATAAAGGCATGTGAGCAAGTTTGGAAGATAACAAATTTCTTCTATAAATGTTTTAAAACTCTAAATATGTTCCTGTCCTGGACTATATTGCTTTCCTCATTTCAGGACCGTTTCTCTGACAATCAGCCTAACATAATATAAGGCTGGAATTTCAACGTTAACATGAATCATGACTGGCTGCTTTTCACTGCCAAGGAATGATCCATCCTCATCTAACATCCCTTCAGTGCCTAGTCATTTGGTCATCTTATGGTCTCTACCATAGATAGTAACCCTAGAAGGAGGATTTCCCCTTATTACAGTTTGCTTTGCTTTGGAGGTTGTTTGTTTGTTTGTTTGTTTGAGACAAGATCACATGTATTCTAGACTGGCCATAAACTATGCAGCCAAGGATGACTTTGAACTCCTGATCCTTTTGCCTCCACTTCCCCAGTGCTACTATGTGCCACTATGCCTGGGATGGGGGGGGGTCGTTTTGTTTCATTTTAAGACAGGGTCTTGTAGATCTTGGGCCGATCTTGAATTTGAATCCTCATGCCTCTGTCTTCCAAATGTTGGGATTTATATGGTGCTGGGAATCAAACCCAGAACGTTGTACATACCAGGCAATCACTCTACCAACCGAACTGCATTTCCCGACTCGTCTTTCTTGGCAGTCTCTTTATCTATCTTGCACATGCCTCTGCTCCCAAGTGATCATCTAAAGACACAGAGGCCCAACAGCCCCCATGGTTTAGAACTCTGCCGAACTGAATCAAAAGCTGACTAGTGTATTCCGCTGCTGCTTGCTGCTTCTGCAGCTCAACATTAACCCTGTGCCTGGCCCTGTGGAGCTCCGACTCCACAGGCATTCCAGACCCTTCTCTGTCCTCCCCCCTCCCCCAAGCAGCTGTTGCTCCCCACTTTGGTCACATGTCTCTCTGCCAGAATGGCTTTCTCATCAGGCCATGTGCTTTAGAGACTGCCCCAGCCTAGGGCTCTTAACCAATAGACAGCAAACTGTCTAGTTTATCATGAGGTCAAACTGATGCTCTGACCCTTGCAGACCCTATTCCAGTTCCCACTAGGGCATTCCAAGAGGTTCCTGGTAAGTCCTCCTCTGTCTAGCAGTGGAGAGCATACATTTGGGAGCCAGCATACCTGGGTTGAATCCCTGTGCTTGTACTAACCAGCTCTGCAGCGGTGTGTGGGTTGCCTCACTTCTCTGTGTTGCGGTGTCCTCATCTATAAAACAGAGATGGGATCATAGGCATGTGCCACCCACAACCTGTTTATACAGGGCTGCGGATTGAACCTAGAACCTGGTGCCTTATGTGTGCTTAGCAAGCATTCTAGCACCTGAGTTGCTTTCCCAGCCCTTTAAAAAACAAACAACATCAGCAACAACACTCCAATAGTTGCGGGGAATTTTCGGCTGTCCCATCTGGGGTGCCAAATGTTGCAGGGACAGGACCGTCCCAGTGTTGTAGGGTTCTTGTGTTCCGGAGTCAAAGATTGAAACCAGAACACAGTGTAGAGGATTAAGGTAGAGTTTATTAGAGGAGAGAAAGGTTGGAACTCATATTCTCCAGATGTGGAGGGAACTCATATTCTCCAGATGTGGAGTGCCAGGAGGGGCTAGATTGCCAAAGATGGCTGCCAGGGCCAGGTATATTTATACACCTAGACAAGACGGGGAAACTGGCTTTTTCTCATTGGTTAATTCCCATTGGGGCTCAACCCAATTGCTCTTGGGCCCATGCAGGCTAGAGGTTAAGTTGTTTGATAAAGAGAGCTCATTTCCATAATCACTTCAAAGGGAAGTTGGCCATTTTATCTCTGGGAGGATTAGAGTCCCTTCCTCAGCAGGAGTGTTCCTTGGGGTGATTCCAGCAGTGGGGGTGACCTTCAGGAATTCTAAAGATCTTCAAAGACCTTGAGAGACCCATCCCCCAGCATGGCTGCTCTAATCCCGGCTCACAAATTTTGTTTGTCTGTTTATTTCTGGTAATCATATAGAGTCCAGAGCTCTATCCCTTCTAGGTAATCATTCTGTTATTGAGCTACCCTTTGTCACATATGGGTTTTGATCACTCAAATGTATCTAGGTCAAACTGAGATGTAGTATAAATTTTAAAATATTATCAGATTTCAAAGACCAAGTACAAGATAAAAAGAATGTATAATACTATAATAAATCTTTGTGTATGTGTTATGAGACAGGATCTCATATAACATATAGTACAGGCTATTCTCAAACAGGTATTCATTATTATCCCTAGCCATTAATCTTTAAATATAGATCACATATTGAAATCACATTCTGAATATATTAAGTTAAAATTTGAATAAGATACAATATAATAAGGTTATTTTCAGGCTGGAGAGATGGCTTAGGGATTAAGCCTTTGCCTCACAAGAAAAAGGACCTGAATTCAGATCCCAGATCCCACGTAAAAACACTGGTCAGAAATGGCAATGGCCTGCACTTCTGGCTCTGGTAGGCAGTCTGGAAAGCCCCGGAACAAAGCAATATGGACGTAGAGCAATGCAGGATGGCTCCCAAAGTTACTCTTGGCATATATATATATATACACTCAAGTGCTTCTGGTACACACGCCCACATGAATACACTCACATCCACACATATGAAAAAAATTTTAAAAGATTATTTTCCATTGCTTTTTTTTAACTGATGAAAAAGCAGCTTTATTATCTAGCTAGAGGACCCCTGCTTTCTGGTTAAAAAAACCAAAAGATGAGTTACACATTATGTACACACCTTGCTTAAACAGAAGGAAAAAAAAGGGGGGGAGCCCCATCTTGTCAATGATCTACCTAAGGAATGCGACAGTCTCTTAGATGACTATCTATTCTGTTTGCTAAAAAAAACGGGGAAGCAGGAATGGAAGAGCTGATATTTATTGAGGGCAGAAGCCTTGGACTTTTGTCCTTTGTGAACTTTCTCACAGTCACCTCTTATCTCAGTCCTATCAACTGCTTTTTTTTTTTTAACCTACTCTAATATGGATATTAGAAAATTCAAGTTACAAATCTGAGCTGAGTGGCACAGGCTTGTACTACTTTAATACTTGGGAGGTCACGGCAGGAGGATCAGGAGTTCAAGGCCCACTTCAGTTGCATAGGAAGATGAAGGCCAGCATAGATTACATAAAACTGTCAGAAAGGAAGGAAGGGAGGGAAGGAGAGAGGGAGGAAAGAGAGAGAGAGAAAATTTTAAATCACATATATGACTCGCATGAAATTTTTTTTGGATTTCACTTATCTAGACTCAGAGAAGTGGATAAAGAAGACAAGGCTCACTGTCCTCCAGGGGGATGCTAGCTGTGGAATGGCAGAGACCTTTTATTGAAGGAGAACTGCAAAGGCTTCTAGTTAGATTTCCAGCCAGGCTTTAGGGAGTGGCAAGTAGGAAGGCAAACGAGTTAGAGAGGAAAACATTGCAGGCAGGGGATGGCTTCGGCAAAGACCTCCGGGTAAAGATGGTCAGGTTGGAATGAAGAAACAGAACAGTATGGGGCCAAAAATGTACACGAGAGGTAAAAAGTTTGCCTGGTATGCTTAAGGCTCCGAGTTCCACCCCAGCACAGAGAGAGAGGGGACTAGAGAATGAATTAGACCAGTGTGTATACTTACAGTAGACAAAGTAACAACCAGGTTATAGTATGTTTCCTCTGTCAACTTCCTCCTCTTTGTATTTCTCTCCTTACCTCACTGGGAACCTCAGTGCAAGAGTCCTTCTTTATTTGAAATCGAACAGCATGTAGCTAAGGCTGTCCTTGAACTTTATATGTAGCTAAGGATGGCTTTGAACTTCCAGCCTTTCCTCCATAATCTCCCAAGTGTTGGTATTTCAGGCATGTGCCAACCATGTCCGTTTTACGTTTTTCACTTTTTAAAAAAATATTTTAGGGGCTGGAGAAGTGGCTCAGGGGTTAAGCCTCCGCCTTGCAGGCGGAAGGTCCTGAGTTCGGATCCCAGATCCCACGTATAGACGCCAGGCGGAAGCGGGGGCGGCCTGCGCTTCTGGTCCTGGTAGGGTGGAGCCTGTGAATCCCGGGGCAGAAGGAGGTGGAGGCGGCCATGGTGGTTCCCGAATTCGTCCGTGGTTCTACACACACACACACACACACAGACATACACCCGCGCGCGCACATACACACGCACATGCACACAGTTGAATAAATAATAATAATAATAATAATAAAAATTTAAAAAAATTAAAACAAAAAACAAAAAACAAAAAAACACATGCCTCTTATTAAAAATATATATATATATATATTTTAGTGTGTATATGTGTGTCTCAGAGGGCACATGTATCCCTATGGAGGACCAAGGGTGACTTTGGGAATCATCCTGGATTGCTTCTAACGCCTTCTTGCTTCACTCTGGGATTTCCCAGGCTCCACCCAGCAGAGCAGGAATGCAGGTTTCCTTGGTTTCCACCTGGCGTTTTTATGTGGGACCTGGAATGCGAACTCAGGACCTTCTGCTTGTGAGACAGAGTCTTAACCCCTAAGCCATGTCTCCAGCCCCATTTTTCACTTTTTTAAAAATTTTATTTATTTATTTATTTATTCAATTGTGCACGTGTGTGTAGAACCACGGGCGAATTTGGGAACCACCATGGACTGCTTCCACCTCCTCCTTGTTTACTCTGCCCCAGGATTCACAGGCTCCACCCTACCAGGACCAGAAACACAGGCCCCCCCCCTTGCTTCTGCCTGGCAGGTCTAGGATCCGAACTCAGGACCTTCTGCCTGCAAGGCAGAGGCTTAATCCCTGAGTCACCTCTCCAGCCCCCACTTTTTTTTTTTTTTTTTTTGAACTGTCCCATTTTTCACTTTTTCTCTCTCTCTTTTTTTTTTTTATCCATTTTTCACTTTTTAAAGATGTTATTTTTATATACTTGAGAGAAAGAGGGAATGGGGGGGAGAGAGAGAATGAATTCACCACAGCACTCAGTAAGTGGAAGTCGGAGGACAACGTTTACAAATCTCTTTCCAGTACCATGTGGGTTTCCAGGACTGAACTCAGGTTGCCATGTTTGTGAGCACATGCCTTTACCTGCTGAGCCATCTCATTGGGCCCCTACATTTTTACTGTATGTTTTTGGTGCCGAAAATTGAACTCAGGGCCTCCCACATGCTAAGCAGGTTTTGTATCACTGACCTGTCTCCCGGTATCCCCAAAGGCCCTTTTGACTAGGTCCCCTTGATGAAAAGCATCAGTTGACCAAGCAGCGAAGAGGCTGCAGCCTCTGATAGGCTGATTTTGGGGGGTCTCATGTGAGTGGAGGGCTGTCTGACATCTGTCTGGTCTGTTTTTTCAGCTGTCTTCACTGCGGTTCGCCAGCAGAATGAAGCTGGTGACTACTGAGCCTGCCGTCAATGAAAAGTATGATGCTGAGGTACTGAAGGGCCAGTGGGCAGCTTCCCCACCGTGGGAAAGATGTGTGTAGCTTGCTACCTGTGGATCTGCTACTTCGTGAATATCTTCGGTAGAGGCAGGAAGGGAAGGAAACCAGGCTCGTGTGGTGTAGGTACCATGCAGGTGTGGGTTAGTCCTTTGCCGTTCTGGTGTAGGTCAGTGTCTTCACAGTCCCTGGAGACCCTGCCAGACTGCCGCCAAGGGGGAAGGATCAATCAGTCTGCCACTCGATTCCCATGTGGGGCTTCAGAAATGCTGGTGTTCAGTGTAATAGTGCACACTGAGAAATGAAATTAGCGTCCCCTTCATAGGAGGAGAGTGAGGAGGCAACCAGCGTGGCCCCCTCAAGGGTGAATCGATCAAAACAGTAGCATCTATCACTAAGTAAAAACATGCAGAAGAAACACATGAATATCAGTAACGATTATATGTACATATGCTTGTACAATAAAGGAGAAAATGTGTGAAATGAGGCCAGAGATTCCCAGTGGGATGGTCAAGAGTGGATTTGGAGTGGAGTATATCGCATAATCGAAATGCTTTCTTTTTTATTATTTATTTAAGAGAGAGAGAGACCTACACATGCACATATGCATGCAATGGTGTAAGTGGGTGGAGGTCAGAAGACAGCTTCCACTTCTCCCCAACCACCATGTGGGCTTCTGGGGACTGAACTCAGGTCATCAGGTTTGGAAGCAAGCACCTTCCCACTGGGCTATCTTTCCGGCCCATCAAATAGCTTCTTTTTTCTTTGAAGCAAGGGCTGGGATGTGACTCCTATTGGTGTGTAAGCACGAGGGCCTGAGTTTAATCCCCAGAACCCACATATAACAGTGGGGGATGGTGGCTTCCTTTTGTAATCCCACCATTGTGGAGGCACAGACAGGAGGGTCCCTGGGATTTTCTGGTCAATCACCCTAGCCTAATCATTGAGTATTAGGCCAAGTGAGACCCCCTGTTACGACAAAACAAAACAAAACAAAACAAAAGCAAAAACAGAAACAGCTGGTGAGATGGCTCAGCCTTAAAATACTTGCCACACAAGCCTGAGGACCTGAATTCAATCTTGGAACCCACATAAAAGTGGAAAGGAGAGAAATTGTCCTCTGACCTCCTCACACATACACTGTGACACATGCACTTTCTGACACTTAGGATAAATAATCAACAAATAAACAAAAAATTTTAAAAAGAAAGTCAGTGGTATTCCTTCGGGTTCTATGCGCACGTGCACATAGTGAGACCGTGTCTCAAAAAGCAAAACAAGGGCCGGAGAGACACCTCAGGGGTTAAGACCCTCTGCCTATCAAATGAAGATCAGGATGCCAGGTGGAAATGGTGGTGGTCTGTACTTCCTGTCCTGGAAAGTGGAGCCTGGGAAACTTCAGAGCAAAGCAAAAAGGAGGTAGCGTAATTCAGGGTGATTCCCAAAGTCACCCTTGGGCCTCCTCAGGTACCCACACACAGTGCCCTTTACACACACACACACACACACACACACACACACACACACACACACACATCAATTAAAAAAAAAAAGCAAAGCAAAGCAAAATAAACAAATAGAAAACCTCGAGTCACCGCAGCAGCATGCTGTCCACCGGTTTTTGGCGTAGCCCACCCATGTTTTATACACTCTTTCCTGTGGTTTTCTGTTGTCTTGAAACTTTCCTTTTCTTTCATACCTGATGTCTTCTTGGCTCAGGACTTTCACGTTACCACTTGGGAACTTGGCTTGGAGATAGGTGCTGCTCCTGACTCCCCAGTCATTCCTACACTTTCAATGTAATATCTCTTCTGATCATTATTTGTCCTAGACAGTTGAATCTCTTTGTCATCGTAGGTAAATGTATCTATCATCTTTCCCATAGGCATTTTTCTTTATAAACCTGCATGTCTTGAGAGAAAGTAGGAAAACCATTTTGATTGCAGCCTTTCCTGGACTATAGCCAGTATTCCCAGGTTATTCGAGCCAACATCTTTAGTCTTCATTTCAAGGGGTGAAATAACTCTTTCAGAATTTCCTTGCTGAGGCCAGAGGGATAACTCAGCAGGTAAAAGTGCTGTCACACCAGTCAGATAACCTAAGTATGATGACTGGAACCACATAAAGGAGGGTAGAGAGGACGGATTCTTTGACCTTCTGTACATGCCATGGTATGCGTGTGACCCCCCTTCACCACACATCACATACAGAAAAGGAAGATCGCTTCTTCACTGGCAGAGTGAGCTTCTAATCTCCATCTCTGCCTACCACTCTCAGTGGTGAGTTGTTAAATTATTTTCTCTTTGTATTTGTGTGTGTGTGTGTGTGTGCGAGAGAGAGAGAGAGAGAGAGAGAGAGAGAGAGAGAGAGAGAGAGACAGGCCACCATATATGCCTTGGAGGCCCATGGGTGACCTCGGGAATCATCCAGGATTGCTTCCACCTCCATTTTGTTTCGCTCTGAGGTTTCCCAGGTTCCACCTTCCAGTGCCAGAGGTGCCACCTTTTCGGCCTTGCGTTTTTACTTGGAATCCGGGATCCAAACGTAGGTCCTTTTGCTTCCAAGGCAGAGTCTTAACCCCTGAGCCATTTCTCCAGCCCATCAGATTAATTTCAAAGTCTGTATCTGTGAACCCACAGGTTGACCTGGTGAACTCCTGCCTATTAGTCTGTAAATTTCTTGGGTAGTCTTAACCAGGTTGTTTGTAAGCAAAGAAAGGTGCAGAAAATGGGCCTAGTGGTATAAGAGTGTAATCCCGGTACTCAGGAGACTGAGGCACGAGCATTGCTGTAAGCCTAAGGCCAACCTGAGAGAGAGAGAGAGAGAGGTATTCTATTCTCTCTGTCAAAAGAAAAGGCTGATGTGTGACCAAATGGCGAGAGTGTTTGAGCCAAGAACTGCCCAGCATCCTAGTGCAAGATTGAAACATGTTTCTGTGAATTGTCCTTATTAAATATTATATTTATAATGAAAATATCAGAACATCTACATTGCTTTCAAGGTGTTTTTCTGTAAGAAAAAAAAAAAAAAACAATTCCCCTGATTGCATAAAGAATGTGTTTGATCAGAGGTGCTGCCAGGCCCTGAACTTGGGGGCTGATGCTCCGGCCCGTTCAGCCAGTGGCTATTCTCCAGGGAGTAGAAGAGGTTGCTACACACGCCAGAAATGAAGAAAAAGCCCTGTTCTCAGGTCTCTTTTCTGGCATCATGCTCTGATTGGCCCCTGTCTCTCATACCTTTCCCTGTACTGTAGTGAAGAGTCACCCAGCTATTGGCCCCCAAAAATTCAGCCAGAACTTCCTAGCTAGGGAATGATGAAACTTCTAGAACTGGGGGTGGCAGAAGACAGCCGCTCAGTGGTCTCAAAGGAAGTTCACACTAGGAGGAGACCTATTTGGGGCTTCATAAGGGGCTGAGTCAGGATTTGAGTGCCAGCATTTGTGACTGATATTGTGACACCACCATGATGCCAAAGATCTCCTGCCTTGTGCTGTGTGAGGACACGTGACAGATCGCTCAAGTGATCCCACTGGATGAGGGGGTACTGTTTAAGAGGATGTGTGTGGGGGGGTGTGTGTATCAGAGGGCACCGTGTGTCCCTATGGGGGCCAAGGATGACTTCGGGAATCATCCTGGATTGCTTCTACCTCTTTTTTTGCTTTGCTCTGGGGTTCCCCAGGCCATCACTATTTCCGCCCACCGTTTTTGTGGGGTTCTGGGATTTCCTAGGCTGGGCCCATAAGGGCCAGAAGTGCAGGTAATTTCTGTCATTTCTATCATTCCCACCTGGCATTTTTGAACCTGGGATCCAAACACAGGGCATTAATCTGAGAAGCCTGGTGACAAGGCTTTGGTCTCATAATCCAGGTATCAGAGGCTCCCTCTAGTGGCCGATTTATGACAACCAAAGAAAATGGTTCACATTTGAATGTTCTCAAAATGTAAACCCTTAGTGCTTCTTTTATAAACACCCAAATATCAAATGCAAATAATTTAGCCAAATCTATTTATTAAAATGTATCTTTGCCTACTTACCAAACCTATGAAGTGTTCTTTATGTGACCAGCACTTTCTTCTTTTTTTCTTGCATTTAAAAATTTTTTTTTTAGTTTTCTAGTTTACATCAATCCATTCTGCTCCTTCCCATCCTCCTGCCTGTCTGCTTCTATGAACTCCAGGATTCCCTCTGGCTTGTCTACTTTTGTGGGGGTTCAGGCTTTTCGTGCATACAAATTTGCCTCTCTTCAAGCCACCCCACTGATAGGAACACTTCTCTTCACTCATCGAACTTTAGTCCCCAAGATTTCCAGTGTACATTCTTTTTTATTATTATTATTATTATTTATTCAACTGTGTGTATGTGCGTGCGCGTGTCTGTGTGTATGTGTATGTGTGTGTAGAACCACGGACGAATTCGCGAACCACCATGGACGCCTCCACCTCCTTCTGCCCCGGGATTCACAGGCTCCGCCCTACCAGGACCAGAAGCGCAGGCCGCCCCCGCTTCCGTCTGGCGTCTATACGTGGGATCTGGGATCCGAACTCGGGACCTTCCGCCTGCAAGGCGGAGGCTTAACCCCTGAGCCACCTCTCCAGCCCCAGTGTACATTCTTATTTCTCTTGAGTTCCTCTGTAGTCTATGGAGGCATATTGGTATGTCAGTCATTATGCAGGTTTGCTAAAGACAAGTCTCACTGCAGTGAATTCTTAGATGCAGCAGTCCTGCCTTGAATGGAATGTCTTGTCCAAAGGTGAACTATCTCATCTTTTAGGTTTTTACAGTCTCTCTGCCCCCTCTTCCAAGAGGTATCCAAATCCTTAGGATGAGGAGAGATTAGGTTGCTCTGATTCTGGGTGAGCCTTGCTAGGTCGCTGATAATTCTGCATTATGGCTGGTTGGCTGTTGTCCACTTCATTGCTCTTCTATTGCCCTAGGCTACATCCTGTCAGGGTGTTGAGATCCTCTACCTCTGTTATAGAAGACTTCTAGGCTGAGTGTTAAGTGTCCTTCCAATATATGGGTATAATAACAGCTATTTACAAAGCAGTTTGGTGTACTATCTTCTTATCTGTAAGTTCATTGGCTGCTTTTACCTTTTGATTTATTTCCTTCTCTTTTTTAGGTTCTTGTTCTAGTTAACAGTAACAGGAATGTGTTCCATTCTGACAAATGGATCTTGAATCCAATCAGAAAGCTGTTGGTTGTCTCTGTGATACTTATGCCACTATTACACCTGTTGCCATGGTGATTTTTACTGTAACTTGAAGATCTCATGAGTTGATGAGGCCTGTGATTATTTCTCTCCCCCAATAGCTTCTACAGTATTCCTTGGTACTATGTAAACTATCCAGCAAAGAGGACGTTCTCAAACCAGTTCTAGTTGATGTATTTTGCCCATGTTCTGTGATCCATATGTGGATCAGTAATAGGATCTTACTGATAGTTTTTTTTTTGGAGCGCTACCAAGAGCAATGAGCTACCAAGAGCAATGACAAAAGCCTGTATTGTTTGGGGAGTCTTTGAGACCTCTCTGACCAACATTTTATCAGGAAGTGCCACTTCCAGCTACTTGTAGTATATTTTTAATTGTCATTGGATACTAAGTGGATCAGCTTTGGGCTTTTTTTGTTTTGCCCTGTTTTCCTCACTGTGCGCTCTTCTGCATAGGGACTGCCCACTTTTGTTCTTTTCTTTAAAAGACATTTTTTAAAACATATTATTAGAATGTGAGGTTCCTATGGGGTTCCCTCCCACAATCTTAAGGTTTTTCTGTAAGTCCCTCTGTCCCTCCTATATCCCATCCGCTCCTGTTCCCCTAGGTATTTTTCTGTTATTCCCTCCCTAACTCTACTTGCTGTGGTACCCTAAATCTCCCTTTTTAAAAGGTTTCCACACTAACGAGTCTTTCCCACCTTCTCATTCATTGGTCCCTTTTGAATTTTCTGGCTCTTAACAGTAATTCTAAGCCAAATGTATTGGCAAGGATGTCAGTATTAGCATCTGCATATAAGAGAGAACATGCGGGCTGGAGAGATGGCTCAGGGGTTAAGACTCTGCCTTACAAGCAGAAGGTCCTGAGTTCAATTCCTAAGTTCCACGTACAAATGGAAACACGCAACAGAAATGGCAGTGGCCTGCACTTCAGGTCTAGTGGGAAGAGCCTGAGAAATATCAGAGAGAAGCAGCAAGGAGGTAGAAGCAATCCAGGATGAACAAAATAAATAAATAAATAAAGGTGTTAGGGAAAATAATGTGTTAAAAAAAAAAAAGAGAGAACATGCGACACTTATCTTTCTGTGTCTGAGATTCCTTGCTCAATACTAAATTTTCCAGTTCCATCTATTTACCAGCAAATGACATAATCTTATCCTTTCTGATATCTGAGTAATATTCCATTGTGTATATGTACATTTCCATTATTCATTCCTCTGTTGATGGGTATGTTGGTTGATTCCATTTTCTTGATATTGTGACTTTCTTCGTGATAATACCTTCTTGAGATGAAAGCTTGTTTGTTTGTTTGTCTGAGAGAAAGAGAAAGAAAAAGAATGAGGATGCCTATCATTACCTTTACACACAGGTAGAAGTCAGAGGACGACTTCTGTAAATCTCTCCTTCTACCATATAGGCTTCTAGGAATCAAGCTTGAGTCACCAGCTTGGCAAATAGGCACCTTATCCACTGAGCTATCTGCAGTCCTTCTTCCTCTTCCTTCTCCTCTTTTTTGAGACTTGTTTGAGTCTTGTGTAGCCTAGACCAGCTCTGAACTTGCTGTGGGGTTGAGAATGGCCTTGAACTCCTGATGCTCTTGTGTCTACCTCCTAGTGTTGGGATTATAAACGATTACCACCATATTTGGCTTTGTGTGGGGGGGGCTTGAACCTAGGGCTCACACGAGCAGGGTAAGTGGTCTACTATTGAGTCACACATCCCAACCCAAAGGGTGTTTATTGATGAAGGTGTTGGTGGGTAGGATCTAGTTGGGGATGTAAATCACTAGGAGTGCATTTCCTCAGTCTTCTTGGCTACCATGAGGTGACCAGCTTTGCTCCCCCAACCATCATGGTCAACTTCCTTTTGGACCCAAAGCATCAGGACCAAGGGACTATGGATTAAAACCTCTGAAACTGTAAGCCCAAACAAGCCCTTCTTCTTTTAAGTTGATTTGCTCAAGTATTTTGTTACAGTAACAACAACAAAAACCAGGAACTAAACCTTTTATCACTTGGGCCTTTTGGGGACATTTATGATCCAAATCATAAAAGTCAGGCATGGTGATTGTTGCAGTTCACCTGCATGATTGCTGATAAATGACTATCAAACAGCTTAAGGGAACAAGGGATTTTCTTACAGTAGTCTGTTTACAGTCTGTCCAGCCTGACAGGAGAGCTCACACAACACCAGGGCCAAGGGAACTGGCCACACCATCTCTACATGATGACTAAGAAAGGGACGATCCTTACTTGCCAGACCAGCATGTCTGGCCAAGTGTACACAAGGATGCTGACTCTCTCAACTAGCTCTCTGCGTTTTATTCCAGGATCTAATACCACCCTAATTCCAGGCTCTAATCTCCTGCAGGTTTGCTCTGGGCTTAACTCAACCACTAATTCTCCACAAATGTGCTCAGAGCTCAAACCCTCAACTGTCAAGTTGACACCTGTGCCTAACTATGACAGTGGTGCTTGCTTCATAATCCCAGCATTGTGGACACAAGAAGATTAGGAAGTTCAGTATAATCCTCTGGTACATATCGACTCTAAGGTTAGAGACACTGTCTCAAAGGCTGTTTTAGAGCTTCACAGCTTCACTTTAATATAACAACTGCACATGTGTATCTATTTAATTAGAATTAAAACCCACTTCCTTGGCCAATTAGAATTAAAATTCACTTCATTAGTCACATTGGTCACATGTCAATATTCAATTGCAGCTTGTGACTGCCATATTCAGCAGTATAATTATGGAACATTTTCATTTCATCAGAAAGTTCTGTTAGATATCCTGGTCTGGAGTATGCTAAAAGAAAACACATGCCATAAAAATATTAAAGTAGGCTGAAGAGGTGGCTCAGGGATTAAAACTCTGCCTTAAAAGCAGAAGATCCTGAGTTCGGATCCCAGGTCCCAGTAAAAATGCCAGGCAGAAATGGCCGTGGCCTGCACTTCCAGCCCTGGTGGGCGGAGCCTGGGAAATGCCAGAGTGAAGCAAGGAAGAGGTAGAAGCAATCCAGGATGATTCCCAAGTCACCCTTGGTCCTCCACAGGGACACACAATGCCCTCTGATGCACACACACACACACACACACATACATGAGTAAATAAATAAATAAAATTTAAAAAATATTAAAATGAGAGCATGGTGAGATGGCTTAACGGGCAAGACATTTGCTTGCAAAGCTGGTGACGTGAGTTTATAAAAAGTTTGAGCCCTGCCTGGGATATATAAGACCCCCATCTCAATAAAACAAAGGTGATATATGTAATTACCCCCAGAATTCATTTGCTCACATGGTGGAAGAAGAAAATCTACTTTCAACAGTTGTCCACTATTGTCCACACTCACATCATGGTATATGTGTGCCTGCTTATCTCTCTCTGTCTCTCTCTCTCACCCCACTTCTCCTTCACCTTCTGTTCCGTATGTCTGTGTGTATCAGAGGGCACTGTGTGTCCCTGTGGAGGCCCAAGGGTGACTTAGGAATCATCCTGGATTACCTCTACCTCCTTTTTGCTTCCCTCTGGGGTTTCCCAGACTCTGCCTTCCAGAATTAGAAGTACAAGTCTCTGCCAATTTCTGCCTGACATTTTTATGTGGGTTCCAGGATCTGAACTCAGGTCCTTCTGCTTTTGAGGCTAAATCTAAACTCCTGCACCGTCTCTCTAGCCCTTTCTTCTGTCTCTCAAACAAATAATAAATAAAAATATTAAATGAGGTGGTTTAGGCCATCTCTTGCCTAGGCTGGCTTCAAACTTCCTATGTAACTGAGGATGATCTTAAATTTCTGATCCTCTGCCTCCACCTCTTGGGTGTTGGAATTCTAAGCATGCACCACCACAGTTGTCTTATGCAGTGCTGGAGATGGAACCTGTATTAGTCGGGTTCTCTAGAGTTACAGAATCAACGGAATGAATATATAAATAGGGAATGTATTGAGTTGGCTTACAGATGCAGCCAGGTAGTCGAACGATGATGGCTGCCAGTAGCTGCTCAGTCCAGTAGTCCAGTGGGTGATGGCTGAAGACTGGAGGATTCCTAGAGAATCTTTAGTTTTGTTGACGACTTGAAGGGTTGGAGGGCTAGAGGGTCGAAGAAGTGAAGGAACCAGGCAGCCGGAAGGAAGAGTGATTCCTAGCACTTCTGTGGTTCCCTTTTACGTGGTCCAGTACTGAGAGGTTCCTGTAAGATGTATGGAGGTTCAGATGGAATCTAGGGCTGGTCTTGTATTATCCAGATAATCTCTTCACGTGGTCTCAGCTGATCTTACCAGGTGTGGTCTCCCCGTCGCTCTTAGTTAACACCGGGTGTGTCAGGTTGATGCCCAAGATTAACTATCACAGAACCCATAGCTTCCTACTTACTGGGCAGGCATGGAATGTTCTATTTTTTAAAGCATTGTTATGAGGTTAGCAAGATGATTGCATTTTATTTTATTTGTGTGTGTGTGTAGTGTGTAGAAGGCACTTGCGCGTGTACCCATGGAGAACCAAGGGTGACTTCAGGAATCATCCTGGATTGTTCTACCTCCTTATTGCTTTGCTCTGGGGTTTACCAGGCTCTACGTTTGCAGGGCTGGCAGTGCAAGTTGCTGCCATTTCTGTCTGACATTTTTACGTAGGATCTGAACTCAGGTCCTTTTGCTTGCGAGGCAAAGGCTTTAACTCCCGAGCCATCTCTCTAGCCCCAAGATTGCAATTTTAAGCAGGATGATTGTGGTGCATCCAATTTAGAAGCTTTGAGCAAAGATATTTGAGAGATTTTTGGAGTGAGCTATGGAAATAGACAGGAAAAAAATATCACTGGTCATAGGGGCTGGGTCACAGCAGCACAAGTGTGCCAATATGGTGGAAGCGAAGGGCCACAGAAGCACAGTAGAAAAGAGGTAAGGGGGAGGGGGGAACGTGGCTGTAAGGACACAGGGATATGCAAACAAAGATGTTCCTGTGACATTGTTTATGGTAACAGAAAGTAGGTGAGGCCTGAGCATACGGGTCAGTTAGTAGAGTGCTTATCTAGCATGCGTGAGACCCTGGGTTTGTTCCTCGGCATCACCCAAACCAGAAGTGGTGGTACCCACTGCAAGCCCAGCCCTCAGGAAGTAGAGGCAGAACTTCTGTTCAAGTTCATCAGCAGCTACATAGCAAGCATGAGGGGTGGGATACACAAGACCCTCTCTCTCAAAAAAAAAAACCCCATACATGATCATTACTGGGAATGGTAACAAGTTCATCATGCATAGAAATCATCTGGGAGGATTGAAGAAATGGATTAATCTGTTAAAGCATTGGCCATACAAGCAAAAGTATTACAGCTCAGATCTCCAGATCCCATGTAAAATGCCAAGTTGATATGGGAACCCACCTGTATTCCAGCCTTGGATGTAAAGACTTGGAATTCTCAGAGCAAGCTAGTCAGCCAGTCTGGTTTCAATTCAAGACTGCATCAAAGGAATAAGGTGGAAGAGGGATAAGGATGATTCCCAACATCAACTCGTCCTCCATATGCATGCACACATGTGCACCCGCATACTTATGTGTGCATCCACATGGAACATGATATATACAGCCACCTGCTCACCATACATATGAAAATGGAGGGGGGGAGCATTGATGAGCCTGGAGGCTGCAATGAAAGGGCCATGTCTTGGGGGGCTAGGAAACTCCCTAAGGTTCTGAAAGTTGGGTTTGGAGTAGGTCCATAGCCTATGCTTCCTCTGTTCTCCGTCTCTGGAAGAGGCAAAGGTTCAAGAACTGCCAAGCCTTCTCAGACTATAATTTTCCCCCAGTTTAGGAAGAGTCACCCACAAGGATGGAATGACCTAGACGCTGAGAACATACCCTGTGGATTGCCAGGAATGACTAGGACATCTGGGCCCAGAATAAAGAATTGAGGACTTTGTCTTGAAGGAGTAGGGTAACCTTGCTAATGAACCCCCTTCTCTACTTCTTGTGTTTCTTTGGCAGCGAATGGTCAAGAACTTGGAGAAGGAGTTGGCACTTCTCAAGCAAGAACTGGCCATCCACGATAGCCTGGTAAGGAGCTAGAGGAGGGGGAGGGGCTGGGGTTTGTGAGGCGATGCTGAAGGTCCCCGAACCAGGGGCAAACAGCATGCTGGGTTAAGGTCTAGAGAGAGAGGATGGGTCAGGCAGTAGGGAGGGCAACAGCAGGGACCATGAAGGGGAGGGGAAGGGAGGTCCTCCAGTGGCCTACCTTGGTCTGTGTTCATGGGTCTCAACATAGAGGCAGCATCTCCGCACCTTGTGGTCTGCTGAGACTTCTGGTCTCTACAGCAGGTCTCATGTCCAGAGTCTTTTCTTTCTTGCCTTATCCTGTGGTCCCTCTCTGTCCCATGCATCTGGCCTGCTCATCAGCCCCTCTCTGCCAGAACCAGTCGTCGAAGCAAACGGCTAGCTTCGGCAGCCGGAACCTCTACCCAGGCTCCCTACTCCGGCTCTCGGAGTGGTCCCTCCTGCTCCTGCTGGGCTCGCGTCCTTGTTGTTTATTTACTACATGTTCTTCATCCTTCTTCAAGTCTAACCGCACTCTCGTGACCTACGACCCTATGGATGAAATCCAGATTGCTGAGATCAATTCCCAGGTGCGGAGGTACCTGGAGGGAACACTGGACGAGATTGACGTAAGGACACTCAGCGGGCTTGGTCTTCTTTTCCTGAGCGCCCCCAGTGTGTTCTGGGCGGCCTTGGGTCCTGACATGGAGTGGGTGCGGTGTGTGGGGAATAGCGAAGACCCCTTTTAGGCCACCACGGCCTCAACTTCCATGTTTAAGGTTACAAGGTTGTGGGACTGCGCATTCCTGCGCTTGTCCACATACCTGTGTCGATGGTATCTGTCTTAGGGGCACGAGCACAGGATCCCGCAGGCCAATGGAATCCCAGCCATCTCCTGGGCCAGAACGCTCAATTCAGATACTTCACCGACCTCACCTGTGTCGCAAAGAAAGCACCCACAAAGCTGATAGAGAATGGTGATCATGGTGGTTGTTTTTCAGAAAGGCACCCCCCCTCACCCTAGAACATGTTGGGAGTGCATAAGAGGAAGAAACAGCAACTGCACAGGAATGGTCGTTAGGGGGAAAAATCCTGTTTTTACAGTGTGTGCCATTAAACCTCTCACCATGGGACCACATGGGCTTCCAACCCTCTCTTCTTAGGTATTAATTAGTGAAGCAACTGTAAATGCAAGACCCAGGACAATTGAAAGTTGGAGTCTGCAGCCTTTACAGCAAAAAGTGCTGCAGACTAACCTTTAAGCAAAAGGATTGCTCCTAGACCGATGACCTTACCATGGCTGCAGGTGTGTGTATATGTGTGCGTTTCCACACATCCACAGAGTCTACCTGAGCATGGTAGGCTGAACCTTCCAGAAGCAGGAGAGAACTGATTAGCTACATCTGATTAGTTTTAGAAGATATTTTCAAGAATATTTTCTTCTCTTAGGTTTTAAAGACTTCTAATTAGAAAAAGTGGTTTTGGTGGAACTTCTAAACTTTTCTCTGCTCCATCCTGCTTCCCCCTCTTTGAAAGTTCCCCCACCTCCACTCAACTCCCTTGACTCCTGTATTGAAATCAACTTTGAAGCTTCCAAGTGTTGAGATTATAGGGCTGCACCAGCAGACCCACTTTGGAAGTGTATTTTTTTTTCCAAAATATTTTATTTTATTGTGTGTGTGTGTGTGTGTGTGTGTGTGTGTGTGTGTGTGTGTGTGTGTTTGTGTTCCTGTGGAGAACCAAGGGTGAGTTCAAAAATCATCCTGGATTGCTTCTACCTCCTCTTTTTTTTGCTCTGGGATTTCCCAGGCTTCACCCATAAGGACTGGAAATGCAGGCCACTACTGTTTCCGTCTGGTGTTTTTACATGGGACCTAGGATCCGAACTCAGGACCTTCTGCTTACAAGCCATCTCTCCAGTCGTCTTTTTCTTCTTTAATAAGCTGGTTTTTCCCTAGTCATGATGGAACATGTCTGTAATTCCAATATTTGGGAAGCTAAGGGAAGAGTGTGACAACTCCAAGGCCAGTCTGGGCTACATAATGAGACTCTACCTCAAAGACAGGAGGTTGCGGGTTATAACCTTAGCAAGTGCTAAGTTTTAAAGCTGTTATTTAGTTGCTTCTTCATTGAAGGTGGTGTTAACACTTTGCTGAACAAAGGGCCAATCAACCTAGGGGTCTTGATTTCTCTGTTGACGCAGCCATGACCTAGTTCCTTGATGCCCGATTTCTAAACTATGCCATGCTCTCTTCCTACCAGATTATCAATCTTAGACAGATCCAGGAAGTATTCAACCAGTTCCGGGTGGTTCTGAGGTAAGGAGACCTTTTACTTTATCTCTGGCCACCATTTTATTTTCCTTAGTCTTTGGCACTTCTCTTTCTCTCTCTTTCTCTCTCTCTCTCAGTTCATGTGTGTAGTGTGGTATATGTGTATATACACATACATGTTTGAGGATGGATGTGTGTTCTCATATAAAAAGCACCCCCCTTTTTCTGTTGTGTGAGAAACCAAATCTAAACGTTAAGGGTATGCTCAGGTTCCTAGTGAATGATTCTAGGTTTATTACTCATTCAGAAACTCTGTGGCATGCCTGCCTCATGAGTGTCCAAAATGAGGCATCATGAGTCCTTTATACCCCATCTGAAGAGGCATTAATGTTTTATTTACCATTATCTGGTGCTGGGCGGTTTCTCCTACTGGTCATCTGAGTCTGTTAGAGATAGAACCGAGGTGGCAATACAGTCCCAAGGCAGACTTACAGACTTCATATGTCATCTTAGAGCAGATGCACCTGACATGTTAGGGGCTTCTGTAGGTTTGAGACATGGTGTATGTTGTGGAGGGGTTGGCAAGGTTTTGGTTCCATCATCAGGGCCCTACCTAAATGACTTCCGATCCCAGTACTTGCTTCTTATCCCAGTGGGTTCAGCATGAACCCCATTACAAACTTTTTTTTTTTCCTCTCTCTCTCTCAAGCCAACAGGAACAGGAAGTGGAGGCTGCCTTGCGCAGGAAGTACACCCTTATAGACAAAAACGACTTTGCAGCCATTTCTGCTGTCCAAAAGGTAGGCCCAGTTGCCCCTTGCTGGCAGCATTTGCCTTAGACTTTCCACCTGCGGTGAGATCTTTGCAAAGACAGCAGGTGACGTGCATTAAACCACAGCTATGATTTCCCGGGTCAAGATAACACCAAGATGATCAGAGTATGCCATGTGTAAAGCTAAATCACTTTTGGATCAAACATGATGTCTTTACGTTGGAGCTATGGCTAATAATAAACAAGATGAATTTCTGGACCCAACAGGTCCTAAGATCTTTGGGACAGCTGGGTATGGGGACTTATGCCTGTAATCCCAGCACCAGGGAAGCCGAGGAAGGGGCTTTGCCGCAAGTTCAAGGCCAGCATGGTCTACAGAGTGAGACAGTGTCTCAAAAAAAAAAAAAAAAAAAAAAAAGCCTCTGGGGTAGATTAGGTTCTATGGAAAGTAGACATTTATTCATTGATCTGCTCGGGCACCAGGACAGCTCTACTGAAGACAGTCTGAAGCTGGCAGCAGCAAGCAGCCAAGTCTTGGTGTGTGGCACAAACATGCCTACCCCAAGCATTCGCATTACTGAGAGGCTCAAACTTTTAATATAACCTATGCCCCTTGCACTGGTCTTTCTCTCCAGGCAGGACTTATGGATGTTGAAGGTCACTTGGTAGGTGAAACTGATGGACAAGGCTTTGGGCTTGGCGTTGCACCTTTCTCTACCAAACCTGGGAAGAAAGTCAAGTCCAAGAAGGCCGTGAAAGATCAGATCAGGTGAGAGATTTTCTACCTTGCTTGCTTATCACTTGGCCTTGGTAGATGAAAGGAGGGCTCATGCTGCCTCCCTTCTTCCCTGGTCTCAACTGCTAGGTTCTTACAGTGGACATCATCGCTGTCGATATCAGCAAATCTATTGGGGGGGGGGTCAGGCCAAGACCACAGGAATCATCCTGGATCGTTCTACCTCCTTTTTGCTTTGCTCTGGGGTTTCCCAGGCTCTGCCTTCCAGGTTTGAAAATGTAGGCCACCACCATTTCCACCTGGTGTCTTTACATGAGATCTAGGATCTAAACTCAGGTCCTTCTGCTTGCAAGACAAAGGCTTAACCTCTGAGCCATCTCTCTGGCCCTCAAAGTGTTACTTTTCATCCCAACAGAAACCTTGTGTGAAGTGGAGTTAAAGTCTCCGTTTTACTAAGTTAGTTCCCGAAGTTACATCACTGTTGAGAAGTGCTGTCGAGGGAAAGAGCTGGGCCACCACTGCACAGCCCATGTCATTTTCTGTGGTACCCCCACCTTCCACCGCCAGCTGACGAGTCACCTAAAGCCTAGCTCACTTTTGAGATAAGACTCAGTTTTTCAGCTTTAGCACCTCACACTGTGGCCCAGGCTAGCCTCAGACTCATGATAATTCTCTTTCCTCAGCCTCCCAAGTACTCAATTAGGTGTGAGTGTCAATGCACATCTAAGATTCCCTTGACTCTGCAAGGTAGGAATGATATTCAGGTCCCCTCGCTAAGTCCATTTATTACCAAATCGTGCTGTGTAGAAAGGCAAAGCTTTCAAAGTTGAAGCCTGGGCTCATCTTCTCACTGTGTTTCTTACATTTCTTACACTTAAGGAATCACTTGTGTGAGGCATGAGAACTGGGAATGCTGATAATAATAACACCCAAATCACTGGGATTGTCTGAGGATAAGCAAGGAAATGCATTCCCTGCACATGGGGCAAATGGATTGGATGAAAGTGCCTCGCGCAGGGCAGGAGTCGTGGAGCAGAGGGTGCGCCATCTTAGTTACCTCCTGCCTGTCATGTCCCAGTCCTCCCTGTCTGCTGCTGAGAATCAGTGTAATAACTTACAGGGAGACTGGATCCCTCAGCCATACCTGTAGCAAGAAGAAAAAAGTATCAATATGGTGATACATGCCTATAATCCTGATGGGCTACATGTCTCAAAAATAAAGGCGGGAGGAAGGAAAAAGATAAAAGAGAAGAGGAAGGGAAAAGAGAGAGAGAGAAGAAAAAAAGAAAAAAGAAAAGAAAGATGCCATCTCTTGAGAAGTGGAAAATCAGGAGTTTGAGGTCATCTTGTCTAATCTTGTGTGGGCACTTATAAAGGTGGGTGCAGAGGCATGTACTGGCCAGAACCTCAGCTTTACTTTGATCTGCAGACAGACCTACCCTACCTAGGTGGGGATTCTGCTGATCCTTAGAAGGGAGGTCTGGGTGTCAGTGCTTCAATAGCCACTGTGGCTCCTGAGAGCTTACAGCCTACCCCACAGATCTAAAGCTTCCCCATCTCTCTCTTTAATTTGACACATTTATACATTATTTTATCTATCTATGGATCATTTATCTGTCTATCTATCTATCTATCTATCTATCTATCTATCTATCTATCTGTAGGGTGTGTGTTGTGTGTGTGTATCAGAGGTCACTGTATGTGCTTGTGAGGCCCAGGGGCAACTTTGGGAATCACCCTGGATTATGCTATCTCCGCCTTGTTTTGCTCTAGAGTTTCCCAGGCTTCACCTTCCAGGACCAGAAGTACAGACCAAAGCCATTTCCACCTGGCATTTTTTACATTGGATCCAGAATCCGAACTCAGGACCTTCTGCTTTGGGGGCAGAAACAACTCCTGAGTCATCTCTCCTACTTTACTTTCATTTATTTTTAATTACCATTTTTAAGCCCTGAAGATTACCCCTTCTTCTGAGGTACTTCTGGCTGAGACTGCTAAGGGATCCTTGTTCTATTAGGGAAATAAATATTCTGTCTCCTTTCTCCTTGTCTACATGGCTTATGGTTATACCTAGGGCCACGATGAAAGATAATTGCTGACAGTGGTAGAGTACTTGCTTAGTATTCCCAGCACCAGAAATTCCCAAACAAACCAACTGACAAATCAACCCATAGGTAGGGAGCCCTGGGAGTGTAGCTTAATTGATGAAGTGCTTAACTTCATCAATAGCATGCATGAAATCATGGGTTCAGTCACCAGCAGCTCATAACCTAGGCATGGTTATGGATTCTTGTATCCCAGCAGGAGGACCAGAAAGCCAAAGTCATCCTTGGCTAAATAGCAAGTTCCAGGCCAGCCTGAGATACATGGTCCTATCTCAAAAAAAAAAAAAAAAAAAAGGCTAGTTACCTGCTGTATTCGGGATGAGCCGTATCACTCATGTTAGGGTCTTGGGTACTTCACTGACCATGACTGGGCCTGGGTATCGCTGCCTTTTTCCAGTTCCTCGGCAAGAAAGGAAGGTGCCAGCAGCCCTCAGAGTGGCAAGGACGTGGAAGTGGTTTCTACCTCCAAGACCCAGCTGGTCTCCTCCTCCAAAGATGGGGACGTCAAAGACATGGTCTCACGGGACCGGGAAACTTCCAGCATTGAACCCCTTCCCTCAGACTCCCCAAAAGAAGATTCACGCCCACCTAGGTAAGTATCTTTGTTTTGCACTCTATCAGGTGTTCTTACATGTTAAGTACAAAGTACCTGAAACAGAAGATAAAACAGGGGAAATGGAACAAGTCTAAAATGAAGAGACATGACTTTCATACATGCAAAACACCTTAGGTGTTTTTCCAAGATTCACAATTAGAATTGGTGGTATAGTGGTAAGCATAGCTGCCTTCCAAAATATTCAATTAAATAAGAATCATTTTAGAACTTCAACATAGCAATTCTTTTTTTTAAAAAAAAATTATGTTTCTTAGGCTGGAGAGATGGCTCAGGGTTAAGACTCTGCCTCATAAGCAGAAGACTCTGAATTTGCAGCCCTACATAAAATTGCCAGGTGGAAATGACAGTGGCTTACATTCCCAGCATTGATGGGCAGGGCCTGGGAAATCTCAGAGCAAAACGAAAAGGAGGTAGAAGTAATCCAGGATGATTCCCTAAGTCACCTTTGGTTCGCCACTCTGAGATGTACATACACAACACACACACACACACACACACACACACACACACACACATACAAATAAATGAGTGAATGAATAAATTTAAAAGATGATGTATCTTTTGTATAATTAATGTATTCAAGAAGACAGATATAGTGGCACACAAATCAGGAATTCAAGTCAATCTTTGTCTACATAAAGAGTTAGAGGCCAGCTTGGAATATAGCAGATACTGATTTAAAAAACAAACAAACAAACAAACAACAACCAGGAAAATTCATTCAAAAGGGATGCTTTTTAAGGATGTTATCCCTTTTTTTCTGTATCCCCCTTCCTAGTGGGATAATAATTTCATTTTTTAAGAATCAGTCCTGGGGCTGGAGAGGTGGCTCAGGGGTTAAGCCTCTGCCTTGCAGGCGGAAGGTCCTGAGTTCGGATCCTAGACACTATGTATAGACACCAGGCGGAAGCAGGGGTGGCCTGCGTTTCTGGTCCTGGTAGCGCGGAGCCTGTGAATCCCGGGCAGAGAAAACAAGGAGGAGGTGGAGGCGTCCATGGTGGTTCCCGAATTCGTCCGTGGTTCTACACACACACGCATATCCGCACAATTGAATAAATAATAATTAAAAAAAAAGAATCAGTCCTAAGGAAATAGAAATGGGATGAAATTTTTTGCAAAAAAATGATGTTCAGGGACTGGAGAGGTCGCTCAGGGGTTAAGCCTCTGCCTTGCAGGCAGAAGGTCCTGAGTTCGGATCCTAGACCCCATGTATAGACGCCGGGCGGGGGCGGCCTGCGTTTCTGGTCCTGGTAGGGCGGAGCCTGTGAATCCTGGGGCAGAGTAAACAAGGAAGAGGTGGAGGCGTCCATGGTGGTTCCTGAATTCGTCTGTGGTTCTACACACACACACAGACACACACATACGCACAATTGAATAAATAATAAATTAAAAAATTTTTAAAAATGATGTTCATAACATCATTAAGTTTTATTTTATTTTTTTATTTTATTTATTTTTTTATTATTATTCAATTGTGCGTGTGTGTGTGTGTGTGTGTGTGTGTGTGTGTGTGTGTGTGTGTGTGTGTGTGTGTGTAGAACCACAGGCGAATTCAGGAACCACCATGGACGCCTCCACCTCCTTGTTTACTCTGCCCCGGGATTCACAGGCTCCGAGCTACTAGGACCAGAAACGCAGGCTGCCCCTGCTTCCGCCTGGCGTCTATACATAGTGTCTAGGATCCGAACTCAGGACCTTCTGTCTGCAAGGCAGAGGCTTAACCCCTGAGCCACCTCTCCAACCCTTATTTTATTATTTTTTAACATCATTAAGTTTTAGACAGAAAATATTCAAACACTTTAAACAATCAGCATTAGGTAAAGACATATGTGTGTTTCCAAACAATCAGAGAAGTTAGAGAATTGCACAGTAAACACCCATATACTGAGCAATTAACACACTATTATATGTGTTTCTTTCTTTTTTTTTTTTTTTAAAAAGCATTTCTTTTTTTATTATTATTATTATTTATTCAACTGTGTGCATATGCGTGTGTATGTGCGCACGCGTCTGTGTGTGTGTGTGTGTGTGTGTGTCTGTGTGTGTGTAGAACCACGGACGAATTCGCGAACCACCATGGACGCCTCCACCTCCCTCTGCCCCGGGATTCACAGGCTCCGCCCTACCAGGACCAGAAGCGCAGGCCGCCCCCGCTTCTGCCTGGCGTCTATACGTGGGATCTGGGATCCGAACTCAGGACCTTCCGCCTGCAAGGCAGAGGCTTAACCCCTGAGCCATCTCTCCAGCCCCTATATGTGTTTCTTTCTTTCAAAATTTCACTTATTTAAGAGAAAAGGGAGAGAGAGAGAGAGACAGAGATAGAGAGACAAAGAAGCATATGTCATAGCATAAGAGAAAAGGGACAGAGAGAGAGACGAAGAGGTACATGTCTGTCATAGCATGCTTATGGAGGTCAGAGGACAACTTTTAAAAGTTAATTCTTTCTTGGCCTGGAGAGATGGCTCAGGCGTTAAGACTCTGTCTCCCAAGTAGAAGATCTGAAGTTTAGATCCCAGGTCCCACATAAAAATGCCAGGCGGAAACAGTGCTGCCCGGGCTGGAGAGGTGGCTCAGGGGTTAAGCCTCCGCCTTGCAGGCGGAAGGTCCTGAGTTCGGATCCCAGATCCCACCTATAGACGCCAGGCGGAAGCGGGGGTGGCCTGCGCTTCTGGTCCTGGTAGGGCGGAGCCTGTGAATCCCGGGACAGAAAGAGGTGGAGGCGTCCATGGTGGTCCGCGAATTCGTCCGTGGTTCTACACATACACAGACACACAGACACACACGCACACACACGCACACGCGCACATACACGCATATGCACACAGTTGAATAAATAAAAAAAAAATTATAAAAAAAAAAACAGTGCTGCCCTACACTTCTGGTGGGTGGAGCCAGGGAAATCCCAGAGTGAAGCAAAAAAAAAAAAAGAGGCGGTAGAAGCAACCCTGGATGATTCCTGAAGTTACCCTTGGTTCTCCACAGGGAGACACAGTCCCCTCTGAGACACACACACACACCACACTAAATAAATACATAAATAAATAATAAATTTAAGAAAGAAGTTAATTCTTTCATGTGAGCTCTGTGGATCAGTCACAGAACTGGCAAACATGTACTTTTATTTGTTAAACCATCTCACCAGCCGGTTTCTTTCTTTCTTTTTTTTTTTTTTTTTACAAAATGCATTTCAAAGTAAGTTGCAAACAATAATATAACACATTAACTAGATTTCTCAGAGAATTTTTTCATTACTAGTGTGTGTGTGTGTGTGTGTGTGTGTGTGTGTATGTATGTGTGTGTGCACACACGCACATGCATGTGCCATGATGTGCATGTAGAGATTAGAGCACAACTTTATAGAATCAATTCTCTCCACGCACCTTTATGTGGGTTCTGGGGATCAAACTCAGGTCGTCAGGCTTGCATGGAAAACTGCTTTACTGACTCCAGAGAATTTTTAATAGTACAAAATGCTTCTATGGGGAAAAAAGGAAGATTATATTCCATATGGTCTCGACCATTTAAAATATGTATCAAAGAAAACTGAAGAGATTGAACACATTGTAGTTGCCAGGAGATGATACTTGATTTTGTTTTATTCACTGTTTCTTATCTTTACTTTTCTTAGTTTCTGCAGTAGGCTTGGACCCCATATTTCTCTCTGGCATAAGTAGGACCTCTCCCCAGAATTTCTGCCTTTGCCAAAGAAGTCACAGGGAAGAGAGGCGAAGTGTCTTATGCCGCCAAGCAACATTTTATTTCTCTGCCGTCTCTGACTTCTCCCTTCTGTTCCAGGCCCAGCACTCCACCCTCCAAGCCTGTGGCCTTCGAGGACTTTAAGAATGAGCGAGGTAGTGAGATCAACCGCATCTTCAAAGAAAACAAATCCATCTTGAATGAACGGAGGAAAAGGGCCAGTGAGATCACACAGCACATTAACGCCATCAAGAGGGACATTGATGTGACCAAGGAAGCACTAAACTTCCAGAAGTCACAACGAGAGAAACAAGGTGATCATGAAGGGAAAGTGGCCAGGTGGCTGTTGGGGATCCTGTCATCCAGGTGGCGCAGTCTTGGGAACTAAAAGACTGAAGAGGGCCACAGAGAGCTCTAGGGTGTGGCCGTCACCACTAGGTCATCTTTCTTGACTTTGACTCCCTGTCAACCTGCCACCGCCTGGGTCTCTGCTTACCGCATTGTTTCAGAGCTAACTGCTAAGGCCCTTGGTGCTGGAGAAGCGTACCCAAAAGATGGGCAGCTTGGTTAACTTTGCAAAGTTTCTGGGCCTTGGTGCGGTCTCCTTACTATTCATGGTGGTCATATTGTGGTGAGGGTGCTGGGGGCCCCTCAAAAGATGAGGCTACAGAGACTCAAGAGAACTATTAATACTTATGGGGAAGAAAAAGAAGATGCTTTTCTCAGTTGGTACCCACTGATCTATGACACTAGCTGCAGCATGAATCCTGTCAGATGTCAAACTAGATGAAACAGTGGACCAAAGTGAAAGACTTGAGATTAGGAGAGAGTATGATGGGAGAGAAGGGTTATCAGGGAAAAGGAAGGGGGTTGAGAATGGGATGTTGGGAAGAGAAAAAAGAAAAATAATTTTAAAAAAATTTTTTAAATTTTTATTCAGTTGTGTATGTGTATGTGTGTTCGCGTGTGTGTATGTATGTGTGTGTGTGCGCGTATGGGTGTGTGCGTGCATATGTATGTATGTATGTATGTGTGTGTGTGTGTATGTGTATGTGTGTGTGTGTGTAGAACCACGGGTGAATTCGGGAACCACCATGGACGCCTCCACCTCCTTGTTTACTCTGCCCCCGGGATTCACAGGCTCTGCCCTACCAGGACCAGAAACGCAGGTGCCTGCGCTTCCACAGGACGTCTATACGTGGGGTCTAGGATCTGAACTCGGACCTTCCAGTCTGCAGCCCTGAGCCACCTCTCCAGCCCCAAGAAAAATAATTTTAAAAAGAGAAATGAGGATATATATGCTGAAGGCAAGGCACCTGATGTCAGTAAGAATATTCCCTGTGCCAAACTCCTGACACTTGGGCTAGCTGACAGTCTTGTCTTCTAGGGTAGGTGGCATGGTGGTCTTTGGTTGTAGATTAGGAGCCCCACATGAGTACCATACCTGGTGGCTCTGAACTGTGCTTTTATCCCAGTGTTGCACACGGCCTTTCCCTGCCCTGTAGGCCAAGGCCAGCCAAGTATGAGTACGAAGAGAACTCGTCAAGCACAGAATGTAGTTGCTCTGACCAAGAGACACGGGCCTGAGCCTGCATTGTGATATTCTTTTCATTTGAGAGGTAGAGGGTGGAGAAGGAGCATGCATGCCATGGTACATGGTGGAGGTCGGAAGACAGCTTTTGGAATTCAATTCTCTCCTAACCCCATACGGACTTCTGGAACTCCAACTCAGGTTGCCAGTTTGCAAGCAGGCTCCTTACCCACTGAGCTGTCTTACTGGCCCCAAATCATATTTTGATTGTTTTCCAACGGGAAGCTCTGGGGTTTGAACCAGTGATCCCTCATATTCTAGGCATTCTACCATTGAGCTACCACTAAAAGCTTTAATAAATTAAAAATGCATTTTAATGAATGACTATCCTGATTATGGGGAGAGTAGAACATTCCTATAATCTCAAAATTTAGGAGGCAGAGGCAAGAAGACCACAAGTTTAAAGGAACCTGATCTACATCATGAATTACAGGCCAGCCAAAGCTATATAGTGAAACTCTCTCTCTCTCTCTCTTTTTCTCATCATACACACTACACACACACACACACTCTCTCTCTCTCTCTCTCTCTTTCTGTGTTCAGAGGCTACATTGTTGTTTGTCTCCTGGCTCAGCACCTTCCTTTGCTAAATCACTACCCTGTTCCTTGACGACTTTTAGGAGTAACTTCAAAATGTCTCGTTTCTTTTTTCCTTCAGGTCAGATAGTCATTTTTTTTTCTCACGGGTAACTATTTCTAAATTCTTAGAGCTAATCTGTTCATACCGTAGAACAACTGTGTTATGCTACTCTGGAGGGCTTTCTAAGGCTGGGACGCTAAAGGCAGACAGCAGTGGCAGCTTCAGACATGCCTCTACCCGAAACCCCCAGGGAGGGGATGCAGTGAAGGTCCCACAAGTCTAGAAAACACTTGTCTTCTCTGCCTAAATATTCTTGCTGGAGAGATGGCACAGGGGTTAAGACTCTGTCTCCCAAGCAGAAGATCGTGAGTTCAGATCCCAGGTCCCAGGTAAAAAATGCCTTGTGGAAATGGCAGCCTGAACTTCCTGCTCTGGTGGGCAGAGCCTGGGAAATACCAGAGTGAAGCAAGAAAGAGGTAGAAGCAATCTAGCATGACTCCTGAACTCACCTTTGGTTCTCCACAGGACACACACTCACAATAAAATAAAATATTTTTAAAAAGAAAATACAGTCCCTTATGATATATTTACAGTTTTAAAATATAATACATCCATACAATGAGACATTTCACTTACTCCTGGATACACCTGAAAATGTTCTTTGGCGGTATTAGGGGTTGAACCCACAAACTTGCATGCTATTTATACGCATGTATCTTTGTGCACGTGTGCATGAATGTCACAGCACAGTTGTGGAGGTCACAGGATAACCTTCAGGTGTCAGACCTCTCCTTCCCGCTTTGTTGGAGACAAGGTCTCTTCTCCATTAGGTAGTTTAGCAGCTGGAAAGCTTCTGGAGAGTCTTATTTCACATCTGTAATCCCTGCACCCTGGACGCTGAGACAGGAGGATCACTGTGAGTTCAAGGATTGCATGGGCTAAACAGTAAGACTCTGTCTCAAAAGATCAAAAAATAATTGTTTTGCTTTTCCTGCCATCAGTTCTTATTCCTCTAGCTATTAAAATATAAAATAAGATACCCATATTGAGGGAAAGAACAAAATAAGCTCATTTTATATATATATATATATATATATTTGTGTGTGTGTGTGTGTATCAGAGAGCACTGTATGTCCCTGTGGAGGACCAAGGGTGACTTCAGGAATCATCCTGGGTTGCTTCTATCTCTTTCTTGCTTCGCTCTGGGATTTCCCAGGCTCCTCCCACCAGGGCCAGAAGTGCAGGCTGCCACCGTTTCTGCCTGATGTTTTTGCGTGGGACCTGGGATCCGAACTCAGGGCCTTCTCTTTGGGAGACAGAGTCTTGACCCCTGAGCTATCTCTCCAGCCCAAAATAAGTTCATTTTTTAAAATGTACCTTATAATTCACAGCCATGTGTCAAACCAGAAAGGTTAGCATATTTGGAACATTAGCCTTTGTAAAAGAAAAAAGGAAAACATTTTTCAGTTCAATTCCTTTTTTTCCTGGGAGGCAGAGAGCCCGTGGATGTCACCACTCCCCATCTCAAAGGAGTACTATGAAGACTCTATAGAGAATCTGTGCTTGTCGGACTAGACGTCCCATGGCATCAATCACAGCAGGTCACTCTGCATTGAAGGCGAGGGACCTGACTGCAGACTCTCCAGTCCAGATGTTAGATTTCAGAGTTGGGGCCCTTCCTCTCCATTAACTGTGCAGGGGCATTTGGTGTGTTTTATCCCCCCACTCACACATCCATGAACGCGAGTGGAAGGGCTAAGTCCTTCCCATAGCACCTGGGAGCTGCCCCCTGGTCCTAGCCACACATCTCAGGTTACACTTGAGAAGATAGTCTGGCACGACACCGTAACTAAGCTTTCAGTATTGTGGGTAGCAGTAGGCAGGTGAGTATTTTTGCAGAATATATATATTTTTAACCCAATGACAGTCTGTGACTAGGAATAACACAATGGATTCCCACCCCCCAGCCCCAGCCACTCTACATGGTACAGGGTACAGAATTCTAATCATTTCTAGCAAGCAGGTAGCTGGCAAATGTTAAACTCAGCAGGAAACACCTGAAATGTAGATTTACATACACTATTTTTAATAAGGAAATTTGCCCAGGTGTTTTGTACTTGCCAGCGAGGGCAGTCCATGTGTGTTATTCACAAGATAAATAAACATTTGAGGGGCTGAAAATGTAGCTCAGTTGGTGGAGCGCTTGCCTCGTAGTTAGGGCATGAAATCCTACATTTAAAGCGCAGCACCACATAAGACGGAGCGTCGAGGTGCACAGCGCCACCTCGGCTCCAGGGCAGGTTCACGTGCAGCCGGCCTAGGATGCACCGAGATCTTGCTTCAGGACAAATAGACAAGAACCACTTACATAAAAGGTAAACACCTTCAGCAGAGGGCTGAGATGGTATGAGCGTGGCAAGGGCTCGTGGGATGGTTCACCAGGTGAAGTGCCCGGGCACAAACTGCCCCCTGAGTTCCATGCCTGGAGTTCCCCTGGTAGAAGAAGAGAACCGCTTCTGAAAGCTGGCCTCTGACTTTCTTTCAACATAAGATGAATATTTTTTTAAAAAAATAAGCAGAGCATGTGCGCCATCTTTATTTAGCCTTTCCCCGGCCCAGTAGGACTCCACTGATCTGGGCAGCTCCTACCCGTGACCGGGCCATGACGACCTGGCCTTGGTGCGTTTCCCGCTCCTTTCTATGTCCATCCCTGCCCCTATCCCGTTACTTACGGTCTACCATTGTGGCGTCATCTTTTCTGGAATGCCTTCCTTCCCGACCCCGCCTGACAGGCCACCTCCTCACTCCCTGATCTCCTCCACCGTCCTGCAGGTGAGTACGAGAACAAAGGGCTGATGATCATCGACGAGGAGGAATTTATGCTGATCCTGAAGCTCAAAGACCTCAAGAAGCAGTACCGCAGCGAGTATCAGGACCTGCGCGACCTCAGGGCTGAAATCCAGTACTGCCAACGCCTGGTGGACCAGTGTCGCCACCGCCTGCTCATGGGTATGCCCGCTGGGGAGGTTGGCAGGACCTCTGAGGTGGAGAGAGACTCAGGGCAAGGCCTCAGTCTCAGTTCTGGAAATATCCTCCGAGCTGCTCGCTGAAGAGGGGGGACGTGGTGGGGGGCTTCGGGTGTGTGATTCCAGGGCCGTGAGGGCCGGAGATGGAGGTCAGAACAGGGCGAGCTGCTGGAGCAGGAAGTGGATGGAAGAGAGATGAGGCGCCTCACGGCGGGCTCCCTGCCTCTTGCAGAATTTGACATCTGGTACAACGAGTCCTTTGTCATCCCCGAGGACATTCAGGCCGCCCTGAAGCTGGGCAGCAGCATCCGGCCGGGCATGGTGCCTGTCAACAGGATCGTGTCTTTGGTGAGCAGCACAAGAGTGTAGTGACAGTTGAACGTGAGGCAGTGGTAGTGACGGGGGTGGGCGGCAGGGGGGGAATTCAACCTTGGTCACGGATTCAAGGCCAGTATTGTTAGCTCCCAGGCACGGAGGGGGTGAATATAAGCTCCTTAAGTGACCAAGAGATGGGGACAAAGTTATGCCGCTCTTGCTACTGCCCTCATTCTACAGTGCCAAGATGGTGCTTACAGGGTTCCGGAAGGATCCTGACAGACGTGGGGGATCCAAGGGCTCGGGGGGATTTACAAGCCCAGCAAGGAAATGCCCCAACGCCTAACCCAGCCCTGCCAGCCTGAGGGGTTACTGGGTCTGGTCTCCCCAGGGAGAAGATGACCAGGACAAGTTCAGACAGCTGCAGCAGATGGTCCTACCCGAAGGTCCTGATTCCATCTCCTTCTACAATGCCAAAGTCAAGACAGAACAGAAGGTACCTTGGGAGGTTGTGTCTATGAGGGAAGGGGCGTCATTACCGGGACACCCAGAATCACAGTCCCTACTCGGGAGGCAGAGGAATCTACAGTCACCCAGGATCAGTGGGTGTCTTCTGACAAGCTGGACTTTGGTTGGAGGGGTGTCTTGTAGACCATGACTAGGCTGGTGAATACTAAACCAGCCATTGCTGGTTCACAGCCCATGACAAAGCCCAGGAGAGGGCTCCTCTGAGAAGGAGATTAGAAAACTTTCAGGAATCTGTTCTCTCCTTCCACCTTGTGGGATCCAGGGATGGAAGTCAAGTTGTCAGACTTACACAGCAAGTGCTTTTTTCTCCTAGGCCATCTCACTGGCCCAATCTAAATGTTATAAACAGGTGTTGTAAGGTGCCTAAAGCGTAGAAAAGCAGAAAAGCAGGTGTGGGAGGATTGTTTGCGCCTGAAAGTTCAAGGCCAGCCAGGGGAACATATGAAGCCCTGTCTCAAAAATATCTTTTGGCTTTGTACTTAAGTTTTCAATGAGTGATGTGTATGGGCATGTGGGTGTTTTAAGCTTTAAACATTACATAAAAGGTGCTGGAGAGATAGCTCAGGGGTTAAGACTTTGTCTCGAAAGCAAAAGGTTCTGAGTTCGGACCCAGGTCCCATGTAAAAATGCCAGGTGGAAATGGTGGTGGCCTGCATGCACTTCTTGACCCTGGTGGGCGGAGCCTGGGAAATCCCAAAGGGAAGTAAGTAAGGTAGAAGCAATCCAGGATGATTCCCTAAGTCATCTTTGGCCCTCCACAAGGACACACAGTGTCTTCTGATACACACACACACACACACAAAATATATTTTTTAAAATGTGTAAAAGTAGCAGGACCTGTTGGCTCGTGCTTACAATCCTGACGTGTAGGAAGCAGTGACAGGCACCACTGGTTTCTAATGTTTGCATATTGCTCTGGTGCTTTTTTCTTGCTAATAAAACATCCGAAAGATCATTTTTAAAAATTTTTTTTATTATTTATTCAATTGTGTGTGTGTGCGCGCGTGTGTATATGTGTGCGTGTGCGTGTGTAGAACCACGGGCGAATTCAGGAACCACCATGGACGCCTCCACCTCCTTCTGCCCCGGGATTCACAGGTTCCGCCCTACCAGGACCAGAAGCCCAGGCCGCCCCTGCTTCCGCCCAGCGTCTATACGTGGGGTCTAGGATCTGAACTCAGGACCTTCCGCCTGCAAGGCAGAGGCTTAACCCCTGAGCCATCTCTCCAGCCCCCCCTGAAGATCATTTTTATTACTGTTGTTGCTTGTTTGTTTCAGTTTGGTTTTGAGACAGGGTCTCAGTATGTAATCCAGAAGGGCCTGGAAATTGTGATTCTCCTTCCTTATCTCCTGAGTGCTAGAAATGCAAACATGTATCATTATGCCCAGTCTCTGTGTGTGTATATATGTGTGTGTTTAAACATGTTTATTACTAGAGAGAGAGAGAGAGAGAGAGAGAGAATATCAGCACACTCGTGGAGGTCAGAAGACAACATTCAGAAGTTGGTTCCTTCCTGCCATGTGGGCTCTGGAAATTAAACTTAGGTCATGAGACTGAAGAGATGGCTCAGGGGTTAAAACTCTTCCTTGCCACAAGCAGAAAGATCTGAGTTAGGGTCCTGGATCCCACGTACAAACACCAAGTGGAAATGATGGTGGCCTGCACTTCTGGCTCTGGGAGGTGGAGCCTGAGAAATCCCAGAGAAAAGCAAAGAGGAGGTAGAAGCAATCCAGGAGGATTCCTGAAGTTACTCTTGGGCCTCCATGGATACACACAGTATCCTCTAATACACAGACAGACAAAGAGACAGGCACGCGCATACACACACACTAAAAAAATAATAATAATACATAAACTTAGGGCTGGAGAGATGACTCAGGTGTTAAGACTCTGCCTTGCAAGTAAAAGGTCCTGAGTTCAGATCCCAGGTCCCACGGAAAAAAAAAAAAAACCCGAGAGACAGAAATAGTGGCCTGCACTTCCGCCCTGGTGGGCAGAGCCTAGGAAATCCTACAGTGAAGCAAGAAAGAGGTAGAAGCAATCCAAGATGATTTCCAAGATCACCCTTGATCCTCCACAGGGACACATAAGTGCCCTCTGATACACACACACACACACACACAAAGTAAACAAATAAAAGTGCCCTCTGATACACACACACACACACACACATACACACACAACACACAGTAAGTAAGTAAATAAATAAGAAAATAAGATTAAAAAAAAAAAAAAACCTCAGGTCCCCAGGTCTGCATGCAGACACATTTACCTGCTGAGCCATCTGACTGGCCTGATATTTTGTTGATTTTTATGAAGTCAAGTAATCTTAGTGTATACAAACTGGGCAATAAAATATATCACACTGGGTAGTTTACAAAAATGCATCGTTCACAGTTTTGGAGAAGTCTAAAATTAACTAATCGGCAGATTTAGTGTCTGGTAAGCTCTTACTATATGCTTCAAAGATGACATCTTCCCTGGCTGCGGTGGTTGAGTCTGTGTTCAAGGTAATTAGGAAAGGGATGACTATGACAGGAGTGTGAATTCAAAACTATTTTGATCTATCAAGACCCTGTTTTTTTGTTTTGTTTTGTTTTGTTTTCAAAGGTCAAAGATGGCAACTTCTAGCTAGCTGTGTCCTCAAATGACAGAAGGATCAAAAGCTAACAAGCTCCCTTGGGCCTCTTCTATAATGGCACTAATCCTACCTAATCCCACCCATAAAGATAGACTCCTTGACTTAATACTCAAACTCCCAAAGCCCTACTCCTTAATACAAATACTTTGGAGATGTAGTTCCAACATGTGAATTTTGGGAAGACAGCAACATTCAGATCATTGCACAAGTTTGCAAACGTTTTTTCAGCTGGTCTCAAATTTGCTCTCCAGCCACATGCTGGAATTGCGGGTATGTGGTTCCACGCTTGGCTGAAATGTCTTTCTTTTTTTAAAAAATTAACATGGCTTGCTTATTCATTCATTCATTCATTCATTCATTCATTCATTCATTTATTTATTTATTTATTTATTTATGTGGTGTGTGTTTGTGTGTGTGTCCCTGTGGAGGGGGACTTTGGCAATCATCCTTGGATTGCTTCTACCTCCTCCTTGCTTCACTCTGGGATTTTCCAGGCTCACCTACCAGGCCTGAAATGCAGGCCGTCACCAGTTTCCACCTGATATTTTTACATGGGACCTGGAATCCGAACTCAGAACCTTCTGCTTGCAAGACAAAGTCTTAACCCCTGAGCCGTCTCTCCAGCCCCTGGTTGAAATTTCTAATGAGTTCTTTCAGTTTCTCATCTCCACATTGTAATTTGAGTAACTTTAGATTCTGTTTCAGTTCACTAATACTCTTTCTGGTCATGACTTTTGAGTGTGCTTGTTTTCCTTTCCTTTCCTTTTCCTTTTCCTTTCCTTTTTCCTTTCCTCTTTCCTTTCCTTTTTTCTTTTCCTTTCCTTTTTCTTCCTTTCCTTCATTCTTCCTTTTCTTCCTTCCCTCTCTTCCCTCCCTCTCTTCCTTTCCTCTCTTCCTTCTTTCCCTCCCTCCCTCCTTCCTTCCTTCCTTCCTTCCTTCCTTCCTTCCTTCCTTCCTTCCTTCCTTCCTTCCTTCCTTCCTTCTTCTTTCCTTCCTCCCTCCCTCCCTCCCTCCCTCCCTCCTTCCCTTCCTTTCTCTCTCTCTCTCTTTCTTTCGACAGTGCTAGGAGTAATAGGCATACATTACAGCACTCAGCTGAAGATGTCCTCTATAAGTATTCTTGCCTTGTGCTTTAGTTTCAGATCCAGTGTGAGATCATATGTTACATTTTATTGCCACTTCTCCTTTAGTGTAGAATAACTGTTTAATCTTTATTTTTGTGTCATGATTTTGCTACTTTTAAATTATGTGAGTTACTATCTGGTAGAATTTTTTTGGTGTGAGTTAATTTGATTTTATTATTTAAATTCAAGTTACACATTTTTTTGGCAGTAAAGATACTGAAATTTATGATTTATTGGTGCATTGTATTAGACATACTGCTTTGTCCAGTTGCTAAGGCTAATTTTGGTCAGTTGCTTAAGAATATGTATTTTTTAAAAAGTATCTTTGATTTTTATATAGTTTCAAAAGTTATATTATTTATTTTTTAATATTTTATTCATTTATTTTGTGTGTGTGTGTGTGTGTATCAGAGGGCACTGTGTGTCCCTATGGAAGTCCAAGGGTAACTTTGGGAGTCATCCTGGATTGTTTCTACCTCCTTCTTGCTTTGCTCTGGGATTTCCCAGGCTCCACCCACCAGGCTGCTCCATTTCTGCCTGGCGTTTTTATGTAGGACCTAGGGATCCCAACTCAGGACCTTCTGCTTGTTTTGCAAGACAAGAGTCTTAAACCCTGAGCCATCTCTCCAGTCCCTATTACTTATTTTTAATTGTGTTGTTTTATATTTATTCTCTGGTAGGATCTCATGTTCCCCAGGCTGGCCTCAAACTTGCCATATAGTGTTGAGATTATAGGCATGTGCCACTACACTCAACATTGTTTTCTATTTTTCTGAGTCTTTCTCATGCTGAGTAGTGTGCATGTGTATATGCCTTCGTGCGTGTGCATGTTGTGCGTGCATGTGCATGTGGGTGTGCACTATGTACATGTGGAGGTCAACGAACAACTTGTGGGAGTTGGTTAAACTCAGGCCGTCAGTGTCACAGCATGCACCTTTATCTACTGAGCCATCTTGCCGCCCAGTTGCAGCCTTTTCTACCTGCTTTCTAGGACTCTAGAAATATATTAAAATGGTAGAATTTAAGCTATAAAAAAAGAAAACAGAAGGTGGAATTCTGAATGCTACAGAGGGTATGCTTCTAACAGTGTTAGGTGCCCTACCCTCTAAAGGTAGAATCTTTTCCTGTGTTAGTTTTCTGTAACAAATACCTGAGAGAAACAACTTCAAAGGAGAATTAAGCCAGGTATGAGTGGTACATGCCAGTAATCCCAGTACTTGAGAGTTAAAGGCAGGAAGATCAGGAATTCAAAATTACCCGAGACCCTGTCTTAAAAAAAAAAAAAAAAAAAAGAGAAAAAAGAAAAAGGGAAGAGTATATTTTGTTTCATCATTTCAGAGGTTTTAGTCTGTGGTCTGTTTGCTCCAATGCGGTGGGCCTGAGGCAGGAAGGCATGATGGAGACAACTGCTCATCTCATGGTGGCCAGGAAGCAGAGGCAAATAGTGAGGCCAGCCAGGCCCTGTCTTCTGTGTTCTACCATCTTCCAATAATACCATCAAATTATGCCCCTGTTAGTGGAGCAACCAACTGATTAGGTTAAAACCCTCATGGTTCCAAAAGCTCTCCAGTGGATAGATCCACTGTGAGGACTAAGCTTTCAAACACATGAGTCTGTTGGGAGATATTTTTTTCCAAATCACAATTTTTTTTCTTCTTGAATCCATTCCCTGTCAGATTTAAATGTGTTATTGAAACATGTGTGCCTCTTCTGAGCATGTCTGCTACGCTATTGCAAAAACAGTTGTCCACACTGTCCTTAGGATAAAAGAATGAAAATGCACAATAGCGAGAATGGACTCAGCCAACATGCCCATCAACAGAGGAATGGGTAATGAAACCTGGTGTGTGTGTGTATATATATATATATATATATATACACAATAGAATACTATTCAGTCATCAGAAAGGATGAGATTATGAAATTTGCTGGTAAATGGATGGAACTGAAAATTTTAATATTGAGTGAGGTATCTCAGACATAGTGATGCATGTTCTCTCTTATATGCAGATGCTAATACTGATATCCTTGTCAATGTATTTTGAATTACTGTAAAAGCCAGGAAATTCAAAAGAGACCAATGAATGGGAAAGTGGGAAGGAGTGGTTAAAGTGAAACCTTTTTTTTTTTAAACATTTTTTATTATTATTTCCGCTCACACAAACTTAATAGGTACACCGGTTCTAAAGTGAAACCTTTTGAAAAAGAAGATTTAAGATAACATGGCAAGTAGAGTTAGGGAGGAAATAATTGAGAAAAATACTTAAGGGGGTATGAAGGGATGGGATATAGGAGGGTGTTGCAGTCAACCTGCATGGTTGCTGATAAATGACTATCAAACAGCTTAAGGGAACAAGGGGTTTATTTCCTTACAACAGTCCGGTTACAGTTCTCAGTCCAGCTTGACAGGAGAGCATGCACCAACACCAGGGCCAAGAGAACTGGCTGCACCATCTCTACATAATAGCCGAGAAAGGGACGATCCTTACTTGCCAGACGAGCATGTCTGGCCAAGTGTACAAAAGGATGCCAACTCTCTCAACCAGCTCTGTGTATTTTATTCCAGGGCCTAATCCCACCCACAATAGGCTGGACCTTCCCCATCAGCTAGACAATCTCCTTCAGGTTCGATCTGGGCTTAACTCAATCACTAATTATCTACAAATGTGCCTAGAGTTCAAACTCTCAACTGTCAAATTGACACCTGTGCCTAACTATGACAGAGGGACAGAGGAACTTACAGAAAAATCCTAAAATTATGGGAGGTAACCCCATAGGAGCCTCAGATTCTAATAATATATAAAAACAAACAAACAAACAAACATGTGTCTTTTAAAGAAAGGAACAAGAGTGGGCAGCCCCTATGCAGAAGAGCATAGAGTGAGAAAAACAGCCTAGAGCTGATCCACTTAGTACCCAGTAACAATTAAAAATATACAAGTAACAGGAATGTGGCACTTCCTTTTAAAATGTTGGTCAGAGAAGTCTTAAAGACTCCCCAAACAATACAGGCTTTTGTCATTGCTCTTGGTTGCTCTTCAGAAAAACTGTCAGTAAAACCCTATTACTAAGATGCAACACAAATGGATCATAGAACATAGGAAAAATATATCAACTGAAACTGGTCTGAGAACTTCCTTCTTGCTGGATAGCTTACACAGTACCAAGGAATACTGGAGAAGCTACTGGGAGAGAGAAATAATCACAGCCTTCATTAATTCATGAGATCTTTAAGTTGCAATAAAAATCACCATAGCAACAGGTGACCACCAGTGTAATAGTGGCATGAGTATCACAGAGACAACCAACAGCTTTCTGATTGAACTCAAGACCCACTTCTCAGAATGGAACACATTCCTGTTACTGTTAACTAAACAAAAACCTTTAAAAAGGGAAGAATAGATCAATAGGGAAAAACAGGCTATGAACCTATAGGTAGGAAGACAATACACCAAACTGCTCTGTAAATAGCTGTTATTATACCCATAGATTGGAAGAACACTTAGCACTCAGTCTAAAGTCTTCTTCTATAAAAGAGGTAGAGAATCTTAACACCCTGACAGGATGTAGCCTAGGGCAGTAGAAGAACAGTGAAGTGGACAACAACGGCCAGTCATAATGCAGATGCTCACCCTAATCTCTCCCCATCCTAAGGTTTAGGGAACTTTGTGAAAGAAAGGCTGGTAAGATTGTAAAAACCTAAAGATGAAAGGTTCACCTTTGGACAAGACATTCCATTCAAGGCAGGACTGCTGCATCTAAGAACTCACTACAGTGAGACTTGTCCTTACCAGACCTGCATAATAATTGACATACCAACATGTCCCATAGACTATAAAGGAACTCGAGAGAGAGAAAACACATTGGAAACTTTAGGGACTAGAGCTGGATGGGTGAAGGGAAATGCTCCTATCAGTGGGGTGGCCCAAGGAAGGGCAATTTGGTATGCCACAGAGGCCTGAACCCCCACAAGAGTGGACAAGCCAAAGGGAACCCTGGGGTCCATAGAAGTGCTAGCTAGGCAGGAGTGTAGAAAGGAGTGGAATGGATTGATGAAGGGAGGGAGATGGGAAGGAGGAATGGAGGGAAATGGGGAGAAGTACTCAATATACTTATAAAACTAACTAAATAAATAAAATAATAATTAACAAAAAAGAGAAAATGAAAGTGATGCTATTTAGGTCACATTTTTGTTCCAAACTGATGTTTCATTTGTTCAGAAAGCAGGATGGGGTGAGAGTGAGTGACGGAGCATCTGAGTCTTTGCTAAAGCCACAGCAACTGATCAGTTCCTCTTTTTTTTTTTCTAGCACAATTCTTTGAAAACCATGTTGAGCCAACAGCAAACACACAGAAAATAGCATCACCACCTGTACGCTGAGAGGCAAGACCAGCCACTCCAGCCTGTTCGAGGGCCGCTGCTAAACCAGTGTCCAGAGCTCCAACCACTTTGCTGCAGTGCTGTGTCCCAGGCCAGAGACTACACTGTGACCTTCCTGCTAGTGCGAACATCTACAGGGCCCCGCTGCTCATCTCCACAGAGAACTTAGGGTTTTTTAATTTGATATCATATATATATAAAACAGTATAAAATAACTTTCTAGTCTGGCCTTTTAATTCATCCAACAGCTTTCTTTTATTTCCTGTCTGAAAGGACATCTTCCTCACATACAGGTGTGGTAAGAACCGAGTCTCAAGCTGGGGATGTAACTGTTAGTGTTAGAGTACTTACTCAGCAAGCACGAAGCCCTGAATTTGATCCCTACATTGCACAATAAAGGGGGGTGGATAGGATTGTGGGTGTAGTTCAGTGATAGAACACTTGCTTAACACAGCATGAAGCTCTGGTTTCTGTCTCCAACACCACCAAAAAAAAAAGTAGCTGTTGTTATTCTTGGGCATAGCACACACCTAAAATCACATCATGTACATAATACTTACAGAGGTAGTTGGATGAGGAGTTCAAGGTCACCCTGAATAACACGTTTAAAGCTACCCTGAGCTACATGAGACAGACAACCAAAAACCCACCTGAGTTTCGAGTGGGAAAACAAAACAGTAGCGAGTCAAGCTCATCCTGGCAGAACTATCCCCTTGTCAGCCTTTCCTCTCTCGAATGGACATCTTGAACTGAGCTTGTTCTGCGCAGCTCTGCTGCTCACAGCTCCCTCAGATTATAAGTTTGCTCGACCCATCTTGTTTGTGTTCTGGCCAGTGAGGGGAGAAGTCAGTCCTTTTTCCTTGGCAACCTGGAGCGCATCGATCGGTTCCAGCCGGTGCTTGGGAATGTGCGAGCAGTATCGTGGACAAGTCTCTCTGTGGCTCCTCCCCCTTCCTCTTCTGTGAATGTGGCTTAGTTACCCTGGACAGGGACAGGATCACACTGCCAGGGTTGAGCAGAGAAGGGGTAACGTTACTTTGGACCAATTTACGCCCTCACGTTGTGGTATCAAAGAGAAAGAGCTCACTGTTTTGCTGAGGACAAACTTGGGCCGTCTGGGGCTTCCTGGTAGATCAGTACACCCTGAGGAGGCTGTGTAAACACAGTCTCCATCTCCACCGACCGAGAGGTTTCAGAACTTGTTAGTAATCTCTGTGGTTGTGGGCCAGCGCCTTGGCCTTGACATCAGACACCTCTGAGAATCTTAGATGCTGCTGTGATTTGGCCTAACAGAGGGATCACTTGGAAGCTTTATCATGGAAAGTCTTAAGAGAAAATATTCCGGATCATGTCTGGAGACTGACATCTGGTCTTCAGACAGTTACATGTAGAAAGTTTGGAGAATTTTGTGTGCATTGGTGCGTATAGATATTGACTGTCTTTCTCTGTCACTATCTACCTTTTTTTTTGAGACAATGACTCTTATTAAATCTGGAGCTTACTGATTGGCTAGACTGGCCTGTCAATAATCTTCAGGGATCCTTCTGTCTCTGACTCACCAGCGCTGAGATAATAAATGTACACTGCCATCCTTGGCTTTTCCGTGGATGCTGGGGATTAAAAAAATACTTATTTCTGAGAGAAGGAAGGAGGTGCAGGCACAGTGTGGAAGTCAGAGGACAACTTTCAGAAGCTGGTTCCTTCCACCGTGTGGTCTCTGGGGATTGAACTCAGGTCACCAGGTTTACATACAAGTACCTTTATCTACAGAGCCATATTGCCAGCTCCAATGCTAGGCACTGAATTTAGGTCCCCAAGTTTGCATAACAAACACTTCATTGACTGACTCATCTCTATAGTCACCCCTCCTCCTGTGTGTGTGCGCGCGTGTGTGTGTACATGCACGAATGCATGTGTTTGTGCATTTTGATGCAGAGTCTCAGTGTGGCTTGGAAGTCACTATGTAATCCCACTCTGTCCTCAAACTCACAGTGGCTCTCCTGAATGTTGGGATTACAGACATATGATACCACGCCCAACTCCTGGAGCCAAGTTTTCTTACCTGAAGAGGAATATGATAGCATCTCACCTGGAGTTCACAGGTGGAATGGAAGCAAAGGGATCTACTTAGTTTGGTATCCAAATGAGGGCTGCAGGAGTAGGAGCAGACACTTGGCCAAAAGATGTAGCTAGCTGAAAGGCAGAATGTTACTTCAAAATAAGAAGAGGCTTAAAATGAGAGCAGTCGTAAGCATGAAGCTCTCTCTGGCTACTGAGAGCATTTCTATGCTTTAGCCCACTAGCAAGCAAATAGATATAGGGTTCTTTAAAGAAAAAACAGGTTCCCGCCCTTCTCTCCCTCACTGAGAATGGTCCTGGGTGAGGGTTCTGACTCTACCCCTTCCTAGCTGCCCCTACCCTTACAAGGACTTGTTTTGGGTTCAAGCAAATGGGGGTCACAGTAAGCAGTCACCGTGGAATTCCCAATCTTTCTCCCGCTGAGTTCCCATCAGTAGTTGGAATGCTATGGCCCTGCAGAAAGTCCCGTCCGTCATTATCCTTAGCCAATTCTAAGCCCTGCTGGGTAGGTCAAGCCTTTGGTCCTAGATACTTGTACATACTTGTCTCTAGTACATTTGTCATGACACAGGCCTCTTTTTTTTTTTTTTTTTTTAGGGATGAAGGTAGAGTTTATTAGAGGAGAGAAAAGAACAGAACTCATGGACTCCAGACACGGAGTGCCATGACGGGCAGGCAACTGGAAAAGAATTCATGGACTCTGCATGTGGAGTGGACACAGCCTCTTTGATCAGTTCTGCTATAGATAGAAATAAGCAATCCTTAGGTAGGGCAGAGTCGCAGGATAAAGCAGGATGATACTCAGTAAGTCACTCTCTACAGATGTTTCTGGCATGACTGGTAGGCAGAGGATATCCTGTGAAAATGGCCTGGGACATGAGTCTGTCAGTTCCCACTGAGTTAATCTGATCATTCAAATCAGCCTTGAGGGGATTTCCGGCTCCATCATGAAACAAATGAGGAAGGCCGACCACATTCCCACCACCAGCAGAGAGCCTACGACTATTTTAGAATTGAAAGTTAAATTTGTAGTAAAAGGCTGGATGTGATGGTGCATGCCTGTAACCCCAGGTTTCAGGAGGCTGAAGCAGGAGGAGTGCATGAATGTCAGTCATACAACATGCCCCCATAGACTAGGGAGGGTCCCAGGAAAAATAATTACATGTAGTGGAAACCTTAGGGGCTAGGGCTAGACAGATGAAGGGGAGTGCCCCTATCAGTGGGTCTGCCTAAGGAAGGGCCACTTGGTCTGAACCCCAACTAGAGCCAACGATCCATAGGGACCCCTGGGACCACAGAAGCAGACAGGAAGGTAGAAGGGAGTGGAATGTATTGATGTAGGGAAGAGAGGGAAGGAAGGTGGAAAGAGGGGGTAGGGATAATTATTCAGTATGCTTGCAAAACTAGGAAACGTTAAAAATATATTAAAAAATAAGGCAAAAAACTGCAAAAAAAAAAAAAAAAGCCCTAGAGTCAGTGATATGGCCAGTGGGTAAAAGCACTTGCTACACAAGCCTCACGGCCTGAGTTTGATCCCTGGAATCCACAAAAAGATGGATGCCATGGGAAACATCCTACTACTACTGTGAGATGGGAGGTAGAGATGGGAGAATCTTCTGTAAGCTTACGGGCTAATGCTAGCCTGGAGTGTGCAGAGCAGCAGAAATAAAGACCAAGGCTCAACAAGGTTGAAGGAGAGAACTGACTCCTGCGAGCGGTCTTCTGACATCCACATGGGTACCGTGGCATATATGTGTGCCTCCTCCTCCTCTTCCTCCTCCTCCTCTTCCTCTTCCTCCTCCTCCTCTTCTTTTTTTTTCTCTCTCTCTCCCTCTCTCATACACTAATAATAAATAAAATCCGTGTATTGATGGTTTGGCAGATAAAGGCACTTGCACACATGCCTGAAGACCTGAGTCTGTTCCCTGGGACCCACATAACGATGGAAGGAAAGAACTGACTCCACAAAATTACCTTCTGGTCGCTGCAGATGCATTAGGATGTGTGGGTAACCTCCTACTCTCAGACACAATAATAATAATAATAAAGTTTTTTAATGTTTATTTAAGAATAAAAATTAAAAGGGTAGCTCAGTAGTAGATCACTTGCCTAGCACTACACGAATTTAAAATGTAAGCTACTCTAGTCATATAGACATAGAACTGATTAGTTTAAAAATTTTTTTACTGGGTTGGAGAGATGGCTCAGGGGTTAAGCCTCTGCTTTGCAAGCAGAAAGTCCTGAGCTCAGATCCCTGATCCCACATTTAAAAAAAAAATGCCAGTAATGCAAGATACTCCACACAAGTTAGGGCTGAAACAATCATAATTGGACTTTGCATGCCCTGCGCAATGTCCAACACACTATTGACCCCACAAAATCTAGCATTTGCTAAAGGCACTCGGATCGTTGGAGGCAAGGGATTGATAGCCACAGTAGTGTTCCTATGCTTAAGGGGAACACAGGAAAGGGTTCTGGGAAATGCCACATGGTCCTTGCACTTCATTGGAGAGGAGGATCTAGAGGAGAGTCTGGCATGCACATTAAAGGATGCTCCGGGGATGGGAGGGAGAGGCACTGGGGGATGGGGAGGGAGTGGGGAGGGGAGGGGGCACAGGGGGATAGGGGGTTGGAGGGAGGAGAACCGCTGTATCTGTTAAGTTTGTATGAGTTGAAATAAAAAAAAAAGCCAGGCGGAAATGGTGGTGGTTTGTATTTCCAGCCCTGGAAGGCAGAGTCTGGGAAACTCCAAAGCAAAACAAAGAGGAGATAGGACAATCCAGGGTGATTCCTGAGGTAGCCCTTGGGCCTCCACAGGTGTATACATACAAAAATAAAATGAAATATTCAAAAATTGTAGTAAAGAAAAAATTGTCAGACATTGAAGATAAAGACAAAGACCTGAAAAATCAGAGTAACGAGCATATGAAATGGCAGTGGCTACTAGGGACCAGCAAAAAGTGAGTGAATGATGTGCTTACACACTAATGGTCACACATGTATGAGAAATAAGACATTGGTTCTTGCAAGATAGGAGTTTGAAAATGGGATTCTCTGCACAAAAATGATATGCTGAAGCCTTCGTTCCTAGTAAAAAATTAAACTATTAAAAAGTTCTCCAGGGCTGGAGAGGTGGCTCAGGGGTTAAGCCTCCGCCTTCCAGGCGGAAGGTCCTGAGTTCGGATCCCAGATCCCACGTATAGACGCCAGGCGGAAGCGGGGGCGGCCTGCGCTTCTGGTCCTGGTAGGGCGGAGCCTGTGAATCCCGGGGCAGAAGGAGGTGGAGGCGTCCATGGTGGTTCCCGAATTCGTCCGTGGTTCTACACACACACACAGACACACACACGCACGCACATACATACACACACGCGCACAGTTGAATAAATAATAATAAAATTAAAAAAAAAAAAAAAAAAAAAGTTCTCCAATGGTATGGAGAAAAAAGACACATTTTCCCAGGAATGATGGGAAACAATTCTATAGGAATTTATAACCATGATATATAACCCCCTTCCCCATGTTTGGTTAGAATGATTAGCTAGTTTTTTTGAGACAGGACCTCGCTGTGTAGCTGAGACTGGCCTGGAACTCTCTATATAGCCCAAGTTGGCTTTAGACTCATGATCCTTTTGCCTCAACCTCTCAAGTTCTAGGATTAGAAGTATGGACCACTGGGCTGGAGAGATGGCTCAGGAATTCAGACTCTGTCTTACAAGCAGAAGGTCCTGAGTTCATATCCCAGGTTCCACTTTAAAACGCCAGGCAAAATTGGTGAAGGCCTCCACTTTCAACCACTGGGAAATCCCAGAATAAAGCAAAAAGGAAGTAGGAAGAATCCAGGATGATTCCTGAAGTCACCCTTGGCCTATAGAGACACACAGTGCCCAATCTCTCTCTCTCTCTCTCTCTCTCTCTCTCTCTCTCTCTCTCACACACACACACACACCACATGCAAAATAAATAAAGCATTTTTAAAAAGTACATAGCACCAGGCATGGTTTTGTAGCCATATAAAGTTTTGAGATTATTCATATTTATACTGTGTGGTTTGGGAGTCACAAGGCTGAGGAATGCCATAAAAATTATCCTTAGGCTGATGAAAACCCTAAAGTACAGTAAAATTAAATTTAGAAGTATACACACACACACACATACACACATACATCTTTAACCCAATCACCTAGCATCCCATAGACAAAGCCCTAAGAAATACACAATTATAGGACTTGAGAATTGGAGATGGGATTGTTAATTCAAAGCCAGTCTGAGTTACATTACAAGACCTGATCTGGAAAAAAAAAAAAAAACTATATACACAGAAACATCCTGTGATGGAGGCACAATTAAAGCAGAATCAGAACTTCAGATAAGTCACTCGAGAAAGATTATCCAACTTATGTACATGCTACGTGTATGTAAACATATATATTTAAATAAAGACAAAAGCAAGAAATCAAAACATGAGAGGAGGACTGTGAATGTAGCTTAGAAACAGAGTGCTTGCCCAACATTCACAGGGTCCCAGATTCTATCACCAGTGTGTGTGAGGGGGTATCAAATATAAATATATTTGCCAAATATAAATTGGCAAATTATAAAAAAATAATAACTGAAATTCTGGGATGCTGTGACTCTTTTTCTAGGCAGATACCACAGAAACATCTATGCACCCCAGGTAGGAATCTGATAACAGGTCCAAGTATGATTATATCAAAGTCTAACTTAAGCGAACCAGTGAGTTTATTGGCGTTACTTACAAAAGCAGCTGTAATCTTGGAATTCTCTGGTTACACAACTTACTGGTTGGACAGTCTCCTCCTGAGTGATCATCTCCCAGCAGCAATTATTTACTGCTTTCTTTATCCTTGAGAGCAAACCCAATCTTCTTAGTTTCAGGAACTTCCTCAGACTAACAGCTGTTTATTTTCTGAGTCTTCTTCCAGTAGCGACTATTTCAAATTCTACACGGTAGGTTAGATTAGGGTAAAGCTCAAAATGGCATTATGTTATGCTTGAAGGAAAAATGCCAAATGACAAAAATGACCTAAAAATTAAACTGGTCAATTAAAAATGGTGGGAAAAAATTGCAAACCTAGAAATGGTGAAAGAAAATGAGTGGCCTGAAAGCTAGAGCTGAGGAAATTTTCAAAACAGCAGAATAGAGCAACAAAGAGATGGAAAGCTGAAAGCATTAAGGGCCTGATAATGTTGCTCAGCTGTTAGAATGCTTGTCTAGCATGCTCAGGGCTCTGGGTTCAATCCCCAGCACTGCTTCAAGATTTGGCCTGGTGGCACATACCTGTATTCCTGGCACTTGGGAGGTGGAGACAGGAAGACCAGAAGATCAAGGTCATTCTCAGCTGCACAGTGAGTGTAAAGCCAGCCTGCGGTCTAGGAGAGCCTGTCTCAAAAACAAAGCAAAATAGAACAGAACCAAACCTGATTTTAAACCATATATTGGTTTAAAGTCAATATCCAGTATATCCAGTATAGACCATATTCCTAAACACCAAACCTCTACAGTCAACTGCTAACTTGACTTCTAACACTTGAGTGTCCAGCTGACATCTACAAATCAAGAGATCCGTGGATCGTTACTTGCTTAACATATAAGCATGCTAATGGAATGTGGGTTGTTACTTGCTTAGCATGAGTGGGTCCTACCTTTGATCCTCAGCACTACTAAAAACAAGAACAAAAAAACCCCCAAAGGCCTAATTAATTAATTAATGCCTAATTAATTCCTAACATGTTCTCCCCACAGACTCCTTTATCTCAGCCCAATTGTTCAGGCTGAAATTATTAATTTTGTACTTGATTCTTTCTTTCATATTCCATGTTGATTCTGTCAAAAAACTTAGTAGCTTTTCACCTTCCTACTATATTCAGAGTCTAATGTCCCTTCCTCCTCTTGCCCTTTTTCGTCCTCCCCCTTCTTAGGTAGGGTCTCACTCTGTGGGTTTAGTTTGGCTTGAAATTTACTGCATAATCCAGACTGGCTTTAAACTTGCAATCTTCCTGCCTTAGCCCCCTAGCTGTCGAGATTGCAGATATATGTACTCCTTTTAGTTAAAAAAAATTCTTTGACAATTTCAGGCATGTATACAATGCACTGTGGTCATATCAACCCCCCATTACTAGCTCTCATGCCCCTCTCACTCCTGCTGACACCTACTTCAATGTTTTGTGTGTGTGTGTGTGTGTGTGTGTGTGTGGCCACAAGTGTTGTGAATCTGTATCTTAGTTTTTAGAGACAGGGTCTCACGTAGTTCCTGTTGACCTTAGCTCCCTGTGTAGCTCATGAATCTTCTGTCCTCACCTCCCAGATGCTGAGATTTCAGAAATGAGGTATCAAACTTGGTGGCGATGGCTTTTTAAGATCTGAAGTCAATCTAACAAAAGTAGCTGTTAAAAATATACTTACAGATCATCCTGAACAGTATTAATAGAAGTCAAACATCATGAGTCACAAAGTAATTTACCAGGGATTAGAGGCAGTATCCTAAGTGGACGAATCCCTCAGAGAAAAGTGACCAGCAGTTCTGAAACTCTGAGGCTCTAAACCTCAGAGAAGAAATATTCACAGAAACCAAACATGTTTACTCTAAGGAGTCGGGCTGAGAGGCGGCTCAGTTAATAAGGCATTTGCTCCAAAGCAGGGCTAGAGTTTAGATCCCTAAAATTCAGGTAAAAGTTGAGAAGATGCAGTTGCTTCAACCTCTCAGGAGGCAGAGATAGGGGAATCTGTGAAGTATTAGCAAGCTCTGGGTTAAAATGACAGATCCTACCTTGATAAATATAGTGTGGAAGAACCAAGTAAGATACCTGACATCAACTTTTGGCCTCCAAGTGCATACACATACGCACACACATGTGAACATGCATAAATGCCCACACACAAATACATGTAAACAAAAACAGAAATAAAGCCACAGTGTGCATTTTATTCTGTTATTTCAGGAGGGAAAAAATGGGATGAAATTTTTCATACCCCGGTATGGATGATTTTGATGCAGACTGGGCTTCCCCAACGAGGCTTCTCAGTCCCTGGAAGATGCCAGTTTGCCTGGCCAAACCCCAGTAAAAGGCCATGACATAGACCCTTAAGCCAGGACAAAGGGTTTGAATGTCTCTATATTCCTTCTAAAACTAAATTCTTGTGATTCTATAGAAACAAGTGTTGTCGAGAAGTTATTTAACATATCAGTTGAAAATAACATTTTATAAATAAATCTTCACACATACATATGAATTTAGAAGACCAAAATGTTAAGCACAGGGAGCGAGGCTCAGTGGCAGAACACTTGTCTAGCATGCACGGGGCCCTGGCATTGAGCCCAAGCGTTTGGAAAAGGGAAAACTAAAAGACCAAAATGTTAAAAAGTGTTTCTTATGGCTTTTTAAACATTTATTTGAGAGGAGGGAGAGAGAGAGACAGAGAGAGAGAGAGAGAGAGAGAGAAAGAAAGAGAATGTACATGCATACCACGGCACACTTGTTGAAGGTCAGAGAACTTTTCTGTTCTAAGAACTGTTTGCCAGATTTACCCATAGGCACCTTACCACTGAGCTATCTCACTGGTTTCAGAAGTTCTGAACTAGGACTAGAGAAATGATTCAGATGTTAAGACTCTGCTTCACAAGCAGAAGGACATGAGTTCAGATTCCAGACCACCCCCCTTCCCCCGACATACACACACACAAAAAAAAACGGTTGGTAGAAAAGTGATGACCTGGGGAACTCCAGAGCAAACCCAAGAAGAGGTAGAGCAATCCAGATGATACTGGAAATCACTCTTGGGAGTCCAAGGGCACATACAGTGCCCTCTGATACACACACACACACACACACACACACACACACACACAAATATATATTTTTAAAAGTTCTGAAGTGTAGGAGAGCATGGTGACATTGGCTGTGGCAGCACTAGTAGTAGAGACTTATGTATGTTACATGTTCCATAGTTAGTACTGATTCAAGACTGAAATCATTGTAGTAGGTGCTCAAAATGCATTTAGAGGGATGGGTTAAGTAGGCGATTGAAAGGATAGAACAAGGGCTCTCAGCCTTGGTACCATTAACATTCAAATTATTTTTTATCATGGAGGGCAACCCTAGGTGTTTATTGCAGGACATGTGACAGCATCTCTTGCCTTTACCAATGAGATGCCAATAGCACCCCTTATGATAACCAAAAACATTTGCAGATATTTCCAGATGTGCTCTGAGGACAAAATTGGTTGAGAACCTCTGGGTATTTAGTGAATGGGTTGGCGTTGCTGTGGGCTCTCCTGCCAAGCTGGACAAAGAACTATAACTGGACTATCATAAGAGAGAATAAAACCCCCTGTTTCCTTAAGCTGTTTTGTCATGAGTTTGTCAGCAAGAATGTAGGCGAACTGTAACAGTGGGCAAAATGAGTAGGTGTCAGGAAGGATGAACAGATGATCAGTTGTCCCAGATCTAATTAAATGTCTTTATTTCAAAAGTTTGGACTCTTTGTCCATAAAATAGCACAGCAGAGTAAATATTTGGCACATGAAATAATTGGAAGAGGGCTAAACAGATGGCTCAGAGGTTAAGATTCTGCTTCTCAAGCAGAAGGTCTTGAATCCCAGGTCCCGTGTAAAAATGCCAGGCAGAAATGGCGATAGCTTGCACTTCTGATCCTGGTAGGTAGAGGCTGGGAAATCCCAGAGTGAAGAAAAAAAAAAAAGTTAGAAGCATTCCAGTAAGATTCTTGAAGTCATTCTTGGTCTTCCACATAGTGTCCTCTGATACACACACACACACACACACACACACACACATACACACACTCACGCAAAAATAAATAAAGTTTTAAAAAATTTAAAAAATGATAATTGGAAGAATATGTTAAGGACTGAATTTGAAATTTCAAACACTGATGCATTATAAAGTCTGACATAGGAAAAGACAGACTTGATGAATGCAACAGGCAAAATCAAACTGATTAGGATGAAAATTGTATGTGGAAAACTGTTTCAGACTGAAATTGACAAAATAATCAAATTCTCATTATAATATCAAAGTATAAAAATTTGACCCCCCGAAGAAACTATTTAGTGGAGAAACAGAGGCCATAAAATCAAATACAAATTTGACCGCCAAAGAAACTGTATTTAGTGGAGAAACAAAGGCCATAAAATAAAATCCACATTGATAGGGACTGAGGATGTAAGTCAGCTGGTAGAGTGTTTGCCTAGTAGGAATGAAGTCCTGGATTTAATCCCTACCTCTGAATAATACCAGGTGTGGCAGTGTACTCCCCGCATCCAGGAAGTGAGAACCGGAGCATCAGAAATTCAAAGTCACCCTACATCTTACCCATGAAGATAGCTCAAGGTCAGCGTGGGATACATGAGAACATACCTTTAAAAAATCCATATCAACAAAAGGAATAATTAGTTAGATTAGGACCAAAAGTTATTTTCCAAGTCTGTAACAGTTACTCTTAACTACTGCTGTGAGAGAACCCCAAAGTCAAGCAACTTAAGGGAGAAAGGGAGAGTTATTCGGTTTACAGTTCCAGATTGGAGATAACAGTCTTTCAAAGCGGAGGCGCCATGGTTGGCTGGCCACAGCTGGAGGAAACTACGTCACTGCAGACATCTTGGAGGCTGAGAGCTGCAAGACTGCTCCTGCAGAGGCAGACTTCTCCTGGAGGTAGGGTGGGACTCATCCACCTCAAGGCCCACCCCTTGTGACTGCCTTCCTCCAGCAAGGCTCCGCCTCTCAAGGTTCTGCCACCTTGCCCAACTCAGGAGACTGTGGGGGACACATCTCAAACCATGACAAAGCCTTTAACATAAAATATAGCTGAGGCAGGAGAATGACAAGTTTGAGACCAGCCTGGACTACATGACCATGTCTTAAAAAAATTTTTTTTAAATAAATAAATAAATAAATACTACACCACACCAAACCTTTAAAAAAAAAAAAAAAAAACCTCAGTTTTCTTACATTTATTAGTGTGTGTATGTGGTTCCATGTGTGACAATGTATGAATTTGCAGGAGTCAGTTCTTTCCTTTTACCTTGTGGGCTTTGGGGACTGAATTCAGGTTGTCAGTCTTGGCAGCAAACGCTTTGTCCTCTGAGCCCAACCCCCCAAATTTCTTTTACAGTCTGTTTATTTTTTAATTAAATCATCTGAACATAGCCAAGTACTGAACAGTGGACAAAAATATCTAAAAACAGCTGAGGTTCTTTTTCCTTGAAACAGTCTAAAACTAGAATGGGTTCCTTGGACACCTCTGTTTTTGTTCCAAGGGGCACATAATTGATTCTGCCAGTCAGCTTTATGTCCAAGTAGAAATTCCTAAACAGCTAATCTGTTACATTACGTGCAACCTAAACATTTTTAAGGCGGAGTCTTAACTGCTAAGCCATCTCTTCAGCCTGACAAACCAAACATTTTAAAAGAAAACAAGCTTAATATGTTTGATTGCGATGGTTAGAAAATTCGTGAAGAGATTAAACATATTTAATGAAGCCTATTGAAGAAAAGCTTCCTTGAGCCAGGCGTGGTGACTTATGTCACTAATTTCAGAAGCTGAGACAGGATGGCTGCTCTGAATTTAGGGGCAGCCCGGGCTATTTAGTGATCACTGGGACTACACAGCAAGATAGAAAACTAAGTGAAAAAAAAGAGAAAGGAATGAAAGAAAGAAATGAAAGAAAGAAAGAGAGAGAGAGAAAGAAAAAGAAAGAAAGAAAGAAAGAAAGAAAGAAGGAAAGAAGGATGAAGAAGAAAAAGGAAACAAGAACATATTCTCTTAAATCTGTCAGCATTGGGACTAGCTCAGTGGTAGAGCGAATGCTTACCTAGCATCTGCGAGGCAATGGATTTCATACCTAGCACTGCCAAAAAACCAAAAACCATTGTTGATATGATTTTTATTAAACGATGGCTGTTAAAGCAACAACAATAACAAGGGATCAAGAGCCTCTCTGGATAAAAAGAAAAAGTTTCTCTGAACGAACTATAGCTGTTTCCTAGATGTGTGGGTCTGATGTTCAGAAATAGCTGACTTCTTTGTGGGTAGCTATTTTTTTTTTTTTAGCTGTGTGGGTTTTTTTCTTTTCTTTTTTTCCTCTTGAATAAAAATGTGGCTTTCTATAAATATAAAGATTTACAGAAGATGGCCCATAGTATAGGAGAAAATTGTGAAAGACATTGAAATGGACTTCTCTGTGTGTGTGTGTGTGTGTGTGTGTGTGTGTGTGTATGTTGCTGAGTACGGAACCTAAGGTCTTTGTTTATATTAAGCTAGCACTCGGCTCCACCCAATCCCTAATGGAAGGAATGCCTTTAACAGACTGCAGGAGAAGGTGTCTAGCAGATCCTTCTTGATCAAGGGATTCTGAAGAGATGTAGCTTTTCATCCTCTTTGTTATTTACAACCCAATAAATTGTAGATAATGAATGGAAAGTCAAATAATTGGTCATGAAAATTCCATTTATCCACCTATTCCAACTAAAAAAAAAATCAGTATTTGCAAGTTAATTTCAGTATTCCTAATTTATGTGAGTGTGATACTTTTTTTGAGGTTTCTGAGTGTGATTTTTAAATTCTCCTTTGAATTCAAGAAATCTTATTGTTTCCTCATTAGTTAATAAGCTAATGGGGCTGGAGAGGTGGCTCAGGCATTAAGCCTCTGCCTTGCAGGCAGAAGGTCCTGAGTTGGGATCCTAGACCCCACATATAGATGTCGGGCCAGGGCGGCCTGTGTTTCTGATCCTGGTAGGGCGGAGCCTGTGAATCCCAGGGTAAAGTAAACAAGGAGAAGGTGGAGACAGTCCATGGTGGTTCCCGAATTCGTCTGTGGTTCTCGAATTCGTCTGTGGTTCTACACACACCACACACACACACATACACACACACACACACATATACATACACACATGCACACACACACACACAATTGAATAAATAAAAAAATTTTAAAAAAAGCTAAGTAAATTTATATATATACATCTCTCTCTCTCTCTCTCTCTCTCTCTATATATATATATATAGTAATGATTATAAAGATTATCCTTAAGTAACAGATAAATATGTTGATGATGGTACATGCTTGTAACCCCAGTACTCCAGAGGTCAAGGTAGGAGGATTATATGTTTGGGGCCCCCTGGGCTATATACATAGATTCTGTCTTAAAAATCATAACTGAGCTAGAGAGAAAGTTCAGGGCTGAAGCTTTTGCTCACAAGCAGAAGATCCTGAGTTCAGATCCTGGATCCCAAGTAAAAATGCCAGGCAGAAATGGCAGCAGCCTATACTTTTGATCCTAGAAGGCAGAGCCTGGCAAACTCTATAGCAAACCAATCAATCCAAGGTGATTTCTAAAGTCGCCCTTGGGCCTCCACAGACACTCATCATGCCCCCTGATATAAACATACCCACACACACAGAGATACACACAAGCAAAAATAAAAAAAAGGGGGACTGGAGAGATGACTCAGGGGTTAGGACTGCCTCACAAGCAGAAGATCCTGAGTTCAGATCCCAGGTCCCAGGTAAAAATACCAGGTATAAAAGGCAATGTTCTACACTTCTGGTCCTGGTAGGCAGAGCCTGGGAAATCCCAGAGCAAAGCAAGGAGGAGGTAGAAACAATCCAGGATGATTCCTGAAGTCACCCTTGGTCCTTCACAGGGACACATGTGCCCTCTGAGACACACACACACACTAAATAAATAAATAAATAAATAAATAAATAAATAAATAAATAAATAAATCATAGCCAACCAATGAATTGTCAAACCAAACCAAAAACAACAAATGGACATTCTTCTTTTTTTTTTTTTTTTGTTTTTTTTCTTCTTCTTCTTCTTCTTTTTTTTTTAATACATTTTTTATTATTTCTGCTCATACAAACTTAATAGGTAGACCAGTGGACATTCTTCTTTATTGTTGTCTATCAAGTGATTCATGTTCTGTGGAGAACAACTTGGCAGTGTATCTTTAAAGCTTTGAAAATGCACGTATATATCAGCTGGACAAGGAAACTCACACTTCATGTAATCCTAACATTTAGGAGGCTGAGGCAGGAAGATTACATATTAGAGACCAACTGGGTTATAATGCAAGATCTGTCTCAAAAACAAAAAAATGGAAAGTATACGTGAGGATGTACTGTTGTTATTTGACACTATTTTTTTTTTGGTGAGGGAGATACCACACAAATGTCTATCTATGCCAAATAAGTATTCAACAAACAGACCAAAGTCACTTAATAATGATACCAAAATCTAACTTGGTGAACGAGTGAGTTTTTTGGTGTTACTTACAGGAGTATGAATGAGGGTTACATACAGGTATAAGGATGATTCAAAGGCAGCTACATCACCAAAAAGCCCACCCTAGCCTGGGTGACACTCACAGAAGCTGCTAGATTCTCAGGGAGTCTCTTCTAGGTTGCTGTGCTAGGTGAGGCGTCTCCTCCAGCTGTTGTTTACTGCTTGTCTTTACCCTAGGGAGGACCCCTCCTTCCCTCAGGTAGTTTTAGGAACTTCCTGAGACTTAAGGAGCTGTTTACTTTTGACTCTCAAGAGCTTTCCTCCTGGAGAGAATATTTCAAATTTCCATAGAGCATAGACTGTGGGCAGAGTCCCAGGTAGCATCATGTTATGCCCAGAGGAAAAATGTCATCCAACACATTAGCGTGTGCTTTTTGGATAAAAAGTTGTCAATATATAAAACTTAATTATTATATTAAGTTTGCAGGGAGCCAGGCATGATACTGTATCCCTGTAACACCAGGACTCTAGAGAGAGACTGAGTGAGGAGGATTAGAAGTTCAAGTTTGAGGCCATCCTGAGTTAAGAGAGATCTGGTCTAAAAATAAACAAAAATCTTTGCATGTAGGCCATCACCTTTCATGCCTGGTGTTTTTTATGTGGGACCTGGGATCTGAACTCAGAACCTTCTGTTTGTGAGGCAGAGTCTTAACTCCTGAGCCATCACTCCAGCCCTGGTTTTTGTTTTTGTTTTGTTTTGTTTTTTTTCTTTCGAAATGGGGTCTCTGAGAGTAAAGAGATTGCTCAGCTGTTAAATCTGGTGACCTGGAGCCCACATAGTGGAAGAACTGACTTCTGAAAGTTGTCCTGACTTTCACATATGCACCATGGTATATGCATGTCTACATTCTCTCTCAAATTAAAAAAATGAGATGGGGGTCTCACATAGCCTACAATGGCTTCAAATTTTATTTAGCAAGGTTGGCCTTAAACTCGTCCTTATTTCCTCCTCCACTTCCCAAATTTTGGGATTTACAAGCACTGACACCACATCTAGCCTTTTTTTCTAATTTACTATTTGCAATCATGCTTTTGAATTTTCATCTCCTCCTCTTTGAATACATACTTATCGATTTTTTTTTAATTTTTATCTATTTATTATTTATTCAATTGTGCGTGTATGCATAGGTGCGAGCACGTGTGCGTGTGCGTGCGTGTGTGTGTGTGTGTGTGTGTGTGTAGAACCATGGACGAATTCAGGAATCACCATGGACCACCTCCACCTCTTCCTTGTTTACTCTGCCCGGGGATTCACAGGCTCCGCCCTACCAGGACCAGAAACACAGGCTGCCCCCCCTTCTGCCTGGCATCTATACGTGGGTTGTAGGATCCGAACTCAGGACCTTCCACCTGCAAGGCAGAGGCTTAACCCCTGAGCCACCTCTCCAGCCCATACTTATCGATTTCTAATTAACTTTATGTGACCTACATAACATTATTTGAATTTGCTAAGAATTACTATATTGAGTTAGATGTGATCAATTTAACAGTTCACATGTGCTTTAGAAAGATACGATTTCTCTGCCAAGCACAAGCCACATCTTATGTAAATATCCATTATTTCAATCTTAAATGTATTGCTTATCTTTTGATTGTAAGATCCCAGTGCATTTTGAGGAATGTGAACATTTTCACTGTTGTGGTAATTTTATCCATTTCTCCCTGCGATTCTGTTAAATTTGGCTTATTTAAATAAAGATATGTAAATTAGGTACTCTCATGTTTAGAATTTCAAAGTCTTGGGGTCTGAACTTTTTGTCACTTAGTAATTTCTTTCCTGTTCTTGGTAGTGTGGATGGAATCAGGGCCACAAATGAGCTCTTTATTGCTGTGCTGTCTCCTCAGCCCATTTTTGTGATTTTCATTTATTTTTAGTGCATCAACTATCTTTTGCCCGTTAAGCTGGCATCTTTTTCCATCCTTTCTATTTTGTGTTAAGTATATATCACATATCCCAGAGAGTCAGTGTTATCCAGTGTGAGACAGATGTGATGGAGCGACAATCTCCAGGCGCACCCGGCAGGCTGAGGTTTCTGCAGGGTTGGCAAAGGCACTTGAAGTTGCCGGGCTTGAGCACAGCAGAACATGTATCTTGGGTTCTCCCTTACTCTCTTCACCAACGCGAACCATCCTAGGACCGCCAAGAATTCTGGGAAGTGCCTCTGTTGACTGGGACTGCTCATAAAGCAATCACTTTCCAAAAGCGCAAAGCAAAAAGCCGCCGGGAGCAGCACGCCCCACGGAGAAGCCTATGAAATGTGCGACTTCTCACACTGACAAGGTGCTGGGGCTGAGGCTTCTGTTTGGGAAGATCCTCCTGAACACCAGCTTACCAAAGCCATCGCTGCTATGAATTCCACATCCTTTGGACAGCTTAGACTACCTGAGGTGGTCTTCTTAGGGACCTGAGAGTCTTGAGACTCATGATCATCCTCTATTGGAAGATATTCTCTGAATAGATGATATTTAGCAACGCTCTGCTCAAAGAACATAAAGGTCTTTAAAAAAAATTTTTTTAATAGTGCTGTGTATGGAACCCAGGACCTTACACATGCTAGGCAAGTCTTTTACCTTTGACCAATAGCAGTGACCTGCCATGGAAGTTCGCCTTTAGTTCCATTGTGCATTCTTTGTCTTCTCGATTGTCTACGAGTGTTAAAAACAAAGTCTCAGTGTGGATGTTTTGAGTAGTATCTTGGCATTTGTATTGATAGTTCAAATTCCACATCTAAATAAAATTCCATGATAGTAGAAAAAAGTCTTAGGGTAGCACATAGCTGGCTTTTATTTTCTGGTTTATTTCCCATCACTCTTCCTTTTCTTTTTCTGCACTGGGGATGAAGCACAAGGTTTCATGCAGGTGTGTTACCACTAAGACATATCCTCAGTCACACATTTGCTTTTAAACATTCATATTCACTGGAACTTCTGAAATATTTGCATTTTTACTATATTAAGTATCTTCCTGTTTTCTCTACTTTCATATGGTTTTTTTTGTTTTGTTTTGGTATTTCCATTCTAGTACATGTGGTGACGCATACCTGGTACTCCAGCACTTTCAGAAGGGATGTGTATGAGACCGGAGGATCTTGAGTTACTGAGTTCAAGGCGGCCTGCCCTATGTAATGATGGATTAGCCTGGGCTAAATAACAAGTCCCAGTTGGCAAAAAAAGAGTAAAGTTTTCGGATGGAGAGATGGTTCAGTGGGTAAAGGTGTTTGCTGTACAAGTCTAATGAACTGAGTTCAATCTCCAGAAGCCATGTAAAGGTGGGAGAAGCAACTCTCACGCAGCTTTCCTGATTGTCACATGCACCATGGCGCCTGAGCCTACATACATTAACACATACCTAACAGATTCATAATAAATATTTTGAAGAGTTTCTGCTTTGATTTTAAAAGTAAGGTTCTCAAAAAAGAAGCCAGTAATTATTAAACATGGATAAAAAGTTGGGAATGATGGCTCATGCCTACAGTCCTAGCATTTTGGAGGCTAAAGCAGGAAGATTGTAGCCAGGGCTATATAGCAATATTCTAGAACACTCTCTTAAACCCAAAACCAACTAACCAAACTGGATAGACATTGTGTGTATGCTACTCCTTTTGCTTGTAATGAACTCATAGCTCGGTATAGCAGCACCAGCCTGCAATTCCAGCCCTCAAGAGGCTGAAGTAAGAGGATTTTTGAGTTCAAGGCCAATTTGAGCCACCTAGGAAGATCCTGTTTCAAAACAACCAAAACAAAAAACAAAAAAACAATGCAGTTGGGAAGATAGACGTTATAAAGTCAATTAACAATATAAAACAGAAAGCTTAGTTATATAGTAAATATGACTATGCTCATGATAATGAGTTGAGATGGAAGCTCAGTATAAGTCATATGCTGAATTGTAGATTCCTCTTACCTTGTACAGAATGTGATAGATTTATGTGGAAGCTAAAATAACTATTGTAGCAATTAGTCTGCATGATTGCTGACAAATCACCATCAAACAGCCTAGAGAACAAAGGGTTTATTTTCTCTTGTGATTGTCTGATTACAGTTCTTAGTCCAGCTTGACAGGAGAGCTCACACCAACACCAAAGCTGAGGGAAATGGCCACACCATCTCCAGATAATGGCTGAGAGAGGGATGATCCTTACTTACCAGACCAGCATGTCTGGTCAAGTGTACACAGGATGCCAACTTTCTCAGTCAGCTTTCTGTATTTTTTCCAGGCCTAATCCCACCCATCATGGGCTAGGACTTCCCCATCAACTACACAATCTCCTGCAGGTTTGCTCTGGGCTTAATTCAACAACTTTTTAAAAATTTTTTTTTTATTTCCACTCATACAAACTTAACAGGTACACCGATCCCTTCCCTCCCTCCAACCCCCCAACAACTAATTCTCTATAAATGTGCCCAGAGTTCAAACCCTCAACCGTCAATTGACACAGGGAGTTTGAGGCCAACCTAGGATGCATGAGCTCTTGTCTCAAAAACAAAACAAAAAGTTCTCAAAGTGTGGTGATGCATACCTGGTACTCCAGCACTTTCAGAAGGGATGTGTATGAGACCGGAGGATCTTGAGTTACTGAGTTCAAGGTCGGCCTGCCCTATGTAATGATGGATTAGCCTGGGCTAAATGACAAGTCCCAGTTTGCAAAAAAAGAGTAACTATGTGCCTAACTATGACGACTATTATTCTAAATCATGTTGCCTGGTTATGTCTAAAGTAACTTTCAACTGACTGAGTCTCATGTATTTATATAAATTTAAAGACGACTTAATTTTTTTTTCACTAAATAGCTGTTAGTTTACATGGACCAGTTATTTTCTTAATCTATGTCATGACTCCAAATGCTAAGATGCTGGTAGCATATCAATAGTACAGAGGAGAAAATACACATTAGGCAAGTGAGATAGCCCATTGAGTAAGGCATCTGCTTGAAAACCTGGAGGTCTGAGTTCAAGTCTTTGAAACTAACATGGTGGAAATATGGTGGAAGGGCATCACTAACTTCTGAAAGTTGTTCTCTGACTTCCACTTGGGGACATGAATGGGTATGTCTTCTCTTTCAAGTAAATAAAATAAAAATATGCATTTAAGTTAACTTGGTTCAAATCTTTCATTTAAATATTTTATATATGTATGTATGTATCTGAACAGGATCTGAACTCAGGTCCTTCTGCTTTCAAGGTAGAGACTTAACCCCCAAACCGTCTCTCTAGTCTGAACCCAGAGACTTGTGCATGCTAGGCAAGTGCTCCAGTTTCTCTTGAAAGACCACTTCTCCTGATATATTTTTGATTAGAAAAGAAATTAGTTTCAGTAAGAGAAGACTTGATGACCCATTACAATTAAGCAGTAAATGACTACTAAAGCTGTACTCAACAGCTTCCTATTTAAAGGTATCAAAGGTGTTGGGTGGTACAGGCCTATACTTCCAGCACTTGGGAACGGAGGTAGGAAGATGAAGAATTTAAGGTAAGTCTAGGCTACAGATTAGACCCACATCTAAAAAAAATGAACAAATTAATGAAAAAGGCATCCTAACCATTTTCTATTTAAAAAAAATTATGCGTGCATGTGCATAAATGAACATGTGGTCAGAGTAGTGGTTTCCTTATATCATGTGGGAATTGAATTTAGGCTATACCAGGCTTGTGTAGCAAGTGCCTTTATCCACTGAGTCATCTTGCTTGCCCTTTTTAAATTTTAATTTTGTGTGCGTGTGTGTGTGTGTATCTGTGTTTGTGTTATCAAAGTACTGTGTGCCTGTGGAGACTCCGAAATCATTCACCGTAGATTGAGCTACCTCCTCTTTGCTTTGCTCTGGAGTTTCCCAGGTTCTGCCTTCAAGGGTCAGAAGTACAAGCTGCCATTATTCCTGCCTGGCATTTTTATGTGGGATCTGGGATCTGAACTCAGGATTTTCTTTCGAGGCAGAGGCTTAACCCCTGAGCCATCTCTCCAGCCTTTTGAGACAGGGTCTCTTGTAGCTCAGATTGGCCTCAAGCTTGGTATATGGCCAAGGATGACCTTGAACCTCCTGACTCCATTTCCTGCATGCTGGGCTTACTGACATGAGCCACTGTGTTCAGCTTCAGGGTTCTATTTTAATGCTAGGGTAGGTCTACCTGTACTCAGAATTCTGTAATGAACGCACTACTTTTAGTAACAGCAATTTTGGTTTCTTGCAAAAAAACAAAGATTAATTTTGTAATATAAAATTGACCATTCCTCTAAGCAAATGACTATTAAAGAACAATTAAACAAAGAACTACAATTATTAACATCAAAGAATGGACTCAAAGGAATAGTTTTTTGTTGTTTTGCGACACAGTCTCTTGTACCTTAGGGTGACCCTAAACTGGTTTCCTGATCCTAAATTCAACCTTTCCTCCATCTATGAACCCCAGGCTGTGGTCACTATGAAAAGGTTTGACTCTGCCAAGGTGCAGGTGTTATGTATATGTTCAGGGATATTTCGTCCCACCATTCCATTCAGAGTCTCAGACTTTCTTGCCTTTTTTGCTTGCCTTCTAGCAAGGAAAGGAACTTCAAGAAGTTCCTGGACTGGGGGCTAGAGAGGTGGCTCAGGGGTTAAGCTTCTATCTACCTTGCAGGTAGAAGGTCCCGAGTTCGGATCCTAGACACCACATATAGATGCCAGGCGGAAGCGGGGGCGGCCTGCATTTCTGGTCCTGGTAGAGCGGAGCCTGTAAATCCTGGAGCAGAGTAAACAAGGAGGAGGTGGAGGTGGTCCATGGTGGTTCGAGAATTTACCCGTGGTTCTACACACACACACACACACACACACACACACACACACACAATTGAATAAATGAAAAAAAATAAAGAAGTTCCTGGACTGAAGACTCAAGACATGCTTGTCCTTTGACAGCTAGGTGCTCTCACCCTCATTCCTTTCCTTTTTTGGGGGGGGGGCAGGTTAGACAGGGTCTATGTGGCTAGGCTGGCCTGGAACTCACTATGTGATCTGTACTGGCCTTGAACTCTCAAGTGTGTTTCTGTCTCCTAAATGCTGGGATTACAGGCGTATGCCACCATGTCAGGCAAAGTTGGCATCTACTGGGGAGCACGACCAGTTCTCTGACTGTCTGTACTTGGGAGAAAGGATTTGTTGGTAAGCAGAGAGACGGGAAAGGAGTAAATGTGGTAGGGCTGGCCTCCCCACTTAGCTCCAGCTGTGGACTAAAGGGGGAAGGACCTTTTTCCTTCTCTTCCCAGGATCTTAGTAAGATTCTCATTTGAGGAAGAACGTTGGTCTAGGCACAGGAAAAAGAAGACACAACCTAGAGATATCTTAGAATGCACCTCATCTCTTTGCTTGTTTTATCAGTTCTAAGACCTGCCTGGCTTAATATATTAGCTCAAAATTTCATTTACATTGGCTAGATGTAGTTCAGTGGTAGACTGCTTGTCTAGCAAATACAAGCTACAGGGTTTAAGTCCTAGTGCTAGGGCAAAAATTCATTTAGGAATAGCTCTGGAGATGTGTCAAGGGATCAAATGATGCTTCCTTGCCCCCAAGTACATTTCTCCATGTCTTTATAAAGTCCTAGAACCCAGCCATGATGAAATGCTGAACTTGACTTTTAAGGGTCATAATAGATATCCTAGGATCTGCTTGAATGGGTGTGGTTTAGACCCACAGAAAATATTAACAGCAACAACAATCCTCAAGGTTTTTGTAGTTTTCAGCACTCTGGGAATGGGATGCTTATGTTTCATGTTAGGATTTTTGAACTTTTTTTTTTCCCTTTACACACATTGGAAGTGTTTAATGAAAGAAAGCAGGGAATAATGATAGTATCAGCACCCAATAATGCTAAAACAAAATTTCACACATTTGATCAAGACACCATATCCACATATTCCAAAGATACATTTAAAGATATGAATTTGAACCGAGTGTAGTGGTACACATGTGTAATCCCAGGCTCAAGCTGAGGCCAGCCTGAGGTATAGAATAAGACCCTGTCTCAAAACCAGAATCCAGAAAATCCTTAATATTATCCTCGATAAGTAAAATCTTAAAGATTTATATGAGGGACTGAAAATTTCCCACTAACTCCATGGATCCACACTATTATTTCACTGGCTCTGACCAGACTAATGCTATCATCAGACTAAATACCACTCATCTGTGTCTTTTACAACAGATCTGCTTACTTTGTTATTACAGAAAACAGGAAACCTATTACTTTTATCATTTTAGAATTTCTTTCACCTTACATTGTTTCCACCTTAATGTAGCCTATGTAGCCTTTTCTTTTTTTTTAATTCATTGTGTGTGTGTATGTCTGTGTGTGTGTGTGTCTGTGTGTGTCCCTGTGGAGGCCAAGGGTGATTTCGGGAATCATCCTGTATTCCTTCTACCTCCCATTTGCTCCACTCTGGGATTTCTCAGGCTCCACCCACCTGGTCCTGAAGTATAGCCACCATCATTACATGGGACCTGGGATCCGAACTCAGGTGCTTCTGTTTGTGAGGTGGAGTCTTAACCTCTGAGCCTAAATTTTTTTAATTTATTTATTCAATTGTGTGTGTGCGTGCATGTGTGTGTGTGTGTGTGTGTGTAGAACCACGGGCGAATTCAGGAACCACCATCGACCACTTGCTTCCACAGCCTCCTTGTTTACTCTGCCCCGGGATTCACAGGCTCCGCCCTCCCAGGACCAGAAACGCAGGCCGCCCTCACTTCTGCCTGGCGTCTATACGTGGGGTCTAGGATCTGAACTCAGGACCTTCTGCCTGCAAGGCAGAGGCTTAACCCCTGAGCCACCTCTCCAGCCCCAATGTAGCCTTTTCTATCTGTTCAAATTCAAGTGGCTGCCAATGGCTTATGTGGAACCTATTCAACCTATTCAAAACCTAAAAGATAGAGCTGGAAGTTGGGAAATTGAGTCCAGACAGGGTTACATATTGAAACTTACCTCAGAAACTAAGTCAGGGCTTGCAAGCAGAAGAACCCGAGTTCAAATCCCAGATCCCACATAAAAATGCCCAGAGGAAATGGTGGCAGCCTGCACTTCCTGTCCTGGAAGGCAGAGCCTGGGCAATAAAGAAGCAGAACAATCCTGGATGATTTCCTGACATCCTTGGGTCTCCACAGGCACACGCAGTGTCCATGACACACCACACACACGCACACACGCACAAAATCCAAGTAAAGAAATCAAAGAAAATCTGAAAGACAACACTTGCATTTATCTTAAAAAGAGGCACTGTGAAAATATGTTCAAACCATTGCTTCTAATTTATAGGTGAGGCCATGCCCAGTGTCGTATCGCTAAAAAAGGCAGGCATACACAATGCCAGGTGGAATTAGTTCTTAACCATGGAACTATAATGCCTGAAAAGTGTTGACATCTGTTGAAAGTTTAGTACTTCATTAATCACAGCCGTGAGAGATCTGTTCCCATTAATACTCTCATTTTTAAGCAGCCACAATGACCCTATGTCTGTATCCCAGCACTAGGGAGTCTGAGGTAGGATTTCCAGTTTGAAGGTAGGATGGAGCACATAAGTTTCAGGTCTGCAAAGCTAGCAAGACCTTATCTCAAAACCAAAGTCAAACAATGAAGTGGCCCTAGGAGACTGGGAGAGACTAGGAACCTACAGTGTTGGACCTCCATGCTGTTGTCAGAAGTTACCAGGAAAAAAAAAAGTCAAATTAACCCTGAGGAGTTAATGAAATAAGCATAAACACGATACACATGGCTAGTTTACATGTGTGAAGAATACATTTAAAAAGTGAAACCATGTATGTTGGTGCCTGCCTGTAATCCTGACAGGTCTGTAATCCCCTGAAGGAGTGGGGGTGGAGGCAAAAGAATCCAAGGAAGCTTTTCACCAAGATGGTGCCAAAAGCAAAGAAGGAAACTCTTGCCCCTCCCAAAGCTGAAACCAAAGTTAAGGTTTTGAAAGCTTGACCACTGTGCCATCATCGTTCCTCTTGACCAGTCAGCCATGCAGAAGACAGAAGCCAACAACACACTTGTGTTTATTGTGGATGTCAAGGCTAACAAACATCAGGTTCCGCAGACTGCAAAGAAACTCTATGACAGCATCGATGTGGCCAAAGTCAATACCCCAATCAGGCGTGATGGAAAGAAAGCCTATGTTCCACCGGCTCCTGATTATGCTTTGGGTGTTCCCCCCAAAATTGGGATCGTCTAAACTTGAATCCAGCTGCTAATGCTAAGTATATTTTTTTCACTATAAAAAAAAGAATTCAAGGTCATTTTCAGCTAGTGAGTTCAAGGCCAGTCGGATACAGGAAACCTCATCTCAAAAAAAAAAAAAAAAAAAAAAAAAAAAGGATTTCTACTAGATCACATTTTAGTTATTAGTAAAATTTAATTCAAAATTAGTGGCTAACTCCAAAACCCTCAAGAGGTAACCTATGAACCGCCACTTTCAAGACAATTGCTGTAACAACGTTCCAGGAAGTTTAGCTAATGGTTCTGTGCCATCCTGCATTTTTTTTTTAATGCACTATAAGGTTTTAAGTTATCCTACTTCATCTTCCTTTTTTTTTTCTTCCTGGCAAGAAACCCTCCCCGCCACTGAGAACGCGCAGGAGAAGCGGTGGCCCTTCTAGACTTTTGGGATGATGGCGGGAAGTTTAATGCCCGGGGTGGACAGCGGGGAGCGAGAGACTCCACGCGCGGCTGGGTGGATGCAGGAAGGCGTGCCCGGGAGCCTGACATTAGCAGCACATCGCCCGCTTAACTTGGCTTCTGCGCGCGCCGGCCGAGGCGAGGAAGAGGAGAGGGAGCGAGTGGGAGGGACGAGAAGAAGAAAAGGGGGGGCGTGCAGGCGAAGGGCCCGGCGCCCAGAGGCCCGGGGGGCCCGGCTTTCCGCGCAGCCGGAGGCCGCGCAGAGCTTCCATGGGGCACAGCTGGCTTCCCGGCCGCGGGTTCTCCGGACGTGGCCGCAGGAGGGAGTCGCCGTGCGGCCCCTCCGGCTCCGGGACCCGCCGACAACACCCAAGCCCCGGACTTATTGTTCCGGGGCCGCGGCGGGCTGGGCCCGGCCGGGCATGCGGGTTGCACTGCGCGTCCGCCTGGTAGCGTCTGTGGGCCGCGGCGGGTGCGCCGACTGGCGGCGGGGCGGGCGGCGGGTGCGTGTCTCTTTAAGGGGCCGGGCCTGCCGGAGCTGCAGGGCGGGCGGGGTGCGCGTCGCTCCGGGAGCGAGTGTGAGGGAGAGAGCGGCGGGCGGGCGGGCGCCGGAGGGAGGGAGGGAGGGAGCGGGCGGGCGGGCCAGCCAGCCAGCCAGCCAGCGACGCGGGCCGCTTCTGCCGCCGCCGCCGCGATCGGACCCGCGGCCTCCTCCCCTCCCGCGCCCTCCCCCGCGTCGCCCCGTCGCGGGGAGGGGGCTCGTGCCGCCGCCGCCGCCGCCGCCTCCGGCCGCTCCCGATGAAGCAGCTGCCGCCGTCGCAGCCTTCTGTGAAGATGGGGGATTTCTACGATCCCGAGCACCCGACCCCTGAGTAAGTGTCCGGGCCGCGGCCTCGCCGCCGCCACGGGTCGCCTCAGCCCCGCGGGGGCCCGAGGGCGGCGCGTCCTGACGGGGCGGGAGTGGGGGGGGGAGGCCCGGCCGGGCGCGCGGAGTAACGGGCCCCGGGGGGCGGCCTCGCGCGGCGGCGGCGGCGCGGGGAGCGGGGCGGCGGCGGCGCCCCCTTGCAGGCCGCCCCCCTGCAGGCCGCCCGGCTCCGGCGCTCGGCGGCCTCGGCCGGCTGGGCCTGGCGTGGACGCCGCCGCCGCCGCTCGCGTCCCCGCGGCGGTTGGGCCGGCCGGGTGGGGGAGGGGCGGCGCGGCCTCCGCTCGCCGTTGCCGCGTCCGCGCTCGCTCGGGGGAGGGGACCCCGCGGCCCCCCACCCCCGCGGCGGGTGGCGCTCCCGGCAGCCTCCTCGGCGGGCCCCCGGCGCGGCCCCGGACCCCGGCGCGAAGCGACGCGACGAGTCGGAGACGCGGGCGAGGCCCGGGCGCCGCCGAGTCCAGGCCGAGGATCCCCGGGCTCGGGTGGAAGCGCGACCCGTTGCCTGGCCGACCCGGGACGGCTCCTGCGACCGGAAGGGCCCGGCGCGCGTCCTGCGGCCGGAGTCCGCCGAGCGGGGCTCGCCCCGCCGCCTCGGGTGGTTTTTGTGCGTGTGTGTTTGTTTTTCCTCGGGGGAGCTCGAGCGGGGCCCCGGGGGAGCGCCCCGGGCTCGGCGTTTGCGGCGACCCCGAGGTTTTGTAATGGGGCTGCGAGCTGCGCGGGCCGTGGTGGCGGCTGACGAGTCTGTTCCACCCGAGAAGGAACGGCTGCCGGATTGGACGCTTCCTCTCGCACCCCGAGGCGCGATCACCTGGGGACACCTTTCCCCAGGTAACAGGATGCCCTGACCTGCAGGGACGACTTTCTGCTGCCTGGGGAAGACTTGGTCCAAAGAGTCGGAACCATTCGAGGATCCTTCTCTGGAGAAGACAGCGCGCTTGCAAACTGGGCTACAGCTTCATCCAATGGTCCTTTTTGCCTTTTCTTTTTTTACAGTTTAGGACCTTTTTTTTTTTTTTTAAACGTATCAGTTGATGGTCCTATCTGCAACCTCCGAAGGCTTCCACTCCAGTCGAGTGCGGCGGCAGATGCCTGTAATCCCAGCACTCCTAAACCCGGGGCAGAAGAATTTCACCTGTCAAAGGCCACCCTGGTCACCTGTTCACAAGAAAAGAAAGCTTCTACTCAGAACCTGAGTCACCACTTTAAGCCCTCACAAGATCGTTGTTTTTCTTTTCTTATTTGCTCTTGCAACTGGGTCTCACCTTATTGAATAGGAGAGTCTCAAACATGGGATCCTCCTGCCTCAAGCTTTCCAAGTGCTGGGATTACAGGCAGAAAGCCTACTATCCCTTTTGAGAAGCCATTCTTTAACTGCATCATTGGCTGGTCTCGATGCTTTCACCTGGATTCCCGGGATTTTCTCCTAGAAGTACACAGGATTCCCTTCAAATTAACGTTGATAGGGTTTCAAGCACAATTGCTAAGTTTTGCTTTTTGACCTATTTTCTTATTTTGCTTGGAACTCCTTGCCAAATCTTTTCCACCTTGGCCCAGAAATATCTGGCGGTCCTTGGTAGTTCTTAAGTATTGCAGTAGAGTGTTTTTGTTGTGGTGTAGAAAAAGAAATTATGTTGCCTTAAAAACTAAGACTTTATTGAGAAATTTTTGACAATCCAGTTTCCAATGCAAGAACAGCTTGTAGTTTTATCTTGTCTTTTAAGTTCGTAGAGTCCTTTTCATCTGATCTTTGGCATTTTAGTTCAGAAAAGACCAGGCAGACACTTAATCTTTGACATCTAGACGACGTCAGTGCAGACACCAAGTCTTCATGTTGCCTTTCTACAATAAAATCAGTTTCTCACAGTGTTTTGTCCTCTCATGGATTCTTGGCTATGGGTTAGCATTTTAATGAGGTGGTTTACTGTAGCCCAACAGCAAAGTTCATATTTTTGCTTTGAGATTTGAAAAAGTTCAAAATATCATGATTCAGTAAATATCTATTAAGCACTTACCCTGTGTAAATTAACATGGTAGCCCCATAGACCAACACAGTGCCTGCTTTCAGTTCCTTCTACCAGATTACTTGGTGAAATCCACATTATCTTTTCACTTCCTAGGGGAGAAACAATTTTTCTCAACACAACAGGAAAATGAACTCAAATGTGCATATTCAGTGTGCAAGTGAAGGAGAATGTTATTGCTTTGCAACAGGTCTTGTTTTTTTTTTTTTTAATTTTTACTACTTTTCTGGATCTAATGTTTCATATTTTCTGTGGTGACCAGTAAGTTCTAATACATGTGTATATACACATGCTTGTTAACTTTGAAAGGTTTTCTTCCTTAATACTTTTAAGGAGTGGAGGTGTTGATAGGCACCTTAAACATTATCACCTGTTTTTTTGCAGATGAAGAAAATGAAGTCTAGTCAAGAAAACGGGAAGTGATAGCACACCCTGTGAGGAAGTAGTGTTAAAGCCTTGGTGAAAGGAAGCACAGTACAGGGATAAAGTACCTGCATTTCAGAGTTGGATAAACCGGCCCTTGAACATTAGTTTAACCTAGAGCAAGTGACTTCATTTGTGAATCTGGATTTTCTTATCTTGGATTTATTTATCCTAAAAGTAGTAATTTACTGGGACAGGACTGACTTTGATATTTATGACAAGTACTGATTGTGTCACATGTTGGTACATTTAGCTGGGGTCTTCAGGGAAACTTAAGAGATGCAGTTTAAGTTGATCTTGGAACAGTCAGGTGGGTTTAAGTTGGAGGAAAGCGTGGTTGGGAATGGCCAAATGCCCCCTTTAGAACTTGTATTAACTTTAAAAAGAGAAGTTAAGGTAGAAATCTGAACTCACTTTGATTGGAGCCAGAGTTTGGACTTGATAATCTTTGTCTACACTCTTAATCAGATGCAGGTCTAGGCCATCCATGGCTTGCAGCATAGAGGACATATTTCAGTGTGGAAGTGGTTTTAATCATTTTACAAACACACCCAATAAATAAATATTTTTTTTATCAGAGGGCACTGTGTGTCCCTATGGAGGCCCAAGGGTGATTTCTGCTATCATCCTGGATTGTTTTACCTCCTCTTGGCTTTGCTCTGGAGTTCCCCTGGAAGGCTGTATCTTCCAGGATGCCACCATTTCCACCCAGTATTTTTACATGAGATTTAGGATCCGAACTCGGGTCCTTCTGTTTTCGAGTCGGAATATTTACCCCTGAGCCATTTCTCCAGCTCAGTTTTAATCATTTGAGTAACTGCCATAGGTGTCCATTATAAGGCAGAAGCAGGTGTTGTGGTTATCACAAATTACATCTAATCAAAGTCTTTAAGGATCTCTAATAAGAGAGACAAGATGTATTTTGCAGTTTTAAAGGTGTTGATTTTGAACCTAGGTATGTCTGTACTAAAGGTATGTATTACAGGAGCTATTGATGGATAAAATAAAATTAACTTTAAACCTTAAGCATAGTAAACAGTTAGTTATAAAGACTACTCAAAGGTAAAATGCCTTGGAAAATCACACAGGGTAAAGGAGATTTACAATTGTTGAGGAAGAATCTAAAATGGGGTAAACTAGAAAGCCTCCTTAGAAGAGTACTATATAGGCAAAGACATAAAAAAGAGGTTAGTTACCATGATAGTTCTAGAAAGGAGGAATAGTCCAAAAGGTTTAGGCTGAGCTATGAACTCTAAGGTGGCCAGACTGGCAGTAAATTAGTTCATAGTGGGGTTGGGGGTGCATGAAGCTTTGTAGAGCTATTCTAAAGACTTGGGTGGGGTTTTTGTTTATTGAGAAGAATATTACTTTGTTGCCCAGTCTGGCCTTGAATTCCTAAGCTGGTGTGTGCTTCCTGACTCAGCCATCTCAGTAGCTGGATTCTAGGTTGCACTCTACTGTGCCTGGATGCTGTGACTTTAATCAGAAGTTTTCAGCTTCAGAAGGATCATTCATACTACAGAGAGGAGCAACAGCGGAAGCCTAGAGTCTTGTAAAGAGAAATAATGGTCGGACTGAAGAGGTGGCTCTGGGATTAAGATGCCTGGCAAGCAGAAGGTCCTGAGTTTTGATCTCAGGTTCCATGTAAAAAAACGCCAGGCGGAAAGTGTCCTGCACTCTGGCCCTGGTGGGTGAAGCTCGGGAAATCCCAGAGCGAAGCAAAAAGGAGGTAGAACCAATCCGGGATGATTCCCAAAGTCACTCTGGGACCTCCACAGGGACATACACTACCCTCTCACACACACACACACACATACACACATACAAAAACACACACACACAAATATGATAATGGTGACTTATATCAAGGTGAAGAATGGCAGAAATGGATGGATTCTCAATATACTTTGAAGGTTAAGCTAAATATTTGATTTATTGATTAGATGCGGCATGTGAAAGAAGCTAGGGATGATTCTGAAGTTTTGTCTGAGCAGTTAGAAATTTGCCATCCATTAAGATAGGAATGGTTTGTAGAAAGCAAGTTGGGTGATTGGATTGATAGACCACTATTAGACATAGTAAATTGGAGCAGCTTGTTAGACATTTGGGTTGAACTCACAAGTTTGGTCACTTGAACTGGAGATAATTTAAATAATATTTTTACTTATTTAAGAGAAATAGCACATGTGTGCATGTTACGCCATGTGTAGAAATTAGAAGACACCTTTGCGAAGTTGGTTCTGGGGTTCTCATCTTCCATGTAGGCTTCTGGTATATTCTGTGCTTAGACACATTGCATAGAGGGCTGAGGAGGATGTTGGATGACTTGTTTTATTATGCTTTGCCTTATTCCACTCAGACAGAGTTTCACTGAATCTGGAGCAAATTCGATGATCAGCAAACCCACCATTCTGTTCCCTTCCTTCACCACTGAGGTTATAGGCATGCATGACTATATCTGGTCTTTTTCCTGGTTCTGCGAATTTGGCCTTATTTCCCTCCTATCTTTTGAGCCATCTTCCCAGATTCCATGATTTATTCTTACCATATTTGTGATAACTTTCTTTGGTCCTAATCAATGTTATACCATGAATCTTGTACTTTTTTGTAGAGAAGATGAAATAGTCATGCTGGAGGGTCAACTTAGAGAATTAAAAGTTGGGCTGTAAAGATGGTTCATTGTGTAAAAGTGCTGTCTGTGCACTCCTGATGACCTGAGTTCAATTCTTTAACTCATGTAAGAGGCTGGATGTTGTGGTCCATATCTACAATGCCATCACTACTTAAGCTGAAGTAGGAGCCAGAGACAGGAGAATTGCCCTGAAGCTTATAAGTCAGCTAACCTGAAGTGTGAAGCATAAACAAGGGAGACCCTGCCTTAAAAACAAGAAAAAGGAGAGAATCAGTTCCTGTGTTTTCCTCTGATTTCCTCATGTGTGTCTGCACTGGCATTATACCTACACACAGTAATAACAAAACAGAAGAATCTAAAATTGACAGCTTTGTAATTTTTGTTTTTCTTTTCAGTAGAACTAATAGTACATTATTTTTTTTAAAATTTTTTTTATTATTATTTATTCAACTGTGCGCATGTGCGTGTGTATGTGTATGCGCGCGCGTGTGTGTCTGTGTGTCTGTGTATGTGTAGAACCACGGACGAATTTGTGGACCACCGTGGACGCCTCCACCTCCTTTTGCCCCGGGATTCACAGGCTCCGCCCTACCAGGACCAGAAACGCAGGCCGCCCCCGCTTCTGCCTGGCGTCTATACGTGGGATCTGGGATCCGAACTCAGGACCTTCCGCCTGCAAGGCGGAGGCTTAACCCCTGAGCCACCTCTCCAGCCCAAATAGTACATTATTTTATAATGCATTTTAAGTGCTATTGTAAGATTCTTAGAGTAGCATATCTAGAATCAACAACAAGGTTTAGAAGCCTTTTTTATTTTCAGGAAAATCTACTGTTTCTTTTGTATTTGACGCAAGCTCTTGCTCTGTTGCCTAGACTGGACTTGAACTCGCTGTCTTCCTACCTTAGCCTCATGAGTTCTAAGGCTGGGATCTATAGGTATGTGTGTGTTCCAAGGTGGATGTGACTCTTTATAGGTGCTTTTTAATTTTAGAGTGCTTTTTCTGTCAGATTTCAATATCTTGGTAGTAAAAGCTTTAGGATGGTATATTGATAGATACATGATTATGTTGACAGATTAATAGAAAGTTTATTTGCTGGGAGCTTTGCAGTAGACTTGGCATGGAACAAGACGTTTCTGACTGTAGCTCTGGCTGCAGCCCACTTTTGATTTTAATTTTTTTATTCAACACTTCCATAATGTGATTTTATGTTTTTATTTCTTACTACCCAGTTCCATCCCCCTCCTGTCCTGCTTCATGCTTTCTCTTTCCAACCAGTCCCCCTCCTACTTTCACTTCTTTTTGCATATGCAATCCAATTGGGTTTCACTTAGGAAGCCAGAGTACTTGCTGAGGCATGGATGACTTAATCAGTGAATAAAGAAGCTCCCTTTTCCTGTCTTGCATTAGCCTGAATCTCTTCAAGATGTATACGTGTTTGAGATCTTCCCCATCCATGGGGAAATGTTGATAGTCCAACTACTGTGCAGATCTGGAAGTGGGCATCACTGTATGAGTTCTTGGGTGTGGCAGCCTGTCTAGACCAGTCTAGAGGATATTGTCTAACAGTACTACTTTATGACCTACTTCTTGTCAAGAATAGTTAGGTTTTCTTTTTAAGGAGGCTTGTGTAGTAATCATGAATGTTTTTGCTCTTTTTGAAAACTTGGTGTTAACAAAATATTTTGAGTCTTTTGTCTGAAATTTGACCTCTTGGTAAACAATTAATTATTATATATTGTATTATGTAGGGAGGCAATGCTTGGCTTAACATTTTTATGTAATGTAAAATTAAGCAAAACATTTTCATAAATTATATAGATGCCTGAAAACGCTTTATGTGGAAGTTATATATGGTCTTTAGCATACACAGAGATTCCTTTTTTAGTTGTCTGATTAAAAATCTGGGTTAGAGAGATGGATCAGCAGGTAAAAGTGCTTGCTGTGCAAGCCTGATGACCTGAGTTCAGTCCTTGGGTCCACAAGGCAGAAGGAAAGAACTAACTCCTGAAAGTTTTCCTCTGAACTTCATACACTAAATAAGCAAAACTTTAAAAATGTGTAATTTTCATTTATTTACTAGTCTTAGAAGTATTGATATCAGTTTTAAAACAGAAGTTACACATTTTATGATATAACTTCTGTGCTGAAAATGTAGTTAAATATAGTAAAGAGTGAATTTTACTCAAGTACATAAAATACCTAGTAGAAATCTGTGAAAATGAGGTAGAAAGATGACTAGAAGGTAAAAATGTCCATGTACAGACCTGGATTCCTGAATTCCATCCCTGGAGCCCCGGTGTTGGAAGAAGAAACTCAATTTTCAAAAGTTGTGCAATTCATGCTTGACATGGCACACAGGTCTGTTCTTTCTCCCCAGTTTAAATATATAAATAGGTGAAACTATACTCCAATTACCATAATAGTTATATTTTGGGGTAAATTTACCAGGTGCCATTAAAAAATAAAACTTGTATTATATAGTTATGCAGAAAGCCAGTCAGTGCAGTTGTAAACAGTGTAATCTCTTGTACATTTACTAGCAACTTGTATAAGGAAGTAATGTTACTACCTGGATATGAACGTGTTAAAACAGTGGTGACTGAATATTAAAAAGAGTTCCTGAATTATAGTATTGGTCAGGTTCATCAGACTGACAAACTATTAAGGAATACCTGGTGTTCTTTCTTTGGATATTTTCCATATTAGAGAAAAAAAAAATGGTTGCAGTGACAGACCATATGAAATGAGGGTAGGGGTTAGAACCTATGATAGAATATTTCAGATGTGTTACCTAAGCAATTTTTACTTTCATTGTTGTTTTTCAGAAGAAGTGTTTTAGAAGTTTGCATGCATGTCTACTTTAAAATTGTGTGTGTGTGTGTGTGTGTGTGTCAGAGGCACTGTGCCTCCCTGTGGAGGACCAAGGGTGACTTTGGGAATCACCCTGGATCACTTCTACCTTTCTCCCTGTGGGATTTCCTAGGCTCTGCCACCAGGGCCTGAAGTGCAGGCTGCCACCGATTCTGACTGGCATTTTTACATGATATCTTGGATCCAAACTTAGGACTTTCTGCTTGTAGAGTTTTAACTCCTGAGCCATCTCTCCAGCCCGCGATCCTTGTATTTTTTTTTTTTTTTTTTTTTCCCGCGATCCTTGTATTTTTGAGAAAACATTTTGCTATGTAACTCTACCTGGCTTGGTATCCCAGTCTGGCCTCAAACTCGTTCCCTTAAACTCTCCTGCTTAATCTTAGGTTCCAGGATCACTTTTTTTTTTTTTTTTAAGTTTATTGAGCTAAATGTCTGTGTAGCTCAATCTGACCTTAAACCTTAAATTCTGTCTCAGCTTCTTAGTGCTCTGATCACAGCCCTGTACCACTACACCTGATTTGTGGAATTTTTTTTTTTCTTAATTGTTGAGACAGAGTCTCACCAGGTAGCTCAGGCTGGGATTATAAATATACACTACCATTCTCAGCATTTTTTAAAATAAATAGAGTTCCTATTATGTATTAAGTTACTATGTAGTAATATATGCTTCCTCAATGTCAGAAAGAACTAGATTCTTAGTAATTATTATTATACTAATTTCCTGGTAGAGTAAATTCCCAGCAGTATTAATAGCTGCTGCTGTCTATTGAAAGATATTCTGAAGGAACTATTATAGAGGAGTTTAGGAAATTGAGTGGTTTATATTGGACTCAGGCATTAGGGAGGTAGGTTCTCAGAGTACTTCTAATGCTTCTTTGTTCCTGGTAGAGACATACTGATAAAAGTATGTCTCAGAATACAACTGGTGCCTTAAGTAGGCTAGCCTATTGTGTTCTGTGATAGAGCAAATCTTTTACCCAGCCCTTACAGTTGTTATACTTGTGTATTTTCTAGAATGAATAACTTATTTTAAACTAAGGTTAAATTATACTCTTGGGCTTTTTTTTTTTTTTTTTTTTTAAGCTGCTTTTATTTGTATGTGTGTGTGTTGTGTGGGGCGCACTGTGTGTCCCTGTGGGGGGCCAAGGGTGCCTTTGTGAATCATCCTGACTTGCCCTCCTTGCTTGGCTCTGGGATTTCCCAGGCTCTGCCCACTAGGACTGGAAATGCAGGCCACCACTATTTCCTCCTATATGGGACCTACTTTCGAGACAGTCTTAACCCCTGAGCCATCTTTCCAACCCTACTCTTGGTCTTTTAACTTTCTATCTAAAACCCTTTGGTTCAGAGTCTCCTATTTTTATGAATGTTAAGGGATCTAAGGGGAGCTAGATGAGAAATTTAGGGGTGTTTTTAATGTATCAAAAGACCATTGCACTGAAAAAAAAATAGAAAACTTGGTACTCTAGAAATGATGCTTTGTTCTTCTTTAAGGTAGCTGATATTTTTATACCTAACATATTAAAGATTTTCAGTTTCTTAAGTATTAAAGTGTGAAGCAATTTATAAAGATACACTTAAGCTTTTTTTTTTTAATTGTGCTTTATAAACTTGATATTTAGGAAAAAATAGTTGCTAATAGAACTGGAAATTTTTTGGTTGTTTGTTTTATACAGGGTGTCATGTAACCCAGCCTGGGAACTCCTCATCTTCTTGCCTCCATCTCCCAAGTCCTAGGATTTCAAAAAGGTAACCCACCATACTCAGCTGAACTCTCTTCTTTTTCTATCAGATACTGGGGAAGACAAAGTAGTTGTAGATTAAGAAGAGAGTCTATCTGTGATGATCCATAACTTTAACAAATGTCTGAGATAATGATTTTATAGAGAATTGGCTTATTTTGGTTCACAGTTTGAGAGATTTTAGTTCGTGATCCACTGGACACCCTGCAGCTTTTGGGCTTGTGACAAGGCCCCTGGTTCTGTAGCACATAGCAAAACCAGTCACCCCAGTTGATGCATAATAGAGGAAAAGCTGAAGTCCTACAAACGCCTTCAAAGACATGTTTTCAGTGATAGTTCCTATTTATTTCTTAGATTCTCTGCTAATTTTTTCAAGCTGGGGACCAAGCCTTTAACATCTTGGCCTTTGTGGGACATTGCAGATCCAAGCTATAGCAGATACTTTGAAAGAGAAATTTGCACATGGCATGATTGGACTATAATTTTCTCTACCAGAAATGTTTTGAAAATGGGGCTGTTAAGCTAATCTCAGTTCTGCATTGAACAGCATTAGTTTGAACCCTAATTAATGGCTTTCTGATTTAGAAATTTGTATTGATTCAGAGTTAATTTAAAAAGGTAGGAAGAAGATACAAAAAGAGGACACTTGAATTAAATCAGTTCATACTCTGAAATTTCTTTGTTGAATCATTTATGTGTGTTTGTGTTGTGCATGTGTTCATTAAAAGCAAGATGTCAAGTGGGTAAAGTTGCTTGCTGTATAAGCTCAATGACTCGAGTTCATTCCCCAGGTTCCAAATGGTGGAGAGAATTGACTCCCAGAAGTCCTCTGACCTCTGCATACATGCCTATAGTCATACATACATGCACATACATATCCAAATATTTGAATAAATTTTAGGTTAATTATATGCTATCATAATTTCAAGTCCAGGCTTACCGAAATTATTTTATTGATTTTTTTTTTTATGAACCTGTTAAATATAGTGCTTTGGTTTTTGTAAGAAGGATTATCTAGACCAGGAATTGAGAAACTGGTCAGCAAACTAAATATTGTTTAGAAACTAAGAATAATTTTTAAAGTTTTAAAATGATTAAATTATTTTAAAAAGAATATTTTGTGGCATGTGAAAATAATGTGACATCTACATTTCTGTGCCCATACAGTATTATTGGAGCATAACCTTGTTCAGTATATGGCTATTTCTTTGCATAATGACAGGATTAATTACTCGTGACAGAGCCTGCATAACATTACAGTGCCTAAATTATTGCTTTGCCCTTTGTTTAAAAAAAAGCCTGCATTTGCTTTAGAGCAAATCATGTTGCATTCTAATTTCCAAAATGCTTACATATGTTTTAATGCATCAAATTTTCAGAAAGGAATGATTCGTTCCAGTTTCATGCTTTTTAAGTACTTACGTAGGAACTTCACAGTGACTTAATTTGACATTAAAGTGATTTGTAGTATTACAGCTATTTTGGAATAATTTATTTTGGTTTGGTGAGATGGTTCAGAATAAGATTCTTGCCACCAAGCTTGATAGATTTGAGTTCCATCCCCAGAAGCCACATGGAGAGAAACAATTCTCACAAGTTGTCCTTTGACCTCTTCACATGTTTGACCCCCAATAGATACATGAAAAAAAATTTTTTAAGCTACAACTGGTACTTTTAAACTCGGTCTTTTTGTAAGAAGGATTATCTAGACCAGGAATTAAGAAACTGGTCAGCAAACTAAATATGGTCTAAATATTAGTCAGGGAAGTAGAATTTAATGTGAGGAATTAGTTAAGTGTCATTGTTTGTTTGATTTGAGACATAGTCAAATGTATCCCAGACTGGGATTGACTTTAAATCCTATCTTCTTCCTTAGTATTGGGATTACAGATTCAAGAGTTTTTTTTTTTTTCTTATTTTTTCATTCCTTTAGAGTTTTCAAACACATACACAGTCAATTTTCTCTACTTTTCCCATTACAACTCTTCTCTACTCATCTCCCTCCTATTTTCATGTTTTTTTACATGTTTGGCTTATTGAGTTTTCATCTGCTATTTTTGATGGCTTGTTACTGAGCCCTTGCTAGAACATGAAGCATATATCAATGAGTATACCATTGAGAAAGAGTATTTTTTAAAATGATTTATTATTCAATTGTGCATGTGTATATGTATGTGTGTGTAGGTATGTATGTGTGTGTAGAACCACAGACGAATTCGGGAACCACCATGGACCGCTTCCACCTTCTCCTTGTTTACTCTGCCCCAGGATCACAGGCTCTGCCCTACCAGGGCCAGAAACGCAGACCGCCCCCGCTTCCACCTGGCATCTTTTTTTTTTTTATTTATTCAACTGTGCGCGCGTGTGTGTGTCTGTCTGTGTGTGTGTGTAACCACGGACGAACCCGCGAACCACCATGGACGCCTCCACCTCATTCTGCCCCGGGATTCACAGGCTCCGCCCTACCATGACCAGAAGCGCAGGCCGCCCCTGCTTCCGCCCGGCGTCTATACGTGGGATCTGGGATCCGAACTCAGGACCTTCTGCCTGCAAGGCGGAGGCTTAACTCCTGAGCCACCTCTCCAGCCCCCCACCCGGCATCTTTAAGTGAGGTCTAGGATCCAAAGTCAGGACCTTCCACCTGTAAGGCAGAGGCTTAACTCCTGAGCCACCTCTCCAGCCCCCGAGAAAGATTATTTTTGAGAAGGGAAAAATAACAAAAGGAAACACAGGGCTAAGTGTGGTGGTGTATCCTTGCAATCCCTGCACTTGGGACAGGAGGATTGCTTTGAGTTGAAGGCCAGCCATGGTTACATAGCAAGACTTGGCAACATACAAAGGCACACATAGCTACTCATTCCAGGGCTTGGAGAAATGGGAGAAAAATGTGTGGTTTCTTGAATCTTGAAACATGGAATAGGATCTCTCAGAGCTGTATTGAGATTTGGCCAGTTGTATGTCATTAACATGCAATTATATAGTTAGGATTATCTGGGATTGTGCAGGAAAAGGAGTCAGTGCCTTGTTCTGTGCATCATTGCATACATACTGTGACTACAAGGAAGGGGCATTTTCTCTTATTCATCCATCCTCTCAATCTGCCTATAGCATTTGTTATTGCCAAGGAAGAGAAATGTAGTTAACTGTCCCAATCTACCCTTACAAACAACAGTATATTAGTGTTGCTGGTCCGTCATTCAGCAGTCAGAAATGCTGGCCCAGCGTTCCAGGGGTCCTGGGTTCAAGTCTCAGCACTGCCTAACCCATTATGAAATCTTAGCACTCCATAGGTAGATGACAATGAAGATCAGGAGTTCAAGAAAATGTTGATGTTAAAATTGAGTTTATGTTAAAATTCAGTGTGACTGACTTTCTAAGCTTTTTTGCTTTTTTGCTTTTTTTTTTTTTTTGAGATAGTGTCTCACTATGTGTAGTCCAAGTTGTTTTCAAAGTTACAAACCTGCTTCAGCCTCTCATGTGTTGAGATTACAAGCTATCAGTTTAATATATTCTCTTTGTGTGTGTGTGTGTGTGTGTGTACGTGTGTACGTGCGCATGTGTGAGAGTGCTTTTGGAGTCAGAAACCCACATAACCTCAGGTTTCATTGAACTTGCTGTGTAGTCAAAGATGGCCTTGAATTCCTCCTGCCTCTACCTCTTAGGTGCTGAGATTACAGACATGTGCCATCATGCTTGGCTGTTTTGGTTGTTTTGAGTTGGTATTGAACAAAGCTCACAAAATTTTTTTATTTTGGTCTTCTGAGCTGCTAGAACTGTAGACATGTGCCACAGGACTCAGTTTTTATTTTGAAATTTAACTTTACCATTGCCTATCTGTAACTCTCCTCATTTCAAGATTATTCCCTCACAGGGATTCTGTTACTGTTTCTGTTTTTATACATGTTCTTTGCTCATCACTGTATTTAATGTGAGGGAAGGAAACAAAATATAGAATGGTTTATATGGTATACAATACCTGAAGATATCTGTTTAAATAAAATTATATATATATATATACACAACACACACACACACACACAAATAGTAGGATTTGTAAATTAAGGGTGATGACAGTTTAATCTTGTTTTTTCTTTTTTTTGGGTATGTGTGTGTGTGTGTGTGTGTTTTGTCACAGTGCTGGGGATGGAAGCCAGGACCCTGTGCACATACATGAAGCAAACATTTTACCACTGAGCTTCTTCATTCTCAGCTTAAAGATGCTTTTTAAATGAGAATGATTTTTATTTTCTTTGATATTTTCTGATTGTATTTTTTTTCTTTTTGAGACGGTGTCTTATATACCTAGGCTGTCCTTGAACTTGATATGTATGTAGCCTAGGATGGCCTATTGAATTAATCCTCCTGTCTCCACAAGTGCTACGGTTAAAGGTATGTGCCACCACACCTGACTTATGTGGTACTACTTATACCCAGGACTTTATAAGCATGCTGTGCCAACACTCTTATCAGCTGAGCTCTATCCCTAGCCCCCCCCCTTTTTCAAATTTTATTTACTTATTCATTTGTTGTGTATCAGAGGGAACTGTGTGTCCCTGTGGAGGCCTAAGGGTGACTTTAGGAATCATCCTGGATTGCTTCTATCCCCTTTTTGTTTTGCTGTGGGATTTCCCAGACTCTGCCCATCAGGCCCAGAAGTGTCAGCCGCCACCATTTCTGCTGGGTGTTTTTATGTGGGACTTGGGATCCAAACTCAGGACCTTTTGCTTGTGAGGCAGAGTCTTAACCCTGAGCCATCTCCAGCCCCTTGTTTTTGTTTTGAGACAAGAAATCTTCCTGTGTATACTATGCTGGCTTCCAACTCTTGATCTTTCTATATTAGCCTAGTGCTAGTAGTACAGACATGACACTACATCCAGCTGGGGGAAACAACCGGTCAGTTAAACTATGGCACCTAAGTGTCATGTACCTTGTGACATGTTACATATGACAGAAAGTACTCTTCAGAGAATTGATAATATACAGTTGTTTTAAATTATGTATGATTTAATCGATTTTAGTGCCTACTCCCCCAAATGTATTCATCTTTGGCACCATTTTATATCCATATGACATTCTTTTTTTCTCCCTTTGATGATAATGACTGAACCTAATACCTTGTGAAATGTAGGCAAATAGTTTATCACTGAACTATGCCTTCAGCCCTTTTGGGTTTTTTGGGTTTTTTTTTGGCAGGGTCTCAAGAGTCTAGGCTAATCTGAAACTCACTATGAGGCCTAGACTGGCCTTTGATTCTTGATCCTCTTGCTTCTACTCTCCATGTGCTAAAATTACAAAGTGTGTGTTAAAATACTTGCTTGGTCTTTCCTAATCTTTTTATTTTGAGCAGGGTCTCACTAAGTTTCTCAGATGGGCCTAAAAGCTGTGTAGGCCACATAGTCCTTGAACTTGAGATACTCTTCCCTTCGTGTTTGGTGTAGCTTGTATTACAGGTATCCCTCATCATACTAGGCCATGCTTGGTTTTGACCACTATAAGCATTTTGTGAATGGACTGACTGATGATGGAGGCCTACATTTGGAAAGAGGATCTTTGTACTTTGTGTTGCGTGTCTGTATTTATCAGAGGGCACTGTATGTGCCTGTGAAGGCCCAAGGGTGACTTTGGGAATCATCTTGGATTGAGCTACTTCCTTTTTGTTTTGCTCTGGTGTTTTCCCAGACTCTGCCTTCCTGAGCTAGAAGTGCAGGTCACTATCATTTTCTGCCATTTCTGCCTGTTTTTTTTATTTTATTTTTTTATTATTATTTATTCAACTGTGCGCATGTGCGTGTGTATGTGCGTGTGTGTGTGTATGTCTGTGTGTGTGTGTGTGTGTGTCTGTGTATGTGTAGAACCACGGACGAATTCGCGAACCACCATGGACGCCTCCACCTCCTTCTGCCCCAGGATTCACAGGCTGCGCCCTACCAGGACCAGAAGCGCAGGCCGCCCCCGCTTCCGCCTGGCATCTATATGTTGGATCTGGGATCCGAACTCAGGACCTTCCGCCTGCAAGGCGGTGGCTTAACCCCTGAGCCACGTCTCCAGCCCCTCTGCCTGTTTTTTTTATGTGGATGTGTGATCTGAACTCAGGCCCTCCTGCTTTTGAGGCAGAAGCTTAACCCCTGAGCCATCTCTCCAACCCTATTTTTTTAAAAACAAAATCTTCCTTTCATTTATTTATTCATTATTTATCTCGGTGTGCGTGTACACACGCGTGTGTGTGCGTGCGCGCGCGTCTCACACGGCACTGTGTGTGCCTGTGGAGGCCCCAGGGTGTCTTTAGCAATCATCCTGTGTTGCTTCTACCTCTTACTTGATTTGCTCTAGAGTTTCCTAGACTTTGCTTCCATGGCCGCAAGAACAGGCCACTACTATTTCTGCCTGGTGCTTTAGGTGGAATCCGGGATTCAAACTCAGGACCTTCTGCTTGCAAAATAGAGACTTAACCCACTGAGCTATCTTTCTACTTCCCACCTCAAATCTCCTCCCCTTTTTAAAAATGAGGTCTCATGGTAGCCCAGGTCGGCCTCCAGCTTGCTGTGTAGCTGAGGATGATGTTGAACTTCTGATTCTCTTTCCTCTATGTCCAAGTGCTAGGGTTACTTTTATGTGATATTGGTGACCAGCCTAAACCTTTACCATGCTAGGCAAGCACTGTATAAACTGAATTATATCCTTAACCCTGTAAATTTCTTCTATTGTACATTTAAAACAGGTAATTATTGTATTTATATCTTGTCATAGAGCAGCATACTTAAAAACAAATCATGCAGTCATACCTTTTTGTAGCTTCTCTTTTCTTAGGTAAATAATTCCCAGCTTGCCTTGGTACACTTGGTGTGTTTGATTCTTCACAATGAGCACCTCTGTTAAAATATAACTGAACTCATAGTCAGGTGCTAAGAATGGATGTTTGTGATGTGGAACGTAGCATTAAGTTAAGGGACTGTTGAAATAGTAAACAGATAACATAATAAAAAATTTGAAATTGCCTGTTCATATGATAAAATATGAATCTCTGTGAAGTCTTTTCATTCTCTTGGTTTTTAACACTTAGCACAGTGGTTTGTACTGTCTTGAGTAAATATCTGCTAAATTAAGTGTAACAGGCTGTGAAAGAATGGATAAGCCATGTAGAACATACTTACAAGTACTGAATGTACAGTTTTAATTAATAAAAAAACCCTTTGATTCATTTCAAGCATCTAAATACTTTTTATTCTTTTGCATGTTTTCCTGGCTGAATGGAAATAGAGAAGAAGAAAATGAGGTAAGTATAATTGATTTGTCATTCAGGGGATGACTTGTCACTCAGAGACTACATTTATAGAATACATTTAAAGTTTTAGCTATTATTTGATCATGAAGCAAAGTAAGGGATATTGTGCATCGCGAGAAAGTAGTTTTTAAACTTAAGGGTTTTAACAGCTTTAGGAAAGGTGGGAGATGCTGCCATTTCTCAAGACAGCTTTTATCTGTTCTTCTGTATTAAGCTTTCATATGAAATTTAATTTGAAAAGTAGATTCCGTATATTAAAATATATTTGAAATCAATGGCAGATATAACATATGAAAACTACTTTCTTACCTGAGGTTGCTGTATAATTTTTAAACTCTTTTCCATTTTTAAGAGGAAAATTACTTTCTTAGACAGCCAAAGTTGATTAAAGAAGATCTGTTAGGAAAATATTTTGGATAGTAAAATTTTAATTTGGGCTTGAGTTTATGTCTTTGTTATTGGCTTTAATTTAGGCTTAAATTTATGTTGTTTTTTTTTTTCTTTTGGGGAGTCTTCACTGCATCTTTTTTAACTCTCACTGTTTGGTGGTTTGTCAAGTAATGGAAAGTTTTACTAGTTATCTTTTTGTTGCTCACACAATGGTAGCAGGTGTAAATAGGCATCCTCAAAGTGTGTGGCCCAAGCAGTGATGGTAGTAGTGTGCTAAGGCAGAATAATTTTTATTTCTAGAAAAGCAGAAGGTCTGGTTTTCATTTGGTTCCTCATCAGTAAAATGAATGATGTCTGAGACTAATTAGTATCAGGGAAGATAATTAGAGTTGCCTTTGATGTTAATTAGTGCTCCAAAACAAAATAGAAATGTCCCAAACAAACTTTGTTTCATTTTAGAGCTATCATACAGTATCCCTTAGAGCATATGTCACTAACATGACTGATTCTTTGCAATGCTGGGGACCCCTAGATTCACTGATTTTTGATACTCTCAGGTAAAACAGAGTAGTTTGGAATATTCAGGTGTTACTTAGTAGCCTATATATACATGCCTTGTACATAATCAAGTTTAAAAAAAGAAATCTTGTTGAAAAATGAAAAATAGACCCTGAGCAGGACATAGTAGTACGTGCCTATAATCCAGCACTTGAGAGGCAGAGACAGGAGGATAATTCCCAGTTTGAAGTTAGTCTGGACTGTATAGTGAAATCCTGCCTAAAAAATAAAATAAGCTATCTGAAAAATAGTTTGCCTAGGTAGATGTAATTCTTTATGTAGAAAGGGAAAAAACATGAGTAATTGTTTTAGCTTAGAGACTAATTCTTTAGAATATGCCTACAGTTTTCCATAAGGATGAAACTGGAAATCTGTTTCTAACATAGTGAAATTCATATTACTTTTATTAAAAAGTTTCTTTTTTAAAAAATTTACCTGACAAAGATTTTAAACCATGATATTGGGTACTTGAAAGTCATGTGAGCTATTGTAATAATTGGTTGTTGTTTTTTTTTTTCTTTGTAGGCAAAGATTGAAAATGTGCAGAAAACAAGTTTCATCAAAGGACCAATGTTCAAAGGAGTTGCTTCTAGTCGATTTTTGCCCAAAGGCACCAAGACAAAAGTTAACTTGGAGGAACAGGGTCGACAGAAGGTTTCATTCAGCTTCAGCCTTACAAAGAAAACTTTGCAAAATAGATTTCTCACTGCACTTAGCAATGAAAAGCAAAATGATACTCCAAACTCCCCAGCCACACCTCTTCAAGTAGACTCAAGCCCTAAAATTAAAACGGACATTGGAGATACCTTGTCTACTACAGAAGAATCTTCCCCACCAAAATCAAGAGTGGAATTGGGCAGAATTCATTTTAAGAAACATCTGCTTCATGTGACATCTAGGCCACCGCTGGCTATCACCACAGCAGTAGCATCTCCACCTCCCTCAGTACAGTTATCAGCAGTCACATCAGAATCAGCTATGGACTCGCCACCTTCTTCTCCACCTCCACCACCTCCACCTCCCCAAACCATAACAACCTCACCACCAGCACCAATATCCGAGCCAGTGGCCTTGCCACACACACCAGTAACAGTACTAATGACAGCACCAGTAACCTTACCAGTAGATGTAGCAGTTAGAGGTCAGAAAGAACCACCAGTTAAAACTGTGCCAGAATCTTTAGAAGTGGATATTAAGCAAGATAAAAGTTTAGAAGAACATACAACTCAAAATTTGAAGGAGCAAGTAGATAATCCTGTGCAAAAAGATTTCCATACTGGGAAGGAAGAGGAAATTTCAGATAATTCTAAGATTAACTTCAACTCTAAAAAAGCAGGTTCTAAGAAAAAGTCTTCACAACTTGAAGGCTCATTTCTTGGTTCAGAATCTGATGAAGATTCTGTACGGACTTCCTCTAGTCAAAGATCACATGATTTAAAATTTTCAGCGAGCATTGAGAAGGAAAGAGATTTTAAAAAGAGCTCAGCACCTTTAAAAAGTGAGGATCTTGGGAAATCACGATCTAAAACTGAAAGAGATGATAAATATTTTAGCTACTCAAAACCTGAGAGAGAGAGTCGGCACGTATCTTCCCGGTGTAGGTCAGAAAGAGAGAGAAGGCGGAGCAGATCTCGTTCTAGATCTGACAGAGGCTCTAGAACTACTTTATCCTACTCTCGGTCAGAAAGATCTTATTATTATGATTCTGAACGGCGCTACCATCGGAATTCCCCTTACCGCGAGAGAACACGCTATTCTCGGCCATACACAGATAACAGAGCACGAGAGAGTTCAGATTCTGAAGATGAATATAAGAAGGCGCGTTCAAGGCGCATCTCATCTCATTCCTCTTCCTACAGAGACTTAAGGACATCCTCCTCCTATTCAAAATTTGATCGGGACTGTAAAACTGAGACCTCTTACATAGAGATGGAGAGAAGAGGAAAGTATTCCTCAAAACTAGAAAGAGACTCCAAAAGGACATCAGAGCATGAAGTAATAAAAAGGTGTTGTTCACCCCCCAGTGAACTGGGGTTCCGTCGGGGATCATCATACTCCAAGCATGATAGCAGTGCTTCCCGTTACAAATCTGCCCTTTCAAAACCTGTATCCAAGTCTGATAAATTTAAAAATTCTTTCTGTTGTACAGAATTAAATGAAGAAAGTAAACAGTCTCATTCTTTTAGTTTGCAGACTCCTTGTTCAAAAGGTAGTGAACTGAGAAAAATTAGTAAAATTCCTGAAAGAGAAAAGACTCGGTCTCCATCTCCATCAAATCAATTAAATGATTCACCTACTTTCAAAAAGCTAGATGAATCATCTGTTAAGTCTGAATTTTTAGGACATGATAGCCATGATAGTATTAAAGAATTGAACTCTTTATCAAAAGTGAAGAGTGATCAGTTAAGAAGTTTTTGTCCCATTGAAATAAATATGAATGGATCTCCTGGGACAGAATCTGATGTGACAACATTTTATACCTCCAAAGTTGATGCTGTTTCTATGACTTCTGATGATAGTGTGACTGGATCAGAGATATCACCATTGGTCAAAACATGCGTACTTTCATCAAATGGCTTTCAGGATATTAGCAGATGCAAAGAAAAAGACTTAGATGATACTTGCACACAGCACAGAAATTCAAAAAGTCCCTTTAGGGAATCAGAACCTCTGGTGTCATCACACCACGATAAACTCATGTGTTTGCCAGTTAAGACTATTGATTATTCCAGAGTAGCAGTTAAAGAACCAGTTGATAAAGTTTCTTGCTGCAAAACCAAAGATTCAGACAGATACTGTGCTGCAGGCGAGAGTAACCCTTCTTTATGTTACCCTGAAACTGAAAATATTGAGTCTTCAGTTACGAAGGTTTCTTGCAATAGCTTTATGAATGTGCATTTGGAATCAAAGACATTCGCATATGATAATAGAAATCTGACAGATGAGCACTCAAAATTTAAATGTGATGAATATAAACGAAGTGTTGGTAGCACTAGTTCAGCTTCAGTTAATCATTTAGATGAGTCTATAGGGAGTTCAGATATTGTTTCATCTCTTCAGAGTCTTCCATCAAGAATAAAATGTGATGAGAAAACATCACCAGTTCTAGATGCAGTGCTAAAGAGCAAAAATGCAGATTTTTTTAAATATGTAGGAAAAGAAACAGTAGTAGAAGTAAGTAGTGACTTACCTGATTCAGGAAAGGGATTTACTTCCTGGGAAAACAGACGTGATGATGGGTTATCTGAACAGTGTTTGCAAGAGACTCAAGAAAATTCTCCATTATCTGATAGAAGAGGAAGACCAGATGTTTCTTTAGACATGGAAGAACGAAGAGGACATGAACATACTTCTGATGATTCAGAAGTTGTATTTTCTTCTTGTGATTTGAATTTAACTATGGAAGATAGTGATAGTATAACTTATACCTTAAAATGTGACAGTAGTGGTCATGCTCCAGAAATTGTATCTACTATCCATGAAGATTATTCTGGGTCTTCTGGAAGTTCAAGTGATGAGAGTGATTCAGAAGACACAGAGTCTGATGACAGCAGTATTCCAAAAAACCGTCTCCAGTCTGTTGTAGTTGTGCCAAAGAATTCTACTTTGCCCATGGAAGAAACAAGTCCCTGTTCTTCTCGGAGCAGTCAAAGTTACAGACATTATTCTGACCACTGGGAAGATGAGAGATTAGAGTCAAGGAGACATTCATACGAAGAAAAATTTGAGAATATGGCAAGTAAAGGCTGCCCTCCAACTGAAAAGTTCTTCATTCATAAAGGAATGGAAAAGAATCCAGAAACTTATGTACCGTTCAGCAGAAAACAAATAGATAGCCATGTGTCTGAAATGGCTCATCCTCAGAGTGATGGGGTTGATAGTACAAGTCATACAGATATGAAATCTGACCCCCTCTGTCACCTGAATCCAGAGGAAATACATCAAAACCCAGTCAAAACATCATCTAGGCCGCAAGAGCTGCCAGTTTATTCTTCTGATGATTTTGAAGATGTCTCAAATAAGTCACGGCAACAGATGATTTTCTCTAACAGACCAGATAGTAGTAGACTGGGGAACACAGAACTAAATTTTTCTTCCACGTGTAACATTTCCCTCATAGATGGCTTGCATTCTTCAGAAGAGCTCAGAAACCGAGGATGGGATTTCTCTCAACAAGAAAGGCCAACTACTACATACCAGCAACCTGACAGTAGCTATGGAGCCTGTGGTGTTCACAAGTATCAACAAAGTGCCGAACAGTATGGTGGGACCCGTAATTATTGGCAAGGTAATGGCTACTGGGATCCAAGATCAGCAAGTAGACCTCCAGGAACTATTGTTGCTTATGATCGAATTCAGGGGCAAGTACCAGATTCTTTAACAGATGATCGTGAAGAGGAAGAGAATTGGGAACAACGAGGTGGATCTCATTTTTCAAGCCAGTCCAGTAAATTTCTCTCCCTTCAGAAGGACAGCGGATCAGTTCAAGCACCTGAGATAAGCAGCAATTCCATTAAGGACTCTTTAGCTATTAATGAAAGAAAAGATTTTTCAAAAAACATGGAAAAAAATGACATCAAAGATCGAGGGCCTCCTAAGAAACGAAGACAAGAATTGGAGAGTGATTCTGACAGTGATGGAGAACTGCAGGAAAGAAAGAAAGTTAGAGTAGAGGTCGAACAGGAGGAGGCATCAATGCCTATGTTGTCAGGGTCAGAGCTGATTGGGCCTTCCTGTGTAATGGATGACTTCAGGGACCCACAGCGGTGGAAGGAATGTGCCAAGCAGGGCAAGATGCCTTGTTACTTTGATCTTATTGAAGAAAATGTTTATTTAACAGAAAGGTGAGCCTAATTATTATTTTTCTGATAACTTTTAGCTGTTTATGTCCAAAAATGAGTTTTTAATAGATTCAGACTATAAAAAGTGTTTCAAAACATTTTATTTATATTGCATGTGTGCATGTGTGTATATTAGAGGGCACTGTGTGTCCCTGATGAGGAATCATGCTGGATTACTTCTACCTCTTTTTTGCTTTGCTCTGGAATTTCCCAGGCTCTGCCCACCAGGGCTGAAAGTACAGGCTTCTGCCACCGTTTTCATTGGCATTTTTAGGTAGGGCCTGGGATCCAAACTCAGGTCCTTCTGTTTGTGAGGCAGTCTTAACCCCTGGGCCACTCTCCAGCCCCTAAAAAGGGTTATCATGTAAAAAAAAATCTATAAAGTTAATTTTTCACCTATTTGAATTTCTTAACAGATTCCTTCTATTCCCCTCTCCCCACCCCCCAAAAAGAAGGTAATGTAGCATTTTCTCTCATTATTGTGGTTCTAAAGGTATAATTTAAGCTCACTCAATTTCTGTTTTAAAAAAATGTTTACTTTTTTATGTGTGTACATGTATGTATGTGGGAAATGTGCAAGAGGAAGCTAGAGTTAGTGTGTTGGTAGAGGCTCAAGGATGACATTGGGAATCATCTGGATCAGTCTTCCACCTTGTTGCTCTGGGGTTCCCAGGTTCTGCTTTACAGGCCTGGAATTCCAGACCACTGCCATTTCTACTCGGCATTTTTATGTGTAATCTGGAGTTATGAATTCAGGTCCTTTGCTTGTGAGGCAAAGGCTTTTTTAAACTACTGAGCTGTCTCCCTAGTCCAAGTTTCCCTTTTTCTTGTGAACATGTGATATAAAAATGAAGTAAAACCTATTTAAGAAATTACATTTTTTTTTTTAAGGCACAATGAAGAACTGTTAGGTACTATATATAGCCATAACTAGATTATGGCTATATGGTTTTCTGCCAGTTACTTAAACTTTCATTTATTTAATGCTGAGATGTCCCATCTTCCTTGGTGTTATATTTACAGGAATGTTCTACCACCTCTGGCTCTAGTTAATGTTTTTGGGGACAGAATCTTCTATTTAAAGACTTTATATTTAATACTGCTTTTTTCCTGAGCCTCGTTTCTAAACCGTTAGACTTTACCAGTTCTGTTCCCCCACTTTGATGCAGGGTCTTGCTATATATTAATTGAGTAACTAATGAGATTTAGCTTATACTCGATTAGATATATTATGTAATCTTCAAAAGAGATCTAGTTTCAGGGTTTTTTACATTTATTTTGTGTGTGTGTGTAGGTATGCATGCATATGTACCACAGCACATGTATAAAGGTCAGAGAACAACTTTCAGAAGTGGAATCTTTACTTCTGGAGGACAAATAGTGGGAGAAAGTTCTTTTTTTCCACATACAGGGTCAAATCTATCTTGGTCACAAGTGTCTTGCAGAACTGTCTTGTGAGTCAAGACATTTAACTATTTTTTATGACATTTTCTCCAATAGAAAGAAGAATAAATCCCATCGGGATATCAAACGAATGCAGTGTGAATGTACCCCTCTTTCCAAAGATGAAAGAGCTCAAGGTGAAGTAGCATGTGGAGAAGATTGTCTTAATCGCCTCCTCATGATTGAATGGTGAGTAAATTAAAATTTACTGCTTCTATTTATTTAATGCTGTGGTTAGATATCCTTTAATATTAAAAATAATGAAGAATAGAATTTAGCTTTTATCTGTAGATGAATATAAATGATAAAATCACCAATGTTTAATGGAAAACAGATAACAATGAAACAAATTTCCCCTGAATTGTGCATTAGATTGTAGTATCTGGCACGTGGTCAGTGCTTGATAAAATAGTTTTGTTGCAAATGTTAATATTCTAATGCTAATTTTTAATTTCAACCCCTGTTTTTTATTTTTTTGTAATGTTTGTGTTCCAGAAAGTTAATGGTAGATCTTTTATTTTATTTTTTCTTGTGTGTGTGTGTCAGAGGGCATCCTGGATGCCTGTGGAGACACAAGGGTAACTTCAAAAGTCATCCTTTTTGCTTTGCTCTGGGATTTCCAAGGCTTTGTCTTCCAGATACGGAAATTCAGGCTGCCTAAATTTCTACCTGGTGTTTTTATGTGCAATTTGGGATTGGAACTCAGGTCCCTCTGCTCATGAGTCAGAGTCTTAATCTCTGAGCCATCTCTCCAGCCCTTGGTGGTTTTTTTAAACTTGAATTATAAGATAGTGAACATTAAATTTGAAAAATACATAAAGTGAAATACCTTTCTGTCCTAAACCTCTATCCTTGGTATGTACTCTAGTAAAAATGATATGTACTCTTGTAAAATGCTAATATCTACAATAATATAAACAGATAGTTTCTTTTTTTTATTATTTATTCAATTGTGCGTGTGTGTGTGTATGTATGTGTGTATGTGTGTGTGTGTGTAGAACCACGGGCGAATTCGGGAACCACCATGGACGCCTCCACCTCCTCCTTGTTTACTCTGCCCTGGGATTCACAGGCTCCACCCTACCAGGACCAGAAACGCAGGCTGCCCCTGCTTCTGCCTGGTGTCTATACATGGGGTCTAGGATCCGAACTCAGGACCTTCTACCTGCAAGGCAGAGGTTTAACCCCTGAGCCACCTTTCCAGCCCCAACAGATATTTTCTTATGTATAGATAGAAAGAAAAACTTTTTTGCTTTATAATGAGTCTAGTCAGAGCTGTACATAATATTGCACCTACTTAAAATTTTCCTTAGGGGCATATTTTTTCTGCTAGCTGTTTTCTCATAGTTACTAATCATCTACGGATACACATATGATTTGTGTAATTCTTGAAACAGTAAATGTTTCTACATTAAAGATGTTTGAATAATTTTTTTTTTTTTTAAATTTTTTATTATTATTATTTATTCAACTGTGTGCATGTGTGTGCGCGCGTCTGTGTAGGTGTAGAACCACGGACGATTCGTAAACTACCATGGACGCCTCCACCTCCTTCTGCCCCGGGATTCACAGGCTCCGCCCTACCAAGCCCAGAAACACAGGCCGCCCTGCTTCCGCCTGGCGTCTATACGTGGGATCTGGGATCCGAACTCAGGACCTTCCGCCTGCAAGGCGGAGGCATAACCCCTGAGCCACCTCTCCAGCCCTTGAATAATTTTTTAAAAACCACATTGACTAGTGAAAAATTGTATCCTGGGCTGGTTTGACGAAGGATCAGATTTTGGATTCTCATATGTACATGCTGGGTGAGTTGCAGCCCACCTGTAATTCCAGCTCTGCAAGGTAGAGATTGGAAATTACACACTGGAGTAGCCCTTTTGACAAACTTGGGTTTGATTAGAGACCCAGCTTCAAAAGAAGAAGGTGGGAGAAAACAGAAGATTCCCCATATCATCTGGGTCCCCCACCTGCATAAACATGTACACTCCATCTCTCTCTCTCTCTCTCTCTCTCTCTCTCTCTCATAGAGACATGTTCCTCATACACATTTTAAAAAAAGGAGGGACTGGTGATGTGGGTAAAGGTACCGTGCACAGACCTGGCCCCTTTTAGACCATGTGATGGAAGACCATGTGATTTCAGTGTTCATAATGTTGAAAAATGCACCGTTTACAAAATTTTTATTGGCTGGGGGCTGTAGTGATGGCTCAGAGGTTAATAAAACTTCGTCTTGCAAGCAAAAGATCCTGAGTTCAGATCCCATGTAAAAATGCCAGGTGGAAACTGAGGTGGCCTGCACTTCCTGTTTTGGTGGGTGGAGCCTGGGAAATCCCAGAGTGAAGCAAAAAGGAGGTAGAAGCAATCCAGGATGATTCCCGAAGTCATCCTTGGTCCTCCACAGGGACACACAGTGCCCTTTGATACAGACTTACACACACACACACACACACACACACACACACACACACACACACACACGATAATAGATAAATAAAAATAAAGTTAAGTATTTTATTCAGGGGGAGGAAAAGAGAGGGAGAGACAAGGAGGCAGAACTCGACTCCCAAAAGTTTTCTTCTGACCTCCACATGTACAGTGTGGCACACATGTGCCTGTGTGTTCTCTTTCTTTCTCTTCCTCCTTCCTTCACTTTTTCAAATAATAGTAATAAAAATAACTTGAAAAAATTCTTTAAATGAAAAAAGAAAAAAATTCACTTTAACTTGTAAAGATTATTAAATTGACTAATAGTACAGGTACCTTATTTGTAATTTTTTTTTTTTTTTGAGACAGTTCTCACTTTGTTGCTCTAGCAGGTCTCAAATGTACTATAATCCTCTTGTTTCAGTGTTCATAATGTTGAAAAATGCACTGTTTACAAAATTTTTATTGGCTGGGGGCTGTAGTGATGGCTCAGAGGTTAATAAAACTTCGTCTTGCAAGCAAAAGATCCTGAGTTCAGATCCCATGTAAAAATGCCAGGTGGAAACTGAGGTGGCCTGCACTTCCTGTTTTGGTGGGTGGAGCCTGGGAAATCCCAGAGTGAAGCAAAAAGGAGGTAGAAGCAATCCAGGATGATTCCCGAAGTCATCCTTGGTCCTCCACAGGGACACACAGTGCCCTTTGATACAGACTTACACACACACACACACACACACACACACACACATACACACACACACGCGATAATAGATAAATAAAAATAAAGTTAAGTATTTTATTCAGGGGGAGGAAAAGAGAGGGAGAGACAAGGAGGCAGAACTCGAGTGATAGCTTGTACATGCATGCCATGGTGTGTTGGTGGAAGAATGAAGGACAGCTTTCAGAAGTCACTTCTTTGCTTCCACCATATGGACTTTCAGTGATCAAACTAAGATCACCAGGTTTTCAGGCAGGTGCTTTTACCCAATGAGTATCTCAAGGGCCTGTGAGACTTTGAATTCTAAGAAATCCCTCTGTGATGGATGTAATTATTGAAGAAGATTCTCAGTTGGTTAGCGACACACAAACTAATTTTGCCAAATTACTAATTTATGTAAATTATGCAATAATGGTAAATATGTTGATACATGTTGTTATCTAACACATTCTAGCAAAGAGTTGTGGTTCTTTCAGTGTTTAAAGGATTATTTTCACCCATTTTTCATTTTAGTTCTTCTCGATGTCCAAATGGTGATTATTGTTCCAATAGACGGTTTCAGAGAAAACAGCATGCAGATGTAGAAGTTATACTTACAGAAAAGAAGGGGTGGGGCTTAAGAGCTGCAAAAGATCTTCCTTCGTAAGTTTTGTTTTAATTATCTTTTTCATCATTTTCGTGTTGAACTTGCTTAAGCATTTTGTAGGAAGGTGGCTTACTGCATTAAAGTTTAATGTTTATTGTTGTATGAAGATTATTTGGTAGTTTAAGTCTACGTGAGTGTTTTTGTTGTTTGTGCCAGACAGGTAGGCAGTTATTGTTAGCTTTGATTCTTTTAATTCTAAGCCATTGTAAATTGCTTGCTATAGACAACCAGAGTCTAGTCTATGAAGTTTGATAAAAAAGGAGGAACAAAATCTGTTAGTATTTACAAGGTTGCATAAAGTTAATTTGGGACAAGAGTAGAAGAAAATTTCTAAGGGTTATCAAAGCATACTTGATTATGTAATAAACATTTATTGAATACAGTAGTTTCTGTATCTAGCTTATATAACTTTGTAATGTAGTGAAAGATTCAGTTTTCTGCCATATTCAGTTTTTCCTTGAAGTATCTAATTTTGTTACATGTAACATGCTTCTTTATGAAAGTTGACTAAGTTTTATTTAAACTAAATTGAAAAATACATTAAAATACACAAGGAAGAAAGAACATTTGGTGGATTTTGGTAACTCAGGAACAACTATTTTTTCGAATATCTTTAGGAATATAGACATTCATGGATAAATATTGGAATGTAGGCGGGTTAAGAGGGGTTTTGTGGGACTTGTTTATTGTGGGGATTCAGAGTAACCAGGTAGTAGAACAAGAGTTGTTTTTTTTTTTTTTTTTGGACAGGTACCTTATATATCTGTGAAAGTTAATTTTTTTAAATGAAAATAGGAATGTTTTTAATTAATAATTTTGGGAACCAACACCAACAAAAGAACATGTTTTGGTATAGAAGAAATAGTAGACTCTTCGTATATTTCCCTTTTGTACAAAGATCTGTCAGAACATTGTGGCTTATAAATCATTTCATTTTGTTTTCTTTTATTTTTTGAGTCAGGTTCTCTTCTATCTCACGATACAAGAGCTCCTTATGTAACCAATAATGACTGAATTTCTGGAGTTCTTGCCTTTACATCCTACGTTTTGGAATTACAGGTGTACACCACCATGCCTAGTTTAATAATTATCTTTTTCTTCATTTCTTTGAAACAGATGCAGGGCCTAGTGTCACCTGTACTCTTATTTACTCTGAGACAGGAAGTTCACAAGTTCATAGCTTGCTGGAACAATTTTGTAAAATCCTGCCTCAAAAACTTAAAAAAAAAAAAAAGTAAAAAGAATTCCATAGTAGAAAACTTACTTAGCATGCTGAAGGATCTAGGTTCAGTGCCTAGGGTAAGGGCAACAGAAAGGGATGCTGTATTTAAATTGCCTTGATTTTTTTTTTTTTTTTTTTCCAGAACAGCTTCAATGCCACCCAGTTTTTTCAGAGCTGTTTGTCATCTGTGAATTGCTGTTTTCAGTGTATTTGTGAAACATATTTGAACTGTTTCCTGGTGGTGCTGGGGGTTGACCCATTCTTTGCATAATGTTAAGCATGCTCTCCACCAATGATCTTTGTTCTCAGCTCAAACATTTTTCCAGTATGTAGTTAGAAAAAAAAGATACAATCAGAAGTATGTATAAAGTGTAAAAGTTTCTTTGACTTAATGGTCTCTTAAATGTGTAAGGAAGGGGCTAGGTGTGGTGAGGCAGGCTTGTATTGGCTGAGGCAGGAGGGTCTCAAGTTGAGGGTTTTTCCATAGAGTTACTAGGCAGGAAGTGCTATTTTTCTGTCGTTTTGCAGGAACACATTTGTCCTGGAATATTGTGGAGAAGTACTTGATCATAAAGAATTTAAAGCTCGGGTGAAAGAATATGCACGAAACAAAAACATCCACTACTATTTCATGGCTCTGAAGAATGATGAGGTAAGTAGCATTTATGTGTTGACTTTAAAACAGATTTAGAAAGTTTTGGGTTTAAAGGAGTCGTTGATGCTAATCTCTAAGTGGCAAAATGGGGAATTGAACAAATAAATGAACAAGCTGGTAGGCCTTGAACTTGTTGTATTAGCTGAGGTGACTTTGAATCTCTGATCCTTCTATTTGCACTTCCCAAGTTCTGGGATTGCAGACATAATGCCACTATGCCTAGTTTTATGCAGTGCCTGGATTGAACTCGGGGCTTTGTGCAGATTAGGCATACATTTTATCACCTGAGCTACATACCCATGCTCAAGAGATAATTATGTGGTAGGTAGACTCTTGCTATTTCTTTTTGTGGAAGGATCTGGTAAATATCAAGTAGGTATAGAGAAAGTTCTCTAAAATGGGCTAAGGGGCAAAGAGTATGTGTGTATGTGTTTTTTTTATTTTAAATTTGCCTTAAAACTTTTCTTTTCCAAAATGCATGGATGTTTTGGGATGGAGAGATGGCTTATATGTTAAAGTACTTGCTGGACAACTAAAAGGGCTGAAGTTAGGTTCTCCAGATCCCAAATAAAATGTGGGGTGAGTATGGTGGTCTCCTGTAATTCCAACCTTACAAAGCTGAGCTCTGGGAATCCAGAGGTGGGAATCTGGGAATCTGGTGAACTATATTGGTTAGAGACCCAGACTCAAAAAAAACTGTAAGGTGGAAAAGTGATTGAGGATGATTCCTGCTGTCAGACACCTTGGGCTTCCACAGAACATACATGAATGCACCATGTATGTGAAAAATGGGGAAAAAAAGTGTGGGATGTTTTTAAGATCTCATTTTTTAAAATTTTCAAGTATTTTTTTTTTCAATTGTGCGTGTGTGTGTGTGTGTGTGTGTGTGTGTGTGTGTGTGTGTGTGTAGAACCATGGACGAATTCGGGAACCACCATGGACCGCCTCCACCTCCTCCTTGTTTACTCTGCCCTGGGATTCACAGGCTCCTCCCTACTAGGGCCAGAAGTGTCGGCCGCCCGCACTTCCCCGACGTGGGATCTGGGATCCGAACTCAGGACCTTCTGCCTGCAAGGCAGAGACTTATTAACCTCTGAGCCACCTCTCCAGCCCAAGATCTCATTTTATTTTAAAACTCTTAAGTTATCTTCTTTTCCCCAGATAATAGATGCCACTCAAAAAGGAAATTGCTCTCGTTTCATGAATCACAGCTGTGAACCAAACTGTGAAACTCAAAAAGTAAGTTGGGGTACATTTAAGCTTTGAAATATTTTTTTCAAATTCAAATATTTTTTTCTTATTCTACTTTATTTCCATTTTGAAATAAAGTTAGATTTATAAAAATACAGAAATAGAGTACTGAAAAAATACTGTAGAATGTATATCCATATACTATCTTCATCTAAGTTCCCAAATGTTAATAATCTATCTGAACATAATTCAGTAATTATATTCAGGAAAGTATTGATGAGTCGAAAGATTTTAATGTAATTTTCATACTGCAGTTTTCTGATCCAAAATTCAGCTCAGAAACTGTTTTTCATTTGAAAGGTTTCTTTGTTCATAATTTCAGTAGATGTATCAAAAAGTTCTAATATTTAAAGTAAATCTCAATTTTGGTGAAGTCCAAAAGTATTTGTTGTATTCAAATTCTTTATTAGCTCTTACCTAGGTGTCAATTGTTGAATAACATTCATAAGGTATTAAATAGCCAAAATTGAAAAGGATTAGAAGAAATTCCATATTAAAGAAAGCTATGGGCCCCAGGATGTGTATGTGGGGTGGGGAAGGTAGATGGAGGAGATTAGGATAGGTCAAAAGAAAGAAATGGGGAGTGGGTACTTATGAGCAGCACATATAATACACATGAATGAAAATAGCACAAGTAAATTGTTTTACACCATGCATATTCACTAGCAAAAAAAAAATCAGGAAAGAAAAAATATATTTGAGTTGTAGATACATAGATAAATATTTACCATTGGTTTCCTCTCATGTAGAAATAGTACCTTATGTATAATTTGCTAGATGGTGTTGCTGTTCTTTATAAGTATGCATACACTTAGAAATTACTTTGTATTAATTTCTTTTCAAAACATTTCAGTGGACTGTGAATGGACAACTGAGAGTTGGGTTTTTTACCACCAAACTAGTTCCTTCAGGCTCAGAGTTAACATTTGACTATCAGTTTCAAAGATATGGGTAAGTAATGTTTCTGCTTTATTTTGTTAGATCAGATACTTTGTAGAGAATTTTCAAATACGTAGATATAAAGCTTTCATGTGAATTACTTATTTACTATGAATTCTTATCTTTTAGTTACCAGTAAGTTTTTCTGTGTTTTTCCTAGTTACTTCTGATCACTAAGGAATTTATTTACTATATAGGAACTATGTAACTTTTCTCTGAATTTCATGTGAGAAAGCTATTTTTATATGTACTGGGCATGTACCTCAGTTGGTAGTGTGTTTACTTTAGCATGTACTAAGTCCTAGACCACACAAAAAAGTCGGATATGGTGGCTACACACTTGTTATTACAGTACTCAAGGTGGAAGGTCAGAAGTTCAAGGTCATGTTTGTAAAACTAGAAAATTAAAGAATAAAACAAAGAAGTTCAAGGACATGTTGAGTTATATAGCAAGTTGAGGCCATCCTAGCCTACATAAGACCCTGTCTCAAAGAAACTGAATCTGATTTATTATAAAAATTTGAGATCTGTGTGTATAAGTGTGAAGAAAATATTACCTTTGTGTTTCTTTCATTTATGATTGTCAATTCCTGGCTAGTCTTTTATTTGTATCATATTGTACTCTTAAGAGTAATTTTTGAGCCAAGCATGGTAATAACACACATGTCTTCCTGTTACTCAGGAGGCAGAAGCAAGAGGATCAAAACTAATAGAATCCAGTGCAGTTAAATGGTAAAAATTTCAAGGGAGCCATAAAACTCTGAATGGTGCTCCACCTCCAGATTATACCAATGTGAACTATAGCTTCTGGCATTTATAGTAGAAGATAAACAAATGTGGGATTTATTGATTTTTTTAATGCTGTCATAGGACAATAATTTAATTCACTATTCTGTCCAGGATCTTTCAGATTCTTTTTCACATATTTCATGTTTTGTATATGAGAACTTGGTGACAAAAACTTTTTTCCTTGTTCTGACTATCTGCTTTTCTTATCTTACAATTCAGGAGATGAATGCAAACCAGGTTCTATATAACTATTTCCCATTATTATTTGTGCTTATATTTTTCCTTTTCCAGGAAAAAGAAACTGGACATCAAAATACTATTTATGAATCATTGCTTTATTCATTGAATATTTTTGTTCCTCTAGTTTTTACTGTTAGCGATTTGCTTTTAAAACCTTTCATGTTTCTTGCTTTGGCAGCACATATACTAAAAATTGGAACAATACAGAGAAGATTAGCATGGCCCTTGTGAAAGGATGACATGCAAATTCATGAGGCATTCCATAAAAACAAAACAAAACTTTTGCACTATTTCCTTTCCTCTGTAGTTTTTAATTTAATTATTACTGAATTTCTTATTGTATTTAATTCATATGTGGTACCTTAAAACTTCAATATTTCCTTTGAGTGTCCTGATGATTAAATTTTATATCTTTATATATTTAAATATTTCGTTTTTATGAGCATGTGGAAAGAGTGAAGGAGGGGAGATAGAAAAGGCATGCATGTGGAATTCAGAAGTTAACTTTTATAATTCTAATTCTCCTACTATGTGGGCTCTAATGAGATTAGATATTAGATATTCAGGTTTGTACACAAGTACTGTTACCTGCTTAGCCATCTCACTGGCTCAACATATTATTTTTTCAATGTATCAAACATTTATACATGAGTAAATAGATATCTGAACTGAAATACTCTCGTATTTCACTTTTGGCCCAAAATATGTATACAGTCTCTTACTTTCATGTATTAAGCACTCTTGTAAAATGGAGAAAACATGGTTAGTTATGTCTAATAAATAATAGAAGATTGGAAAAGTAATAAAGCTATGCCTGGTGTTGTAGGCCTGTAACACCAGCTAGGCTGAGTCAGAATTGCCAGTTCATGGTCATGTCTCCAAAATAGAAAGTTCAAAAAGGCATGGAACTATGTAGCTCAGTGGTATACCTCTTATATCTTAAGTGGCCTATGTTGAACCCTGGATTTAATCAATTAAAAAAAAACATGGAGGGGGCTGGAGAGGTGGCTCAGGGGTTAAGCCTCTGCCTTGCAGGCAGAAGGTCCTGAGTTCGGATCCTAGACCCCACGTACAGACACCGGGCGGAAGCGGGAGGAGGGGTACGGGGGGTGTGTGTGGTGTGTGTGTGTGGCCTGCGTTTCTGGTCCTGGTAGGGCGGAGCCTGTGAGTCCCGGGGCAGAGTAAACAACGTGGAGGCGGAGGCAGTCATGGTTCTACACACACACACACACACACACACACACACACACACACACACACAATTGAATAAATAATAAAATAAAAAGAAATGGAAAAAAATGGAATAAATGTCTTTTAAAGCATTTCTTTTAGAAACAGGTCATAAATATCTCTTTATTTTTAAATGTTTTTAAACTTTGTGTGTGTGTGTGTGTGTGTGTATGTATGTACATGAGTGTACTATGTGTCCCCTGGGTTACTTCTATCTTCTTTTTGTTTCACTCTGGGATTTGCCAGGCTTTGCCTATCAGGGCAGGAAGTTCAGACCTCCACTGTTTCTGCTTGGTACTTTTATGTGGGAATTGGGATCTGAACTCAGAATCTTGTTTTCAAGGCAGTATCTTAACACCTGAATGAGCCATCTTCCCGCCCATAAATGTTTCTTTAAAGTTACTCTTTTCTCCTTTAGTTTGGAATGACTTATGTAATTATTGTTGTCATTTTTATATACTTTACTTTCATGTGACTAACTTCTTTCCTATGATCCTTGAACAGAAAAGAAGCTCAGAAATGTTTTTGTGGGTCGGCTAATTGCCGTGGTTACCTGGGAGGAGAAAACAGAGTCAGTATCAGAGCAGCAGGAGGGAAAATGAAAAAGGAACGATCTCGCAAGAAGGATTCAGTAAGTGTTCCGTTTGTTTTTCAACTTTTATAATGGAAACTTTAAGAATATAGCTTTCCTTATGAAAGTGTAAAGAATAACATTTAGAGAGATCTAGGATCACATGAGATGTTTTTGGAAAATAGGTCTGGTTGGCTATTTTTAATTCAGACAGAGATTAGAATGGAGTACTGAGAACTATGGATTGAACTAAAGTCACCAAGTTTGCGTGCAGATGCCTTTATCTGCTGAGACATCTTGCTATCCCTACTTTTTTTTTTACTTAGTGCATAGTGTAACTGTGTGCCAAGTGTTTGATGTATTAGCTCATTTAATTTTCACAATAAGCTCTTAAATTAGGTACTGCAATCTCACCTCCCACCTTTTTTTCTAACAAATGAGATAACACTAAGACACAGTTTACAAGATCATCCACTGGGTGGATACAAATGAACACTAGTCTTGTTCTTGTCTCTGTTTTAAACCATTATGTAGTTCTATCCTGTCCCACAGCTGAAGCAACTATGCAATGACAGCTATGTGTGAGCACATGTGTTTATATATTTACACTTGTGTATGTGTGTTTAGGAACTCTAGACTGATGTTGTGAATCATCCTTGATCATTCTTCCATCTTATTCTTTTGTTTTTTTGGAGACAATCTCTAATCAAACTGGTAACTCATCAACAGGGCTACTAGTGTGGCTAACCAGCTTGCTCTGAGGATTCCCATCTTTTCTTCTGAGACTAGAATTATAGGCAGGCCATCATAGCCACTTGGCATTTTACATGGAATCTGGGATTTCAGTCTCTAGTCCTTTTGTTTGTCTGGTCCGTGCGTACTGCTTGCCATGTCTTCAGCCCATGACAGTGTTTTTGTATTTCAAAATGTATCTATTAGTAGGGCTCTACATTTGATTTGTAGTAATGCCAAAAGATAATTGTTTTATCCAATTTTTAGAAATGGTTAAATTTGTCCACATTTTATCATTATTTTTGAACCAGAGCCTAGATATGCGTATGTGTGTAAATACAATTTTTATTAGACAGGATGTCATAGGCGAGACTGGCCTGAAGCTTTCATTGAGTATTGAGTAATCATGCCAGTTTACATGAGCTACACATATTTGGACTGTGTTTTTTTTTCTCTCTTTTTTTGCCTTTACAGTGTGACTGAAGTGTCTTAGGCATTCCATGTATACGTTTATGGAAGTTTCTCTAGAATTTATCCATTAAAATGAAATTGCTTGTTAGAGGGCTTCCAGATATTTTTACTTTTCCATGTAATACTTTTTTTTCCTGTATTACTTTTCATATCATATAATCTCATAAAGACAGCTTCTAAATTTTGGGTTTGTTGCAATATCTCCATCATGGTACCTAGAATTAATTACTTGACCTAAATAGTCTTTTCTCCTCCTCATTCCCTTCTTCTTCACCCTCTCCTCTTTTTTTTTGTCCTCTTTATCTGTCCATCTGTCTGTCCGTAATCAATCAATCAATTAATCAGACTGAGTCTCATTCTTTAGCCAAACTAGTCTGACATTCATTATGTAACCCAGGCTGGCCTCAAACTTGAGAATCTCCTCCCTCAGTCTTCTGAGTGCTAGGATTACAGGCATGAACAAGCATGCCAAGTGATGCTAGATGTTGGGGAGTCAAACCTAGAGACTGCATGCTTGGTAGGTTTGCTGTCTCTGAGGCTGTATCCCCAGTCCTTAAATAATTTATTTACATATTTGATGGGTTAATTAAATGCTTTTCGGATTGATCCTACCAGTTTATATTTCAACAGTAGACTTGATGTTAGCAAGACTTTGATTTTATTTACTTTTTTCCCCTTCCCTTTCTTTCCTTTCTTTTTTTTCTTTAGTCAGGATAGTCTAGGCTGACCTTATTCATGATCTACTGCCAAAACCTTCAATGTTGGAATTAGAGGCATGGTTTAGTTTTCATTTTTCTTTTTTCCCTCTATATGATTGTTAGTGTTATCAACTTGACAGGATCTAGAATCACCTAGGAGATAGTCTGAGGGTACACTAGTGAGGGATTATCTAGGATAGTTAGCCCCTGGGCATGCCTGTGAGGATTATATTCTTTCTAGTCTATAACAACCTTATGTTTTTTTCATTTTCCTAGTAACTTATGAGCTAAGCATTTTTTAGGTTGTTTGAATATTGGATTAATAGGTGGTTTATTTTACAACCAGCTATTTTTTTTTGTTACAGGTAGATGGAGAACTAGAAGCACTGATGGAAAACGGCGAGGGTCTTTTTGATAAAAACCAGGTGCTCAGTTTATCCCGTCTCATGGTTAGAATTGAAACATTGGAGCAAAAGCTTACTTGTCTCAAGCTCATTCAGGTGAACATTTTAATATTTGTTTATTTCTGTTGTGGAACATATATAAAAATGATCTGACTGATAGTTAATTATCTTTTACGTGGATATGATGGAAGTTCTACAGGACTTTTAAAGTTTATACTCTTGAAAATTCAGAGGAATGCAGTGTTTTTAATAGCATACTTCATTTATTTTTCCTCTCTAGTTTAAAAAGCATGTTTTGTGTGTGTGTGTGTGTGTGTGTGTGTGTGTGTGTGTGTGTGTGTGATAGTTTGAAATGTGTCGTCCCCCCCCCAGTCTCATGTGTTTAGGAAGGTCATAGCACCTTTGAAAGGTGGAGTCTTGCTGGAGGAAGACAGTCAACAAGGGTGGGCCTTAAGGTAAATTAGTCCTACCCCAACCTCTGGGAGAAGTTGCCTTTGTAGCAAGCTCTGTCTTGCAGCTCTCAGCCTCATAAGTGTTTGCAATGAGTTAGCCTGCTTCCAGCTTCGGTCTGCCAGCCATGCCACCTCTGCTATGAAAGACTGTATCTCCCTTCCGTAACTGCAAGCTGAATAAATTTCCCTTTTGTCCATTAAGTTGCTTGATTTTGGGTGTTTGCAACACAAAAGAGTAACCATTACTCTGTGTGTGTGTGTGTGTGTGTGTGTGTGTGTGTGTTTTCAGTAATTTAAGATATTTTATATAATTCTTCGCCCTATCAATTATTAGCATAGAGAAGCTTTTTTACCTTATAATCTAAATAAAGCAAGGAGCCTTCACAGTAATATAACCCATTCCAGTTTATTAAGTATGCCATAAGAAAATAGATAATAAAAATTATTTTAAAAAATCCAATAGGGTTGTAGAGTATATCTGGGTTGTAGATTGGTTGCCTGGTATGTACGAGACCCACAAAAACAAGAAACAAACAAAAGGGAAAAGCCGTTTAAAAAAGTATTTGAGTAGCACAGAAAAAAATGACATAAAATTAAATTTTGTGTTTTGACACTTTCAAATTTTATTTTTTAAAACATGAAATGCTTCATAAATTTGCATATCATCCTTGTGTAAGGGTCATGCTAATCTCTATCATTCCAATTTTAGTATATGTGCTGCCAAAGGGAGCACTGTTTTGGAATTTTTAGTGAAGTCATTTTTGTAAGTAATTCAGAATTGATTTCATATTAGATTATATATTAATATCTTGATAATTTCTACTTTAGGTGTCTAGGTGTACTATAAAAAAATCTTTATATAGCCAAAAAGATTTTAATCTGGGGGAAGGAGAGACATTTTCTTCAGTGGTGTAGCCAGAGATAAGTTACCCATACTCCTGTAAGTAGTCCTAATTAAATTAATTGATTCACAAAAGCAAAAACAAACTATGGACATGGAAGAGAGAACTACTTGGAAAGAGAAAGGACATCAGTAGGAGGGGGCAAGAAAAAATAATGAGGGTGGTGATGTATGATCAAAATACACTAAAGAAAACATTTTTGAAAGATTTTAATCTATTTGTACACTTTTTTATCATTTGTTAAAATGATAAAATCATTTGGATAGTTGTAGTTGAGGCAATAAAATAGACTCTTGTATGTATATGTTTCATGTTTTTACTCTGGGTTTTCTGTAGCATTCAGTTATATTTTGCCTCCCTAAACTTCTGCATCATACCTTTCCCCCCCTATGAAAGAACACACACTCACAGTCCTGTCTAAAGTCCTTCCTGGAACGTCATGGGCTCTCCTTGTTGTGGATCTGGATGGCAGAGCTTGGAGATGGCCGGGAAAGTAATCAGAAACTTCAGGAAGAGGTTAGTTCAAATTAATCCTACTTGCTTCTTAATACTAGTTATACTGATTGCTTAGTATGAGGCGATATCGGTGACTAGGAATTTGGTACATTATTAATGTTAAATGATCAAAAAAAATTCCAGCATCATCCCCATAACTGTAATCTTACATGTACCTTATTGTAGTTATAAGTTTGTCCTTCCATTTTCCCCTTAGAATCTTTCAAGTTAGTACCTTGTACCTGAGAACTGTATGAACAAGAAATATGATAGTGATTAATTTCATTCTTAAAACATTGGTTTTAAAGTGATGGAGAAATAGAAAATTTGAACTTCAAAGTTAAGAAAAAGTGGTGGCAAAAATTAGAACAAATAAGCAAATACGTTTTTTTTTAATCTTAAGTAAACTTGGGCAGCACTGCGTTGGCCAACACCTGAAAAAAAAATCTAAGTAAACTTTAGTTGACAGCATTTTTAGTAGATTTGCAATGTTTATCTGTATAGGAAGTTATTGTTTAATTTGATAGGTAGCTTTCTAAAAATCAAAATGAAACACTTATGATTGTGTGTACATGTGTATAGTTGTACATGCCATGGTGCACAAGTGGAGGTCAGAGGACATCTCTGTGGAGTTAGTTCTCTCCTTTCACTTTTACACAATTTCTAGGAATCTTAATTCGTTCATCAAACTTGTATGGCAAGTTCCTTTACCTACTGAACCATCTTGCCAACCCTAAAACCACTTTTTAAATGAAATTTAAAATTTAAGGGGGAAAGAAATTAATTTCTGTTGTTTCTGTCCTTTTCAAGAGATCTGGCTGTAAGAAGTTGGGGAGAGGATTGGAGAAGTGGCTAAGCAGTTAATAGTTCTTACTCTACAATCATGAGGGTTGGAGTTCAGATTCTGAGAACTATATAATAAGCTGCCAGGGGAGGTATGGGGCCGAGACAGGAGGATTGCAGTGGTTTGCTGTGTTCTAGCCTAGCTGAGACAGCTCTAGATTGAAGGAGAAACCCTTTGAGAGATAGTTGGAGAAAATGAAGAAGAATCTGATGCCCACTTCTGGCTTTTGTGTGTGTGCACAGGCCTATGCACTTGCACACACAATGAATAGATGTTAGCGAAACCTTAGCATTTCTGTGGAGCTATGTTGAAAGTAATTTGTATGAAATTTTTGGATTTAATTTTGAGGGAATATGTGCTGAGGAAGAAAAGTGTTATATATTTATCACTGGCTAAGGAAATAATGTCTGCATTTTTGTGTGTGTGAGACTGTTTAAGTATATGATGCTGCAGACTTTTCAAGATTCTATACAGTCACTTGAGGTACTATAGAAGGAGAGACTCAAGATAAGGTCTATAAGGTATATAATTTTTCCTTTTTAATTTTACATAGTTTTGGGAACTTCGTAGAGTGACATTTGATATTATAGCTACTACTGTTTTATTTTATTTTTGTACATCAGTCTTAAAGCAGTCTACCTTTCTAAAGGAAAATAATGTAAATCCATCCATACTTACAGAGACATAGGTTAGTAGATGATGCCAAAATACATTATTCTAACAAATCATCTGAGTTTCAACCAGAAGTTTGAAAGGTCACCTAAACAAATTGATTTTTTTTTTAAATTATGTTTAACCAGATTATAAAGACTTTGGAACACTTGCCCATTCCTACTAAAAACATGTTGGAGGAAAGCAAAGTACTTCCAATTATTCAGCGATGGTCTCAGACTAAGACTGCAGTTCCTCAGTTAAGTGAAGGAGATGGGTATTCTAGTGAGAATACATCACGTGCTCACACACCACTTAATACACCTGATCCTTCCACCAAGCTGAGCACAGAAGTGGATACAGATACTCCTAAGAAACTCATGTTTCGCCGACTTAAAATTATAAGTGAAAATAGCATGGACAGTGCAATCTCAGATGTGACCAGTGAGCTAGAATGCAAAGATGGCAAAGAAGACCTCGATCAATTAGAAAATGTTACTGTAGAAGAAGAAGAGGAATTGCAGACACAACAACTACTCTCACAACAACTCTCCGAGTCCAAAGTTGAGAATGAGACCACCATTGAGACCATTAAACTACCCACATCTGAACCAGAGGCTGACACTGAGGTAGAGCTCAAAGACACCAATGGTACAAAATTAGAAGAAACTATTGCTGAGGAAACACCATCCCAAGATGAAGAAGAAGGTGTGTCTGATGTAGAAAGTGAAAGAAGTCAAGAACAGCCAGATAAAACAGTGGATATAAGTGACTTGGCTACCAAGCTGCTAGAAAGTTGGAAAGATCTAAAGGTAAGAGTCCATTTTGTTCATGGCAACTGGAATTATTCAGATTCAAAGTTCTTCTGCAAACTTAAATCGATTTTTCCAGCCATGGGTATTTTTGAAAAATGAAAATACCATCTTTTGATGTCAGTTAGTGATAGTATTTCTCAATTATGCTTTTAATCTTAGCAAGAACTGTACCAGTCAAATCAATATACAGATGTTCCCTTTTCGCTCCTTGAGAAAAGCTTATCACATTAGTGAATTTAGTTATTCAGAGATTCTTCATATAAAAAAAACATTTCTTTGAATTTCAAACAATTCTGTGTGTAATGAGAAAAAACTAAATCCACTGGAAATCAATTTAGCGGGACAGTAGAAAATTAAAATTAATTGGAAAACATGGTAATTCAGTAACTTCTCAAATAATGTGAGTATGAACTTTTATTTAGAAAAGTAACTTTATTATACTAGTTCAGTTACTTTGCTCCTGAAATAGGACTGCCTTTCAGTGTCTGTTCATTTTGGGGGGAAAATGTTATCTGAAAACAATAAGAAAATCTGAAATCATGCCTTATACATGATCTGTTGATAAATAATGTGGTAAGATGTACAGGATTGGCTTTGCAGAAAATTTAGTCTAGGTCTCGAATAAATGTGAATAAAAAGTTGAGCCTGTGAGAACCATTGGTACATTTCAGTTGTAAATGTTCTGGGTCTGAGATCCGGGTCTTGAGGACCCTGTGGGAGCAGGTTATTTCCTACCTTCTATTTTTCCTATGTCAAAGTTTAAACAGTCAGGATAAACCAGCAATTCAGGTTTATTGGCAGTAAGACAAAACTACAAAGGTCATCATATTAGATCTTGTGATTTGACTCAGTGGAACTTGTCTTAGACTAACGTGACAAATGGTTGGTTGTGTACTGTGCTTCCTATGTGCTGTGTTGAGACCTTTATATGATATGGTTTCACCTTTCATTTACCAATTTATGTTGTTATTAATTTGTTACTCCTTCATCATTTAAAATTCAGCATAAAGTAGCTTTTTATTTGGTACTATGAAACCTAACTTTTAAAAAAGGCAGCATTTATAGTAAATCTGTTTATAATGTAATGTATGTACTGCATTAAATTGAGAGGCTGTGGGATGGTCACTCGTTGGACCTTTATTTAGTATTTTCTCATGAGGCACAGGAGACCATAAAAGAAGTTCTTTTATGTTTGGAGGCTGCTGATGGAGCCCGCATGATAACGATAATTCAGTAATGAAGATGAAATGGGGACGTCACAAATGGATACAGAAAAAAGCCTATAAAGCTATAATTTTACAGAAGATAGTGGGGAAGTTGCTGTTATAAACCTAGTAATTTGCCTGAGTGACCCAGTATTTAACCTGAGATTTCTCTGGTTGACATTAATTTTTTAAATTGTTAAAATCTCATACACCTGTCACAAAATCTGCAGGAAATAAATAGCTTTGATTCTCTGTGCAATAGTTTATTTCTGCAATTGTGAAGGTATGAATTACTCTCTAGGATGTATTTAGACTGATTCAGTGTAACTAGAATAGTTTAAACTCACATTCTGGACATACCGTTTTTAGTCCGACAAAATTCTTAATCTTTCTACTTTATCTGAACATCTACAGCAATTTCACAATCCTCTTGACTTGAGGTTTATATTTAAAGCAGATCAGACTTTGTATTTATCTGGATTTTTAGTACTAAGGGAGCCAATAAGTAAAAATCTTTTTCATTTCCAAATTATAGTTTGCTCTGAAATTGCATACTGAGATGACTTTATCTTACTATAAACTAATGTTTTGTTCCACATTGGTGCTGGGGTTCTTAATTCTTAACTCTGTCAATCTAATTAACATTTGCTATGTCTCTGATTTCTAAACTCTTGATTAGGATTGTGTTTTAAGGTTAAAAAAATGGCATTTAGATGGCATTTAACTAGAGTTGTGAAATAACCAATAAATTGAACATGTTTTAGAGAAACACAATGACCTAATATGTTTGCATTATACCACATTATCCCGGCATTGAAAGAGTTAACTACTTCTGTCTTACTTCCACCTATATGTTCAAGTAGCTAAAAAGAAAAAGTAGCATTCAACCAATCTTATAAGCATCTGTTGCCAAGCACTATGGTAGTTGTTGATACTTACGTCTAAGATCATACTAAAAAGCATCAATCCAAAGATTGTGGTTGTTTGACCACTTTTAACTTTCTCTGACTTTCTGAGAAGGTTGTTGGACATGTGTTCTATTTGACTTTTCTGCATTGGATGGAGTGAAGAACCGAACAGACTTGCTTTATAGTCTTTAATCTTGGTTATACTGAGAAGGCAGACTGTAGGGATCATCAGTAAAATGAAAGAGGGTGGGAGGGAAGGGAATGAAGCTTCATGAATTACTCTTTGACCTCCCAGATCTGATGATGATCCCCCTTGTAACTTGAACCATTTCCATCTAGCTTCTCAGGGCAGCAAGGAGCTTGTTAACATCACCAGCTGACCATGTGTCTCCTTTTCTCAACTCCATTTCCAACTTCGTGCTGAAGAAAAGCGAGAACCTAGCGTGCAGTCTGTGAAGAAACAGGAAGATGGTTGGGAAGTTGGATGATGCATGAAAAATATAATAGGTGAAAAGAGGACAGAGGTGGTTAACTCACTGGCGCCGGCGTTATTTTGATGCGTCCATTGCCGACAATGGATGTCGTTCCGGGAAAATCCCTACTTCTGGCAAGAAAGAATTAAGTGAGCTACTTTTTCTATACCTTATATACACAGGACTACTGCCTTGGTTTACAAGGCTTTTATTACACACATAGCTCCTATAGTAGATCTCAAGCAGAAAACATCATCTGGTATATTGCTAGTTACAAACTTGGGTTCATTTTCACATGCAAATTTACTGAGCTACATATTCAACAGGGACATATGCTTTCATTTTTTTGGAAGAGGAATTGCTGTACATCATCCCTAACTCTTGATAATATAGCCTAGATTTCAAAGGGCAAAACAGTGATTACAAATGATACGTAATTATAACTTTACTGGAAAACTCTTTATTCATGTGAAAAGGAGGTAAGATTCCCATGAAATTGGCAGTTTAAATTGCCAATAAACATCACAAAGTTATAATAATTTTTAATTCCAGAGCTTCTCTTACAAACACTTATGATGAATCCAGTTTTCACCTGGAGTAGATGATTACGGAACAGTTTCTGTGAGTGATGAGTTGAGCTCTTATTGACTACTCCTGTCCTCTTCTTACTTCATCTTTTTATAAACATTTCCTTTTAACTTTAAAATACATTATTTGCCTACAGAATTAAGTATTAAACTTTGGGAGTAATTATGGTTAAGGATTACTTGAACTGTTGAAGAATTTTGACTCAGTACTTAAAGTTTTACTTCATTACTGTCTATGGAAACTTTGTACAACATTGAAAATAAATATCCTAGATTTCTGTGATATATTTGAAAGTCCTTAAAGTAAAAAAGGATAAACATCTGCTTTTTTAAAAAAATGGATTTATCACCAGGGAGTGTTGTTTTAATACCACTGCATTGTTAAAGTCTTTGAAATAAATATCTCATAAGAGAAAAATGATCTAAAACGGAGATAAATGAGTCAATTTAGACTACATACTAAGCCAACCTGGATTGCATATTGAGACATTGTCTCAAAAAAACAAAAATACAGGACTGGAGAAATGGCTTTATACAGGACTGGAGAAATGGCTTTAGGAGTTAAGTACAAATTGATATTCTGTATGTATTCTTCATTTAGTCCAAATTCTAAAGACAAATATCAGGAAAAAAATTGGCAGAAATTCTTCTAAATTCTTTGTCTTGATTCTTCGGGTGTTAATACTAGATTAAATTTTCATTATCATTTTCTGTTAATTTTTGTAGATTAAAGATTTTAACCATTACTCTTAGATACTATAATTTTCCTAAAAGCAGAATAATTCATTTCTGTGACATTAATATATTTCTCAAAGTCAGTAAAATTATAGTGATACAGTATTCTTACTTAGCATAACATAAGTTGTCTAGTTGTTCATATAATTTTTTATAGCAAGATTTCTGATAAACTGGTCTGTGAAAGACATTTCTTTGGCTTATGTCTTTTAGTATAATTTAATCTAAAGAATTTTCAGCCTTCCTTTGTCTTTTATAAATTTTACACTTAAAAATATTTTCAAATTTTGTATAAATGAGGGCAGAGGGCAGTATGAGTTTGATATTCTCTTTTGTATGGATTTAGTCTATACATTTATGTCAGAAATATTGCATGGTATTCAATTTTTCCGTTACTGACACTATAAACCTTGATCACTTCATTAAAGTTTCTATTAGGCTTCTCCAAAGAAAAGTTGCTATTTCACTTTTATAATAAAGAACTACATACAGTAAGCCATGGCGGCTCATGTCACAAGAGAGGATAAGGAGAAAAGGATTATGACTTCCAGGCCTGCTGGGATTACATAGCTAGTTCTAGACCAGCGTAGATTATATAGCGAGACACTCCACACACTCCCAAAAAGAAAAGCTTTACAGAGTTGTCACAATACTCAAAGAGCAAAGCTGTTAATTTAGAATATGGGAACTACTTAAAAAAAAATTATTTTTCCCAAAATAAAAAAACTCAACAGAAAGATTGGATCTTAGAAAAGGTATGGATAAAGACCAAGTTAGACTGAGAGATGGCATACAAAAATAAATTACTTTGAATATAAAGCTTAAAAAGTAAAATGATATACAGCAAAGAAAAATTAAAGCACACAGAAACTAGATCCAGAAGGCACATCTGTCTATCAAGTATTCCATAAAGAAGATAGTGAGAATTAAAATAAAAAGATATACAAGAAAAGAAAACTTCCCCTAAAAAAATAAATAAATTTCAGATTGAAAACTTTCCAGCATCAGGAAGAGTGATGAATGATGAAAGCCTCCCCATGAGCCTTCTCACAAAGGTTTTGAACACCAAGTTTAAAAGGATAGCTGTTAGAGACACTGGACAGGGAATACTTTGTATTTGAAGACAGATGAGCACAATTGATAGTAAACAGGGTAAACAAACATCTGTCAAAAACAATGATTTCAAATATATTGACAAATTCATTACATTGTCAGACACGTGTGACTCAGGAAACTTAGCCTCCAAAACCCTTCTTGAGAACAGCATCTAATGTCATTTTTAGTGCAGTGAAAAGGGAAGACAGAGAAAAAGAACTGAGATCAAAGAAACAGTGGTTCCAAGTGAAGGGTCCACAGGAGTGAAGCAGGGAATGAGTCGCCTTCTGAAGACAGTCTACTGGCCCTTACCTTGCTCAAAGCATGTGGAAAACTCCCATTGGCAATCCCTAACAGTGAAGGAAAATGTGCTTAGAAATTCTTGGGAGGAGACTGGAGAGGTGGCTCAAGGGTTGAGCCTCTGCCTTGCAGGCAAAAGGTCCTGAGTTCAGATCCTAGACCCCACGTATAGATACCAGGCGGGAGCAAGGGCGGCCTGCGTTTCTGGTCCTGGTAGGGCAGAGCCTGTGAATCCCAGGGCAGAGTAAACGAGGAAGTGGAGGCGGTGGTTCCCGAATTTGCCCATGGTTCTGCACACATACACACACATATACATACACACATGCGCACATGCACAATTTAATAAATAATAAAAATATTAAAAAAAACTTTTGTGTGTGTGTGTATCAGAGGGCACTGCATATCCCTGTGGAGGACCAAGGGTAGTTTTGGGGATCATCCTGAATTGCTTCTCTCTGGGATTTCCCAGGCTCCACCCAGGGCCAGAAGTGTAGGCAGTTGCAGTTTCCATCTGGTGTTTTTTCTTTTTATGTGGGACCTGGGATCCAAACTCAGGATCTTTTGCTTGCAAGACATGCTTAGCCCCCAGCCATCTCTTCAGCGCTATGGGAACTACTTTTATGTTTGTCTAATGTTTTTGTCCATCAATTTTTCTTACATGTGAGTCACATCGTCGTCCTGTTTATCTGTATTTACCTCTATATATCTTTGTATACCTCTATTTATCTATTTGTCTGTCTGTCTACCTACCTACCTACCTACCTACACACACATATACATACACTGTTCTCCTTCCTTGGAATCTTTTTTTAATCTTCCTTTACCTTATAGTTGTAGTTCATTCATTGCGATGATTGTCTTTTTCTGTGTATGTGCATATGAGAAAGAGAGATGTATGGTGTGTGTGTGTGTGTGTGTGAGCGCGCGCGCACGCACGCCATGGCACACATGGAATTTAGAATACATTTAGGAATCAGTTCTTCCCTTCTACTTTAAGGCAGATAGAATTTTGTTTTAGATTTCTCTTTCATCATCAACAGTAACCTTGTTATTTTCTGTGGCTCATCTGCATGCGTAAATTTTTAGCCAGTTTTCCTGTTTTTGCCTCCCATCTTGCCATAGGGAATGCTGGGATTATAAGCATGAGCTAACTTATTTAACATTTTTATGTGGGTTCTGGGGAATAGAACTCAGGTTATCAGGCTTCTCAGCAAATATTTTTACCCACTGAGCCATCTCAGTGTCCTCCTTTTCTATATTTCCATACAACGTAGTAACTCTTAACAGATTAAAAATATTTGCTTTGATGCTGATTTCCTTACTTGAAGGATGGGATGTTGAAGGGATGGAATCTGTTCTCATTTTTGTTTTTAAAATGAGGTCTTGCTATATGGCTGATCTCAAACTCATTTGTAGACCAGCTTGGGATCAAATTTGGTGGCAGTCTTAGTGCCTCTGCTGGGTAGGTGGTGGGATTATAGATAAAAGCTTGGCAGAAATAGTTTCTTAATGTTTCTTTTTTTTTATAATTTTACAGAGTATTTTTTTTATTTATTCAATTGTGCGTGTATGTGTGCATGTATGTATGTGTGTGTGTGTGTAGAACCACGGACGAATTCAGGAACCACCATGGACGCCTCCACCTCCTCGTTTACTCTGCCCTGGGATTCACAGGCTCCGCCCTACCAGGACCAGAAACACAGGCTGCCCCTGCTTCTGCCTGGCGTCTATACGTGGGGTCTAGGATCCGAACTCAGGACCTTCCACCTGCAAGGCAGAGGCTTAACCCCTGAGCCACCTCTCCAGCCCCTCTTAATGTTTCTAATGAGTTGTTTTTCTTAATACTGGTATCTTTGTAATACTGATTATAGTTACCTGTGGATGGTAGTAATGTTACTATGCTACGGTCTGGATGGTGGTAATGCTACTGTGCTATGGTCTGTATAGAATTCAGTATCTAGAATAGTCTATTAGAAATACAACTCTGTTTATAAAAAGTGTTCTTTTTTAGGAAAAAGATAATGGTTCCATGTTGCACTATTACATTTTTTTCAACATGGCTTGTGTGCATGGGCATAGTTTCATCGCCATTTTCTTCTGCATTGTGGCATAGCAGAGACTGTATACTTCTAATGTTCTTGTTCTTTCTCTCTTTCTAAAAACATTTAACTTTTTTTTTTTATTCAATTTGTGCGTGTGTGTGTGTGTGTGTGTGTGTGTGTGTGTGTGTGTGTGTAGAACCATGGGCGAATTCGGGAACCACCATGGACCGCCTCCACCTCCTCCTTGTTTACTCTGCCCGGGGATTCACAGGCTCTGCCCCTGCTTCTGCCTGGTGTCTATACGTAGTATCTAGGATCCGAACTCAGGACCTTCTGCCTGCAAGGCAGAGGCTTAACCCCTGAGCCACCTCTCCAGCCCCAAAATATTTAACTTTTTTGATTTCTCTTGTCATCCTTTCACTTAGAAAATTATCTGTCTTCCGTGTGTTTTCTGCGCTTGATATATATTCTCATAACATCCTTTCTACTCAGTAGCAAATGGCATTTTATAATGCTACATGGAGTGAAGGCAGGAATGACTTCTGTCTTATAACCACTGGAGTTTTCCCATTGTTTTCCTTCTCAGCCTCTGTGAAGATCTTATATAGTTTGATAGTTTGTAAATAATTAAGTAAAAAAGTAAAGAAAATCTGTAATGCTAGATTATATCTTGATCCCTAATGTGCATTTGGTAAGTAAATAGAAAATATTTGCATGTATCATGTAATCTTTTCTACCACATGAAGTAGTATATGGTGGTGTTTTGGGGAGCTATAAATTGGAAACAACTCACATGTATAATCTTTGGTAAATTTTATCTTCACATTTCACCTTATTGTAGTGGTTTTTCACCCTATGAACCCATGATTGAATATCAAGGTATTTTTCATAACTTCTAAAATCATATGGAAGTCTGTGAACTTTCCTGACATGAGAGTCCATAATTACGAGCAGTGTTTCTAACAGGACTGTGTGCAGGTGTCAGAATAGTGGAGTCAGCTGTGCTACAAAAAATATTTTCTGGACGTTACTAGGATTCCTACTTTTTAATTTCAAGAGGGGCATGGTAATTTTTAAGTTTATAAAGTTATAGAGACTATAATTAATTACATTTGAAAAGGAGGAAAAACTAGACCTGGATTTAATTTGCTTAGAAAACATCTGAAATTGGATAAACATTTTATCATGATCTTTATTACTCATCTATGATTAGGTTACTATTCTAATTTTTTTCATTTATTTGTATGCATGTATGCTCATGTATTTGCATAGGTGCATGCATAGTTATGTACATGGGGAGGTGAGAGGATGACTTCAAGGAGTAATTTTCTTCTTTTTATGGGTTCTTGGGATAGCCATCTGGCTTAATGGGCTTTACCTGCTGTGCCATCTCTCTGGCCCTGTTTTTCTATATGGATATGCTTTATCTTTTTTTTTTCCCTCTCCCCTGCACACAGATTTGCTTCTGGATTTGGGGATCTTTGATAACAAGACCTGTGTCGATTGTTAGTTTTCATACCTTATCACTTAGCATAAATCCAGTAAGAGTGGATGTGTAGTAAAATTCAACATTGCTAAGGGAGATTCTTTGAATTGTAATCAAGATGGACAAGACTAGGCAGGGAAAAGGTGGAAAGAATAAGTCTAAGCCATCAATGAAGTTTGGAGGACTTTTAGGTATGACACATCAATGAAGAGTATCATTTTAGAAATGGTCTTTTGGGCAGCCAGAGCTTCACCAGGAGTATGATCAATCAGTATGCAGGAGTCATTTGGTATGCTTAGGGCATCTTCTGACATGTGTCTTTTTCTTTTCTTTTAAAATATTCATTCATTCATTCATTTAGTGTGTGAGTGTGTGTGTGCGTATCAGAGGGCACTCTGTGTCCCTGAGAAGGACCAAAGTTGACTTCAGGAATCATCCTGGTTTGCTTCTACCTCCTCCTCGCTTCACTCTGGGATTTCTCAAGGCTCCGCCCACCAGGGCTGGAAGTGCAGGCTATCACTATTTCCACCTGGGATTTTTATGTGGGACCTGGGATCTGAACTCAGGACCTTCTGCTTGCAAGAGTCTTAACCCCTGAGACCTCTCTCCAGCTCAAGTGTCTTTTTTTCTTTCTTTTTTAATTTTTTAAATATAGTATGACTTGTGTTGCAAAATTCAGAAGGTATACAGTGAAATGCTTGCTTCCTCCTGCTATCTCCTATTCCTTCGAGGCAGCCAATGCAACAGTTTTCTTGTGTGGTCTCTAGAGAGAACCCAAACATACTATGCAAATATTTTATATATATTTAGCTGTTTGCTTTTTATTTAATTTTTTTTGCAAATTCTATTTACCATTTTGCAAAGATTTTTTTTAATTGTTCTATTTTTACAAGCATATTGAATATTCATCCCAGTTTCCCTTCTTCCTTCTTTCCTTCCCTTTACTTTTCCTCCCACTTCTTCTCATCCTTCCGCCTATGTGCTTTTATGGACCCCAGCGTACACTCTGGCTTGTTTAGTCCTGTGGGCTCAGACTTTTGTGGTATAATCAAGTTACCACTCTTCAGACCACTCCTGTAAAGAATTTTATAGCAGCATAATAGTAGATTCTATAAATATATTGTAATTAATCAATCCTCTATTATTATATCTGTGGAGCTTGATTTAATAGATAATTCATACCTAAACATTGCTGAGTCATGTTCTGCGTTAATTTGGATGCACATCTACATTACTCATCTTAGTTGTACCAACTTAACACATATCAGCTCTGTGTGCCCATGTGATCACCTCAGTCTGCTAATGAGGGTACTGTCAAGCTGTTTTAGGGCAAGTGAGATGGCTCAGCAGGTAAAAGATGAATATAAACCTTGTAGACTGAATTTTCTTAATAAAATATATTTAAAAAATTTTAAAGATGTTTTGATGAGACTAATGGGACTTACCAACTGGAAACAGATCTTTTTCATTTCTTGGGAGCCCAACTGTCTGAAGTTAGAGTTAAAAATGACTCCTCAGAGAAATGAGGAATGAAGGAATGAATAGGTAAGGCTGTGAGAGTAGCTCAATGGTGGAACATATGCTTAGTGTGTGCAAGCATGTGCTTAGTGTGTGCTTAGTGTGTGCAAGCCTCTCTTGCTAGCAGCAAATAAGTAGCTGAGTAAAATAAACAGCATTCTGCTGCTCCCTACTGTGTCACTCTCCTCGTTTCTCTTTTTTGAAGCCTCCAGACATGCTGTCTTCTGAGTCTTTATTTTATGATCAGTTTTCCCTCTACCCAGATGCAGATTTATTAAGTCATGGTCCTTTTCTTATCCATTTAGTTCTCTTAAACTTCTTAATCAGAAATTTTTCATGTTTCTTTAATCCCGAGAAACAAATCTATATGATTCCTAAAATTACCTCCTTTCATGTTTTGTTTGAAGTTGGTACTGTACCTTCTTGTCTTTGTGTTTCAGATTTGTTTTCATATTTCCTGTTCTTTATCCTCTCCTGTTTCTTTTGGTCTATTCTTCCAGCTACTATAGTGGGACTTTTCTACTCTTAAGATTTCTGTTGTCATTTAGGAAAATAGAGGTTTGATTGCCAATAAGAGGAACTAATTTTCTTGTATTGTTTCTTGGTTGTTTCCTTTCCCTCAATTTTTCAGAATTCCTGCGACAACATGTAGAGTTTCTGGTGCTTATTTTTCAATTATGTTTTTCAGTCTTTTATTTTTCATCTTTTTTTTCTGTTTCCTTAGCGCCTCTTAACCCTTTTTCATTTATATTTTACCTTTTAAATTCTAAAAATTTATTTATTGTGCATTTGTGCATGTCTGCCTGTACATACTCTATAGCAAGTGTGTAAAAGGTCAGAAGTTGATTCTTCTTTCACCATGTGGGTTCTGGTCAGAATTCTGCCTTTACTGGCTGAGCCATCTTACCTCATCCACTTAGGCTCTTTTTCCTAATTCCATTAAAAAATTTATACTCCTAGTTGTGTGTGTGTGTGTGTGATTGTAGTTGCACATGTTTGTGCAGGTGTGTGTGTAATCATGTGCATATACTTGTGTGTGAAAACCAGAGGTCAACTTTTAATGTCACTCTTTAATCACTGTGTCCCTCACTGAACCGAAGCTTATGAATTTGGCTAGACTTGACTAACAAAGCACCAGGTAATCTCTACCACCCCAGAGTTGGGATTACAGCATACACTGTTTTGGTTTTTTGTTTGTTTGTTTATGGATCCTAGGAATCTTCATGTGTATTCAGCTAGGCACTTAACCAACTGAGTCCAACTTCCCAATTTGATTTTGAAACTGGGCTTCTCTCTTATCTAGAGCTCACCCAATTAGACTGATTTGTCAGTGAGCCTCCTGGTTCTATTTATCTCCATCTCAAGCACTGGGTTTACAAGCAGGTGGTACCACGCCCAGCTTTTTATACAAGCCTCCAAGGCATGGAAGTTTCATGTCCTCTCGTTTGCTTGGCAAACACTGTCCTGACTGAACCATCGCCTAAGCTCCCCCATACTTTTCTTTGTTCTGAGACAAAGTCCTACTTTGTAATCATAGGAGCTGCCTAAATTATCTAAATTGATAATTCTTTCAACTTCTGCTGGGATTATAGGCATAGCTAGCCCCACCATGTCCAGTATATTTATACATTTTAATAGAGGATGTTGGGTACGTTGCTGTTGCATGAGCTTACCAATATTAAACAGTCTGATTGATTTTGAGCCTTTGGCTAAAGGGGAGAGGTTCCCTGAAATTACAGGCTGTTGTGAGCATTGAAAAGAGTTAAAATTATTATGAAAGTACATTATTACTCAGAACATAGAAATACAGAATAATGTTTGGTTCAGGAGTGAAAAAGATGTTATAGCATGAAGAGATGGGTGATATAGGAATGAAAAGCCTGGGGTATTTGCAATACTTTTGAGTGTACATAGTAATGCATGCGTGATTCATATTTTAAAAATTTAGATTTTTATTATTGTGCATTTGCATGCCCATGTGGAGGTCAGAGACAGCTTTGAATAATCAGTTCTTCAACCTTTACATGGAGTTTGGGAATCAAACTTACGTTGTCAGGCTTGTTTTGCAAGCAACTCTACCTGAACCATCTTGTCATCTCAATTTCTGTAAATTAGAAGTAGAATTTCATTTGTTAATTCATTCAATAAGTAATTGAGTGTTCATTATTTGCTAGACACTGATCTGGTGCTAAACTGTGGCAAAGAATGGGCATTCTTGGTTCATAACAATTATAGCTTGAATGTTTATGGGTAGTATGTAAGTTAGTTGAGAGTAGCACCTAGACACTAAAAAAATGAAAGAGGACAATATCTAAATATTTGGTGAATGAAGAAATAAGATTCTTTTACTCCTGTCTGAGAGCAAGGGTAGATGTCAGAACTATGTCATTCTCTAGTGTGTGAAAAAAATCTTAATGGTTTTATATCCAGAGTAAATGTGAATGAATTCATTCCGGATAAAATTTTCTGAAGTGGACTTTCTGGCCTATTTATGTGATATTCCCATTGGACTAACATATTAATCAAGCTAACACTAAGCTTACTCATTCAGCAGACAGAATGGTCCTAAAATGTCACAATAGTCTTCACATGGCTACTTGCTTTTCACTTTTCAATATCATGGACTTGGAACACTCCATTTACATTTTCAAGACTTCACTCTTCCTAATACATAATTAAGCAGGAGAGAATGGATAATAATCATAGGTTCCAACTTAACTTTTATGCAACTTTGACTTTTTCAATTTAATTGGTTCCAAATCTTGGTCACATACCGATAATAGTTCTCCACTTTTTTTTAAAAGCTGTACTAATTGTTAATTATTAATTAGTTGCAGTCATTTATTTTGTGAACATTAGAATATATTTCTAATTTAGCAGTTGACCTAAATTTTTTGAGTACATTTCTTATGGTACCACCACAGAATGGCCCCCATCTTGAGGTCTCTTCTTTTTTTTTTTTTTTTTAAAGGGGGAGGCCAAATTATTATTTTAAAATTTGATTACAACCAATTTTGTTGGCATTAAAATTATAAACATTTTAAATTTCAGTAATGGCTACATAACCAATATCCAGAGGTCTCTTCTAATAACTTACTTCAGTTGTATTGCAATGAACACTTAACAATGTCAAGATTTTATGCAAAAGTAAGTTACATTATTTGGATTTGGACCCTTGATATATCTATTTTAAGCTCCTTTTTTTGAATCAAACTAGGATTTTGTGTGCCAACATTTATGGAATGTAAATAAACAATTGCTTTCCAACTATAATTAGAAGACCTCTCTTCATTGTAGTGTGAATAGTTGCTAATATATGGTAGTTTTATTTTTTCCTAAATTTGGCATAGAAAGGAGTCAGAATCAAAAGTGCCAGCTTTGTCTTTCCTGCCTTTATCTCTCACTATTACTCACAGCTAAGAACTGACAGACAAACATAGAAATCCCTTGAGTAACAGATTGAAAGAGATATGTACTCTCAGCAAATAAAAGCAGCCCAAAAGGAGTCTTCTGAGTCTGGCAAATAGGGATAGTTCTTTCTCCCAGGTCTATTTTGTCAGGAAGTCTGAGAACTTTTAAGTGAAGCCTGTAATTTCTTGTCAGCCTTCATTGTGTATCAGTCATCTGAGGAACCTTTTAAAAAAGAAGGATATTTGAGACCTACACCTAGAGATTCAATTGTCTAAGGACGTGTTCTACAAAAAGCTTCCTGGGGTCATCTAATTGTGTGGACAGGTAAAGAAGCAATTATGGTCTAAAGAAAATCTTTGTTCATAGGAAGGAGGAGGGACCAGGGCTAATGGAACGAAAGATGCCACGTTTGTACACTTATACCCTGTTCCAGAACAGTGCTATCAGCTGTATCTATGCTGTCTAGTACCGAAGTGTGGTCTGTAGAGATGCCTTAGGGGTTTAGATTCTGTCTCACAAGCAGAAGGTCCCGCTTTCAAATCCGAAGTCCCTCATAAAAAAAAAAACAAACAAGGAAATGGCGGCCTGTGCTTCCGGCCCTGGTGAGCAGAGCTTGGGACGGAAATCTCGGGGCAGAGCAAAAAGGAGGTAGAAGCAATCAAGGATGATTCCCAAAGTTTGGTGTGTGTGTTCATGGGGCACTGTGCGTTCATAGGGTGCTGTGTGTCCATGTGGAGGACCAAGGTTGACTTTGGGAGTTATCTTGGATTGTTTCTACCTCCTTTTTGCTTTGTTTTAGGGTTTCCCAAGCTCTACCAGGGCCAGAAGTGCAGGCTGCTGCCATTTCTACCTGGTGTTTTTATGCAGGACTTGGAATACAAACTTAGGACCTTCTGCTTGTGAGACACTCTTAACCCCTGAGCCATCTCTCCAGCTTACCCCCCCCCACCCCACCTTTTTGGTAACAATATTATAAGGTATTACATTTGATCATTAGCCCAGTTGATTTTGTATCTATAGAAAAATGTGCTGAATTGCCTAGAATGTACAAAAGACCCTGAACATGATCCCGGTATGGAAAAGTGCAGTAGAATAGGAATGTAGCTCAGTGGTAGAATAAGACTCTGGGTTTGATCTCCAGCACCACAAGAATGAAACAACACAAAAAAACATGTTGAATAGCAGGAATTGTCTTTACATAAGTAATTTCTCTATATATATTTATCTGGGTTATCACTCGTAAGTGGAGATGGTAGGTAAGACATTGGAATTATCCTTATGATTATACGTCAGGAAAAGAACTATATGACTTCTGTTTTTACACAGGAATGCATCTGCAGAAAATATTCAGGAATTAGAATTCTTAGAAAGGGGGTCGGGGGGAGGAGGAGGGAGGGAGGGAACCGGTGTACCGATTAAGTTTGTATGAGTGGAGATAATAAAAAATATTAAAAAAAGAAAAAGAATTCTCAGAAAGTGGATTCTTGCCAGAAATATAATATCACTAATCTGTTATTTTTCTAGTGAGATATTAATAGCCTTTGTAGAAATCAAATATATACATTGACGCTGTATACTTGTTTTATGGGGTTAGGTCCCATTTTTATTTAAAGCTAAGTATGTTAAATTTTGGAAAAAACTAAATACTAATCTGCCCCACTCCCATGTTCATCACTTGAAACTGTCAGTTTCAAGCAATTTATCTCTTTAGCCACACTGTTAACTTGTCTTTTGATTTATGTTTTGCAGGAAGTGTATCGAATTCCAAAGAAAAGTCAAACTGAAAAGGAGAGCACAGGTAGGTGTTCAAAAATATTGATGCAGACAACTTTACAAACATTCTTTAATATATGCAGAAGTTACTGTGATAAGAACTTCACCTTTTTTGTTTTTGAAATAAGTGTATAAGAAAATGAAATATTTGCTTTAAACTTAACACCTATATTTTTTCTTAATGGTTTCTTTCTTAGAGGCCTATGGAAAATATTTACTTTCTGTTGTTCGTATATGCAGAATTGTGTGTGTAGGTTTTTTAATACATAGCTTTTTATAACAAATAAAAGCGTGTGTGGTATCCTTTGCAGCTTTATGTCTTTTGCATATTTTCAAATTCTTCACTTTTTCCCCCCTTGAGTAGGAAATATAGGAAATAAAAATTTTTATTTTTATAAGAAAGAAGGTAGCACAAGGCAGTTTTGTGCAGTAGAACCAGTGGTGGTACTATAAAGGTATGAGAAACGATTGGTCTGGGTTTATTTAATTAAAACCATTAGTATAAAGATAAACCTTAAATATCTTTGAGATTTAACTCCAATATTTTCCAAATAGCTAGTGTAGCGTAGCCCTTTGGGAGCTACAAAAGATCTTCAATGGACAGCTACAATCTTTTCAGAGAGCAGCCTTTTATGTAGCAACTTCAGTCTCTCTTGCTGTGGAACATCTTATCTCAGCCCCAGGCTTTTGAAGTAGGATGTGCTCAGAAGTTTGGCTTTATCCTCAAACAACTAAAGAAGAAAATGTTTAACATTCAGAATTGTGAAATGTGTCAAGAAATACATACTCCAACTCTGTTTTTGTTTTATGAGGAACTCAGCTTGAATGAATGGAATGGCTCCTCTGCCTCATAGTTCTAAGATACAGAGTCAGAGTGTGAACTTTTGGTGTGAATCTTTTTAAATTTTACCAGGTATAATGAAGCAGCCACATTTGCAAGAAATTTACTGGGGGCTGGAGAGGTGGCTTAGGGGTTAAGCCTCTGCCTTGCAGGCGGAAGGTCCTGAATTCGGATCCTAGACCCCACGTATAGACACCAGGCGGAAGCGGGGGCGACTTGCGCTTCTGGTCCTGGTAGGGCGGAGCCTGTGACTCCTGGGGCAGAGTAAACAAGGAGGTGGAGGCAGTCCATGGGGGTTCCTGAATTCGCCTGTGGTTCTACACACACACACAAACACACACACACACACACAATTGAATAAATAATAATAAAAATTTTAAAAAAAGAAATTTACAGGCCAGTGAGATGTGTTGGACATTTGCATGCACACAAAAAAATGAAAATATAAATTTACACCAGAACATAAAATAGGGATTGATAGTGGGAAGCACTGCTGATCCAAACACCCCATAATGGTATCTCACAAAAAAATGCAGCAGTTTGTGTAATGAACCATTTAACTATATAGTACCACTTCCCCCTCATCTTCCCTCTCCCTCCTCCTTTTCTCTTCAGTCCTTGATTTTTTGAGGGTGCCAGACAAGTGGTCTGTCACTGAGCTAAATTCCCAGCTTTCTGTACAGCATTTTTTTTTTCACCAGAATGTGATATCAATGAATTAAGTTTTTCACTGATAGATGTGACATAGGGTTTCTGGACAACTAAAAGGAGAATTGGTCCTGGCGATGTAGCCTTGGTGGTAGAATATTTGCCTGGGATGCACAAAGCTGTGGACTCTAGCCACAACAACACATAAAGTTTAGTCCAAAGGTGCATACTTGTAATCATAGCATTGATGAGGTGGAGGTGGGAGGATCAGAAGTTCTAGGTTACTTTCGGCTACATTGTGAGATCAAATCCAACCTAGTCTGCACGAAACCCTATTTTAAAAAACTTGAGATGAAACTGAGAATAGCTTTTTACAAACCTAATCTTACTAGTGAGGTATGATTTGGGAACAATAACATGTTTTTCTGAAGTGAGAACATGTTAACCCATGTCTGTAATCCTAGTAATTTAGGACTGCTGAGTCAGGACGATGACAGGTTCAGGGTTTGCCTAGGCTACAGATAATAATATATTGGAAGGTCATCTTAGGCACTTTAGTGGGACTCTGTCTCAAAATGAAAAAAAGGAAAAAAAGCATTGGTAATCTGACATAGCTTTGTGGAAGAGTGCTTGTCTAGCTTGTACAAGACCTTCATTCCCTAGCACTTGTGGGGAAAAGAGTACATTTCAGAAATATGCTTTGTATTGTAATGTTTTTGTAAAGAAATTCTCTCCTTAAGAGAGTAGTCTGAGTAATCAGACAATACTAACATGTATAAATTAGCAGCATATAATACTGATCAATTTATATTGAAATGTTCGGGAGTACTTGAAACTTTCAGTGGTAAGATTGACTTTAGGGGTTGGAGAGATGGCTCAGGAGTTAAGACTCTGCCTCACAAACAGAAGGACCTGAGTTTGGATCCCAGATCCCACATAAAAATGCTAAACTGAAATGGTAGTGGACTACACTTCAGGCTCTAGAAGGCAGAGCCTGGGCAACCCAGAGCAAAGCAGTAAGGAAATAGAACAATACAGAGTGATTCCCGAAGTCACCCTTGGACCTCCAAAGACATACATAGTGCACTCTGACACACACACACACACACACACACACACACACACACACACACACACACAAGCGATAGACTTTGGAAAGTGAAAAATAGAATGTATGCTGAGAAAAATGTAATACTCAGATCAGCTTTGTAATTTGGTAAGTCAGTAACTTTGTAATTTGGTAAGTGCAGCCAGCATGATCCATTCTTGATAAGGAGTGACACTGAATGGAAGTTAAAAGAAGTTTCTCATTTTTTTTTTTAATGTTTAGCATGTGTATCAGTTACTCTTATCCCAATTTCTGTAGCAGTTACTCTTCTCTGTTGCTATGAGATACCACTCAAAGTCAAGCAACTTAAAGGAGAGAGATTTATTCATCTTATGGTTACAGAGGGGAGATACAGTCTGTTATAGCAGAAAAGGCCTGCCTGGTGGCAGAAGCTTGGAAGTGGTCTAAGTCATGTCCTTTATGGAGGCTGAGAGCTGCAAAACTGCCAACTGCAAGAATAAACTCACTCACAGGTTGGGTCTAACCAACCTCAAGGTCCACTCCCTGTGACTGCCTTCCTCCAGCAAGATTCCACTTCCTAAAGGTGCCATGACCTTCCCAAATACCGGCAACAGCTAAGGATTCAAATATACGAGCATGTGGGAAACAACTCATATTTCAAACCATGCCAGCATTTCAGGCAATCTTTTCTAGCTATAAATATAGAATTACAGGGCAGTTGAAATCTTTTTACATTTTGAACTGATAGGCAAATGTCACAGGGATATCTTGCATGCATGTGCTCACAGAACTAGTTAAAATATTGAAGACATGGACTGATACTGTGGTGAGAAAAAGAAAAAAACCTTCATCGAGAATTTTAGTAAGCAGAGTGAACACACTTGTGTCTCATTCAAAGCCAGAACTAGATGAAGGGAAGTGTCCCTATGTTAATTTATTGGATAGAAGTTTTAGTGTATGTTTGATGTACTCTTCATCTCCCAAAGTAAACTTTTTGTAAACCTTTTCCCCCTAGTGACTGAACGAGGAAGGGATGTCGTTGCTTTCAGAGATCAGACAACAGTTCCAAAGACTCCTAACAGGTCAAGAGAAAGAGACCCAGATAAGCAAACTCAAAATAAAGAGAAAAGGAAACGACGAGGCTCTTTGTCACCACCCCCTTCTGCCTATGAGCGGGGAACAAAAAGGCCAGATGATAGGTAAGTGTTTGAGTAAATTTTTCTCTTTTGGGCAAGCTAGAAAGTACCAAAGTCAAGGCCATATGTGATGGAACATGCCTGTAATTTTGACACTTAGGAGACAGAGACAAGTGAATTACTACAAGATTGGGGTAACCTGGTACACATAGTTCTAGACTAGGATTTTTTGAAAACAAAAATCAGCACACTTACAAATACAACCAAAAAATAATTAAAAAGAAAAAAACCCTACCCAAGTTATACATAGTTTATTTTTTGATTTTAGACATCTGTGACTTTTGTTAAATAGTATCTTCTGGATAAATATGTGCAAGATTTTACTAATGAGTCTTAAGACAAATTTCTGTTTTCATAGTAATACTAGATATGAAAATTAATAGAGTTTTGTTTCTTCAATAGGTTGTATTTGATAACAATATTTAAAGCTTGTCATAGTGGTAAAAACCTTTAATGCCAATTACTTGGGAAGCTAATAGAGGATTGAAAGTTGAATGTCTGCCTTGGTTTCATGGCAAGTTCAGTGCCAAATCATAGAATTCAGTGAGACCCTATCTCAGAAGATAGAGTCCAATGTAATTGTTGTGTTGGTTTGTTTTTGAAGTATATGAGAATAAATATTTGTATGCTAGGCAAGCCCTCAGTGAACTGTGCACCCACCATTAACTAATTTTGAGTATGATTTTTATCGAATGCCAAATTGAATTTGGATTGATTAATGGTTTAGTCATGAGTTATTCATTATTTGGTAACTTTTCATGTTCCTGTCTGCGTAGATATGATACACCAACTTCTAAAAAGAAAGTAAGAATTAAAGATCGAAACAAACTTTCTACAGAGGAGCGCCGAAAGTTGTTTGAACAAGAGGTAGCCCAGCGAGAAGCTCAGAAGCAACAGCAGCAGATGCAGAACCTGGGAATGACATCACCTCTGCCCTATGACTCTCTTGGCTATAATGCCTCTCATCACCCCTTTGCTGGTTATCCACCAGGTTATCCCATGCAGGCTTATGTGGATCCCAGCAACCCTAATGCTGGAAAGGTGCTCCTGCCCACACCCAGCATGGACCCTGTATGCTCTCCTGCTCCTTATGATCATGCTCAGCCTTTGGGACATTCTACAGAACCCATTGCTGCCCCTCCACCAGTGCCTGTGGTGCCACATGTGGCAGCCCCTGTGGAAGTTTCCAGTTCACAATATGTAGCCCAGAATGAAAGTGTGGTACATCAAGACTCCAGTGTTGCTGTAATGCCAGTACCAGCTCCAGGCCAAGTTCAGGGACAGAATTACAGTGTCTGGGATTCAAACCAGCCATCTGTCAGTGTACAACAGCAGTACTCTCCTGCCCAATCTCAAGCAACCATATATTATCAAGGGCAGACATGTCCAACTGTCTATGGGGTAACATCACCTTATTCACAGACAACTCCACCAATCGTTCAGGTAACTAATTGGAACTTCTCTTTTGTATTTTAAAGTCTGTTAGTGACATGGTGATTAAATGAGGAAGAAGAGAAATCGTGCTATTGATAACTTTATTACTTGAGGTATTAATTAAAACCTCTGCTGATCACTGTATATCTAGACCAATTTTACTTACTTGGATCCCTAAATCGTAGATCCTAGATCAACTAACTGTGTGCATATATCTATGTCTATATCTGCCTCATCTATATCTGTTATAAATGTCATATTAGAAATCTTTAAAATCTGTTATCTACTCTAAAAGATATTGTCAAAGAAATAGCATTGCAAAACTATTAATTATTAGATCAATAAGATAGTTGAGCAGGTAAGGCACCAGCTCACAAGACTGGTGATTTGAGTTTGATCCCCAAATATCCACATGGTACATGTATCTGTCTTTCTCTTTCACTCTCTGCCAAATAAATAAATAAATTAGAATAAACTATAATTATTTCTTAGTTTTCCATGAATTTAGAAGCAGTTTAACTTGGTGTGGATTAGAGTCACCATGAAATTAGAGTCAAGTTATTCCTTGGGATGTAGTCATCTGAAGGCAGACTAGGAATCGAGGATTTAGTTTGCAGCTCAGTTCATGTGGTTGGTGACAAGTCTCAGTTCCTTTCTACCAGGACCTCTCAATAGGACTCCCTCATCATCTGCTTTCTCCCTTACCTTGCTACATTACACAGAGGTAGGAGACACTGCTTTGGAGTGTGAATACTCGGAGATGGCAATCATTGGGGTTTATCATACATGGTTAGCCCTTATAATATACAGCAAAAAAGAACTTTTTTTCCCCCTCCAGTATTGGGTCTTGTACGTACTAGGGAAGTAATCTACCACACAGCTATATTTATGTGCTTCGTGTTTCTCCGAGAATGCTTATCAAGAATACAATAAAAATCCTTTACTTCTGAGATTTACTTAGTGATAAGAATGTTTGCTAGCATACATACAGGCCTGTACTCACTTCCTTGCTCTGCAGAAAAAGAAAAATTCTATCCCATTCCTATCCTTGAATTATGTCCCTAATCTAGTGCTAGAAACTAAGCAGTAGTTGGGCTGGAGATCTCTCTCGTAGGGGTTAAGACTCTGTCTTCCAAGCAAAAGGTCCTAAGTTTGGATCCCAGATCCCATATAAAAAACGCAAGGCAGAAACAGCGACTACAGTGCCCACACTTCTGGTCCTGGTTGGCGGAGCCTGGGAAATACCAGATCGAAAAGCAATCTAGGATGATTCCCCAAATCACCCTTGGGCCTCCACTGGAATACACAGTGCCCTCTGATACACACACGCACACACAAAAAAAATAAAATAATTAAAAATAAATAAATAAATAAATAAAAATAAATAAAATAATTTAAAAAGAAACTAAGCAATAGCAATGAGAGATACTTCTAAAGGCTCCTCAGTGGAACACAGGCATGGTGTCTCATGCTTGTAATCTTGATACTTGGAAGACGGGTGCAGAGAAATCTTGAGTTTGAAGCCAGTCTGGGCTACTTAGTGAGAACCTATCTCAAGCATCAAAATTAAACAACTCTGTATAACAACACCATAAAACTCCACTGTACAATGTTTATTTTTTTTTCTTTTTTGAGATTCTTTTTTTGATGCCTTTATTATTTCTTGTATTCATTCTTCCACACAATTGAGGGGAGAGTGAAGAGAGGGCATATAGGTGGCAGTCAGAGCACAACTTTTGAAGGTCAGTTCTTTCTGTCCACTATGTGGGCTTCCAAGGATTAAACTCGGGTCACCAGGTTTGCCGTTCTTGACTAATAATCTGCTGAATTATGTCAATGGCCCTTATGTGTTCTTGCAAAGCAGTATTTTTTTTCCCATCAGCCATTGAATAAAATTTCTCTTGGGTTTAATTATAAGTCTTAAGATTTGGATGTCTTAATTTGTCCCTTATCAGGGAGTTCTTAATGGATTCCCTAGTCTTCGTATTCCTGAGTAGTAGATAAATGGAATCTTTTATCCTTTCTATAGTATTTATAAGAGGTGATTTGGGGCTTTGGGACTAAGAAGCAAAACATACTGTTTCTATATATTTTGAGACTTAACCACCATATACTATATTCCTTGGAGAAAGAGGTTTATGTTCTAGTCTCTCAGTTTTTGTCTATAAAATGAGTAGAGGGGTTGGAGAGATGGCTCAGGAATTAAGTCTCTGCCTCACAAAGAGACCTCACAAAGCATGTATTATGGCTCTGGAAGGCAGAGCTTGGGAAATCTCAGGCAAAGCAAAAAAGGAGGTGGAACAATCCAAGGTGATTCCCAAAGTCATCCTCAAGCTTCCACACATGCACACAGTACTCTCTTCTACACATACACACACAAACACATGTACACGCATGTGCGTGCGCACACACACAAATAAAAAGGAAAATGACTAGAATCTTAGAGTAGTTGAGATTTTTTTGCTTGAATTAATGGGTATTAATGATGTCGATAGATCTAGAATACCATTTATTTCGAAGCTTTAATTGTTAATTCTTACTTCGTTACCTTATGCTGAAGGGAGTATTGATAGTAATGTATTGTGACAAAAACTGGGTCAAGTTTATACATCTGTTGTCTGCCCACGAGATCTGGTTTAGGAAGAGAGCTCTATGGTCTGATGATCAAACCCACTATCCACCGTATCAACGCATACAATGCTAAGAGCTTTTACAAGTTATAATCTTGCTGTCACAGTAATATGTAACCTGCTAGTATATGAATTTGCAGCGTTTGTTGTGTATACTTAGTATACATTTGGACATTTGGGACATTTGTTTTAGAATTTTTTTTTTTTAAACCATAATTGTGCATTTGGGACATTTGTTTTAGAAATTTTTTTTTTTACCATAATTGTGCATTAAACAAAATGAGTTAAAATTGTCTTGGACATTAGTGAATGGCTTATTCTTATAAAGTTATATTAGACCTCCTCTCAAAAAAATTAAGTGTATCAATTGTAAGTTTTCTTTTTACAAATGAGGTGATTCAAATATAATTTTTACTCTTTGAAATGAAGAAGAACAATTATCTTTTCCTCTTTAACATACTGAGCTTTCTTAGATTTCTCTGGTGGATTCCTAATGAAAATCACTTTTTTCCCCCCATAGTGCTAGGAATTGAACCTAGAATCCCATGCTTGCCAAGCAAGTGCTCTATTATTGACCTACATCCTCAGCCATCTTTACTTTTTTATTTTGAGGTAGGATTTCACTAAGTTACCCAGATTCTCTTTGAATTCCTTCTGTTAGGAAATCAGGCTTTGAACTTGTGATTCTCTTATTTAGTCTTCTGAGTATCAGAAATTAAAAGCTTATACTTCCAGGTCTGGCTGAAAATCATACTTAATTTTCTTCAGGATTTATAGTAGAGAAATTAGTATCTATAACTTAAATCATTTGAAATGGCAATTAAATCTCAGTTTTTCCCTCAACAAACAGATTAAACAGACACACAATTATTATCTGGATATGTATTAAGATGCTTGTAGATAGTATGTTTCCTGTTTTACTCTGGTTTACTATCAGAAGCAGTAAAGATCTCTCTGTCATGCTAAAAGGACTTCTTATGCTTTGTATATAGATTTATGGTCCTGATAATTTGTCTGTACACTGTTCTGAATACTGATTAAGGTCAAAACTAGAACATCTTTTACGGGTGAGCTGCAAGCCTAGACTTGTATCTAGAGACTGACTGTTCTGTAAAGCAGAAATCCTGTTTGATTTTCTTTGAGGTCATGTACTATCTTATCTCTCTAATGAATTAGCAGACACTGTGCATACTATAGCACACGTGAGAAGGTCAGAGGTCAGTTCTCTCCATCTTGTGGCTCCAGGGATGGAACTCAGGTCACTAGGTTTTTGAGCACTTTTGCCCACTGAACCATCTTTTTAGGACAAGAAGGAAATATTTTCAGATAAGTGATTTCTTTTTAAATATCAAAGGTTATGTTCTGATGTCGTGATCTGTTGAAAGAAATTTTATGTTAATCTTATTTATTTTTAAATTTTACTTATTTTGTGTGTGTGTGTGTGTGTGTGTGTGTGTGTGTGTGTGTGTGTGTATCAGAGGGCACTGTGTATCCCTGTGGAGGACCAGGGTGACTTCAGGAATTATCCTGGATTGCTTCTTCCTCTTTTTTGCTTCATTCTGGGATTTTCCAGGATCTGCCCACCAAGGCCAGAAGTGCAGGCTGCTGCTGTTTCTACGTAGCATTTTTATGTGGAACCTGGGATCTGAACTCAGGACCTTCTACTTGTGTTGTAGAATCTTAATCCCTGAGCCATTTCTCCAGCCCGATTAATCTTTTTTAAAAAGCAGAAAATAATAATAGTACATGTAAGGGAACAACCCAAGGACTATCATCTCAAGTGGAAATTTTGCTTTTCCTTTGTTGGACTAATTTTTCTTTTTTTCTTTTTTTTTTGGTCTTAAGTAGAGGGCTTAAGCTATAAAATTAGGTAACTAAAAGCAAAGCCTTAGTAACCTTGATACCAACTACCTGATGATTATGTTACCTAAACTATGTGTGTGTGTGTGTGTGTGTGTGTGTGTGTTCATTTGTGTTTGACAACCTTGGCTGTCATCTCCTGCTTCTTTTCACCTTGTTTGAGACAGGTTCTCTTTGTTGTTTTCTGCTATGTATGCCAGGCTAGCTGGCTTGTGAACTTCCCAGCGATTGTCCCATCTCTGCCTCCCATCTCCTTTTTTAAGAGCGCTGGGATTGCAGGTGCTTTCCTACCTACGCAGCCATTTCCCTAACTCTGCACTACCTCCAAGTAATTGAACAATTGCCTATAGAGATTACCTTTAACCTTTCAAGTGTTCTTTTTAAAGTAAAGTTTACTCTGCTATACTTGTTTATTAACTCTTTGGGTATAATTAAAAAAAAAGTAGGGGAGAGCTGGGAGACTTCTTTTACACTTTTAAAATTACAATATAGACAGTTTTTAAAAATTTTTTTTTTATATTCAATTGTGCGTGTGTGTGTGTGTGTGTGCGTGTGTGTGTGTGTGTAGAACCATGGACGAACTCGGGAACCACCATGGACCGCCTCCACCTCCTTGTTTACTCTGTCCCTGGATTCACAGGCTCTGCCCTACCAGGACCAGAAACGCAGGCCGCCCCTGCTTCCGCCTGCCGTCTATACGTGGGGTCTGGGATCCGAACTCAGGACCTTCTGCCTGCAAGGCAGAGGCTTAACCCCTGAGCCACCTCTCCAGCCCCACAATATAGACAGTTTTTAAAAATAGTTTTGAATACCTAATTTTGCTAGTTCTTAGACTTTAGGACAGGATTCAAGTGGGCAGAGAATTATTTCTATAAAAATAATTTTTAAAATTCCCATTTTTTTTCCAAATACCTACAAGTTCAAATGCTCGTGTTTCCATTAAGTCTTTTATTATACTATTGATGATTCTGCCATGACAATACAGAGTATAGCTTATTGTCTGTATAGATTCCACTGTTGTGGAATACCCAGTCAAGTATTATTATTTCTTCTTTCCTTTTTTTTTTTTTCTTGTTTTCTATGTCCTTACAAAAACTACTGATCTCTGAACTAGAAATGTAGACCAAATGAGGCCTTGTGTTTAATCTCCCTAAAAACCACCTAGGAGCACACTAAGTCCCAAACTAGACTAGATGGTGGCTTTATTGGCTTTTTCCCACTACTTTTTTCTTTGATTATTCTTTATTATGATATCATTTGTAATTATTATGTTTGTACTTAACATTTGTGCTTCTCAATCATACCTGGTAGAATCTCAGTCCTGGTAGAATCTGTCTTTAAGTGATACACACCTGTTCAACTCCTTAGCAGTCGTCACCCTTAAGATAGTTTTTAAGTTTTTTTTTTTAACATTTTTCTCTTCAACCAAGTTTTCTGTGGTTGAGAAATAATTGTGTACTTCTTATGAAACTCTAGGTTAGCAATAGCTGCATCTGGTGCAGGTAGGACTGAGTCAATGTATGTGAAAGAGATGTTTTTGCATCCTAATGCCCTATGAAAATCGTGTGTTGAGAAGTTTAGGTATATTAAATCTGATATATTTGGAGGGTTTATATTATAGAAAGTTTCCAAAAAGTTAATAAAAGAAAATAATTTAAAATTTGATCATCTTAATTCTTCTGATATGAATCACTGCCTTTGATTTTTGTCATGTCTGAACTTGTTTGTTCATTGTTACAGCTAGTAACAAAAGACCTCACCAAAGCTAGATATGGTAGTAAACAATTGTAATTTCAGGACAGAAGCAGAAGGATAAGTCCAGCCTAAGTTTTATGTATAGAGAGAAATGGGGAAAGGGTCCTGAAAAGAGCTGAATGGAGGTTTTTATATTTCCAGAGCATCAGTTTATCACCCCAGTTTTATTGACAGTGAAACAATTAGATAGTTTCCATGAGCATAAAAAAGAGAAAAGCTTTTATTTTGTTATGGTAATGTGAAATCAAAGTAAACAAATTGGAAATTATTTTTTAAAATTTAGATTTTGGAGAAAATAGCTTTATAGATTTTCATATGTATGCATATATATCTATGAAGAGTTTATAAAACATTTATTCAAATAAAAGGTATGTTTTATTAACTTTGAGTCAAATTGAAAGTTAATTGCTTCACTAATAAGACTTAGAGAAGTATAAATTATGAATATCTTTATTTTTTCTTCTAGAGCTATGCCCAGCCGAGTCTTCAGTATATCCAGGGACAGCAGATTTTCACAGCTCACGCACAAGGGGTGGTGGTGCAGCCAGCGACAACTGTGACTACAATAGTTACACCAGGGCAGCCTCAGCCCTTGCAGCCAGTAAGAAAGATTTCAGTCTTTAGGGTTCTTATTTGTTGTCTTCCTTGTCTTACAAGATTATGTTCTTTGTATTTTAATTTTGTAGTCACCAGTTATACCTGAGCACCATGAGGTCAGCCCTCAATCATTCTATTGAAAAAAAAAAAAAAAAAAACAAACAACAAATTCTGTGGAATTTATAGCTCTATTTATTGGTATCTCTTTTGCTTCTAGAATTCTTTTTCTTTATTATTTACCATGATTACCTTCACGTTTTTCTATTTTATCAACCTCTGAAGTAATAGCTTTCTAGTTCCAGGCCGGACATGGTATATGGCTATATTCCTATACTTGGTTTAGGATAGAGATGAGGGGGCAGACAGGAGGATCACAATTTTAAGGATTGCCTGGGTATTCACAGTGAGTTCTAGGCCAGCCTGGGCTTTGTATTTGACACCCTGTCTTTATTTTTATTTTTATATTTATTTGTTTGTTATTTTTACTCTGGATTAGCTATAGAATTATGTGATAAGCTATCTGTTGTGTAATGGGAATTAATATAATACCAAGAAAAAAACTTCTGATATTCAGTAGCATATATAAAAGAATAAGTGAAATCTCGATCAAATGTTATTATTGGTATTCAACAAAAGGAGGTTGAGGTTGGCATGGGAAACAACTGAAATACTAAACAGGACTAATATGATCAGACTGGGAGATTAGAATACTTGATAGTACTGCAGAAGAATCTTGTATCAATCTGGCAGTGGATGGTGACTTTAGATAGGAAATCTATGGAAACAGTGAAAATACTTTGTGAAACTGAAGAGTAAGACAGTGATCTCACAGTAGGTATTTGAATGCTTGCTGCAAATTAGGTCTTATGAGGCATTTGAATATGATGTATAAGATTGTATTCCTTCTATTTTACACTGACATTCCAAATAAAAGAGATGGTGGTCATAATCACATATACTAAAAGTCATCTGTTTAGAGTCATAAAAAATTGCAAGTAAAACCTGAGCAAGATGGCTCATTGGGAGACTGAGGCAGGAGAATCACCATGAATTTGAGGCTAATCTTGGCTACATAATGGGTTCTAGGCCATCGCGAAACACAATGAAAATCTGAAAAAAGGAGAGGAGGGAATAGAAGAAGGAAAGAGGCAGAGAGGAAAGGAGAGAAAGCGCAAATATAGTGTTCAAGGAGTGACAGATCTGTTTCCAGTGGTGGAAGGATTAGTAACTTAGTAAGTTGGAATATTCTTCAGGGACATAGAAATTTAGGAAAAGAAATAATTTATTAGAGTCTTCATAGAGGCCTATGAGAATTGAGGAAATGAAACATAAGCTGGACCTTCATCTGCACTGAGTAGTGTAAGAATAAGCCGAAATATGTCCTGAGTAGTAATACTTATAGACCTGTGTTTGCTTAAAAGTAAATGCATTTTATTTTAATTATTCAGGGAAAGTTAAAACTGAAAAATTATTCATTGTTGCTTTTAGAAGAACTATTGGTGAATGTACACTCAAATGGTGATTGCATTAGCTTACTTGAGCTACTATGACAACATACCATAGATTAATTTTCCACTGTTACAGTGATAGGTTGGCAGCTGCCTGCTTGCTGTATCCTCACATGCCCTTTTCAAGCACCCTCTGTTGTCAAGTTGTCTTCTCACATGAACACTCGTGACCTCATCAAACCTGAATTGTCTCTTTAAATGATCTTTCTCCAGTATGCTCACAATGGGTGACGTTGGGAAAAACACTAGTGCATTACAGTGACTATGAGATTGTTAGTTTTTTTTTTTTTTTTTTAACAAACCCTTTGATTTTAAAAATGCAGTTGTGGTATTCGCTTCAGCAGCACATGTACCAAAATTGGAACAAAACAGATTAGCATGGCCACTCTGTGCAAGAGTGGCACACATTCATGAAGTGTTCCATATTTTGAAGAAAAAAATAAAGAACCATTCAAAAACTACAGACAAAATATAATAGATAAATGTTAGCAATTTATCATACTTGCTTTTCAGTTTTGTTTTGTTTTTTTTTAAAGATGGAAATCCACCTATAGCCTATTCAGGATCAATGTCCTGTAATCATTATATGCTACTTAGCAGTGTTTTTCTTTTTTAGTTAGAAAAAGCTCTTTAGCTGTTAAATATGTTTAAATGTGTTATTTTTTATTGTGAACTTGGAACTTTCTATGTTTTGCCCTGTTAACTAGTTTCTAAAGTGTACCTTTCTTTTACCCTTTGTAAAGGGAACTAGAAGTGTGGTTTGTTTAATGTGGGACCTGGGATCCAAACTCAAGACCTTCTTCTCGCAAGGCAGAGTCTTAACCCCTGAGCTGTTTTTCCAGCCCCAAGATGTATACTTCTTTTAAAAATACCTATTTTGAGGTCTGGAGAGGTGGGTCAGGGGTTAAGCCTCTGCCTTGCAGGGGGAAGGTCCTGAGTTCGGATTCTAGACCCCACGTATAGACGCCAGGCGGAAGCGAGGGCGGCCTGCGTTTCTGGCCCTGGTAGGGCAGAGCCTGTGAATCCCGAGGCAGAGTAAACAAGGAGGTGGAGGCGTCCATAGTGGTTCCCAAATTCATCTGTGGTTCTACACACACACACACGCGCACACATACACACACACATACACATACATATGCGCACACACGCACAATTGAATAAAAATTTTTTTAAAAATCTATTTTTGTGTGCGTGTGTGCGTGTATCAGAGGGCACTGTGTGTCCCTGTGGATGACCAAGAGTGACTTGGGGCATCATCCTGGATTACTTCTACCTCCTTTTTGCTTTGCACTGGGATTTCCCATGCTCCACCCAGGGCCTGAAGTTCAGGCCACTGTTTGTGCCGGACATTTTCTTACATGGGACCTGGGATGAACTCAGGCCCTTCTGCCTGGAGGTAATGTCTTAACCCCTGAGCCATCTTTCCAGCCCTATATGTGTGTTTTTATAGTTGCTTAGATGTTTTTTATCTTACTGAAAAAGATTGAAAAAGATGTCAGTGATAAAAAATGTATGTGTTTTTTTTTCTTTTTAGCCTGAAATGGTTGTAACAAATAATCTGTTGGATCTGCCACCCCCCTCTCCTCCCAAACCAAAAACTATTGTCTTACCTCCCAACTGGAAGACAGCCCGAGATCCAGAAGGGAAGATTTATTACTACCATGTAATCACAAGGTAAGAAAGGCTATGTTGAGCATCCCCAGATCTTTCTTTTGGTCAGATATGGTACTGACAAATAATTGACTGTCCGTTGTGCTTAAAGTCTACTGAATTTCCAGAATCACTTTTTGTGTGTGGGTGTGGGGGGGGGTGGGTGTATGTAGAAGTATTTACATGTGTGTGGATGCCAGATGACAACTTCTTGTGTATCTGGAGCTATCAATCCTGTTTCTTTTTTGTAGCATGGTCTTTCACTGGGATCTGGAGATCTCTGATTAGGTCACCTCCAGGGATCTTCCTATCCCTGGAGTGCCGGGATTATAGGCATACATTACCTTGCCCAACTGTGTGTGTATGTTGTATGTGTATTTATGTACATGTGCATGCAAGTACATGAGTGTACATGAGCTTGTGGAGACCTGAGGTTGATACTGGGTGTCTTTCTTAGTTGCTCTCAACTTTTAAGACAGGATCTCTCAGAGAAGTTGGCTAAATTCTAAGACAGTAGAGATCTTCCTATCTCTGCCATCCTCATCCTCCCCCAAACCAAGTGCTGCCCCTTCCTCCCCCTACCAGTCCCTGCCATCTTCCTTTTTTCTTTCATTTTTTCTTTTTTTTCTTTTTCCCTTCCTCCATTGTTCCATTATTCCCCCCTCCCCTCCCCTCCTTTCTTCTCTTCCTTTCTTTTGTGTGTGGTTGTGTGTATATGTGTGTGTGTGTGTGTGTGTGTGTGTGTACGCGCACGCGCGCAGGTGTATGTACAAGTATTCATTTCAATGTTTGTATGTGTGGTGGCCCAAGGGCAATATCTGGAATCATCCTTGACTATTCTCCACCTTATTGTTGTGAGCCTGGGTCTATAGTTAAACCCAGAGCATACCATTAGGGCTGATCTGGCAGGCCAGTTTGCTCTGGGGATTTCTAGGCTCTACCTTTCTGGGTTAGAATTAACAGGTAGACCACCATACACAACACCATTTTTGTATGGGATCTGGGGATCCAAACTTAGGTACTTTTGGTTTCAAGGCAGGGGCTTTAATTACTGAGGCATTTGCCCAGGTCCACCCCTGATTTTTAAGTGAGTTCTGAGCATCCGTGTGTAATCTAGCATTTGGGGGAGGCCAAGGCAAAATGATCATAAGTTCAAGGCCAGACTAGACTTCTTAGTAAGATCCTGTCTCCACAAAACCACTGAAAGAAAAATAAGAACAATTGTATTGAGACCTCATTAACTAACTGACCGTGTAGTGACTTTAAAAGTGAATGTCTGCACATTTAGCCAGAGCTTTTTTCCACACCTTAGTAAGCTTTTCTCATCTCTCCCCTTCACTTTTTCCCCTCCTCTTTTGCTTGAAACTTATGATCTTCTAGTTTCAACCTCCTGGATACTGGCATTGCAAGTATGCCCCACCGTGTTATGGAGTAAACAAACTTTTTAAAAAATACATTATTGTTCTTCCAAAAAATTATTTATTTAGTTTTTACAATAAAACAGCTGTTTATAGTTCTTTTTTTACAATAGAAATAATGTTTCTATTTCAGTTTCATATATAAGATAATTTTCACAATCTGAAGTTAATGCCTTTTTGTTGCTGATTAAAGATTAATGTATGGTAGGAAAGCAGAAAACTGTAATGGCAGTATTGACTTGCCAGATAAGATGCTACCCTTTTGAGGCTATTTTCTGAGACAGACACTTTCTCAGTGTAACCCAGATTAAACTTGTAATCCTCCTGCCTCTACCCATCTAGTGCTGGGGTTGTATATGTGTGCCACCATGTCTAGCTTTGACATTTAAGTGACTTGGCCTCATTAAATCCCCTGCGACAGTCAACTTCAGATACCTGAATTTGTGAATATTTTTACTTCAGTTTTACCTTTCAAAATTTAGCTTAACTCTTGGGCCAGGTTATGCGTACTGAGCAGAGGAGATAGCCTCCTGTGACTAGGCTCTGTGTGCTTGCACCAGACAAAACTACTGTTCTTTACCTTTATCGTGGGCTTTTAAGAAATACTCTTTTTAAAAGTATTTTATTTGGGTTGGAGAGATGGCTCAGGGGTTAAGACTCTGCCTGGCAATCAGAAATTCCTGAATTTTGATCCCAGGTCCCACATAAAAATGCCAGACAGTGCGTTTCTGGTCCTGGTAGGGCAGAGCCTGTGAATCCCAGGGCAGAGTAAACAAGGAGGTGGAGGCGTCCATGGTGGTTCTTGAATTCGTCCATGGTTCTACACACACACCTACATACACACACATACACGCACAATTGAATAAATAAATAAAAAAAAAATTTTTTTTAAAATGCCAGGCGGGGGGCTGGAGAGGTGACACAGGGTTTGTTAAGCCTCTGCCTTGCAGGTGGAAGGTCCTGAGTTCGGATCCTAGACCCCACGTATAGACACCAGGCGACAGCGGGGGCGGCCTGTGTTTCTGGTCCTGGTAGGGGTGGAGCCTGTGAATCCCGGGGCAGAGTAAACAAGGAGGAGGTGGAGGAGGTCCATGGTGGTTCCCGAATTCGTCCGTGGTTCTACACACACATACACACGTGCACAATTGAATAAATAATAAATAAGAAAAAAGAAAAAAAAATGCCAGGCGGAAATGGTGGCAGCCTCTATTTCTAGTCCTGGTGGTCAGAGCCTGGAAAATCCCAGAGCAAAGCAAGAAGGAAGTAGAAGCAATCCAGGATGATTCCTGAAGTCACCCTTGGTCCTCCACAGGGACACATGTGCCCTCTGATATATACACTAAAAGGATGAATGAGTGAATGAATAAATAAAAGAAAAAAATTGTTTATTTATGAATGAAAGAAGGTGCATGCATATGTGCCATGGTCATGGGTGGAAGTCAAACAACAACTTTCAGAATATTTGTCTCCTACCATGTGAGCTTCCTGGATCACCAGGTTATCAACCTTACCTGCTGAGCTATCTCATCAGCCCTGTCATGGGTTCTTAATCAAGTGGAACTAGAAGCTCAAACATAACATAGCTATCTGTATCTTTAAGTGTATTTGCTCTTATTGCTCATATATATTATATATGTAAGTCTTTTTTTTTTTTTTTTTTTTTTTTAAGAAAAAAGAGGACATGAAAGTGGGAAGGGGGGGCTGAAGAGGTGGCTCAGGGGTTAAGCCTCTGCCTTGCAGGCGGAAGGTCCTGAGTTCGGATCCTAGACTCCACGTATAGATGCTGGAGGCGGTTGGAGGCGGTCCATGGTGTTCCCGAATTCGTCCGTGGTTCTACATACACACACACGTATACACGCACAATTGAATAAATAATAAATAATAAAAAAGTCCTCATCTCTCTTTAAAAAAAAAAAAAAAAGAAAGTGGGAAGAGGATGTGTTTGTAGAATGTCTATGTGAATGGGAGGATGAAGGAGATAGATATAATCAAAATGCATTATATGGTTGGGCAAGACAGCTCAGCAGGTAAAGTGCCTCACCTGAGTTCAGTTCCCAGAAACTCACACGGTAGAAGGAGAGGACTGACTCTGTCTCCACCCATGTACTTTGAGATCATGATGTAAACCTTCTCTTTCTGAAATTAAAAAAAAAAAAAATCTAATTTTAATGAAATAATTAGCTGGGTGGGTATAATCCTATATGAGAAGCTGTCAGAAGTACATCTCGGTCTTCTGGTGCTGACTTATTCCATGTCCTGTTGCATATATTTTTTTTAACCTCTATGCCAGAGTTCTCTGTTTTCTATCCGTGACATTATAGCTGTTCTCAACTCCTAGGCAGACTCAGTGGGATCCTCCTACTTGGGAAAGCCCAGGAGATGATGCCAGCCTTGAGCATGAAGCTGAGATGGACCTGGGAACCCCAACGTACGATGAAAACCCCATGAAAGTGAGTGCGGCCTACACATTGCTTCTGACAATTTAAAAGTCTGTTTCTTGTTAGATGGCAAGTTCAGTAGCCATGTTCAGAAAAATATGTAAAAGTTCTTGCGTCATTGTGGAAATTGAAATCAAAGAGGAAGATCTTTTTAGATATTTCTAGGTCTCAAATACGTATTCAGTACTTAAGGAATGTATTCAGATAGGTTTTGAATAGTTAAATCATGAAAATATTTTTTTTGGACCACTAAAAACAGCAGGGGATGGGGAAGGCAGAAAATGAGAGGCCTGCAGACATCCATAGTGTCCATCCTCTTTCATAACTTCTTTCAACCAACTCTTTCGCTCTTCTTGACTGTGAGGGGTATATGTACTCTGACTTTTTTTTTTTTTTTTTTTTTTTTAATGTATACAGGGTCTCATTGTGCTGTTCAGATTAACCTCTTAATAGCAATCTTCTTGCTGCAGTATCCCACGGGCAGTATTTACAAACATGTACTGCAACATCTTGCCTATTTGGACTGTTTAAATTGAATATTGACTTTAATGGACAATTTAGTGTCTTCATATTTTTGGATTGATGAGTCTAGAATGAATTTAAACAGGTATGTTAAAACTCATGAAAAGAACCAGGAATAGTGGTTCAAACTTACAACCATATCTCAAAAAGCAAAAGCAAACTAACAACAAAAGAAGCACCCCTTCCTTTTTTTTTTAAGATATGAGGCAGAGGTAATTTGCTTTGTAAATTGTAGAAAAAAGAAGAAAAGAAAGCTTACTACTCTGGCAAGACAGTAATTGGAATTAAAGGTCAAATAAAATAAGTACTTGCTGGTTGTCTCTATCTTTTTAAATTTATTAATAAGACTAAACTGTCTCAAAGGTTAAGGTTTCTCAAATCAAAAGCTATTTTTCTATGTTCTAAAACCTGAGTATTTTATAGTAATTTTTTCTAATGAACATAGAAGAGGCACTTAAGATATCAGGGGAGGTGGGAGAGGCAAAAGGAAGGAAGGAAAAAGTTGAAATGAAAGATAAGTGTATATAGATATATCTTCATTAACTTTTGTAGGAAATACATTTTCATTCTTCACGATGTGTGTGACATTTATCAAAAAAGATAAACAGTTATGTATGTGGAACTTGCTGACTTTCTTATTCATCACTTCACTCTCTTAGCCACTTTGTTCCAGATGATGTGCTGTCAAGTTTTGAGCCACTTTAGGGTTATGCTCAGGGCTGTCATGTGAATGTCATCTAAATTATTTGTGAATTTAAAACAAACATGAAGACTTACAATTCCCTCTTTCCATCTTTCTATAGACATAGTAGTTATATATTTTTATACTGAGCGTTGAACCTAGAGCCTTGCATGCTAGATAAGAGCTTTACTACTGAGCAATTTATGGGCTTTTTTTTGAGTTGGGCCTCTCGATTCATACAATTCCAGTACTTGCGTGTGTGGAGGCTGAGGCAGAATTGTCTCGAGTTTGAAACCAGCCTGAGCTACAATGTGAGACCTTGTCTTTAAAAAAAAAAAAAAAAAAAAAAAATTTTTTTTTGGTTGTATTTTGAAACAAGGTAATGTTGAGTTACCTAAGCTGATCTTAAACTGGTTTTATAATCCAGACATTCCAAGAACTTGCAGTTCTCTCCCAAGCAGCTGGGATTGCAAGCCTATCCCACCAGGCTAGTTAGTCTTTTGAAAAGTAAGCAGGCATTAAAAATTTTGGTATAACAGTGTGGCTAAATTCTGTGGCCAAGTTTGTAAAGCATGTTAGAAATCTTATCTTCTATATATAGTCAAGTTTGATGAAACAGAGAGGTTGACCTGTTGAGGCAGGGGCTTCTAAATGAATATATTTCAGCCCCTACTGCAGACCTCCTACAAAATCTGAAGTCTCTAGGCAATTAACTTAAATATTCAAGTCTAAGTAATATGTGACACTTGCTGATTATGATTGACTGTAAGAGAAAGAGCCTAAAACTTTGCTGTGTACCATGCAAGTCAGTGTGAATATATTATCACAGATTACGTCTGCTTATTTGTAACCATGAGTCCGTGTCTTTCGTGGGAATAGAGTGCTAAAAGTATCACAACCAAAAGGTAATGTCTCATTCATTATTTAATAGCTTGGTTGTTATGTTGAAATACACATTTCAAATTACATAGGTCTGAGGTTTATTCAACTCTTTCTTGTTTTGGTTGCTTATCAAACATTTAAGTTACTATTTGACAGAAGCATTTAGTTCTGGAACTATAAAAGCAGTATGAGGCAATATTTTCGTTCTCCGGTGCTGTAGGAAGGTTAGTTAGTTTTCCATCAGTATGACAAAATACATGAGAGAAGCAACTTAAAAGGAAGAGTTTCAAAGGTTTAGTTTATGGTCATTTGACTCTGTTGCTTTGAACCTAGGTGAAGGCAGAAGATAGAAGAGGTACACATAATAACATTAAAACATTATATGCCTTTTTAATTTTATAGTATGTCTGCCTTCTGAAAAGCATGATAGCAGACATTTCTTTTTTTGTTGATTTTTAAGGCAGGATCTCATGTAGACAAGGCTGGCCTCAAATTTACTGTTAATATCTGAAGCTGCTCTTGAATTTCCAATCTGCCTCAGCCTCCCAAGCACTGGAATTGTAACCATGAATCACCACATTCAGCTTCAGTACATTTTTAAAATGTAGAACTATATACTATTCTTACTAAATTTCTTTCGATTGGAAGATAACTATTGTCACAGATTGTATCATTGACACTAACATGGTGATTTTGTTAATGTTTTAAGTAAATACTTGTCAATTTGAATTTATCTGTCTGTCTATCTATCTATTTAATTTTTTGGAGAAAAGGTCCCTTGATATATACCTCCGGCTGGCCTGGAGCTCACTATATAGTCTAGGGTGACCTTGTAATTGCAGTGAGCCTCATGTCTCTGCTTCCCAAATGCTGTATGTGCAGGCATGCATCATGTCTGACAACACATAATTTCTAATATGAAAATCTTGTTGATATTTCTCCTGTGAATCAAAGCTTTTGGGAACACTCATTATTTTAAGAATATAAATGAGTTCTGAGATGTAAAACCACTCTTCTAAGATTTATAAGATGGTTATTTATATCTCAATACAGGCTACCAATTTACACCACTATCTTATACTTACAATTTTTTTTTGTAAGTCTAAGAACCTATTTGTATTTTTTTGTTGTTGTTCATTGTTTTATTTTCTCATTTATTATGCATACTAAAATATAATGCTGCTTTACACTGAGATGGCTCAGGGGTTACAACTCTGTCTCTCAAGCAGAAAGTCCTGAGTTCAGATCCCAGGTCCCACGTAAAAACACTAGGCAGAAATGGCAGTGGCCTGCACTTCTGACCCTGGTGGGCAGAACCTGGGAAATCCCAGAGTAAGCAAAAAGGTTAAAAGCAATCCAGGATGATTCATGTCACCTTTGGTCCTTCACAGAGACACACAGTGCCTTCTCTCTCTCTCTCTCTCTCTCTCACACATAGTGTACACAGTAGAGGCCAGAATGACTTCAGGAATCATCCTGCATTGCTCTACCTCCTCTTTGCTTTGCTCTGGAGTTTACTGGGCTCTGTCTTCCAGGATCAGAAGTGCAGGCTGCTGCTATCTCTGCCTGCCATTTTTTATGTGGGATTTGGGATCCGAACTCAGGACCTGTTTGTGAAGCAGAGGCTTAATCCTGGACCCATCTCTCTGACAGAATATAAATAAATACTTAAAAATATTAAATGAAAGGATGCTCCAGGAACGGGGGGGGGGGGAAGCACTGGGAGAAAGGGAGGGAGGGGGAAAAGGAAAGGGAAAAGGGGGGAGGGGACAAGGGGATCCAGGGAGGGGTGGAGGGAGAGGGGAATTGGGGTACTTGTCAACTTTGTATGAGTGGAAGGAAGAGAGAGAGAGAGAGAGAGAGATGGCTGGATAGATGTAGAAAAATGTTAAATGAAGCTTGTTAATGCTGTTATATTTCAGAGGGATTAGGATTTATGTTATATCTGGGAGAATGAACCTCATTGGAAGTTCATGAATTTAATATGTATATGGGCTTATTTCTCAGTGTCACACATGCACAGAAAAGTCTTGTTAACCGTTAAATCCTTAACTTTTATAGCAATGTCCCATATATATCTATTATTTGCTATTTCCGACACTCTTCATTCTGTCACATTTGCATTTCCATCTGGAATGAATTTTCTTTAGCCTGAAGAATTTCCTTTAATATTTCTAGCATTTCAGATCTATTAATGATGAATTCTTTAAGCTTTTGACTGTCTGAAAAGAATATTTATCTTATCCCTTTGAAAAATAAAATAAATAATTTTAGTTCTATTTTGGCACAAGGAAACTGAGCAGAAAGTAGATGAAACACAGAAGGAAAGGACAGTACAAAATTCCTATGTACCTCTGCTACTGTATGGTATAGCTCCCAACAACCCAATACCTAACTGCAGAGAAGTATGCATTTAGGGTTCCTTGGTCCTTTATCTTTTCATGACTAGTTATTTTAGTTTCAAATAATAATCTGTTATCTGACTATATCATGGTTTATCTGGTTGCTTACTGAAGAACTTGGTTTGGTAGTTATAAATAAAGCTTCTGAAAATAACATGTAAGAGTTTATCAGTGAACATGTTTTTTAGTTCATTTGTGTAAATAATAAGACACAGTTGCTGAATTGTATGGTAGGGGTATGTTTAGCCTATTAATAGGAAAGTTTTAGACTTTGATTTTTATTTTGAAGGACATTGTCATTGGATAGTTCTGAATTGATACTTTTTCCTTTTTTATTTTCTTAATCATGGTTAGCTTTTATGTTGTTTTGTTTGAGACAGAGTTGTTGTGTCACTATCTTACATTGAGTGGTAGTCCAAGCTGACCTTGAACTTGATGATGTACTCCTGCGTCTGTCTCCTGAAAGCTGAGATTTCATGGCGCGCTACCATGCCAATTTAGAATTATTACTTTTTTTTAATTCAGTTGTGCCTGTGTGCGCGCGCGCGCGCGCGTGTGTATGTGTATGTGTGTGTGTGTGTGTGTAGAACCACGGGTGAATTCGGGAACCACCATGAACTGCCTCCACCACCTCCTTTTACTCTGGCCCCGGATTCACAGGCTCCACCCTACCAGGACCCGAAGCGTAGGCCACCCCCACTTCTGCCCGGCGACTATACGTGGGATCTGGGATCCGAACTCAGGACCTTCTGCCTACAAGGCAGAGGTGTAACCCCTGAGCCACCTCTCCAGCCCATAAAATTATTTTGACAACAACATTATAATTTTTTGTTATCTTTTATATCTTAATTATGTCTGTATAAATGGTTTTAACAATTGTACTATTTATACTTTGGCTTTCTTTGTATTTAATTTTATTGTGGTTCTTTGAAATAGCTTGATCATGGATTGATAGTTTTTATTAAAGCTCAAAAAAAATTAACTTTTGGGGCTGGAGAGATGGCTCAGGGGTTAAAATTCCACTTTACAAGCAAGCATGAACGTCTTGAGTTCGGATCCCATAATCCCACATACACCAGGCAGAAAAGCCGTTGGCCTGCACTTCCAGCCCTGGTGGGCTAAGCCTGGGAAATCCCAGAGCGAGGCAAGAAGGAGATAAAAGCAATCCAGGATGATTCCTGAAGTGTCACCCTTGGGCCTCCACAGAGACACACAGTGCCCTCTGATGCACACGCTGTACACACAATGAATAAATAAAATTAAAAAAAAACCTAAAAAAAATTTTTTTTGTACTATTGCGCCCTTTACTGGAACTCTATCATTAGACTATTGATAATGTCTCAAACATAGACCACTAGATCACTTCTTTCTTTTTTTCAGCCTTTTTCTCACTACACTTCAGTTTGTATAATTTCTGTTGTCTTGTCTCCAAAGTTCACTGATTCAGTTGTTTATAATCAGTTGCATTTATCAAGGGATTTTTAAAAATTGCAAGTATGTTTCAAGTTTTGCTCACTTAATTTTTCTCTTATATGTGTAGGGTTGTACTTACATGTTTGCATGTATGGGCACATGTTTGCATGTGTGGACATGTGTATAAGTACATTGCATGTGTGGACATGTATTTGGAAGCCTGCAATTGAAGTCAAGTGTCCTCAGTCACTTTTATTATTGTTATTATTATGCATCTATGTGTGTTTGTACCAGAGGACACTGAAGTGTGTGCCTGTGGAGGCCCAAGGTGAGAATCATCCTTGATTGCTCTGTCTTCTTATTGCTTTGCTCTGGAGATTCCCAGGCTCTGCCTTCAGGGACAGAATTACAGTCACTGTCATTTCTGACTCTTTTTTTTTTTCTTTGCATGTAGAAAAGAGCACTGTACTTGTGGAGGTCTGAGGGCCACTTGGAGAATCATTCTGGATTGGCGTACCTCTTTATTGCTTTGCTCTGGAGTTTCCCAGGCTTTGCTTTCCAGGTATTTCTACCTGGCATTTTAATGTGCGATCTTAACTTAGATCCTTTTGCTTGTAAAGCAAAGGCTTTAACCCCTGGATGGGAAATTCCCTCAGCCAGGGGTAATCTTTCTTTATATCCTTAAATTTTTTTTTAAATTTCTTTTTTGGGCTGGAGAGACGGATGGTTCAGGGTTTAAGACTCTACCTAGAAAGCGGAAGAACCTGAATTTGGATCCCAAATCCCGCGTGAATTTCTTTGGTGTGGATGGAGTTGTATGTAGTGTACCAAAGGGTGCTTGAGCGTGTGTGCCTGTGGAGGCACAAGCGTGACTTGAGGATGATTCTACTTCCTATTGCTTTGTGGGGAGATTCCCAGGCCCCTCCTTCCAGGGACTAAGTACAGGCTGTAATCATTTTCTGCCCAGCTTTTTTAGTGTAGGTGTGTGTATCAAGGGCAGAGTCCCAAGGGTGACTTTGGAAAATCATCTGGGACTCTACTTCCTTTTTGCTTTGCTCTAGGGTTTCCCAGGTTCCACCTTCCAGGGCCAGAAATGCAGGCTGCAGCTATACCGCCAATACCTCCTCCCTCCCCCTTCCCCACATTTTGAGGTGGGATCTGGGATCCAAACTTTGGTCCTTCTGCTTTGAGGCAAAAGCTTAAACCTCTGTGCCATCTTCTCATTCCATGTACTTAATTTTTAATATTTTTTAATTTTTTAATTATTTATTCAATTGTGCGTGTATGCACGTGTGAGCATGTGTGTATGTGTGTGTAGAACCACTGACGAATTCGGGAACCACCATGGACGCCTCCACCTCCTCCTTGTTTACTCTGCCCCCGGATTCACAGTCTCCGCCCTACCAGGACCGGAAACGCAGCCCCCCCCTTCCGCCCAGCGTCTATACGTGGGGTCTAGGATCCGAACTCAGGACCTTTTGTCTGCAAGGCAGAGGCTTAACCCTTGAGCCACCTCTCCAGCCCCACCATGTACTTAATTTTTAATAGTTTTAATTTCTTCATTCTGTTCATACTTATTTTACTTGTTCTTAAACATGTTGTCTGCACCTGCTAATTTTAGCCTCCTTTTGGCTTCTTGGTGTCTGTCTTTATTGACTGATTTTTCTTTTAGTTATTGTTAGTGTTTTTCTTGCATCGCATATTTACTAATTTATTTTTTCAGTTGCACAGTAAGCATAGTAACTATTACATTGGTAGATTTTATATTTCGGTTAAGGTGTTCTAACAGCCTGTCAAATTGATTGTTGTGCATGTATGCATGTGTGTGTGTGTATGTGTGTGTCCCTATGGTGGACCATTGGTGACTTTGTGCATCATCCTGGATCACTTCTATATCTTTTTTTTTGCTTTACTCTGGGATTTCCTGGGCTCTGCCTTCCAGAGCTGGAAGTATAGGCCTCTGCCATTTCCACCTGGCTTTTTTTTTTTTTTTAAACTTTATTTACTCATTTATTTGTGTGTATGTGTATCAGAGGGTACTGTGTGTTCCTGTGGAGGACCAAAAGTGACTTTGGGAATCACCCTGGATTGCTTCTACCTCCTTTTTGCTTCGCTCTGGGATTTTCCAGACTTTGACCACCAGGGCCAAATGCAGGACCCCGCCATTTCCAGCTGGCAATTTTACATGGGACCTGGGATCAGACCCTCTTTTTTTGAGGCAAGAGTCTTAACCCTTGAGCCATTTCTCCAGCCCATAAAGTTGATTTTTAAAACAACAACAACAAAACCCGATCCTGCTTCAGGTTTATTTATATAAACCACATAGAAAACCAGCCATCTGCAAAAGGAGATGGGGAACCACACCACACCCTCTCTTCACGTTGGCAGACAGTGGCCTTTACTGTGGGGCATTGACATGGGTCTGTGCATCTTTGGAGCTTGAGCTGGAGTTAGCTGCAGCCTTGACTTTGGCTGGGGCCTTGGCCTTTGGCTGGAATCTGCATCCCTGGGTCATATAGGTACGAATCTGCTTCCCAAGCTTAGGATGGACGACAAGGGCAAGCTGGCTGAGCTCGCAGCTAGAACCCTTTGGCACCTCAGGCTTTACCTCCTTAAGGCTTCACCAGGTCCTCATGGCTTCAAGAAGCCTAAGCGCTCATGGCCTTTGTGTTTTGTTCCCCTGTATCTTTTTTTTTTTTTTTTTTTTTTTTTTTTGAGACAGAGTCTTAACGCTGTAACCCAGACTTGTTGCTTGTTGCAGGGGAGATTTTTTTTTTAATCCAGGTTCTTGTGTTTGGGAGTGAAAGATCAAAACCAGAACATATGTAGATAGTTAAAACATTTTATTGGAGGAGAGAAAGGACAGAACTCATGGACGTAGATTTTAGGAAGGGCAAGAGAACCCAGAAGAACTCATGGCCTCCAGACATGGAATCCACGAAGGCAAGAGAGCCCCTGTATCTTCTTCAGGCCCCTCTTGTGCTTCTTGGCAAAACGCATGTTCCTCAGGAACTTGGGGTCAACCTCCTAAAGAGATTCATGTCAAGAACCGCATTTCTTGATATCATTTCTGTGCCATTTTCGGGATTGGTTGTGCGTGATATGGTTCTTGGACTTGGCCTTGTCTTCACAGTAATTTGTGGTTCCCTAAATTTCTGGAACTGGAGAGAAAGAGAATAATAAGGTTGATTCTTAGGAGCCTTTATCTAGCTTGGGCTCAGGGTAATTTTTTCTCTATGATAGTTCCTGTGGATTTTTGAGATATGTCCTCACATAGAAGTTGCCTATACATCAAGTGGCCACAGTTCACATGCCCCTCAGCCTTTTGTGAGCTTTGGAAAGTGTATCTTATAAAATTCATTTTATCAGCTCTGAAATTCAATTTTTATTCTGTTAGCTTGATGAGACCATATGATGCTTAAGTTTCCTTCCTGCACCAAAGTCTGGTAAATGTTTGTAGGTGGAAAGGCAAGTTAATCTTAAGACTTACTTCATTTTTTTTTTTATTTCCACTCATACAAACTTAACAGGTACACCGGTCCCCTCCCTCCCTCCAACCTCCCACCACCCTGTTCCCTCCTCCCCTCCCCCCTCCCTCTCCATCCTCCAGTGCCTCTCCCTCTCATCCCCGGAGCATCCTTTAATGTGCATGCCAGACTCTTCTCTGGGTCCTCCTCTCCGATGAGGTGCAAGGACCCAGTGGCACTTCCCAGAAGCCTTTCTTATGTTCCCCTTAAGCATAGGAACACTACTGTGGCTGTCAATCTCTTGCCTCCAAGGATCCTAGTGCCTTTAGGAAATGCTAGACTTTGTGGGGTCAATAGTGTGTTGGACATTGCGCAGGGCATGCAAAGTCCTATTATGATTGCTTCGGCCCTAACTTGTGTGGAGTATCTTGCATATTATTGCTCCTCCCATCCTTGTGCTCTTATAATCTTACCGCCCCCTCTTCCGCAAATTTCCCTGAGCTTCAGGATGGTGAGAGATTAGGCTGGCCTAGTTCCAGGTGGTTGATACAGAGTCTCTGAAGTTCTGGATTATGGTTTGTTGATTTTTTTTTTTTTTCAGTTTTACTGCTCCTGCAATGCCCTTCACTCCATCCTGATGGGTATTGGATGTCACCCCCTGGCCAGAGATAAAAAGCTGTTAAACTAGAGTCTTGTTATAAGAGTATATTAAAGGTAGATGTAATAAAAGTAGGAAACCGCAGTGAGGAAGGGTTCAATCACCCATTCGCAAAATGGTTACTTTTTTTATCTACCAGACTATACGCCCTCCCCTTCTGGTAAGATCATACCCCATCAGTTATAAATGATCAGGAAAAAAAGTCTGTGAACTTAACCAGATGTCTCATTACTTACTTGTAGTCCTGATGGTGGCCTATTTGCTCTGCTGTAACATGGTCCCCTCTCTCCTTGTTTCTGGTGTGGCCCTCCTACCCCATCCCTCCTGTTCATAATCCTTGCAATTACTGTAGGTATTACAGAGATTTATCCTTGAGTGTCTCTAACTGGGTTTGGTACTAGGAGCCACGTATTAGGGAGTACATATGGCACTTAATTTTCTGGGTCTGGGATACTTCACTCAATATAATTGTTTCTAATTCCATCCATTTCCCGGCTCTCATTCTCTCTCTCTCTCTCTCTCTCTCTCTCTCTCTCTCTCTCTCTCTCTCTCTCTCTCTCTTTCTCTCTCTCTCTCTCTCTCTCTCTCTCTCTCTCTCTCTTTTCCTTACTTCTTTCTTTTCTTTTCCCTTTTCTTCTTTCTCCTATTAGGAGAGAAAAACAGGGTCTTATGTAGCTTTGAACTGTTCGTATACTGTGTAGCAAAAAAGAGTTGGTTCTCTCCTTCCATCACATGAGTTCAGGGATTCCACTTAGGTCAGGCTTGGCAGCAAGTATTTTTACTTTCTGAGTCTTCTCATCTAGCTGTAGTGTACTTTCTTTGTTGACAAATTACCTTTCATGAATATTATATTATAAAATCATTTAATATATATGACTTTGTTACTGGCTTATCTTATTAATGTAATGTTTTCAAAGTTCATCCTTAAAGTAGTATTCAAAATAGCAACATTATACATTCCTACTAGCACTGTGGGATGATTCTGTAGCAGAGTTTTTTGTTTGTCTGTTTTTTGGAGAAAGATGTGATGTTACCTATAGGGAAAATTCTTTTTTTTTTTTTTGCAGAAAATTAGATATTCACTCTATCTTACCTTCTTAGTCTTTTACCTATGACTTTGTTATCTTTGTCTTTCCTTAATTTTCTAATGAAAAAATCCAAACCGGTATCTTCTATTCTTTGTTATTAACCTTTTAGCTTAGGGGAAGTCATTGAAAAAACAATTGAGCTTTGATCTTCCAACCATTCTTTCTTTCTTCGATGTAGCAAAGAATCAGATTGTTAGTCTTTGGGTTCTACACCATTTTCCACTAGCAGATCCTAGTCTAGCTTGGGTAATAGGATTTATTTGCATTTGTCTTTCCCAATATTTTAGAGCTGAATTATCTGCCTAGCATATCTATAGACAAGAGAAGGAACCTACATTCTTTATGTTCATTTTTCTTTCAGATTTTATGATGCATCAAAGGCAAAGATTATACCACTGTAACAAGTTTTCACTAATTCACAGACCTGAGTTGGGCGCATCCTTGATTGCTCATCTACCTTACTATTTTGAGACTGGGTCTCTAATAAAACAAATTAAACTGACGGTCTGTAGCCAGTTTGCATTTCACTTGCCGGGTCTGGAATTACAAGCACACTGCTACGCTCACCCAGGCATTTTATGTGGAATCTAGGAATCCCAAATTCTAGAATATTTGCTTGTGCAACAGATGCTTTAACTCCTGAACTATCTCCCCAGCCTTGATTCTCAGACCTCGTATGAAGTAAAAAACATTAAAAGAGAACTGAAATTGGGTCCTCGTCTTCCAGAAATTTAGTCTAAGGAAATAACCAGATCTATAAAGCAAAAACACAGTGGAATAATCACTGTAGTAGAATTGCATACACAATTCTTTGAGAAGATACTGATCATAGTTTAAGAAAAGGATGGCAAAATGACAAGGTAAAGGTCCTTGCTGTACAATCTTGATTACTTGAGTTCAATATCTAGAACCTATATGGTGGAAGGAGAGAAACAGCTTGGAAAGGTGTGCTTGGCCTCCCCACAGTCACCATGGCATGCATATACCCATACTCATATATACAAAAATTTACAGAGAAAAAAGTGGTTTTGAGTACCTAGGATAAATAGATTTTTTTTAAAGTCATAAAGTCAAAATTGCAAACTGAGGAAGACAATCTCTAATGATCAGAATTTGGGTTATATAAGTTGTGCTGCAAGCAAGACAGATATGGAAAAGTAGAATTGATTGTAGTTCAGAGGTAGAGTTGCTTAGCACATGTGAGGTTCTCCTTGGATTCTATCCTATTCATGACAAAAAAAAAAAAAAAACCTGGAAAAGTAAGTCAAAAGTTGTCTGAAGTTTAATATTTAGTATTCTGCCAAAAAAAAAAATGCGATTAATTTTGGATAGGTAATTAGGAGCCTGTGAATGCCTAAAATGCAGAAGAATAAAATAATCAAGTATGTGCCCCTCTAGTGAAACAGATTTGTCTGAAATAGATCATTGACAGGTAGATCAGATTGGAAAGTGTTATAATTATTCAGGCAAAGTGAATAACTAAGAATAGAGATGTTGGAAAATCATGCAAAACATTTAAGTGGCCTTATTATGACCTAACAACCAGGCTGGCTAGATATCTTAGTGAGTAAAGGCATCTGCACACAAACCTGAAGTTTGATCCCTGTAGCCTACATGGTGCAATGAGAGATCTGATTTTTGAAAGTTGTTTCTGACCAACACATGCCACTGTGACTTTGTCTTTTCCTGGTAAATAATAATAAAAGGTTTAGCAAACCAAGTAGGTAAGTAAGAGGCACAACTCAGTTTTAGATTAAGAGGAAAAGTACCCATTATTCAGTTTAGCTGGGTCCCGTGATTAAAAAGCAGAAAGAGATGAAGGTAAATTCAGTGTGGAATTTGAGCTTTCTACAGGATTTAGAATAGTAAAAGCTGGTCAGCAGTCAAATTCAAGTTTTGAGTCATTAGTAGATACCAGGGGAAGGTGTATAATGGAACAAAGAATTCTCTATAGAGTGCTGGGTGGTAGTAAAGATTTCAATGATGAGACTGAGCATCTATGAGAGCCTTCCTTCTCTGTTTCCCTCCAGTGTTGTCCCTATTCCTGATCATCTTGTACTCTCTTCCATCATCCATCATGTGGTGAGTGTAAAGTCAAATCTTCTCTTCGAGAACCTCAGTCGTTCACTGCTTGCATAGTTGAGAGAGCATGGTTTATTTACTATTACTTCTTGACTTAAAATCAACATTCAGGTTCAGTTGAAAGGTATCAGAGCTAGTCCACTATGCTATTAAAATTATCAGAGAATATGTTGGATTGAGGAAGTTGAAAGGGTAGGATCGGAATCCAAGAATCTTTTCAGTGTTGACCTGGTTTGTTGTTGATGCTGCTGTTGAGGTTGGAGCAATTTGTAAAGTGATTTCATTCAAAATCGCTTTCCAGGACTGGAAAAGAAATCATGTTTGAGAGTAGAGTACAAATCTCGACAGTGAAGATGCTCAAAGTTGCTCATTCAGCATGGCCTAGCCATCAACTGAGATACCAGAGAGAAAAGCCCAGCATTATGTTTGTAGAGCAAATGCATTGAGTAGGAGACCCTCTGATTCCCTGTAATATCTCAGACCTTTGGCTCCAGGTTGGTTTGTTCTTATAAACTGTTCCTCTCTGAAACACTGTTGCTAAGTTGTAGTGTCTTAGGGTCCTTTTGTCCTTTTTCTTCCTACACTTTACTCCCTACTATTCTGTCCTTGGCTTTTTGATATTGTTGGTTTGGTTTTCTTGTTTGTTTTGTTTTAGTTTATGTGTAGATAAGTAGTTAAGGTATAGTTGAGAGACTTTCCATAGAAGCTCCCTGGGGAATGTTACTTCACTGTTTCTACAAAGGGTAGCAACTCCAAAACAAATATACTGTTGCTGGTGTGGGTTTTGTTCAAGAATCTTTTACCCTAACTTTTTAGTTAATATATATCCACATTTTTGTATTGGAGAATTTAAGTTGAATTATGCGTGTTATGTTTCTGATGGCTCAGCTTCTACTTCCAGAAGTAGAATCCATACTGTCCCTGTGATTATTTTTCGTCGAGTAATCCTTTACGTTTCATGTTCCAAAGAGTTTTGTTAAATTCAGGAGTAGGAGCTAAGTGTATTCTGCTTGCTCTCTGTAGTGTTATGTTTGCTTCCTTGAGAGAGAAGAGGGAGAAAAGGCAGACACGTGCATGTGGCACATGGGTTGAAGTCAGAAGACAACTTTTGGAGGATAAAATTCAGGTAGCACATTTGTAAACAGGCATCAAAGGACTCACTGAGCTGTTGTGCTGGCTCTTTTCCAGAGCTTGTTCCTGTGACCTAAGCCACCTATCGTTCTAAGGCGTTTTTTCCTGATTATATCTGTATGTATAAAAAAGTTTGGAATTACATTCGTCATATTATCCCTTCTGTGTGTGGGTACCAAGCCACACATGGAGGGAGGTTATTAAGCCAGATAGTCAAAGTAAATTAAAAATTAAAGTTAAAAATCAGTAATGTGAAGGTATTAAACTTCCCTTGCCATATACAAACCAGGTTACTTGGGAAGCTAAATGTGCTATATGGACAAAAACAGGATCAACTTCTGAAAGTGATAGGCTCTGGCTTTCTGCAAATCCCTTTGCCTGCTCATTTTATTGTGTTCTCATCTAGTTATTGCTCACACAGGTTATTGCTCCCATCAAAATGTATTATTACTCATAACCTCACCCTACGCTCTGGTGGTTTCCTTATCTCGGCGAGTCTGTTGTACAGATGGAGTCTCTACCTTATAAAGTAACCTATTATATGTTTGGGGACATGTGGTTCAATCCGATGGGGGGTATTTCTAATTTACGAATGGAGTCTATCGTTAGAAATGCTGAAATGTCAAGTGGAACTTTTGAGGAGTTGGGAAGACCCAAAGTTTTTCATGTAACAAGTGCTGTTCTTGACTCTGACATTGTTCTTTCACCTGGCATTGGACTTGAGTATTAGTTCCTGAAATTAATCCCCTGACAGGCAGAGCCCCAAAATTGAAGTTCATGGGGCTGGCTGGAGAAATGACTCAAGGGTTAAAGCCTTTGTCTCGAAAAGTAGAAAGACCTAAATTTAGATCCTAGATCCCATGTAAAAGTAATGCAGGGCAGAAATGGTGGTGGCGTGTACTTGCCAACTCTGAAAAGACAGAACCTTGGAAACCCCAGAGCAAAGTAGCAGTAAGGAGATAGAACAGTCAAGGATGTTCTTGAAGTTACCCTTAGCGTTCTCTCTCTCTCTCTCTCTCTCTCTCTCTCTCTCTCTCTCTCTCATACACACACACGCACACACACACACACACACACGCACTGTGTGCATGAAAAATTGAAGTTCATGAATTTTGGTATTTCCAGGAGTACCTCAGTTTATTTTATTTCTATGATGTTCCAAGTCTGGGCATACTTCATTTGAACATGTACTTTTTCAATCCTAGTTGCTCAATAGCCAAAGATGCCTAGAGAGCTCCTAGACTGAATGCAGTGCATTGTGTTTTATAACTGTTTTTCTTTTTTTTAAATTTTTTTTATTATTTTATTCAATTGTGCGTGTGTGCGTTTGTGTGTGTGCCTGTGTGTGTAGAACCATGGGCAAATTCAGGAACCACCATGGACCGCCTCCACCTCCTCCTTGTTTACTCTGTAGGGATTCACAGGCTCCGCCCTACCAGGACCAGAAACACAGGCCGCCTCCGCTTCCGCCCGGCGTCTATACGTGGGGTCTAGGATCCGAACTCAGGACCTTCTGCCTTCAAGGCAGAGGCTTAACCCCTGAGCCACCTCTCCAGCCCTCTTTTTTTTTTTTTTTTTTTTTTAAGATGATTTTTTAAAAAAATTTCTTTTCCAACTTTATTTATTTTGCATGTGTGTGTTTATCAGAGGGGCCCTGTGTGTATACCTGTGGAGGACCAAGGGTAACTTCAGGAATCATCCTGGATTGTTTCTACCTCCTTTTTGCTTCATTCTGGGATATTCGAGACTCTGCCTAATGGGGCTGGAAGTGCAGGCCACCACCGTTTCCGCCTGGTGTTTTTATGTGAGGCCTGGGATCCAAACTCAGGGCCTTCTGCTTGGGAGGCAGAGTCTTAACCCCTGAGCCATCTCTCCAGCCCTTGTAACTGTTTTTAAATATTTATTTGAGATAGAGGGAGCGAGAGCACATGTTCATGCCATGGTTCATAAATGGAGGTCAGAGGATAGCTTTTGAAAATATCTCTTTCCACTCTGTGGGCTTCTAGGAATTGAAGTCAAGTCATAGGATTTTGACTAGATGCCTCTCCTGCTAAGCTCTCTCGCTAGCTCTTCAACTATTTTTTAAGCTCTCCCAACCATACCAAATCAGGGATTTAATTTAAAAGATATTAAATATACATTAGGTTTATTTAACTTTTTTTTTCTAAGACAAGTTCTCATGTAATTCAGTTTGTCCTCAAACTCTCTGTAGCTGAAGATGACATTGAACTCCTGAATTGCTCACCTGCACCTTCTAAGTGTTTCTACCAAAATGTTAGGTTTATGCAACATTGAAACCCAGGACTTAGGAATCCAACCTAGGACTTTATGCATGATGTCTTCCGAACTAAAATCCTCAGCCCTGGATTTATTTAGCTTTCTGAACATGATTACTATTCGGAGGGGAATAAGGACAGTCCTATGTATATAGATCCTTCCCAAGTCTGCTTCTTCCACAGAAACAGGTTCCTAGTAATGGCGTGTCATTCCTGAAGATACTTTCTGTACTTCTTTTGTTACTCATTTCTGAGGTCTGTAAGAGAACTTCTGGGAGTGTGTCAGACTTTCCTGGGCTTATTAGTGACAATCTCACTTTATTGCCCAGGCCGTACTTAAACTTTCTGTATAACCGAGGTTGCCTTGAACTTGAATTGTTTCTCATGCTTCCCCCTCCCAAATGCTGGGATTACAGGTATAAACCACTGTGCCCTGGAGTTAAGTAAAGGATTCTGGGTCCTTTATTCATGATATCTGACTGTAGGATATACCCCCACTTTCTACCCTGAGGGGAAAAAGTTATCTCAAAGCAAGCCACATAATATCACATATGTCTTTCAATATATGAAGACCCAAGTTCATCCTGTAGTACACAACTGATCCTTGCAAATTATCCTGAGTCCACATACACACACAAAATGTTAAAAAGAAATATCTTTGCTTATAGCCCTTTGGGAAAACATGAAATATCTATAAACACTGGCGACAGTTTCTAGATCTATCAGAAAAATTTGTATTCACAGGGGATGAATTACCTGGAAAGAACTTGATGCTAGTGTGTAGATATGGCCTGTGTGGCAGGTGCTCTGAGTGTCAGGTTGACAGCTCATCATCTGTTGGCAGCGCCTGACTTAGGAGCATTTGGCAGCCTATGGAAAGCTGTATTCCTGGCTTATCAACATCGTGTCATCTTGGGAAACGTGTCTTTGATGTTTTAGCATCTATTCATTTTTTTTCGTTGCTTGAATGATCCTTACAGCTTGGGTCACCTGCTCACCTCTAGTATCATAACTCCTTTATTTCGTTTGGTTGTAGGGGTTTGTGTAGCTCGGGTATGTGTGTACGTAACCATGATTGGCTTTAACTCCTGACTCTCTTGTCTCTACCTCCTAATTTCCAGGATTGTAGGCATACTGTGACACCTTAGTCTTTACATTCCTGACGTAGAGGCACTAACCTCCAAGGAGTCTCCTGCATGCTGAGCCTGCGTGTAGTCTAGGCACCTCCACCTTTGGAAATGTGATGAGTACTGAGGTTCTTTACAACAGAGCACACAGTGTTCTCAAATACAAAATGTCAGCGCAGAAAGGTCAATCTTTTGAGTTCAAGTGTTCCTTGACAGTGTGAGAACTAAAGCTCAGAACAGGGACACGAGGGACTGTGAAACAACTGGAAATGTGTAGCTACATGAAGGATATAGCTTTGGCTTAAGGTAGAGGATTAGAACTCATAAGGAGGCCAGAATCAGATGATAGGATTTGAGATTTATCAGTCAAGTAGCCTCCAAGCCATGCCCCATAGTTAGGATAACCCAAGCAGGGGAAAGAAAATGACAGTTTCGGGACAGAAGTGCATCACTAAACTGACATCTTAAGTTAGCACTCTTGTGTTTTTCTCTTCTTTTCTAGACATCAAAAAAGCCCAAAACGGTAGAAGCAGACACTTCCAGTGAGCTGGCCAAGAAAAGCAAAGAAGTTTTCAGAAAAGAGGTAAGTTTAGTATATGTGGGCAGAATACCACGCAAGGTTTAACTCGAGCCCTTTGTTTCTTGTGTCTGTACATTTGCCTTGCGGAAGTCCTGCTTTTCCTGTCAAGACATCTTTGAACATCTCTTGCTGGCCTGGGCAGGAGCCCATCTGCCAACTACTTTTATTTACCTGTTCGATTGTGGGCCTTCTGTGGCATCTCAGACACTGAAAAGCTGTATATAGTAGTAGGCTGCTTTTTCTTTGGGTACTTATTTCTATGATTTGATCATATAGTAGTTATGCCAAGTTGTTGTGGCTCTTTACAACTAGGTAAGCATTTTGAAGTAACAAAAAAAATTTAGTGGGGGGGGGGGAGGGAGGAGAGGATGCTGTGTCCTTGTAGAGGCCCAAGACTTCAGGAACTATCCTGGATTGCTTCTACTTCCTTTTTGCTTTGCCCTGGGATTTCCCAGGCTCCACGACTAGGACAGGAAGTTCAGGCTGTTGCGATTTTTTTCAGCCTGACATTTTTAATGTGGGACCTGGGATGCAAACTCAGGACCTTTTGCTTTTGAGGCAGAATCTTAACTCTTGAGTCATCTCTCCAGTCCTCGTACAATCTTTAAGATATATGTAAAGAAACTTAAGATTGAGAGAAGATAAAGAGTTAACAGATCTGTTAGAAGTAATGACAGCTGTGTGAGGAGTTTGCTGGAGATCACTGTTTAGTTATCACAAAGGGTTCTTGAATCAAGATAAGGAATTGCTCAGATGGATAGAAAAGATTTAACTTTAGCATTAGAATGTACAGATACCATCTGTGCTGGGGAGCTGTATGTAGTCCCATGGACTGCAATGCAGGGCGTGAGGGATATTATTGGAAATAAAACTGGACATTGTTATGCCCCTTATGCCCCTTCACATAGAGACTGTTCATCGATGGTTTTCAAGGCCATTGGTGGGATTTTAAATAAGGAGCAATAAAATCCTTTACTATGTTTGAAAGGTGAATTAAAGGGAGAGGGTGTGGAGGTCAGACAAAGAAAAACTTTAAATAAAAGGTTTATATACGGCCAAGTGTGGCACAGACCCTGTAGTTCAAAAGGCTTATCCAAGATAACAGGTTCTCACCGTCCCTGTAATTCAGCCTTGTTCTTTGAATGCTGAAGGTACATAAAGCTTTGGGGATGGATGGATCCTGTTCAAGGTGCTTTCTTGAGGAAGTAGCTCTCTGGTCTCTTTCATACACTTTGTCTTCTGAGATTTCACAGCATGAGTCGTCAGAGGTCATGTACCTGGTGCCTCTTTTGAGAGTCACTAGATATGATACGCCATACAGAAATACATGTGGTACAGAAGCAGACATTGTATGTGGTGGACTGAGAAGATCCTGTAGCGTTCTTCTGGCTGTCATCCAGCTCTAGCTTCTAGTGGCTGTGGTCTGCATCACAGTGTAGTGCCTTCCTGTCATTCCTAGGGTTGCAAAGCCTTCTAATAGCTCTAAGAACTGTTCTGCCCTGCCTCTAAGGTCCAGAGAATTTAGCTACAGACTCTTCAAGGGGGTATTCAATGTATTGACTGCTGCTGCTGGGCACTTCCAGCTGCCTCTCAGTGAGGCTTGCTTAGTCTGCCTGAGGGAGCTCTTGCTCTAAGGACTGACTAGGACTCTCAGCTCCAATGGTTCATTAGCATTTTTCTAATAACTCTCTCAGCACAACTTGCTGCCTGCTCTACCATCAGGCAACGTGTTCCCTTTCTTCTGCCTGCAGATGTCTCAGTTCATTGTCCAGTGCCTGAACCCTTACCGAAAACCTGACTGCAAAGTGGGCAGGATCACCACAACTGAAGATTTCAAACATCTCGCTCGCAAGGTACTTCTCCCTGCCTCTGTCTGTTGGTCTCTTGGCAAATCGTGTACTCTCTAAGAGAGTCTCTTTCATCATAGAAAGTATGGTTTCACGTGCCAGATGGGGGCCCAGAAATTTGAGGGAAGGTTGGGTTGGGGGTAACCTATTGAGAGCAGTAGTTCTGAGAGGCTTTCAGAACTGAATTGTTCCTCGTTGGTGTTCTCACACCAGTCTGCCCCTTCCCTTTCAAACACCATTTCCCACCTAATGTTGGCTGTTGATCTTGTCCTGTGCCCTGGACAGCTGACTCACGGAGTTATGAATAAGGAGCTGAAGTACTGTAAGAACCCTGAGGACCTGGAGTGCAATGAGAATGTGAAACACAAAACCAAGGAGTATATTAAGAAGTACATGCAGAAGTTTGGGGCTGTTTACAAACCTAAAGAGGACACCGAGTTAGAGTGACTGCGGGACCAGGGTGGGAGAAAGGACGATCAGATAGGACAAATTCTGGAAAGAAGTCCTGCGGCCTCTGTGCTGCCCCATGGCCAGGCTGTGCTCCCGATGCCCCATCATCCTGGGCTGTTCATCCTGCAGGTATCAACTGTCAGCCACAAAACCAAGCTGCAAGCGATCTGTAAATGATCCCTAGTATGAGCTGTTGGGTGTAGCAGTCGCAGGCCTTTAGAGGCAATAGCCTAGGGAAGACCCTGGCCAATCCCAATCCCACTCACAACCTGGGTGGGTCTCCTCCTCGGTGGTGCTGTCAGCGCACAGACCCATGCGCATCCCACCCAAGACCTTTACCCTACGATTTGTATTATATTTTAATGTATATGTGAATATATTGAAAATAATTTGTTTTCTCCCCCTGGTTTTTGTTTGGTTTTTGTTCTGCTGTTAGCCTCTATGTGCTAGAATCATCGAAAGACTTTGTAAGGACAGTATAAGTTCTCCTGCAAGGTTTAATTTGTTATCATGTAAATATTCCAAAGCAGGCTGCCTTGTGGTTTTGGCCAGCCTTGTGCTATGTTGATAAGATTGATTTACTGCTTAAGATCACTTTACTTTATCCAATTTTTACTGAACTTTTTATGTAAAAAATAAAATCAATTAAAGAACTTGGTGTGTGTGTGTGTGTGTGTGTGCGTTCCTAAGTTTAATCCAACATGTTTGTGTTGATATCACTGAAGAGAAAAAGGAGACAGTGGCCGTTGGTTTATGGAGGCCGAGATTAATCTTTACCCTGGGTTTCATTGTAAGTCAGCTCCCGGAGTCTGACTGATGAGCAGGCATTGCTTGGAGGCTGACACTTTGGGCTTGGTGGGATCTTGAGCTGTGTTCTGGTCCAGAGTTGAGGCAACTTGCACAATCATTCCAGATTTCACAGGTACTGAGACTCCTTGTTTTGGTCAGGGGGTCAGTCAAAAGAAGGGCTGAGGTTTCCTTCCCAGGTTACAAAGGCTGACTATATCCAAAGTGTGTTATCGGTGGTCTTTGTAATTTTTAAAGCACATTGTTACATTAAGTAATTCACTCAACTTTCTAGTCATTTCTATTACAGAGTGTACTCACTGATTTTGTTTTTTTAAGAAACTTTCCACACGAGGATCAGGGCTGGAGAAAAGGTTCAGAGGCTAAGTCTTTGCCTCACAAGCAAAAGGACCTGAGTGCGGATCCCCACAGCCCATGTAAAAATGCCAGTCGGAAAAAGTCAAAGCCTGCACTTCTGACCCTTTAAGGTAGAGCTTGGGAAAACCCAGAGCAAAGCAATAAGGAGGTAGCACAATCCAGGGTGATTTCGCACGTCACCCTCGGCCCACCACAAGCACACACACTCAAGTGCTGTCATCTGCACACCATACACATGATGAGAACCAGCTAGCAGGTTCAGAAAGCATTCAAAACCTTTGTTTTTCTCAAAATGCCTTCCCCACAAATTCCCTTCGTTGGTGGGAAGTACGCTAGATAATCTAGAGCCTGTTCTGCCACTCAGCGCAGGATTTTACATCCGTTGACCCATCCTCAGTAGCCTCGTGGGGTCTGATGTCCCCAGCATGCTGGAACGAGCTTTCTTTGGTTTCTCCCCTGAGCTGCTTCACAGTTAGCATAGGGCCATTTTCAGGGTGAAGGTGCCTATAAACTGCCTATCTCTCTCCCCTTTTCAGACAGTCTCTGTAGCCCAAGGTAGCCTTAGCCTGTAGATTACAGCTGCGAGCTACCAAAACTGCCTCTGCCTTTATTTTATGAACAATGTCAAGCAGCCCCTGGCAAACTATTTTGGGCCAGTACAAGCTGTTTTTGTTAAACTTTGTTCTCAACGCACCTAATCCCAAGTGCGGGGGCAGGCTCTGCCTTGCACTCCACTGGACCTGGACTAGGCCCAAAGTCTGGACAGACCTAAATCCCTGATTGAGGTGCACTTCCCTCAAAAGGCAAGGTGACTCACCTACCTGTCCCTTCGAGATAGGCGTGTGTATGTAGATGGGGCAAAGAGTTAGTTTTCGCTGCCCTGTCCTGAACTTGTGTTCAAGACATGAGCAGCTGTGGATGCCTGATTGGAGTTCTTTTTTCTTTCTTCTTTTTTAAAAGTACTTGTTAAAATATTTGTGTGTGTGTGTGTGTGTGTCTGTATTCGAGGACATTGTGTGTACCTGTGGAAGCCAAAGGGTGGCATTGAAAATCATCCTGGATTCTATCTTCAACTGTTTCCTATGGGATATTTCAAGCTAAGCTTTCCAGAGTTAGAAGTGCAGGCTGCTGCCATTTTTGCCTGGTGTTTTCAAGGCAGAGTCTTAACCCCTGTGCCACCTCCTTCCCTCCTCCCTAAGTCCCTTCTCTGAGTGGAGTTCCCACCTTCCTCCCCACCACCCCTCTGGAGATTGAACCCAGGGCATCTTATGAGCTGGGCAAATGCTCTACAACTGAGCTACGGCACTTGGAGTTCTTGTCTTGAAATGAAAATTCCCTTCCTTTTTCTGCCTCAAAACTATCTACTGATGTGCCATCACAGCACATCAGAAAAATAAAATCAAAGGTCCCATGCTGCCACTGTGGAAATCAGGAATGGGGGAACCTACCGAACGTGGTAAGATGGCTTCTAAACACGATCCAGCCACTGAAAGGCAGATAGGAGATGCGAACTCCAGTCTGGATCTCCCCAAAGGCCATGTGTCTTCTGTGGCAGTACCCCACCCTCTCATCCCGGCTGCTGCTTGGAGAGGGTCTTCCCGCATCCTGTGGTCTTTCCCTAATCTCTGAGTCTTCTGCTTCACAGCTTTACAACCCTTTCCCAAGCACAAGGAGCCAACCGGAACAAAACGAAGGTCCCAAGTCACCTTTAATACAGGATCAAAGTAGTCAAGAGCTAAGGCTAAACAAAGGGAGGCAGTGTGGGGACCTAGGGGTAGGAACTCGCCCTTCTTCCCCACCCACCCTTATTCTGATCCCCATCCTGGAGGGGAGATGAGGCAAAGTGATTTCTGCATTCTCCAGCACAAAGCAGGCCAAAGCAGCACCGGAAGCCTGGGAATGAGGCAGGGAGGCAGCCGGAGGGACCACCAGGCAGCACCAGGGGGCGTCACACCACAGAGCAGCCCTCAGCGGGTGGGCTCAAGACCTGGACCACATCTTCCCGGCCCATGGCAGCCAGGGCAGCCTCTAGCACGCGGACGGTAGCTCTGCTGCCTTCTTGGGTAGCCCAGTCCCTCAGAAGGGTATGGGCTGGCACCTGGCTGTGGGCTATGTTCTCCACGGTCTTAGCCTGGTACCCCAAGTGGTTTGCCAGGCCCTGCCAACCTTTGTCAGGTTCACCCAACATCAGGAGGTGCTCTACTTCCTCTTGCTTTTGCTGAGGAAGATGAAGATAAAGTCGGCAGCCAAGGTCAGGATGTGGTTCTGGGGGGAGACGTGAGTGTTAAGGAGGGGTGTGACGTAGCATTGGGTGGCCCAAAGGAATAGACAGCACAAGTGCTCACCGTGGCTGGAGACACAGGGTGCCTGACCACTAGGGGAGTCCACAAAGGTGCTGTCACTACGCCTCTGGTCCCTGTCGAGGTCCCCCAGCTCTACGGCCCGCGCTTTAGCCAACTGTTGTCTTTGTTTATGTGAGCGCCAGCTGTGGAGAGCGGGGACTACTTGGCCAACCTGCGCCCCCCTTCACCGAGACGGGGCAACGCTGGAAGTCTAGGCGTCGAGGGGACTCAGGGCAGTACCCGGACACCTACCACTTGAAGGCCACGTAGGCGAGCAGGCCAAGGACCACAGTGGCCAGGAGGGCACAGTAGACTGGAATGATGTTACTTGAGGCCCCTGGAGGCTCAGGGGGAAATGGGGAGGAGGTATTGGGGGACTGGGATCCCCCACGTCCTCCCCATACTCCTTCCATATCTCTATCCTGTCCTCTCAGGGCTGTGTCTGCGAAGCAAAAGACACACAGCAGTCAGGCACAGGGGTCCAAAGCCGGGGCCCCCGGGAAGGCTCACTTCGACTGCCAGAAAATTCTAAAAGCTGTGGTCCTTACCAAGTAGTCAAATCCCCAGCTATAGCCTCTCCTCTGCTCACCTCTCTGGGCGCAGTCCTGATAGACTCTGCTCCCCCACCTTTCCAGCTTCCCTGGCGGCCACGCCCCTTGGTAGGATCTTCCACAGCCTGCCTTCAGCCCGTTCCTGCCCCGTCACACCTGACGGTGGCACTTAACTGTCCTGACTCCTAGTGTGGACCCTAAAACCATGCAGAACTAGGAAGTCTGGGGGACTGATGTAAAATAAAGCTGGATGGGAAGGGAATACTTCTCCCTGAGATTCAGTTGTTCTCCTAACCCAGTGTCAAGAGGCCAGAACTGGATTTGTACATGACCCATCCACTCAGGCCCCTCCCGCTCTGCCCACTCCCTGGGATCTGGTCAGGGATTGCCCACTTACCTGTGGGGGCCAGGCCTTGGCTGTGACTGGAGTTGTGAAGCATGGCGTCAGTGGGCAGTGCTTGTGGGCACTGGTTTTTGGAGGAATTTGGGGGGTCCTGGGCAGCACTGCGCTGTAAGGAGTGGGGAGGCGGTTTCTCTGATTCCAGAAAAGGGCCTCGCGTACAGGGAACATGCAGGAATCCTCAGGAGTCGCCAGCATTAGCCTGGCTACTCCTCGGTCACTCCATCCTGATCCATTCGGGAACCGGAAGTTTCCTCCTGTGCCAAACCTACGGAGGTAGCTGATCGTCACAGCACAGCTCAGGGTGGGGAAGGAGAGCCGGGGGACCTTAGCAAACGCCAAGGACATAAGGAAGGTGGAGACATACCTGTGACCCCGCCTCAGTGAAGAGCCAGCGACTAGCACAGGCTCACCCCAAGACACTGAAGAGCCCTGGGAGTCAACCCCCAGGGATAGCCCCAAGGCTGGACCTCCTGTAGCTGACTGCTCCTGGCCGTCCTCTAGTCCTCCATGCCAGTGACCAGTCTGTCCTGGTCTCAGGATGCCCGGGAGGCAGGTCCCACGTGGACTTAGCAAGAACTCAGAGGTCCTGATGTTGGTTCTCACCCAGCTGAGAATTCAGAGAGGGCCCGAAACCCTAAGACAGGGCGACTCGGTTTGGATGCCCAGCGGGGCTGAATCCACTGGGACCCACTTTCTAAGGCTAGGGAGCAGAACCCTCAGATGGAGGAGAGAACTTGCCAGCAGAAGGAATGAAGACACCTAGGACGGCCCTCCATGGCTACTAGTGAACAACCAAAGGCTCTGCCACATCAGGAGTCTCGTATGGCTGTCAACAGTCCTGTGCTGTGGGCCAGGCAAGCCCAGAATGTGGGTAGACAGCGACCCTTGCTACGTGTGGAGTTTGTACCTCACCCACTTCCACATGGGCGGCCCTCCAGTATTCTGGTTGGCGGGTGGGTCTGTAAACCCGCAGCGGCAGCAGCAGGCAGGCCTTGGAATCTACCACACCTACCCTGAGTGGCTGGATTGGAACCTCTCCGGGTCTCCCCACCCACCCCCAAGTCCACAATGTGAACAAACAACTCAACTGCTCCCGCATAGCCACGCTACGCTGTCTTCTCAAACACCCCACCACAGACGCTGGTACCCACAGATCCGGGAACCCGATGCAGGATCTGGGGCAGTTCTGGCTCTCACGCCACCTAACAAGACCCTGGCTGGCTCCGCACGCCCACCCCTCCTGACCTTTGGCGGCTGCCCCTCAAGGGTGCCAAGATCCACTCAGCCGGACGGGACTTGGAGCCCAAAGCCCAGGGCCGCTGGACTAGCCCAGGACGCCTGGAAAGACGGCGGGAATCCCTGGAGAGGGCAGGTTCCGGTCTGCCCAAGAAAGACGGAGCCAAGCAAGAGGCGGGCCAAGTCGGCTGGGGGTGCGGATGGAGAGGGGAGCAGGACAATGAGGAGGCGGGGCGAGCTTCTGGGCGCGGTCTCATCCCCGTCCCAGGCAGGAGCGCGGCAATGGCATGCGAAAGAGGTCGGATACAGCCAAGAACCGGGAGCTGGGAGGCTGCGGGTGGGACCCGGCGGAACGGGGTGGCTCGGCTGGCAAGATCCGGGCCCCAGAGACTAGCCCGGGGGCCCGATTAGGGCGCGCACCAGGCCAGACCCAGAGACGAACCAGGAATGGTGGCCCGGGCAGGACGAGACGCGGGGGCACGCACACTCGGACGCGGAGCAGCTACAAAACTAGGCCAAGTTTATTGCTGAGATTGGGAGGGCGGGGGGCACCTCTGGGGATTAAGGCCACAGGCAGTCCTTGTGCTTCGCTAGTGGGGGTTTTGGAAGCTGGGACCCCCGCCCCAGATTGTGCAAAATGCGCAGCTGTGGCCAGCAGAGGCCGGCGCTGGGTCTGGGTCTCACCGCCCCTCAGCCCGCGAGGGGCGGGACTTCCTGGTGACACCATCCACCAATCCCTGAGCGGAGGGTGGGCCCGCCCACCCCGGGTGCAGCAGCCATCTCTGGGGCGCCCCCCCCAGCGTGCCAGGGGCGGGGTCTGAGTCCAGCCCGGCCAGCTCAGCGAGCCTCGCCCGCCTTGTACTCCGTCTCCCCCGAGGACACCTGGGAGATGCGTCGCGAGGAGCGCCACAGTTTCCTTGCGAACTGGCTGCTGCGCACCTGGGGGGACAGCGGGGGGCGATGGGGTGAGTGGTCCGGCCGCTTCCTGGGCGATCAGACGCCCGCCGGCCCCGGTGCTCACCTCGGAGGGCTGCCCCGCGCCCACGACGATCAGCTTGCCGTCCTCCAGGCCCACCAGCACGTGGCTGCGCTCCTTGGTCACCGACACGCTGCGGACCGGAACCTTCATGGGCAGGGGGGGCGCGGCGGGGCGCAGCCTAGAGCGCGCCAGGGGATGTGCGCTGAGTCACCTCCAGGGAGGTCTCTGCGCTGCCCCCTGTACCTTCTCTGCTAAATTGAAACCCGGGTTTACAAAGGGGACGCCCACCCTGCCCGGCTGAGGGAGGCCCAGGGCAAGGTCTCCCCATGGGGGTTAAAGGGTCGGTAGCACACCTGCAATGATGGGGGACCGCTCTCACTATTTTTCAGCACCAACAGGGCCTCTAACCCATATAGTGGGGCTCACCTGTTCAGGTGGAGGATGTGCAGGGCGCATTGAGTGGTACCCAACAAAACAAAGTCTTCTGCCACCGCCAGGGCCGTGGGCTGTTCTGTCAGGGGCAGGGAAGCCCGCAACCTCCCATTCACGGAGTACAGGTGCAAGGAATAGGTGACCTGAAGGAAACCAGAGGCATGGGCAGCTGCCCCTCCCCGGCCTGACTGCCCCTCCCCGGCCTGACTGCCCCTCCCCCGGCCTGACTGCCCCTCCCCGGCCTGACTGCCCCTCCCCCGGTCTTGGCTGGGCACCTTTCCCCATACCTGGGCTCCAGGACGTTCCCATGCTGAACTCTGTACCACTATCTGGCCTTCTGACCCCAGGGCCAGGTGGGACACCGGGCCACGTAACGTGGTACCTGGAGGCCTTAGTGTTGCCACAAACTGGCCACGGCGTACGGTGTGGATGATCACAGTTCCATCCTGCAGAAAGGCAGCTTAGGATGCTAGGCGGGGCACAGAGGGCTGCAGGGACGGCGCCCAGGAAACAGCCTCCTTCCTTGCCACAGGCACACGGCACATGCCCACACCCACCCCACCTACCTCCGATCCAGACACAGCCATGTCGAGTTCTGTGCTGATGGCCACACAGCTCACTGCAGCTTCGTGACCGTAGAGGACCTGCACAGGCTTTGGTGCCAGCCCTACTGAGAGACCACCCTGTGGAGAGGTCATGGTCATGGTGGAAGGGACAGGAGGGCAGTTCTGAAGGTGGAACAGATGAGCTCCACGTCTAGACTGCAGGACACACTCCTGCCCCCCAGTAGGGCTGCTCGACACACGTCCCCCTGCCCCCCAGTAGGGCTGCCGACAAGCTAACCTGCTGCAGGAGCCGCCACACCATGCACGTGGTGTCCCGGGAACCTGAGATGAGGTAGATGCCACAAGTGTCCAGTGCAAGGCAGGTCACGACATCTGCGTAGAGAGGGGAGGACACGGGCAGTCAGCCAGCCTCGGAGCCCCAACTCCATCCTGCCCGTCTCGGCCTCCCCGCGCCTGGGCTGCTCGTACCGAGGTGTCGGCTTAGCTGGTTCAGCAACTTGCCACGGGGCAGCGTGGTGACTCGCAGGCTGCCATCCCAGTGACCGCCACTGAAGAGCAGCTTCCCGTCTGGGGCCACTGCCAGGGCTCGTCCACTCACGCCACTGCCTGGCATCCATGGGCCACTCAGGAGTCTTTGCATCCTGACCCGGGGGGAAGGTGGTAGGTGAGGCCGGGCCACGTGGGAGAGACACGCACCTTTGGGGATCGAGGGGTCTTGGGCAGACTGCTCCCCTGCAGCTGGCCTGTATCCTGTATGGGTGGGGTGGTGATCGGGGCATTTGTAGCCCACCTCCACCTACAGACTTTAAAAAAAAAAAAAAAAACTTTGTTCATTCTTCATGTGTGTGTGTGTGTGTGTGTGTGTGTGTGTGTGTGTGTGTGTCTGTCCCTGTGGAGGCTCAGAGGGTGACTTCAGGAATCATCCTGGATTGTTTCTACCTCCTTTTTGCTTCACTCAGGGATTTCTCAGGCTCCGCCCACCAGGCCCGAAAGTGCAGGCTGCTGCTGCTTCCTCCCGTGTTCTTACGTGGGACCTGGGATCCGAGCTCAGGCCCTCCTGCTTATGAAGCAGAGTCTTAACCTCTGAGCCATCTCTCCAGCCCAGACCTCTTTCTTACTTGGGGTTGCCTATGGTGGGATCTTTGCTGAAGCTGAAGTAGTTGCTGATGTTTCGGTCATAGGGCAGCCAGCTGTGGGTGCCCAGCAGTCCGCTGGCACTCACAGTCACCTGCAGGCCGAGAAGGTTCAGAGTTAGACTTGGGCCAGAGTCAGGGAGGGCGGAGCTCAGGTGAGGCCGTGCCCGGTGCACTTACCAACAGGTCTGAGGAGCCCTGGGTAATGAAGGAGTGGGGCTGCCGGTGGGGTACCAGAGCCAACACCAGGGGTGTGCCGTCACTGATAACCTGCAAAGTGTGGGGGCTGTCTGTGTCGGGGGACAGCTGGAGCCCTGACCCCAGCTCCCCAGACATCCCTTTGCTTTCCTCCCAAGCCCCAGGGGTCACAAGAACAGGTGACACAGATGCAGGTGTCTCTTCTAGAGACAGGCGGGTTCACGTGACACCCTTCTGAGGGTCAGGTCTGAGTTCGTCTCTTGTCGCTCTTGTCCTCCCATCCTTTTAAGTCCTCCAGTCTCAGCCCAGTGACAGGAAGGGAGGGGAGCCCAAGAGGGAGCTGTGGGCAACGCCAGCAGGAAGGAAGAGTTCACGTCCCCTCCACTCTGATCCTGCTCAGAGATAGTCAAGCTTGTCCTGGCCCCACGGGAGAAAGTCACGCTTCTCTCTCACCTTCTTGTCGTCCATGGGATGCTCACTCTCCAAGATGCCTTTTAATCAGTTCCCCTGATTTGGTGTTCCCACCCGCCCCCCCCAAGAGGGTAGGGACTGCGGACGATGAAGCTAAACCCCCTGCACAGAACAGGAAGTTGAATTCCTGCCTTCCTCTCACCTCTGCAAAGAAGGCTTTGAGCTGATCCAGGTTCTGGAAGATGCTAGGCGAGTTAGTGTCCAGCCGGGCGAGGCGCTGGGCTGCCTCCTCAGCTGACAGCCTCGTTGGATGTGGCTCCTGCGGACCAGTAAGAGCGTCAGTACCACAGCACGATGCCCCCGGCCACCGTGGGGCCTTGACCACCATCGTCTAAGCTGGTCTACCTTCAGCAGCTGACAGGGCGTTTGCCCAAAGTTACTGATGATGCCTTCCAGAGCCTTCCGTTCCCGCTCATCTGCCACATGGTCCAGGTCTACGGCTCCTGAAAGGGAAACAACAGTCAGGACCCCTGTGTCCTTTGTATTGCGCCCCCATCAGCGCCCAGACTTGCGTTGCCTACCCTCATAGGTGCAGTAATAGAAGACGTTGAGGGCCTCCTCAGCTGCTGGGCCCCGCTGCTTATAGCCAAAGATGAGATCGATCCACTCATGAAGATGGGCAGACACATACTCTGACTCCTGAGGGTAGTTGGGGGGCAGTCGGTCTGGAGATGGCTGACCCCCAACACATACCACAACTCTCAATGCTGGCTGCCCACCCTGCCTGTGTGTGGTCACCTCCTCACCAGAGCCCGGCGGTGCTGCTGGATGAAGTCTTCAGGAGAGCTGGCCCACGGGGGCAACACCACGTCACCCACCTGCTCGTTGGTCAGCTGGAGGCAGCCCAGGTCAAAGCCTGGGGGAGGGGCATCAGTTGTTCTTGAGTGTCCTGTCCATCCATCCCTGGCCACCTCCTGGGCTGTGCCCTCATCCCCAGGACTCCCTCTCCACCCCCCCACTCCCTCTCCACACACCCCCACTCCCCCCCAATTCCCACAGCCAACGCCTTGGCGTGGTACCATTCTGGTTCTCCAGGAAGTCAGGGAAGTAGAAGAACTCTGGGATGAGCTCTTTCACATCAGCAGGGCTCTCCAGGCGGGCCTGCCACGCTGCGGCCACGGAGTGGAATTGCCGGTCGGAGCAGTCAAAACTGGTTGGAGGGACATGGCCAAAGTGAGGTGAGGGGGACGGGAGGGAGGGAGCCAGAAGTGGTCCAGGTTGCTAGGAAGACCTTCCCTCCCGACCCCCCCACCCCCACCCCCGGGCGCACCGGCCGCTTTGCAGCTGGACGTGCAGAGAGGTGAAGGGCTCCACGCGGATGAGGTAGTGCATCACGCCTGCTGCATTGGAGTAGTGAGTGCCGTAGTGGAACTTATTGATGGTGCCGGCCGGGTCCTCGAAGCTCTCGTATCTGGCCGCAGGCGGCAGGAGTTAGCAGAAGCCCCGCCCAGGCCCATCCCCAGCCCGCTGAGCCCCGCCTGCCCGCATGCTCACTTCTCCCTCACGAGCTGGGCATGCTTGGGATTCACCACACCGATGGGTTTGGACAGGTCCCGGAAGACAGCCGGGCTGCTGAGGTCCAGGGTTGGGGACACGTAGTCCTGTAAGACCCAGGGGAACTGGCCACCCACCGGGGAAAGGAGTCGAATGAGGGGCCTGCTGCTTTGCTGGCCGGCCTCGCCCTGCCCTGGCTACTCGGGAAGATGAGCTGAGACTGCTGACGAGCTGGGAGCACCACTTGGAAGGGATGGGGGAGAGCGGACCGTCCATGACGGATGCTACTTCCGGCAGCTCCAGGGCCAGCGGGGAGGAGCGGGCTAGGGGAGTGAGGCAGAGACGGGAGGCTGGGTCTCTCAGGCATGCCTGCTCAGGGCCACACTCAGGACCTGGCCCATTAGCTGTGCTGACAGATCAGGGGCTGGGGGGAGCGCAGAGCGGGGTCCTCACCACGGGGTACTGAGACAGGTCATTGTAGGTGCGCCCTGCGATGGTGTTGAGTTGCATCAAGTACTCGAAGTTGGATATCTCACGCTGTACCCATTTCTGGGGGGCAGGATAGCAAGAAGTGAGCAGTGAGGTTGCCCCCCCACTCTCAAAACGGCTCGCCTTACACCCAAACACACGGCTCTAACCTGGGTAAGGCCCGAGGCGCGCAGCATCTCCTGGGGGGAGCGGCTGCTCAGGTAGCCTTGGGGGGGCGGCCGCAGGCGCAGGAGCCACGAATACACCTGGTTGCGGACATGGGTGTGGGGCCTGGGAGCCTGGTTCGAGGCCGAGGCCGAGGACCCCACCACCTTGCAGGGGAAGTTGAGGAAGTAATTGGACTGATCGATGAAGAAGAGCTCGAGCGCCGATCGGCGAAGGTTGAAACGCCGCAGGTGGACCTCACGCAGCTGGGCCAGCGGCCGCCGGAAGTCATGGCCAATGCCTATGGGACCAGAGGCAGGCGTAAGTAGCCACATGGAGGCGCCCTCTTCTCTGCCGTCCTCCCCACCTGCTCCTCAGGACGTGCCTTCCTCCGTTTCCACGCGCTCGGCGCTGCAGTCGTAGAAGTACACGTTCTGCGTGGTGACTTCCAGGAGCCCTGGGACCACGGCCACCACCGTGACCAGCTGACACTCGGCCGACAGCACCAGGTTCTCACGCTGCTCATCCAGTTCTGCTGCCTCTATCCTGGGGACCAGCACCCACTTCAGCCGGTGACCCTGGCACCCCCTTCCTGACCAGCTCCAAGTGCCATAGAGTCGCAGGGTCCACATAGATCCTCACCTCGCAGAAAGGGAGGGGCCGCCCAGGGCCGGGTGCTAACTCCACACCCCCCACCTGGGCTCATTGGCTGTGTCAAGTCGTGTCTCCACCTCTGCACCCCCTCCCATAGCTTCTAAGGTTCCTTGGATTCTTTTCTTGCTCTGATTTGCATCTCAGCCTTGCTCTACCATCCACCCACCCTCCTAAATGACTCCCCCAAGTCTTGATTTTGGGGAGTCCTTTCAGGATTCTGAAGCTGAGTAGAAGACATGGACTTTGGAACTCAGTTCCAGAGCAGACAGAGACGTCTGCCATCCCAGCCAGACCTCCCAGGCCCTGGGCCGGCCCCGGCCCCACTCACGGGGTCTCCAGCACAGCCAGCTCGTCCTCGCCTAACTGGTCTTCCTGCAGCTCCTCAGGCGGGGTGCTGACTTTGGCTTCTTTGGTCACTGCCAAAGGCAGCGAGGCCTCCTCTGTGGGTATCAGGGGCGTCTCACCTGCAAGAGGTCAAGGGGACTCAGCCAGAGCAAGGCGGGATGGGGAATACCAGTTGGGTAGATCCAGGGCGGCACCATCTCTCACCCAGATTGTCACGGAGGGCACTGGCTTCGAGGTGAGGGTCGAAATGATGGTTGGGCACAAGCTTCAGACGCATCCGAGAGTACGTCTCTGCGCTGGACAGCTTCCAGTGTTGAGGTGAAGGGATCCTGCGGATAAGTACCCGTGGGTGGGCCAAAGGCTACAGCCTCCCTCCGTCTACCTCTCCTGTTTTTACTCTATTACTTTTATTTAACACCGTCAGTGGAGAGTCGAAGGCAATCTGGCACTCTCAGAATCGCTCCATTCTCACCAACCCAGCTCACCTTAGAGCCCAGGACCCGCAGGGGCTGGAAAGCTGACGCCACAGTGCCCCCCACTGTAAAAGGGCCATGGAGTGCTGTGCTGCCTGCTGCTTCAGGGCCGCAGCGTAGCGCAGCCCCTCCAGGCGAGCCCTGCGCTGCACGGGCTCCAGCACCAGCTCCTGCAGTGGGAGGAACAATTCCATCGGCCCGGGCGCCATCCCAGGGACACACCGATGCAGGAGCTCCCTGTCCCCTCGCCTGGGCTGCGCACCTGGAAGGCCCGGCGGCTGTGGGCGCGGTCCCGCTGGTGGCGCTGCCCGCTGCTCATGAGCATGTCATAGCAGGCGTTCCAGAATCCCGACATGAGGTCGTGGCTCTTGGCATACGTGTCCATTTCAAACTGTGACATGGTGGGCTGCACCTGAGGAGTGTCAAGAAGAGACCCCTGCTTTGTGTATGTTCTACACCCCCCCACCCCTCCTCTCCCTACATCCCCCCAAGTACCTGCTTATCAATGAAGTGGCGCCACTCAGGTGTGGCACAAAACGCCTGGAAGTCTTCGAAGAAGGTGGGGCTGCCGTTGGTGGGCGGCAGGGAAGGCAGCCCCCACTGGAGCCCAAGAGGCCCGTAGGCACGGTCCAGCAGGGTGCGGACCAGCGGCACCAGCCACGAGCAGCGCTCTGAGGCGGCCGCAGCTGCAGAGGGAGGCTGGGCTTGCTCAGTGTCGGGGCAGGAGGTGCCCAGTGCCCGGCTGAGCGCGGCCTCCAGCTTGGACAGCACGTAGCAGGCTTCCTCCCGGCGCGCGGGCACTGAGGTCTGCAGCAGCGTGTGCAGCTTCACGTAGGCCTGGGCATGCAGCTGTGGGCGCGGGGGGAATGATCTTAGCCCTCTCTCCAGCTGAAGCCCCCCATCTCCCACCACCGCACTCACCTGTGGGTCCTCCAGCAGGATGTAGCCGAGCACCAGGCGCAGACCGATCTGGGCCATTTCGCGGAGATCAGCCGTGCTGTTGGCCAGGTGTGGCCAGGCTCCCAGGCGATCCAGCAGACCGCACACGCCTTCGAAGAGCTACCACATACAACGCATCCCATGTTCGGTCTGAAAGCTACATGGGGCTAGTACCAAGGTCATTTCTGCTCCTTAACCACTCTGCAAGGTATAGACCCGGCCTGCTGCCAATCCTCCTATGCACCTCGACCCTTGGCCAGACAAGATGATGCTTACAGACCTAACAGTCGTGCCCACGACCCCCTTGAATGCTCATCCACCTCCCAGACCCCACACCGCAGGCTCAGACGCGAGTGCGCAAGCCCTTCTGCGTGGCCGCACCTTCTCGCTCCACAGCTCCTGGTTACCGTGGCCCTCGGCACACAGGAAGTCCTGCAACAGGCGCAGCAGCCACAGCGCCTGCTGGACGAGGCTGGCCAAGCCCCCTGCGGGAGCCTCCTTGATGTCAGTCAGGGCCGACTCCAGCATCATCTCCAGGAGGCTGGGGGGAGGGAGAGGAGACTCCCCAGCATTAACCTCACAGTGTTTCTGGTCCCCAGGCCCCCGGAGACGCCCCACCCCAGGCCGCCCTCTTACCTACGCTTGATGTAGTCGGGTGGGCGCACCAGCGTGGCTGAGGCTCCCAGCTGGGTGAGCACCGAGAAGACCTGGCCACGCTCCCGCCAGGCGGCCTCGTCACTGCCCTCCACGCCCCGCCACGTCACGGAGAACAGCACGTTGGTGAGCAGGTTGCACAGCTCCTCCTCGGGGGTTTGCTGTGGCACAGGTGGGTGGGAAGAGAAGGGATCAAGACAGCCCCTCATCCCGGCCCAGCACTCGTCTGACCACGCCTCGTCGTCGGCATGGAGAGAGGCGGAGCTCTCAGGAACAGCCAGTCTCCCACCCCGGACTTAGAAAAACAGCCCAAGGGTTCCCACTGCCTGAATTCTAGGGAGAAACCTGGGGACTTATTGGACTTTGAAGAAGCAAGGAGACTGCCACAAAAGCATTACTCCCCAAGTCCTCAAGGCTGCCTAGGAATTCTCTAGGAGGCTCATCTCCAAATTCAGAAGCCCTTTAAGGACCCTTGGAGCTCTGCTGCCTTTAGATCCTACACGCTCTCAGTCTTGTGGGTATCTGCAGGCCCTCCCAGGCCTAGCTGCTTTCCTTCGCCCTAGCTCAACATAATTCACCCCGTTCCAGGGCGAGAAACCGCAGGTGAGAAACCACAAAGATGGCATCAGGCCCACCTGGCGGCTTCGCCTTGGGAAAGGCCACACTGCCGTCCACCTCTCAGAAGCGACCTTCTGGGGACACCGCAGAGAGTGGGCTCCCTGCCTACCTGGGGATTGCTGGTGTTCGAGGTATCGTCCCCGCTGATGGTGGGTTCTGGAAGGCTGCCATCTTCCAGCACGTTGGAGAGACTAGAGCTGTGGCGGCCAGGGGGAGCCGGGAAAGGCCGTGGCCCGTCCAGCGGGGAAGGTGTGCCAGGCTGGCTGGCCGGAGTGACGGTTCCACTCCCGCTGCCACCGCCAGCGGTATTGCCCGAGCCCACACTGGCTCGTTCCAGGCCAAGGTCAAAGGGCGTGGAGAACGGGGAGAGGGCGTGGTAAAAGGCGTCCGGGTCAGGACAGGGGACCTCTGACGGCAGGAAGACGTCCGAAGGCTCAGCAGGTGACTCGGTGGGCGGTGGGGACAGCATTGGCTCTGGGGAGGTGGGCAGCTCTGGGGGAAAGCGGGAGGGTCCGCCGGCTGCTGCGGGACCCTCTAGGACATAGAGTCGGGTCAGCATATCCTGCCAGCCAACCTGTCGGGCCAGCAGCCGCACGGCATCTGGCTGTCCGTAGATGAGATGGAAGAGCTGCCAGCCGGGAGATGCAAACGAGAGGTCACCCAACCACCTTCCCTAGACCCTCATCCCAGGGCCTTTGAAGTAAAGACATCCCCCCCAAAATAAAAACCCTTATCCCAGACAGGCAAAACAAAGAAGCCAGCCCTCAATGCCAAAGCTTCTACTCCCACTCACCTGACGACAGATGTCCAGGCGGACGCTAAGGTCGGCCTGGAGGGACAACTGGACCACAGCCAACAAATCTGAGAGGTTCAGGCAATCTGAGGGCACAGGAGTTGTGGCGTGAGTGCCTGGCCCACAGGCGGGATGGCGCTCCATCCTTCCCACCAGCCCCTTTACTTGGATATATTGCCTTCTCCTCTTAATTTATTCCCCCCTCCCCCTTTTTTTTTTTAATGTTGGAGACCAAAATCGGGACCCTTGCCTGGGGTCAAAGCCAGGACTATGCCCCGGCTCAGCAAGCGCTCGGCCCACTGAGCTCTCTCCTCCCCCTCCATCTGGTCTCCCTCTCGATCCCCAACCAGGTGTACCTGCCCCCACGAACAACTTATAGAGGCCCTGGCAGAGCTGGGGGGAGATGGTGCCCTCAGGCAGGCAGGCGACGAGGCCCTGAAGTCCACTCTCCCGCAGCCGGATCCTCTGGCGGTTCCGCTCAGGTAATCGCTCATTCTGCTGCAGTCTGCGCAGGATCTGTGCGAAGATCGTAAGACAGGTCGTCACGGGGAAGAAAGGACTTCACATGGGAGGAGACACTACCCAGGAGAGGCCGGTGAAGGTGGCTTTATCCACCAGTGTAAAGATTCCCTGGACCCCACCCAGGGGCCCCAGTGATTGGAGTGTGAGGGTCGGGTGGGGGCCGGATGTACCTTGCAGACTCGGTCAGCCAGCAGGGGCGGTGACCTGGGCCGTACCAGCAGCGTGAGCAGCACCTCCAGGTTCCCTTGCTCCAACAGGCATCCAGCCAAGGACTCCTGAGCTGGGCATCCATGAAGCAGGGCCAACAGCATGTCCAGTGCGCCCACCGCCTGTGGACAGAGGGTCACTCTGGGCTGCCCCCACCCCACCCCTATCTCCAGCTCATTCATACACTTACCCCAGGTAAGTTTCACCTACCTGGGCATCATCGCCACCAGCTGCCAAAAAGTTCAGCACCACCTGTGCATCGTCTGTGGAGAAGTTCCGAAGGAGGAACTCACGGGCCAGGCCCAGGAGGGACGTCTGCACCGTGCGCAGGTCATCGGCCGCGAGGGGGCGCTCCCGCTGTGGGCTGGTTGGTACGGGAGGCACGGCCAAGCAGGGCCAAGTCAGCCACAAGGGGCAAGAGCAGGAAGAGTGGGCAGGTGAGCCCGGGCATCATGCCACCCTAACCAATCCCAGGGTCAGGGATGCTGCGTCGGCTCTCATCCCACCCGATCCCTCCGGCCTCACCTATAGTGTATACGCAGAGCATCAAGGATGAACTGGACGCCGTACTTCTTACGAAGCTTCTGTCTGTGCTCCCGGATTATGCTGGACATGTACTGGATGTGGCCTGAAGAGAGTCAGCAGAAGCCCTTCAGATCCTGCAGGGCAGGCCAGGCCTAGGCCGTGCTCCTTAGGCCCCATTCTGTTCCCCTCACACGCCCCAGAGCAAAGCCGCGGCCCCGTCGGATACGTCTCTCTCAGATCACCCAGCGCAGGGCTCCGCTTGCTTGTACACACACACCCTGCAGCCAGCTCTTAACCCAGGCCCCCAGGCCCCCCCCACGCACACATACCAAGGCGTACGGCAAAGTCACTGAGGGTCCAGAGGTGAAAGTTGAAGAGCAGATGCTGGTAGAGCAGGTAGAGGAGGGGTCCGCTGCTCTCAGAGGCCATCTGCTCCATGAGCAGCTGGGCAGACATGAGCACGTTCATGTCCATGGCCCAGCTGGGAACCTGCGGGAGAAGGAGCGATGGTCAGGCCTTACCCGCCTCCTGCTGCCCTGGCCACTCAGCTTCTGCCCTCCCAGCAACGGGCACAGTGGACACAGACAGAACCATCGCTACTCAAGGCCTCCAGGCTCATGCTGCCCCTGAAACACAAGCCCCTCGGTCGGGCTGCCCATACAGCTCTCCTACCGCGGCCCAGTCACCTGCTCCCCACAGCCAGACCTGCCCAGTTACGCCTGAACTCACTCGGGGCTCACTCACAGGGCGTCCTGTCCCTGCCCATCCCTTCCTGCCCCGCCGGGCCTCACCTTGCGCAGGAGGGCCCCGATGATGGCAGGGCCCTGGCACTGTACCAGGCTCTCCTGGTTCACAGTGTGGCCCTGCAGGAAGTTCCGCAGCATCAGTAGAAAAGCCGCTACTGCGTTCCTCTCCATCCGCTCCTCTGCCGGCCCCCAGGAAGGAGACAGAGGTGGGTCAAGGGCCTGCCAGCAGCCACCACCCACGCCACCCGCCACGCCAAGACTCTGCCCCACGACCCGAACACGAAGGCCACGCTCACCTGAAGACTTGCCGAGGGGCAGCAGCAGCCCCTGGGAGTTGTGGCCAGAGGTCAGCTCGGGCCCCACGAGGTCATGTGTTTCTCCTGGCCCTGCCTCCGCTTCCTGGGGGTGTCCAGCCACTCGCTCCAGCAAAGGCAGCAGGGCGCCCATGCCCCCTACACAGTTGACCACATCCTGGGGGAAGGATGGTGGTGAGAAGGGCAGCGCCCCGCCACTGCCCTTCGTCCAGTGGACCGTCCCAGCAGGACTCCGAGGGCTGCGGCTCAGGTTCTCTCAGGCTGGTCTTCCAGACCAGCCCTGCCATACCTGCACCCCACTCACACTTGGGGCACCCACTGGGGCCCTGGGTGTGCATTCGCACCTTGACGTCCCACGTCTCCACTTGATAGCCCGTCAGGCGGCCGTCGAGCCCGTGGCTGGGGGACAGGTCCAGACAGATGTTGTTCTTACAGGCCTTGAGGATGGAGAATGCGGCGAAGGTCAAACGGAGGAGAGGTGGGAGACGGGACTGGGGCCGAGGAGAGAGAGCACGCGCCCTCCCCCGGAACCCTGAATACCTGAGGTGAGTAATGAAGGAGCAGCTTGGCACCAAGCTCGTGTAGCTCCCCCTCGGGCTTGAAGGGTGCTGGCTCGTTGGGCCCTGCGGGGAAAAGGGCAGGCCTTCAACCTCAGGGCCTTGGCTTCTCCACTCCCAGCCTGTCTGTCCAGAGGACAGATGCTCGGGGTCACCTCTCAACCCGAAACTCCTAGCAAACTGTAAGACTCAGCACCCCGATCCTGGGACACTGGGGTAGCAGCTGGGACTGGGGGGGTGGGGTGGAGGAAATGACAACAGATATCACGTACCCAGCGCGCACAGAATCCGCAGGGTGGGTGCCTGAAGGGCTTCGTGGAAGATGGCCACAGCCCCCAGCTCGCCCTCCAGGGATGTGGGGCTACCCCACCGTGTGTCCTGGGTGCCCGCGAGGGTGGAGCTGACGCTGCCCTCCTGCGGAGGGGCCCCGAGCCCAGTCCCCCAGCCCAGCCCTGTGGTGGCTGGGACTGACTGGGAACGGGTGAGGGAGGGGTGAGCGTGAGCTGGGGCGGCAGGGACAGGTGGCATGGGGAGCCCCGTGGTAGTGGTCGTTGTGCGGTGCCCAGCAGAGCCAATACAGCAGGAGGAGAAAGGCTGCGGAGTCAGGATTGGGAGACTGGTCAGGTCACAGCCCCATCTGGGGCCCTACCGACACCCAGCTCACGGTGATCCCCAAAGTTGCACAGACTCCCTCACCCCCCGAGGCTGAAGTCAGGCTTTGCGTAGGGGATGGATGACTCACAGGGGCTCCAGGCCCTACCCAGCTCACAATGTTCCAAGTCCTCCCCTACCCCAGGCTCCCCAAACCCTGCTCAGCACACCTCACTGAGGGAGGGGACGCGAAGAGGCGCCGTCTTGACCAGATGGCCGTCTTTGAAGACGTGGACCAGATTCTGACTGAAGGGCCGACGCCCAGGTACGTGGACGATGGCTACGCAGTGCTGGAACGGAAGCCGTGGTATCAGGCCGCTCTTGGGATCCGGCCCCCCTCCCCGCTACCGGGACACAGGAGAAGGGAAGGGACTTACCCAGGCAGAGTCGGCAAAGGACACTTCAGGCAAACTCATGGTCAAGTACTCTTTCCGCGTGCACACAGCTACCACCAAGGTCCCAGCGACTGTGAAGAAGGCCTCGAACCCTGAGCCGCTGCTGGTGAAGAAGCTGGGGGCAGGCAAGCCAGTCAGGCCTCCTTCTCCTTGCTCACCCTGAAGAGTGGGTGCCTCGGCCTGGCAGTCACCTACCTGTACAGCTGCTTCCGCTGGAGGGGTCTGCTGGGAGGCGGGCTAGGCGCTGCCTCCGTAGGGTGCAAACGGAGCCAGGCATGGAAGGTAAATGCAGGTCCCGGCCATCGTTGCACGGGAGGAACCATGATGCCCGCCATGCTGGGCGTGAGGTCAAAGTAACGCAGGGCGCGCGCGGGACCCTGGTGCCGGGCCATGCCTGACAGCGCTCGGATGACAGCGCCTGCGTGCTGGGCCTTCTGAGCCTCCGTCCCACTGGACTCTGAGTCCAGCCCCGGAGGGGGACACAGCAGGCGACGGAGCTCCAGGGGTCTCAGTGACACGCGGCCCAGAGCTTGCAGCAGGGCTAACAGCTGCTCCTGGCACCGGGCCCCCAGGGCTGTCCCCGTGCTAAGCGCCTCCAGCAGGGGGCCCACCAGGCCTGCCTGCACACAGGTGGCACGGCTGGCAGGGCAGCTGTCACACAGCCACCAGAGGCGCTGTGCGAGGAAGAGCCGCAGCTCAGCGGTGGGCAGCGCTGGTAGCCACTGCATCAACACCAGCACCGGCTGCTCGTTGCGGATTGGCGGAGACGGGCACATGCTGTGGTCGCCCTCCACAGCCTGTGGGTAGAGAGAACATGAAGTCCCTGGTCAACTGGCCCTCTGCCAGTCGTGAGACTTCCTGCCTTGCTTTGCTTGTCTGCACTCTGAGAAAGCCACACGTGCCACGCCGTCATGCTATAGAGCCGGAGGTACAGGGAGAACCCTGGCTGCTCACAACAGTGTTACCGCTACTAACCCCGGAGTCTCGGCTTGCAGCCTGGGTAGGTCAAGCCCCCAACCACATGTTCCTAGGATGACCCTACTAGGACCCCCCAGTAAAGAGGCCTCACTCTGGAGTCACTAACATGTATGGCCGAGCTGCAGGTCGTGTGGTACTGGCCACAGTCAACACAGTCTCGGGCATAGCTGCTTCAGGCTAGTTGTCTGTGGGCCCCGGGCCCCGGGCCCAGCCCTTACCATGTTGAGCAGTTCCTGCAGCAGCCGGTGGGTGGGGGGCCCGTGGCTCTGCAGGACCTCCTGCAGGTGCTGGTAGCCAATGCGTTCCTTGAACACCTCCTGCGGAGCAGTATGGGAGGAAGTGAGCAGATCCAGGGGCTCTTGGACCAGTTCACGCCCACGGGAACCACAACCTTTTTGAGTCGTGTGTCCAGAGGGCTCGTTTGACTCTGCCTGAGGGTCACAGTGGTGGCAGGAACAGAGAAGTTGTGGAGATATGGGGGCAGAGATGTGTGTTCATCTCGGAAGGCGACAGATGACGGTCACCCCGTAAGCATCCTTCCCCCACATGACCCTGACCCTACCTCCCAGTGTAGACTGATGACCACGTGCCCACGGGGCAGATGGATCAGGTGCTCCGTTCTAGGAAGCGGGATGCTTATGGCCAGTTCTGGAAGTGTGCGGTCCACATACTCTACCTGTGCAGCAAGTCTGAGTCGCCCTCACCTTGGCCGAGGGAGAGCCGCTCATGATGCAAGTCAGTACCCTGACCACGTGAACAGCGATGGCATCTGTGTCCTGGTCCAATACCTTGGGGCAGAGAGAGGAGTCAGGAGAAGCCAGTGCCAACGTGTCACAGCTGGCAGCACCCAGCAGTAAAACTGGGTATGGGGTAGTCCCGCTTCCCCCGAGACCCGTGGTATATGTTGGGTCAGTAATTCTGCGTGGGTAACAGGCCTTCTACTTGCCGTGAAACTACCCTGAATCAGGGGGCTACCTTCAGAGCAGCTGGGGGAGTCCCACTCTGACAGAGGCCTGGGAAGAAACCCAGGCTGGGACGGACTTCTCTGGGATAGACCAACGGCCCATACTGCCCACTGTACTCCCTCCCATTTCCTGGTGGATTTGCCAGCCTGTGCCCCCCATACCTCCACCCACACTAGACCCACTTGTGCAAGCAGACCAGCAGCAAGTGTCCCATCACCCATGATGATTGATTGACAGGTCAGAGAACACAGGGACAATCAACCACAAGGCACTGGAGCCAGAAGAACCTTCGAGACCTTCAAGTCCTACCCTGTCCCCCATCCTCGAGATCCCTTGGGGACAGTGGTTGGGTCGAGCTGAACCTGACAGGCAGGCTGTTCGCTCCTGCACCACCCTGCAGGAGTGGGGGCTGCGTGCTTGGCATCGGCTTGGTCATGCTTCGGCTGTGTGGGACCTTTGTTCCCAGCTCTGCCTGTGTATTCTACAAGCGACCTCAGGCCACTTTCTTCTCCTCTCCAGATATATACGTGAGTCACCTTGACATGCTTTGGAGTTGAACGGACAAGCAGGCCACCAGAAAAGTGACCACAAATGATGGGCCCTGCAGGCTGTCCCGTGAAGACAAAGTCAGGGCAGCTGCTCTGGAGGGTGAGCTCTCAACTGATACCCTGCAGGTTCCTACCGCCCTTGTGTAGAGCGAGGCATGTAGCAATCATGAAGGGCTTGAGGATTCCCTAGATGGGTATCAAGATCCGCAAAAAAAAAAAAAAAAAAAAAAAAAAAAATGACCCCTCTGGAGGACCACTGTTTCTGGGGTTGACTACAGCCAAATTCCTAGGTGTTCGGGGTTTTGCTTTCCTTAGAAATGGGGGTGGGTGGCAGACAGTTTCGAAGGTTCCTTCCAGCCAGGTACAAGCCACACCCCAGCACCCAATTCTAATACCAGTCAGGCATCAGACCACTTCCTGTCCCAGTCTTAAGGATGGGATCTCGGAAGGTGGGTAAGAGAGCATGGGGGACCCACCCCGTCTGCCAGGCCTCATACACATCCACTCATTCCCCATGCTAGGGTGCAAGAAGGGCTCAAAGACAGAGCCCGGGGGTGGGTGCCCAGGAAAAGTGATGCCTTAGCTGGTCAGCCCCAGCGTGGTACCTTCTGGACATCGGGCTCGGTCAGTAACCGGGTAGCCAGGTCACTGTCCCCCTCAGGGGGTGCCCGGGCTTGCAGGTACAGCTGTGGGGAGCGGCAAAGTGGGGGGAAAGATGAGGGAGGAGGAGTTAGAGGATGACCAGGTACCGCTGCCAGGGCTCTGCCCCAGAGGGAAGTGGCACCTTGAGTCCTAGTCAAAGTGCTCCCACCAAGCACCAGGGCAAAGTGGGGCTAGCCGTGTGTCCAAAGGGACACACCGTGTCTGCCCTGGGCCCACCCACTGAACACAGGCGGCGGCCACGATTGCTCAGCAGCACCCTGGGATCTTTCCACGTGGTTCCCCTACACTCCGGGCTCCAGGCCGCCCACCCCAATCTGATCCCACCCACCTTACTGTTCTGGATGAGGCGAATGAGGTGCTCGAAGCAGTTGTTGCTAAGGAAGGTGGCTTGCAGCACCGGCCGGTCCTCACACGCCAGCATCATGGGGATGGCATCTGGGCAGGGGTCCAAGTTAGACCCCTGCCCAGTCCGACTGTCCCACTGCCACACAGGCGTTCCCCTCCCCGAGAGCTCGGGAACCCATAACTCACCCAGCATCTTGACCCGCAGGGTGACGAGGGCCTCTCTGGGGCCCGAGCTTGGGTCAGCTGGCCAGTCAGCATTGAGGATGCGGAAGTAGCCCTCCAGCAGGGCCCGGAGTTCTGAGCCCCGAGGGGGTGTGCGGCTCGAATGCAGGACATGCACCGCACCCACTAGCGCTTCGAGGGCCAGAGGCACCAGGCGGGGGTCCTGGGCTGGGCCTTGGCCCCGGACCTCTACCACACCCAGCAAGCCCTTTACAGAGCCAACACTCACGGCCATCTGCCCATTCTCCTGCGGGGGAAACAGACATGGGGACTGGATTCGCCCAGCAGCAAGGTGCTCACGGGGTCACCCCCAAGGCACAGGCTCGCCTCCCCACTTACCTTCCCTCCCGCAAGGACGGCACCGAAGAGGTGGACGAGCCGCAACAGCAGCGTGGCAGGCAGACGGCTGGCATCCTGCAGGCTGTCTGGGTGGTGAGCAGGGCAGGATAACGTCACCAAGGTTTCAGGACCTTGGGACAGGGGACTACACAAGAGGTGGGTTTCCCAGTGTGGGGTAGGGGTTGGGAGCTTGGTCTAGTAAGAGTCTCAGCCTGAGGGAGAAGACTTCACTCTATGCTAGGTCCAAGATGTCCACACCAGGGCTTTGGGAGGGCATGAGAAGACTTAAAGATCCTTGTGTCCAATGGTGGGGGGCCGACGAATGAACGTTACCCTGCTGTGTTTCCCCCCCGAGACCCACGGCTTAGTTTCAAGGATGTGAGTTTGTGCCCTCTGCCTGCAACAGAGCGAGCTTTTGGCGCCCTGTTCTGACGACTCTGCCGTTATTTGTCTCCCGGTTGGGGACTTCTAGGGGCTTTCACAAGCTCACACGTGGTCTTTCTTCAGCCAAGCTGGACAGGGATGCCAGGCAACGGACTGAAACGTGAGAGCAGAAGGGGCCAGCTCTGGGGTCACAAGTGGGGGAACAGGTGAGTTGGGGCGGGGCCTCAGAACCCTCTCTGTGATGGGGATTGGGAGGTGAGGCCGAGAATGCAGCTGGTCTGTGAGGGGAGAGGGCACAGCGCGGGCTAACAACGCACCGAAGAGGCGAAGCTGGAACCACTGTAGGGATGAACAGACAGGAGCAGAGAGGTGGGAAGCTAGCGAGAAAGGCTGTGGAGAGGAGTGAGCCTCAGTCCTGAGGACGTCAGGCTGCCACTGCAGGTCCACAGTAGGAGGAACCACATCGAGCTGGTCTTAAGAGATGTCGAGAGAATAAGGAAGGGAGCCAGGGAGGACAAGCGGCCACAATCCTGGGCGTCCCTCTGCCAGGAGTGAGGGAGCAGGGGGAGCTGCTGGTGTGGTCAGGGTCCTGAGGTGGGGGAGCCTGGGTGGAGCTAGAGGAACACAGGAACCGGGCAGGTTCCAGGGTCAGGAGGGAAGGAGAAGGAATCCAGGGGAAGTCCACTCGCTGCAACCCTATCTGATGGGAGGTCTTCGCTTTAGCCTTGGGGGGAAATGATGTTGCCCAGCCGTGCCCTTTCTCCTCTCTGCACTCCTGAACGCCTCCCTGGCTGTTGGAAGCCCCCAATGGCTCTCCCCTGCCTGGATGGAGCTGCCACCAAGAAGTTCCTGCCCAGTGGAAGGAACCAGGGAACTACAGGAAGAGGCATGGGTTTGGGGGTGCGATGGGAGGAGGGGGGAGCCTAGTGGGGCAGGAGAAGAGCCTGACCTTGGAAGAAGGCTCCAAATTCCGAGGGTAGAGCGGCAGGAGGAAACTTGTATTTGCTCTTCTCCTTGGAGCTGATAACTTCCCTGGGACAGGGGTGGAGGGGAACAGGCAGAATGAGGTTGAGGCCAGGCACTGGGGATCCATTGGGTCATTGGTCATCTTGCACCAGGATATACACAGGTCAGTCCCACAGGACTTTAGACCCAAGCCCCGTCCTTTCTCCTCAGCCTCTGGCGGGTCGCCTTCAAGTGGCTGAGGGCTGGGTCTTACCCACGGTGCTGGCGCCTCCAGGTCTGGTAGGGGTCAAAGAGGCCCTCACAGAGGAGCAGGGCATGCAGGGCCACGTTCTCCAGCTGGGTCCCACGGCCTTCCCGGGGCGACGCGGATCCTTTCAGCTGCAGCGCGGGGAGAGGAGACAGAGGGTTAGTCAGCCTGTGAGTGCCACATCCCAGATGTAGCTGCCTCCGCCCCATCCCAGAGGGTCCCTCACCTCAGCCACCAGCCCGGTGAGCAGCGCCAGCACGCGGGGCACCAGTACCTGGCCCCAACCCGCTTCTACATTCTCCAGGTTCCTGGGGGGGGCATGAAGGATAGGAGAGGTCAGGCCAATGCCCCAGACCCCCGAGTCCCTGCCCGCGTGCGGCAGACGCCAGGGAAGAACCACCTGCAGAGGACGATGAAGAGCTTCAGGAGCAGCAAAGCTTGGTCCAGGTCCTCCCGGTCCAGCTGCTCGGCCAGCGCGTGCAGAGCATCCAGTGGAAGAAGAGGGACCTCCGCGCCTGCCTCCTCCGGCCTGCGGGGAGGGACGGTCAGTCACTGAGAGCGCCAAAGACGGTTTTCAACCTCCTCGTCTAAAACCCAGCCTCACCTTCGTGGCTCCAGGGAAGACAGCGAGATGCTCTTCTCGAAGGTACCCACGAAGGCCTTCAGCCATTGCTGCAGGTAGCCCAGGTCCTTCTGCAAGGAAAGGAATCCAAGTGCGTGAGGCTACAGGGGACTTGAGAAGAGAGGAGGGGCAGAGGGGTTGACAGATGGAAAGTACGAGAAGAACAGACAGGACTGACCAAGCAGAGAGGCGGGGACGGTCCTGGCAGATCGGAAATGGGAAGGTCAGGACCACAGGACGGTCAAACACACAGATCACTCTTCCACGACCTCCCTCGTCTCGGCTCCCACCTCTCTGATCTTTGACTACCCATCCAGGTCTGACACGGGCAGGGGAGGAGCTTAAGTGGGGTGTGGCTGTAGCTCACACTAATTCTCAGGCTGCAAGATCTACTCACCAGCTGCCCCCCTCTCTACACAAAGCCTTCAATTGAGTCCTGTCTTGCCACCCTCCAGTTCTACCACGACCCCCTCCTGGAAGCTCTGCAGCCCTGTGAGTCCCAGGACGACGCATGTGCTCTGTTGGACAGCTCCCCCGCACCGACACAGGCCAGCGCCCTTACAGAACGAGCCGCCTTTCCCTGGGAACTTCCAGCCACCCTTGCTGTTTACCTGGACCCCAGGCCCCAGAGCTGGTTCCATGGGCAAGAGGGGGCAGTGACTGAACCCAAGTATGGGTGCCGCCAGGGAAACTGGTGTGAACGGGAAACGTCTCCTCCCGCGCCCCGACAGGGGCAGGAAGCGCAGAGTCACGGTGGGGGAGGGCAGCCGCTTCCTCCCAGCAGACCGCAGGGATGTGGGGGGGCCCTGGGGCACCCTGGGCCCCATGAGAGAGGCTGCAAAGGACTTGACAAGGAACTTGGGGGGGCAGCGCAGGTTCCGCAGCACGGTAGCCTGGAGTCATCCTGCCCTGAGAGCCATCCTGGCTGTTAGGGTGCCTGGTACCCTTTACTCAAGGAGCCTACTTTTCTCTGACCTGGCCCAGGGCCTCGGGTCTAGAAGATATGAAGACTCACCCATGTCTCTGTCCCCTCCCATGACCTGGCCACCCCATCTAGATTCTGCAGGTCTTTGCTTACCTACACAGCAAACTAAGTAAATCTAGCCCTAATCTGCGAATCCTAAGGAATGCAGGTGGGGCCCAGCCTGTACGTTAGCTCCTCCTTCCTTCCTCATAACCGACCTCATCTGGAACTCCCAAGCTTGTGAACCCAGAAAGCAACCTTTCCCGAGTCAGAGATGAGACCAGAGCTGCACTAGGCAAAAATGCAAGGTCCACTTCAATCAGCACTCGGCAGGCTGGAGGCTAATTCTAGGGCACTTCTGCCTTAGGACCTGGAGGATAGTTGACTTCTTTTTACTGACTGGTTCTCATACAACTCTGGCCTGGACAGCAGACATCCAAAAATATACAGGGAACAGCTATCTACTTTGTGTCTAGTCCTGGGACTGCAAGATCCACCATTCACTAGCTGGCCCTCTCCCTACCCAAAGCCTTGGGCTGAGTCCTGTCTTGCTACCTTGTAGGTTTCATTTATTTTTAATTTTATTATTTGTGTTATGTGAATGACATTGGGGGGTGCTACCTACATGTCATGGTGGAGGTGGGAGAACAACTTCTTTATAGAGTCTATCTATCTATCTATCTATCTATCTATCTATCTATCTATCTATCTATCTATCTATCTATCTATCTATCATCTATCTATCTAATCTATCTATCTATCGAATGAGCACATAAGTTAGGTCCCTTGGGCCACAGTGAGCATATAAAGGTCAGAGTGCAATTTTAGGAAGTGGGCTCTCCTTTTACCATGTGGGCTCTGAGAAGCCAAAGCAGGTCAATAGGTTTATGAACCTGCTGAGTCATTTCCCCAGCCCCTCGCCTTTCATTCTCATATGAGTTTCTGGGATTGAACTAAGGTTGTCAGGCTTGTGTGGCAAGCACCTTTATCTGCTGAGCTATCTCCCTCTCTAATTTTTGCTTTTTTAAAAAAATTATTTTGTGTGTGTGTGTGTGTGTGTTAATAGAGGGCACTGTGCATCCCTGTGGAGGACCAAGGGTGACTTTGGGAATTATCCTGGATTGCTTCTACCTCCTTCTTGTTTCACTCTAGGATTTCTCAGTCTCTGCTCACTAGGGCTGGAAGTGCAGGCCACTGCCCCTTGGCATTTTTTTTTTTTTTCCTGTGGGACCTGGGATCCCAACTCAGGTCCTTCTGCTTGTGAGATGAGAGTCTTAACCTCAGCCATTTCTCTAGCCCCAATTTTTGCTTTCTGAGACAAGGTCTCATGTTGCTCCAGCTGACTGTGAACTCTGCATATAGCCAAGGTTGATCTCAAACTCCTCATTCTCCTGCCTCTTCCGCTTGAGAACTGGGATTATGGGCATGTGCCACCGTACCCACCTCCTTGTGCAAGGCCAAAACAACTCAAAAAGGGACCATGGCCACCAATAAGCAGGAGCACACTACTGTAACTGTTGTCCGTATGTTGTCTTTGTTGACCTTCCACCCTCCACAGACTGAATGGCAGTCTCCTCCCTGAACACCAACTAGCAGAAACCAAAGTGTCCAGATTCGGAAACACCAGAGGCCAGGCGCTATGGGTTGGGTCTGCAGAATCCTTTGAAAGCTCACGTGTGGAGGGTTTGGTCCCTGATGCAACGGAGTTCAGAAAAGGGCCTTTAGGGAAATGATTGGATCAGCAGGGCTTTAACCTAGTCAACAGGTTCATCCACCGACAAGTCCGTAATTTGATGGACTCGTGGAAGGCGGCAGAAGCTGGGAAGGGAACTCCAAGGGACAACTCTTGAGGGATGGAGATACATACATATGCATGCACACACACATGTATACATGCAAACATATGTACATATGTGTTATGTATGTAACGTGTGTATTTATGTGTATGTGCACATACACATAGGCAGGAGCTAGAGCTCAGAATCTTGTGAATGGAAAGGAAGTGCTTTGACACTGAGCTCCATCTCCAGCCCTGGAGTCTATGTTTTGTCCCCTGCATTCAAGACCGGCCTGGGCATCCACGTTCCTTTCCTGCCAGCTCCCACTTCCCTCACTTCTCTTTCTTCCTCTTTCCCTCTGTTATTCCTGATTGCTACAGGTAAGCAGCTTTCCTCCACTAAAGCAATAGTCCCAGCTGGTCATGGGTTGAGATCTCTAAAACCAAGAACCTAAATAAACCTTTCCTCCTTTAAGTTGATTCTCAGAGTTTGGTCATAGCAATAGAAAGAAAACATACCCGGGCTTCTAGACTAATTCTTCTGAACCTTCTTGTTACAGGTGGGAAGTGGGAGTCCCCCAAGGAGATCTACTGCTTTGACTCCAACTTTACCTATCAGAACACCAGAAGCCAGAACTTTTTCCTAGGCCACGGAAACAAATGGTGGCTAACTGGCCAGCCCAAGGTGAACACGTGACCCCCAACTCTTTCCTCAGGGGCCTCCAATTCCTCCTGCTTTAAAAAAATATCCCAACACAGCGGTACAGAGATGGCTCAGGGACTAGAGTGCTTGCCACGGAAGCGTGAAGGCCCGAGTTTGGGCCTCAGAGTCTACAATTCCAGAGTTTAGAGGAGGAGACGGGTGGATTGCTGGAACTTGCTAGCTGAATTAGTGAAGACACTCTGTCTCTGAAAATAAGACAGAGAGAAATTGAGGAAGATACTGTCATTGACCTCTGGTCCCAATGTACAGGTGTATAAGACACTAAGACACACACACACACACACACACACACAGTCTTCTCCAAACATCCCCAGTCAAGCTAGTCCATTTATTATTATTATTATTCAAAACATGGAGACTTTTTATAGTGGCACCTGTGCTGAGCTTCCTACTGTACCCCCAGAATAAAGGCCCAACTGCTGAGCCGGGTCTCCTAGGCCCCTGGTACAGCCAGGGGCTGCTCTCAGCCTCTGCCCACCCTCCCGCTAAAGCTCTGACCATCCCATCCCATTGCTCCAGCGATTTCACTTTGACTACTTAACGTGAACTTCCTGCTCTTGAGGGCCATCTGGGAGGCAGAACTTCCTGGACCTGAGTTGGTCCCTCGCCCTCTGCACGTTCTTGCTTTCTGTCCATAGGACCACGCCCTTGGCCCGTCTCAACCTATAAACTCATCATGTTGGAGACTGAGCTGGGGTCAGCAGGCTTCATGAGGTCTGAAGGAGCAAAGACAATCTCCAAATCACAGTGCTAAGTACTGAACGGAGTAGCTGTTTGTATTCCTCTCTGGGCCTTATCCATTCTCCCTGGATGCCTTGAGTCAGCTCTGACCATGGGCCCCAGGTGCTGGGCATGAGGGGGTCTGTAAAGGGGCCAGGGTCATAAGACAAGGTAGGACAGAGCCCAGTGCCTGGAGGAGGGGCCGTGGTACTTGGGTTGCCCATAAGCTCCGTGGGTTCTTGTCTGCCCTTCCAACTCTTAACAGGGAACCTGATGGCGGGGGAGGAAAACCACACACACGGGTCAAATCCATCCTGGGGCCCCTGGCACATGAGGATGTGGTATCCAGGTCCTGCTCCACGGGCCAAGGGAAAAGAAGGTCATTGTTCCCAAGAGGATGGATGTTAATGGTCCCTCCACCCTATGTACAACCAGCCAGAGCACACCTGAGGAGTGCCGGAGTGAGGGGCTCCCAAGAGATGGGGAGACACAAGCCCTGCCTTTACAGCAAGTTCCAGTCTCTCCCGACACCCAGCAAGAGTGGTACCCCCTCGTCACCTGCCTCCGCTCCCAAATGTGACAGGTATTCCAGTGGGAGACCATGGTTTGCTGTTCCCACCCCTGCACTGGGCAGGACAGGTTTTTCTTTGCGTGACTCCTTTTTGAAGATGCTCCCCTCCCCCCCTTAGGACTAGCACCTTTCCAATATCCATCCCACTAGATGTAACACGGGTTGGGGTTATTAATGGAGTCAGTGGCCAGTAGTGTCCATTCTAGAGTCCACACACTGGAGAGCTTCTTACCTAACATGAACCTTTTTGAGCCTCAACTGCCTCTTACAAACGGCCCTTCTGCTCGGTGGCAACCACATCTACAAGCACAGTGAAGGGTAAGGTGCTCGGGAACGCCAAACCAGGGCTTCCGGCCAGCCCTCCTGTCCCTTTCTGTGAGAGGCAGTCCTTGGCTCAGGGCAGAGCCAGGTCCTTCCCAGCGTGCTGCCACCGCGCCCCCTACCCGCACCTCAGACAGAAGAGGCAGAGAGTATTCCCTAGAGAGGAGCTTCAAACAGAAAGGGGTTGGTCACAGCTCAACAGTGGGTGATTCTTCTCAGTCAGAGCGGCTTCCGTCTCCAAGAACAGACACGAAAATGGGACAGGTATGATGGGGTCTGGGCAAGGTGGCCTCTCAGGTCTAGCGAGTATCCCACACAGCATGAAGATGGGGAAGGCAGCGACAGGCCAAAAACAGCGTCTGGCTACATCCTAAGAACTGCAGGCCAGTCTCAGAGAGCTCAGGCCATGGGGTGAACAGGAAGGTGGCACCTTTGCCAGAGGCGGACCCAAGTGAGGAGGAATCATCCAAGGGCCCTGATGGTCTGGCCAGTGACTGGTCCTTACCTGGAGAAGGGGCCCTGAAAGATGTGTCTCTGACAGTCTCCATAACACCCTTTATTACTTAGCTATCTTCCTTGTGCTATCACTATGGAAACGGAGAATTTCCTGCGGAGGTCTCCATAGTAACTGAACCTATTTCCATGGAGATCCACGCTTTCCTATCAGCTCCTCGGTTGTCATAACAACTCCCAAGAATCACCAGTCTCTGCACCAGCCTTGACAACCAGAGGCAGAGGTGGAGAAAGACCCCATTGCCTCTGAGGTGCGGAGGGGACCAAGTTGCTAAGATGATTCCACCTTCCTTTGCCCAACTCGAGAAGGTAAACTAGAGTCCAGAAAAGAAAAAGGACCCCGTTAAGGATCTAGAAGCAGGGGGCGTGGTTTCTGTGAGGCAGGAGAGATCCTGGGTCAGGGGTAGGAGGCTGGAGAAGTGGGTGGGACAAGGGGCCCCTCACCTGATCTCCCTGCCCCACCCCCCAGGCCTCAGTGCATAACCAGAGACTTCAGTTGGAGCCTCCCTCTGCCTGAGATCTCTGTGAGCTGAGAGACCCTTGGTGTTCCCATTGCATTGGGAACCCTATACTGGGTGGGTGGGGACAGGGGCTGTTCAACACTGCCACCGGTCCGGCCGGCAAAGGGACTGCTCATTTGCATGCTACTTTACATTAACTTTTACAAGTTGACAGCCTGCCCAAATGACAGCCTGTCAGGGGCTGTCCCCATCCTCTGCTCCTTGCGCGTCCTTCCTATGCCTTCCCTGAGGACATCCTGGTAGGTGTGTTCCCTCACTCTGCATCTCTACTCCTGACAGTTGCTTTTTGCATCTCTCCCTCTCATTTTTTATTACTTGAGAGAGAGAGAGAGTGAGAGAAAGAAAGAGAGAGTTCTTATAGTTTTCATTCGTAATGTTCCTGACACTTCAGCCTTCCAAGTCCCAACTCGGTCCCCTCTGGGAGAAGTTTCTTGACTGGTCACTGCTCAAAAAACCACCTCTTCATCCCTCCATTCAACTGACACTCCAAAGCGCCTACTGAATGTTTTAGAAAACCATGAGTGGTAAACACGATGAAGGTTCCAACTTCCCAAGTTAAGGTTCCAAAGCAGTGTTGTCCCGGTGAGGAGAAGCTAAGGTCCTTGGGCAAACACCTCAACCTTTTGTAGCTGGGGCCGGGAGATCCCCCAGCTGGAAAACTGCTTGTTGCACAAGCGTGGGGACCTGACTTCAGATCCCCAGAACCCATGGAAAAAGTCAGGTGCCTCAGCATGTGTCTCTAATCCCAGTGCTGGGGAGACAAAGACGTGAGGATACCTCGCATGATGGCCTGAGTCCAATTCCCAAACGCCATATAAAGGTTAGATGGAGAAAACCAACTCCAAGAAGTTGTCCATTGACTACATGAGCACGGTGGTGTGAACACCGCACTTCTCTTACACACACATGCACGCACGCACACGCACACATGCACTTTTTGTGGCTAAATGAAATCTTTTGATGACTTCAATGGGTTTGGCTTTGTTTTCCCCACAGGGCCATTCTGCCCCTGCCCCTCCTCTTGCTGTGGCCTCCAAGAGTCCCTAGGTGGGCAGGGCCCATGTGAGTGAGAGGAGGCAGGTGCGAACCTGGGGTCTCTGAGGGATGTGGATGCGTTAAAACAGGGGTGCTCCCCCTTCTGTCTTCACTTAGATCCACAACTGGGGAAACAGGTTTCCCAGCTGATGGCAGCTCTCCCTGCTGAAGGGAGAGGCCGACATGGTGCTGGCTGGGTGGGTGCTGACCGACCCAGGGGGTCTTTTCTTTCTTCCTTGATGCGAGATCTCATGCTGCAGCCCGGGCTGGCCTTGAACAATCCTCCTGCCTCAGCCCCCCTCACGCTGCAATTACAAAGTGTGTGCCACCATGTCAAGGATCAGGGGTCTCTTAACACCCTCTGTGCCACCATGCCAAGGATCAGGGGTCTCTTAACACCCTCTGTGCCACCATGCCAAGGATCAGGGGTTTCTTAATACCCTCTGTCACCTCCATCCTGGCCTTACACTGCCTCCTTCCTCGGGCATCCACTGTGAGCCCCTAGCAGGGTTCAGAGTTGCATGACCACAGCACTACACCCTCTGAAAGTCTAGTACCAAGAGGTGGGACCCTGCTCTGGGAGCGGGCAGGAAGGCTGGACAGGGAGGCGGGCCAGGCTTCCTCTCCAGGCAGCTTGGCCCCACCCTCCTCCTCAGTTTGCTCTCACATCCTGGATTTGTTGGCTTGGCCCCAGGCTGCCCCCTGTCTGCCCTGGCTTCCCAGGCTACAACCAGTTAGCCTAGCCCCACACCTGGCCCTGCCCTTCCAGGTAAACGGGGAGGAAGTGGCAGCCCAGTACAGATTAAGAGTGCCAATCACGCCCTGGGGACAAGGGGGGGGGCATGGCCATACGCAGAGACTCAGCCTGGCAACCTTACGCAAGGACAACACTAGGAGGTTGTACCCCAACACCCTCTCACCCCAAACCTGGCAACCTGACACCCAGCCGGAAGACCCAACACTGACATTCCTGACTCACCACCAGGTTTAAGCCCTGTTCATCGAGCCAACTCCCTTGGACTGCGAGAAGGAGCCTGGGATGAGGGGGTCTCCACAGAGCTGGGGAACCCCAGCTTTTCTGGCCTGGATCAGCCACTGTGGTTGCCTTGCTACGAAGTCCACGTAGCTTTGCAGTCAGGGAAGAAGGGGCTTAAACACCCAAGAACTCGGTCAGGTCACACATGTGAGACACCAGGTCACCAAGCCTGTGCAGACCACAGCCAGCTTTCTCAGAGTCAGCTGGTCAGAGCATGAACCCCCTCACCCCATCAATGACAAGTTGTCCAGGGGCACACAATGGTCCATTGTGCCCAGGGCGCACCTGAGCTAGAAGCGCAGTGCCAGGCAGGTGCGGGGAGGGAGGCGTGACCCCGGCTCACTCCTTGCTTCCAGTGGGAAAGGAAAGTGGGGCCGGTGTGTGGGGCCGGTTTGGGGGGGACCCCAGGCCTCAATCATCAGAATCGGAGGGTCATTCCCTCACCTTCTAGTGGTGCCACATTGAGCCGGGCTGAAATGGGTCCCCGCAGACATCCTTTCTAGCCTCAGCCCCCACCTTACCCCGCTCCCCGCTCCCTAATGGAGGCGGCTGAGGTCGTCCGCGAGCGCTCATCACTGTCACTTCTCTGGGGAGTGTGGGTGTCAACACTCGGACTTGCAGTAACGAACTGGCAGCCAGGATCCTCCCGGGTACCCCCAGCCCATGCCGACCACCTAACGCGGATGCGCCCACATGCAAACTGAGTTTCCTTCTCTCTTTCGATGTGGCCTGTCTGGGGGTCTCTGCAGGCCTTAGTTTACCCAGCTGTTTAAAAAAAAAAAAAGGGTGGGTGGGGGAGAGGCGAGGGAGTGTCTGGCCAGGACAACGGAGATCGTGCGGTGCGACCTAGTGCCCGCCAGCGATGCCCCCCAGGCACGGCCGGCCAGGGCCACGCACGTGTGTAAGGAGCAGCGTGCGCGCGCCCACAAGTGTCCTGGGCGGCGGGGGCCACAGGTGCAGCGGACCACGGGCGCGCCGAGCTGGGGGCGCCGCGGACGCGGGGCGGGGCGGGCTCACCTGTGCGTAGTAGAGCAGCCACAACTCGTAGAGCCGCTCCGAGGCGGCCATGGCCCGACCCGGCTGCGGCCCAGCTGAGCGCCACCTGTCGCCGCCTCCTCCGCGCCGCCCGCCGGTTGCCCCCAGCCAGGCCCATGGGCGGCGGGCGTCACTCCGGGGTGGAGCGGGCGCGATCCTGCTGAGGGGAAGTCTGCGGCTTCGGACCCTGCCGCACTCAGCCTCCAAAGTCTACACGCCCCTCCTCCTCCCCTCCTCCTCCTCCTCCCCCTCCTCCTCCTCCCGGCCGGCCACCGCCCGGCTTCCTGCACTTGGCAGCCGCCGCCGCCGCCGCCGCCGCCGCCGCCCCGCCTCTCCCGGACCGTGCAAAAGGGCGGGGAAGCCGGGCGGGGGCGGAGCCTGAGGTCAGGACCGCCCCCGAGGTCGCCCGCAGCCCCGCCCCCTATGGCAAGCGCCTACGGGAACCCCAGGAGGGGTCATTTCAAGCCACTTGGGCTAGTGGGCGGGGCCAGGGCTTCCAGAGTGCTCTTGGGTCTTTATACCCCGCGGGGACGTGACCCACCCGGCTTGGCGCTACCGCCTTTCCTAGCGGCCAGTGGGGGTCGTGTGGGGACCGCCCCCAATAACCACCACCACCTTGACGACCGCCGTCACGCTCCCTGCCAGATGCTTGTCCTAAGTGCTCTATGGGAAGACCGAGCCATTCTGAGTTCCTGCGGAACGTGGCGCGGAACGGGAAGAATCAGCCCCTGCAAATAGTGCCTTCCATTGGGCAGTGCTGGGGTCTACTTCCTCCACGAAGCTCCACTGGAGCTGCGGACCCCCCCCCCACGCATTCTCTCTCTCTCTCTCTCTGACCCAGTACTTAGTTTGCGGTTTGTTCCTTGAACCTCAGTGAGGAAGGTGGGGGTCTTATGCCTGCTTTACAGATGGAGAAACAGGCCAAATGAGGGTCACAGGGAGCAGCGGGAGCAAAGCACACGGCCCGATTGAATCTTGGCTGCACCACAACCGCCCCTGCCCTGTATCACTTTTCCCATGCCCACGAAGGGAGGATACTGGATAGGAGTCCGGCCCTTTGTTAGCGCTGGAAGTTTGCCAGGCCTTGACAGGTGCCTTTGGGTCCAGCCACTGATCCCCTACTTTTGGGTGGCCAAGAGAAGAAAGACCGTCTCTACTTTCTTGTTCTGTTTGGTCCTCTTGGTACAGATGGCTCTTAGTCTGTGTTTTTCTCCTGTCCTATTCATCGTTGGCACGGACAACCTACATGCCAGGCCCTGATGATACTAGCTCCCCTCACCCCCCCAACCACCACTGCTAGGGAGAGGATGGAGACAGAACCAGATCAGTAAAGTCAGAAGGAGAGTTGAGCAGACAGGGGTTGTGGCATTGGAAGGGAGTTAGCAGGGAGAGGTAGGCATCCATTTGCGGGCCAAGCTTGGAGCAGAGGCCTCGGCAGCGCTTTGCTAACATGCATGTCCTCTCTTGGACAGGGCGGATACTGTGCATGTTCTGTCCCCCACCTGTTGCAACCAAACTCTTCCCAAAACTGCGAGAAAGGAGTTGTTCTTTGGAGCCCACTTGGGCCTGGGTTGGAATTCGCTTTTAACTTAGTGAAGGTAGCCTGATCCTGAGTACTTTGTGCGCTAGGATGGGGGTGCGAGATCAGCTGTGAACCCAAGAAAACGATATACAGCCCGGCCCCACCCTGTGCAGATAGGTGAGTCTGAATAATCACTGGCTGCCGACTGCAGAGGAGAGACGCCTCCTGCTAGTACAGTGAGATCAGGTAGAGGGTCGGGGAAGGACCCTTGGGTGTTTGTTCCTGTTTTGAGACCGGTTTCCCTTTTACTGCTTTAGTCTCCTCCATGCTGGGATTAAGAGCGTGGGCACCATGCCCAGCTAAGAGAATGTTTCTTGACGGGATCCTTTCCTTGGACAGGGGAAATATATAAGGATGAATTTAAGGCATTCCAGAAAGCTAATAGGAGCGTGGGGGGCATGTCCGGGTTAGACAGAACCCCACCGCGATCGACTCGCTCTCTTCTCATCCTCTCAGGTCTGACTGCACTTGCTGTTTGCTCCCGGATTAGTGTTGGACAAATCGAGCCTTACCGCCTTTTTTTTTTTTTAAGTCCCGGATCAGCTCACCCGCTAGGCAAGTGGCCTCGGAGCAAAAGGGGCGTGTCCTCCCGAGCGAGTCGGCGTCGATTGGCTCTCGGGACTTCCGGTCCGCCCCCTGTCGCCCGCGGATTGGCCGCGAGAGCCGCCTCGGCGCTCGGGGCTCACGTCAGGCGCGTTGCGGCGCGAGCAAGATGGCGGCGGCCGCAGCCGGCGTGGGCCGCCTGGAGGAAGAGGCGCTGAAGCGAAAGGAGCGTCTGAAAGCCCTTCGGGAGAAAACCGGACGCAAGGTGAGGGCCCTGGATCCCCGCGGACGGGGCAGGTGGGGGGTTCGGGATCACAGCCGAGGAAAGACAGCCTGCGGAGCGCGCATGCGCGGACTACAGAGCATGCGCATAGAGACCTCGTTTTCCCTGCGGGGAGCTTGGGTCCCAGGTGCGAGTGGCGCGCGCCCGGGAGGCGGCGGCGACGGTCCCCGGTTTCGCTGGTGGTTTGGCCCCCTGCTAGCCGGTGGTAGCAAGGCCCGACTGCACTTTTAGGTGCTTGTTGGCCCGTGACTCTGCTGTGGGCGCGTAGCAGGAGGCGTTCAGGCGAAAATCCAGGAGGAAAAGATGTCAGATGGAGGGGTGCAGAGAAAGGGGGTGTCTTGCGGTTCCAGACTGCTGCTTTAGCTGCGCGCTTGCTAGTCCTGTTAGCTTACCAGATTCGGCAGCTTTTTTTTCGGGGGTGGCTTGCTTTCGTTAGCCACTGACACGGCCTTAATTCATCTTTCCAAATTGTGGAGTTATCTGGGTACCTGTGTGCAAAGCCCGCCCCTTGTTTCGCTCTGGGGGACTGAGGGCTGGGAAGAATCGTTTGCATACTCCTGAACCCGGTTTCTTCGTGTCTCCTTTGGGGAATAACACATTCATCTTCCTGGGAGGTAATTTCGAGATCTAATGGGAAAATCTTCCTGTAAGGGGGTGGGGCCTAAAGACGGGAGGCTGGAGGTGATCGTCTCTGCTGTTACGTGGGAAACCTCCATTCAATGGAGTACAAAGACTTATTAAATGCATTGATCTGCCAGAGGTGAATCGGGTATTCCGTTTCTGACTTAAAAAAAAAAACAAAAAACAGATTGGACAGCTTCTATTGGTTGAGTTTTCCTTTCTTCCTAGCTGTCTACTAGTCTACTGTACCCTACTGTACGCCTCTGGGCGGTGGGAAAGGGAAAGCAGAGAGTGAAAACTAGCCGGACTGACTTCTGCTTTCGTTGGCAGCCAGTGGGACCCATCGGACAGTGACCCCACAACTAACTGCCTGGCCCCAAGGACGCCCCGGCTGTGGAGTTGCAGACAGTAGCTAGTCCAGCGGGGATGTTTGCTTGCATCTGGGCATCAGGAGAACTGGCCTTTAAAGAGGAAGGAAGCTGGGAATGCGGCTGTGTGTGTGTGTGCGTGCGTGCACGTGCATATGAGAGAGAGAATTGTGGTGGGAAAGGCGACTTCAATGCCACAGCAGGTGTTGGAGGTCAGAATAACTTTGTGGCCTCACTTCTCCTTTCACCTTTAGGTGGGTTCTGGAATCAAACGCAGGGTTCAGGCTTTCACACCAAAAGCTTTTACCCACTGAGCCATGATGCGGGCCCCTTTTCGTCTCCTTTTTTCAGTTGGCATAGAAAGTAATGGGATTCGTCATGAGTTTTTCATACACGTATATTGTATCTTGCTCTTATTTGCACATCTCACTACCCTGCTCTGTTCCTATATTTTTGTTAAATTTATTATTGTTGCCATTTCATATGCACGTGTGGGAGTCAGAGCATAACTCCTGCGAGTTGGTCCTCCCTTTCCACTCTGGGTTCTAGATATTGAACTCAGTGCCAGACTTGCTTGGCAAGCACCTTTACACACTGTGTCCTGAGTCCTGGATTCATTCCAGCCCTCTTTCATGTTCGGTCAGTACATACTGCTCAGTTATGGCCCTAACTATTTTCTGTTCAACCATCTATTGATGAACAACAGTTGGATGGCTTCTGTGTGTGGCCTTTGAGGGATCCAAAACCAGACCTCAAAACCAGAGGTCTCACCTGACAGATCTCAGCCAGAAATCCCACCTGATAGGAGAAAGAGAGAGAGAGAGAGAGTCCACCCTGAAACCACCAATAGCCAGAGACATCCCCCCCTTTAAATCTGAGGTAAAACTGGTCTTCACATGAGACCCCACCAAGAATATTAATCTGAAAACTGGTCAAACCCCAAATCCCTTTTCCCTGCACTCCAGTTATAAATACTTGCACCCCTGACTCCAAGTCAGTAGCCATTTCCATCAGGGGAAATTGCTGCTCCCTGGTTGGAGTTTTGGAGGAGCTTCCTGAATAAACTTCCGTCTACATGGATGAAGCTTGGGTTTGTGTTCTGTCTCCCACCCCTGCCCCTCCTGTCTCTTGTTCTTTCTTTCTCCTTTCGTCTTCCTCTCTTTTTTCTAATGGCCATTATGAGTAAAATTCTGCCAAGACGCGTAGCTCAGTGACAGCTCTTGTCTGACATTCCTGAAGCCCTGGACTATCCCAGCACTGCAAACAATAATAATTAATAATAATAATGCTATGAACATGGAAATACATGGAAATACAAAGGTCTGTTTAAGTTACCACTTTGAATTCTTTTCATTATATACCCAAAAGTAAAATAGATAAGTCATATAGTAATTCTGGGTTGGTTTTTTTGTTACTTTTTAAAAAATATTTCTTTGTGGGCTGGAAACATTGCTCAGGGTTTAAGACTTTGCCTTGAAAACAGAAAGTCCTGAGTTCAGATCCCAGGTCCCACATAAAAATGTCAGAAAGAAATGGTGGCAACTTGCACTTTCGGACCTGGTGGGCAGAGCTTGGGAAATCCCGGAGTGAAGCAAGGAGGTAGAAGCAATCCAGGATGATTCCAGAAGTCACCCTTGGGCCGCCACAGGGACACACAGTGCCTTCTGATACATACACACACACACACACACACGTGCACACACACACAAGCAAAATAAATAAGTTGTTTTTAAAATTTTTTGTTTGACATATGAGCGGAAATAAAAATAAAAAAATAAAATAAATTTTTTTGTTTGTTTTTCTTTCTTTCTTTCTGAGACTTGCAGTGTAGCCCTGGCTGGCCTTCCTGGAACTTACTGTGTAGACCAGGCTGTCCTGGAACTCAGGGCAGGCTTCCAAGTGTTCAGGATTGTACGTGTGTACCACACACCCAACTAGCATGTCTCTCTTTTTTTTCTTTTCCTCCTCCTCCTCTTCCTTCTTTTTAACTTGGATTCATTGTATAACCCATAGGCTGGTCTTGAATTTACAGTCCTACTGCCTCAGTCTGTAAAGTGCTAGAATAACAAGCTTGTGCTGCCATCTTACTTTGCTTCATTGTGGTTTTGATTTGCATTTTCCTAATGGTAAATGATGTTGACCCCTTTTTATGTTTTTTTATTTTGATTTGGGACAGGGTCCTACTCTACAGCTCAGGCTGCCCAGAAGTGCCTCACTTCCAAGTGTCACATAGTGCTGGGTACTGAATACAACAAGGCTTTGTACTTACTGGGCAGATATTCTACCTAGCTATAATGTCTTTGCCTAGCTTTGATACCAGATTAACATTAAATTCATACAGTAACATAGAAAACTCATTTTTGTTGAGTTTTAGCAATAGTTTGAGGAAGATTTTTATTCAGTGAATAGTTCTAAGACTTTTTTTTTTCTCTTGTTTTAAGGATTTTTCTCTTTTGTGATGCTCAAGATAGAATCCAGGACATGCTAAACAGTGTTCCAGATCTGAACTCTACATACCCAGAAACATTGGGAGGTTTTGATTAATTGTTTGATTAATTTCCTTAACACACCGATTGCTGATTAATTGGGTTAAATCTTTACGGTTTTGTCTTCAAGAAAGCTCTTGACTCCTTTCTAGAAAATGTGTATTTAGAAATCATATGGCTTCTGCCTTGGGATTAAGAGCTCTTGGAGTTTCCTCTCCTTTATTTTAAGAAATAGGAGTTGCTGGGGCTGGAGAGATCACTCAGAATTTAAGCCTCTGCCTTACAAGCAAAGTGACCTGAGTTTGAATCATAGATCCCATGTAAAAACAATAGGCAGAAATGGTGGCAACCTGTACTTCTGGTCCTGGAAGACAGAGCTGGGAAACCCCAGATTAAAAAGCAGTAAGTAGGTAGAGGAATACAGGACAATTTCCAAAGTCACCTTTGGGCGTACACAGTCACAGTGCCTCTTCTATACTACAGCCCCTCCCCCAAACACGCATATGCAGAAATAGGAGTTTCCGTCTAAACATTTATAATTTTTCTCATAGAGAAACTTCCTTTTGTATGGAGGTGTTTAATACAGAGGGTCACAATTGACCAAAGTATAGAGAGTGAGTGGCTGTGGACTTCGGGGGTCTTAAACAGGACATCTGGATCATCCCCACCCCAAGGTCAGGTAGCTTTGCTGATGAGGGGGTAGTAAGAATGTAAGACCTTGGACTGGGGAGATGGCTCAGGGGTTAAGACTGTCTCGCAAGCACAAAACCCTGAATTTGGATCCCATGTCCCTCGTGAAAACTCCATGCCTGCACTTCTAGCTCTGGTGGGCAGAACCTGGGAAATCCCAGAGTGAAGCAAGAAGGAAGTAAAAGCAATCTAAGATGATTCCTGAAGTCACCCTTGGTCCTCCGCAGGGACATACAGTGCCCTCTGATACACACACACACACACACTAAAATATTTTTTAAAAAAGAATGTAAGACCTTGAAGCCGGGTGGGATGTGACTAATAGTATCTTTGGACATGGTGGCACCCCGTGAACTCTGCAGCTGTGTCTGCTTCCATGAGACTTGCACAGGCTTGGCCTGTCATCGTTGCACCGTGGAATGGGGAGGATCTCAAAAGACCCCACATCTCCCTGAGACTGATGAGGGTACTGCTGGAAGGGGTTGGGGAGGGGGAGAGGCTAGTTTCCTCAATGGTGTATACTCATTCCCTAGCAAGCACCCAGACCCATGTCATGAGCTTAATGGCCACACACAGAGAAAGAGCTGAAATCAGATGAGTGACTGGCTTAGAAGAAGGTTTGTCATGGAAAAAAAGGGGGGAGATGGGATTGGGTAATAAGCGTTCGTGAAAATTACATTAAAAAAAAGAAACAGGAGTATTTGTGAAGCTTCAGGCTTGACTCAGTGGAAGCTTTCCCTGGTTTGTCGCCCCTATCTGTAAGCTTAGTTTTATTATTCTTAGTCCTTTTCCTGATTAGAAAAAGGAAGTTAGAAGTTTTTTCTTGACTTTTCACTCTTTTAAAAAAAATTTTGTTATGTGTGTATGTGTCAGAGGGCACTGTGTGTCCCTGTGGGGGACCAGAGGTGACTTCGGGATCAACCTGGATTGTTTCTACCTCCTTCCTTCGCTCTGGGATTTTCCACGCTCTACCCACCAGGGCCAGAAGTGCAGGCTGTCGCAGTTTCCACCTGGTGTTTTTTACGTGGGACCTGGGATCTGAACTCAGGACCTTCTGCTTAACCCCCTGAGCCATCTTTCCAGCTGGACATCTCACTTTTCAGGTTGTGAGGTCAGGCTTGACAAATGTCGTGTGGCCTGGTTCATTCGAGCTGATATTTCATTCTTTTAGTGGATGTACGCGGAGCTTGTACTGTATGCACAGAACCAGGCACTTGGGGAGATAAGGCAGTGAGGAAAACAGGATGTTGCAAGTAACCTCCATTTAGCTAGAGAGTTAATATGGTGAATGATATCACCAGCCTGACTTATCTGCTCTGATCTTGTCCCTGACAACCCTGATAAGTAGGTAGGAGGAAGGTTTTTCTGTTAATTTGTAGTTGGAAGCTCCGGAGCTAGTAAATGTTAGGTGGTTTACTGAAGGCAGAACTATGGAACAGGTGGTAACTCTCCTGCAGACAGATTGATCGATTCATTTGATGGTGGTACTGAGGATCGGACAGGCTAGGCATTCACTATATTCGTCCTTTGTGTGTGTGTGTGTGTGTGTGTTTGCCTACCTGCAGAGGTCCACTTTGAGTATCTTCCTGGTATCACTCTATACCTTATTTTGAGACAGAGTATCTGACTGTGCGCAGAGCTCACCAGTTGACTTGATTGTTGGTCACTGAGTTTCAGGGATCTGCTTATCTCTACCTCTACCTCCCCCAACTGTCCTAAAGGACGGGTTAGGCTGTCCTTGAACTCACCTGTAACACAGATAGGCCTTAGGCTTGAGGTCTTCCTGCCTCAGCCCCTCAGAGGCTGGAATTATAAGCTTGTACCTCAAGATTCTATTTCTGACCCACCGACTAGAAATGCTGAGATGATCATGGGAGGGGGTTGGGAAACTCCTCTTTTGTGCTTTCTTTTCTTTTTTTTTTTTAATGGTAGTAGTAATTGAGCCTAGACCTTGTGCATGTTAAGCAGACGCTACCACTGAGCGCCATCCCAAGCCACTATACACATTTCAGATTTTGTGAATGATCCACTAAATAAGCAAAAACCAGTGCAGGGCTGGAGAGGACGCGGGTAGAGGCTGGGCAGGGATGGAAGCTGGCCTGTAAAATGCAGCTTTGAAGCTTGAGCCTGGGAGTCCCCAGAACAAGCTGGTGAGTCAGATTAGCCGTGTGAGCGAGGTCCAGGTTTAGAGACGCAGCCTCAAAGTAAGGATGTAGAAGTGACTTATTATCCTTGGGCCTGTTTTTCTCTCTCTCTCTCTGTCTCTCTCTCTCTCTCTCTCTCTCTCTCTCTCGTATCCATGTGCATACGCTCATACACACATGAACTTAAAATTGGGGATTGGAGCACCAGGTTTGTGAGCAGCTCCATCCTCTGAGCTGTCTCATCAGCTTCCTGGCATATTTTCTAGTGTTCAGTAAATGGCATGAGCATCAGTACTTCATAGAGTACTTTTTATGTTAAGTGGTTTTACCCAACAGTAGGCTAGCCAATATAAATACTTTGAGCTTTCAAAAAGGAAAAAAGGTTATTCTGGGTGTATTCACCTGAAACCCTATCATAATTCAGAGAACATCTACGTGGAAAAGTATTGACCCCCAAGTGCAGGCCGTGCTGTGCTCATGCTTTAGGGTCCCTCTGAACCTGTTATGTATATAGAACGCTTGCATCAAGTTTGTGTTGCTGCCACCACACTGCTGCCACTAATGCCAGGCAATGTGTAGCTCACCAAATTCCAGCAGCAGGAGGGATGGGTTAAGAAGGGCCTCTATGTCATGTCTCAGACATTGCGGGTTACTGGCAAATCCACCTGTCGTAAAGCATGTGCAAAACAGCTGATTAAAAAAGCCACTCACAAGCAGTATGTCTTCTACTGGAGGGTTAGGAACCGTCACTCCAGGCCTGGTGCTCTGTGCGGCACACGGTGAAACCAGATGCCATCAGTCCACAGGACTTCTGATTCACAGACTGCCTTCCTGGCATGTGGTGTGAGAAATCGCTTGGGTCTTCAAAACAGATCTGCACTTCCACAGTGCAGCTGTTGGTGCCTGCAGGTGAACTGGAGGCAAGAGAGGCCTACCTGGTCAGCCTCTTTGAAGATACCATTCTGTGTCTTATTCAAGTCAGATAGTTATGTTGAAAGAGAACCCGCTAGCATGCCCCAGACAGAGAACACGCACAAGATAATCCACTGTGATTGTAAGTGATTCACCAACAGCAACAACAAAAGATTTCCTCTTCTTGGGGCTCCTGCTCTTGGTGTTTTCATTTTCTGCTTTTGTTTTGTTTCTTGTAGCTTGGGCTTGACTCTGGCTGCTGGCATCCTCCTGCCCCAGCCCCAGGGAGTGCAGGGGTTTCAGGACCGCATCCCTGTGCCCAATAGTGCTAAATGTTACATTTGGTTTTTCCTCTTGAAGTCAGAAGTATGTGATGCAAAGGGGAAATAGAGGAAAAGTCAGGTATTAGCAGTTTTTCCATTTTCATTTGCGTAGAGTTTTCATATGAATGTGGAGATGTAAAGCATTAATTCAAGTCAAAATGTTCCAGTGACAAGTTTCAGCAGTTCAGTTTTATCCTTCAGCAATTACAAATTCCTGCTAAATTTTTCTAGACAGTACCTGCACTTAGATTTTTACAAAATAAGTAAATGTATTGACAGGAAAGGAAAAAGCTGCAACTTGGTCAGTTTATCAGTCTCTCATCCCCCCATCTCTGTTTTTCTTTTGTCGTATTTGTTTTTATTGTGGTAACTATCTATACTATGAGACTTGCTATTTTAACTCTTTGTCAGTTGTACTAAGTTTGCGCACAGTTGTGCAATCACTGCCACAGTTTCCAACATTTTTATCGCTCAAGCAGAAGTACTGCACCCTTAAGCAATGACTCCCATTTCCCTTCCCTCTTGCCCTGCCTCTCGCTGTAAGGTTTGAGCTTTCTTTCTATAAATAAAATTGTACAATTCATGTCATGTAGTGTTTGGCTTATAATCACAACATATCCTTTGAGGTTCATTTCTGTTGTACTAAGCATAAAAATTTTGTTTTCTTTTTAGAATTTTATTTATTTAATATTTATTTGTTTGAGAGGGCGGGGAAGAGAGAGAGAGGGAGAGCCTAGCACAGGTGGAGGTCAGAGCACAGCTTTCAGGAGTCGGTTCTCGCCTTCTACCACGAGGGCTTCTGGAGATTAAACTGAAGCCTCGAGGTTAACAAGCAGATGCCCTACTGCTGAGCTCTCTTGCCAGCCTAATTTGTGTGTTTTTTAAGAGCCAAATAATATCACACTGTGTGAATATACTGTGTGTGTGTGCATGCGTGTTCGTGTATTAAATCCAGGGTCTCTTACACATTCTATTGTCCTGTCACTATACATTCCCAGTCCCAATGTGACTTCTTAGGGTGAATGCCTGGCGGAGAAGACAAGGGTCAGCCCATAGTAGCTTCTTGTACAAAATCTTATATCTTCTTTGGGAAGGCAGAGGAGGAAGTGTGGACACCCTGCTCTCTGCAGATAAGACCCCTAGAGTCTCCTCCCTTGGAGAGGAAGTGCTCCACATTTTTCTTTTCAGTCCTTTGATGTGACCGCAGAACTTCATAGTTAAGCACTGTTGTGGCCGGCACCTGCCAAGGGTGAGCCTGGTGCCTGTGATGGCTGCTCCTTTCTGCCCTCCTGGCAGTCAGTGGCAGGTCCCTCGCTGAGTTCCTACTATGTGTGTGGTTTTGCTGGAGGCCTCGGGACTTTGGGTGTGGATTGGTGGCCCTTAGAGCTTTAGTTCCTCCTCTTCCCCACACCCCTACTTTAAACTCATAATTTAGAAGCATTATGTATGAATCAGAATCCTGAGATTGAGGTAGATGAAGACAGGCAGGACAGGAGTTGTGCTGTTCCTGAGTATTATTAAGCATCAGGCTGTGTGGTAGCAGTCACACCACCTGGTAATTTTATAAAGCATTTCCTTGTCAGCCCGCCGGCTGCCACCCATTTGTGAGGGAGACAACACCAGAGACTTAGGCCAGCTCAGGGCCCTGGAGGGGATGTGACGTCCCTGTATCCAGCACCTGCAAGCAGCGGAGGGAAGGGGATGCCCTAGAGGTCACTGCCTGCCTGAAGCACCGTCCCTCCCGTGGCCAGCCAGCTCCTGCGGACCAACGGAAGGTCTGCGAACAGTGTTAGATGGAGGGCCAGCTGGGTCTGAGGAAGATTCGGGAAAGGGGCTTGAGCTGAACCGCTGATGGGGAGGGGAGGGATGCCGAGGGATCTGGAGAGGGCAGTGCAGAGTTGAGAACCCTCAGGGGCACAGTGGTGACCACGAGGTGCAAGAGGATTTGGCAGCAAGCTCTTGGCAGTCAGTTGGGACTGGGGTACTTTCATCCCCCGAAAGAGCTGGGCTGGATGCTTTTTGGCCAGTTTCTGTTGCAGCCAGGAGTTGCAGCTGGGAGGGCAGCCAGCCTGGGCACACTTGCGCCTATTGTATTTGAATCTCTTTCCTTGGCATTCTTCAGAGGCTCCACGCTAAGTGAACAGGTGGGCCGTTCAGGGCGGTCTGGAGCTCAGTGGCATTCAGCAGGCAATGTGAGGCCACTTGCTTCTCTTTCAACATCCTTAAAAGTGGTTCATTTGGCACAGACATCCTCGGCTGTCGGCTTCCCGGGGCACTTGTCCTGAATTGGGTGCCTCTTGCTGCTGAGGCCAGAGACACTGGCCTTGCGGCTCACCAGCCCCTCAGGGGTTGGGCGTACCCTGAGTTCAGAGCTGGATGCTGGTTGTAGGCTCAGCAGCAGTTCTCGGTGAACCAAGGACCGTCTGGAGCAGGGTTGTGCAGTTGATCTTTGGGCAGCGATAGGTGGTTCTCGTGATTTCCTCTGTCCAGGGCCATCGTTGCAAGCCATGCATAACTTTTGAGCCCCTAAAATTTGTGAAATTTTATTCAATTTTAGTTAATTTACACTTACATAGCCACTTGTGACTTCTGACTACCCTATCAGACAATGCATCTCGAGGCTCTGCCTCCTCTAGCTCAGTTCATAAGAACCTTTGTCTCCGCCTGAACCCGCTGTGGAGATTTGAGAGGGAAAGAGTAAATAGAAACCCCGAGAGTCCTTAGTTTATTCTTGAAGTTTTCTGTCCTCATTACTGGTGTGCCAGTGGGTGGTGGGTCCAGACCCTCTGTGTGTGCACTAAAGTACTGAGTGTGACCTGCACACTTAGGAGACACACACCACAGAGCTGGGGAAGCAGGTCTGTCCTGACATCTGACCTGTCTTCAGCAGAGAGGGTCCGCGGCCAGTGCGAGGGAAGGCGAAACGGTCAGCAAAAGTTGGCTGAACCAGGAAGGGCAGCATGAGAAGCAAAAGAGAGGTGAACAGCTGGTGCCAGATGGGGCATCACAAAGGTCCACGTCCTGCCTGTGCCCCCACCCTGCATGGTGACACCCTCATTCGTGCCCAGCAGCCTGGCTACAAAACATCTGAAGAACTCTGGAGTGCTTGACTGCAGGGAGCCAGTCATGACATTCATTTGCCTTGTAAAGCAGAATCTCACCGTGTGTTCAGTTCTAGAAAGAGCTCTTTGACTTAAATGTTGGCTCATCCCTGTTTAAGAGACCAGGCAGTCTGGGGGTTAACCTCCCACAAGAATACTTTTCGTGTAGTGCTACCTTACTTGTCTCAGGACCCAGCCTCGCATCCTTTTTCTACCCTTCACTTCAAGTCTTGTGCATCTGCGGTCCCTGGAAGAGGCTTCCTTTTTTATGTGCACTGTTGTCAGACTGGTGGTGAAACACTGGCCTCATGGCGTAGTGGGTGCAGCATGAACGTCAGTGCCAGGCAGATCTGGCATTCACTCATCATCTCTGACCCTTAGTGCCAGTCTTTAAAACTTCCAGCCCCCTGTAGAATTGATGAATGGCTTTCACCCGCATCATGGCTGGGTGATTGAGAAAATGCATTTACAGTTACCTCACACAAGGTTTGGACACAGGCTTCTCATAAACATGGGTCCGTGTCTTTTCCTTACCCTCTGAAAAGTGAGGGGGTCCAGGTGGACCCCTAGTCCTCTGCTGGGTGACTGCGTGGAGCTGGCCCTGGTTCTGAAGGAAGTAGTGAGGTCACTCTTTGGACCCTGGCCTTATTACCCCAGCCCTAGTTCTTTGAAAATGGAGTTCATTTTAAGGACTACATGTTGCGTTAGAGAGAAAGTAATACCCGTCACGGTGGCTCACAGCTGTAATCCCAGCAGCACTCAGAGGCTGAGAAGCAGGATCACCGAGAATTCAAGGTCGGCCTAGGCTACTAAATGAGTTAAGGCCAGTCTAGGCTACAGAGTGGGATTCAGAAGAAGAGAGGAGTGTGGAGGAGGAAGAAGAGGAGTAAAAGGAGAAGGAGGGGAAGAAGAAGATGATTTACAAAACTCTAGCCAAGATGGAGTGTAGTCCCTGTTCTTGCTAAAACCGGCCTTCTCTTCGAGACTCTCACACCCTGAGATCACGGGCGCAGTGAGAGATATCCTTGTGGGTGGAGCTTCAGGGCCCCATCGACACCTGTTAATGAGCCAGCATTGACACTTTGGATGGAGTCTCCCTTCTGAGGGGATCAGCCTGTGGGTGTGCCTGTTCTGGATGAGTCAGAAGTACCTGTGTGCTGGGACTGTCAGGAGACATCATCTCCAGTCCCACACTGGTCCTTTCTTCAACCTCCCATCCTAGTCCTTGTACATAAGTTTTCCAGGTAATCACGGTACTGCCCTTTTCCTGGGAGTCTCTCACTTTTCTGTAACATTCTGTCACTGAAAGTAAGAACTTTCTTTTAGTGGAGAAGTAACTGCTTATCCTCATATCAGCCAGCCACCAAACATATAAGTACTGTGTGCCAGCCTTATGCCAGACCAGCCATGAACCAGATGACGCCTCAGAGGCTTCTGCAGCAGGCAGGAGCAGGCAGTGTACGTGTGAACAGGAAAGATGATCTCGTGGAGAACTTGGGTGTGAGGGTTGCACATGCTCTTAGTGTGGAAAGATGCTTTTGTATCTGAAGCAGGGGTGTTTCAGGATGAATAAGAACTAGCTTGGCTCTTTTTTTAATTTTTTTATGATATATAATTGGGGGAAGAGGAGAGAGAGAATGCACGTGTACACAGTGCAGGTGGCATATGTGGAGGCCAGAGGACAACTTTTAGAAGTCAGTTCTCTTCTTCCACCACATGGTTCTGCAGATCATACTTGAGTTGTCAGATTTTTAAGCAGTTCCTTTACCCACTGAGCCATCTTTCCACCCCTAGCTTGACTCCTTGGGGGGGCAGAAAGAATCCCTGAAATGCTGATATTATAGCTCAGTTGGTGAAGTGCTTGTCTGAGTTCTGGCCTTGGTTCCCAGCTCTACCTTAAAACAGAGCATAGTCATGAACTTCTGTAATCTGGTGTCAGGAGCCAGAGTCAGGAGAATGTGAAATTCAGTGTCAGCCTCCGCTGCAGAGTGAGCTTGAGCTACAAAAACAGAAAGACATACAGAAAAGAATCCCTGAAGGAGTGTACCCCAGGACCCCCAGCTCACCTCTGGTACATACCCTCCATTCTTCTCTCCCCAAATACAATTCATTCTATAAGCCACACTCTCCAAGCCCCAACAGTACTGTATATCCTAGCTCCCCACCCAAATATTTTCTCACACAGCACACCCATAGGCTATATTTATATCCTGTATACCCTAAAATATGCACACAATATCTCTATAATCTATATCTATATATCCCAAGCCACCCCAACCAACACCCCGAACACCCATCCCATACATTGCTGACACACAACCACATACATACACAGAGTGATCCCTACTGCCTCCGTCCCTCCAGCCTCACTAGCCTCGCTGAATAGTTGAGAGGGGCCGTCAGGCGGCCAGAGATCCGGGAGACCCCACAGCAGGCCCTGATGTGGCTCTGCTATTTGAGACCTTCCTCCTCTCTTCCGAGCCTTTCCCTTGATCGGGGTGTCCTGGCTCCTGCAGGCTTTGTTTTGGAGGGAAGCAACAGCTTGTACTCTTGAAAGAATTCCAAGAGGAAAAACAGTTGCTGTGGTGATGAAGTCTCTGGGGAGTAAAATCCACACCAGGGCTATTTTGATTCAAGGTTCTGAAGAGCTGCTCTGTCTAGGGGTTGGAGCAGAGCACACTGTCCCTTCAAGGACTGCCCTCAACCCGCCATTGTTTTTAGGGTTGGCCACTAGCTGGATTTGTCATAATGTAATTTGAGTCCTGGGTTTCATGTCTAGGCTACTCTTTCCTGTCCAGGGTGATAGACCTGTGACAGGCAGGTCCCTTCTCTATAGGAAGTGAAAGTGAGTAAAGACTGAGGTCACTCTCATGAGACTGCCTGCCAGTGAGAGGGACTGTCATCACACTTACAGTGAGTGCAGCTGTGTCCTGTGCCTGGGGAATTAGGTTGGGGAGGTCACTCCAGGCAGAAGCAGGCTGAACCCCAGCAATCATAGCACAGTACGCTACCCAACATGATGGAGGGCATGAGAGTGTCACCATCCTGGAGAGCGGACGTTTGGTGGGAGGTGGGGATGTGATCCGTGAGTGCGAAGGCTGTGTGGAGATAGAGCTTCTACCCAGTGTGGGGACACACACTCTTATCTCTTTGTGTGTGTGTGTCTCTGTGGAGGCCCAAGGCTGACTTCAGGGATCATCCTAGATCGCTTCTATCTGCTTTTTGCTTTGCTCTGGGATTTCCCAGGCTCAACCCACCGGGGCTGGAAGTGCAGCCCGCTGCCATTTCCACCTGGCGTTTTTACGTGGGACCTAGGATCTGAACTTAGGGCCTTCTGCTTGTGAGGCAGTGTTAACCCCTGAGCCTCTAGCCCTCCACCTCTTCTTAATTGGCTTGTAGATCTTCTCCTCGTGGGGTTCTTGTCTCAGGCTCTATGAGAGCCTTACCCAGCTAAGATGCTAGAAGATACTTGGGATAAAGGGTTGCCGTGGAAGAGGGACAGCAACAGAGCAGAGCAGGCAAGTGCAGTTTGGAATTCTAGAAGACAGTCTATGGGAACGCACACTGTGACTAGCTTTTTCTTATTTGCACTCAAATTCTCTCATGCAGTTAGAATCTGTCCAGCTAGCTTTAGACAAGAACTAAGTTTCCCTTTTGATACTCCTGATTGCTGCAGGATGCGGTGCACGTGGTGGAATTCGTTCTGGGGAAAACTTTTTTTTTTTTAATTAAATTTTTTGTTGTGTGTGTGGGTGAAGTGTGTATGTGTGGAGGTCAGAGGATAACTCTGTGGAGTCGGCTTTCTCCTTCTACTTTTACATGTTCCAGATGGAATTTGGGTCTCCAGGCTTGTGGCAAGCACCTTCACCTGTTGAGCTATCCTACCAGCCCATTTGCTTGTTTGTCTGTTGTTTGACAGGTTTCATGTAGTCCAGGCTGGGCTGAACTCAGTGAAGCCAAGGGTGACCTTGAACTCCTGATTCTCCCAAGTGCTGGCATTGCAAACCTGCACAACAAACCTGGCCTAAATTGGGGTGGGGCTTGTGTTTCCACTTTTGGGCAGGGAAGGCTCGGAAGGCAGCAGTCCAGAGACACAGGCAAGAGCATCCACCCACCTCTACATCATCGTCCTGCTGCTCACCACCCTGCAGGCCACCGTGACGCCACATCACAGACCTTCCCTCATATTTCCTTCCCTCAGTGTTCCTGTCACTTTGCAGTTGAAGAAACAGCAACACTGAAAAAAATAATGTGCTCAAGTTCCCATAATAGACAGCTGGGTCAATTCCTCATGTAATTTTGCCTTTTCAATCTTTCAGCCAAGCACATGGATTTAAAAAAAAAAAAACCACCACCACCAACAACAAAAAAACCTTTGCTTCCCAAGGAAGACTGGGTGTAAGTGAGGATTATAAGACCTTGTTTAAGTAGTGTCATTCCCCCCACAAATAAATGTGCCAGTACTGACTTGTGGTTTAAAATTGGCCTTAATTAGGATTTTGTCACTTGTAGATCACACCAGAGAGGAGACAGCTGTCTTCCCAGACTTGACACTGAGAAGCAGCTGACCAGACCAGAGGTTAAAATAGCTTCTAGTCTCCTAGGAGCTCTGTAAACCTCTGACTTGTCTGGGAATTGACTTGTAAGCAATTTGCATTTCAAACTCCAGCTCGGGAGGGTGTTGTGGCTTCTGTACCTTGTCACTTCATGATCACCAGGCTGACTGAACTGATCTCTCTGGCTTCCGTATCTGTCACTTCATGATCACCAGGCTGACTGAACTGATCTCCCTGGCTGCTTGGGTGGCTGCCTTCTCCCGGGTGTTCTCCTTCCAGAGCTACACTCCGTCCCTGATAGAGGGTCCTTCTTTGGCGGAGGGTCGTGCAAGTAGCTGGAGTCCCCTGTTAGAACCTCCTCCAAACAAGCTTACAGACTCGGGTGCCTGACCATCAGGCCAGTACATTTTGTGCTTGGCTCCAGGTTCTAATGGAGGGAATGGGAGGATGACTCCAGTCTAGGTGAGGGTCTTGGCTTGCTTATGTCAGCCAATAGCTGTAACGGTGCATGGAGACTTAGAGAGCACTTTACATTCTGAGTCCCAGCAAAGTAGCCTCCATTTGCAAAATGGGTCTGGACACAGAACTTTGACCTTTCTTGCATGCCAGAATCTCCCCGTGGTTGGGTAAGCTGTAGAAACCTGATGACTTTGTATCCTACATGCTTTGTTGCTAAGTCAATCACTGTGTAGCCAAGTCACTTAGCTTAGAAGGACAGACATTTATTCTACCTGATTTTAAATGAAAACCAAGCTGATGTCTTATATCTCACATTTGTTTGAAAGAGAGCTGGTCATGCATGTCTGTTAATCCTGACACTTCGTAGTCCAGATTGACCTCCAGCTCAGTGTCTAGCTGAAGATGACCTCGAACTCCTGATCCTCTTGAGTCAGTCTTACTGGTGTTCCCAGAGACCTCCCCTTCTGGGGCACCACTCGCAGCCCCCAGTCCTGTGGGTATATTGGATCAGCAGGGTCACAGTCACGTTCCCACTGCAAAGCAGTATGGGAAAAAGCGTGGGAGACTTTAGCTTCCTCTAGTGTAGCGTGGCCCCTTCCTTTCCTCCCTGCTCCAAGCGACGTGTTAAGGTAGGCTAGAGCGGTGAGCGTGAGGCCCAGAGACACAAGGGCTAACCTAGTTTCTGCACTTCTTGCTACACACTTTATCGGGCTTCCTGTAGCCCTTGAGACATTACATCACCTGTGTGGTTTTTTTTTCTGTTTTTTCCCCCCATCGTGTCTGCTTTGTGTCCAAAGCCCACTCTGATTCCCTGAGACAGCTGACCACTTCCTTCTCTAGTTGAACTCTTGAAAGGGTTGTGTTGTAGTCCGGCTCTTGAGTTGGGCCGTAGGCTAGAGTTGTGAACTGGGAGTAGGCAACCGTTAAGCTCAGTCGTAGGTCTTGCCCAGGAAGCTTCTGGCGACTGGATCTAGTCCACCCTGAGCTAGATGATTTGTGAGCTCTTTGCTGCTCTGCCAATTTATAGTTTTCATTTGGTTTGAAAATGGGAACACTTAAGTGTTCTTGCTGGTACATAGAAAGACGCAGGTCTTGGGAGCTATTTGAGAATTTTGAAGGTATGATACAGTCAGGAACTTCAGCACACAGGCTGATCCATCTTTTATTTGCAGTGAGCTGTGAGCTGAGTTTCTTAGTTGTCCTAAAAGTGGTGGTTTGGATGGGATAATTTCTGATTCCAGGTAGTTAATGGGACTGGAGATTCTGGTGTGTCCACAGGTAAAGTGTGGCATTGTGTATGTAGCTGGACGAGCTCCAAAGCAGTCTTCGCTGTCCTTGGGCAGGAAGGAGGCTCCCTCAACCCACCTCTGGCTTGTTATTTCATGGCTTCCAGTGGTGGAGCCTTGCTGAATGAGCACTGTTTACATCAGCGGCCTGGGCCTACCTGTCGTGTGACGCTGAGGCGCTGACTGCGCTGCATCCCGGTGCTGGCTACACCTTCCCACTGCACCCTGCCCTCGGATGTCACCGTGTTCCTCTGCCTGGGCGCTGGGCTACATCTCGTCACTCCTGCCCCTTCTGTGATCCCAGCATTCTCTGCCCACTCAGTTGCCCTCCATATGGGCGCAAGCGCCATCTTCCCACCACACCAGACCCTGCGTTGCTGATGCCGTGTGGTGGTTATTCACTGATTGGCTCTTCCTCATCTGCCTGGGGGCAGCAGGCTTGCCTCAGTCTGGCATCTGTCTTGCCAGATGACAAGACTCAATCCAGGAGCATAGATTTGGAGTTTTTCTCAGAGTAAAGCAGACTCGTCTTTTGGACAGGTCCTAGACTTTTAAAAAATCTTCAGGCAGCAGCGATCACAAGCAAGATGAACTTATGGGGCTCATGAAGCCACCAGTGAGGCTTACAGTCCTACTCTGGTATGGGCTGGGGGACCTTTGTCACTGTTCGCATGGAAGACAACTGGGTCCCACTCAGGTTTGAATGAGCTGGTGTCATGATGTAGCTACCAGGAGCTCTGATGGGATCCTACCTGTGGTATTGACCAGGAAAGGTTTTTTTTGAGAAATGGTCTTATATAGCTTCAGGCTGGCCTTCAATTTGTGACTTCTTTTTTAAAACTAATTTTGTTTTTTCATTTATTTTTGTGTGTGTATATCAGAAGGCACTGTGTCCCTGTAGAGGACCATGGCTGATCCGAGGATGATTCCTGAGGTAAACCTTGGTCTTCCACAGGGACTTCCACTTCCCTTTTTGCTTCACTATGGATTTCTCAGGCTGCCCACCATGGCCAGAAGTGCAGGTTGCATCCATTTCCACCTGGTGTTTTTTTACATGGGACCTGGGATCCAAACTCAGAACTTTCTGCTTAGGAGGCAGAGTCTTAACCCCTGAGCCATCTCTCCAGCCCAGACTTTTGTAATGGAGGATGACCTTGAATTCTTGATCCTCCAGTCTCCGCCTCCTGTATACTGGGATTATAGGCTCTCTCACCATACCTGTTTTAAGAATCAACTCAAGACCCCGTGCATATTAGAGAAACACTGCCAGCTGAGCAGCACCCCCAGGCGAATACCTGTCTTTTTAACAAAGGCTTGTTCTTACTATATAGCCCTTTAGTCACCTTCAAGAACAGTTCTACTCAGGTGCCGATGTTGTTGAGGTTGATGCCAGACACAAATGAAGGGCTGTTGGCAGCTATCAAGGGACTGTTTGGGGATGGGTGGTGACCGACCCAGAATTGGTGTAAACAGGCACATCTGGCTAGGATGTGTGTGGGAGGTGGAAGGGGTCGTTTGCAGGGCCGCTTGCTGATGTTTCCAAGCTCGTACTTTTATTTGCATAGGATGGTGAAGATGGGGGAGATGGCCTCTCCTCTCCTCTGGCGCAGCCTCTGAATCCCGGCTTCCAGTCGGAGCTGACATGGGTTCTCCCAGCTCGTGCCCTTCGGAAGGGAGATTCTGAGTGCTCTGCTCTGGCCTCCAGAACTGACCAGCAGCTGCCCCTCCTGGTAACCCCGCCTGGCCGCCATAAGGTGAAGAGAAAAGCTCCCAGACAGCCACCCCAGTGCCGCCTGAAACTATGGCACACCCAGGGAAGGTCTGCAAGCTGCAGCCCTCCCCAGTGCTTCATGATTGGCTTGCTCCAACTCCAGCTGGGAGTTGGTAAGGGAGGAAGTCCTGGCAGCTGTGAGTTCTGCTTTATAGCAGAGGTGGCTTTTCCCCTCCCAGAAAAGGGAAATAGTAGGGCCAGGTGAGAGGCAAGAAAATGACCTTTACTTAGCATTAGTTAACTTATTTAAAAAAAAAAAAAGAAACCTGTTTACTAGACAGACAGAGAGAGAAGGTGTGCACACACGCATGCTGTGGGACATGGATGGAGGTCAGAGGGACAACTTTAGGATTTTCTCCTTCTACTATGTGGGCTTCTGAGAATCGAACTCAGATCCCCGCTTAGTGAGCAGGTGCCTTATCACTGAGCTATTCTTGCTGGCCCTTCGGTTAACCTCTTAGCAGAAAAACTTTAACCCTGCATAATGGAGGTGCTTTTCCTTAACTTAGGGGACTTGTTCTGTTATATGGCTGCTGGGTCTGCTGTTGTGTATATAATTCAGTTTTCAATGGGATGTTGGTATATGTAGGCCCCAGGCAACCCTCTTTATACCCCAACAATACCACAGTTTGCATTGTGTGTGTGTGTGTGTGTGTGTGTGTGTGTGTGTGTGTTTGGTTTTTGGTTTTGTGGTGGTTGTTTTGCTACTAAGCTTGAGAAAGGTCATTAGCCACTAACTAGATTTTTTTGGAACCTGAGTGCCAATCATGGTCTGTAGAGTGTTTGGGATCAATATGGCTGAGATAATGCACCTCCATGCAGCTGGCTTCCTGGTTGCTTTTGTTTATTAATAAGCCATTTTGACAATGGGATTAAGATGGAAAATTGTTACCTATAGTAAGACTGTGAAGTCTTTAGTCATTTGCTTTTTAAAAAATGAATTTTTATTGCAAACAAACTTTTAAATTCATTTCTCCACCCACTTTTCTTTAGAAAGAAAAAGAAATCAGCAGGCTAAGGAGATACCCATTCAAGAACTGATATGATTAAAAATTAAGATATAAATGGGTGACTCACAATTTCATTAGCTTATAAAGATGGGGAGTTTACAAGCACACTAGCTATACAGTGTTTTGTGAGAGAAGGGCATACAGACATAGCTAACTTCATATAAATCCTATCAGACAACTGGATTTACAACAATTTTTTAAAACAAGAAATGGGCAAAGCCACCTTTCTTTTCTTAATCAAAATGCAGAACAAATGGAAAAATTATGGTCTTTAACCTTTACAAGCTTGAGTCTCCACAAAGAACACAGCCAGGTTTTACATTTTTAACAGTCCTTCTTCATACACTCCATCTTCTCAATCTCATTCCCAATAACATCGATTCTATTGTTTTTAAAATAACAGAAAAGGCTTTTCCAAGTTTTTTTTTTTTTTTTTTAGAAATTACTTTGTATTATAGCAGAACTTCTACCCAGCAATCCACAGAGAGGATGGAGTGTAGTATGACAGTACAGAATCTTAGGCAGTTGATGAGGTCTCTAGCCACTTGTACACATGATGTTGCCGTGGTTGTGATCGTGACTCGGCTGCCCTCGAGTGTGTCTGTTTTAATGACTCTTCTGCCCTTCCCCGAGAACAGCTGGTTTCCACGCTGGGTGGGCCTGGCAGGATGGACTCACCTTGTAGTTCCAGTTCTCCCTGTTGAGGGAAGCATAGCTCTGAACACCTCCAGGTAATTATTCTGTAGTTCCATGTGAAGGTTTCAGGACTGGAGTTCCTGACTCAAAAACAGCCCTGTCTGGGGCTCTAGGTGATTGGATCCCATCTCTCTGGATGGTGCAGGAAGAGCTTTTGATCCTGCAGTCTGACCTGAGATTGGTTTAGACATTAGTAGGTCACCTGAGTCTATCAGGGCAGAGTAGGAGTTGGGCTAGAGCAAGAAGTCATGTTCAGAGGGTGAGCAACCAAGGCTGCTGTGCAATTCTGAATGGTCTGCTTAATTGTACTAGGCCTACATTTTGTTCATCTCTGAAAACTGAAAGGCATGCTAATAATGTTAGATAAGTGAGGTGATTGATTAGATAATATGGGTGATATGTCTGACATGACATCAATGAATTAAGTTGTCTGACATGACATCAATAATTAAGTTGTTTTTACTCAATAAGAAATACAGAAGTGAATAACATTCTGATCAGCCCTCTAGTGCTCACCTTGTAATGTGTGTCTTCCAGTTTTATAGCTAAATTTTTATCCCAATCACCCTCCCAAGAAGTAGACAAGTTTTACAAGAAAAAAGCAGAGCTTTTGGAGAGGAGGTTATAGCTAAGTACATGAGTATGGTCGAAAGCATCAAGCATGAGATTGAGAGGGGAGACAGGAAAGACCCCCTAGAAACTCAATCCCCTGCCTGTAGGCTGCTTTGAGATCTGTCCAGGGAAAGGATAGAGGCCGACAGCCACAGACCCAGGTGGGTAGGTATTGCCAAGCCTGAGTCTCCGCCCTTGCAGCAAGGCTGGTGTGGGGCTGCCCAGGAGCTCCGTCCTGTAAGAAGCAGAGCTCAGCACATGGTCTCCCCCTTCCCCAGGGGTCAGTCCCCAGGGCTTGGCTGCTGTTATCATGTGCTGGGAACCGCGGAGGTGGGACTCTCAGCCCATCCTCAGTGATCTAGGCCCCAGGTAAAAGGCTCATGTGGCCATCCAGGTAACATATGTCTGGGACAGTTCATTAGAAGGTGTAGGAGAAAAAAAGACGGGGGGAAAGGGGGGTGCTGAAACCCACCATCTTTTAGCTGTCCTTGAGTTCTGCGGTGCACTTAAAAAATGAGGGTTGGTGGGGAAGCCTTGCCGGTGGCCTTGCAGCCTGGCTCTTTTTGTCACCTATCTCTGAGGGACTCGTTTCGTTTTTGTTTGTTTGTTTTTTAATAATTTTGTTTTTTATTTTTACTCTTTTCCAATCTTATATATGTAGACAATGCATTTTGATCCTAGCTACTCCTTGCTTTTTTCTGCTTCCCCTGGACATTTCTCTGGCATGTCCACCTCCTGCCTTTATGTCCTAATTTTTTTAAATTAGACAATATAAAATAAAACGTAAACATAAAAGAAAATACATTAAAGATGGTAGATAGTTATGATTGAGCTCCCAGTTCCACATGGTTAAGATCACATGATAAAGGCTGGCATGATGGCCCAGGGGTTAAGACTCTGCCTCACAAGCAGAAGGTCCTGAGTTTAGATCCCAGCTTCCACATAAAAATGCCAGGCAGAAACAGTGGCAACCTGTACTTCTGGCCCTGGTGGGTGAAGCCTGGGAAATCTCAGAGCAAAGCAAAAAGGAGGTAGAAGCAATCCAGGATGATTCCTGAAGGCACTGTTGGTCCTCTACAGTCATACACAGTGCCCTCTGATACAGACACACACACTAAATAAATAAGCACAATTAAAAAAAAACATGCTAAAGCTGAAGAAGAGCAATTTTGTTCATCTTTATGAGTGTGGTGTGAGCACACGGACCCCTGGCCTGCAGAGGTTGTCCACGTTGTGGGCACACATGGAGACCCGTTGTGGGCACGTGGAGCCCCAACCCGGGAGGCTGTCCACACTGTATACAGATGGAGCCCACCCCATGAGAGACCTTCACGTTGTGAGTACCCGGATGTAGAATTCAGGGTTTTGGCAGGCAGTGTGGTATGCCAAGCTATTAATCATCTTACTGTTCACAGGTCAGAACACCGAATGTGGAAATAGTCTTATCTCTCTGCCGCTATCTGGCTCACAGCAGCCACATGTGCAGTGCCTTTAGGGGCAGAGAGGGACTCATTCTTAATTCGAACCTCAATTGAAAAACAAAGTTACTGTTAATTAACAAAAAATAATTGAAGTCAGGTGTGGTGGCATACATTTGTAATACCAAGCACTTGAGAGTTTGAGGTTATTTTGGGTTACATAGCTAGATCCTGCCTCAAAACAAAAGTACAAAAAACGCAAATAATAATTGTATGTAGCTATGTGATATTTACATATTTATATACATATATACATTATAGAAAGTCAAGTTAACACATCAGTGACCTCATTGATTTTCTTGTGATGTTTAAAATCTACTTTTTAAAAAAAATTTTGAAATGTTTTATGCTGTGAAATTGATCTTCTTTAAACTGTTTTTAATCGTGTGTGTGTGTGTGTGTGTGTGTGTGTGTGTGTGTGTGTGTGCAGTGTATATGTGGGGATACACATGTTGCAGTGTATATGTGGGGGTACACATGTGTCGTGGCGCATGTGTGGAGGTCAGAAGACAGCTTTGTGGAGTCAGTTTTCTCCTTCCCCATTTACTTGGGTTTTCAGGAGCAAACTCAGGCTGCCGGGCATGTGAAGCAAGGGACTTTATCCACTGAGCAATCTCGCTTCCCAAATAAATCTCTTAACACTCATTCCTCCTGTGCCAGTAGAGCTTTGTATCTTTTGTTCAGAATCTTTTCTGTCCCTAGTCCCTTTTTCACTTCTGTCTCTGGTAATCACCTTTCTTCTCTCTGCTTCTATGAATTTGAATTTTTAATATTTACTTACTGATTGATTTCTTTTTTGAGACTGTGTAGTAGTCCAGGCTGGCCTCAAGCATGCATATGTGCTCATTGATTTGACATTTTTAAAACATTTTTGAATGTGTATTTTGTGTGTGTGTGTGTGTGTGTGTGTGTGTGTGTGAGAAACGGCACTTTGTGTCCGTATGGAGGTCCAAGGGTGACTTCGGGAATCATCCCGGATTGCTTCTACCTCCTTTTTGCTTTCCTCTGAGATTTCCCAGGCTCTGCCCACCAGGGTCTGAAGTGCAGGCAACTGTCATTTCTGCCTGGTATTTTTAATGTGGGACTTGGAATTCAAACTCAGGACCTTCTGTTTGTGAAACAGAGTCTTACCCCTGAGCCATTTCTCCAGCCCAAGAAAACAACTTTTCAATCCTTAATTTTCACCTTCCACCTTGTTTATGTTAAAGTCTCTCTTATTTCTGCCATTATGCTATGCTCCACACTAGATGACTGGCAAATGGCACATGTAAATGAGGTCATACAGTATCATGCAGTATCATACAGTATTTTGGCCTACCTTCGCTTTGCATCATATCTTCTATGTGTATCTTTGTTGCTGCAAGTGATAATATTCCCCCTTTGGCTGCATGATCTTCCATTATGTATTTCCATGTGTCTCTTTACTTGCTTGAGCCATTTTGCTAGTCCAGAGATGGTAAACTATTTATTTTCAGTCACCGCCTCAAGATAGCATACTTTTAATCATTAAGAATAAGGCTCAAGTAGGAATAACCAAAGGATCACCAACAGAAGAATGGATAAAGAAAATTCCTAACACATGCATATGCACACACATACACACACATTATACACACGTGCCCCCCCACTAAATGTTTGTTTTTTAAAAAATTAAAACAAAAAATGTTGTCATCTTGTTGGGGATGCAGCACACACTTGTAATCCCAACACTTGGGAGGCAGAGGTAGGAGGATCAGGAGCTCAAGGCCAGCCCCATATACATGAGAATCTATCTCCAAACCAAACCAAAACACAAGCATGTCACTTAGTCACAGGCAGTTGGATGAGTTTCTCTGCTCTTGGTCTGAAGGTAAGGAGCCTTCCCAGGGCCGCAGCTGTTTGTTAAGTCTGCTGTGGTTCCTGCGCCCAGTTTCTGTAGCTTTCTTGGATTTCTTCAGTTTGGGTGAGTAGATGGGTGGAAACAAGAGAACCCAAGAAAAAATGCAGCAAGAGTTACATTTGAACCTGGCCTATTACTGTTGGACAGCAGGGGTTAAGATTCTGCCTCACAAGCAGAAGTTCCTGAGTTTGGATCCCAGGTCCTAGTAAAAATGCCAAGAGGAAACGGCCACCTAGTGGTGGCCTGCACTTCCAAACCTGGTAGGTGAAACCTGGGAAATCCCAGAGCAAAGCAAAAAGGAGGTAGAAGCAATCCAGGATGATTCCTGAAGCCTCCTTTGGGCCTCCACAGGGACACACGAAGGGCAGTCAAAGTGGCAGGAATAGACACCACATCCACAAATGGAAAATTTAGCACTGTTAACTCCATCCCACAGTGGGTGGGTGGGAGGGGGGGTTATCCCAGACCGTAGGCCCAGGTGGCCTTAACACTCCTACTGAAGTAGCCCCAGGACCACTTGTCTGAGAGGGGTCCTGTTCTCTGCCTGCAGCCTTATTACCACAGGAAGGCCCTGGTGTATGATCGGCCTCCACCCAGTGCAGGCCTGTAGTCTGCGCTCGCTGTAGTGAGCTGGGACTTTGGAGTCTCTTGGAGCACTTGGCTACCCGAGGAACTGGTCTAGTCTGGCTCCCTGCGAAGGGAAGCAGGGCTGTTTTTGCCCTGCCCTCTGCATGACCTTCCATCTGGTTATTTCCTGCTCGGGTTGGTGCAGGTGAAGCCCAGGGCGCTGGAAGGATCTGTGCTCGCTCAGCTGTGCCAGTTGTTCCTGTGCCCCTCCTTCAGAGGCAGGATAACTGAGAGTACTTTGAAGATCCTCCCCAGGGGTCTGCTTGCCTTCCTTGTTTTGCTGTTGATACCCAACATCCCTTTCTCTTCTGGTCACTCCCCATCCTTAAGAATCTAAAGCACTCTGGGTTTTCTCGGTCAGCTGCACCTTCTCATACTTGGCCTGCGTATGTCATTGACCCTGGAGTCCATCCAGGTGCCTGGTGAGAGTCCCCATCGTACTCAATGAGCTCTCTGCGACAACTTGTCCTTTCTCTCCTTGGCTCCCAGAGAGCAGTGCAGTGCCTGGCACCAGGGAGGCGGTCAATATTTGTGGACTAACAAAGCCCAGCTGCTGGAGGAGTTACCTGCCACCTTCCTGAACACTTGAGGCCAGTTGCTCGGTTTCCCTTGTGGCAAGAGCAGGAGCAAAATGGGCCCTGGGCCAGCTCAGTGCTGCTGACACGGCAGGATGGCAGTGCTCCCGGGGCCGAGGGGTGGGCTGCAGCAGTCACGCGGGTTCTGCGTGCTGCCTGCTGCTTCAGCCTTGAGATGAACTGTGGACAGTGGGGCCGACCCGGCCGCGCTTCTGTCCCACTGCTGTGGACACTGACAGGACCAGCCCCTCCGCTGCCCCAGCTCTCGTCCCACTCAACATCAGGCCTCAGCCCTTGTCTGCCTGAAAGCCCCACACCCTTCTCTTTATCCCTTGGCACCCCCACCTCCTCTTCAAAGGCGCCTTCATTCTCCCAGTGAGCCACCGTCAGGAACTTCAGTCCTTGCCGACTTCTCCCTGTCTCCCCACCGCCTGGTCCTACCCCACTCCTGACCTAGTTCAGGCTGCTACCCTACACCTCATCTTGGCTTCCTTGCCGCTCTCCCGCTTTGTTCCTTCCCTGTTCCCAGGCTGCTCGGAATCGCTGCGCTCACAGGAGAGCCATGGCTCTGCTGGTCTCCTTCTGGGGTGGGTAGTCCCCAGTCTGTTCTGCCATTTTCTCTGAGCCCTGAATGAGGAGCCAGAAGTCCCACCTCCTCCGTGCCCCCAGCACCGACTGACACATGCTCACACATTCCTGGGTGAAGCTGGCTTTAGGCTGGCAGTGCCCTCTTTGCTCATGGGAGCCCCACGGGAGTGAAAGCCCACGTTGTCTTGATGCAAGCTGATCGAGCCTGTAGCTTCGCAGCTCCCCCTGCGCCCTTCGTCTGCACCCCCCCCCCCCCGCCTTGCAGGCTTCTCCCCTTTTCCCTCACCATTTCCTTCTTTAATAGTGCCGTGATGTCACTATGATTAACCTCGTTTTCATAGATGAGGAAACCAAAGCCAGACAGGTGATGGAATCTGCCTAAGGCCACACAGCCGGGTGAGATGGAGCTGGATTTCCATGTGGTTCCGGCCTAGAGCGCAGGTTCTGTTTCCTTGCTTTGCCTGGAGGAGCACGTGTCGGTCCTGTGGACACAGACCAGTAAGACTCTGTCCTCAGGGAACTCACAGGCTGGCGAGGTGGGCAGGCAGATGGGCTCTCAGACAGCAGGGCCTAACAGCAGTTTGAAGAGAGAGACCCGCAGTAAGAAGCTCTTCCAGCTCAATGGGATCACCCTGCCCAGAATAATTAGAGCCTTGGGGTCGTCATCACTAGACCCCCTTCTGCCCACCTGGACAGTAAAGATGAACAGTTTCTGGTCCCAGGCGTGGGGTGTGCAGCCCGAGGCTTATCGTTCATCTTCAGAGTGAGTCAGACTCCAGCGGCCGCCCTACCCCCTAACACCCTTGGAACACAACTCCCAGGGCCACCGCACCCGGCAGGAAATCCCTCCACCCCAGCGTGAGCACAGGCAGCAGGGTGAAGTCGTGGAACCTGCCACATTGCCCCAGCGTCGTCAGCTCTTCCTGTGCCTGCCCGAGCTGGTGCGTGCCCAGCCCTCACTGTTTTTCCTTGCCCTGTGCTGGAATCAGAACTGGAAAGGCTGAAACGTCACCTCTTCTGGGGAGGGGTTGTGTGTGCTGGGGTTCTCAGGCCTGTGTTTCTTGATTGACAGAGGGCTGACTCCCATGGAAGCCTGCCCATAACTAGCAAGCCATGTTCATCTGGGCTCTGGGAAGTGGTCTGCATCTGAGCTCCTGCTGGGTCTCCTAAATGCTTCAGGAATGGGCTCGGGGGCAGGACGCCCTCTCGGCAGCTGGTCCGTTTCTCCAGCCTTTGGCCAGCCTCCTGGGAGCCAGAGCTCTGGGCTTCTAGTAGCCAAGGCCTTGCCAAGTCTTAGGATAAGGAGTGGCCTGTGCCTTGTCCATTCCATTCCAGCTCTTGGTCCTTGGCACACTTGCCTCTGAACAGTGCCCAGCCCTCACTTTAGCCTTAACCACCCTTCAGACACATACCCACAAGTGGCAGCAGGTTGGGGCAAGTCCAGGCTTAGAGTGGAGACTTTGCCTGGCTCTGGCCTCTTCTCGAAAGGCGTTCTTTAGAGTGTCCACAGCACGGAGGAAGACCCTGTTATCCTCTGTCTAGTCCTCCTTAGGTCCTGGCAGAGCCATGTGGTATTGCCCCGTGACTGGGTTTTTGCTGTGCTCTTAGGTCTTGGCCCAGCAGTGACCATGCCAAGGGACGTTCTCCCTTCTTGAGCCACTTGGTACCCCACCCCACCCACACCTGGAATTGAGGTGAAGGTCAGTTTCTCGGGTACACAGAACACTCACCAGGCAGAGCAGTAATATGTGGTCAGTCTGCTCCTTTGAGTACTCTGGAGGTCCCGAGGATGGACCTCTTCTTTCCTTTATCCATGAGCCCGACAGATCCATTACACACTCAAGAATTGGGACAGAGGAATCTGTCTTAATCTGGGAGAAAGGAAGACAGGATGAGAGACAAGCAAGAAAGTTTCCTTTCTTTCTTCCTCTCTCCTGTGTGTCTAGCTTGACATAGTGCCTCTGGGTTCAGGCAGCAATGTGGACAAATGCCACCTCACAACACCTGGGCCATCTTGAGGCGGGAGTGCGAGGCTAGTGATGTCTCAGAAAGAAATGATGAGCAAACCCGTCCTTAAATACCAAGTGCAGAAGCTGATGTAGAAACATACCCAGAAACTGACAAAGCTCCAGCTACGTGAGAACAGGAAAAGATGCCAGGGCACAATGGTTCCAGCCTGTAATCCTGGCACTCAGGAGACTGAGGGGTTCAAGCCTGAGCTGCCAATCGAGGCTCAGGAGGGCGAGGGGATAGGTCGGCAGGCAGGCAGACAGATACGGTTACCAGCAGCTGTGGACATCATCAGCACAGGTCTCACAGATACTAAAAGGACCATAAGTGAATATTGTAAGATAATATGCCAATAAATTCGGTACCTTAAGTAAATATTCTTTGATTCAAGAAGAAATGGAAGGTCTTAGAAGATGGCTCAATATGGGAAGTGCTCGACATGGATGAGGATCAGAGTTTGACCCCTGGCACCCATATAAAAAGCTGGGCATGGTAGTGTGTACTTGTAATCCCAGCACTGGGAGGAGGAGACAGACAGATCTTTGGCAGTCTGCGCAGCCAGACTCGCCTGCTTGGCAAGTCCCAGGCCAGTGAGAGACCCTGCCTCAGAAAGTAGATGGTCAGTAGCTGAGGAATAATACCCGAAGTTGACCTCTGGCATCCACGTGTTTATACACACCCTGCCTCTGCCACCCCTACATACACACATAGCAGTGCTAAAAACCAAGCAACTTGATATCGCTGAGGATGACAATAGGAAAATATTACAAGTCTCTGGGGGCTGAGGAGGTGACTTGGTAAGTAATGCTCACATGCAACACAAGCATGAAGGCTTTAGGTTGAGTCTCCAGAACCCACATAAAGCCAGGCAGAGAAAGATGTCTGTAATCCTAGTGCTTCTGCAGCAAGATGGGAGGCAGGCAGAGAAGGACAGTCTCTGGAAGATCGTAGTCCAGCTGGCTTGACAAATACAACAAAAAAAACAAGAGACCCTGTCTTCAAACAGGCGAGGACTGACACTAGAAGTTGTCTTCTGACTTCTGCATGTGCACTGTGCATGCGCATACATGCAGCCGTGCACACATGGACTCTGGTGTCCTTGTTCTTTTCCTTCCCCCCCACCCCCGCCCCTTTTCCTACCTCTTTCTCTTTGTGTGTTTTCTGTAATTAAGTCCCCACTGACTGTGGTAGATCTGAGCACGTGGGTCATTTCTGCACCATGTGCAGAGACAGGAAAGGTGGCTGAGATCAGACTCATTTTTAGAAACTTGGTGTCATACTTGATAGGCTGTTTTTCATTTTGGCAAAGATTCTGGGCCAGACCGGGAGAACTGCGATCTAGATGGGCAACCACTATAGACAGGTTCTGTGACCTTGGGCAACTCTACCACCCACCCCACCCACCCACCCCCATACACACTGCTATTTCTGGACCCTTTCCTCATGTTAAATTGAGGACCTGGGATAGGTTATCCTGCAATGCCTCCAGTTCTGAGCTCTTTTGAGTCTCTCAGCCTGGGGTGGGTTTTCAGACTGGTTTACACTTCCTTCCAGTGTCCCAGGTGGAGGTGGGGAGGTGGGGGAGGGAATGCCTGTAATTTAAACCAGGATTGGCCAGAAGTGGCCATTCTAAGACTGCTGGCCGTCTTGCCTGAAAGTCACTCTTTAGCAGGACTTCAGCAGGTGACCAGAATACATGTCCCCCCAACCTCCACCATGTGTCCTGGCACCCGTGCATCCTGTGTTCTGGGCTTCCTGCTTGCTCAGCTTCCTGGGCAGGAATCTTAACATCAGCTATCTGTGGATCAGCGCCACATCTGCCTGCCAGCCGGCTGGGTGGTTTTCAAATGTCATTTAGCTACTTGGGTGTTTTTTCATTATTAATGAGTAACTTGGCCTTTACCAAGGCACTTGAGTGTCTCTGGGGCTTGGAGATGGTGGCAGCAGCCTGGCTGCATTTGACCTGCTTCCCTGGGCAGGGGATGCTGTGAGCAGGGAGCTTGTCCCAAGGCTGATCCTTTCCGCACAGTTCCTGCCTTCTTTTGCCAGCTGCGCAGTCTCCTCTTCAGAAAGCAGCTTTCCTGGAAGTGGAGCACCGTGGCCTGCTGGCTCACCATGAGGCCAGCTGAGCCCTTCCTGCTCTTGCCCCCTTGTCTTACCCAAGGGCTATAACAGCCCTTTCCCCTGAAGCAGACCTTCGTAGTTGTGGGGAACGCTTGGTTAGAGTCCTTGTGCCTCTTCTGGCGTCACGGGTGAGCCTGTAGTTAGGGAGGGGTGCCTGTGTTGGCCCAACCTCTGGGAGCCCCGTCAGCAGCCTGGGAGCCACTCAGAACGCTGACTCGTTTCCCAGTTAGCAGTTTGCGTTCCCTTTCCTTTCTGGCTATCACCCCCTGATCCCTCTCTCCCTTCAAGTCCTAAGGGCCTAAGTCCTGTGGTCTTAGAGCTCTGGCCAGAGTGCTTCCTGCAGCGCTGTCTATCCCCAAGCTACCTGCGCTCAAGCTGCGCTCTGTCCCATGACGCCTTTCCTGCTCTGGTCTCTCTGTCCGGGGACACCCAGTTCTCCCATCCCTAATAAACCATCTTGTTGATGTCACTTGTTATTTCGTTCCTCCTGCCTCATCTCATGACACTGAGTGAATCGGGTTGAGTAAATGCGGGAAATTTTGATATGTTCCATTACGGAAGACTTTATTCATGGTAGACTGCCAGTCTGGTTTTGGTAGTTTCCTTCCCTGTAGCCTTCATGTGGCCAAGGAATGGCAGCATGATCATTGCCCTGGAAGTCTCTAGAATGAGCCACTGGCAGGAAGTGATGCAAAGCAGATGCCGCCTTGGGGGAGGTACTTGTCAGTGGCGTACACAACCTTCTAGGAAAGGTAGACAGACAGCTGTTTATTAGAGTTTAATGTTACCTCTAGAGCATGCTCACTAGCCATTGCAACAGGGTCTTAATCAGAACACTACTCCAGCAAGTCAGAGGTAGGCTACTGCCAGTAACAAAGCAAGCTCAACATCCTCTGGAGCTGGCCCTGAGATGCAGGCTCTGTCTTGGGCCTTGGTTCGTGTGCGCGCAACACCCTGTGTTGTTCACAGGGCCAGCCAGTCCATCACAACAGTGACAGAGAGCTGGTGAGCCTAGAGTACTCCTGCTGCCGCAGGTGTAGACAGCCCGGTAGTGCCTTATGTTGTAGCTCTAGGGGCACCTGGGCCACAGTGTACTGTGCCCAAGCCGAGAGGAGCATGCTTCTCTGAACTGAAAAATAGAGATGGCAGGAGGCAAAGAAGTACACTAGGGGAAAACTTTCCATAGATCCATCAAACGGATTCCCTGCCTCTGTCTTCCTCAGTACATTGGAGGCCTTAACAACGAGTCTTGATCTAAGCTGGGCCTAATCTGAGTTAGAGAACTTCTGAAGGGAACCAAATAGGATTTTTTTTTTTGGAAAGGCCACTGGCCTGAAAGGAGAATCAGAAGGCCTGAGCTCTTGTCCCACCAGGTTACCAGTGACCATTCTCCCCCTAGTGTCCCTCAGCCTAACATATCTTCCTTCCAGACCCATGAAGGTGGCTAGTGACCTTCCAGCAGTGACCAGCTCCATTCTTAACATCTGGAACCTTCCGTTTCTTCCTGTTCATCTTTGAGGACAGCCACATGAATAGAACTTTGCAGGGGACATGAGTTTTAAATTCTGCTCAGCCAGTGAGGAGTTGAGAGTCAGGTTCCAATATGGGCTGATCAAATGCAGTTCTAAGATGTTTGGTTTTGAATGTGTTTGTCATCGTCAGCTTCTCAGGTGATGTGGCCTGTAAGTATTCGACTGAGCAGATGGTTTTCTCCCTTTCTTGGCAGGATAAGGAAGATGGGGAGCCAAAGACCAAGCAACTCAGAGAAGAGGAAGAAGAAGGCGAGAAGCACAGGTATCGCCCTTATAAGGTTCTCTCCACCAACACCCTTCCAACCCTCTAGTGACTGTTCTTTCTTCAACCACTGTTCAGACCTGAAAATGTCAACCTTGTCTCTAGTTGGGACCTTCTCTGCATCCTCTCCCTGTTTACTGTCTGGCTCTTAGCTTCCAGCACTTTCTTTCTAATCTTGCGTTCACTCTTCTCACACTTCTTTCATGTGTTATGCATCCCTGCAAAAATCGAGTCCCATTTCTTCACTATGTGTCTAAAGCTCCCTCTGGGTCATGGCCTGTCCAGCCTTCCAGACACTCAGTGTTTTCCAACGAGTGTTTTATGTGTTCATTGGATCACACTGCCTTCTCAGAGTCACTTTATGGTTGTTAGTTGGTGTGCAGTTAGGGAAGGCTATCAACTTGACAGCTGAGAATCGAGCCTTTGGGCAAATTTAGGAAGAATTATTTAATTCCCAAGCTAGTCTGTGGGAGATCATCTAATAGATGTGGGAAGACATACCCGATAGTAGAAGGAACCATTATCTGGGCAAATGGAAAGATAGAGTTGGTTGGAAATTGGCAGAACTGGCAACTGGCAAGCGAGAAAAGGGTGCCCTTCTTCAGCTCTTCTGTGGGTGTGGCATCACCAGTTCCCTCGATGCGTGATGTGGTGTGAATTTTCCCGACACATTGATGTGTTGTAGGTAGAAACTGGAAGCAAGAACAAACCCTCGTTCCCCCTCCCCTAGGTGGTTTGATTCCTGTATTCATTCAGAAATGGGAAGAAGAAACTAATACAGTTGGTTAGGTTGTTGCGTTTTGTTTAAGACAGCATTGGCTTGAACTCCCTATTCAGGATGACCTTGAACTCCTCGTCTTCCTGCCTTTAGCACCCAAGAGCTAGGAATACAGGCGTGTACCACCACGTCTGGCTTGGAATCATCTTTTGGCACTCAGTCTGAATGTAGAGTTGGGCTCAGAGGCTACATCCTGGTTCTCTTCGGTAGTTCACTCAAAGTATTTACTTACCTTGTCAGACACTGTCATCTGGCTGGGTCCCTTTAAGTTGCCTGAACACATCCTATCTGATGAATATAGACACTCTTTCCTCATGGAAGGCAGGAAGCCTTTCCTTCTAGTCTTGAAAGCACCCTCCACGGAGCTTCCCATAATTCTTTGCATTAAAAAAGCAAGCAAACAAAGCCTGGGAACTAGAAGCAGCCTTGGTTTTCTCTACCTGGACATTTCCTTTCAGGCACAGGGATTAGGTCTTGGTACAGGGACGGCTCTGGAGGGAGACGGCGCTCCTTAGTGTAAGCTTGACTGTCTGCTAGAACAGCCTTCCTACTGCTACCTTCTATAACTTCACTCTGATGAAGGGTGTCTCCAGGAGCGGGCTCTCGTCTCTTTTCCTTTGCGCGCGCGCGCGCTCGTGCGTGCGTGCGTGCGTGCGTGCGTGCGTGCGTGTGTGTGTGTGTGTGTGTGTGTGATGTACCTAAAAGATTGAATCAGATATCTCCTGATACTGCATTCTACCTTGTTTTTTGAGTCAGCATCTCTTACTAACCTGAAGCTCGCTGATTGGCTAAACTAGCTGGTGATCCTCCTATTTCTGCCATACCCCATCCCAACACCCCACATTGGGGTTATGAGTATACTCTGGCATTCCTGTGTTTTTACATGAATGCTGAAGATCTGAACTCATTTGGTTTTTGTTTTTTTAGAAAATATTTTTTATGGACCAAGGGTTAAGTTTCTGCCTCGAAAGCAGAAGGTCCTGAGTTCGTATCCCTGATCCCATGTAAAAATGCCAGGCAGAAATGGTGGTGGCCTATGCTTCCGGTCCTGGAAGGCAAAGCCTAGGAAACTGCAGAGCAAAGCAAATAGGAGATAGAAGCAATTCAGGGTGATTTCTCAAGTCATCTTGTGCCTCCACAGGCATACACAGTGCCCTCTGATGCATACAAACATATGTGTGCGCACACACACACACACACACACACACACACACACATCCACAACCACAACATGCAAAAAAAAATTGTTTTACTTATTTATGGGGATGGGAATATGGTAGAACCTTTGAAAGTCAGCTCTCTCCCTTCACCGTGTGGGCTTCTCGGGCCACTGGGTTTGGAGCAAGCATCTTACCCACTGAGCTGTCTCGCTTCCCTGAACTCAGGTCTTTGTGCTCGTGTGGCAGGTGCTTTGCTTATGGAGTTAGTTCCCCAGCACGTCTGTCTTGTTAATCAGGGTGGACTTGCACTCCAGTCACAAGGTCCTTTTATGCTGGGCTCTTGGCAGTCTTATGGGGCTCTTGCCACCTTTCTTCCATTCAGACATGGTGATAGCTCTATTCTAGAGGCTTATGATGGTTCTCTGACGTAGTTCTCTGTCCTTTAGGGGCCACCTTAGCTCCTAGCATCTCACGGTCCCTTTGTTAAGTGACCCAAGACTTACATAATTAGGGCTGGGTGCCTGCACTGGCTCCCCCAGTTCTGTAGTAACTACTTGGAGAACCTTTAGTTTTCGTCTAGCTTGGTTTTTGTTTCTCTGTTGCTGGTAAGACTTTTGGGTTCTCATTTCTGGGCCATCTTTGCTGTATTGGATGATTTGTTTCTTTCTGTTTTCTTCCTTCCCAAGAAAGGAAGGTCATCGGTGAGCAGTCTGTGGGTAACTCAAAAGAGACTTTAAATGTTAGGCCATGTGATTGAATCTCAGAGGTGATGCTGCGGGGAGAGAAAAAGCAAGTCTCAGAACTGAAGCATGTGAGGAGGGGACATCCATGTCAAATTCAGAAGGGCTATTCAGTCATCCACTCTGTGTGGGGCACCACTGGAGGCCGCTGGGAGGCAGCCGTAGACGGTGCTGGTCTCCAGAGGGACTCAGACTACTTACCAGTGGAAGTGTGATGCTGGGTGCTGCAAAAAGCAGAGTGTGAACTTGTGGAGAGCGATGGGTGCAGATTGACGCTGGCAGAGACGTGAGGAAGTCGGGTGGGGATGGCTTGAACTGGAATGTGTGATTTTATTTTTAAACAAAGGCACAGGGAGAGGAACACAGGAATTCCTGAGTTATGTTACTGTCTGTGCAGTTCTGCTCTGTGCGCCCGAGATCGTTCCTAATTGTGAGAAAGGAAGTGAAGTCCAGTGCTTAGTTCCAGGTTCCTCTCGTTGCACTCTGGGTAGAAAAGGGCCACTTTGTAAGGTGTTTGTGAGAGTTGAGGGCCAAGGGAACCACACTTTAGCCTTGAGGTAGGGGAGCATTGGAACAAAGAGATAGTATGAAGTCAGAGAGGACAGGGAGAGGGGAAGAGAATCTTCATGAACAGCACCGTGGGGGAGAAACAGGCATTTGTGACTTGAAAGGATTCAGAGCACAGAAAGGTGGGCCTGAGTCTTGGCTGCAGTGTGCAGGACCAGACCCTTGGATATGACCCTAGACTTCAGGGTCCAAGGCTTTCCAGGCTGAATGAGATGCAGCGGAGGCTTTGTCTACCCTGGGAGGGGACCCACTCCTTATCTGTAGTCCTTGTTAAAAGGGGGCCTCAGCAGGATGCCTGCGGATTCCCAGCAGAATCCCTAGAGAGACCCTGGAGCAGGGTTCTCTGTCCCTCGGGGAGAATGAGCAACCCTTAGCTCCACTGGGGGGTGGCCTCTGAGGCCATCACCAGTGAGCATCTTGGCCCCCTGGGTGTGGTCAGCCACAGTGGAAGCTCCTGGGCAGTAGCCTTTTGGAAGCAGTGCCTGTGTGTTGTCCTTTCCAAGAGCAACAACGCAAGACTTTGTGGGGAGCGTGTCTCAAGTTAGGCAAGGAATACAGAGCGCAGGATCGAGTAGTGGCGCCAGCTGCCTGAGTCTGCACTGTGAAAGGGGGGTGATGTGACGCTTTGCTGGGGAGGTGGACCTCTCCTCACGAACCCCAGCAGCAGCTCCAGTGACTGGCGGCCATCTCAGGAGTGAGGTGGTTGCATAGTTCTGTGCCTGAGACGGATGGGCAAGGCTGAGTTATCTCTGGCACCACCGCCCCCACCTCCCCGGTGAGTGGAAGACTCTCCATTTCCCCTTCCTCCCTGTTTCTCTTAGGCCTGTTCTGGAACTCCCGTGAGCCATTCCAGTCACACACAGCCTCTCAGCTCTGAACTCGTACCCGCGGAACGACTCCAGGTCTGTCTGCTGACAGCGAGAGCACCTGCCCCATTACTCTGCAGGTCACTTGGCGCCCCTAGCTTTGGGGCTGCGGATACTTGATGGTGGACAGTTTATTTGATTTGTATAGCTAGTTTATCATGCATTTTTTAGCATCTTTATTCATTTATTTATTTGCTTTTTTTTACATTTATTTATCGTACAGTGGGGGTGTATGTGTGCTATGATATACATATGGAAATTACAGAACAGCTTGTAAACATTGGTTCTCTCCTTCTACTGTGTGGATTCCAGGAATAAAACTTAGGTTGGCAGACTTGGCAGGAAGCACCTTTACCTGCTGTGATGGTTGGTATTAACCCGATACCTCTGAGGTCAGGACACAACTCATGGGGGTCTGCTGGCAGCAGGCACCCACTGAGCCAGCTCCACTTTCTTTTTTTTAATTAATTTAAGGGGTTAGAAAAATAAGCATTGAAGCAATTTTTGGTTCAGCCGTAGACCCCAAAATGGTAGAAACTAAGCAGACGGTATAAACTCAGAATTGGAAGTAGCACTTGGATTTGAAGTCAGTCCCTCCAAATTATTAGCTCTTTACTCTGGCAAGCCACATGGCTTCCTGGAACTTCGCGTCTTCAACTGAATGAACCACTCTTGCTTCACCTCATGGAGAACAAGTGCCAGGCTGGCTTTCACAGCTAGTGCAGGGTGTGTACAGAAGGGAGGTACTCTGAGCCCTCGCAGGAGAGGTAGCTCTGGACAAAGCTTGAACAGGCAAAAGTAACTTACAGAAAGCACAAACTAACTTTACAAATAGGGCAGTAGTAGGGGACACAGCTAGTTGCTGGGTGGGAGTAAGAATCACCCTACATAACACATGAATGGGAGGGAGGAGATGCAGAGCCCCCATCCCCACCCCCGTGATGTATTAGACAATTCTTGAAAACAGGCTGAGGAACATCTGGGGGGGGCTGTCGCAGGACCTCGCCCTGTCAGCCATGCTGGCTCCTCCACCTTCTGCTAGCCTAAACTCTCGCCCCACTGCCCTAGGAGACTTTTTCCATAATTGTTTTTGACTGGTTTAGTTCTTTTGTCTTTTCTTATAAATTTTACAGTCAAGCCAGCCGTGGTGACTTACACCTGTCACCCCAATACTCGAAAGGCTGAATGAAGCAGGATTGTTGTGAGTTGAGAAATAAAATAGCTTTCTCTTCTAAGATAAATCCTGCCCTGTCCTAATTCATCCAAATCTGTTAAGTGAGTGTGAATCCTAGCAGGTCATCCAGCTCGGACTAGTTTTGTGGGAAGGAAGAACACACCAAAGTGCCTTTGCCTCTAGCCCAGGTATCTTCCCTGTCCCAACCAGTCTTGTCCAGGCCGATCCTGCCTGGATATCAGTGACTTGTTCGGAAGGCAGCCTTCCTCCCCAAGATGAGAGCCTCTTAAAGCTGGTCATCTGCTTTTGCTTCTCAAAGCGCAGAAAGTCGTTTCCTGAAGGCAGGTCTCTAATGGATCCCTGGAGGTTCTGCCTTGTGGAGGGGCCTTAGGTAGCAGCTGGGAAATTCCAGAAAGGGAGGATTTGCATCCCATATCTGACCTAGTGGGAGGGGAGTGTGCCTCTTGAAATTCCTGAACAAGCAAGTCCCAACCACTACCCTACCGTGGCTTTGATCTGGGTCTTATTGTTTGTTATTTTGTGGTGGTAGGGGCCAGTGGCTTTGGTCATACCACTATATCCGCTCCTTCCTGGAATCAGTCCTTGGATCTCAAAGGCCTGTACCATCAAGGACAGTGGTTTTCCTTGGAGTTCCCTGTTGCAAAGGAAACTGTACCACTGACCTTCCTTCTTGAGGAATGGAAAACCTGTTCCCCAGCTCCACATGACCTTCTTGAAGGCGGTGGTCTCACTCAACTGAGGCCCAGCCCTGGGCTCTGCAAGTACTGGGCTTTCCTCCACAGACCCAGGGAGCTCCCTCGCACAAGCTGTCAGTGGTCCGTGATATCAACTTGCTCTGCTCTCATCGAGACCACCGGCCGACGCCTCCTGAGAGGAGGAGAGGCCTGCTCAGGTCCAGGTCCCTGTCACCTGGGGGCGGGGGAGGCTGTGGCCGCTTCTCTCATTGAAGATGCAGCATGGAAACATGCAGCATCCTACTTTTCCTGACTCCAGTTTCTCAAGAACAGATTGGAAATTTGGACGAACAAGTTAAGAAGGGGCGGCTGGAGTAAGACAGTGAGGCTGACTCACCATGTGGCCTGCGCTAGGCGTGTCTACTGTACTAGTGTGGGAGGCAGGGTGGGAGCAGGCCTTCCCCTTCATGTGAAAAAAGCCCTGTGTGTCATGATTTTCCAGGCTTTCAAAACCCTCCCTGAAGTCTTCACACCTGCTCTGGGCTGGGTGTGGTGTGTAGGTGAGGAAACCACCCTCTAGCAGGCGAAGTCACTGGTGGAGCAGAGCTGACCTGGGGTCCCTCCCTGACGCACCTGAAGCCGGGTGGAACCATGTGCTCATGAGCCTCTGTGTCATCAGTTGGAGGAGTGAAGCTATCCTGGCCACGTCTAGGAATCCCCGGCCAGAGGCGGCCCTGCCGCAGCCCTTTGACCCTTAGTGCTACCTCCAAGGGGATCCGCTAGGGCCCCTGCCCCACAGGCGCTCTTGGATTCAGCTCTAGCGGGAACCGAGTGTGCGGGTGTTTGCAGGACTAGTGCAAGTGGTCTCTGGGAGGGGTCCCATGCTGGTGAGGGTGGTGGACTGTGCGCACTTGTTCCCATGTGGCTAGTGTATGAACTCTGCCGGGAGGCATGAATGAACTTCTGTTCACCTAAATAAGGCACCAAGGACAGAACAAAAGAATACATCCATCAAAAAAAAAAAAAAAAGAATACATCCATCAAAGTTTGGTGAGCCATTTGGTTTATCTGGCTTACTTATGTGGGAGCATGGGTGGCCCCAGAACAGCCACATTGTATAAAAGGCCTAATTCACAGATGAGGCTGCCCTTTAGTTTTAGTTGACCGTCCACTCTCCGTGTACTCCAGCACTCTCGAGACCGTGTGCAGCTGGGGCTGAATTACATCCAACTGGCAAGGGACTTGGAAACAAGTGTCTGGAATCTCAGGTGAGGGGCGCTCGAGGGGGAGTTGCAGCTGTTCTCATTCAGATGGCAATGGTTGTTACACCAGGAGTCGACAATGGTCTACAACCCCACCTTCCCGACCATCATCCATGAGCTCCTCGTTATTCAGTACAATCGCTGTAAACCTTGTTTCACTCCTTATGCAACATTATGACTGTTTTTGATAAGTAGTAATGATTTCTCTATGGCTATTTATTATTTCTTTGAAAGTACTATGACTTATTTGTTAGATTTTGATTTTAGCAAATCTATGTGTGTGTGTGGTGTGGTGTGGTCGTGTGTGGTGTGGTATGGAGTGGTGTGGTGTGGTGGTGTGTGGTATGGTGATCTAACTAAACAGGGAAGTAAAACACTCCCACTGAGCTACATGCTCAGCCTCGTTTCTAATTATTTAAGTACTCTTGTATTTTGCCTGCATGGTTGCTGATAAATGACCATTAAATGGTTTAAGAGAACAAGGAGTTTATTTTCTTACGATAGTCCAATTACAGTTGTAATCCAGCTTGATGGAAGAACACGCACCAACACCAGGGCTAAGGGAACTGGCCACACCATCCCCACATAACGGCTGAGAGAGGAATGAGCCTTACTTGCCAGACCAGCATGTCTGGCCAAGTAGTGTACACAAGGATGCCAACTCTCTAAACCAGTTGTCTGTATTTTATTCCAGGGCCTAATCCCACCCTCCATGGGCTGGACCTTCCCCACCAGCTAGACAATCTCCTGCAGGTCTGCTCTGGGCCCAACTCAACCACTAATTTTCTACAAATGTGCACAGAGCTCAAAGCCTGAACTGTCAAGTTGACACTTGTGCCTGACTATGACAAGTACCCATTAGCTACACATTTTAAGTCAACGAGACAACAAAGTTTGGATTCTATAGTCTGTCTCAAGTGAGACTGGCATGAACAAAATATCCCAGATGTGATAGCAGCTTCCACTGGGCAGGGAGGGGTTGTACTGAACCCCTGCCCGGGCCTGGGTAGTACGTAAAAGGCTTGCATGGGCATTGTAAGACCCTGTTAATAAATAAACAAACAAACAAACCATCCCTCAGGGGACCTTGGTGAACCTTGGGTGAGTTCGGGAGGTACAGTTAGAGATCTTTTGTGGCAGGGTCCCCTGTGGATTTCACTCCCTGTTTCTTCTGCCTCTTCTAGTCTTGTTTAATTTACTTTTGTAGTGCTGGTGACTGAACCCAGGACCTCATGCATGCGAGGCAAGTACCCCGACACAGCTATACCCTTAGCCATGGTCCTAAGGGAGGGCATGACTGCATTATATCTAGAGCTCTGTCTGCCTCTAAGGAAGAGTCCTGCTAGCAATGGGAGCTGAGAGAATGGGGCTCATAGACAGAGGGGAAGACCGTCCCTCGAGGGATGCTGAGTGGACCCATAATCCTGGCTGATGGCAGGCAGAACCCCTAGACAGGCTTCTCTGCACGTCTACGTGATGTTAGTTCCTGAAGAGCCCAACTGGCAGAAAGTCAGAGTAGAGGGTCCCCTACAGGACTGGAGACTTTTGTTTGGATTCTGGCCCCAGCTCTTTTTTCTTCTACCTGGGCACATCCATGAATCTCTCTGAATTGCCTTCCAGTTCACAAGAATGGTCTTGAGGCAGTATGGGGAGCACGCCACATACAAAGCATTCCTCATCCCTTATGGCCTCCGATTTGAGGGGCACTGCATTGCCAGAAACCTCTGGGGCCGGGGGTTGTGTTGCGACCTGTCCTCCTCACAAGTCCTTTTGCCATGCTCGTGATCTAGGAGGCCTGGGCGGCAGCTTTCCTTTATTTCTTGAGACAGTCTCATTAGGTAGCTTAGGCTGACTTCAGACTCATGAGCTGCCTCAATTTCCCCAGCGCTGGTGTCGCACGTGCACCCCTCCTCTGACAAAGGAGGAGCTTTTATTGCTCGGTATCTGTCTCAACCCTGAATGAGGCTCAAATGTTTTACAGGAAGACGACTTCCTCTGCCTGTGAATAAGGATGCCATTGGGTTCTCTGAAAATTTCTTTGGCTGTTAAAACACCCATTTAATATTCTGAAGGAAGATGTTAAGCAATCAGCAAGCCAGAATATCCCTTCGTGACCCGTTACAGTGTCCACGTGCTGCCTCATTTCGTACATTACTCTGCTGGGCCTTCTGACCCATTGGGCACCATGATTACACTGCGCCGTGCTGTCCTCTCTTCTTGGAAGGCTCCTTGGGGTACAGAGGGTGCTCTCTGAAGGATACCCAAAGAGGTCTGCCTCACAGCTCTCCTCAACTCTTAGAGCATTTATGTGGGGGATGCTTGGCTTCGCTTGCCCCTCTCTGTTCCTGTTTCGACAGAATGGTCCCCCATGGTGGTATTACAGGGTCAAGGGGCTTGAACCTTTCACAAGTCTCCAAGGAAGCCACCAGTTCAGTCTCTACAGCACCATCTCAGATCCACACCTTTCCCCTTATTTTTCTGGTTCCCTCGGATTTGGCCACTGGCAGCAGCCAGCAAGGCTATTACTTGTTAATATAGGGGCACAGGTGGGTCTTGAAGCCATAGCTTGTCTCTGTCCTCTGAGAAGGCCCAGATGGCCAGGAGGGGCCAAGGTAGCCACTAACGGAAGCCTTGACCTTGTGAGCTTGCAGTGTGGACTGCCCAGTCTTTCTTCTTTTTTTTTTTTTTATTATTTATTCTGTTATGCGCGTGTATGTGTGTGTGTATGCGTGTATGTGTATGTAGAACCACGGACGAATTCGGGAACTACCATGGACCACCTCTTCCTTGTTTACTCTGTCCCGGGATTCACAGGCTCCCCCTACCAGGACCAGAAATGCAGGCCGCCCCGCTTCCGCACGGCGTCTATACGTGGGGTCTAGGATCCGAACTCAGGACCTTCCGCCTGCAAGGCAGAGGCTAAACCCCGGAGCCACCTCTCCAGCCCCCCAGTCTTTCTTCTTGCTGTCCCTCTTCAAGGGTGCATGGGGGGAATGAAGTGACCTCAGGATCTATGGGGTGAGAAGAGAGGTCAATGCCCAAGGGTAGGCAGGAAGCATGAATAATGTGTGACCATGAAACCTCCATGAGTCCTTCTTCTGACACTTACTTGCCAGACACATAATGTCAAAGCTTCCTGTCATTTCTGGGTTTCATAGTCTATAGAGAGCTTGACTTTCTCCACGCACTTCAGTAGTACAGAGGAAGGTGTGAAGAAAACAGCGTCAGGAGTGATTTCCCGTGAACCTCCTTGGCTAGTTCACAGCTGTGTGAGAGTGAGGTCCTCATACTGAGGAGCCCCCCAGCCTGCTCCAGCCACAGCAGGTCTTCCTAGACATCCAGGGGAAATGGATCTGGATGTTGCCGGGTTTAGAAGACTTAGTAGAATGTAAAGATAAGCACTGCGCTGTGTGCCTGCTGAAGTCACTTAGAAGTGAACTCTTGTGAGCCCCATTCCTGCCCTCTGTGTCTGCAGGGCATAGCTTCTTGCTTCCTTTTGTCATTGAGGGCCTGGGATAGCCAGAGGCAACCTATAAAGCTCTTCTCCTGAATTCCTTTCTCCTGCCTGAGGCAAGCATAGGCTAGAGTGGTAAGGGAGGCTCTGAAGGCTGTATGCATTTGCAAGGCTTCAGAACTTAGAGTGTGGTTCCTCCTGGAAAAGTAAAGGTAGGGTCCAGGAGAGCAGTCAGTGGAGACGCGGGAGGGCTTGCCCACATGCCTGCGGGAGCCTAGGGAGAAAAAAATCACTAGGAAACAGTGGTAGGTAGTGACTGGTGTCAGCTTGGCAGTTGGGGGCTGGAGCTCTGGGCACATCTGTACAGAATTAGTGGTTAATCTCTAAGCAAGACTGCAGGAGATGTCTGATTGATAGGAGGAGACCCAGCCCATGTTGGATGAGACTATCTGGGCAGGGGGATACAGGGGATAACTGGTTAAGTAGGTTGGCATTCTTCAGCATACTTGATAGACATGCTGTCAGGCCAGGGAAGTTTGTCTTTCTCTCAACAGCACCGGTGTGGTCACTTTCTTGACCCCTGGTGTTGGTGTGAACTTTTCTGCCAAACTGGATTAAAAAATTGTAACTGGACAGTCTTAAGCTAAGAATAAAATCTCTTGTTCCCCCTTAAACTATTTTGTAATGAATTTATTGCAACATGCAGAGTGGCTGCACCAGGCCCTAGAGGGGAGAAAGGGTCGTGTGTGTCCTGTAGAGAAACATCAACTCAAACAACTAGGGGAGTCACAGGGAGCCCTAGCCCTGCACATGGTGTACAGGTGAGGGTCCTCCAAGTCTTTGGGTTCACTGCCTTCCTTTCCGTTAACTTCAGAACAGGAAGACCCTCCGCAAAACATAGCCTGATCTCTGGTTTCCTTTGGTGGAGGCTGAGGGGGTGCACAGCCCGGCCTGTGGCCGCCATGGAGACCGAGGACTGCTTGGTGCATCCCAGAGGCCAGCCTTACCTACCCCCACACTGTCTCTGTCCTGTTTCCATGTAGTGGCCAGACTACTGATCACTTAGGCATTTTGGAAGTGACAGAAAATCAAAGAAGTTAAAAAAAAAAATCCCACCTAGACATAACACCACCGCTATTTTTTTCCTGTGGATTTCAGTCACGTGTTCAAAGCAGTCCTTCTCATGTGAGTGTAGGGATTTGGGGATTGGATTTCTTCATAAAATAGTGAGTTATTAAATGGGAAAATAGTTAAGAATGTTTACATTTATTTTAAAACAGAAAGATCAGGAACTCTGTAGATGCAAACTGGAAATTCTGGTAGCTGCCAGGTAGAGAGAGGCATGCTGAAAGGCAAGTACCACATGGTAAAGAAGGAAGTCTCGAGAGATATTGAAAAAGCCCTGAGTATCTTAAAAAAAAAAAAAGACTGATACACACAGAAAAGAGAGAAAAGGTTATTTTTTGCCCTCTGAGCTTTACACTTGTGTGATGGGACCTCTGTGTTTTACTTGCTGAGAGGGGAATTCTCGAAGCAGGAAGGCATGACTTCTCCCATCTCTGGCAGGCCTGTAGGTGGGTCACGTTGCCTAGCCAGGAATCCTAGCCAGGTAATTGGCAGGCCCAGCTGAGTTCATTTAAGGAGCCCATAGCGGATCTTGGAACTCAAGCTTCATTCTAGAGCTAATCAGGGAAACTGAAGTGGGGGTCTAAACCCCAACACTTGCTCATAGACATGGTTTTCAGGATTGTACAAAGTGCATCTTTGTACATTTTACAGAGTGTGCAAGAGATTCGTGTGTTTCAGAATTCCAAAGGTACTAAAGGGACACAAGGAAAATACCTTCCTTTACTCCCAGTTTCCCAAGTTGGGAGACTATGCTTAGGGCCAGCTTCTTGGCTTGCCATGGGTAGACTATACATGTGTACTCAGAACCTCCTTGACTATCCTACTACTGTACTCCATCCATTCATTCATTCATTCATTCATTCCTGAGAGAGGGTGAAAATAGGGAAGGCCTGTGTGTGCATACTGTGATATACGAGTGGAAGCCAGAGGACACTTTCCAAAGTTAATTCTCTCCTTCTACCATGTGGGCTTCTGGGAATTGAACTCAGGTACCAGGTTTTGAGCAAGTTCCTTACCCATTGAGTCATCTCACTAAACCACAAAGAATGTTTCATTGTTGCTTTGCCAGTTGGCACAGAGCCAGTGTTCTCCCCTGAATGAGGGGTGGCAGGAGCAGAGAGGCTGTGGGGTGTGTCCTCCAAAGTGCCCAGCGTAGGGCTCAGGTTTGTTCTGCCTTCTTCAAGCAGGAAGGGCTGGCTATCCTCTGGCCTGACTCTCCCACACCTTTGCCTTCTGTTGCTCGAGAGATGGAGTTTGGGGATCACCCCAGACTTGTATGAATATTTATTCTGACATTGCCTCCAGTTTAGGAAGAGTCTATGGGACTAGAACCCAATTTCTCTTTTCTCTGTTAAATTTCACAGCTAGTCAGCTCTACACCCAGTTCTGAGCAGAGAGGTTGTAGTGATGAGGAAGATAAACCAGGCTACTAGCTGTCCCAGTTTCCAGAGCTACAAGTAACTTAAACCATGCTCGTGGGATCAGACAAGCCAAGAGGCAGGTCGACGGAAGAAGGGAAGATCTTTGGCTACACCTCGACTGTTAGTAATGTGTTCTGGGTGGCCCTGCCACCCTGCGGGCAACCCAAGGACCAATTTATGTCTCTTCTGTTATTCTGCAATATGAAGGATGCTTTTAGGGTCCTTGGCGGGCCGTGCATGTATGTGCTGGTTCCTTGTATCCAGTTGTATACAAAGGAGTGTCCGTTATGCTTGGGTCTGCTGCATCTCCATCCTGACAGATAAGCCTTCAGAGCCAGGAGAGGAGGCTCGGAGCAGTAGGTGGACACGTAGAAGATAAGACATCTCAGGGCCCCACTCTGGTGACTCCTGATGACACCACCCCAGTCTCCTGAGTGATGCATCCTAGATCACAGCACGATCTTATCTGTTTCAGAAGCATCAAAGCCGATTTGGAGCCACTGAGCTGGCTCAGTGGATAAAGGTGCTGACCGTGCAAGCTGGTGCCCCAAGTTGGATTCCTCAAACTTAGGCAGAGGTGGAGGGAGAGAACCAACTCCACGGAGTTGTGGATGCGTGTGCACAGGGTGTGCCCTCCACACACACACACTTTAAAAATGGCTGAATTCTAGGCTCTGGCACCTTCTTCGGCACCTTCTTACCACCGCCTCACCTCCTCCCCTAAAGTGGGGACAGTTGAACCAGCACTTGGTTACCATGGCCCCCAGAAGAATGGCTTCCCAGGGCCGCTACTGCCTGGTGAGTGCAGGTGGCATCGGCTTTTGCTGGCAGCCAGCGAGGTGGTGGGTGGTGGCCCACCATGCTAGTCTAGCTGGCACAGCCGGTCACACCACATCCAGTCTAGAGCACAGCGGCTCAGCCCTGTAGTGAGTGAGAAGACCCAGGACAGCAGGCTGGGCCTGTTCTGTGTGATGTTTCACTCTTTCTTTCTTCTTTCATTTCAGTTTGGTATTCTAGATGGTTGGTTGGTTGGTTGGTTGGTTTAATCAAGGGACCATTTTTTGTTTTTTTGCTATTAAAGAAAGAGAAGCATGGATGGAGGTCAGAGGACAGCTTTCAGCCTTTTACCAAGGATCAAACTCAGGCCTGCAGGCAGGCACCTTACCTGCTAAGTTTAATGACTCCAATTTATTTATTTGAGAAAGAGAGAGAGAGAGAGAGATAGAGACTGCCCAGGTGTTTAAGTGCTGCGACTCAAGTGGTGGTTGTGGACAACTTTCAGAATTTGGTTCTTTCCTTCTACCTCGTGGGCTCTGGGGATCAAATTCAGGGTGCCAGATTAGTACGCAGGCGCCTGTGGCCTGCCTGTCTTAGAAGTTTCCATAGGAATGACATCATACATCTTTAATAACGTCTACTTAAAAGTAGTAGTATTGTTATTTCCTGTACCTTGTTAGGCCTCAGTATACTTTGATGTCATTCTGCCTTTTGTACTATTTTGTTACTGTTCGGGTTTTTTTTTTTTTTTGGCAACAGGATCTGTTGGCAAGAACGGCTGATTGGCCTTAAACTCCCCAAAGCCTCCAGCTTCCAAGTGCTCAGGTGTGCAGTACCTCACCTGATTGAGTTTTTATTTTTGTTTCATTTTGCTTTGTGTTGCTTTTTGCATTGTTTTGTTGTGTTGTATTTTGTTGAGACAGGGTAAGGGCTTGGCTTGCCGGCCCAGAACGTAAGTGCTGGGATTACAGACCTGCATGGTCACGCCCATCACCTTATTTTCCACTCAGTGGAGAAGAAGCCGTCTGTTACATTTTCTCCTTTCAGATTTCTTCTTTTTTTAAATTTTTTTTGTTTATTATTATTTATTCAATTGTGCATGTATGGTGTGTGCGCGTGTGTGCATGTATGTGTGTGTGTGTAGAACCACAGACGAATTCGGAACCACCATGGACGCCTCCACCTCCTCCTTGTTTACTCTACCTCGGGATTCACAGGCTCCGCCCTACCAGGACCAGAAACGCAGGCCGCCCCCGCTTCCGCCCGGCGTCTATACGTGGGGTCTAGGATCCGAACTCAGGACCTTCACCTGCAAGGCAGAGACTTAACCCCTGAGCCACCTCTCCAGCCCCTCAGATTTCTTTATTTTATTTCTCTTTGTTGATTTTTAGTAGTTTGGCAGTGATATGCCTAGGTATGTTTTCTTTGAGTTCATAGAGTTCTTTCCTTTTGGTTTGGTTTGGTTTGGTTTTGAACCTGAGTCTCCTGTATCATGTATCACAGGCAGATTTCACACTTGAATTGCTGACCCTCCTGCCCCACCTCCCAGGTGCTCGTATGGACCACCACGCCTGAATTTTGAAGTTTGAACCTAGAGCTTTGTACATGCTAGGTGAGCACTGTATTGACTGAACTACACTCCATGACAAGGGTCATATTTTCTTTTTTCACATGTGTGCGTGTGTGTGTGCGTGTCTGTGTCTGTGTGTGTGTGTCTGTGTGTATGTGTGTGTGTGTCTGTCTGTCCATGTGCATCAGAAGGCACTATGTGTGGTCAGCACAGGCCTCATCGTTTCTGTTGGTGTTTTTTCGTGGATCAGGGATCTGAACTCAGGTCCTTTTGCTTGCAAGGAAGAGGCTTAACTCTGGAACCGGCTCTGTAGTCCAGTTTTCCTAAATTTATGGTTTGATGATCGTTTCATTGAATTATACATGATTTTTTTGATCTATAAAAATTCAATCATTGGGCTGGAGAGATGGCTTGGGGGTTAAGAACTCTGCCTCTCAAGCAGAAGGTCCTGAGTTCGGATCCCAGATCCCACTTAAAAATGCCAGGCAAAAACAGTATCAGCCTGAACTTCCTGCCCGGTAAGCAAACCCTGGGAAATCCCAGAGTGAAGCAAGAAGGAGGTAGAAGCAATCCAGGATTATTCCGGAAGTCACCTTTGGCCCTCCACAGGGACATACAATGCCCTCTGATACACACACGCACACACAAATAAATAAGACATTTTAAAAAATTCAGTCATTGCTGACAGTGGTGGTGGGTGCCTGTAATCCTAGCTTTGGAAGGCTGAGGCAAGAGGATCTTCAGTTTAAGGTTATATATTAAAGCTATCTTTAAAAAAAAAATCAGTCATGGGCTAGAGAGATGACTCAGGGATTAAACCTCTGCCTCAAAAGCAGAAGGTCCTGAGTTTGGATCCTGGATCCCACATAAAAATACTAGGAGGAAATGGGGGGGGCTTGTACTTGTGATCCTTGAACAATCCAGGGTGATTCCCAAAGTTACCCCTGGCCTCCACAGGCACCCAGTGCTCTCGCATACACAGGAAGACACACGCGTGCGCCAGCGCGCACACACACACACACACACACACACACACACACACACACACATACAGATACCCCTGGGGCTCTAGAGGCACCCAGTGCTCTCGCATACACAGGAAGACACACACACACACACACACACACACACACACACACACACACAGCCACCCCTGGGGCTCTAGAGGCACACAATGCTTGCTCATACACATGAAGAGAGAGAGACACACACAAAATCAATCAATCAATTTTTTAAATGACTGCCCTTTAAAATGAGTGAATGAATAAAATCGGTCATTATCTCTGTAAGTTTTACTCTATTTACATGTAAACCTAGTCCACTTGTTTTGTGATTCTTCTGTATTTTCCACCTTTACAGAACCTTGAGTTCTGTGGCGGAATCTAAACCGTGATTAAAGCTGGTTGTGGGGCATGCCTGGTATCTATTGCAGCACTTGGGAAGCAGAGGCAGGAGGAGCTCTGTAAGTTCAAGGCCAGCCTGGGCTGCATGAGACTCATTTCAAAAAAACCGCAGAACATCTGGCATGTTGGTTCATACCTGCAAGCCGGCCCTGGGGAGACAGAGGCAGGCGCGTCTCTGTGAGTTTGAGGCGGGCCTGCTCTACATGTAGCGTTCCAAATCAGTCAGGATACATAGTGAGACAGTGTCTAAAAAGAAGAAAGGAGAGGCTGGAGAGGTGGATCAGGGGTTAAGCCTCTGCCTTGCAGGCGGAAGATCCTGAGTTCTGATCCTAGACCCCACGTATAGATGCCTGTGTTTCTGGTCCTGGTAGGGTGGAGCCTGTGAATCCTGGGGCTGAGTAAACAAGGAGGAGGTAGAGGCGTCCATGGTGGTTCCCGAATTCACCTGTGGTTCTACACACATGCACGCACACACACACACACATACACACACACACATACACACACACACATGCACAATTGAATAAAATAAGAAAAAAAGAAAGGAAAAGAAAAAAAAGCTTGAGCACTTTTGTTGAGTCCTAAATGTTGATTATAGTTTGCAGTTGTAGAATTTGCATATTATTGTTTCCACTTCTCTGCTGAAATTATCTTGTCTAATTTCTCGAACTTTTACTTAGTTTTATTTCTGCTCGCCCCCTCCCCCTCCAGGGTCTCCAAGCTTCTCTCCAACCTACAATCCTCTTGCCTCCCAGGTTCTGGAATCATAGGCTTATAATGCAGAGCTTTAAATTTTATTTCTGATAATTCTAATGTGCGCACCTCTTAAGAGTGCATTTCTATTTTTTTCTCATGGTTTTCATTGAACTGTGGATGTTGTGTATGAAAAATGCTGGCACTCATTTGAGGTTCTGGCTAATTTATTTTCCTTCAGTGAGTTTGCTTTCCCCTCTAAGCAGTTGGGCCAGGATTTCCTTGACCCACCCTTTTAAGACTGGTGGAGAGTCTTCCTCTAACCAGTGCCTCGCCTACCTTGCTATCAAGCTGTTTCTGTCCTCTGAAGAGGATGTTTCTCCTAAGTGCAGTCACAGGGGGCGCCCTGGCTCTGCCAGAGCCCTGCTCCTTGTCGCCCCCAGATGCGCACTTCTCTCTCCAGCCCAGTGAGATTGTAGGAAGCTCAGCTTTTCAGACACTGCTTGCCAAGAGACAGATGCTGAAGGGGGAAAGAGGCGTTGACAGCAGGCCTACTTATCTCTGTGCTTGCAGACCCTGAAATCCTTTCTCCAGGGCCACTCAGTAGATGTTTAAAATACGTCCGTGGTTATATTTGTTAAGCTATTTGTGGAGGGGGGATAAAATCTGAGGTGTGTTCTAGAAACACCAGGCCCTTGAGAACCCAGCGCTCCTTTCTTAGATTCCTGCTCTTTGACAGTGGGCCAGGGTAGCTGGTATTGTAAAAAAGACTCTCCTTTGCCTTCAAGGTTTAAAACTAGCTTGATATAGAGCTAGGTGCGCTCAGCACAGCTTCTGCACTTACAGGTGTGAAGACCAAGGCTCAAAATGGGACTTCGCATGTGATTGAGGAGTCCTTGACCAGGAGCAGGGCAGGATATTGGGTCCCCCCCTTCTCTGGCTAGAGACTCCCCCATGCCAGTAGCCTTCTGAAGCCACCAGCAGCAGATGAGGCTGGAGTCGGCCTCCTGCTCTAGAGTTCCCTCTCCTGATTCCGTAGAGCTGGTTGTGGGTTGTGTTTGTTTGTTTGGCCGATCCCTGCAGGTTTCTCCCACACCCAGTCTCTCTTCCTCTTTCTTCAGCCCTGTGGTGAAGAGAAGCCGTTGCACTAAATCCGGCTACTTTCTCACCCTGGGCCCCGGTGACCTGATGCTTATTCTGGGGCCTGGGATGGCATAGGGGCTGGGGGCTGGGTGCCCTGTGCTTGCCTGCTTCTTTGAGGATGCGGGATCTGGGAGCGTTGGGCAGGCTTTCTCCATGTAGGCCCGACTGGTACTGGTACTTCCAGTTCAGCCCAGTTCAAGGGCTTTAAAACTCTAGGGCCCTTTTCAGTTGGAAAAAGACAGTATGTTGGTGTGCGAGCAGAGGGTCGGGCACAGGTGGAGCTTTGGGTTTACGGCGCTGCCATTTGCTGGCTGTGGGCACTTGCGCCTCACCCCGAAAAGGCTTGCCTTCTTAGGTACCAAGGAATCGCCAGCCTCCTGCAGCCGTGTGCTCTGGGGCCTGTGCTCTGAGCCAGAAGCACTCAAGGACTCAAAAGGGGGTGCAAAAATACTCATGAGCCTCCCAGGTCTAGAGCTGTCTGTTGCCTCCAGCTTCATTCAGCCCAGCAGCCCCAGGAATTCCATTGCCCTGTAGAGGAACCAGGGCCCCATCTTCCGTAGGACAATCCTCTTTGTGGTATGTGGTTGGGGTTCGATGAGCTGCCAGCCCTGCCTGCAGACAGTAAGATTAAAAAAAAACAAAAACAAACAAAAAACGCTTTTCTCCCATCAGGTGACTCTGATCCCTGAGGCTCCTCCCCCTTCATAATTTCTCTTTTTAGGACCTAGGCTATGCAGTTCTCACAGGGCTCAGGTGGACCCTCACAGGCCACTCAGCAGACATGGAGTGAGGGCACCTTCTGGTGTCTTTCGTGCCTTGGTCCCATCTACTGTAGCCTTGGACCCAGAACACACCTCCCCCTGGAATCCTTGCACATGCCTGCTGGCAACAGGCAACCATGCCCCTTTGTGCCAGTCAGCTCACTCCCTGCCACAGAGCCTTCTTAGTACGCACAGAGCCGGGGGACTGACATGGCTCTGGGTCCCACAAGCTCTGGGAAGGCCTGAGCTGGGAGGTTGTGGGGAGAGGGGCTTTCTCTTTTAGTTTCAGCAGTGACTAGCTCAAGAGTGCCGGGCTTTGGCTGGAAGTCGTGCGTAGCCGTGGTCTCAGATGAACACTCACTTCTGTGTGACCTTTTGCAAGCTCTGCGGTCTCTGACCATCAAAGAGGGCTCCCAGGAGAGCGCTGGGCGAGGCTCCGGTCACTGGATCCTGCAATGCCAAGCACCCTGGGAGCCGCGCCTCGGGCCTGTGCTCCTTCCTCGCATCTCCAGATAAATGGGGAAAGAAAGGGAGATGTGGGCAGCTCTGTGGGCTCATCATTTCTGGGACTGGGAGTCATGGGAGGTGACTGAGAAGCGTCCCCCATAGCACCTCATGTTCATGTGTTCTCTGCGGTCACAGGGAACTCAGACTGCGGAACTACGTCCCGGAGGATGAGGACCTGAAGAGGAGACGGGTGCCGCAGGCCAAGCCGGTTGCAGGTACACGGACCGCTCCCCTCCTGTGCTCTGGGTCCTGCCAGTCACCCTCAGAAAAGAGCTGCCATTGCTAGGGTGGAGGTTCGGCCCCCAGGACCCTCTGCACTTCCTGCAGTCTTTAGGGACAGCACCTTGTTGCACATGTTCATCTTGGGGAAGAGGTGGCACAGGGCCCTGCCAGGCGTCCTGGCTGGAGCCATCGGGGCTAGGGCTTGGAAGTGACCCTAGGCTTCAGGGCAGAGTGACCACGTGTGCCCTAGGACAGAGTAGAGACCTGATCAGGAGCGACTATTGAGACACTGAGAGCAGCAGGGCAGCAGCACGAGGTGTGGCGGCCCACCCAAGTGCCCCCACCGCATTGCACAGGAGAGTCACAAAATGCCAGAACCTCCTGATCCCCAGGTACAGGCGTTCCACCGCTGATCCTGGAGGACCATTGTTTGTTGGTTGGTTTTCTGTTTAGATTGTGTCCTTTCCTAGATTTTTTTATTGTGTGATGTGAATGTACACAGCGTGCATGTGTGGGCACGCATGCTGTGTGCACGTGTAGAAGCCAGAGGACAACTCCGGAGTCAGTTTTCTCCTTCCACCTTCATGTGGGTTCCATGAGTGGACTCAGGTCAGGGGTATGCAAAGCTCCTGTACTGACTGAGCATCTGTCTGGCTCCAGAACCTTGGTCCTCAGTTTTTACTTTTGTTACCAACTTTTAATTGCATGAATAATGGATGAGTAAATGACTTGATTGTTTTGCTTTTTAAGTGAAAAGTTGCTTATTCGTTCACGCCCGGCTTACTGCCCCACCACCTCCCTCCCTGAGAGTCAGGCTCTTTCTGGGCACCTATGCCATGACTTGGGCCCCAGCCGGGGGACACGCCTAGTCAGAAGGCCTCCAAGCACTTGCATCTGGTTGGAGGGAGCTGGAGCAGGGAAGGCTGGAGGGACCTTGAGACCACCAAGGAGCCATGTTGTTTGTGCTTCTGGAACCTGTCCCCATAGGGAGCCACCCAGAGATCTGCAGTGGCTTTGTGGAGCCAAGTGGAACTTGTCAGTACATGTCTGAGGTGGGGTAGGAAGAAAAGCCAGTTGAGGACCCAAGGGAAATCCTCACCGGCCTCAGTTTCTAGGCCAGTGGGGTAGCTCTGTGGACAAGGTGCCTGCTTGTAAACTTGACTACCTGAGTTCTATCCCTAGGCGCCAACTTGGCGGAAGGAGAGAAATGATTTCTGTAAGTTATCCTCTGACCTCCAGCTGTGTGTGTGGCATCGCATGTGTGTACCTTCTCTTTCTTTCTACTGTCTCTTTCTCCCTTTCCCTCTTTTCCCTTCTCCCTCCTTTTCTTCTTTCCTTCCTTTTCCTGTCTCTTTTTCTCCCTCCTTCTCTCCTGTCTTTCTCCCCCAAATAAAATATTTTTAAACCACACTTTCATGTGCACAGGCAACCCTCCCCTTTCACAGTCGGGAAGGCTGAGAGCAGAGCCAGGCTAGATCATGCCCGTCTACTCTGCCTGCCCCAAGTCATTGCCCTTTGGTGCCCCGTGAACTGCCGTCATCCTGGGAAACCCAGCACTGTCTTGCAGAGCTGCCTTTATTGGGACTTTGCCTCTGACTGGTTTAGGATCCAAGAAAGAAGGGGGTAGAGAGTCGGGGTAGAGGTGGGCAGGAGAGACAAGAAGCCTGGGGTCACTGCCCCAGCTGCATCTGCCGTCCTGACTGGCCTGTGCTGCTCTTGCACCCTCTAGTGGAGGAAAAGGTGAAGGAGCAGCTGGAGGCCGCCAAGCCGGAGCCCGTCATAGAGGAAGTGGTAAGTCTTAGGTGGCGGAGATTTTGCGAGCTTTTCCTCTGCGTTCCTGCCCCTCCCTCTGTCCCTTTTATTCCCTTTCACCCTCCCTCCTTACTCACCTCCTCCTCTGCCTACTTATGCTCTGTCTCATTTCCCCTGAAGCTGAATCCTTGGCCCTGACAGTGTCTCCTCCTTCCCCAGGATCTGGCTAACCTGGCACCCCGGAAGCCTGATTGGTGAGTGCTCCCATGCCAACTGCACAGACCAACACGAGGAGCGGGGGCTTGGTGCGTGTCCCAGGCTCGGGCTGGGTCTGCTACCCTCACAGTTCAGGGTCAGGCTCAGTGCAGGCCTGGAACTGCCCAAGACGGCTAGTGAGCAGGACCTGCACGAGCGACCCCTCAGGAAGCCCCTCCACAAGGGCGAGACTCCACCCGTTCCAGAGAGTCACACTGAGCAGTACAGCCCTTGGCACCCAGGAGACCCAGCAAAAGATGGCGAGGTGCACAGTGCTCAGGCTTCTCCTGTTTCCAGCCCAGTCACCCCTCCCTGAGCTGAGAACGGTTGAGGGGAACACTGAGGGCTGAATCCCTCACACCTGCGCTTCTGCCTGGTTCTCCATGAGTGCAGCACCTGCTGTAGGGCTTTAAATTGATACAGCTGCCTTGAGGCGTGTCCTCGGGACCCCAGAGACCAGCCGAATTTATATGCGTATCTGAAAACCCCAGTGATGCTTTCGAGCTTGTGGCAGGAGGAGGAACGAGGCCCATAGCAGCTGGGGCAGGTCACAGCCTGACACAGGCCTGGAGACTGACAGGAGGACCCCTGAGGAGCAACCCAACACTCGTGCATCTTGGCTCTGCTCCCAGGCTCAGGTGGTCTATGGTGCATTCTCCTTGCCTCAGGAGGCTGGGAAGGGTCACACACACACACTGCACACACTGCACACACATACACACTACACACATACATACACACCACATGCACACACACCACACACACTACACATGCACACACACTACACACATACACTGCACACATACATTCACACACCACGCACACACACCACACACACTACACACGCACACACACTACACACCTACACACACTGCACACATACATTCACACACCACGCACACACACCACACACTACACACATACATACACTGCACACGTACATTCACACACCATGCACACACACCACACACACTACACACGCACACACACTACACACATACATTCACACACCACACACACACACCACACACACTACACACGCACACACACAACACACATACACTGCACACATACATTCGCACACACACCACACACACTACACACTACACACATACATACACTGCACACATACATTCACACACCACACACACACATGCTACATACACCACATGCACACACACCACACACTACACACATACACACACACCACCACACACAATACACACACACTACTCATACACCACACACACACACCACACACACTACACACACACCATACTTACTGCACACCACACACAGACACACACTACACACATACACGCACACATACACACACACCACACACACTTCACATACTCACACCACACACATACACACCACACACACACCACACATGTGCACACACACATACCACACACACACACACATACACACACACACCACACACACACTACACACATACACATGCGCGCACATATACACACATACTCACACACACTACACACACTCACACACACCACACACACACACATACATTCGGGGCAGTGTCCTGGTTTCCCCAGAGCAAATCCTTATACTGAGGTCCTTTGCCAGAGAGGCTTCAGTGAGGCCCACGACCACACCTAACTAGCTTCACTCTCCTGCTTTCCCTTTCTCCCTGTTTAGGGACCTCAAGAGAGATGTGGCCAAGAAACTCGAGAAGTTAGAGAAGCGGACTCAGCGAGCCATCGCAGAGCTGATCCGTAAGTGCAGCCCTGGCTGGTGGGGTCCTGCCCTCTGCATAGCGGCCCAAGCAGACAGCCCTTCACCTCGCCTGTTTCCCGCCATCTAGGTGAGCGACTCAAAGGCCAGGAAGACAGTCTGGCCTCCGCAGTGAACGCCACTACTGGACAAGAGGCCTGTGACTCTGACTGAAGTGCCCCCCCATCACACCTGTCCTATGGGAAGATGGTCTGCGGTGGGGGTGGGGCCGGGCTGACCCTCACTTTCAGGTCTTGAGAACTGCGTCAGCCCCAAATCAAGTCTGAACCTTCATGGGTGAGGTCAGCTGCTCCCCCAGAGGGGTGGAGGCAGCAGCAGTACGGTGGGCGTGCCTTGGTCTGTACATATGTATGTATTTTGAACTTTTCTTAACCTCTGGAAATAGGGACAAGTAAACTCGTTTACATGACAGACACCTGTTTGCTGGGTGCTGTGGGTTCTTAGGGGACACGAGGCAGTGCGCAGTGTGAATTACCTCTGGATCGGGCTGGGCTTGAGGTGGAAGGTAGAAAGCCTGAGCTGGCCTCAGGCCCAGCCCACAGTCAGCAGTGGTCACCTCCAAAACCTGAGGGTACAGGGACAGGTCGGAGAGCATTCCCTAGGACCTGCCCCAGGTCAGGACCTGGAGTAGTCGGTAGGATGGCAGAAAGACCCCCACGAGGGCCCTCCAGACCCCCTCAGTATGAAAGTGAGAAGCACTCTGCTTGGAGCCACTGCAGACATGAGGCCCTGCGCTGCACTCGGTGCGTCAGCTCCGCCTCCAGGTGCACGTGCCAGCTGGAGGGTCTCTTCTATGACATCAGGCTTGAAGTTCCTCTTAGGTCTTCTCGGGCGCTGTCCCGGCCTCACCACTCTGTGTGTTGATTCCTCTACGCTGTTCTGCAGACAGTGCCCCGGCTCTCTGGGGACTTGCCACAGTCCTTTAAGTGACAGTCAGCGGCCAGACCCGGGCACAGGCCTGTAATACAACGCTTGTGAAGTCGAGGCAGGGGGATCAGGAGTTCATCGACGTGGCAAGTAAGCTGACCTGAGCTACACGAGGCTCTGTCTCCCAAGTAGAAGAAGACAGCAGAAAACCACAAGGAAACTGTTTAACGTTAATCCTGGGTAGAAGAGAAGCAGAAACTTATAGCTCTGGGTGAGGGTTGCAGCCGTAGGTAGCCATGATGCTGTCGAGTGGTGTGACTAAGTCGGGACCCCAGCTCCTTCGAGGGACAGGGACCAAACCTGACCACAATTATCAGGACTGGAACCTTCTTTCCGAGGACCTCCCACACACCACCTGGGACTTTATGGAAACTGGAAGCTTGTCTGTGGCAGCTGAAAGACTTGACTCCTGGCAGAGAAACTGCCCTGTAGGAAAGAGAAGAACCGTCCACACGTGGGAAACAGTCACTCCAAAGACAGAACACGAAAGGTTCCAAGGCGTTGCTGAGTGTGGTGGCAGAAGATCGTGAGTTCAAGGCCAGCCTGGACTACATAGGTGAAATCCTGTCTCAGAAGAGAACAAATGGGCTCAATCCACAGAGCGGCCAGTGGCTGGGAGGTGGGGGTCAGGGAGACAATGACCTTCCCCCCAAAATAAACAAATCCAGTGTCTTAAAGAATAGCCCACAACCCAACAAAAGGGAGGATTTATAACCATGGAAACTGAAACACTAATGTCCAATTTTTTCTCAGAGATAAAAGAGGGCCCAACCCTCGTAACTCAAGGATAAGGTCAGACATGAGGACTTATGAAAAATCTTAGAACTGAACCCAGTATGCCTGTAATCCAGCACTTTCAGCCAAGGCAGGAGGACCTCAAATTGGAGCTACATAGGGAGACCCTGTCTCCAAAGAAGAGAGAGAGAGAGAGAGAGAGAGAGAGAGATCCTAACCTAAATAGCAAGATTGAAAGTAAAGGATCTGTAAAACTCTTTATCACATACAAAATTGGTAAGAGGTGGTGATCCAGTTTTAAACTCCTTACACCAGCGTCCCAATCCATTCTTACAATCCATTACAACCCCACACCAGCCTTACAATCCATCCCCAGGGGTGTTCCCCAGACTGCTGCTTGAATGTGTTAGAAAAGTCAGGGGTATAGCACACCTCCTCATGAACCATACTTTTTATTTCACCTTTAGGAGCCTGTTTAGCCTTGAGCCTCGTTACAGGCCTAGAGGCAACCACAGGTGGGCATGCTATAACGTCAGCATTTTCTTGAGATAAAGTCTTTGCCCTTTCCCCAGAAAATCATTAATTCCCTGAGGCAAAGGTGGAGACAATTGAACAGAGATCTTCCACAGGGTATTACACTGGTCCATTATATAGATGATATTATGCTGATTGGACCAAGTGAGCAGGAAGTAGCAAGCATTTTGGACTTGTTGGTAAGGCATATGCACATCAGACAATAGGAAATAAATCCAACCAAAATCCAAGGACCTTCTACTTTAGTAAAATTTCTAGGGTCTTGCTGCTCAGTCTCAAGGATGTTTGCAGTGACTTAGCCTGCCTTCAGCTTCGGTCAGCCAGCCATGCGGCCACTGCCATAAAAGACAACTGCGTCTCCCTTTATCTCTTAAGTTACCTGACTTGGAGTGCGTTCTCGCAACAATAGGTAAGAGTAACCAATACAAGTGGTCAGAGCAATGTTAGTGGCAGGATAAGCTGTAGGTGGTAATTTTAGTTAGGTCCACTAATGTTCCTCGGAGCAGCATGCTGCATGGGGCTAGGTTAGGTGGTACACCTACTGGAAAAGTCGGTTCCACTCTTAGTGTTCTATGGAACCATTGCATGTATGTACCAGGAGCAGGCCAGAAGTGCTGATAAAAGCATGAAAGTACACACACACACACACACACACACACACACACACACATACACACACACACATGCGTGGCAGTTCTTTCATTCTGTACTGTGAAATGAACTACAGCCTTATACGACAACATGGGCAGAGCCCGGAAGAGCTAGCTGTGTAAGAAACACTGGAGGGGCTCAGGGGTTAAGCCTCTGCCTTGCAGGCAGAAGGTCCTGAGTTCAGATCCTAGACCCCACATATAGAAGCCAGGCGGAAGCGGGGGTGTGGGGGTGTGGGGGGGTGGCCTGCGTTTCTGGTCCTGGTGGGGCGGAACCTGTGAATCCCGGGGCAGAGTAAACAAGGAGGAGGTGGAGGCGTCCATGGTGGTTCCCGAATTCGTCCGTGGTTCTACACACACACACACACACATACACACGCATGCACAATTGAATAAAAATGAATTAAAAAAAAAAACAAACACTGGAAATTCTGAAACAGGCAGAGTAAAGCAGTTGCATCATGGAGCCAGCAGAAAGCACGGTAGTGACCGTCTGCGTGGGGCTCGCAGTCATGTCCAGAGAGGGGCGGACCTCGGGGATGGAAGTGTGGTGCGTGTGGTGTGCATGCTCACCTCATGTCACGGCGCAGGTGTGGAGGTCAGGTGTGGAGGTCAGAGGACTTTAAGAGTCAGCTTTTGTCGAGGCAGGACCTCTCTTGTGTCTGCCTCCCGACTCACTGTAGGAGGTTACAGGTGTTCACCACTGCATTGCCCGCTGCCCCCCACCTTTGTAAACAGTGCTTCCAGCAATCCAACTTACGTCGTCAGGCTTATGTAGCAAGCACCTTTGCCCATGTCTTCATTTCTTGTTGCTGTGCAAAAATACACCGGCAAAGCCAATGAAGATGGAAGGGGTTTATGTGAGCTCACAGGTCAAGGTTGCAGTCCATCATTGCTGGGGAGGTCAGGGAGCGCGAGGCCGCTGGCCACGTTGCATCCACAGTGAGAAGCAGCTCAGCTCCCTTTCACCTTTTTACTTGGTCCAACCTCCTCCCCCCAGGCCAGGTGCCACCCACAGTGGGCTTCCCACCTCAGCTACCCGGATCAAGACAACCCTTCACAGGCATGCCGAGAGGTCGTCCTTAATCCAGACAGCCTAGATCCCGCCGCCCTGGTCCCTCACCAATCTAGATCCAATCTCGATGGCCAGTTGATGAATTTTGCTTGGCTTGAGGGCTAGAAATTCATTTTGCTCTGTCGTTTTTATACACTCTGCTGGTGTCTCTGCTGTGTGTCACACACACGTTTGTTTTAGAAACAGTTTTACTGCATCTTCAGTTATACCAATAATGGTCTTAGGATATGGAAGCCCAAGAGAAAACCATACAAGATACATGGAAAGAAAAAGAAGTGGATTTCGCTTTTCATAAATGGTAAATCACAGAAGACAGTCTTCCTCCATGCTGAGGAAAGGTAAATGTCCACTCTATTATCATAAATAAGGGCAAGATGGACCTTCACAAGCCCCCACAGGCCTTACTGTGTCACAGGACCACCCAAACTGCAAAGTTACAAGGAGATGGCAGGGTGTGGGAGGCAGAGGGGTGACTTCAGCTAAGCACATGCCACCTCGATTAAAGCTGAGATTTTCTGAACGGGAGGAGAAAGGGCAGTGCCCGGCCGAGCTCGCTCAGGATGCCAGAAGAGCAGCGAGCAGTGAGCCCCGTAAAGCTGGAAATATTAGTGAAGTGAGGAAACACAAGGGAGTCAGATAAGACCACCCTAATCCAAACATCAAAGTACAAAAAATTAAGCCCATCATAGATTTAAAAGTAAATTCAGGCAAGTGTGGTGGCTCATGTCTGTATCCAACACTTAGGAGACGAGGCAGGAGGATGGTTGTGAATTCAGGGCCATCCAGGACTACATTCTGGGTTCCAAGCCAGCCAGTGAGACCCTGACTCAGAACACACACACAGACACGAGTGCGCACACACATGTGCACACTCATGAGATGACTCAACAGGTAAAAGCATTCTCTACATAAGCCTAATGACTTGACTTAATCCCCAGAATCTCAAAAAGCTGGATGCCATGTCACCAGGAAAGGGCAGAAAATTCAAGTGCCCTCATCCCTCCCTGAGACCGGTGAAGGTCAACCCTGAGGGAAGATGCTTCCTCAAGGGTAACCCCACTGATAGATGATTCATGCTCCAGCAAGTCTCAGGCACATGCTGACAAAAGGCAACCCAGATGAAACTCAGTGATCCACTTACGCACTTAGAGTGGGGAGGGGAGAGAAGATGGGACCGGGGATTAAGATGTGGAGCTATTCGAGGTTCACTGAATCATAATACGAAGTCATGAAAGAGTCATTTTAAAATAAATTAATAATAAAAAGTCAGACATGGTCACTCAAATCTGTAATCTCAACCCTCCTGGAACAAGATGGGAGGTGATGAGATGGGAGATGGGGTTCAGAGGAGAACTGCCCAGAAGTTGGTGGGCCAGAAGCACCAAGAGCAGCACAAACAAGGGACCCTACCTCAAAGATTTAGAACGAGTAAATCTACTCCTAAAAATTGTCTTCTGGCCCCATCAGCACTGCATGTGTGCTCCTCCACTCTGGCGTAAATAAAAAGTCCTTTGCCCTGAGACCAAAAGGACAATCCATAAAAGAAAATTTGACGGACTGGAGAGGTGGCTCAGGGGTTAAGCCTCCGCCTTGCAGGCGGAAGGTCCTGAGTTCGGATCCCAGATCCCACGTATAGACGCCAGACGGAAGCGGGGGCGGCCTGCGCTTCTGGTCCTGGTAGGGCGGAGCCTGTGAATCCCAGGGCAGAAGGAGGTGGAGGAGTCCATGGTGGTTCGCGAATTCGTCCGTGGTTCTACACATACACAGACACACACACACACACACAGGCACGCGCGCGCGCGCACATACACACAGTTGAATAAATGATAATAATAATAATAATAAAAAAGAAAATTTGACGAAACTGACCTTAAAGTAAAACCCTTTGCTCGCTCAGAAGTTCCTTTGTTACGGGCTTGGGAAAAATGAGCCAGCAAAGGGCAGCGCCCAGCTGTAGCATCGGGGCCTGTGCTAGTTACACTTCTGTAGGGGAGCCAGGGGAGGCTAGCAACGCACCACCTCAGCAGGAATTGCCGAGAAAGGAGCATGCTTTCTCATTTGCTGGGCCCCAGGCTGCCTTCTTCCTAGGCTCTATGTGCCCAACTACTGAACCAGCCCTCACCACCAAGTCCACCTGCAGGGAAGGTCCCACCCATCAATCAGATAATCTCCCACAGGCTTCACCCAAAAGCTCACCTTCCATTATCAAGTTGGCATCTATAAGGAAGTGGCACAGAGCTCTGGTGCATCTGCCTTTGCTTAAGGGTCTTTGGGACAACTTAGGCTGAGGCGACAAGCTTGGAGTGTTCCCCTAACTGCACGGCTGCCCCTCGCCCAGCAGTCGACAGGGCTGCACACTGGTCCTGAAACAGCTCAGCGGTCCTCAAGGAGCCAGTAGCCTCCGTGTTAGAGGGCTTGGTTAGCATGTCCGACCCCAGGACCAAAACAGAAGAATTAAAACAAAACAGGAGGTCGGAAGGAAGTTGCACTCGAGGGTTCGGGTATACGTTGGCCAGTACGGAGGCCTTAGTCTTCACAGCAAGAGTGACGGGCTCCGGACCAGCTGCTGAAGTCCGTCTCTCCCAAGGCCCTGCAAAGGCCGTGAACTGCTCAGCACCTTGGAGGACCTGTTGTGCAAGATGCCCACTCACCTCAGGTGGGCTCGCCATCGGCTAGGCTGTCCACACCCGGAGCTAGCTGGGGTGGCGTTGGTGTGTGTGTCGGGGGGTCTGTCTCCTCCTAAGCGAGTTGAGAGAGTCAGTGATTCCTGTTTGCTGAGTCTTACCTTATGTGGGGCACCAACCAGTCATAGCTTTGCAAGAGCTGACCCCACCCCAAGTGGGCTGTAGATCATCTGGGGGCCAAGCCGCATCTCCAACGCCACCCTGACTCAGCATCACCCAACCCCAAGAGACAAGCCCAAGTGGACGAGGCCGCCTGTGGGCAGCACGTGTTGGCTCCCCACTGTCCTCGCATGGCCACTGGGGGGCGGTGGAGGGCAGTGAGAGACGGCGGTTGAATGAGCGCTGGCGCGCGCTGCCACCCTCCCCATCACCTCCAGCACGGTGTCCCTCACCCCATGAAGCACCCCTCTCTTTCCCACAGTCCTGCGTCCCTTATGATGACCAGACATGGCCCAGAATAGGATTCGGTCAACCCGAAACCCAGATCTATGGCAGCTGTGTCCCGGGGAGAGCGGGTTCCAGTCTCCCCAGGATTCCAGGTCTGGATGGACAGACTTCAGCACCTTCCTGACCCCAAGGACACGCCCAGTCCCGTCTGGGTCACAACAGTTTCACCCCTCTTTGTGCTGGGGGATCATCCGCATGTGTGGAAGGCTACGTGCATACACAGGATACCGGGATGGGGAAAGGCGCCTTGCTTCACGTGCCCTGAACACCTGCTGCTTGGAGCCAGGCTCTCAAGATGCCCATCGACGACTCAAGGACCATCAGGTGGGGTGGCAGAGCTGGCCCACTAGATGGTCTTGGATGGGGAGAAGTGGGGAGAACGCACAGTGTGGATCCCAGGCTGCCTCTTTCCTGGGCTCAGGCCCGGCCCTGGCTGAGTTGAGTTTCTTCGCTAGCCGGCCCCTTCGGTATGCACGTACTGGTTTTCTTTAAATGTTCCCATTACTCAGGCCTCCGGTGGGCAAGGAGACAGAAGTGCATCCCGCAAGGCAGCCCAGCCAGAAGCAGGGAATCCGATTCCCCCTCAAAGGCCGGAAGAGGCCCCTGCGCAGAGCATGCCAGACCACAGTGGCCCACACAGTCCACATGGCCCTGAGCATGGCCACACACACCTAAGTGTGCACCCAGAGCTCTGCGCGCAGGCTTCACACGTGCACACACAGTGTCCGCGCACAACCCAGCACTCGGATTTGCCTCCTACACGTACACATGCGGGCATTCTGTGTGCACACACACGTTCTCACACACGGTCTCCCCCAAAAGCTCACATCTAGTGGTGACCACACATTCTGAGGCCCAAACCCAGACATCCTCAAGGCACTGGTATACGCGATAAGTTGGAGAGGCCAGTGAAGGTGGAAGGCGGAGGCCAGGCCGGTGCAGCTTAGGAGCGGAGTGGCCTCATGGGAATGCTGGCCTACGGCTGCCAGGGCTTCTGAATTTTTAAGAGAAGCTGGAAAGCTGAATTTTTATGTGAAATATCCTGATTTTTAAATGTTGGCTCAAGATGTTGAAAATACTGCAAGAGCCAAACCAAACATGTCTGGGAGCCAAATTCCACCCACAGGCGGCATTCGCAGACCACGGGTCCACACACAAACACACACACACACACACACAAATAGACACAAACACACAGACACACATACAAGCAAAAATAGACACTGGTACACACAGCCCCACATAAGACACACCAGAAGCACAAATATGTCAAATGACATACAGGCATATACAGACGATATAAATATAGAAGCACAGACAAAATAAATACATAAGTCCATACCTACCTACAAACATGCACGTAGAAGCTCGTGCACAAGGCACCCCTTTATCTTGATGATACAAGTGGGCTTTTAGGGGCTCAGATAGTGCGACAGTGTGGCCTTCAGGGCAAGGGCTAGGGAGTGACCCACATGACTATCCCTGACTGTGCCATAGATTCTGAGAGAAGTTGTCTTGGACAGATAAGAGCATACCATGGCCAACAGAGATGTTCTGGCAAAGGGCCTCATAGGCTACACCACAGTGAGGTATGGCTGGACCCACAGGGCTCATGGTCCCAAACCCCCTCATCCCTATCACGGAGAAGCAAAGCCAGCCAGATGGAACTCCCCTCCAGAGCTCAGCACCCTCATCTGCAGAGCTCCCCACCAGAGGTGTGTTTGGCAGAACTGACTAAAAATCAATGATGCCTTACGATCAGTCCCCCTTTGCCCCAAAAATCAAAGATTAAGGAAGGAAGAGGCCTGAATTTGTGGAAAAACTGCCAAACCCCAAGTCTCTTGTTTGCTTCCCCTATAGATGGAGGCTCAGGCCGGAATGGACAGTTACAGGCCTGGAACCCTTGTCGGACTTTTGGACTCTGACCCCCTTCCTGCCCAGAGTTATTCTGCGGGGAACGGGCCCCCAGCCCCTGAGACGATAGATCTGCAAACCACCCCTCAGTCTCCACTGCCCGCATGACCGTGATGCCAAAGCAGGAGGAACCTGGGGGATGACTTGCTCCTAAGTCCCACCCATCGCAAGTCTTCCTAACAGGGGGCAACTGACACATAACCCTGGGGGGGGGGGTCCAGAGTGAAGAGTCAGCTGGGATTGTGAGTCCACTTAGATCAGAAGCGAGGCTCAGAGAGGGTAGGTAGCTTGCTCGGGATCACACAGCACACCCAGAGCCAGCCAGACCAGCCAACCTCCCCTCACCACCCCCGCAGCCTCAGGCTGGGACCATCCATTGTGTGGTCGGCCCAGGCGGCATCAGGACCAAGGAAGGCGGTGGACCCAACCCAGCTGTGTTGGACTTCCACAGAAAACTCGGAACCCCCAGCCCTCAGCTGGGTCCCCCCAGCAGACTTCTCTTCTCACTCCCAGAGCAAAGCCAGGGTCCTTCTAGATCCCCGGGACAAGGCTGTGGCATCTCATAGGTGTTCAGAGCAGGCTGAGTCTCCTCGGAACCCCCCCACCCCCACCCCCGGCAGGCTGAGGGTCCGGCATCCTCCTTGCCCTTTAGGGAGCTTATGGATGGAGGATGTGCAGCCACACCTCTTGCTGGCTCGCAGTGGGACTGTGGACTCAAGGCAGTTCCTTTGGAGGCCCAGCCTGCGCGTCCTGCTTGAGGGGGGGTCATTCTGTCCAAGGGGCTGCAGAAGTGCTCTCCCAGCCTGGGCTGGGGAGATGGGCCAGAGAGGGGCACGACCAAGACAGGAGAGAACTGGACGTGGCTGCCTCACCGACCAAATGGGGGGTGCAGGGCTTTGCGTGCGGTGCCTGAAGAGTGGATTATGGCGACTGTAGGCGGGGGTCTCTCCGTGCCCTCCTCTCTGTCCACTCGTCGCCCAGCCAGGGTGCTGTTTGTATTCCCTGTGGCTTGGCTGGACCATGGGGCCTTGAAGGGAGAGGTGACCACCTGGCTGCAGTGGCCGCTCCAGGCAAACAGGGCCCTGACCATCTGCCAGACCTGCTGAGGGCGCCCACTTCCTCTGCCAACACCTGGATGGCCCAGGTGGAGCCCAGGGGCCTGAGTGGAGACCAAACCAGGCCCGAAGCACAAGGGTTTGGGGCTGATAGAGAGGGCCAACCCGGCCCCAAACATCCGGCTGCAGAGAAATGGTGCCCAGCCTAAAAGGAGGGACTGGCCGCGTCCTGGGTGCAAATATTGTGAGGGGGGACAGCCCTTGTCCAGGAGGTGTCCCACCAGATGTTAGAGACCTGGTCTGACCTGGGCACGCCAGGCAAGATGGAGTCCCGGGGACGTTTCGCCCTCTCAATGAGAAATGACAGCTTTATCGTGGGGCCCCAAAGGTAAAGGTCGAGGAGACTCAGCTTGAGCTGGGGGTGCTGTCTGAATGTCTCCAGGTAAGTAGGCCTCACGGCCTTCTGGCAGGGGAGTCTGGGGCTGGGCCACACAGCCTGACATTTGGACTGGCTCGAGATCTAGTAAGCCCACCTAGGACTTGGGCAGAATGAGTATCGGTGAAGGCCCAGTGGTCCCAAGGTTCTGTAGCTCTGACATGAGCCCACAAATCAGTCCAGACCCTGGGTGGATATGTTTGATATTCCCAGAGAGGGGGTGAGGGTTTGTTCTACTGAGGTCTCCTCCCCCATGCTGGTGCCTCATATAGAATCCTCCTGATAACAGTAAACACACATTAACCCCCCATCCCCGACACGCGCGCGCGCGCGCGCGCACACACACACACACACACACACATGCAATCTTCCCTCTGGCCACCTGCCTCCTGCTGGGCTCTCTTCTGAGGCCTGTGCAGCTTCGTTTGGCCTCCACATGGAAGTAGGAACTCTATTAAATGTGACTCAGACCTTGTGCAATCCGTCTAGAATGTCCACTGAAACTTTCCTACTATTCAATCAAGTTACCCCACATGTTGCTCATTGGGAGGCCACTGGCCCCTGTCGGCCGTTTGGAAAGGCATGCGGGGCTTGACCCGAGAGTGCTCAAGTTCAGCCCATACCACCACCGAGTGTCTTAAACTGCAACCTCTCACCTAGGGGGGTGGGGCTGAGGTTTGAAAAGCAACCCCATATGTCATTCTGGAGTCCTTAAATGGCTCAAGACAGCACTGGGCAGGGCCTAGGGGGGCGGTACAGCGAGGATGTCAGGTGCAAATACTGAGCAACTGTTTTTGGTGTACTTAGTGAGATGCACGGCTCCAGCCTTGCAGACCCCCCACGCCAGCCAACCCCTGGGGGCTTAGATTCATGGTTCCCCCATGGGCACAGCAGAAACCAGCCTGCCTTCCACTCACTGCCCAGGGACGTCTACCTGAGGGCTGGGGTCACACGTGAAGGGCTCCCTGAGTGGCTACCAGCCCCCAAAGATTCAGCTGGTGGCAGGGCCTCCGGCTTGACAGTAGACCAGGGACCCGAAGCCTGGGATTGAGTGTGCGGCCATGGTGACAAGGACAGACCGATCCTTTCTCGATTTGGCTGGCTGCTGACTCCCGTAAGTTTGGCCCTTTCTGGGCCCCGACTTTTTTTTTTTTTTTTGAGAAAGGTCTCATGTAGCCCAGACTGACCTCCAATTCACTTGTACAGCAGACGATGGCCTTGAATTTCTGATCTTGCTGCCTCTCTCTCCTAAGTGCTAGGATTACTGGAGCACACCGTCACACATCACTTATGTAGTGCTGGACCACACTCAGTGTTTCCCGCATGCTGGGAAAACTCCCAACTGAGCTATCTGCTAGGCTGAGCCGGAATTCGAGAGCAGAGTCTTCTCTTGGACTGTGCCTTGTTCCCAGGCAGAACTCCCTGCTACATAATGAGACCGAGGACACCCCACACCCGTGTAATGAGCACCCCAAAATTCCCTATGACTTCTAGGCCCCGCCTTCCTTGAGTGACTCTATTAGTTCGAACCATAGGAAGCCACACACTGCTTCCTTTTCCTTTTTTTTTTTTTTTCTTTTGTTTTTTTCTTTTGTTTTTCCTCCTGGCCCATCCCTGAATGGATGACCACCCAACCACGGGTCTCTTGGTCCGCGCGTCCGTCCGCCCGTGCCAGCAGTCTGGCTCCTGGTGCCCATTCACATGACTGTTTCCCACTCTTCCTGCAGTAGGGGGGGCGGCCGCGCGGGCCGGGGCGCGTCCTCGTCCAGGCCTGTGCAGGAGCCGTTGAGGAATCCATCGTCCTTGGGGATGGCTATGGTAACCGGTGTGGCTCCAGTCTCAAGCGCCGGAGCCCCTGGCTTACAGGGGCCAGGCAGCTGGGAGTGGCCGTTGATGGTTGCTGCAGGAAGCAGGCGGGGGCTCAGGGGAAGGTTGAGTCCTGCACGGGGGCCTACGTTGGTCACGCTCGTGTGAGACACCATCGGGCCGTAGCTGTAGCTGCTGCTCCCGCTGCGTGCCTTGCGCTTGAAGTCCAAGGCCAGTGTCCAGCGGCTCCAAGACTTCTTGATCTCGGCTTGTACCTTAGGCAGATGCAGACAGGGGCGTCCTTAACTCTGTGCCGCGTGTCTCCCCTGCAGCCTTCTCTGCCCTGCGACACCTGCCCAGCACTGAATGAACAGGGGACTTCTAGAAAATTCTACAGCAGGCAATTGGCACGCCCAGCACCCACACGCACAGACTGGTCAGCGGAGGTTGGTTCCTTTAATCTGAATATTCCCAAGAATATTCCTGTGGAACTGGGAAGATGTTTTGCTATGCTGCACGCAGAAGAACCCCCACATCTTTGTACATCCTGAGCTCGAATCATCTTTGAAGCCCTCACAATGCGCTCAGAGAGGTTCTTGGAGGAGCAAAGAAGGGAGAGACAAGACTTGCGGAACCCAGCACTTCCGTGCCCCTCCCCACCCCTGCCCTGCCCGCTGCTTACCTCGCCATTGCAGAAACAGTAAATGATGGCAACGAAAAATCCCTGTGAGGAGAGAGGTGCAGGGGTCAGGGCTGCCTCGCTGTCCCTCCCCCTCCAGCCTGTCCCCCGCAGCCCCGGGCAGGCCACACACCTGGAAGGAGTTAAAGAGCATTTCATAGTGCATCTGGATCTGCCAGAGGGTCCCTGAGACCTCAGTGTACGGCAAGGCCATGAAGACGGTGTAGTGGACGCCAAAGAGCGGCATGAGCACCAGCGTGGACTTGAGCAGCTTCCTGGCCAGTGGGGTGTACAGGTTAGGCCGTGCTCCTTGCCCCTCAGCGAGCCCCTCCACCCCCCAGCCAGTCCCAGGTGCCAGAAGCTATGGAAAGGCCAAAGGCTCTGGCCAGTACACGTAGACAACCCTGTTTGCCCCAGACAGCGACGTTCCAAGAGGCAAAGTGCTACGCGGCCTCCTTGGTTCTGAGAGGTGTCCTAGGGTGGACCCCAACTGCAACCTGCCTGTCTCTGGACCCTCTGCACCTGTTGATACACACTCACTGCCCCCCCTCCCCCGGCAGCCCACCCTGCAGGTTTCAGCTGAGCGGCTGTCTTCTTAGAGCTCACCTCTGCCCACTAGTCTCTGGCTCTCTGCAGCTACCTCTTTGAGGGAGAAGTCTCATGTAGCACACCCCACACTCTAGTGTAAGACTTCATATCAAGTAGAAGAGCAAGGTCTGTCTATTACTGCTGTGCAGGACAAGGCCGGGGGAGGGGGGGCGGGGTCTGGTGAGCCTGAGAGTCAGCAGATGGACCTTTCCCTTGCCCCAAGCTCATCCATAGAGCCTCCATTGGGTACGTGGCGCTGGCATCCAATGACCCCCGAGCTCGGAGGAGCCAGAGCTTACCGGTACTGCTGCCTCGTGTCACACCGACCAGCATTGGTCTCTCGCAGCTTGGTGGCAAGCACCCGGATGATGTTGATGAAGAGGATGAAGTTGAGCTAGGGGAGGGAATGGGGCTGCATTGGCAACTGCACTCCCGCATTGTAGGGCAGAGACTCTGCAAAGGGCCCTACTCCGCCACTGCCTCAGTTTCCCCAGGAGTAGGAATCCGCTTAACCTCGGGTCTTTGGGACTCCAGTCTTCTGAGGTGCAAGGAAGCCAACCACAGATGCTCGTATTTGGGATGTGCCCACCCTGTCCCCCCACTTCTGCTCACCACAACAGAGGCCAGGATGGGCACCTGGATGATCCACTTCTTGTGCCCCGAGCTCAGGTCCCAGCATCTGAGGGAACATGAAGCATTAGCTCCCAGCCCCTCCTCAGCCAGCTCACACAGGCCCCAGAGTTGGCTGGTCCTGACAGCTGACGTCAAAGACGCAGGACACAGGTGTCGTGTGTGGCCAGGCCTCTTTGGACGTCACCTCCTGTGACCCCGAGAAGGCTCTTGACTGATGGTTGGACTGAGAACTCCTGAAGCTGGGGCTATTGGGTGTCAGGGGTCTCCCCACACTGTAGGGAGGAGAAGGGAACCCGGGTATTTCTGGGCCTGTGGCAGAGCCCCTTGGCCCCTCCTGCAGCTGGACCTACCCAGTGTTGGCCAAGGTAGCTCTGACACCGACCCACACAGCCACGAAGATAGCGGGCAGACCTGTGGGACAGGGGACAGCATGTGAGGGGCTGTGCATGCCTCGCTCATCCATGATGAGCCCCGGCTCATCGCCCGCACCCCAATCCTTACCCTAGGCACACAGGCTGTTCAATGATAGCCACACTCCAGATGCTGGGCACACCGGCTACCCTAACAGGCATCCCTCTGTCCCGTCTCGATTATGTGCCCCCCGTGAGCACCTACACGTGCCTGCCGGACATACAGTTTGTCCGGGCAGCTCGACTCCTTCCTTTCCCCCCTCCAAAGTACACTGCTCAGGGACAGAGCCAATGACCAGCATTTTTCTGTTTTAACAATCCCAGTGTGCCCCCACAAGTGTGGTTTGTAAGGCCCTAGCATTCCTCTGTGAGAGTAGACGAGGTGACGTTTGTCATCCCAGGCTGGCAGAGGTCACAGGGGAGCTGGAGGGTCCTGGCCGGCGGCACCTCAGGATGGCACCTCTGAGGAAAGGGAGTCTAGTTCTCCTTTCCTAATTTGATTCTAGGTTTGGTGGCCCTTGGAGGGGGTGACCTGGGTGTATAGTTAGAAAAGACTGGGACACCCCCGGTCATGGGATTCCATGAGCTCCCTAAGCTATGTGTTTTGATCCCACTTCAACACCTCCTAACCCAGGAGCCTGTGTAAGTTCCTGGAATCAGTCCCAGCTCTGCCCAGCTCTGGGGCTTGCCATGGTGAGGTCAGGGGTAGAGCGTGTGCCAAGGGCCAGGGAAGCTGTGGCGATTGACCTGAGAGCTTTTTGGGTGGTGAGTCTAGGAGGCTCCGGCCACCGGCCCACCCCGCTCCTCCACATGTCTGGCCTCGTGCCCCGGACCCCAGCCAAGCTCTGGAGCTGCCAGCAATAATGGACAATTATCAGTAACCAGATCCCAGAGCCTGGGGTGGAGGGAGCTGGGAGGAGACCAGTGTACCAGGAACTCACTGCAGAGGGGCTGCGAAGCCAGATGGTACTGGGCTCTGGGATTCCCCACCTCCTGGTAACAAATGCTGACCTCTCTCACAGGGCTGGGGGGAGGGGGTTCAGACTGTAATTCTGACCTCAGGGTGACTCTTGACCCAGGAGTTCCTCCCCCCTTCCCATCAGCAGGGCTGAGCTTTCACAGAATCCCCACCCCTAGTTGAGCTGAAAGGTCAAACCGGCACCAGGTGACCCCTGTCCTAGCCAGGCTGCGTCCACTGAGCCTGGAATGGGGTTAGAGTCACACCAGTCCTCCTAGCCACCGCCAGACATCGTGGGTGGGTGCCTTACCCCCAGGGCTCCTTCTCACCCCCCACCACCACCCTGCCATCCGTACCCCAGCCGAAGACCGTGAAGCCCCACAGATACTTCTTCTCTGAGAAGAAGGCCATGAAGATGAGGCTGTGCAAGTAGAGCCCCTCCACCAGAATCCAGTAGTAGTTGGTGGCCAGGAAGTAAAGGAAGAAGGTCACGGCCACACGGCAGCCCGCCTAGGAGACCAACTGGAGTTAGCTGGAGGGCAGCTGATGGATGCGTAGGGGCAGGCAGAAGAGTGGGGGCAGGTGGCTAGGTGATAAGGCGGAGTGGTTGGGGTGCAGGATTGTGGGGACGCTTTAGCAGTGGATCTGGGAGCAAAGCTGAGCGAAGTGGGGAGGTCCCTGTGGGTTGCGTCTGAAGCTAGAGGTAGAGCAGAAGACAGACAGGCAGGGCGAGGGCCGGGCTTGCAGGTGCGTGGGGCTGCGGCCAGCGGAGGGGGCGGCGGCCAGCGGAGGGGGCGGCGGCCGCAGAGGGGGCGGCGGCCGCGGAGGGGGGCGGCGGCCAGCGGAGGGGGCGGCGGCCAGCGGAGGGGGCGGCGGCCAGCGGAGGGGGGCGGCGGCCAGCGGAGGGACGAGCACTCACGTAGCCCACGGCGGCGGCGGCGGCGGGCGGCGGGGGCGCCTGGGCGATGATGTGCAGCTCCTCCTCGGTGAGGCGCTCCGCCTCGTCCAGCGTGAAGCCGGAGTAGAGCACCGCGTCCTTGACGAAGATGCTCGCGGCGCGCAGCATGAACGACAGGAACATGTGCATGTGGATGTAGTTGCGTGTGCAGTGCAGCCGCCTGCGGGGCGTGCAACATCGCTGTGGGTTGGGGACCCGGGGCAGTGGTGCGGGGTACGAGGCCGTGGGTGGGCGGCGGGGGCGTGCGTAGTAGGTGGGGACACCCCGCGGGGAAGACGGATGGCGTGAAGGGGGCGAAGGGGGGCAAGCGCTCCTCCCACCCTAAACCACGCCCCACCCCTGTCCACACCCACCTGAAGTAAGCCAGGATGAGCACCGCCACGGTGAGGGAGGCCAGGGACATGGAGTAGCCCACGGTGTAAATCATGCCCAGGCGATCAAATACCTCCTGCGCAGACGGAAGAAAAGACGGGGACTCAAAGGTGAGCGCTACGGTGAGTTGGAGGTCACGTTAGGGTTTGGGGAGAAGTCTAGGGAAGGAGTCAGGGCTGGGTCACGTGTCACTAATGGGGTGGGTCATCCTAATGGGTCAAGGAGAGGAGAGAGAAGGCTCACACCCACCCGTTCCCGGGTCTCATTGGTCATGAACTTGAGGCACTCGCTGTAGTTGGCCCACGTCCGGTTGTGCCCAGGCACCAGCTCCCAGCTGCCATTTCGGTCACAGCGTCGGTAGGCGTGACCTACAGGGTAACGGATGAGTCGGGGCAGCTCAGTCTGGGGTCACCGAAACCCCGAGCTCCAAGTCCTGCATCCCACTCAGACAGACTTACCTTTGTGATTGAAGTCATAAATGTAGTCGGGACAAGGCACGGCCACCACTTCCCCTGGGGCCCCCCGTGGCCAGCACAAGATGTTATCCCACTCTGGCAAGCAGGAACGTCCTGTGTCCAGAGACAGACAGGGGAGAGGACGCCAAGGGAGAGTCAAATCCATGGACCCAAGGATACAGGCATATCCGTGGTTTAATAACCCACAGGGACAGTGCACCCCAAAGTCTGGAAGCTTCAGGCTTAGAGTCTTCTGGAGAAATTATATTGAGATCTTACTTCTTCTTGTGCCTTGAACCCACCTAGCCTCTTGGAATTTACTACATCCCTCGTGATGCATGTACCGACACTCATCCCATTTCCCCAGATGGTCTGCAGGCCAAGAGACGTGGGCAACCTGGTGAGGTCATACAACGCAGACCTGATCTCAAAGGCTCAATGGGTCTCTTTTCTCAGTGCTCTTGGTCTCACCATGCATCCAGGTGTCTTTGAAGAAGGGCAGCATGTCAGCCTCCCTCAGTTTGGAGACTCCCTATGTGACCCTTCCCTATGACCACAGACAAGAAGTCTGGTTCCAGCTGGACTTCCAAAGAGCAGCTGACCTTATGCCGGTCTCCCCATTCTGCACGTCCATTTCCTTTTTGGGAAAGTGGACCTGACCATTATCAGCCTGCATTTCTACCATCTAGGTCTGTCCAAAGGACTCATGACTGACCGACCACTCGTTGGCTGTACGTAGGTCCCTCCAGATCCAAGAGCTAATGGTGAGTTTCAAAACCCAGTGACACATCTCACTTTGAAGCCCTGGCAGAGATGCTAAGTGACCTCAGTGGGTCGCTGGCTTCTAGACTTCCCACATTCCACCCCAGTTCGCAGCCCCCTTCTCTTCCCCTGCAGGACTCTGACCACAGGACTCTCTAGCCTCCCTGGAAGGCTGCCTCGATGGCTGGACCCGCCCAGCTTGGTGAAAGGCTCTCTGTCCTGGGCGCCATATTCCCAGCCCCACCCGGCCAGGCCCACAATTCCCTCTGGTCCCTGGGGAGCCACAGGGTGACCACAGGCTCCCAGATGTGGCCCATCTGGAATCCGCTGCCCACCCGGCCGGTTCTAACTGGCCTGGTGGCCACAGCTTGGGCTCTGTGTTTGTCTCTCCTCACCTCCCCGAGGGACCAGGGGACCTTGCTTCTCCCCTCCTTCTTCCCTCCTTGGGCCACTGTCTCTGTCCCCATCCTTTGGAGACTGTCCTACTCTCTTAGCGTCTCTCTGGCCCTCCCTACTTGATGTTTCTCCATACTTCCTCTGAAATACTGAGTTCCGTACCTTTGGTTTGTGTCTCCCGATATTTCTGCCTCTCCCTACTTCCCTGTCTCTGTGCCTCTACTATTTGCAGAGTCTCTCAGGCTGCCTTTGCCTCTGCAGCTTTTGGATTTCCTAGAGCTCTGGGTCTTTTTCTAGGGTACCGAGTAAGTCCGTACACTCTTCTAGGATCCTGAGTCCACACCGTTGACTTGCCCCACTTCATGCCTGCCTCCTTCCTGCCCTTGCTCTGCTCTCTCGAGAAGAGAGCTGTGGCATTTCCCTGTCCGTCTGATGAGGGACAGACCAACGAGGACAGGTGGGTCTGAGCCACGTCAGATAGCCACATGGAAGCACAGACATACCTCGGTGTCTGGTGCCGGTGGGCACCTCCTTATTCTCCTTGGACTCAGGGTAGAGCTTTCCCAACTCCTTCTCTTTCCGGGGCTTCCCTGATGTAGATGTGGGTGTCCATCCCTTGTCCGCTTCCATTACGTTGGCTGGAAAAATCAGGGTAGTTCCAACTCTCAGCCGTACTACAGTGACAGACCTGGAGTGCCTCCCCCCGCCTCCACCCCAACTCCTACTTCAAACTCTCCCTTTGTACAACGGGGACTTGACCCTGCCAAGGCTGCTGATACCCGGACTCCTGGGAGATGAGGGATGAAGGTGAGGCAAGTGCCTCACAAACAGTAAAGTGCTTGCTGGGCAGAGAGAGAAACAGAAGGTGGAACTGGTCAGCAGAGGTTCAACAGGAGTCAATGCCCTGTGCGTGCAGGAGCCGTTAAGGGGTGGAGCCGCAAATGCAGGCAACCCAGAGCGGAAGTGGTACCCTACCACCAGGCAGAGCCATGCAGGAGTGAAGGGCCCACCAGGGGGCGCATGATCAAAATAGCCGTCCCGATGGGGACAGACAGAAAGGTTATGGAGAAAAAAGGAAGTCAGGTCGCAGTGCCGTGCAGGTGTGGAACCCTGTAAGGAGAGGGGCAGGAGCAAGAAGAGGTGCAGTAGTCAGGAGTGGGTAGACCAGCCCATCTACCCCATCCCATCTAGGTCCACTTGGGGCCATGTGGCCTGCCTCCTCCGCCCTGGGAAAGGGCTTACGGCTCTTACAGGCGACCCTAGAAAGCAGCTGAGCTGGGGCCCGGCCTCCCTCTCCATTACAGGGATGCTGGTGATGTCTCTTCCCAGCTGGTTAGTCCTCCTAGCGTCTGACTTGTGTGCCTTCAGCTATATAACCCAAGCTGGGGGTTCCCTGACCCTCCCACGTGGGCTCTGTGGGAAGCTGGGTCCAGGCTACCTGGGGAGGGATCAGAAAGGCTGTGACCTTTTTCCCAGCCTCTGCTGGTGGGCATCAATACAAGGAGGGGTTCTATGATGGATGGGGAGAGGGCAGACAGGCACAGCCCCTCCCCAGGCATCCACAACTAAGAAGATGGGAGTAGGATCAAATGATGATTGACTGGGAGCTATGGGGGGGGTGTGCCAGCATAGCAGGGTCTGTCTTCAGCGTGTAAGTGTGCGTCCCCAAGCAGTCTGAGAGGCAGCTCCAGAGAGATGCTACTCTAGCAGGACAGTCGATCAGGGTCTGGCCCCTTTTCAGAGTGATGAGCTCAGCCAGACTCAGAAGCCTGGACGAGCACTGCCGTCTCAGACCCACTTCCAGCAAATGGACTCAAGGAAGTGGACGGGGAAGAGACCCGGGTAAGAGAGGTTTGGCAAGCAAGGGTCCTTCAGAGATGCTGTTGTGTGTGCTTGGGGGGCGGGTCCCTACTCAGGTCACACATCCCCTTCCTACCCACCCCCATCCTACCCAGGCACTTCCAGTTCTCCCCTTTCTGGAGCCCCCTGCCCAGGTGGCCTCTTTCAGAGATCTCTCCGTCCTCTGGGCTCGGCCCGGCTGTCTCTTCCTTAAGGAAGCTGGTCCAGCCCATCCTGCCAGAGCCTTACATCCCCCTCCCCATCAGATCCCGGCTTGTCTCATCCCATCTAAGTCTGCTGGGGCCATGTGGCCTGCAGCTGCCTTCATAACCCCCTACTCCTCCACCTGGAAAGAGGAGACCCATGCCTCTTTCGGCCAATCCCGCCAAAGCCTCTTCGCGTGCATGTATGCAAGAGTCGGTCGTGTCCTGTCTGAGTGGATGTTTATGCCGGACGCTCTCTTTGGCCGGGTTCCCCTCTACCGGGCCCACTCTAGCCTAGTGCTTTCAACTGGCCTCCGCCTCCTGGACTCCCACCCTGTAGCATCCCACCTCCTCATTTCCCGGCCCCTACCGGCTGTGCGCAGGACGTCTTTGAGCAGCTTGTCGCACTGGCTGTGAGCGCGGTGCAGCAAGAAGATCTGTTCCTCCTTGGTAAAGACGTCATCTGCATCCACCTGCCAGGCCAAAGGTCAGACTGCAGGCAACTCCTTCCAGGCGTAGAGGTCACCCCCCCACCCCAGCTATCCCAGCCTCCGGAGGGATTTCTCTCTTTCCAAAGGTGTCTGCTCCCATTTTACAGTCAGAAAGCTGTAGCTCTGGCTAGGGCCGGCCCTATGGTGGAGAAGCTGTCCCCTCCCTGCTTGTCCACCAGTAACCCTGCAACCTGCAGTCACTGCTTCTATGTCCAGTCCATCCCCCGGAGGCACGTGGGAACAAGGGATGGAATGTCCCAAGACGGAGCCTCCTGGGATCCCAGCTGCCTGCTGGGACAGAGGAGTGGATACGGACTGGTGAGCTCTGAGGAGACCCACCCGGCTTGGATTCCTTCAAGTCACCCCCAGACAGTAGCAGTCGGGCTTTCCATCTCAGCCCAGCCTCCAGTAGGTGCTTTCTTCCCGAGAAGGATGAGCATCTTCAGGAGGGAGCATGAAGAAGCCCTGCGGGGACAAGGGACCACCTGGGCAGCCCCTCGTCCCACTGTGAGATCCTCCATCCTCCAGCAGACCCCGTGCCCTGAAGACGACCTCGGTTTCAGCTGACCTTTCTGCAGGAATGTTCTGGTAATGTTCTCCTTCCTTTCTTTCCACACTACAGGCCCCCGGGAAGCCACTATCATCTTAACCCAGGAAAAGGGAACAGTGTGAAGGGGGGCTGGATTTCTCCCTGAGCGTTTCTCCCCTCGGTTGGAAGTTGGGAGGTCGTCATCCAGCCTTAGGAGAAGCCCTGTGCCCCCTACGGAGTGTGACCCCCTGAGACCCACAAGATGGGGGCAGTGATAGTCTTTAGGACAATCCCAGCCCGTGAAACCCCAAGACATGGCCACAGCCCCTGAGATCCCATCAGAAAAGACTGTCTCCCCTCCAACTCCACAGAACACAACCTCGCGTTCCCTTCCTTCCCCCCTTGCACCCCTTGAATCCGCAGAGCTCTGTGTCCCCACAGTCACGCCAGGCGGGCGTGTCCCCCTGTAAGGGGTGGGACCGCAGGGAGGCGGGGAAGGAAAGAGGCGGGTCGGGGAAGGGGCGGCCCGGCGGGAGGGGGCTGGCGGGCGGGGTCAGGGAGCCGCGCTGCAGGGAGAAGTTAATTGACCGCGTCTCTTGGCCGCGGCGCTCGGGCTTCCAGGCCCCGGAGTCTCCAGTGGGCTCGGCGGGGCTCGGGCTCCGCTGGTTTCGCTTAGCGGAGCGCGCGTGCAGCTTCGCGCGTGCACGTGGGTCTGGCCGCGCACAGGCTCCGGACCCGATGAGCCCCGAGTCTGTGAGTTCTCACGTGGGGGATTGCTCAACATGTGAATTCGGGCCCGGAGCCTGATGTGTTTGTGAAGATGCATGTGTGCACACTTTTGTGGCAAAATGTCCACGTGGGGAGCTTCTGTGTGTGTGTGTGTGTGTGTGTGTGTGTGTGTGTTGTGACCGTCCTCAGAGGTCATGTCTGCACTTCTCGGTGCCCCTGGACCCAAGGCCCACGGGTGCAAGGAAGGCTGCAGCAGTGCTGGCCTCACACCTCTGGGGAGGGATGATGCAGATGAGGGAGGACTGCTTGTCTTGCTGGGATCCAAGCTTCTCCAAAACCCAAGCTCTCCTTATGCCCCAGGGGATCCCTATTTCACTCACTATAGCATACCATCGCTGCAGCTGATACCTCCTTAAATAACCCTTCTCCCCATCAGCACTAACACAACCCGCACCATCCCTCCTAATATTCCTAACGCACTGTCTCTGGCAACAGCATTACTGCTACTAAAACTGCGGCCACTGTCAATATTACCACCATTACCACCAGCAGCCCTGCCACAAACTGGTAAGATACCACTATCAGTGTTTTGCCACCGCCTCCAGCACCTCCATCACCATCGACTTTATCACCAACATCATCACTAACATCGCCATGTGCCCCGATAACTACTTCCCTTAGCACCATTCCCAACCTCTTGTCCTTCCTCCCTTCCACATCCATTGGTCTACCATTCCTTCTTTCTGCCCTTCACTCTTTTCATGATAGACAGTTCACTATGCTCTGTTCCAGCTCACAGTGCGATTTTGAGTGAATGACTGAGATTCCCATCCGACACGACTCCAAAGACGCCCCAACATGCCGGCTTTCCAACGGGATGGCTAACCTGATGAAGTGACTGAGGAGTTTCAGCCAATGGCCTAGACTACAGGCAGGCAACCATGAACTGAAAATTGCATCTCAGACTAACAAGCAGAAACTGATCAAATCAACACGCCCATTCAGAGCTGAGCTCTACCCTGCTCGCACCAGAAGAGGCACACCCTCTTTTCAGACTCCCACCTCCTGTGCCCCAAGCCTTCGTTCATCCGCAGGCATGCTGTGCTTGCCTCGATCCTCCTCCTTGGTCGCCCCAATCCTGCAGAGCTATCGTGCGTCAACGATGAAGCTTCTCCCCGGTAAGTCTCAGAGAGCGGCTCTCCTTTGGGAATATCCAGACCCTCTCATCCGTCCCTCAGCAGCACCCTGGAGAGTCCCGTCTACACTGGAGCCTGAATCCCATTTCTACCAGGGACCAGCTTGGCATCTGTGATTGAAGTTGCCTGATTCCTGTAAAGCCTGAACAACAGTACTAGGACTATGGCGAGGTTGAAATGAAGTAGTGAATCAATCAAAAGCCTGGGCAGGGTGGGGCTAGGGAGAAAGCCAGTTGTTGTTACTGCTAGTGTCACAGCAAAGGGGTTACTCACCCACACCTGCAGCTTCCTACACTCCTCAGTTCCCATCCCCTGCTGTATGGGTGTCCCCAGATCAGGGGGTGCAGGTGTGAGGGAGACTGTCTGGGTACATGAAGCATTACAGGGAACCATTGGGGATTCCAGGCAGGACTGAAGGCAGGAAAATGGCAAAGAGAGGGGAGCCTGCTGGGTAAGGTATGCCTGGCTTGAATAGCTTTGGAGGTGGGGGACATCTCCATGACTCCCTATATTTCGAGATCTCCTCTGGATTCACACTATTTATCATTCAAGATTATAGCCAGACCCCCCCCCAAGTTTTGGTTGGAGGCAAAATGGTCTGTTTGCCTGTGTCTTGGACAAGGGTGGGTGAAGGGAAAAAACGTTGATGGTTCTGACTAGCTGTGTCCTCTCTGTTGCTCCCCTCCCTGGTCACCTCCTCCCCCTATAAGCACACTGTCTTCTTGGCCCAGCGCCAGGGTGTGGAGAAGTCAGACTTGCATTCTCTTACATCCAGACTCTGCATAGCTTGGTCTCCGGGGCAAGACTGATGTAATAGGGATTGGGTCGCGGCCAGGGGTCACTTAAGCTCATACCTACCAATGATGGGGGTCACCTAGTTCTGACACCAGGACACACACACTCTCACACATACACACACACACACACACATACACACACACACACACACACACACACACCTTCCACTCTTTAGGTCCCTCAGTGTCCCTCTGACCCACCCATCACAGTGCTAGACTTCAGTGCCCTGCCCTATGGTGGAATTCAGCCTTTCACCATGGAGCCTTCCAGTGTACAAACTCGTCCAAAGCCAGAGCCTACGAGCTTGCAGGCCGTGCTGTAACACAACCTTAGCTCTGAGCAGCCGGCAAACTCCCAGAAGGTAACTGTAGGGCTACAGGCACGGTACAGGTAGAGGCTAGAACTTGACCTGTTATTTACAAACTCAGAAGCTGCTGACCCAGGAAAGAGAATGTGTGGCCCAGAGGACCTGACCCTAAGTTACAGAAGCTCAGGCTGAATTCAAACTCACAGTCTGGGAGCTTCTTGCCTCTGTCTCCTGCATCTCCGGATGGGGTGTGCGTGTGTATGTGTGTGTGTGTGTGTGTGTGTGTGTGTGTGTGTGCTGCACCATTGAAGAAGGTCATGGGTGTGCAGCAGTAATGGTGATTTGGCAGGTGGAAGTGAAGGCAGTAAGTTGGCATGTCAAGGCTGGTATGGTATGACTATTATGGTATGGACGGAGGTCCAAATCATCATCTGAATGAGGACCACTCTTTCATTTCCTCTACTTCCCGCCAAATTCCACACATTTGCCTCTGTGACCTCAGACATGCTGGAGTTCACACACACACACACACACACACACACACACACACACACACGACTAGACAAAAAAGAAGTGATCTCCCCGCCCCCTTCTTGGCCCTGCCATCTCTGTCTCTGGTCTCCCCGCCCCCTTCTTGGCCCTGCCATCTCTGTCTCTGGCAAGGGATGGCTGTCGCTCGGTGTTCTCCGCAGGATGCCCTCCTGGAGCCATCAACTATCACCAAGGTCAGTTCATTCCCCTAAGGGAGCTGCCGGCGTTTTGTTTCCTCGCCCACCGCTGGAGAAGGCAGATGCCCCTAGGGTTTTATCTTCAGATGTGCATCTCTTATCCGAGAGCCTCTTTGCCTACTAGCACCCATGCTGGCCTCACCTTCCACGAGCACCCATTTTACAAAAGAGGGACACCGAGGCAAACTGTTAGAAAAAAGAAGCCAGAAATGGCTGAAACGAGGTACGCTTTCTTCTGAAGCACTCGCTCTACACAGCGGCCCCGGAGCAAAGAAAAGAGGAAACGCAGGGCTGTGTGGTTGCCGCGGCGCTAGCCTCAGCACCATCTCCCCCTGGACGGCATCCTCTGCCGCCCCTAACAAGCCTCAAGCCTCATTCGGGGTGATCGCAGAGGTGATGGTGATGTTGTGGGGGGTGCAGCTTGTGCCCCCAGCTCCAGCCCAGCAGAGGACAGTTGGACCCTGGCGTGAGGCGCAAGGGTGGAAATGTCTAGCAAAGCCAACAGGAGAAAACCTTGGCTGGAAGAAGAGACCCCACGTGACCTTGTGGCCTTCCTGCACCCCGCCTCCGGGTTCTCCTACGGGGACCCATGCCGGGCACACCTGGCTGTCTCTCAAGCCAGCTGGCTGAGGACGGCTCCCTCGAGTCTTGCTGCCCTCTGTCCATCTGGCTGGCCAGCACCGTGTGGGACAGGGCCCATGTCCTGCGCCATCAACACTGACAAGTACTGACTTTTCCTCCCCTCCCAGGCCTTCCTGAACAGGCTGCCTGTGTTTAGGGACGGGAGGAGTTGCAGGGGGGGCAGCCAACAGGCCAGCGTGGCCGCTTGGAGGCAGGCAGTGGATAGAGCCTGGGATGGCCAAGTTGTCTCCTAGGACACAGTGGATCTTCACAGACCCCGTTACCTGCGCTGGGGTGGGGGTGGGGTGGGGACGGGACCAAGGCCCGAAAAGGTGGGACAACTTAACCTCATCTTAGGCAGCAGAATGGAAACCCACAAGGTCACACAGCTCGGGCTCCAGGCTGGCCCCGGGCAGGACGGGGAGTTCTCTGGCGTCTATGAACCTGAGCTGACTGCACCTTCTCCTAGTCACTCCGCAGACAATTTCAAGGGTCGCCAAAACCCTGCCCTATCTTCTATTTTCCCCGGGGGCTTGCTCTGAAATAGCTGCCTTCCTGATGTGGTGTCCGGGCCAGGGAATGTCCCCAGAAGGCCCACAACAGGAATCTGGGGGAGGCTGCCTGACGCCTCATTAAAACATTCCGAAGAAAACCCAAGTTCCCGGGAGGGTTCCCCCCACCCCCCAACCTTCCACGGCTGTGTCCACAAGCAGTTCTGGGAGCTGGGGGGGGGGGAGGATGTGTTTAAAGGCAGGTGATATAAAAAGCTTCAAGAAATCAATACACGCAAGATAAATAACCCATAGTAATGGCTCGGAGCAAGCTCTTTGAGCAGATAGATAATAAACAAGTGTAAAGTCTGAAAATCATTGGCAATCGGTAAATTAAACAAGAGACGTTATTTTCACCTATCAGAACACAAAGATGAGACAAAAGGGTCTGTCATGGCATCCTGTGAGACGGAGCCTAGCAGGGAGAGGGCCCTCGAGGTCCGTCTTGGTGAGTACAAACCAACATAGCTTTGTAGAGGGCCATTGGCCAGGCCTATTAAAATAAAAAATGTGCATGTTCTCAGACCTTAGCAAAGAAAATTCTAGAAATATCCTACTGGGAAAGAGTCACATGGCAACGCAAGAGGGCATTTCAAGGAGCTTCTCTGCCACTATCTGCAACCTCTCACACATGCTTGCACATACACACACACACACATACATACACACACAGAGCGAAAATTATAGAGAAGCAATTTGAATGCATATTCCTAAGGTCTGCTTAATGAAGTTCAGACTTTGGAATATTATACAGGATTTAAAAAGATTTTTATTCACAAATACGAAGATACACCTTTATGTAAAAAAAAATTCATGTATCTTAGCCCTATCTAAAAGCTATAAAAGTAACTTAAAAATAAAGAGAGAGAAACAATGAGACAACGAGATAAATCTATCTCTTTGAACTGTACACAAAAATATGCTGTTTGGAAACAGGAAAAGAGGCAGAGAACCCTTTCCGCACTATCAGAAACAGTTTCTTTAGAGAGGGGATTGGGTAAGTAAAGTGAACTTTTGTTTAATCTGTATTATTTGACCTCTTTTATAAAAAAGAATATATTCATGTATTAGTCATGAAATTAAAAATAAGATTAAAAAGTCAAATTAATAGACGCTTCTTCTAAAAAGAAAACGAAAGCAAAGAAACTCCAAAGTAACATATAGAGATCGCCTGCCTGGGCCATGCTGTCATATCTGGGCTTTGGACGAAGGAGTTCACTGCAGAAGATGGAGGACCCGAGTTCAAATCCCATCTGTGCCAGACTTACCATGGGAATCTCAGGGTCTTTACCCATAAAATGGCTGGGGAAACACATGAAGCAAAAAAACATTTAAAATGGAGTGTAGCTCAGAATCTAGGAAGATCCACTGCTCGATCCATGTACTTTCCTAATGAAAAACAAGCACCTTTGGAGAAGCCGAGGCTGGGCCAGCTGGAAGGCATCCTCTGCATGATCAGTCCGTGAATCCATCCCCGTCCCCCTGAGCTCTGCCAAGGTCTCATCTCATTCCCAAGCCTGTCCCCAGGCTGAGCATTAGTTTCTGCTGCTGCAGTTTCTTCTCTGCATTCCTGCTTGTTGAGGATTTCTTTGGGTTGCTCTTAGGGTGAGGTAGGTATAGAAATAGCTGCCCATTTGCCTCCTCGTGAGCTGTGGGCTTAACCCCTTTCTCTAAACATCCCCGTTTCCTCGCTTACCTCCCAACTCCTCTTCCTTGTGAGGCACAGATGGGCCAGCTGAGTCTGGCTGTGGTCAGCGGTCTCCCTGTGGGGTGCTCTTGGCCCCCACTCCACCCCCAAGCAAGGTCACGGGAACAGTGAGTCTGACCTTGGAACCGACTGCCCAGGTAGCCTACAGGTTTGGTGATGATTGAGGCTGGTGGCTACCTGTACACATCTGGATGCCACAGCAGCCCCTGGACATAGAGAGGGAAGCGATAGGCTCCCAGACTTTTGCTGGCTCCTGCTAAACCTAGAGAGCCCAAGAGGGCAGTGGGTGGGCGAGTGAGTGGGCTGAACCCCTCTCTTCCTTGGGCACGTCTCCTAACCCTTGAAGCAGAGGAGGGTGCAGGGTATTCACTCTTCCAAGCAAAGTCTCGGCAGACCCTCACCGGCATCTGTCCTGTCCTACCTTTAGACTAGACCACAGCTAAACCAGGAATATTCTCTGCACATACCCGAGTTCCCCTACAGAGCAGTGTGGGCTCTTGGGGACCCACACTACCACACGCGGAGAAGCGCTAGACGTGGCACTTGGTTAATATAAGATAGGCATAGCAGTGGTGAAACTTGGGTGAGTTAAAAAAAATAGGGACAATGTCTTTTTCAGAGGGTTGTCTGTCGGGGAAGATTAAACTAGCTGATCTGTGTAAAGTGCTTAGAACAATGACTGGCAAGTAGAAAGCACGGAAACACTTATTAAATACAAATAAACAATAGGCCTGGGTACACGCACCCTCAGGGTGCGCACACACATACAGAGACGTGCATATGCATGTATATAACTACTGTGCTTCTGCAAGTCATGTGCGGACCCACAGCTTCAGGTACATGTGGGCTTAGATAACACACAATTCCAGGCCCACAAAGCCCTGTTCCGCTGGATGCATGGACATACATTCTCAGGATCTCACACCTGTCAGCCTGTTGACTTCCTGCCTACACGTATGTGCATGAACAGATCTCCCGAACGCAACCAGGGCAAATGGCTCTGCCATCTATTTGCCAGGCTTGGAGCACCTCTGTGTAGGATGCTCAGGTCTCTCTGATGGGTTTCCCCATTAACGAAGCCCCCCTTTGACTTTGGGGGATCCTTTGCTGGAATAGTAAAGACAAGGACACTGGCAGATGGGAAACCGCAGAGAAGGAAGAGCCACAGATGGGGAGAATGTTAAGCAAATGCATCTTTCGTGCCCTCTCTCTCCCTCTCTCTCTCTGTCTCTCTTTCTCTTTTAAACAGATGGGTAACTGAGGTGTGGAGAAAGACAGACCAAGGGATTCTACAGCTTCTGTCTCCCTCTGCTCGATGGAAGAAACTATTTGCTTAGCCTCCTCTCTAGAAGGAAAGTGTCCCCAGCTAGGTTGGGCTACGGGTCAGCGACGGCAGTAGACCCTTACTGTGAGGCATAGAGAGGCTGACAGCCTCTTCAGGAATGGGCTGAAGTCCTGGGACAGAGGTGCTCTAGACTCTGAGAGGATGGGGGGCATTCCTTGACTTTCCTGGAAAATGGCTCCCAGACCCTGGACCAAGATGGGGTTGTGATTACCCTAGATCTCTCTGTTTGCCTTTGCTGTCCAAAGGACCCTGCTGGAATGGGGGAATCTCTCTGTCTCTCTCTTTCTCACTGTCGCTCTGTCTGTTTCTCTCTCACTCTTTCCTTCTCCCTGTCTCTGTCTCTTTCTCTGTCTCTCTCTCTCTCCCTTTCTCTCTCTTTCTCCTTGTCTCTCTCTGTCTCTCTCTCATCACAGTCTGCCTATCTTTTGGTTTCTATTCTCAGAAAAGTAGACGGAACGTTCCCAAGTGTCCCTTCCCTTAGAAGACCCACCACGGCACCTTTCTTCCAAAAAGGGGGTACCCTGAGGTCAGTCCCTTTGGGGGATCTCTATGTTGCAATGCACTGCTGCCCCTGAGCAAACAGTTTCTACTTGGGGTAAGGCGGACCGTGTGTACTTGCATGCATCTAAGTGATCCTGAGAGCTGGAGGGGTCTCTGAATCCTACTTCTTGCCTGGACAATTCTGTCCTCAGACCCTCAGCTTTGAGATCCGGACACTAACAGAACTTGCAAGCAGAGGTCCCCAAAGTAAAAAGTTTGTGGGACTCCACACCCAGAGCCAAAGCTTCCATCACGCCGGCCTTTCTGCTGGCGCACACTGTCACCTTTGAAAGAAACACCACCAAGAACCCCGCGTGCTCACAGAAGCAGATAGGGAAACTCCAACCACAGAACCCCAGACCCGGGTCTTCAGGGACCCGGACCCACGGAGCGGACCACCCCAAAGAGAGCAGGCACCCGAAATCATGGGTCAGAGGACCTCTCCAAATCCCCAAGTCCAGAGTACTGAGAGAACTCAAGACTCTGGCGTCTACACTCGCCCTTTGGGACCCTAAAGCAACTCAGGAATTCCCGTCCTACGGGGTGGACCGGGAGGGACTTACCAGCGCGTACGCGGAGCTGAGCACCGGACAGCAGAGCAGCAGAGCCAGGCCGGGTGCGATCCGGGCGGCCCCCATCGCCACCGCCTAGGGCCGCGTCCCTCGGGGCAGCCACCGCCGGCCCTGGGGATGGTTGGGGGGTGCAGAGCTGCGTCAGGCCGGGCTGCCCCGCCCACTCCCCGGCCTAGGGGACCCCGGCGTCCGGGCAGCCCAAGGCCCGGGAGCCCGGCGCGGGGCCCATGCGCCGAGGGCGAGCAAGAGAACCCGGGAGCGTAAAGAGGAGAGGGAGGGAGGAGGGAGGGAAGCAGCCCGGGGCCGGGCGGGCGGCGGGCGGGCGCCGAACGCTGCCGAGCGGCCTGTCTGCCTCGGAGCGGAGAAATCACATCCATATGGCCGGGCCCCCCGCCCCCGGCCCGCCCCCCTCTCCCCTCCCGCGCCGCCTTTTCTTCTCTCTCTCTCTCTCTCTCTCTCTCTCTCTCTCTCTCTGGGGGGAGACTAGGAGCTGTGGCTTCGCTCCACGCCCAGTGGGGGAAGGGCGGGGGAGGGTCGGGGTCGCGGTCTGCGGGGGGCGAACCAGCGGTTATTTTTAGATCGGCGGCAGTGGGCAGTAGGGGAGTCGGGGCGGGGCAGGGGGCGCGTTTAGAGCCGCGCGCGGGGCGTGCAACTAGGGGACGCGATCCCAACTTTGCAGAGACACCGAACCCTTCGGTGTCCCGACCGCCAGCTCCCAGGCCCCCCTGGACGCACGATTCCTGCGGTACCCCAGTCCTCTCCGAACCCTGTCCCCTCGGCGGCCACCTCCCGCACCCGCTTCCCCATCCTCGGGTCCCGCCCGCGCCCCGCGCGGCACACGCGCGCCTGCCGCCCCGACGCTCGGTCTTGTCTGTCTGTGTGTCAGTCGCTCGCTAGCTTCCCCGGCTCTGGCCTCCGTTCTTCCATCGGCCCTTAGCTCCGTCTCGGTCACTCCCTCGCTCCCTCCCTCTCCTCCCCCTTCTCTCTCTACGAAAACATTTGCAAGTTTCCAAAAAAGCCACCGAACTGAGCGGCCGCGGGGCTGGCTGCTGCCGCGGGCTCCGAGGAGGCGCCGCCGGCTGACACCGAGACAGACCAGCCCGGCTCGCTCCAACCAGGCCGGGGGGCACTCCTGCCCAGATCGGGGTTCTTTTCCTGCATGCCCCCCAACACACATACACACCTTACCCCCCCCCAGCCTCAGCCCCGACTTACTCCGAGCGCGCCGCCGCGGCCCCCGCCTTGCCATGAATGTCGGGGCCCCCCCGACAGCCTCCCCAAGCCAGCGTCTCGTCTGCGGCCCCGGGGGGACTTCATGGAGCTCTCGGGATCCCCCCCTGGCCGGCCTGGCCTCCAGAGCCCCCCGCCCGGCCTCCTGTCGGAGCCGCCGCCCGCCTCGCGCGTCCCTCGCCGCGGCGTCTGCAGCTCCCCCTCCCCCCGCGGCCCGGAGCCTCTTCCCTCCCCCCGCGCCCTCCCCGGCCTCCTCCGCCCCTGCGATCCGCCGCCTCCCGGCCGGGTGTGTAGCGGGCAGAGCCGAGCCCGCAGCCCCCCATCCCGGGACATCGCTCTAGAGGCCCGGGCGGGGGTCGCTGAGCCGCGGAATGAGTGTTGGAGGGGACCAAGTTTGGGGACATCTGACATCTGAGCTTGAGAACCGGGCCCGCCGCTTCATTTGCTTCTTTGGAAAAGCACAGCTTTTTGGTTTTTTTTTTTTTTTTTTTTTTCCCTTCTCTGATCGTCGGGTTCAGACTGCTGAGTAGGGACTCAGCCCAGAAGCAAGCCCACTTCGCCGGCGGATCCCCTGGAGAGGCCGCCTAAGTACTCTGCGCCTCGGGCCGCGGCGCTGTGTGTGCGCCGCGAGGTTCCTGTGCCCGCGGCGTGGGGACTAGGAGCAGCCAACGCCCTCACGGCCCGCCCGCCCTTGCCTGGTCCTCCATTCTCTGTCCCATCCCTCTTCTGCAGGTCTAGGGGATGGGGTGGGAGACAGATCCGCCCCCCTCCCCCCCAGTCCAGATCTGGAGCCTCTCGTCCTGATCCCTACCAGCCGCAATCTCTCTCCAGCCCTGGGGGTCCTTAAAAAAATCTCGATCCATCCAGCAGCAGCTAGCTGGGTCTTTCCAGCTAGTCGTGGACCTGGACAATTCCAGGCTTCAAGACCTAGGGGGTCAACTAGGGCATTTGCATTCTTTGCTTCCACCTCTGGTGACGTGTGGGGTTTGCTTGAGACCCTTGTCTTGGGGGTTGAAGGAGTTTGTGGGGGTTGTGGCCAGCCAGAATAGGGTTTTGGTGCTCTGTACAGGAGGGGTAGACCCGGAGCTCTAGATTTTGGACCTCTAGCCTATCCGGTTCTCTAAGTACTATTTGGCAGAAGGGCCAAGGAGTGCTTAAAGGCAGCTAATTTGAAGGAAGCTATTTTATATGAGGTATCCTGAAAAAATACTATCTGGCTAAGTGGCAGCCTCGCTTGCCCACTTATCTTTTTTTTTTTTTTTTTTTTTGACCACTAGGAATGTTTGGATGTCTTGGCCTCAGTTTCCTGATCTGTAAAATGAGCACTCAAAGAGCTGCCGCACTTTTTACTGTCTCCTTCCCCTGAGGGTGTGTGCAAGCCAATGGGTTGCAGGAGCTCCCCACAAACGTTCTGTACAAATTAGTTCCTTGGGGTCTCCGAACCTGCTCCCCATCTCAGGAATGACCCTTCCTCCCCTTATATCAGGAACAGATCCTGGGGCCTTAGGGCCCTAGAATTCAGCTCTGGGCTGGTGCTTTCTAGAGCTAAAACCACACTGTCTGCCCCAAACGTTTCTTCTGCCACATCTCTCTTCTATGCCTGTGGCCTGGAGTGTCTTATCCTAGCATTCAGACTGTGCTATTGAGACATTTCTTCCAAAGACGACCGCCCCCAACAATTCCTTTTGCTAGACCTCTGTCCTTCTTACACACTGTTCTTTTTTTTTGCTGTTTGTCTGCAAGGACCATACTTCTCAACTTGGATGAAAGGACACTCTTCCCTGTGTGTGTGTGTGTGTGTGTGTGTGTATGTGTGTGTGTGTGTATCTTTACTCTGCTTTGTAAGGTATGCAAGCTCCTTGGGCATTAGGACTGATGGTGGACCTCCAACGAGAGCATTCATGGCTCTTTGGTGTTATATTTTGATGGTTCTTGGCTTTCTATTTTTAAACGACTCTGAGTTGCATGGGTCTGTGACCACCAACCTTCCCTTTGGGGGATGAGAAAAACAAAGCAAAAACACTTGTGGGGAGCTCAAGATGGAGAGAAAACTAGGAGCTGATGGCACAGAGTTCTTTTCAGTTTTGACACTTAAACGCTCTTGACTTAGATGTTCATCAGGCAGGACCAGAGTGGGCGGGAGGTAGAAAGAAGTCCAGAGAACAGTATGAGGTCTTGTGGCCCCTTAAGGATATTCTCCTAGAGCCGGGCATGCACATTAAAGGATTCTCTGGGGATTGGGGGGGTGCACTGGGGGATGGGGAGGGAGGGGTGAGGGGAGGGGGAGCAGGGGGGTCGGGGGGAGGAGGAGGGAGGGAGGGAACCGGTGTACCTACCAAGTTTGTATGAGCGGAAGTAATAAAAAATGTAAAAAAAAAAAAAAAAAAAAAGGATATTCTCCTAGTCATAACTCATGAACCTAATTCCAAAGTTCTTGCTGGACATTCCAGAGTGAGGTTGGGGGAGGGGGAGCAGGCGCTGATCTCCTAACTTACCTCCAGGCCTCTGGTTAAATTGCCACCATGAGAATGTGGCGGGGAATCATACATTAACTGGTAGCACCCCAGCATCTAGCACAGCCAGCCTTGCCCTTTGATAGACATGCCCAAGGTTGTAGGAGCAGTTTCTGGTTAGTTTCATATCACTTTCCGTGGCATTAGGAGAAACAGAGGTGCTGGTGGGGAACGGGTCTGAATTCCTCTCTTTGATCCCTAAACTGGTGCTTAGGAGGAGGAGATAAGGCAGTTTAGGACTGGTGCAGGGGTCTTCTGGGAATCTCACCTCTGTTGAGGTGGCAGCCTAGGATTGGGCACGGCTGCTCCAGCCGCCACTGTGAGCCAGGCTCTGGCCAAGGTACACAGATCTTGGGGCCGGGGGGCACGCAGACTTGAATGGCTCTTCCAATTCCGTAGTCCCTTCTCACTCCCGTAGAAAATGCCTTGCCTCCGCCTGGGGGGCTCCGTGGGGTCACTGAGCCACATCTAGTTCTGAGACATCACTCTCTTCCCACGCTTCATCCCCACCCTGGCCCCAAAGCCACTTGCACCCTAAATTAGCCAGACTAAGCCTTACTTCCATGCTGAACCTGATCAGGGGCTAAGCTTTCCTCTCCCTTCACACTCTCCCCTCCCCAATCTGATCCATGATCGCTGGCGGAACCCTGACCTCAAGGCCTCGGGTCCCGGACACCTCTCTAGTTACAAGCCTTCTGAAAGCTTTGTGAGGTAAGGGGCCAGCGTGAGAGGGGGCGGCCAGGCCATAAGCGAAGCAAGGTGCCACTTTTACAGCCATTTCGGCTGCTCATAAACACCCCCCCCACACCCGGCCCAGCCACCGGCGGCTCCCACAGCAGCTGGCTGGGCAGCCCCCTCCTCTCGCAGCAGACTGGCTTTCTCACCTCCAGAAAGGTGAAGGGAGGGAGGATGGGGGGCCTTTACCCCAGGAGGCTCTTTACCAGTCAGAGACTATTCCAGAAGGGGCAGAAGGGGGAGAGGGCAGGCTCGGGCTTCCTCTGGCTGCATTATGGGCACAGGTCTCCTTCTGTCGTAACGCCACACCCATAGGTTTGCAGTCTAGAGACGAGGTCATGCCTGCCTGGGGGGGTACAGGCTCACTGGAGGGGAGCCTTGCTTGTCCTAGACATCCCCTGACTCCACTCACCTGGCGCTCCTGGGGTCTTCCACAGGGGGCCTGAGTCGAAGGAGCAAACTCAGGCTGGCCATGGGGAAGCCATGGGCGACTCCAGAGCAGTTTCCTCTCTTGGAGCCCAAGCCAAGACGTGGCTGTCGGGGACAGGTAAAGGCCTGAGTGAGATCTTTGGCTTGAAAAGAAAATGTAATTTTTTCTGTAAACCAAGCCCTGAACTGTTCCAGGACTTTGTCCCAAACCCCAAGTCTGCCAGTGTCCTGATGCCCCTGAGTTAGTCCCTCCCCTTGACCCACATGGATCTGCCTTGCGGGCACTGAGCCAGCGCAGCCTGCGGCGAACCTCTATCTCAGTCTTGCCCCTGAAGACTCTCACTAGCCCACCCCTCGGCCATCTTTCTCTCTGCCACCAGGTATGAGCACAGCTTCTGTAAGTGACTTCATTCAAGGTTTAAGCATTCTGGGGGAGGGGGCGGAGAAGGGGCCAGGGATTGGTCCATGCCTACAGCCCAGCTAGGCAAACAGGGTTGGAGGTGCTCAGCAGTGAAAGAGAATTTGCTCAGCCTTGAGGTTGATCCCCAGAACCCCCCCCCCCACACAAAGATAATAGAATAAGAAAGAAGGAAATAAAGAGAAGGAACGGAAGGAGGGAGGGAAGGAAGGGAGGGAGAGAGGGAGGGAAGGAAGGGAGAGAGGGAGGGAGGGAAGGAAGGGAGGGAGGGAGGGAAGGAAAGGAGGGAAAGAAGGAGGGAAGGAAGGAAGGAAGGAAGGAAGGAAGGAAGGAAGGAAGGAAGGAAGGAAGGAAGGAAGGGAAGGAGGGAAGGAAGGGAGGGAGGGAAGGAAAGGAGAGAAGGAAGGAGGGAAGGAAGGAGGGAAGGAAGGAGGGAAGGAAGGAGGGAAGGAAAGAGGGAAGGAAAGAAGGAAGGGAAAACTGAGACTTGAAAAGTCCTCTAAGACATGGTGGCACACCTATTATCCCAATGCTTAGAAAGCAGACACAACTCAGCCACAAGTGAGTTTGAGTCCAGCCCGGGCCGCATGATACTCTGTCTGTAAAATGCAAAATAAAACCAAGCAATCTCAACCTTCCAGCTGGGAGAGACCCCAGCCCTCGGTCTGATCCCCGCAGCCCACACTTACCCACGGCTGACTCCTCGCTCACTGCAATGTGCCTTCTGACGCGAAGGCAGCCAGGAAGCCCTGTCTATCTACGCTACACTGCTGTGCCTGCCCGATGAAGGGTCTCCTGCGTACGGAGGCGCGGAGGGGCTGTGCACAGGATGACCCTCGGTGTGTGGGTCTACAGGACAAGCTGGGACAGAACCAGAGCTGGATGAAGACGTACACCAGCAGGAAAAAAAAGAGACCATGTCAGACCTGGAAATATCACCCCAGGGGTTCCTGAGCACAGTGACCCAGGCCGGACGCTGCCCTTCCGCCTGAGCCCAGCCTGAGCTGGTTTATGTCTAGAAGGTCCTGGGCTGGACCTGAAGAGGTGTAATGATTCACATAGCAGCCGCCGCTCAGCACATTCCAGCCCTAGCCTCCAACTCCCCTTCTTCCAGCAAGGCATGTTCCTGAGACTCCCCCCCACCCCAATCTCTAGGAATACCTTTCTTTAGACCTTCCAGATGCCTGGAGGCGCATCAGTTTCCAGTGTGTTTTATTTTGTTTTGTTTGGCTTTGTCCCTTTTGTTCTGTTTCGAGACGGGGGTGAGGGTGAGGGTGGGGACTGCAGGATAGAACCCAGTCTGCTCTCCAACTTAATACATAGTCTAAGGTAAATTCGAATGGCAGAGGACTGCTTCAGTCTCCCAAGTGCTGGTGTTAGGGGCATGCCTTACCATGCCGACTGTTTAGTTTGAGACAGGGTCTCCCTGTGTAGCCTTCTGAGTGCTGAGATTGCAGGTAGGCGCCATCTTGTTCAATGTTCTGGTTACTAAACAATGCAGAATGGATTGGTCAGGATGCATCAAGATCGGGACAAACGGTGCTCACGGGTGTCCTGCCCTCGGGACAGGAGCTACTCTGAAGTGTGCATCTCAAGGATCATTCTAGAATGTGTCAGCCGCTCTGCGGCCAGGGCCTGAGGGAGCCCAGATTTCATTTGTGCGGGTCAGCGGATCGCTGTGTCCAAAGGAGAAAGGCTGCCCTGTTTCCTGTCAAGTTTCCAGTCCACCCTGACCCTGACTCTCAGGGAAAATTTCTCTCCTTTGGAGTCGGCACGGAGCAGGAGGCAGGAGCCTGTCTTGCCTGATCCTGCGTGACTCAGAGCTGAGTCCCTTACAGCTCACGACCAGCAGTGTGAGTGACCAAAGATTCATTTCGGGTGTAGACAGAGCTTTGCATCGGAAAAGATGATTGGCTTGCTCTCCAGGACCCTGAGCACCACCAGTTAAGGCCGGTCTGTGTTCCTCCAGTGGGCCCCAGCCTAAAGCTCAGAGGAGCAAGTCTGGCCTTCAGTTGGGGTGTTGGGGGGGGGGAAGGTGGGAGAGGACAGGAAATTGTATTTTGGTCCTGGGTAAGGAGGCAGGGGGATAATGGCAGCTTAGATCCAACCATGTTTACTCGGGCTGCGCCCACTCAGAGCTCAACAGTCTCCCATTCATTGGGATCCCCATAAACCCTTTCGGGGCTCCCTGAGGCCCAAGAGCACTTGGATGCCAAACCTGGGAGCAACCCCCAGACCCGCTAGGGACCAGCAGGTTGTGCATGTGTGAGGCAAAATGGGGGGGGGTTAGTAGGAGCTGAGATGGACCCCTCTCTTAATCTCCTTCCATGGAGGAAAGATTCCTATCTAGATCCATTGGCCATTGGTGGAGGGACAGTGGGGGAAGATCCAGGGTGGTCGCGGAGGGTGTGATATTCCTTCACCAGCCAGGGAGACTTTATAAGTGTTTTCTCTTAAGTCAGATCCCCAGAGACAAAGCTGTATTCCCAAGGTTCCTGAGCATTTGCCTTCAAATCCTATGTCCCTTAAGGCAAACCCGACACAGCAGAACGTGCCCACCTCTGACTTCCTTGCCCAAACCACCCGCCCCCTCCTTCACTCACTTGCGCTAGCTCACTCACCTTGTGTCGTTGATGGGTTACACCCCTCGAGCTGGCGGAGTGCTTATCTTCTCAGACCCTCCTTGTCGGTTTGGCCGAGGCCTTTTTGAAAGCAATGGGATTAGATGGATCACTGAGGGGTGGGGCCCTGGAGTCGGCTTACCTCAGTGCTGGGCCCTCCCCACTCTCTTCCAATGTTAGACATTGATACAGGTGCCTACCTGGGCACTTCTGTGGACGGATGGTGAGCGCTCTCCCTAAGCAAACCTGCAGGAGATTGTCTAAGTGATGGGAAAGGTCCAGCCCCCGGTGGGCGGGGCTATTCCCGGGAGCAGGTAGATAAGATAAGAGAGAAATGGTTCGGGAAGGTGGCATTTTTCTGCAAGCCAGGTTTGCCTTTCTCTCAGCAGTCCTGTGGCATGGCCAGTTTCCTCGGCCCCTGGTGTTGATAAACTGGATTCAGGAATGTAATCGGACAGTTGCAAATCAGAATAAAATCCCTTGGTTCCATAAGCCATGGTCATGAATTTATCAGCAGCATGCAGGTAAACTGCAATACCAAGTCCTCCGATTGCACTTTATTTGAGCTGGGTAAGGTTCCGGTGGACGGAAGGAAGAGAAAGCAGCCCGTATTTGACAGTAAGAACTAGAGCTTGGGAGTCTGAACCCTACCTACTTCTTTCATGATTTTGAATTGACCCCCTCCCACCCGGCCTTCAGAGCCCCCGACCCCTCCAGTTATGAGCGAGCCCTCTTCCAAGTCCCCTTAGTCCCAAGTGTCCTTGCTGGGCAGATTGGGAGGAGAGCTGGGGCAGGGAGTCTAGGGGGACTTTAGGGGGAGGAGGAGAAAGCTCCCATCTCGACCTCCTTTCAATGTGCCCCCCATGTGCCCTTGGCAACCTGGCTAACCATTGGGGACCCCATTGGGGTCTTGTTTCCTAGACGCCTTCCGGGTAGGGTGTGACTTCCCGCTCCAGGGATTGTAAAATGCCCAGCAGCTTACGGGTCCCTCGTGTGTAGTTTGTGTGCACGCAGGAGGCGCGGTGGGGTGGGGGTGTCTGTGCCTCAGAATACCCTCCTCCCAGGCCTGTTTGACACGTGTTTCCGCCTCTCCCGGCATGGGCTCCCGCAGCTGCTATTTATAACCTTTAAGAGCTCCCGCCGACTGCAAAGTTTTCTTAAACTCAAAATATCACTGAGGTCTTGGGCACGCGTTCCAGCGGCCTCGGGGCACTGTGGTTTGAAGGGAGGCGGAGGACCAGGAAGGGGGGGTGGGGTGGGGAGGGGGTTAGATCAGACCCTGGGTCTTGAGTGTGACAGGGAGACCTTAGGGTGTGTGTGTGTGGGGGGGGTTAGTCTTCACACCCTACCTGGTTTAGCCTGAAGGACCCTCTATGTGGGTGGTCTTTGACCAGTGAAGGTCTCCTGGGCCTGCCCTGGGACTGTTTCCTGTCATCCCAAATGCCTGGGGCGGATGCTATCTGGGGCGATGATGATTGGCACACCCTGAGAGCATCTCTTGAAACCAGGATTGGAGTCTCATCCACCAGGCTGCCAGCAGAGGCAGTGCCTGGCCCGGAGGCATCGTGGACATTGGTGGAACTGGTCAGAGTGAGGAAGCATTTTGAGAAAGTTTGCAAAACTCTCTGTGTGTGTGTGTGTGTGTGTGCGTGAGCGTGCACTATGACCAGACATGCCAAAGGACACTCTGCTTGTACGGAACATCTTCAAAGCCATCTGATTGCCATGTCTTCCCGGGTTTCTCTCAGCTGTGTGAGATGCTGGAAGGTCCACCGGGTGCTCGCTGGCTTGTGGGAGGTGCCACGGATAACTTGGAACCCCTGAAACATTCCCACCCCACTGAACAGAATGGGATCCATGGGGCCAGCAAGACAGCTCGTGGGTAAGGTGCCTGCTTGAAACCCGGGGGAAGAACTGACTTTCTGAAGTTGTTTTTTCACCTATAGCCATGCACCACGGTACACATGCTCTTTCTCTCTCTCTCTCTCTCTGATAAATGAATAAATAAAAAAAAATATATATATAAAGATCTGGATCCCAGATGACTCCACACTAATTTTCTAGCTCAAGCCTCGCAGCAAAGGGGCTCTTTGGGACAGAAAGGTACAAGGTAGTGTGCTGAGCTGGGCCAGACTCTAGCTTCCAAGAATGAGGTAGACACGGGCCACTTCCCCGGGACCCTAGTCCCCAAACCCTCTGTGAGCCTTGGGCCTCCTCTGAACTTGTCTAACTTCTTAACCTGGGGGACTGTGTTTGTTCTTCCGATGTCTCTTCCTCTCAGAAGGCTTCTGGAAGCAGAGTCTATTTCCTAAGAAACTGTTAGTCCCTGAGACAGGGGCGCGTCATCATCTTCATGGCCTCGGGGTATCTGCTAGAGCTTTGGACTCGCAACACCCTGCCCAGCTCATCCCTCCGTCTTCTGGATGCTCTGGAGGGGGATTGGTGGGGGGCTCCTTTCAGAGTCTCAGTTTCTTCATGAGAAGGGAATAGATCCCAAGGTCGCAAAAGGCCTCTCCGAGGTCAAGTCACCAAGTTAGAAACTTCTCCAGGGGGCCCCAGGAGACTAACTCCGCCCGATGGCAGGTTCTCAAAATAATCAGGAAGCAACCCAAGGGGTAAGCTGGAATGATGGCCCACCACAGCCCCGGACCTCCAGGGTTGGCAAGGGAGGACCCACCCTGCCTAGTCCAGTTCAGTGTCCCTGAACTGGAATAATAGAGGTTATGGGTGGCATATTCCCTCTCTAAGTCTTTTGACAGCTATGGTGGTCTCTCTTTGTTCTTTTGAGCTGTATGATTAGAGACTGGGAGAAGGCTGTGAGCATACTGTGGAGGAGTCTCAAGCCCCTAAAGTATCCCTTGGTACACCCACCACAAGGCGCTCCTGCTTATCCTTTTAATAGGACTCCTGAAGGCAAAACGTGGTGTATGTGTGTCGTGGGGGTGGGGTGGGGGGTGAGGAATTCGCTGTCAGACAGTGCTTTCAGATATCTCCCAGCCCTTCCCTGTTTATCTGCAGCCTGAGACGGACCCCTTTGTTCCTGTAAGATTCCAGCCCATTGTCTCCTTGCTGACCGGCTCTAAGCCAAGGCTCTGTAACTCTTATTGACCGGAGGACAGAGGGCAAAGGTTGGGGCAGTAGAGAAAGTGAGAAATTCAGGTCTAAAGATGCCTGACAGGCAAGACTGATAAGCCCCACTTCTACACCTCCCATGGTACAAGGGTGAACTTTGAAGATTCCCCAGGGGAAGGACCTCCAGGAGGTGGTGATAGGGCCTGGACTAGAACTGGTGCCCCCTCTCTTTGCCCTGCCTCCACCCCCACTGGCCCCAGCTGGATCTGATCCCAAGCCCAGCATCCAAATCTGCTTGGCACTGTGTCCTAACACCCCCAAGGTTGCCGCCAAACCGGCCCATCTGCACCCAGCTCTCCACCTGAAAGCCCCCGTCCTCCCCCCTTCAGTCCTGGATGAAGAGCTTCCTGGGGCTCCCCGGAGTAGAGGGGTTCAGGTCACATGCCAAGGAGCTCTGTGAGCCTCACGCCCACCCTTCCCATTTTCTCCAGGCCCTGCACTTGGGCGTCTCTAGGTTGGTCTTGGGGTTTGCTCCCTGGTCCAGGCACCTGTTTGTCTTTGAATCTGCTGTGGGCTCCCTGGGGCCTCAAAGCTGTCCCCTTGGGAACTTACCTCCTACCCCTTTACCTTCCCCTCTTTCCCTTCTCCTTTCCCTCTGCTTATCCTGGGATCCGAAATATGGGAAAGAAATGGGTCGGGAACCTTCCAGAGAGTCCTTTCCCATGAGAGCCAAGCTCTGACCCCATCCTTATCTGGCCTGGATAAGCCAAAAACAACACAGATGTTGAGGTCTGCGAGCCCCAAACCCGGGGATACTGACCTCCCCAGTCCAGCTGTTCTGCTCAAGCCTCTGTTTCCCCTTCTGTGAACAGACTCCCTACCCACCTCCAAACCCCCAAACTCCAGAAAGGGAAGATAGTATAGTGAACGATCAGGATTTATTCTGTACTCATAAGCTTGAAGCGCGGAACACTCGGTGTGTATGTTGAGAACTTGCAGATGTGTGCAAAGGCATGTGAGCATATGTATTACACCCGTGCATGCAAAAACATATGCGTACACAGGCATTTGGATATGCTAACTAACACCTCGTTCTAGCATGAGGATATGTGTGTAAAGACGCAGGGGCTGGAATGTCCAAAGCACCTGTGGACCAGTGTTTGTGAGTATGGTGTGCACACACACTTGTTTCTGCCGATGCCTGCTGGCCCGAGCGTTCACTAGTGACCAGGACCAATGAGGGGCATGTCAGGAAAGCGCGGGCCTTGAGACACGTGTGCGCCTGCTTTGAGCTCAGCTCCAAGCCAGGGTAAGACAAAGTGACTCAAGCAAATACCCAGGGCTACTGGGCATCTCCAGGCAAAGATGCGCAACAGAAGCTGGTGTGTGTGTGTGTGTGTGTGTGTGTGTGCGCGCGCGCGCTTCTGCTGCGTGTGTGCATTTTAGGCCTAGCCACACCAGGCAGGAGGGTAGATACATAAATAGTCGCACTGTCAGGTACCGGAATTGACCCTAACTATTCCTGGCTGGGGGCTTGGGCCATTTTTAATGCAGCTTCCACACCCTGTACCACAGAAGGTTTTTGTGTGGCCACTGGAGGTAAAGACACAGCTGGTACTGGGTGGGGCAGAATGGGACAGCTCTGGGTCTAGTGGGGGACCACAGCTAAGAGGGGTTTGCACAAGGGAATAGGAAGGACCTCTTAACCCACCCACCCACCCTCCCTCCTTCCCTCTCTCCTTCTCTACTTCTTTCCTTCTCCTTCCTTCCTTCCTTCCTTCTTTCTTCCTTCCTTTCTTCCTTTCTTCCTTCCTTTCTTTCTTTCTTTCTTTCTTTCTTTCTTTCTTTCTTTCTTTCTTTCTTTCTCTTTTCTTCCTTCTCTTCTTCTTCTTTTTCTTTCTTCTTTCTTCTTTCTTCTCTCTCTCTCTCTCTTTTTCTCTCCCTTTTTCTCTTTTCCTTTTTTCTTTCTTCCTCTCTCTCTCCCTCTTTCCTTCTTTCTTTCATTCTTTCTTTTGTTCTTTCTTTCCTTCCTTCCTTCCATCCTCCCTCCCTCTCTCCTTCATTCCCTCCCTCTCTCCCTCCTTCCCTCCTTCCTTCCTTCTTTCCTTCCTTCACACTCTCTCTCTTTCTTCCTTTCTTTCTTCTTTCCCTAGTAATTTCTATTTTATTATTTTTCCCAGAAGACGGCATTGCCTTTCATTTTCAAGAATCCAGCTCTTTACGTGGATCTTGGTGGAGGTCGTGGGGCGGCACCAGCAGGTCTAAATTGGGGTGGGGTGTTCGGTCCTTCTGGGTTTTTCAAGATCAGTTCCTGACACTTTGCTGTGAATGGCGCAGCTCACACAGCAACGCAGCTTCACATAGAATTTGGGGAGAACGTAAGCGTCAAAGGCGCTGGCTTCAGAAATGTCTCTGAGGGCAGCAGCCTCTACGACGTTCCGAATGACGAATTTCTTTATGGCCTTGACCTTGGGCACGTATTGGGCTCAGTTTGTGTGGCCCTTTTTGGCTCGCCTGTTGTTCCTTCTTCTCTTGGTCATGTTGGAAGCCAGGGCCAGAAAGAGCTTTCTTTCTTTCTGAAAAAACAAAACAAAACAAAACAAAACAAAACAAACCAGGGTCTCAAGTGGCTCAGGCTGGTCTCGAGCTCAGTATGTAGCCAAGGATGACCTTGAATGTCACGATCCCCCTGCCTCCGCCTCCTGCATGCTGAGATTGCAGCATGCACCACCACGTCTGGCCTCATTGCATTTTTCGACAGCACGACCACCGTTGTTTTCTGTTACCTTCTGCCTTTACCTCCACTACTGTCATCCCTGTCCCTGCTTTACGTGGCATGCTGCACTCTCCTCCTGCATCTCCTGCCTCACATGCACACCTTCTCTGCTCTGCTGCTTGAAGGCCAGACATGCTTGTGTTGGGAGCTGAGCTGAGAGACGACTTGCTGTGTGCGTCTACGCCCAAGTGTCAAGTATCTCTAGCCCATCCTTCCCTGGGGCCACCTTTGCTCCTGACCCGATCCCCTCCTGCTTCTGAATCTGCCTCTCTCTCTCCCTCTCTTCTGTTTCTCCCCGTCTCTGCCTCCACGCAGCGCGGCAATCAAGGGTCCTGTCTCCAGTCTCCCGCAATGGCTCCAGGGAGCTGCTTCCTCCTGGAAGGCGGCAGCGTGAACTGTTTGCCCGGGGACAGTCGGTCCATCCAGTCAAACAACCACTCAATTCAGACTCCTCGTCTGACTGACGGGTTTTTTTTTTTTTCCCTCCCTCTTTGCTAAATTTACTTGCATTTTAGACTGAATTGGCCATTCAAAGGAGGTTATGTCCACATGGCTCTACCCCACCCATGCCAACAGATGAACAGGCTCACAGACAGACAGACACACACATAAACACACACGCGCGTGCACACACACACGCACACGCACACACACACACAGGACCAGGAGCACTCAGACATGCTCAGACCCACACATGGTCACAGCCGAGTGCCCACGATGACACACACACTCCCACAAGATTCACGCCCCCCGCAATCACACACGTGGCTGCACCGTCACGCACACCGTTACAACACACATCCATCCACAAGCACCGAGCAATCACATACATTCACACCTTCTCACAGAGCAGTGCACACGCATGCTCAGACCTCATTTGCGCATGTTGCGGGGGGAAACAGAGGAAAGGGGACGGATGAGTGTGTGGCCTTGGTCCCCAAGTTCCGCAGAAGCTCAGAAGCCTGGGGCGGCCATTGGCCTGTCCTCCAAAACGCGCTCGCAGGCAAGCCCAGTGCTGGGGGGTAGTTCTGGTCATCTCAGGTCACTGCCTAGCCCCTGCACACCTCAAATATAGCAGCTCATAGACCCTGATCCTAAAAAGGGGACTTTTTTTTTTCTTCCAAGGACAATAAATATTTGCTCTTTGGGAGACTGCTGGTGGGAGAGAACAGGGTTTGGCGCAGTGGCAGGGAATGCCAGAGCAGGTCGGGGCGGCCACAGGCGGAGCCGGAGGGAGGGGCTGGACCCTGGCAGGAAGCTAGACCTTCTCGGGGACTGTCTTCAGAGCTATGTCTTGCTCTGTTCCTTACGACATGAATCCAGGCCGTTTTCTGATCCACCTTCACTGACATGTGAGCACCCGTCTTTCATGCCAGACCCTTCCACTCCTAGTCTCCTGCTCCATTAACCCTTTTTAACCTCTGTGTGTGCACACGCATGCCCATGCATGTTCACGACACGACATGTGTGTATGGGATAACCCTTCACTTTGTACTTTGTTTATTTGAGGAGAGAGAGAGAGAGAGAGAGAGAGAGTTCATGCATGCCATAGTATGCGTGTTTCATGTGTGGGATGCATATGTATGTGTTTGTATGTGCGTAGACGCAGTGTGTATGAGAGCGTGTGTGTAAAGCAGTGCACTCGAGTGCGTGCGCCTAGGGGAGGCCCGCGGGTGCTGTTACCATTCCTCCTGGGTCTCTGATTAAATCAATTCTGCTTGCTCTGGGGATTCCAGATCTTCCACGGCTGGAGTTACAGGGGGGCTGCCACACCTGCCCCACATTTTTACATGGGACTTGATGTTCTGAACTCAGGTCCTTTTGCTTGTGAAGAAAAGGTGTTGAACCTGCCAAGCCATCTCTCCAGCTCAAGAGGACGGTTTTCAGAAGTCGGTTCTCTCTTCCGCCATTGCGGATTCAGGAACGGAGGAGCTCGGCTTGCCAGGTTTTCACGTTTGCGCCTTTACCTGCGGAGCCGCGTCCCCGGCCTGCCTTCCATTCTGTGTGAGATGGGGTCTCTTCCTCATTGCTGCTTAAGCCACACTAGCCGGCCCGTGAGCTTTGAGCCATTGAAGCTCCACCTCCACCTCACCATAGCATCGCTGGGATTCCAGACGCTTGTCAATAAGTCCAGGCTTCACGTGGGCTCTGGGATTAGAACTCAGGTCCTCAGGGTGCTGCAGCAAGTGTCTTACCTTGCTGGCTCTCCATTCATTCTCAATAGCCCCCTACCCACGCAGGATGCACACATCCAGCCTGCATTCCTCCTCTTTGGAGCAAATAAGGCATTTAATATTCTCAGACACATGTTCAGTGTCCTTCTTTGGGTGGACTATGGTGGGCAAGGTTGATGTCTCTCAAGCCAGACCCCCGAAAATAGACTATCTTCTGAAAGCAGATGGTCACACTTCCCCCGCCCACACTTCCAAAATGGACCAAGTCTAGACAACGTTGCCACCATACTATCCCCTGCGAGGCCCTAGAAGATGTGTACTGTTGACTCCACACCCGCTTCATGCTGAATTGGGCTCCCAAATATAGCGGCTAAGGCCACAGCTGGCCAGGACACCACCACAGCCCCAAGCGTCAGTCCTGGGCGGGATCAGAGGGGCAGGAGCTGATTATAGGTCCCTGGGCCAAACCCAGGACTCGCCTGCCAGCCCGCTGAGTCCCGGCCACCCCCACCCCTAGAACCGCAAGGCTGGAGCATCTGGTCCCCATCAGCACAGTGGGCAGAGGGAGGGAGGGGCCCCAGAGTTGTGTTTGGCCTGCCCGAGGACAGAGTTGTGTGTGTGTGTGTGTGTGTGTGTGTGTGTGTGTGTGTGTGTGTGTGTGTGGTGTGAGGCAGTGAGGATGAGCCAGGACTCGAGGTAGACGCTGACTGACCTTGCCTCGCTGGACAGGTGGGGGAAACTGAGGCTGGAAGGAACAGAGACCAGCCCGGAGCACGAGAACATAGAGTGTCTTCTCCCACCCTGTTAGCTAGGTTTCCCATCTTTCAAGTTCTGGGGGTGTGCTTTAGGGAGGAGGCCACATCCTGTGGGTGGCAGATCGGTCCTGCTGGGAACGGCTCCTTGCAGTCAGACGTCCACCCGAGGTCCAGCATAGCGCAGACATCCCTACGTTCATTCCCCTCCACTGGTGCTTTTGCCTCTCGCCTCTGGACGCTGCCTGGCGCTTTCACACGCAAATCCCAGCCCTGATCACTCCTCAGTGTAATCCAGGTGGGACCTAGGGACTTTGATGAGAGTGCGTGTTCATAAGCACTCAAGCATGGGTGTGGTGGTGAGTTCGTATCTCCACACGCACAAACACGTGTTGTAGTGGGCGAGCTGCAGTCCGAGGGTCTGCCCACGCCAGCGCAGGGTCCCCGGGACCTGCAGCACAGCCACATTTGACCTACTTCTAGGGCTCTGGGCCTGGCCCAGGCCGCGTTCTCGACTCCTCCGGGAAGTGCCGGCCTGCATCCCAGCCCAGAGGCCCTAAGCCAAGAGGGGCGTGTCCAGGGTGGGCGAGGACTGCCTGTGGAGCCTGCGGCTGCGGGGGACAAGGACACATTGGGAGTTTGACCCCCCCTTCTCTGCCTCTGGTACTCGGACTCCAGGGACAGTCAGCCCACTTCCCCACGTGGACACCATACTCTGATCTTCTCAAATTGGCTCTGGTAGAATGAGGGCATTCCTCAGGCCCTCCGAACACGACTGGGGAGGTCTGCCAAGCACCCACCGCTGACTGCCAAAAGTGGCCCCGCTCTGTCCACTCCGTGAGGCAGGCAATGCCCACGTGGACAGCCATCATTGGTTTCTCCTGGCTTCTGGGGTTCAGACTTGGGTCTCTCTGGGATCTGGGGTTTAGAATCTGAGTCTCAGATCCTGAGGGCTGAGTTGAAGTCGAGGCCTGGCAGTTTGGGAGTCTGAGATCAGAGTCTAGGTGTCTTGCAAGATGTAAGCCCGGATCCTAGGAATGGAGCTTTATATTGGGCTCTGGGGTTCTGGGTTCTGGTCCTGGCTACTGAGCCCTGAATCTGAGGGTTTGGGTTTAGACTTTGGTTTTGACTCCCGCGTCTGAGTTGGATTTCTAAGGTATGAGTTTAGAGCCGGCAGGCTGGTTCCCATCCCTCCTGTGCCCTCTGCTGGCCACGTCTGACTGCACCACGGGGCCTCCGTCTTACCTTTGCAGCTGCGAGAGGGGAGTCGTCAGTCTGTGGCTAGGGAGTGAGGAACATGGTGAGCAGTCAAGGACAAGTCAAGGACGGCACAGCAGGTGACTGGCAGACTTGGGGCTGCTGGATGAATACTGTCCTGGGTGCTCTGTAGTCATCAGGGTGCCTGTCAATCACTTGGCAAGTCCATCCCATCTCCCTAACTCCAGGGATAAGGTTAGGAAGTTTTGCTTTTTTTTTTTTTTTTTTTTTTTTTTTTTTTTGCAACATTTTAAAATTTCTATTATATATTCATTAAATTTTTTTTGAGATAGGGTCTCCTGTACCCCTGAGCTGGCCCCAAACTCACTTATAAAGCCAAGGATAACTTGATTTCTTGCCTCCATCTTCCCCAATTCTGGGATATACATATGTACTACTGTATCTCATAATGCCCTATGAGAGGTGGGTAAACTGAGGAATTTGAGACATTGGTTCATCAAATATTTATTGAGTACCTATCATGTCCCAAACTCTAGTAATACATAGCAGAGGACAAATTTTTCCCATGGTATAGGACGCAGTCATGGAAGTGTGTGTGTGGGGGGGAGGGGCAGGGGTTCCGCATTCAGAAGACAGACAAGGAAACAAGCTGACGTTACGGTGTAGAGGGCTGGGAGTTGGGGAGACCGTGAAGAAGGAGCAGAGTGGTTTAAGCAGGTTTCTCAGAAGGGTCGACACCTGAGACCAAAAATGGGGATGATGAGGAGTCAACTGTCATGAGGGCCCTAAAGAAGGCGCCGTGGAAGAAAACAACCTGCTGTAAAGGGCAGGGAACTGGAACCAACCAGAAAAAGGCCAGTGTGTCCCGGGTTCTCCTGCTTCGGTCTATAGACCCCTTAGAAGTGAGGGCCACGGGACAGAGGGAGGTAAAGCAGCTGCCCCCAGACAGGGCTGTGGAACCCACCTGTGCTATCTGCACCTGGCTGGGCCACAGTTCGGAAACGGAACTGGGGAAACTGGGGAGGGGAGAGGGGACATCCAGACTCCTGCCCTTTGGTGCTCTGTGCCCTTTGGACCCTCCCAGGATTCCCAGCTGTCCTTCCCGGAGGGCTTGAAGCTCTAGTTGGGAGAGAACTGAGCATTGGCACAACCTACCCTTGCCACCTACGGTGGACGTCTGCCTGCCCACCGCCGTCCCGCTGCTGGCCTGGTGACTACAGAGGAGGCAGGTCTTGGGAGGGGCCCAGCCTCGTCCTCATCTGAGCCGTGGTGAGAAGGAGGGCGGATGTCCCCGTGCATTCGTTCGGGCCGCGGAACCATGGCTGTCCTGTGTGTGAGGGGAAGGGATCGGGACGCCCTCGGCCTCTCCCCATCCAACGAGGGAAGAATGGTCCTGTGAGGCTCTGGCTGTCCGTGCGAACTCATCAGACCTGAAACCAAGGTCAAGGATGTCCGGACCCTCACTCACCCCACGTGGGAACTGCTGCCAGCTGCTTCCCTCGACGTGGCAATGTATGGGGCTGCAACAAATGGAACGGGGTGTCTGGGTGACCCCTGTGCACATGCATCCGCTGCCCTGGGCCTCAGTTTTGCACTAATGGATGAAAGGGTTCATGGGCATCTTGTTGGTTACGGGTGGCTGGTGCCATGTTGGGGTATCTAGAGTCAGCTGTGCCGAGGGGGGCTAAGGGTCAGCGGGCCTGGGTGGTCAGGCTGCCCAAAGGTCTCCTCTCTCTTGGTGCTCCCTACGGGCTGTCTTCTTCTTTTGTGGTATTTCTGGCATTTGTGTGGACCCTCCCCCCGCCTCTTTCTTTCTCAATACTCTTGCCAAACATCTGGAAGAAAAGTGAAAAACTTGCCCCTCTTCCAGCCCCGGATGTTGTCAGATTTCCAGATGTGGGGTGCTCTGCCCTCCAGATGAAGGGAGGAGTGTGCTCCAGTGAGGAGTGGGGAACTTGGCCCCAGGACTGCTCTAAGGCTAGTGACAGGGTGGGGCTGAGCAGGGAAGACTTCGAGGACAGTCCAAGGTAGAGAGAGGGCCTAGTGCCTCCTCCAGCTTGAGCAACACCCCACTCCAGGCCCGGGATGTCCCTCGGGGCCTGGGGTAAGGGGCGCCGCCTCTGAAGTTTCTATCAAAGGCTTCAGGCACTTAAAAATAACTAGGAACACCCCCCTCCCGCCCGCCCCACCTCCAGGCGCAGACACGGAGCAAGGATCAGAGCCCAATGTGTTTGCAAGATGTCCCTCTCTCTGAGTCTGTGCTGGAAGGGCCTCTTGCCACTTCAGCCTCTCCATCTCCCCAAGGGGTGGTCCCGCCAGGCTGCCTCACGGCGTCTGCAGAGCGCGCTGGCCACCAAGGGGGCGGTGCCCGAGGCTGGATGGTCTCATGGCCTGGTAGTCACTTCGGGGTAGGAACCGGGATGAGAATTTGGGGGTTAAATCATGCCAAGTACCTCGGGATCCTTCAGAGACCCCCCCCACAATCTGCAGTGGGCAGAAAGAAGCGTGAGATGGGGCGGGTGGGCTGACAGAAAGAGGGGGGCGGGCGGGGTCGATACAAAGAACAGTGGGTACAGTGAGTACTGGGGGTGCCAGGGAGAGCCAGACCCTGGATGTGCAAGTTAAGGTGGGTGGCAGGGAGGGGGCAGCAAGAACCCGGCGTGTGAAGCCAGAGACACTGGGTGGGGGGCTGGCAGCCGCTGAGGAGTGGGCGGTTGAAAGTTTTAGGGACCGTCCTCCAGGGAGCGACATCCTTTCTACCAGCACTTGAGCTATTCATGGAGAAACCCGGGACCCTTGCAGGGGCTACAGCTGCCCCCCGTGAGCAAACACTCACACATCAGCACACATAAACACTCAGACATAAATACTCGCCGGCCACACCACAGACACGCTCACCCACACAGACACACATACATGAGTGTGAGCATCCAGAAACAGATCCTCAGAGTCAACACACAGACCCTCCTCTCAGACCCCACCACAAAGATCCAGACAGCACGCACAGACGCCCAGAGACCCCCCACCATGCACACAGAGACCCCCCTTCCCCCATGTGGAAAGACTCTAGGACACAGACCCACACCATCGTCCCACTCCCCTGCACAGCACAGACTTGATGAAACACGGGGGACTCAATGCCAGGTATGAAGTGTAACTCAAGAATTTAGGTAATGCCAACTCCCCGCCACCCCGTAACACACAGCGTGCAGCACAAACATCTCCAAACTTCTTGGCCCGTCCATATTCATTGATCTGCAGAAGGACATCAGAGCGTGCGTGCATGTGTGAGTGTGTGTGTGCATGTGTGAGTGTGTGTGCATGTGTGAGTGTGCGTGTGAGCTGAGTTCTCGATCAAAGCCCGGGCTGAGCAATGGCCTCTGCCCCCCCTCCCTCCCTCTCCCCAACAGGTGACTGGGAGGAATGGAGTGCCCTCCCTTCTCCCCCACCCATTCCTGGGCCTGAACAATGCCCTCCCCAGGCCCCAAAATAGCCCCTGAGCAGAGCCAATGTCCTTTTATGGCCCTGTCCCTATTGTGCACGGAGGTGGGGCTGGGGTCATGGGGTGTCGGGGCAGGATAAAGGCCCAGGTCACAGGAGGCTCCCCTACCTTCATCTCTGCATCCTTCTCTCTTCCTGTCTCTCCGGGAATACAGCCCCCTGCACCCTCATGGCTCCCAAAAAGCCAGAGCCCAAGAAGGAAGAGGCCAAGGCTGCCCCCAAGGCAGCTGCAGCCCCTGCCCCTGCGGCCTGCCCCGGAGCCCGAGCGCCCCAAGGAGGTGGAGTTTGATGCCTCAAAGATTAAGGTGAGTGCAGGGGGTCTGGGCTGCCGCAGGTAGGGCCGAGCAGGCAACTGGAGCCCAGGGTGGACCTACCCAGCGGCAGGTTTGGCTCTGGAAGCCAAGGGTGAGCTGAAGCTGGCAGCTTCTAGGCGGAGGTCAGACCAGCCTGGCCTGCTTTGGTCATGGAGAGGCTGCAGAGGGGACGGAAGTTAGGCGCGAAGTTGAACAACTCGGTACTGCTGAGAGCCCCTTGCATTCCAAGAGCGAAGCTAGGAGTGTTTGTCGAAGAGAATGTTCTGTCTGTCTATCTGTCTACCTACCTACCTACCTACCTACCTGTCTGTCTGTCTGTCTGTCTGTCTGTCTATCATCTGTCTGTCTATCATCTGTCTGTCTATCTATCTAGTCTATCTATCTATCTATCTATCTATCTATCTATCTATCTATCTATCATTCGTGTGGTTTTGGCAACATGACTCTCCTTAGCCCTTCTCCCTAGACCTCATATTCTTAGGGGAATCCTAGATCTGACTGTCCCCCACCCCCACGATCCCTGTAGCCCTGCAGGGATCTTCTTTGTCCCGTTGGAGGAAGGGAAAGTCCCAAGTTTATGCCAAGCCTCGTGGGCGGAGGGAGTTGTGAGGAAAGGAAAGGAGGGGCCTTGCCCGGGCGGCATGACACTCACCCGTGCCAGGATCGCAGAGCCCAGAGCTGGCAGAGCCCTCGTGGACTTCACTTGAAGCTGCGGGGGAGAAAGCGAGGAAGGGCTTGGGAAGGGAGGTTCTGAAAGTCACGCAGGAAGCTGGCAGTGGAGTACAACCAAGGACTCCCAGCAGCCTCTCCTGGCCTGGACGCCTCGCCCGCGTCTAAACTGGGAGGTTTTGCCATGACTACCACCTGTGGCATCCGCATAGCAGCACGCAGCTTGCGTCCTGCCCGCTTTCTTCTTTCTGGTTGGCCGGCAGCTGAGGCTGCTGTGGCTGCTCCTAAGGGGCCTAGGGATACCCCCCCCCAACCCCACACGTCCACCAAACCCTGAACCATTCTTACAGAGCTCTTCTTGGTTAATGGCTGTTGCTAGCGGTGTCTGTCCTTCGAGACCCCGGTTTCTATCCCAGCTCACCTCGGCTTAGTTGCTCCGAGTCTCAGTCTCTTTGACTGTGAAATGGAACCATCGCCTTTGCAGGGCACAGTTCAATGCCGATGAACGTCAGAGCTGGAACCCAGTTCCCCTGACACCCTCAGACCCCGGTTAGGCTCCAAACATGCCTTAAGGAAGACCCATGGAGGTATTCTTCACTCTTGTGAGGTATGAGACTCTAACCTGAAAGGTGGGAGCGACGAAGCCCTCCCGTGTTCCCTGTCCCGTCTCTTAGCGGACTGGGTTAAGCCACAGTCCAGGAGGCACGCATGACAGATGTCAGAGATGGGATGTTTCTCTGCCCTGTTGTGCACGCTGGGCGTTGGTAGGGCTTCAAGGTGCCAGTCATGCCTTCTCTCCTCTGGGTTCCCTTCCCTGCTGCGACCTTGACCTTGGAGAGAGTGACTGCAGTTGGTAAAAATAGACCCGGTATCAGGTGAGGAGGGGGACGCTGGGTCCCAGGAGGCCTCCTGGCCTCAAGGTGGCCCCAGTGTGGCCTCAGAAAGCGCTCAGCCGCAGAGCCCTGTGCTAGGGTAAGAGTGTGGTGACAGTGCCCAGCCTCCAGGAGCACATGGCTGTGCGAGGGACAGACATGCGTATGTGCACGTGCATCTGCAGACGGGCTTCTACGCGGACACAGCCTCTGCTCTGGGGCCTGGCGCTTGCTCCTCCCTCCAAAGCCAGGTCAGGCCTGTGGCATCAGTCTCAGAGGGCAGACCCATTGTGAGCTAAGATCCCTGGGGAGCAAGCTCCTGTCCTAATCACCCTCCAGCTGTGTGTGGCCCACCCAGTATTACAGTTTGGGTATTGTACTGACCCCAAACCTTGGACAAGTGTTGGGGGACACAGGATGTCTCAGAGACAGGAGGGTACCCCAAATCAGGAGGTCCTAGGGTCGTAGATGCTTGGTGCTGGCATGGAGGAGAGGGAGGAAGAGGAGGAGGAGGAGGAGGAAAAGGTAGGGGAGGGGAGGGGGAGGAGGAGGGGGAGGAAGAAGAAGAAGGGGAGGGGAGGGGGAGGAGGAGGAGAAGGAGGAGGTGGCCTGGTCTCGCCTTTGAGCCAGGTATTGTCTTGGGATCTCTTTTCAGATCGAGTTCACGCCTGAGCAGATTGAAGGTGAGCAGGGTCCCGAGCCCAGGGGCTGTGGTAGTGTACCAGGCATGCCAAGGTCTGAGAGTCCTGCCCGTGGGAGAGGAGGGGGAGGGGCGGGGTGGACTCCTTCCGGAAGTGCCCACAGCTCGCTCTCATCTGCTGCAGAGTTCAAGGAGGCTTTCCTGCTCTTTGACCGCACGCCCAAGGGCGAGATGAAGATCACGTACGGCCAGTGCGGGGACGTCCTGAGGGCCCTGGGCCAGAACCCCACACAGGCTGAAGTGCTCCGTGTCCTGGGGAAGCCTAAACAGGAAGGTAGTGTACCCCCTGCCTGGGAGCCCGCGTGAGTGCCAGTCTCAGGGGACACTGCCATGCTGTCACCAGCGTGAGGCCCTCCCGGCCCTGCCCTTTCCTGACTTCCTTCCATTGTCAGGATGGGGACACGGAGACTGGCTGCAGCGCCATGCTGGCGGGGTGGCAGGAGGGACGCTTTGCCGGACCGCGTGGCGCCATGCTTGACCGGCCAGGCCTCCCTGGGGACTTCAGACCCTTGGGACTTTGGGAGAGGGATGGCCCCTCCGTGCGAGCACAGAGGGAGGTCGTGTCCCTCCACCCTTCGAATCGGGACTCGGGCGTCATCTGCCAACTACAGAGCTCAATACCAAGATGATGGACTTTGAGACATTCCTGCCTATGCTCCAGCACATTTCCAAGAATAAAGACACAGGCACCTACGAGGACTTCGTGGAGGGGCTGCGGGTCTTCGACAAGGAGGGCAACGGCACCGTCATGGGCGCGGAGCTCCGACACGTGCTGGCCACGCTGGGTGAGGGTAGCCTCCTTCCCCACCCAATCCCTTCTCCCAGGGCATCCTGGGAGAGACCCTTTGGTGTTTCCCGCCATTGGGCCTGCGTCTGTGTGTGACATTGAAATAGACAGAGTGATGGTCGAGGTGCTTTGAGGGCAGGAGGTGGGGGTGTCATTTAGATGGGGCTGGAGGAACTGAAAGGCGGGGAGGGAACGAGTCTGGGGAGGGGCACGAACATGCTCAGCGATGAACATCCCTGGTGGCCACTGCTTCGCTCTGGGCTCTGGGCATCTCCCACCTTCATCCCTATCATGTGCTTGGTACCCTACTGGCAATTGACCGTCTGGGCCTGACCTCAGAGTGGCTTTTTTCTTGCAGCAAATATTTATGGAGTGTCTGTTGTGCTCAGCTGTGTGCTGGTCTTTGGAGCTGCATGTGTGTTGGTACAGGAATGATAGGGGAGCAAGGGAGGGGGGAGAGGCCGTAGCTGGTACTCTACCAGGGGGCAGCGCTTCAGTACAGAGTCAGAAAGTGGTCTCTGGGTCCCCCCCACAATCATCTCCCCAGGTCCTCGGCTGTCCCGTGGGCTCTTTCCACCAGCTACTGAAGGACTGTCCCAGGGGATTTCTGCCAGAGAGACGGAGGGTCCTTGTCAGCCCAACAGGGGCACAGAGCAGCCCACACTACTCATTTTTCCCCCACGATGCTCAGACTCAGAGGAGACCCCCAGCCTGGATCCCAGGCTCTGTCCCTCTTGACCTGTGATTGGCCTCAGAAGTGTGTGTGTGTGTGTGTGTGTGTGTGTGTGTGTGCAAATGCCATAGCCCCGAGTAACAAGACTTCTGCGGGAACACTGGAAGAGAACAGACTCACGGTCCCCAAACCCCGTCACGCTTCTGGGTGGTGCGACTGAGTCCCCCATCCCATCCCTGACAGGTGAGAGGCTGACGGAAGATGAGGTGGAGAAATTGATGGCGGGGCAAGAGGATTCCAATGGCTGCATCAACTATGAAGGTGGGCTAAGCAGGGGCAGGGGGTTTCCACGGGGACCCGGATCAGCAGGTGGGGGTCTCCAGGAGAAGAGGCACGAGGCCCTAGTTCAGTGGGCAGGGGTCTTCTGTGGACGGAGGCTCCCATCCGCTCATTCTCCCCTCCCTTCCAGCATTCGTGAAGCACATCATGGCCAGCTGAGCCTCCTACAGGTGAGTCCCCAGCTCCATGCCACACCCGGCACCCCCACCCCATCTCCACCAATCCAACTCTCAGGCGACATCTCGCTGCCCCCACCCAGCCCCTCCTCTGTAACCCGTGCCTGTCTTTGTTTCAGGGAGCCCAGGGCAGGCCCAGCTGGGGACTCGCACCCCCCGTCTGTGATATTGACACCGTCGGTTTGTATGGCAGTGGAAGGAAAACCACGGGCCAGATTCCTGCACACACCCTGAAGACCTCTCTGCGTGGTTGGCTTCTCTGGTCCCCGTTGGGCTGGGCTTACCTGTGACTGCCTTTCTGCCTGCACCCTCTGGGCTTCATAAATAAATGACTTCCTTCCTTCCTTCCTTCCTTCCTTCCTTCCTTCCTTCCTTCCTTCCTTCCTTCCTTCCTTCCTTCCTTCCTTCCTTCCTCCCTCCCTCTCTCCCTCCCTCTCTCCCTCCCTCTCTCCCTCCCTTCGTTCCCCTCAGTGACCGCCTGGCTCATTGTCCATTCTATGGCTGAGAAGAAGCTTGGGCTCCTATTCTTTTGCTCCTGCCCTCTCTCTTGCCTTCTGGAGAGGGCGGTCATGCTGGGTCCTCCAACCCAAGGAGCCTGAAAGCACTGAAAGCACCATAGGTTCTTGTCCCTAAGCCACCCTCGTCACTGAAGCCCAAGTTGAGGCTCAGCAGAGAATGGCTTTGCCCGACTGACACGGGGATGAATAGAGGGCAGAGTCTGTCAGAGCTGAGGGGGCGTTAACGGACGGCCTGACTCAGAAACGGAAGCTGGGGAGGGAACGAGGCAGGGGTCTTGCTGGGTGGTGCTGGGTCTGCTAGTCGGTCCTTTGGCCCTGGTTTATGAGCAGAAGTCAGGACCGTGAAGCTTGTGGGCAGAGTGAGGAGGAGGAAGAGCCACTCTTCTTGGAGGAACCTGGAGACGGGATGTACGGCAGAGATGGAGGGCTCAGGAAGAGTGGGCTACGCTGGGATGCATTAGCCCACAGGCCAGGGGACCCAGGAGGTCAGGGCGACTCCAGCAAGGTTCATTCCTGTGGCCTTGTGCATGCAAATGGGTCTTCATGCCAGCCAGGGATGGTGGTATGCAGGAATGGATTGGGGGGGCTCTGTGAGCTCCTCTGCCTGAGGATGCTGGGGGGGGGAGTCTGTGTGTGTCAGGACTGTGAGCAAGAGTGAGTGCGTGACGGTGTGTGTGTGGGGGGTGTCGAATGTGAGAACGTGTCAGTGGGTCGCCCTGGTCTGTGGCTGCTTTAGTCAACTCTGAATTTATTGAGCACCTGCTGTATGCCAGGCTCTGTTCCAGACACGGGGAACATAACGGTGGAGAAATCAATAAAAATCTCTGCATGTGGGGCCCACAGAGGACAAACATCTTTTTCAGACTGCTGAGGATCAAATATGGAGGGAGGCCGATGACTCCCTGAAAACTGGAAAGGGTGTGTGTAAGTGTGTAAATGCACAGTGAGGTGCATACAGAGAGAGAGAGAGAGAGAGAGAGAGAGAGAGAGAGAGAGAGAGAGAGAGGGAGAGACTAGGGAGGGAGGGAGAAAGTTGGGTGCTGGCTAGGCTGAAAATAATGAAGTCAGAGGTCATATGGAAATATGTCCAGCACGAGCTGGAGAAAGCTCGTGAAACACAGGAGATAATACTCAGAGTATGTAAAGAACTCATATAAATCACACCTCTCTGGAAACAATCCGATTAAAAACTGGGCCAAGTACTCGAGTCAACATTTCTATGAAGAAGAGGGACACAGAGCTGGGATATAACTTGAGGCACCGTGCTTGCTGAGGTTAAATCCCTAGTACTGGGGGAAAAAAAAGTTAAGAAAAGATATGCAGATGAACAATCAGCATATGCAAAGTAGTGCTGAGGACCGAACCGAGTACATGCTTGGCAAGTACCACACAATGGAATATTTTAAAAATATTTTATTCATGTGCTTTCCATGTGTGTCTCTGTGTATCAGCGGGTACTCTTGTATGTCCCTGTGGAGGCCCAAGGATGACTTTGGGAATCATCCTGGATTACTTCTACCTCCTCTTGGTTTTGCTCTGGAGTTCCCAAGGCTCTGCCTTCCGGGGCCAGAAGTACAGGCTGCTGCCATTTCTGCTTGATGTTTTCACATGGGATCTGGGATCTGAACTCAGGTCCTTCTGCTTAACCCCTGAGTCATCTCTCCAGCCTACGCATAGTAGAATATTATCCAGCCTTTCTTTCTTTTTCGAGCCGATTGTTAGACTAAGGCAAATCAACACTGTCATCCCAGGCTAAGGCAGGAAGGTTGCTGTGAGTCTGAGGCCCTCCTGGGTTATATAATGGAACTATCCTAACCAAGCAAAAACTTCAAACCAAAATACAGTAAAAGCAATAACAACAGCAGCAACAAAACTCACAGCAACCATCAGCATGGACGTTGCAATAACAGAGAGTGTTGGTGAAATGTAAAGAAGTCAGGACCTTGCATGGTGTTGAAGGAGTGCAGTGGTATAGCGACTAAAGAAAACAGTGTGGCAGTTCCTTACCATGAAATTCAAAACACAGCTACCACATGACACAGCACTCCCAATTTTGAATATTACCTGCTCCTTTTCAAAGGAAAAAAAAATAAAGGCAAGCTCTTAAACAGGTAGTTGTCCATCCACGTTCTTAGCAGCATTGTGCGTAGCAGCCAGAGCTTCTTAGAAACAAACCAAACGTCCGCAGATGGACAGGATGAACATGCAGAGTGGACTAGCGTGGTGCAGGGGATGGACTCTAGACCTTCCCACATGCTGGAGAAGCATCTCAAAGTGGAACTCAGGTCGCCAGGTTTGGAAGCAGCCAGGTGCCCTACCGGCTGAGTCGTCTCTTCAGCCCTATTATCTGGTCTTTTAAAATCAGGGTTGCACCGTGTGGCCTAGGTGGTCTGGCTGGTCTTGAACTCATGATTCTCCTGCCTCAGCCTTGCAAGTGCTGGGTTTAAAGGTGTGTAGGTGTCACCACCACCTCTGACTCATTCAGTCTTAACAGGGAAGGGAGTTCTGACTCATGGACGAATCTGCACAGGGTTAGGTGGTCTTAGCATTTTTCCTTCTGGAGCTGGTCATGCTGGGTGGGAGTTCTGGGCATCTGCTTTCAGCAAAGACTCCACTTCTGGCAGGCTCCCTAGGGATCGTGGGGACGCCCACCTTGGCTTGGTGGTGGCCGGGAACATCTGGGTCCTTTTCATGATGCAGCAGCCCTCCCCACTTCCTACACGGGCCAGGAAGGGACATGTCGACACTGACCCTGGAAGCTGACCTGGGGCGGAGCTATCTGGTGCGCCCTGGGCTTGATCGGGTATACTCGTTACTCTTCTGGTTGCCGTGATAAAATACCTGACCAAAGTACCCTGGAGGAAGGAAGGTTCGTTTTGGCTCACGGTGTAAGGGTAAAAGCCCAGCAGAGTGGAGAAGGCTTGGCAGCCTAGAGACACGAGATAACTCGCACATGGTAGTGACAGTCAAGGAAGGCGAGAGAAGTGAATGCTGGTACTTAACTTTCTTTGGAACTGCAGCCCATGGAATGATGGTGTCGCTTACGTTCAGGGTGGACGGTCCTTCTTCAGTGTATGTCATCGAGAAACTCCCTCACAGACATGCCCAGAAGTCTGTCTCTTAAGCAATTCTCGATGCTGTCAAGCTGACGACCGCTACGGATCGGCACGGTCAGTTTGTCCCGTACAACACACGACAATACATCTCTGTGCTTGCCGTGGTCACGCTGTCTCTCTTGGAGCTGACCATGCAGCATTTCTGGACCTGGGCAGGGAGCGGGTCTCGGCTGTGGGTTCACGGGCCTCCGAGGATGGACGGCAGGCAGCACCCCGGAGGTGGAACTCGGCTGTCACAGCACCCCTTCATGTGCCTGGTTGGGCCTGTTGGTGGAGAAACGAGTGTGTGTACTTTGGTGTGTGTTCCTCCGTCCACATGTCCGTGTGGACTTTGTTGTTTGTGCGTCCACATCTTCGAATGTGTAGGTACGTCATACGTGTGCGTTCATCTCCGCACATGTGCGTGTGTACATGTGTGTGTGTGTGTTGTGTGTGTCTGCGTTTCCCTCTGTGTGTGAGACTGCATGTCTGTGTGCTTGTGGGCATGGCTGAGCGCGGATGTGCTGGGGGGCTCTGCTGAATCAGCGGTGGTGCTGGGCGGGCTGCGTTGCCAGCCAGGCTGTGGCCTCCCCACAGTTGCATAAACACTGGTCCCGGCCCCCCCCACCCCCTCAAGCAGGGTGGTCCAGCCTGTGGCCCTGATGCTAGTGGAAAGGGGTGGAAAGGGCTAAGGGGCTTGGATCTCCTTGGGCCCGGACCCCTCAGGGGCTGGAGGGCTAGGTCACGTGACCCGTCAGGCTGGGGTCTCATCTGGCTTTCTGTCTCACTTTCCTCATGTGGTCCCAGCCAGAATCCTTTAGTTTTCCGGTGGCAGAAATAGCGGCTTTTGGAGTTGTGATTCGGGCTGAAGTCCTGAGGAAGTCCAGGGCAGGGTCTGGCTTCAGGAGCCCAGACGAGGCCAGGTGGTCCCAAAACTGCGGAGCAGCTGCGGCCGGACGCTTGGAACTCGCGCATCCGGATCTAGAACTTGAACCTAAAGGACAGAGAGTGATGGAGGCCCGACCTGCGGCATGTCTCTGCTGCGCTGAGGTCCCGCACGGCCACCCATGGCTCTTGGCAACCTTCCACATCCTGTGTCCTCTCTTCCAGACACCATTCCCAGGGACTCTTGGGGGTCACCAGAGGGACATGGATTGGGTCACAGAGTCACGTGGAGTGGAGGCACAGGAAGGCCAGACCTTGGGGCCCAAGCAGTCCTGAAACCAGGGTCTTGAGAGCCAGGCATTGCGAGAACGCTTTGGCAGGCCGTGGAAAGACGGGGATCAGACCCCCCCCTGCCCCCCCGGGGGAAAGGACCGTCAGCCGCAGAGGGGTGGGCAGAAAGCTGATGAAGGCCTGGAGAGCAACCAGGGTGTGGAGTGGAAGGGTCCAGATAGATGAATGTAGGAAATTGGGTGGGGGGGGGAAGGGGATAGACCAAAGGGAATTTGCAACCATCTGACAGACGGTCCGTCCCTGCTGTTATGCAACCATGCTGGGGGGCTCCGTGCTGTGCCGTTCTGTTGGTTCAGAGGCCTTGCTCAGTAGGAGTGGGGGGAGGGATGTGGGGAAGGGGCACGGGTATGCCTGCCTGGGGTCTCGACTTGAGAATTCTGAGCCAATCACCTCAGAGAACCCAGGCATTTGAATTTGTGACTCTTCACCAAAGTGGCTCACTAGGATCGCCCCCCCCCCAAAAAAAAACCCCTTCAACCAGCCCCTGTCCCATCCTGGCCCAAGTCTGGGGGTTATTTGTTCCCCTGTGTTCTCAAAGCCACACGTTCCTGGTTTGCCCAAATGCTGACAGAGCACAGCTGGAATGCGTAGCGTGTGAGCATGTTGTGCGTCCAGGCTCCCCCCCTTAGCAACCAGGCAGGGCCTGAGGCTTCTCAGACAGAGAAAAACCTAGACTATCAGGCTGCCAGGGTCCCTGCCAAGCCCCTTCTTTCTGGCTAGCTAAGGATGCCTGAGACACCACTACTTAACCTTCCATTCTCCATTTTCCTTTCCCAGGTATCTCATATGTCTGCTACATACACGGTATACACTGGGGTCTCAGTGAGAGTGGGTATGTCTGAGCCTTTCAGAAGAGCTAGCAGGGGTAGGAGGAGGAGCCTGTGGACAAATTCTGGGTCTCTAGAAATAGGGCCAATTCAGATCTTGGCTAATCTCCTCCTTTATATAATTTGGTCCAGGCAAACATGAAGGTCTCTTGTCCTTACTACGACTGTGCCCTGGGTCTAGGTCTGGGGACTTTGCTTTCCCTCCCCTCATACCAATCTTGGTCTCCTCCTTCATCCCACGAGAGGTTCAGAAATCATTTAGAGGAACTGTATCTACGACGATCCCACAGCTTCCATGTCAATAAGAAGAGACAGTGACCACCCCGCCCCAAGGAGTCTGTCTGCAAGCAGAGGGGATGTATTCCCAGCCAAGAAGGATGCGCAAGAGGGTGGTTCTTGCCTTGACTGAGACTGGAAGCACTTGATTTCCCCCAAATGTTTGTTCCCAACCTATCTCAATACTCAAGAAGGTTTTCACGAGATAAAAGAAGTCTTGTGTGTTTTCCGTGAAGTTCAATCTGTGTCTCTTACAAGTCTCGACTTTCTTACGAGATCACCAATCACCCCCATTTTTTTTGGTCTTACTTTTAATTTTAAATTTTGTTTTTGGAAACAGGGTTGACCTCAAACTCCCTATGTAGGGCTGGAGAGGTGGCTCAGGGGTTAAGCCTCCGCCTTGCAGGCGTGAAGGTCCTGAGTTCGGATCCCAGATCCCACTTACAGACACCGGGCGGAAGCGGGGGCGGCCTGCACTTCTGGTCCTGGTGGGGCGGAGCCTGTGAATCCTGGGGCAGAGTAAACAAGCAGGAAGTGAAGACGTCCATGGTGGTTCCCGAATTCGTCCGTGGTTCTACACATACACAGACACACAGACACACACACACGCATGCGCACATACATACGCACATGCGCACAGTTGAATAAATAATAATTAAAAAAAAATTAAAAAAAAAAAACCTCCCTATGTAGCTGAGGATAGCCTTGAACTTTCCTTTCTCTACCTCCTAAGTGCTGTGATAAGGGGCCTGCACCACATGCCCACCTTCAACTAAATACTTGTTACTCAAAATAGCCTTCTGTCAGGTTGGGAAGATTAACCCAGTGGATGAAAGCACCCATTTGCAAAATTGGGGACCTGAGTTTGATCTCGGAGCCCATCTGGTGGACAGAGAACTGATTTCCAAAATCAGCTGATTTCTGACTTCCACAGGTATGCCATGGTATGTGTATACCAGCCTGCATCCGTCTCTCGCTCTCTCTTTCGACCTCTTCCTCAAATATTATTTTATAAAAGAATATAATTTTGCTATAAAACTGGTGATAGTCACGGGTAGCTGCTGTTTTCCATGTCTCCACTTGGTAAAACAGACTTTGCAAGAGGAAATGTGAGTAGAGACCTTTGGGGAGGGGGGTGGACTCCTTCGAATCAGCCCGTCTATCCACTTGCCATGTAGCTCCCAGGCACAGACTGCTCCACCTGGGATTAGTAATGGAAGCCTGGTCCTGTCGGCGGGAAAGGGTGTGAGGGGGCAAATACATCCACGCGTGTTCCCGCTTCTGGGGCCTGCAACTAGAGGTGGGGATGCTGCTGGTAGTGACCCCTTATCTCTAGTAGACTGGCGAAGCTGTGGCAGGAAGGCAAATGATGGTGTTTAGGTCTGAGGGACAGAGCAGTTGGCTGAATTTCCTTCTTTCTTTATATATGTCTTAATTAATTAATTAATTTAGCATGTGTGTTTGTGTGTGTATGTGTGTGTCAGAGGGCACTGTGTGTCCCTGTAGAGGACCAAGGATGATTTCAGGAACTATCCTGGATTGCTTCTATCTTCTTTTTGCTTTGCTCTGGGATTTTCCAGGCTTCATCCACTAGGGACAGAAGTGCAGGCCGTGGCAGTTGAAAACGCCTGGCGTTTTTAATGTGGGACCTGGGATCCGAACTCAGGACCTTCTGCTCGGGAGGCAGTTATCTCACCAGCTCTGAAATTCCTTTTCTTCTGTCCTGGCCCCGGCAAGGGAGCCCCGAGCTAGGCGTTCTCATGACACGACCAATGTCCTCTGCTCCAGGCTGTGGGTCTCCAATCCAGGTGGCAGGGCCTTCTCTGGGGGGCTTTGCTGAGGCTGCTCTGGCTTAGAATCTCGGGCTTTGTGCAGTTCTCATGGTAATAGGGTCCCGAGATCTGGGGAGTGGCAGATCCGGGGCCTCCACACTTGTGTGGACTCTTGAGAACCTTCTAGGTCCGGGTGATTCCCACTGTCCTGGGCACCTCACCATGAAACCCAAGACTAGGTGGACGTGCTTGGCCGCAAGGTCTGCTGGGGCAAGATGGTGTCATGTTGAAAGTAACCCCTAGACTCAGGCCTCAGCAACCTGACCTTGGCTCCTCCTACCTAGGGTCTCCATAGCGGGGCAGAGTCCCCCTTCAGTCTCCTTCGCAGCTGCCTCCACCTTGGGCTCTCTGTGCAGGGTTCACAGTGATGGCGCCTTCATAATCTTACCAGTCATTTCCGGATGGCGGGATGCCGTGCTAGCTAACGCACAAGGACACACCTTGGCGGAACTCCCAGGCCTTCTCTGTGCCTTGGCCTGTGCTTCTAGACAGATTCAGTGACTCCCTACTCATCTCAGCCTCAGTTTCCCTGCTGGGCTGAAATGAAGATGTTAGAGAGGCTCCTTCTAGATTCTGAGCTTCGGGGTTCGGGGGAGGCAACAGCTGCTTTGAAATGTGCAGAATAATAAAGCAAGGAATGTCTGAGCTCAGGGGAAAAAATAACCCGGCCCGCTGGGCCTCCTACCCGGCTGAGCTTAATGAATTAAGTACCAGGGGCATGTTTCATGTGGGGGTGTGGGTTGGGGGAAGCGAGAAGGCGTCTAATGAGAAACAGGGACCTGGGTGGGGGTCCCTGGGCCTGCCCTGCCCTCCGTCTATACATGCAAAGGAGTCAAGTGCTGTCCCAACTCCACGGGAACGTCTGCCACCGACCCCCAAAGAGCTAGAAAAGGGAGGAAGCGCGGCGGACTCTGGTGTCATGACCCATTCTCACCCTTTGACAAGTATTGAGCACAGGCCGAAGCTGGACAGATCTTACCTGGAACTCTGGGAGTTCTGCCCACCAGCTTCCAGATACTCAGCTGCCTCCTGCTTCCATTCTGGGCAGAGGCCCTTCCCCTCGCCAGCTCTTCACTGCCCCATGCCAATTTCCCTGAGACTGTAGATATCAGTGGCTTCCAGCTCCGCCTCTGCCTTTCCATTCTACTGGCCTGGGGGTGGAGGCAGGACATCTGACTTTTGCATAGGTTTACCAGCACCTCTCCTAACTTCCTTTGTCTTTTTTTTTTTTTTCCTGGAAATAATGTTACCCCAGTGTGTTGAGATCTCCAGCAACACCGTTTCTTCTTCCTTAATCCGCCTGCTAGATCTGGGTACCCTAAGCCCAAGACTGTGTTCTTAAAGACCACGCCCTCCCCCATGGTGCCCCCAGATGCCAGGGGACGGTGCACGACCAAGTTGTTAATAAAAGGGCAAATTCATAGTAAGGAAGGTCCAGCAAGTGTGTACACGTGAGTGTTTACCTGTGTGTTGATGCAGCTGCATGTAGGTGCGGGTACGCATGGGCGGGCATGCATGTGGAGACCTGAGGCATGGGCGGGCATGCATGTGGAGACCTGAGGCATGGGCGGGCATGCATGTGGAGACCTGAGGCATGGGCGGGCATGCATGTGGAGACCTGAGGCATGGGCGGGCATGCATGTGGAGACCTGAGGCATGGGCGGGCATGCATGTGGAGACCTGAGGTTGCTAGAGGATGTCTTCCTTGACTGCTCCCCACATTATTCACGAAGGACGTCTCTGCCTGAGCCTGGGTCTCAACAGATACTCTGGCTAACCTCACCTTCCAGCACTGGAATTACAGGCAGGCTATCCTGTATTCATGTGGGTGGGTTCTGGGGATCTGAAGACGGGTCCTCATGGTTGGAGAGAGAGAGAGAGAGAGAGAGAGAGAGAGAGAGAGAGAGAGAGAGAGAGAGAGTGTGTATGTATGCCACAGCACCCACGTGTCATACGTGCGTCAGAAGTTCACTCTTTCTTCCATCCACTATGGGCTTCTGGAGATCAAATCCAGGTCGTCAGATTTATATGCAGTGGATAGCACTGAGCTAACTGGCTTTCTTTCTTTTTCTTTCTTTCTTTCTTTCTTTCTTTCTTTCTTTCTTTCTTTCTTTCTCTCTCTCTTTCTCTTTCTTTCTTTCTCTCTTTCTTTCTTTTCTTTCTCCCTTCCTTCCTTCCTTCCTTCCCTCCCTCCTTCCTTTTTTCCTTTCTTTCTTTTCTTTCTCCCTTCCTTCCTTTTTTCCTTCCTTTTTTCCTTTCTTTCTTTCTTTCTTTCTTTCTTTCTTTCTTTCTTTCTTTCTTTCTCTTTCTCCCTTCCTTCCTTTCTTTCTTCCCTCCTTCTTTCCTTTTTTCCTTTCTTTCTTTTCTTTCTTTCTTTCTTCTCTTCTTTCTTCTTTCTTTTCTTCTTTCTTTCTTTTCTTCTTTCTTTCTTTCTTTCTTTCTTTCTTTTCTTTCCTTTCTTTCTTTCTCTCTTTCTCCCTCCCTCCTTCCTTCCCCCTCCTCTTCTCCTTCCCTCCCTCTCCTCCTCCCCCTCCTTCCTCCCCCTCCTTCCTTCCCTCCCTCCCTTCCCTCCCTCCCCTCCCTCCCTTCCTCCTTCCTTCCTCTTCCCTTCTTTCCTCTCTTCCTCCCTTCCTCCCTTCCTTCCTTCCTTCCTTCCTCCCTTCCTTCCTTCCTTAGGCAGGGATTCATATAGCCTAGGCTGTTCTCGAACTCACTATGCAGCCAAAGTTGGCTTGGAACTCCTCTGCCTCTACCTCCCAAGTGCTGGGATTGCAGGCTGGGCCACCGCACCCAGCTTTCCACTTTACTTTTAAGAAATCTGGCCTCAGACTTGGAACCGCTTGAAATATTCTTCCCCAGCATCCCTTCTCTCCTCCATCCACTTTAATTAAAACCATTGTTTTCCAAGCACATGTTAATTAAAAAGCAAACATGTTTTGCTAAGTAATTTGGAAGCTCTGGTTATGCAAACCATAGCCATTCCAGTTTAAAAGCAATTCCTCGCCCAGCTCGCCCCGGTGGCTCAGGAGCTGAGGATCTTGGGTCTCCTCTGGATGAACATCTCTTTAGAGTCTGTGTGCCCAGTGGTGGCCCAGTCAGGGTAGGGCACATGCCATGACTCACATGGGCAGCCACAGAGGACCAAAGCTGCTGGAGAACTGCAACACTAACCTTGTGTGTGTGTGTGTGTGTGTGTGTGTGTGTGTAAGCCCTGGCTACTCAGAAGCACCAGCCCAGCTTTCCACACTGTGTCCATAGTGCCCACCACTCCATCATGCCTCGTGGTCTTGGAAGTCCTGGGACCTCTGAGGTCAGCACCTTTAGGGCCATCAGAAAGTAGCCTAGGCCCATGTACAGTGTCAGCGACCCCTCCCCCAGCTGCTCCATTTCCTAGCTCTGGAAGAGACAGGGGCATCTCACCAAGTGGTCTTCCCTGGCCTGCGCCACTTTTCCATCTGCAAGTTGGTCTTTCTGACACTGATCCCTAGAACGGGAGTGCTTCCCCCTTGGGTGTGCCTTGGTGGTGCGTGAATCCACATCCAGATGTGTCCTTTCCCTGTGTGGTCTATGTGAGGCGTCATTACCTGTGATGTCCGGTGTGCTGGGAAGGTGGGGAAGGGTCTGAGGGGCAGGGTCTAAGAAAGGTGTGTGTCATGTGTCGGGGTATGGCAGTGTGTGTGTGTATGGGGTGCTCCTGGTGACTGTATCCAAGCAGGGACACAGGCTCAGTGCTGGTAGCCAGGCTCCATCTTGGAACACCTGGCCTAGCTCTGTCTTCTCTGCCCATGGTTGTCTTTCCCATAAAACCCAGAAAAAGCACTGGAGAAGGGGCGCCTTCTGCTTGGAGCATGCAAGGCCTCACATCAGGGACAAATGCTGGAGGCGGCTCTCAGAGAGCAGCACAGCTGGGTGGGAGCCAGCAAGACGCGTGCGTGCACACGCGCACACACACACACACACACACACACGCATGCACATACATTCACATGTATGCACACACGATGCACGTGTACACATGCATACACGAACGTATATGCACATGCATGCACACACGCCACACAAACACGCACACGCACACCAGCACGCGCACATGCACACGCGCACGCACATCCCGGAGCGGCAGCTTGCAGCGCGGCTCCCCCAGCCGGGCCCTCGGCGCGGCGCTTCTGTGTTCCGTCCGCTTCGCAGCCGCGTGCAAACCGCAGCGGGCGGGCCGCGATGAGCTCACGCCGCCGCCCGCCAGGCCGCCCGGCGCTAACCCGCTCCAGATGCGGCGGTCCCGGGACCCACCGGCGGGTCTCTGGCGCCCCCTGCGGGAGCTTCCCGCGCCTCCGGGGCCGGGGTCCGCGGAGCGGGGGGTGACGTCACCGCCCCTTCCCCGGGTCTGCGCGGCCTGAGTTCGATCCCCCGTTGGGGGCCGCTGGCCGCAGTCACCACCTCTACCCGGCCGGCTCGGCCTCCGGCTGCGGGCGACGCGTCCCCCCGCATTCTCGGGGCGCCGGATCAGGTAGGGGAGCCTGCGCCTCCCGGTCTTGCCCGGCCCACTCTTTGTTCCTCTTGGAACAAACACCCCGGTTCCTACTGGGAAGGCGGCGGGGGCCTGACCGCCGCCTGTTTTTAATAAGGAGCTGGTATTTCCCCGAAATCGCCGGCCCTGGCTGACCTCATGGGGACGACGGCTGGCGGCGCGGCAGGGGCGGGAGCGGCTCCCGGGTGAGCCCCCGACGCCCGGCTTTGCGGCCAGGAGGAGGAGCTCTGGCTGCGAGTCCCGGCTCAGCCTCGGGCCCCTCCAAAAAGTCCGCGGGTTCATCTGTCTACTGTGCAGACCCGGGGCCGTAGGTCCTGCTCCCTGGCCCGGGCTCTGCATTCAAGTCCCGCCCAGTGCGATCCTGGCAAACTGACAGCTCATTTCTTTTGCTGTAGGAGTTGGGGGGGGGGGTGGATAGACCAGCGTGGGGAGAGAATGTGGAGCAAGGGCACATTTCCAGGGGGCCAGCAAGAGAGTTCAGAGGCAGGATTCGAGGTAGGGGCGGAGTTGGGGGATTATTTTCTGCCAAGGAAGTAGCTGCAATAGGAGAAGTGAAAGGGACCCAGCGAGCAGCGAGATGCACAGTGTCCTTGTCCGAGACATTGTGGGGACTGAGGGATTCTGGGAGCTGGTCCACAAGCTTCACCTGTGACTACAGGACAAACCCAGACAGAGCTGGAGGCAGACACAGGGCCGGTGGGGTGGAGCAGGAACAGGAAGACAGGGAGTGGAGAGGTGTAGGTGCCGGATATATCTGGTGGCTGGTAGATTGTGTTCCAGGGTCCTAGGACCCCTCCTGACAGCAACAGGGACAACAGAAATAGTGACTATTCCTTGGAGTCTGTCTCGTGTATGCACAAGGCTGTAAACACTTGTGGGCATTGACAGTTCTATTTATTTACTTTGCCCGTTCATAATCCAACAGATGTTCACTGAGAGCCTACTATGTGGCAGACACTGACCAGGTGCTGGGGCAAGAAAAAACAACACGTGCTTTACAGAGAGAGCTTAGAATAGAAAGAGAGCTAATATACACACGATTAAAAATATGCATTGTATAGCAGATTGTGAGCTTGGGACAGAGTGTTGCCATATAGCTCTAGCAGGCCTGGAATTCACCGCAGGCTTTCTGTTCAGATGCCTGGATATTGGAATTATATAGCCTTGTAATGCCATTGGCCAGCTTTAAAAAAAAATTTTTTTTTAAAGTGTTGTATTTTAGCACAGGGGCTCTTTATGCAACTCAGGCTGGTTTCTAACTCAAGATCCTTCTGCCCCAGCCTCCTGAATGTCGGTATTGCAGGTGAGGGCCACTATACCCCTCTGGGAACATAGTTTTTGAGGGCGTCCAAGGAAGGTCTCATTGACAAGGAAACACTGTGGTGTAGATCAAACCTGCCCTACTTCCTGCTTACCTGAGCATGGTTTTCATAGAACAGTTGGAATCAATTTAATGGCAGGGAACACTAACTTTGATGTTATCCCCTAGAAGAATTCCATTCTTTTTCTTAGCAGATCCGGTGTCAGAAAGCAAATCCAAGCAAAATACCCCACAACCCCCCTCACCTCTCAAACAAATATATATATATATATATATATATATATATATAAGTCCCACAGAAACAAACAACTTACCTAATTTCTTAATAGATTTTGAAATTTAAGAACTTACATTATGGTTTTAATTTGGCCTCTTGGTCCACAAAGCCTAAAATGTTTGCTAGCAGATCTTTTATGTAAAAAGTTTGCAGATTGTGGCCCAGACCCAGGAGGAAAGGAAATGGGTTTCATCGTTATCCGGAGCCAGTGCAAAGGCCCAGAGGCAGGAGTTAGTGAGGCCTGTCAGAAAGGCTTGGGAGGCTGGTAAGAAAGGGACAGAGGAACCTAATTATGTAGCACAGAGTTTTGTCATTTACAAGAGTATGTGGTGGAGCTGGCAAATATAGCTCAGCAGGTAACATTCCCATTCACAAACTTGGCAACCCGAGTTCAATCTCCGGAAGTCAACACGGTGGCAAAAGAGAATTGCCTTCTGAAGGTTGCCCTCTGACCTCCACTTGTGCCCCACGTGGCCTGCATGAGTTCCCTTTCTCTTTCGCTCTCCCTCAAACAGAGAAAATATTTAAAAAGAATATGTGACTTTATTAGTGGAATATCTCTTTTTAAAAATGAATTTTTCTCATTTGCTACTGTTTGTATTTTGTTTGAACGCTGACCTTTCCCTCTAGCATTCTTAATTTCATTCTCTTACAATTTCATTGATTTTTTGAAATTCATTTTTATTATATACAAGCTCAATAAATACTTCCTTTTTCTCCCTCCTCTCAATTGTATTAACTTTTTGGGCTGGTTCATTTGCATTGGATTTAGAAGGAGAGTTTATTTTCTACAAGAATATATATATATTAAAACATACTAAATATATAATAAAATATAAAATATGTATATATTATATAAAAATTTCAGTTTCTTCTTGTCTTTCCTTCTCTACTCTCCCTTTCTTTATCTTCTCTTCTCTTTCTAGGCTTATCTGTGTGTGTGTGTGTGTGTGTGTGTGTGTGTGTGTGTGTATGTCTATACATGTGCCATGGTGTGTTCGTGGAGGTCAGAGGACAACTTGTAGAAGTGACTCTCTTCTTCCACTTTGTCATAGTTGGGCACAGGTGTCAACCTGACTGTTGAAAGTTTGAGCTCCAGGCACATTTGTAGAGAGTTAATAGTTGAGTTAAGCCCAGAGCAAACCTGCAGGAGATTGTCTAGCTGATGGGGAAGGCCCAGCCTATGATGTGTGAATCTAGGCCCTGAACAGATGAATAAAATACTGAGAGTCAGTTGAGGAAGTTGGCATCCTTCTGTACACTTGGCCAGACATGCTGGTCTGGCAAGTAAGGATCGTCCCTCTCTTAGCCATTATGTGGTGATGATGTGGCCTGTTCCCTCGGCCCTGGCATTGGTGCGTGCTCTCCTGTCAAGTTGGACTAAGAACTGTAACCAGTAATCGTAAAAGACAATAACCCCCTTGTTCCCTTAAACCGTTTGATGGTCATTTATCAGCAGCCATGCAGGTGAACTGCAACATACTTTGTGGGGCCTGGGGCTTGCATTCAGATAGTTAATCTTGGCAGCAAGCACCCTTTACCCACTGAGCTATCTTGCATACCCTCTTCACTTCTCTTTACCTTTTTCTTCTCTCTTCCCCATTCTTCCCCTGCCTTCCCTTCCTCCTCTCTCTCTCTTCTCCTCCACACCCTTTCCTTCCTTCTCATTTACTCCCTTTTCTATCTTTTTCTTTCCTTCCCTTACCTCCTCTTCTCTCTCCTTCTGGGATAAACTGAGAGTTGATTCTAGTAACTGTGTGCAAAGCGTCTCTGTCATGCACCTGCGTATGTTGCGGGGAGTGGGGAGGGGTTCCCTGGGATAGGGAGCGGAAGCCAGGTCCCTGAATAGACCTCTATGTGGGGGTGGAGACCCCGAAAGTCACACATGGACTGTAATATCAGCACTAAAGGAGGCTGAGGCCACCACGCCCAGAAGTTTTATTGGCTTGTCTGTTGTAGCTGTAATAAGTTACTATAAACGTAGTGGCTTAGAACAACACAATTATTCTCTTACACAGGAGGTCGGAAGTCCAAAACGACTCTCCCAGGGCTAGCCCCCAGGGGCTGGCAGAACCCGTTTCTTCCGGAGGTCTTGGGAAATATGTTTCCTGGCTTCCTCCAGCTTCTAGGGGTTCCTCACATTCTTTGGCTTGTGACTCTCCCTTCTTCTGCCCTCAAAGGCAGCAGTATCTCTGCCTCCAGCCAGGAAAAGCTTTCTACTTTGAAGAGCTCCTGGAAGACTGGGTTTATTCAGATGGCGGAGGCTCCTCGTCCACCTCACGGTCCCTAATCCCATCAGCCAAGCCCCCTATACAATGTAAGGTGATATAGGCACATACACGTGTATGTTTGAATCCCTGTTTCGTGTGTGTGTGTGTGTGTGTGTGTGTGTGCTGTGCGCGTGTGTGGCACTGAACCCAGGATCTTAGCGCATGCTAGGCAAGCTCTTTACCACTGAACTATAACCCCAATTCTTTCTACTTTCTCCTGCCAGATGGGTTCTCTCATTCATTGCACATGTGACTGCTGTGTCGCGTGTGCGTCTCTTGGCGGCAGATACAGAGAAGCCGTCTAAGCTCAGTGTTCTGACCTGCAAACATCTGAACGATTACTAGTAGCCTGACTTTTGAATTCCAGAACCCATGTTGTCACACCGTGGATGGGCTCCAGGGGTGGTCTGGGCTCCGTGTGCCCACACCAAAGGCTTTCTTGGCCTCACAGGCAATCGACAGAACTTCTGCTCTTTAGCCTTATCACAAATTCTTAACCGTGGAGAACTGGAAGTCTAATCATCCTAAATGGATTTTATCTCATTGCTCCAATGTTATTTTTACATTATGGTTTAGTTTAAAAAGAAGGAGGACATGAAGTTGGAAGGGGGATATGTGGGAGGAATATCTAGGGGCAGTGAAAAGGGGTAGACATGATTGAAAAGGCATTTCTGTCAAGCTGATTTGTATCTGATATGATGTAATTGGCGGTTTTAAGCCTTAGAAGCCTTACTCTGCCTTTCCACTGGGTTGAGGGATTTCTTTTCGGTATGAGCAATAAAGGACTCTTAATTCTACCATCATTGTAGAATGTTTACTTGTGACTTACCTGGAGTCCAATACCCGACATGTGTGAGATTGTTGAAGAATAAATCAAAATTTTATTAAAACAGAAAAGACGGGCTCTTGCTGTGAAAGTTGAGATGCCTCTGTGTCGGTCTCCTGGGGCCTGTGTGACCATACACAGCCTTGATTCTTTTGAGTATATCCCTGAAGTGGACTACGGGATCATACGGGATTGCCGCGTTGGGCCTGCTGAGGCGGCTTCCATCCTCTGCCCACAGCTGCAACATCATTTTACGTTCCCACCAGCATTCTTCATGTGCTTCCCAACACTTGTTATTTTTATTTCCTTTTCCAAAAAAAAAAAGAAAAGAAAAAAAAATGTGGCAAACAAACTGTGTAATGGTTATGTCCCACACAGGATGTATTATTATTATTCTTTAAAGTTTCCTGTAAAACTGGGTGGGGTGACACACATTTGGTCTCTTTGGACTCAGAAGGCTGAGGTGGGAAGAGCTCACGTTTCGGCCAGCCTGGGTCGCCCAGTGAGACCTTGTCCAAAAGAAAACTGAAAGTGGACACAAAACTAAACAAAACCCTCCAATTTTACCTCTTTTTAATTTTATTTATTTTTTTGGGGGGGGGGACAGGATCTTTTAAGTTGACCTTCAAATCAGAGCAGTCCTTCTGCTTCAAACCCCCGGTCCCCCAAGTTACAGGCCTGTGCCATAGGGCTGACTTCAACCTTTCATTTGGAAGTCCTCTCCTCCTTGCCCCCCCAAAAAAAATAAAAAAAGGAAAAACAAGTTTCCTTTGAGGTTGGAAAAAGTGAAAGATTATAAAAAGAAGTTAAGTTATTGACATTTTAATGGCGACTTAAGGCAATATTGACACAACCCCTGATGTCACACATGTACCTATGACCCCTGCCAATAGTTTTTTTTTTGGGGGGGGGAAGAATTCTTTTTCATTTTATTCACGGTTTAACTTTTTCTTCTGTCACTGATAAAATACTCTGACCGAAGCAATTTTGGCTTATGTTTTCAGAGGTCTGGGGCTCACGTTGGTGGCTCACATTACATCTACACAGAGGAGGGAGGAGAGAGAAGAGAGGAAGGGAAGGAGAAGGCAAAAGAGAGGAGAAGGGAGACAGAACAGGAAGTGGATCAGGCTATGAAACCTCAGGGTCGCCCCTCAGTGACATCCTTTCTCCAGCAAGGATCCGCCTCCGACAGGTTCAGTGTCAGCAGCTGCGGTCCAGATGTTCAAGCCTTTGGATCTATGGGTGACACTTTACATTCTAACCACGGCATGCGCTTTTGAAATTTATGACTTTTTTAAAAATTTTTTTGAGACATAGTCTCCTGCAGTTCAGGCTTAACTTACTCTATCTAGTCAGGATGAATTTAGATCTGCATCCTTCTGCCTCAATCTCCCAATAAAGTTGATGAGATTTAAATGATTTTTTATTTTAGACCATCACAGCAAATTAAGTGTAATCCCTCTCTCTCGCTTTTCCAGTAAAATGTGTGGTGAATGCCAAGTGGAAGAAGAAGCCAATGTGCAGTTTTTGGAGCAGAAGAAGAAAGAGAAAGGCAGAAGTGCAAGAAAGCCAGATGGCAGGACAGAGGGGCGGAATTCTGTGTCTGGGAATGCTGGTTTCAGTTGATGGACTGTGTACTACTGTTGATAATTTGTCTCTCAATGGATCTAGAATGCCTATCGTCATCCACTCATCAAGACCACCTCTGAGAGACCTGCCTCACTCATAACCAAAACAGTTCCTGTTGGTCCTCTGCCCTGGACCTGTGGCCTTCTAGACTAATTCTGTTCTCAGTTGTGGCCAAGTGTAACATGTGTACAATAAATCATCTCTTCTGCCATCTCAGCTGAAGAAGCAAAGAGATTATTTTTTTAAAAACCATAACTTGCATAGATTTTTTTTTCCCAGATGATGAATGCGTGATTAAAACAAAACAAATTAAAAAAAGGAATCCCTCACTGATGTGAAAGTGAGCGGTCGGGGAAACTTTTGGATTGCGTGGCTCAGAAAGGTCTCTCTTTGTGGGTAATACCTCAGCTAAGACAGAAAGGCTCAAAGATGCCGGTCATGCACAGACATGAGCACAGTCTGTCTGCAGGGTGGGCAACTTCCTATGAAAATGGTATGGTCTTCCTATATGGAATTAAAATCTTTCCATATTGCTGGAAATATTCATAAAAAGATCTCTACACAATCTTAAATTTATTAAAGTCTTTATTTTAGAGACTCAGTTATCCTCAACTAGATTTGACATTCCTTGTTGTAGTTAATATTAAAATTATTTGGGACTACAGAGATGGCTCAGTGGTTAAGCCTCTGCCTCACAAGCAGAAGGTCCTGAGTTCAGATCCCAGGTCCCACATAAGTGCCAGGTAGAAATGGTGGCAGCCTATACCTCTGGCCCTGGAAGGTGGAGCTTGGAAAAGCCCAGAACAAAGCAAAGAGGAGACAGGGTCTCTAGAGGCACACATGCTATTCTCTGACACACACAGACACACAGATATACACATACAAATTTTAAAAAATTAAAATTATCAACTTGTTAGTCTGGAGAGATGGCTCAGGGGCTAAAGCTTTTGCCTAGAAGGCAGCAGGATGTTCGGATCCTGTATCCCATGTAAAAACAGTGGGCAGAAACGGCAGCAGCCTATACCTCTGGCCCTGGAAGGCAGAGCCTGGAAGCCCCAGAACAAAGCAATAAGGAGGTAGAGCAATCCAGGATGATTCCCCAAGTCATCCACAGACATACATAGTGTTCTCTTATACACACACACACACACACACATACACACAGACATGTAAAAATAAAATAGCATCTTTATCAGGATTAAAACTAACTAAATAAAATTGTCAACTTGTGGCACTGACCCAGAACCTGACATATGCTCCGTGGGTAGGGTCCATACTCACTCTGGGCACACTGGTTGGGATGTACTCTATTAGTCAGGTTCTCTAGAGACGCAGAATCGACACAATGAATATAATGTAGGGAATGTATTGAGTCGGCTTACAGTATGGCCAAGGTAGTCCAACGGTGGCTGAAGGCTGAAAAATTCTTAGTCTTTAGTCTAGGTGATGACAATTTGGAGGGTTGGAAGGCTAGAGGGTTGAAGAAACCAGGCGGCCCAAAGGAAGAACAATTCCTAGCACAGCTGCAATAAGGCATCTGTTCTCTTTGGTGGCTCCTTTTTATGTGATGCAGTACTGGGACGATCCTATGAGAGCTTTGGAGGTCCTGATAGGATCTAGGGCGGGTACAATCCTATCAAGTGGTCTCAGTTGATCCTTTCCAGAGGTGGTCTCAGCCCAGCTTAGTTAATACCGGGTGTGTCAAGTTGACACCCAGGCTTAACTATCACATGTACGTAGGTTAGATTAGTTTCTGGGCATTGCTTGTGAGGGATTTACATCAATTAGGCTAACTGAGGTGAGAAGACCCCACCCACCGTGGGCGGTACCAGTCCCCGGCTGGTGCCTGGACAGTATGAACCGGAGAAAGCGAGTTGAACAAAAGCATCCATTCCGTTGCTCTCTTCTTCCTGACTGCAGATCCAATGTGACAGCTGCTGCGTTGAGTTTCCTGCTGTGGTGGACCAAACCTTCAGACTGCGCGAGAATACCAACCCTTCCTGAAGTGGCGTTCGTTGGGGTAGTCTATCACAGCGACGGAAAAGTAACAAAAATGGTCCTTGATATCTGTGATGGTATCCCAACTATTTTCTTCAAACTATGTTGCTCAGTACTCTTACTGCTTGCCACGATATAAAATCCTTTGACCTGAACACTTTTGGCTTATGGTTCCAGAGGCGGATACAGTCCATCATGGCTGGGAATACTCGGTGGTAGGCAGGGACGGCGTGGCAGCCAAAGCAGGAGGCTGGCCGTTACATTGCAGCCATAAGTCAGGAAGCAGAGAATGAGAGAGTCAGGAAGTGGAGACAAGTCATCAAACCTCAAGGCCCACCCCCAGCGACGTACTTCCTCCAGCAAGCTTCTACCTCCTAAAGGGAATATAACCTTCCCAAACAGCACTACCAGATGGGTAGTATTCAAACACATGCGCTTGTGAGGGGCATTTCACATTCAAATCACAATATAGGCATTCTAAGGTTATCAGCATTGCTTTTTAAGTTGGACACCGTGTTAAGACCATAGTCCAATCATTGAAGTTTTCTCTTAGCTTTAACTTTTTTTAAAAAAATTATTTATTTTACATGTATGTGTGTGTGTGTGTGTGTGTGTGTGCATATGTGTATATCAGAGGGTACTGTGTGTCCCTGTGGAGGCCCAAGGGTGACTGGGAATCATCCCAGATTGCTTCTACCTCTTTTTGCTTTACTCTGGAATTTCCCAGGCTCCCCCCACCAGGGCCGGAAATGCAGGCCAGAGCTGTTTCCCTCTCGTGTTTTTAACCTAGGACCTGGGATCCAAACTCAGGAACTTCTGCTTGCAAGGCAAAGTCTTAACCCCTGAGCCATCTCTCCAGCCCTCTTTTTAGCTTTAGTAAAGATGTTTTGGGGCTGGACTGGGTAGCTCAGTCAGTACAGAGGTTGCTTTGCAAGCATGAGGATCTGAGCTGGATCTCTAGAATCCGTGTTTAGAGAAGCCAGGAGTGGGCTGGGAGATGGTTCAGGGGTTAAGACCTTTACCTTGCAAATAAAAGGGCCTCAGTGTGAACAGAAAATGCCATGACCTGCAATTCTGGCCTTGGAAAGCAGGTTTGGGAAACCCCAGAGCAAAGCAATAAAGATGATTTCTGAGGTCACCCTTGGGCCTCTACAGGCACACACATACTCAAGTGCCCTCTTGTAAATGCATGCACGTGGGTGCGGGGACACACACACACACACACACACACACACACACACACACACGCACACACAAAATGTTTTAGTCTTTATTCTTACTTCTACAATTTTCTTTTCCTATTTGTGTTTTTACTATCTCATTTTGGAATTTTGTAGTATTTGATGGATATGCTCCTAGCAAGTGCTTATGGGATATTTCCACTTAGAATTTCGATCCTCTCCGGGTTTTGTGGTTGTTCTTTTGAAAAAATGTCTCATGTAGTTCGAACTGATCTTTTTTTTTTTTTTCTTCAAAGTTTATTTTTCTTAAACTTTATTTTTAGGTGTGTGTGTGTGTGTGTGTGTGTGTGTGTGTAGTAGAGGGCACTGTGTGTCCCTGTGGAGGTCCAAGGGTGACTTCAGGAATCATCCTGGATTGCATCTACCTCCTTTTTGCTTCCCTCTTTGATTTCCCAGGCCCCGTCCACCAGAGCCAGATGTGGAGGCCGCTGCCGGTTCCGCCTGGCATTTTTTACATGTGACCTGAGATCTGAATTCAGGACCTTCTGCTTGTGAGGCAGAGTCTTAACTCTTAAGCCATCTCTCCACCCCTCAGGCTGACCTTGAACTTGCTACACAGCCAACACTGGCCTTGAATTCTCAATCCTCTGCCTCGTTCTTGCTGGGCTTACACGCCTGGCTTCAGACTTCCTTCTAAGGTGGTTGTTTTCTGCCTTTCTGTGTTAGTTTCAATGGTTCTCTGTAGTTTTCTGTCAATTCCTTGTCCTTTCCCCATATTTTGCTTTAGAGTTTTCTATTTGGATTCTTTCCACTCCATTTGAGAGCTGTTTGCTGTTCCTTCACAGTTGTGGTTTGAACATGGAGCATTTTCTGTTTTGTTTTTTTTTCAAAGCAGCTTTATTGGGATATAATTCACATATCACACGCTTTGCTCATTTCAAGTGTACATTCCAATGGTTTTTGTATGTTCACAGAGTTGAGCAACTATTGCCACAATAAATTTTAGAACATTCTCATCACCCAAGAAAGAAATTCTATAACCATTAGCAATTCTCAGTTTCCCACTCTCTCTACCCACTGCCTATTCTTTACTCAAAGTTCTCTGACAATCACATGTCTACTTTAGGCCTCTCTGTATTTACTGTTCTGGAATTTTTTTCCCCCATACTAGCTAACTGTAATTACATATCTGTCTTTTGTGCACATGTGTGTGTGTGTGCGCACGTGTGTGTGGTGTGTGTGTGTGTGTGTGTGCACAAGAGTGCATTTGAGCATGTGCATCTGTGGAGGCCCCGGGGTGACATTAGGAATCATCCTGGACTGCTCTACCTCCTTACTGCTTTGCTCTTGGGTTTCCTACCTCCTTACTGCTTTGCTCTTGGGTTTCCTACCTCCTTACTGCTTTGCTCTTGGGTTTCCTACCTCCTTACTGCTTTGCTCTTGGGTTTCCTACCTCCTTACTGCTTTGCTCTTGGGTTTCCTACCTCATTACTGCTTTGCTCTGGGGTTTCCCAGGCTCCATCTTCCAGAGTCAGAATTGCAGGTCGCTGCCATATCTGCCCAGCATTTTTATGTGGGATGTGGAGACCTGAATTCAGGTCCTCTTGCTTGAGAGGCAAAGGTTTTAACCCCGGAGCCATTTTCCCAACCTGTAATTATATATCTTTGGACTCACTTTTCTCTCTCCCTCCCCCACCAGCTACTTAAGCTTATGATAACCACAATTCTCTTCCTCCTCCTCCTCTTCCTATCCTCTTCTTCCACTTCTTCCTTTCAGTTCTGTTCTTCTCTGAGGCAGCACATGCACAAGATCTGTTTTTATTTTTTTCGTTATTGTTCTTATTACATGTGTGTTTATTGAGCGCATATGAATTGTGTGTTCCAGGCCTGGAACTTTCCATCCTCCTGTTTTAGCTTCCCAGTTGCTGAGATTATAATGCTTTCATGCCTGGCTGGACTTTCCTTTAATGGGAGACTTTTAAGAATACTTATTTATGGGCTGGAGAGATGGCTCATGGGTTCAGCCTTTGGCTCGAAAACAGAAGGTCCTGAGTTTGGATCTCAGGTCCTATGTAAAAAAAAAAAAAAAAAAAAAAAAAAATGCCAGGCAGAAAATGGTGGCAACCTACACTTCTGGCCCTGGTGGACGTAAGAATCTGGGAAATCTCAGAGCAAAGCAAACAGGAAGCAGAAGCAATCCAGGATGATTCCTGACATCACCCTTGGTCCGCCACAGGAACACATAGGACCCTCCGATACACACACACACACACACACACACACACACACACACACACGCACAAATAAATAAATAAAATTAAAGATATTTATTTGTTTGAGAGAGGGAGAACATGTGTATGTAGAGATTGAAAGACAACTTTTAGAATTTTGTTTCCTCAGTTCCCTCCTTCCATGTGGGTCTCTGGGGAAAGAGCTCAGATTGCCCAGATTTGAGAGCAGGTCTCTTACCTACTGAGCCATCTTGTCATTCCTGCAGTCATCTTTATTACTTCTTTCTACTACTTTTGGGTTGACTTCCTTCTCCTGTTCTAACTCCTGAAGGTACAAAGTCAGGTTGTTCATTTGAGATCATTTTTAATGCATGTGTTCAGAGCTATAAATTTCTTTCTTAGAGCTATTTGTGTGTGTGTGTGTGTGTGTGCGCGTGCATGTGTGTGTGTGCGCGTGCATGTGTGTGTGTGTGCGTGTGCGTGTGCATGCGTGTAATCCCAAGTATTTTGGTATATTGTACTTCCATCTTCATTTGTCTTAAGGCATTTAAAAAATTCTTCAATTATTTCCAATTAAAAACTAATGTCTGTGTGTAGGAGCGTGTTAATTAGTTTTTGTGCATTTGTAAAGTTTCTCAAGTTGTTCTGCTATAAATTTCCTTAAAGTTATACTACTGTGGTCAAGAAAGATACTAGATACGATCTCAGCCTAAATTTAAGGCTTATTTTGTGGTTGAACATATGATTTTTCCTGGAGTATGTTCCATGTACAGCTGAGAAGATTATTCTCCAGCTGTTGCATGGAATGTTTCGTAATGTCTGCTGGGTCCCTTTGGTCTAACATTCTGTTTAAATTCGATATTTGTTTATGTCTGGGTGGCCTCTCTGTTGCTGAAAGTGGGTGTTGAAGTCTCCCGTTATTATCATGTGACAGTGTTTCTTTCTCTTTGGCCGCTCTAGTATCGAGTGATATATTATCATTGTAATATTCTTTTCCTGAAGTTACCCATTTATTGTTATCTAATCTTATTTGTCTCTTTTACATGGTTTGATTTGAAATTTATCTGATATAAACATACTTGCTGCTTCTCTTTTTTTTTTTTTTTTTTTTTTTTTGAGGCAGGGTCTTAAACAGCCCATATTGAGGCCAATTGCCTCTCATAGATTATATGGCAGAGGGCATCCCTGAACTCCCGACCTTTTGACTCATCTTCCCATGTGCTGGGGTTATGGACATATGCTACATAGCTGGATTTTTTTTTCTTTTATATTTTATTTATTCGAGACGGCGACTCTTGAAGTCCACCATGTGGCCTTCCAGGGCTGCAAGTGGGCGCCTGACCTGCCAAGCTCATTGGCCCTTAAATTGATTTTTGTTTTTATTTCTTTTGACATAGGGCCTAGGCTGGGCTGGACCTCACCACGTTGGCTCTGAAGTCATTCTCCTGCCTCAGTCTCCCAAGTACTAGGATTACAGGCACGAAACACCATTCATTTTCCTCCCTCCTCCATCCTTCCCATTCCACCTTTTATTTCTCCCTCCTTCCCTCTCTTCCTCTCTTCCTTGGGACAGGGTCGCACTGTGTAGTCTTGGCTGGCCTGAAACTAGCTGTGTAGATCACCACACTGGCCTCAAACTTGCAATCCTCCTGCCTCTGCCTTCTGAGCGCTAGGATTACAGGCTTGGGTAAGCACATCCAGCTTCCTTCTGGGTTATTTCAAAAGACCTTTCTTCAGTTTCAGAGAATCTTTTGCTGCGATCTAGTGTCCCGCTGAAGTTCTATCATGTCTGTAAATTTCGTTCATTGAAGTCTTTTGCTCCAGAATGTCTCTTGGGTTCATTTCATGATGTCTTGTTGCTTATCCACATCTATTCAAAATAGAATGGTTTTCCTGATTTCATCGACTTGTCCCTCTATATTCTTTCATGTCTTGCTGAATTTCCTTTGTATTGTTTTGAACTCCTTTGCAGGCAACTCATAAATTTACTTTTTCTTTATTAGGATCAATTATTGGGGAAATTATTGAGTCTTGGGTTCCAAGATATCAATTGGTTAAGGAGGATGCCTTGGCTTTGAGTCTTGGTGCGTGTGGTGGTACAAGTCTCTCTTCAGCTGTGATCCATCACCAATGCTCCATTCTCTTCTTTCATCTCTTTTTGCAGGTGGGGTCTCTCTTGTTATTTCTGCTGCTGTAGTGCCTACCTGAACTTCTAGTTGATTCTTCTGACTTTGCTTCCCAGCTTGCCTAGGAGTGCCGGAATTTATGGTGCAAGCCACCACATTTTCTTCTTCTTCTTCCTTTTTTTTTTTTTTTTTTTTTACAGTTGCATGATCCCCTATCTCCTTGTTTACGGCAGGACCCTCCTTCCCCTTCCCTCCTGTTTATAATCTTTGCAATTACTATAGTCTTTACAGAGATTTATCTTTGAGTGTGTCACTAAGTGGGTTTGGTACTAGGATCCCACCTATTAGGGAATACATACGGCGCTTAATTTTCTGTGTCTGGGATACTTCACTCAATATAATTTTTTCTAATTCCATACATTTCCAGGCAAATTTCATTAATTCATCTTTTTCGATGGCTGAGTAGTATTCCATTGTATAAATGTACCACATTTTCCTTATCTACATGTCAACTGTTAGGCATTTGGGTTGATTCCATGACTTTGTTCTTGTAAACAGTGCTGCTATGAACATGATCATGCTTGTGCCATTGAGGTGAATTTTGCTGTATGTGGGATTATTCCCAAAAGTGGAATAGCAGGGTCATATGGCATTTCAACCTTTAACTTTTTTTATATACATTTTTTATTATTTCTGCTCATACAAACTTAATAGGTATACCAGTTCCCTCCCTCCCTCCTCCCCCCCAACCCCCTGTTCCCCCTCCTCTCCCTCCCCATCCCCCAGTGCCTCCCCCTCAATTCCCAGAGAGTCCTTTATTGTGTATGCCTGACTCTCCTCTGGGCCCTCCTCTCCCATGACGTACAAGGACCCAGTGGCATTTCCCTGAACCCTTTCTCATGTTCCCCTTAAGCATAGGAACACTACTGTGGCTGTCAATCCCTTGCCTCCAAGGATCTTGGTGCCTTTAGCAGATGCTAGACTTTGTGGGGTCAATAGTGTGTTGGACATTGCGAAGGGCATGCAAAGTCCTATTATGATTGCTTCGGCCCTAACTAGTGTGGAGAATCTTGCAAATCATTGCTCCTCCCATCCTTGCTCTTACAATCTTACCGCCCCCTCTTCTGCAAATGTCCCTGAGCTTCAGGATGGGGAGAGATTAGGCTGGCCTAGTTTATGTGTCAACCTTTAACTTTTTTAAGAATCACCAGACTGCTCGCCAGAATGGTTGTATGAGCCTGCATTCCCACCAGCAATGTAGGAGAGTTCCCTTCTTGCCACATCCTCTCCAGCATTTGGTGTTGTTTGTATTGTGGATTTTTGCCATCCTGACCGGGGTGAGATGATATCTCAGGGAGGTTTTGATTTGCATTTCCCTGATGGCTGAGGATGTGGAGCATTTTTTAAAGATATTTGTTAGATATTTCAGTTTCGTCCCTGGTAAAGTTTCTTTTGAGTTCCAAGGCCCATTTTTTAAGTGGGCCATTTGTTTCCTTGGTGTTTAGTTTTCTAAGTTCTTTGTGCACTCTGGATAATAGAGCTCTATCAGATATGTGGTTAGTGAAGATTTTCTCCCATTCTGTGGGTTGCCTTTTTGCTCGGGTTACAATCTCTTTATTTGAACAGAAGCTCTTTAATTTCATAAGATCCCATCTGTTGAGTGTTGGTTGTAGTGACTGTGCTATTGAATTTCCGTTTAGGAACTGTTGCCCTAGTCCAACCAGCTCGAGGGAGTTCCCTACCCTTTCAACTAAGGTTTTTATAATCTCTGGCCTTATATTGAGGTCCTTGATTCATTTGGAATTAAGTCTTGTACGTGGTGACAAGTACAGGTCCAGTTTTAATCTTCTGCATGTTCTCCAGTTTTGCCAGCACCATTTGTTGAAGATGCTGTTCTTTTTCCATTGGATTTTCTGGGCCCCTTTGTCAAAGATCAAATGGCTGTAATTGTGTGGGCTTATATCTGGGTCTTCAACCCTTATCCATTGATCTGTGTGTCTATTTTGGAGCCAGTACCAGGCTGTTTTTAAAACTATGGATTTGGCTTGGCATTTGATATCACCAGTCAGGGAGGGCAGAGAGTCTGGCAGATAGATGGTAACCATCCTGCAAATGGGAGACTGACCCCCCTCACTGCAGTCTTCTGATTCTTCTCTCTTTTTTTTAAAGTGAATTCTGGGCAACTGAACTTGGGTTGATGGGGTCATGCGAGAAGCACCATTTGTTAGCCCTACAGTGAAGATTTTGAAGAAAGAAAGGTAATCTCAGATTTTAATTTCCCAGAATAAAGGGTTCTATGATTTTACTGAAGCCACTTAATATTGCTTCTAAAAGCAGTATTGATGTGTGTCACAGTTAGGCACAGGCATCAACTTGACAGTTGAGTGTTTGAGCTCTGGGCACATTTGTAGAGAATTAATGTTGAGTTAAGCCCAGAGCAAACCTGCAGGAGATTGAGGGGGACGGCCCAGTCCATGGTGGGTGGGATTAGGCCCTGGAATAAAATACAGACATTTGGTTAACAGAGTTCACATCCTTGTTTACACTTGGCCAAACGTGCTGGTCTGGCAAGTAAGGTTTGTTCCTCTCTCAGCCATTATGTAGAGATGGTGTGGCCAGTTCCCTCAGCCCTGGTGTTGGTGCGTGCTCTCCCGTCAAGATGGACTATGAACTGTAACTGGACTATTGTAAGAAAATAAACCCCTTGTCCCCTTAAGCTGTTGGATGGTGATTTATCAACAACCATGCAGGGTAACTGCAGGAATGTGGAAATAAAATGTAATATGTGACGTTTTGGGCAATTGAATGTCAACGTAAGGAGAATTAACTACTTCATCAGAATTCTCACATTGACTGGGAAAGAATGAGACTGAAAATTTAAATGAGAGTACATTTGGATGGATTCATATCGTCACCCCTTAGCTACTTTGAACCTCTCTTCTAACAAAGAGTGGTTCTAGGTGGTTCATTTGTAAGTCTGGTCCTCTTTTCCTTGGAGCTACTGTTAACAACTTTATAAATGAAAGTTACATTATAAAGCTATATCAATTCTCTTCTTGTGCTGCTTCAACCAGTGCAGTGACTCTAGACCTGAGACCTAGAACCATCCCCAACACGCTCTACAACAGGCGCAAAGGATAACCCAGTGTGCATGTGTGTGGAGGAGGCGTTCTTATAAAAAGAACTGAAAGATTTTTTTGCCAAGTTACACAGGGTTTTAAGGACTGTTGGTTAGATATGCTGGAGACAAATTAGGAAGGCACTCATCAGAAATTCTGAATCCAAGTCATTAATTCAAATAGGTGGGGGTGGTTCTACACTCTTTCCTGGTTATTTAGAACAGGAGCTGAGGGTGGAAAAGATGACTCAGCAGGAAAAGATGCCAAAAGTTGTCTTCTGATCTCCACATGCATGCCATGGTATCTGTGTGTCTGTGTGTCTGTGTGTCTGTGTGTCTATCTATCTATCTATCTATCTATCTATCTATCTATCTATCTATCACGTATGTATCTATCTATCATCTATCTATCATCTATCTATCATGTATGTATCTATCTATCATCTATCTATCTATCTATCTATCTATCTATCTATCTATCTATCTATCTATCTATCTTTCTATCATGTATGTATCTATCATCTATCTATCTATCATCTATCTATCAATCATCTATCTATCTATCTATCATGTATGTATCTATCTATCATCTATCTATCTATCATCTATCTCTATCTATCATGTATGTATCTATCTATCATCTATCTATCTATCTATCTATCTATCTATCTATCTTAGTATAGCAGCAGAAATAAGAGAGACCCTGCCTCAAAAATAACGAGACATTCAACTCCCAAAAAGTTGTTCTCTGACTTCCATGTGTCTGTGCGCGCGCACATATGTGTGTGAAGCTCTGTGCTCTTTAACATAACAGAGAGTTGTGTATATGGGGATTATTTGACCTGTCTGCCCACTTCCAAAACAGTGACTTAGAGAATGTCCTCCTTTTCCAAGACACTGAAAACTTCCTTGGCCAGGGGACTACTGGCATCCAAAAGTGGGAAGCACAGGACTCGTCAAAGGTTCTTATTGGGGAGGGGGAGGAAGAAGGGGAGAAGGGGGAGAGAGAATGGGGGTGCGGTGGGGGAGAACCACCAGGTGCAGAAGCATCCCAGGAAGTCAGAGGTCTTCCCCATCCAGGAGCCTGGTACCCCTGGTTCCTGGGTGGGTCTCAGGAAGCCCGTATCCAGCTGCTGCTGCTGCCTTACTGGCCCTGCGCCCTCGAGCTCGGATTTGGTCGATGGCCGTAGCAGGCGAGCATGCGTGGAGGTTCCCTCATCACCAGGCGGTGGGTGCTGACCGCAGCCCGCTGTAGTGTCAGGCGAGGACTGGTAGACAGAAAAGAGATTGAACCCACTCTTAAACACCCCCCTACTTCCATCTCCTTGGCTACTTGAGGAACACCCAAAGCAGAGTCGCATTATCATCGGGTTACTAGAAATACCTAAGGCAGGTACATAGAAGCTGGGAGATCAATGAAGGGGGTTGGCGATAGAGAGGGGGGAGGAGAGAAATTGGACAGATAGGAGGTTGGGGCCAAGTTGGAAAACATGGAAAGGTACAAAGGAACAAGTCCCAGGAGTCTAAGAGGGGTACATCCTCTTCCCCCACAGCCATTTCTCTTACAACGTCAAGATGGGAGATGGGAGTTTGCAGTGACTAGACACAAGTCTAGTGATTCCTGTCTGCACAGCCTATATGCACCCGAAGTTCACACGCGTTACCACTACACGCTGCGATGTTGCCCTTCTCAAGCTTGTCCGCCCTGTGAACTTTTCTGTCTGCATCCCTTCTGAGACATTTTACGTCAGGACTGAAACCAAATGCTGGGTGACAGGATGGGGCCCAAAGAACTTGGAGACCAGGTCAAAATTCAGTCTTTTCCCTAGAGTAGGCGCAAAGGCTAAAGACAGGGCCAGAGAAGGAGACAGACGGTTTAGCAGGTGGGTAGAGGAGAAGCAGTTTGGCAGGGAGTTGGGGGTAACACTTGCTGGTCAGCTTAGATAACCCTAGGGATGGTGCTGAGATGTTTTATTCCAACACAAGTATTTGATGATAGCCAAAGAAAGTTGCCCCTCCTAGGGGCTAGAGAGATGGTTCTAGGGGTTAAGCCTCTGCCTCAAAAGCAGAAGAACTTGAGTTCAGATACCGGGTCCCATGTAAAAATGCCAGGGAGAAATGGCAGTGGCCAGCACTTTCTGCCCTGGAAGGTGGAGTCTGGGAAATCCCAGAGCAAAGCCAAAAGAAATAGAGCAATCCATGGTAATTCCAGAAGTTACCCTTGGGCCTCCACAGACACACACAGTGCCCTTACACACACACACACACACACACACACACACACACACACACACATACACACACACACCTTCTACCAAACCTGCTATAGTGACCCCTACCATCAATCACTTCTGTGAGAAACACAAGGCCCTCTTCTACCTCTCTCTCTGTCACCCCCCACCTTAGAGAACTTGCTAATCTGACTCTAGACTTTCCTCCCTTGCCACCTCTCTGCACCGGTTTCCTCTAGGGACTCAGTTTTCCAATTAACATTGCAACGACCGTATTCACATATCCATTTCTTGTATTCGCAAAAGCTCGGGGCTGGTAAGGTGTTTCCCCCTTCTCAGAGGAGCTTCCCTAGTGTTGACATTACAAATTTAGGCAACCAACCCTGGCTTCCGTAGAGCATTTGGGGTGCCTGGGGAAGCCCTGTATATTTGCCTGTCTCCCTCATGTCTTCCAGTATCATCAATCCTGACTGATATGGATCAATTCCATTTGTCCGTTTCTTTTTCTCTAGGGAGATTCTGGGGACCCCCGTGTCCTGTGAAATTAATGATCCGTGGGTGCAGGTGGGGATGGTGAGCTGGGGTCACCCCCATGGTGGGCCGTGGTCATGAAAGTCATCCTGGAGTTTATACAGACATTAGCTTCTACCGCAAGTGGCTAGTCTCAGACACATGGGTGGGACTGACACAAGTTCCCCCGCACCCAGGGACGCATGCGCAGCGTCTGACACACAGGTTTCACAGAGCAACCCTTTCTGGCATCCCCTTTCTACAGTGCTTTAATAACCACACCCAGGGACACCCCAGGTTGTACTGGGGCAGTTTTAGAATGGGGAGATTTCAGATATAAACTGAATAAAAGTTTGGAGAATGTTCTGTGTGTTTTGTATCTGTACTGGCTTGGAATGGGGACATTTTAAAGAATTTTTCTCACATGAGACTTTTTTTTTTTTTTTTTAAGACAGATTCTCAGTGTAGCCTGGGCTGGCTTTGAACTCACTGTATATGTAAGGATGACCTTGAACCCCTGTTCCTCTTAGGTCCATCTCACACATGTTGGATTAAAGCTCATGCCACCACGTGCTTCCAATAATATATATGAGATATATAATACATATGATACACACACACACGCACACACACACAAAATGTATCATGACATATATTAGCCTCTGTTACCCTCTCATCCATCTCCATCTCTCTCTCTCAATTCCCTTTCTTTCAAGCTGGAGAAATGGCTCAGGGGTTAAGCCTTTGCCTCGAAAGCAGAAGGACCTGAATTTGGATCCCAGATCCCACGTAAAAAACTGTCAGGAGGAAATGATGGCCTGCACTTCTAGCCCTGGAGGGTGGAGCCTGGAAAATCCAAGAGCAAAACAATAAGAAGATTAAAGCAATCTAGGGTGACTCGGGAAGTCCCCCTTGGGCTCACACAGCCACACTGAATGCTCTCTTCTATACATCTACACACACCCTTATGCACATACACATTGGCACCTACACACATGCAAAAAAATCAAAAAACCAAAACCCTCCCTCCCCTTTTTTAACCTATTGGGTTTAATTAGGAATGCTTGTAGAGCTGAGTAGGGAGCTATTTGCAGGACATGGCAACTTGCCAATGACTATATCACTTGTTCCCGAAGCAACTATTAACTGCCAGTTGCTCCTTAGAAAGGGGCAAAGCATTATGGGGGATCTCCCCCAGCCATGATGGAATGTTGAGGGTCCAATTTTTTTCTGTCCTTGTTCAGGAACTCATAGCTGTTGTATGTTCATGACTATACTGGCTATGTCTTGCCTGATGAAAATGTCTATTTGTAGTACATACATTTGTTTCAGAATTTAGAAGAAAATAAACATAACGACTACAAGTTTAAGGTATAAGATGAGACAACTGTAAGATCTATAAAACAAAATCCAACACCCATAATGAAAAAAATTAACTAGGTGGGTTTAGCCACAGATTAGACCTTATAACCAATGCCTTATTGGTGAAAATTTGTGTTTTTATAGCATTTTGCTGTTACATGTGGTTGCTAGCTGGAGGCCTTCCTGTTCTATGTATTTGGTATACTTGGCCTGTCTTTTTTTTTTTTTTTTATTCAATTGTATGTGTGTGCATGTGTGTGTGTGTGTGTGTGTGTGTAGAACCACAGGCAAATTCGGGAACCACCATGGACTGCCTCCACCTCCTTGTTTACTCTGCCCCGGGAGTCACAGGCTCCGCCCTACCAGGACCAGAAACACAGGCCACCCCTGCTTCTGCCCGGCATCTATATGTGGGGTCTAGGATCCGAACTCAGGACCTTCTGCCTGCAAGGCAAAGGCTTAACCCCTGAGCCACCTCTCCAGCCCCTTACATTTTATTTTATAATAAACTGCCAGTGCATTTTTCCAGAATGGCTGTATTATTTTACATTTCCACTGTTAGTTGGGAGGGGGGGGAGAAAAGGAATGACTCTATGACAATGTGTAAGGTTAATGTGGAGGTCGTTATAAAAAGAAATTAACGTGAGCCGGAGACTTAAGAAATGAGTTATTAGACCTAAGGGCTTAGTGGCCAAGTTTTAACCTTAAGGTAGGAGAGCCCGGCTGAAGAGATAGCTCAGGGGTTAAGGTTCTCTGCCTTGCAAACCAGGCAGAAATGGTGGTGGCCTGTACTTCTGGCCCTAGAAAGCAGAGCCTGGGAAATCCCAGAGCAAAACAAAGAGGAGGTAGCACAATCCAGGGTGATTGCTGAAGTCAGCCTTGGTTTTCCACAGGCACACATACAGTGCTGTCTGAGATACATCACACACACACACACACACACACACACACACACACACACACACAGAAAGACACACACACACATACGAAAACAAAGTAGGAGAGATTAGAACAGAAAAGATAACTGAAAGTGAGAGAGAATAGGGAGATAGATACCACAGACAATAAATAGGTTTAGAGAAATCTAAAGAAAGCCCCAAGAAGGGACTAGAAGTGCAGAGTCAACAGATTTTTAGGGCCTTCAGACGTTGCCTAAGAGTAGCGCTAGGACGTTCATGGTGGGCAATGAAAGAATGCCATGCAAAGCAACACTCCTGTCAAGGTCATTAAGGCGGAGAGGCCAGGGGTCTAGGCAAACAAGCACCAGGTGGATCGGGATGGCCCCTGAAGCCCACGCTGCGAATTGCCGTATTTCAGGCATCTACAGAACAGCGGGGGCTGTACTGACACCCAGCGCAACGCATGAACGGTGCCACGTCGCTGCCCGCCCTGCCCAAGGTTTTGGTGTCCTATTGATCTCTGCCAGCCACTTTGGCTCGAAGCGATACCTCGCTGGCGGCTTTAACTGGTACTTTTCTCCCGGCTAACGGTCTTCAGCATCGAAAAGGTGGCAGCAGCGTGGCCTGCGACTCAAGGGAGAGTGACACCGTAAGGACGTTTCTGCTGTGGGCAGTTTTGGAGAAGGGTGGCGGGGGTGGGCTGCGGGGTGCAGCCTTTTTTTTTTTTTTTTTTTTTTTTTTTTTTTTTTGCACCAGCTGAGGACGTCTGCAGCCCCGGCACCTGGAGCAGCGATGCCCACAGCCAGCGAGGCGGCCCAGGGACCCCGCGGCAGCGCCGATCGCGCCTGGCGCTGGGTGGGGACCTCAGCGCGGCCCCGCCCCTCGCCCCCCTCCGAGTCCGTTTCGCGCCAGAACCGAGCGCAGCGGCGCTAACCGCCCCCAGGACGCAACGCCAGCCGGGCAGAGGCCGCGGGTGGTGCCATGGCGCGCCGAGGCGGCGGCCGCCTGCGCGTCCTGGCCTGGCTCTTACTCTGTGCCCGGGTGGCTCTCTTTTCTCTCCCCTCCGAGGGTGGCGTCGAGGACCCCGGGACGAGTCCTCGGGAACCGCCAGTCTCGCGGATGCCCGGGGCCTCGTCGGTCCCCCGTGCCGGGGACGGCGTGACGTCCCACGATTCGGTGACTTTTACCCCGAGTTACTCTCACGTCTCCAAGACTGTGCCATACGCATCACCGCCATCGTGGGTCACAACCGCAGGTGAAGTTTCCCCATCGTGCCCTGCCCCGGGAAACCGGGTGCGATCCTGACCGCAGGAGGGTCTTGGGAGCCACGCGTTCCCCGGGCGTGGGATATGGGCGCTACGTGGCCCCGGTCCTGTGAGGTCCAAGAGAGCATCACCATCCCCCAGTTGAGTCCTAGGGACCCACGCTTGCCTTGGGGTGTGCGGGGAGACTTGCTGGGGGGGTTCTGAAGAGGTGGGTCAAAGAGTTTTACCCTCAGTCCTTCCTGCTTAGCTTGTGGCCACAGATCACCAAGGATCCTGGGTGGACAGCCCGCGCCACAGACAAAGTGGCCCTGGCAGGTGAGCCTGCAGGTCAATAAATATCACATCTGTGGGGGCTCTCTCATCAGCAAGCGGTGGGTGTTGACTGCAGCCCACTGTATATATGGGTGAGTGTTTGGGGTTCTGGGCTTGGGCCCCTGAACAGGCAGTCCCTTTACTGAGCTTCCTTTTCTTCATTTGGAGAGAGAGAGAGAGAGAGAGAGAGAGAGAGAGAGAGAGAGAGAACGCTTGGGGTGGTGGTACACGCTTGTAATCTTAACACTCGGACATTGAAGCAAGAAAATTGTGCAAGTTGAAGGCCAGATTGGTGAGTTCTGGGTCAACTTGGACCACAGAGTGAAATGATCTCTCTCTCTCTTTCACACACACACACACACACACACACACACACACACACACACACACAAGTAGTGATAGCTACCGAGTTTTTATTCTGTCCCACTGACACTACATTTCTACATGACCCCAAATGATAGTGGTCTGGGAGCACTCTTGGCTAGGGTGGTCGGGGGGTCCTGGAGAGAGGGAAGAGGTTGATGGCTGACCTAGTCAGCTGGGCTCAGACTGCAAAGCGCTTAGAAAGCAAGTGTCATAGACCCGACAGGCTCTCTCTGCAGCAATATAGAATACATGGTGATGGTGGGAGAGACAAACCTGCGATCCAGAAGGCCGATAATGATTCCGGTCGCCGATGTTGTCATTTACCGGGATTATTCCTCCTTGACCACACTCGTCCACGACATTGCCCTTGTCCTGCTGTCCTTCCCGGTGGATTTCTCCCCCTACATCCAGCCCGTGTGCCTCCCTGAAAAGACTTTGCTGGTGCAAGCTGGGACCCCATGCTGGGTGACTGGATGGGGCAGAAAACAAGAAAATGGTGAGATTGAGTAAGACTTCAGCAACCTTACACCAGGGTGCATGCTCCTTAGTGAGCCGGGGTGGTTCTGTAAGTTAAAGGGAAGGGACAGGGGGGCAGAGGCTCTAGTTGGAAGGAAGAAGAAAACTCCAGAGAGCAACTTTGTGGATTTGGTATTTGGGGGGCACTACCTGTCCAAGAGTTTGTGCTTTAACTCCAGAAAGCAAAAGTGCTTTATTGATAGACAGGACACTGTCATTAATACCAGCGGCAGAGCTGCATATGCTGGATCGATCCGTTCTTACTTCTGCTGCCTTGGTTTGGAGCCTCTCTCCTCTGACACTCTTGCCAACGTCGGTCCCCATTTCCCTCTGTGTCCGAGGGGGATAGTAGCTAATGCCTATGAGCATGTCAGTGGGTGAACACTATGTTAAGACCTAGAGGCAGTGCTGCTAAAACCTGTCACATCATCCTGCTCACACGGACACCCTCCTAAATTCTGTCTGCACAGCCATAGGAACTTCGAAGCATCTTCAAGAGGTTGAGTTGTACATTATTCGTCATGAGGAATGTAACGACATGTTGAGAGAACAGATGAGCAGCTTCTTTGATATTATCGGAGAAGGGACAATCTGCGCCTATAGTCAGGAAGGAAAAGATGCCTGTCAGGTCGGTTCGTGGATCCCTCCACGCTCCACATTTTAGTTGTCTCATCCCCAGACGTCAGGATCCGGGTTATGTCCAGATCCCTCCATTCCCTGTTATACGTGCTCCCCTGGGCTAGCTTGATCCTCCAGGAGATCCCAACCGCAGGGGCTGGGGGATTGGGGGTAAATCACGGAGGCAATACAAATGCTATGAGACATGAAATGCATGTGACTAAATACTCACATGATTAGCTTTAAAAAAGGAATGCATCTTGGTTTACATCCAGGTTTTCTTTTAAACAAAACCCTTTTTTGAGTAGGTAGACATTTTCATTTGTTTTAAGTTCCAATCCCAACCTCTCGTTTACAGAAACCAAGGTCTGGCAGGTGCTGGGGGGGGGGGGAAGAGCGGAATCCGGCATCTGCCTGTCTTCCTAATGTCTTGAGGTATAAATCAGTCTGTTCTGATGTGGATCAAGTCCATTTCTGCCATTTGTTTCTTTTTCTTTCTCCAGGGAGATTCGGGGGGACCCATGGTCTGTGAATTCAATAAAACATGGGTGCAGATAGGGATTGTGAGCTGGGGTGTTGGCTGTGGTCGCACAGGATATCCTGGAATATACACAGAAGTGAGTTTCTACAGAGACTGGGTCATTACAGAACTTAGTGGAGCTTCACACTGGGACTTGGCAAGCTTCCTCGTCGTAAGCCTGTGTCTTCTGCTGCACCTGGGCCTCCTGGTGACCCTGTGAACCCCATAGTCCACTATCCTCCCACTTCTGAGCCTCCACCCGGCCCCTCCTCTGACCTTCCTTTCTTTTCCAATGCCCTTTCTTCAAATTCCAGTGGAGATCCATTGTCCCAGCATGACTGACAGACTGGGCTCTGCAACGTGTCTTGACTTGGAGCTCCCCCCCCCCTCCGTACCTCAGCTACAGTTTCACTGGGGCCGTGCTCTGCATGGAGCAAAGGAGGGTGAACCTCCAGTGGCCAGGAGGAGCAGGACCGCTCATGGGCGTCTTGGAGAACATCTGCAGAGGACAGCCATCTTCCATGGTAGGACAAGCACGAGACCCACCTCTGGCTTTGAGGCTCTCACCGGTCAGTTCCATGGTCACTCAGAGGGAGACAGAGAGACAGAGGAGGTGCTGCAACCCCCCCCCCAAGCTGGGACTTCCACATCCGGCTCAGTGTGGGGTGCTGACAGACGTTCTCAGGCGTCCCATTCCGGATACACCCGTGATGCGCAACTTCTGCCACATGGGCCTTGTGGGAGCAACACTGTCTGGAACCCTCTTTCTTCAGTGCCCCAGTGCCTGCCTCGAGGGATACCCCAAGTTGTATTGAAGCACTTTGGGAATGTGGAGATTTCCGATGTGAGCTGAATAAATGTTTGGAGAATGTCTTACGTGTTCCGAAGCTCTGTTCACTCTGCTAAGAACCGAGCCCCCATGTAGCTAAGGAAATTATTCAGTCTCCATCAAATCCCGGAAAGGCTAGACATGAGGCCCTGTGCTCTCATTTAGGTGTGATGGGTGGTCGAGATCCGTGGGATCCTGCTGCGTGCATTCCTGATTCATATCTTAGTGTCATGTGTTTTCTTCTGGAATCTCCTTTCAGGCCTCCATGCCTGATATTTTGTTGCTCAGGGCCCCAGAGGTGCCCGTTCCGTCTTTCTGCACGTCCTCTGCCCTTCCGTTCCTGACCCAGTCTCTCAGCTCACCTTGCTTGCTTCCTCTTTCCTTTCCACGTTGCCTTGAATAAACAGATCCCTGCTACAGAAAACATCCCTAGTTCCAGAAGGGTTTTGATTCTAAAGGGGGCACCCTTTGGTCTGCAGTATGGATGGGGTTTCTAGGTGTAGGGGACAGGCATGTGGCCAAAACACTGAATTTGTTTGGTTATTGAGGAAAGGACAAGTATGGACTCTAAGAAAACAGAACACAAAATGGTAAGCAACTGAATGTCGCTCCTTCTCACAAATATTTGTAGATTACCTTTGAAGAATCAGACTCTGATGCGGGTCAACATATGATGTGACTCACGGATGAAAATGGCTATTGGAAAGATCCTTAGTTAAGGGGTATGGGTAACTAAGTATACCTCTCTAAAAGAGAGGAGGAGGTGAGTGGAAGACAAAGAATTCTATTGAACACTCGAGACTTTATAAAATGTAAAAACATACCAACAACAAATAATGCTTACAGTTTCTGGTCATAACGGATGAGACACATAGCAATGGTCAATTCGAGTGGTCAGAATGTAGCATTTGAAACACCATTGCTCACCCAAAGAAACCAGGCTGCTTGGAGCAATGTCTTGAAAAACATACAGGTGTAGAGTAGGAGATGCGAAACAGGAGTCTTATATTTTTCCATTGTCCCAGACACAAGAGCACCAGCAAAGGCCACTGGAATCATGACTAAAGGATTCAGGTACCGGTTGGAACAGGCACTCTCCAGGGTGTGTGACAAACCTACTGGGTACCATTTGCAGAGAAATCACACTTGCTCCCAGCTTCTGGAAACAGCCTCTCAGAGTCCGACAAGATTAGCCCATAGCTCAGTCCCTCGGAACTCCCAGTTCTCCCTCCCTCTCGCGCAGGCGTACTCCTCTATGCCCTGTAGTCCTAACAACCCACCACACACCCCGTTCTCTCAAGACTTCTTCTAAGGAACCCGGGCGGTCGGGATCTACCGTTGTGTGACACAACGCTAAGGACTCAGTTGCCTTGCACAACGCAGGGCTCGACATTTCAGGTGTACAGAGAAGTGACAACATCCTGGCCCTCTGGTGCAGGTGCCTCTGGCAGAGACTCCACCTGGGATACTTTTTCTGCTTCCTTCAGCTCTCATATTTTGAACAAGTATCTCTTCTCTCCTTTCTTTACTGCCCCTCTTCTTCTTCTTTATTTGTGTGTGTGTGTGTGTGTGTGTGTGTGTGTGTGTGTACAAGAGGGCTCTATAGGTGCCTGTGGAGGCCCAAGGGTAACTTTGGGAATCATCCTAGATTATTCTGTTTCTTTATTGCTTCACTCTGGGATTTCCCAAGGCTCCGCCCACCAAGGCCAGAAGTCCAGGCTGCCACCATTTCTGCCTGCCATTTTTAAGGGGGATCAAAGATCCGAACTCAGGTCCTTCTGCTTGTGGGGCAAAGGCTTAACCCCTAAGCCAGCTCTCCAGCTCCGCACTTTCCCTTCCCTTCCCTTCTCTTCCCTTCCCTTCCCTTCCCTTTCTTTTTTCTCTTCTCTTTTCATTTCTTTTCTTTTTTATTCTCCTTTCCCGTCCCCACCCTCCCCCTCCCCACCTCTCCCCACCCCTCCCCTCCCCTTTCCTTCCTTGCCTTTTCTTTGCTAGTAGTGTTTTAGTTTCAGAAGACCTGAAACTGGGTTTCCTTGAAAAGGCCTCACACCCTCTCATCTGGATCAGCTGGCCTTAGAACAGTGTCCAAACCGGTAAAGCAGAAGCTGCGAGGCTCTTAACACCTAGGTTCAGAATTTTACTTCTCTCGTGTTCTGTTGATGAAAAACAGGTCACAAAACAAGCACAGGTTTCATGAGGGCGAGGAAACGGATTCTACTTTATTTCATTACTTTATCTTAATTGAGAGGTCTTACTTCATAGCACCGGAAGGCCTTGATCTCACTCTACAGTCAAGGCTGGCCTTGAACTTGCAACCCTGATGTCTCTCACTGCTGTGTACTGTCATCCCAATAGTAGCCACCTCACCCGACTCGATTCCATTTCTTGATGGACAAAGATGCAAGATACTGTGGCCATGCTTTCTAGTCTACTCAAGAAAGGATGATGATTGCAATTCTTAAAAACCTGTAAGGCACACGTTAATATCCAAATAAGAGAAAATATGTGATGTCTGTCTTTCTCCATGTCTTAGCAACAACTTAAGGTTCCTAGGCAAGTATTCAACTGTTCTAACGTCACCGAAGGAAATCACGTGGACACTGTGTGTCTCCTCATGAGAGAATATAGCACTTGCTATATTGACAAAGAAATTGAACCTCGATTCTCACTGGGAGTTTGCAGGAAATAGAGGGGGCAGGGGAACAACCAAGAGTGGAAGTCTAGAGTCTTCCATAAAGGAGAGAGAAGAAAGTATAGTTTTCATATCAGACTAGCCTGTAGCATCGGGGGAAGCACGTTTGGGGGCCTGAACCATAGAAAACATAAGGAACGGATTACACCAGCCCGTTACACTGGAGAACAGACACAGTTGTACGGTGGAAGGCATGTGGAGGCTTCCAGAAAAACCGACATAGTTCTGTGTCCTGTCTCAGATTCCAGGTAGGTACATGCCTGGTTGCTTTAATATTTCCTTCTGTGGTTTTGTGTGTGGTTTTATTCTTTAGTGATTACAATTTTTCTTCTGTTGCCGATGCCAAAACAACATAGAGTCCATCAGCTGAGGGAATTGACCACGCTATATTTACACAAGAAGCAGAGAGAGAGAGAGAGAGAGAGAGAGAGAGAGAGGGGCTTTCCGGCTTCTGCTTGCCAGCCTGCCTACACACCAGTCTTCAACCAGTTCCATCTTTTCCACATTCCCAGGGAAATGTCCCACCTTTTGTGGTCTGGATCTTCCCACATCAATTAGATAATGTCCCACGGGCTTGCTGAAGGTCAAGTTCCCTTCTAGTTCTTCAGGGATGTGCCCAAAGAACTTCAGCCTTCAGCTGCCAAGTCGACAGCTATGTTAAACTACTACACTATGTTTAAAAAAAATTGCAAAACAATATTAATGTTGTCTGGGGAATGGGGCGGGTTTCTTGCTTAATGTTGATGAAATTCATCAACGGCCCTTCGTGACATTACGCGGCGAGCATCGGAATGGGCGGGGCGAGGTTGGACATCTTAGGGGGCGGCTCTGAACGCTGCACGCCCACGAGTTCACGCCCACACCGAGGCAGGGTCACGAGACAGGGTGCGCGCGAAGGGCGCCAGGAGAGGGTCTGCGGGCGGCCAATGGCGAGCATGGGGGGCTTCCATCTGGAGGGCAGGAGTGACTTCCTGGCCCTCCTGTTTTGGCTCCAGCTCTTGCCGCCTCTGCTCAGTGAGGCCTCGGCCGGGCAGGGAGGCAGTGTGTCCACTGGGGTGCCTGGCCAGGGGTGGCCGTTGATGTGGGTGTTGGCGTTGGGGGGGGGGCAGAGCTGGTGCGGTTGGCGCCGAAAAGTCAGCAGCGCGCAGCTGTGCAGATCACAGGTGCGGCCAGGTCAGCAATGGTCCCACTGGGCCCTCCTCTTCCTCAGGTAGATCTTACAGACTCAAGGAAGATTCCGGAAGGACCCCGAGAAGCCTAGAGGCCCCCCTACCATGGAGACACGGGAAGTCCCCGAAGATCCCAGCCTCGGAAGAGCCTTCGGGATCCGGGCTTCTTTCAGCGACCACGGTGGGAGAAGACTTGGGATCCAAAGACATATCTCAAGGTACAGCTTGGGGGGGGCAGGCGGGGGGGGGGTCAGGGTCCCTCCAGACCCGCCCAGGAGATCAAAAGGCAGCACCATCCGCTTTGGAAACGGAGTCAAGTCCCGTCTGGACAGGTTGGAAGGACAGGTCCGCGCTGGGTGTGTGACATGGGGCAGGGGGTGTGGGGGTCGTGATCTTACTTGGGGGTTTTACGCTCTGCAGAAACCTGCGGCCACAGAGTGATGCGGATGGTGAATGGAAAACCAGCCCCGGTAAGGAAGTGGCCCTGGCAGGTGAGCCTGCAGGAGAGAAATAAGCATTTCTGTGGAGGTTCCCTCCTCAGCAGTCAGTGGGTGCTGACTACAGCCACCTGCATATTTATGTGAGTGTCGGGGACCCTGGGCTTGGGCCCCTCCCTGATCTAGCTGTGTTCTGTCCACCTGTCTAAGGTTTTCTCCTCTCCCCATCTGCGAAAGAGGGGGAAGGGCAGTCCACCCCCCCCCCCTCGCATTGCTAGCAGGTTGCTGTGCAAATATAGTCGGGAGATCACAGGAGTGATGCATGGCTGGGCGGGCTACAGCGGGTCAGAGGTCTGGGAGAAGGGGCAGGATTTCCACGGAAGGAGGGAGGTGGCTGATAACAGGCATGAGGCCGGTGAGACCAGGCTGAAAAGCACCAGGAACGTGTGGAAGGGGAGTTTAGACCACTCCAGGATCTCCATGACGGTCATGTGCTCCCCTCACAGCCCCAAGAACTACACGGTCGTGCTGGGAGACAACATGTTAGATTCCACCTCGCAGAAAGTGGCCATCGTCCCCGTTCAAGACATCATTGTACCTTCCAATTTCCATCTCCAAACCATGAAGCACGACATCGCGCTGCTTCTGCTGGCCTTCCCCGTCTATTACTCCTCATATGTCCAGCCCGTGTGCCTTGCCGAGAATCCCTTCCAAATGGGCAATGGGACCCTATGCTGGGTGACCGGCTGGAGCCAAGAAGATTGTGAGCCTTTGAGGCAGGATGCAGAAGTGGGGTGGCCTGGGGATCTGGGGTTGGTCAGCAAGCTATCAACCATGATGGTCTCCTAGGAGGCTGGAAGAGGGGCCAGGATGCATTAGGAATGATATCTATCTATCTATCTATCTATCTATCTATCTATCTATCTATCTATCTATCTATCTATCTATCATATATGTCAGGACTTGGGTGCTTATCTATCTAATCTATCTATCTATCTATCTATCTATCTATCTATCTATCTATCTATCTATCTATCTATCTATCTAGTTAGTATATGTGTCAGGACTTGGGTGCTTGGGTAACACATGAAGTGGTTTCTGTCCCGGGTCAATTTCAGCTCAGGGATGACAAACACATGGCCAGTTTGATCTGTTTTTCCCCAAACGGGTTTGGATTTCCTGTTGCTGAGTTGCAGACTAAGAACAATCCCAGAAAAGGTGGAGAAAGCACAAGGTGCCTCCCACTCCTTCAGTGAGCCTGACCGACCACCTTTCTGACCACTTACTCGTCTGAAAGTCTGTGATCCCTCCGTAAAAGTTAAAGATGCTGTGCCGGCACACACGAATGACCCTGTTTTATTGCTCATACCGAGAGTGACAGATGCCTGGGTCATTTCTGACTGGCGGGGCCTTGCTTCTCTTGTCCCTAAGGGGTGTCTCCCTCCTTCACACACCCAGCAGCCTCCAGGTCCTGTCAGCTTTTTCTAGTGTGAATCCACTGACTCCTAAATTGTCTTTTTTTTTTTTTTTTTTTTTTTAGTTCCAGTAGTTTCTGCAGTCCGCTTTCAGGAAATGGAACAAAGAATTCTTTCCACGCAGATGTGTAATCATTTGTTCCAGGAAGAGTTGGAGACATCCAAAAACCTAGTGTTAAAAGGGATGATCTGTGGTTATCAAGAAAAAGGACAGAGTCCTTGTTGGGTCAGTTCACGGGCCCCTTGCAGGTGGTATGCTTTGGGGTCCCCTCAAAGGTTCTCCTATCAGGTGGCCAGCTACCTCCTCCTCCATTTACCTTAGTTGAGATTCAGAGAATGAACCCCACTGGATCCTATGAGCTGGCCTGGCCTGGGCTTCTAAAGGAAGTGGACTTTGCTATCTAGGGGCCCCACCTAAGGTACTTAAAGTTAGGGTGGTTAATGTCAATCCCAGTAATGGTTTGCGTTTCTCCTATGTGGCACTCACCATACCAATAGAAACATCAACCTGTATTATCTCAGCTAACTCTCACCACAACCTTGCACATCACACCTGCGGAAAGTGAAACCCAAAGACACGAGTTCACATCCTCCTGTGAGTTCCTCTAGGACTTCTAAGCCCATGTTCCTCCTCCTCTACCAAGCTACATTCTTGAGGAGGAAGCAACTGGGCTGTGGGTTCGGATATAACTTTGGGCAATGACAGTCTACGAGTTACTCTTTTCTATTGCTGTGAGACAATACCTAAAGTCAAGCGACCCAAGGGAGAAAGGAGATTTATTCAACTTAGGGTTCCAGAGGGGAGATGTAGTCTTCCGTAGTGGAAGTGGCATGGCTGGTGGCAGAAGTCACGCTCATCCAGGAGGCTAAGAGCCAACTACAGACTAAGACTGCCAACTACAAGAGCGGACGTCTTACCAACGTAGGGTGGGACTCATCCACCTCAACTGCCTTCTTCCAGCAACTCTGCCTTCTTCCAGCAACTCTCTACCTCTTAAAGGTGCCATGACTTTCCCAAACACATGAGCCCGTGGGAGAGACATTTCAAACCATACAGAGAATAACTTTGCGATGATAGGTACGATATGCACAGGGGCTCAGAGGTCTGAGGACCTTCCTGGACAGGAAAAGTAGTTTATGCATGTAGAATAAATGGGGTACACATGTACCCAGAAAGGCGCTTAGAGTTGGAAGATGTGCAACTTGCAGGCACTTGCTATGCCAACTTTCTAGACTGGACAAGGCAAGAGTGGGGGGACGGGCTGGTCCCACTGGTCTTTCTTGGATATGTGACACTTGGAGTAATGTCTTCAAGCTGGTTCCATCATCTAGGAAGTGCCCCAAGCACAACCTGGGGCAGTGAGGCGGTGAAGGAGGAGTCTTTGAGGTCTTGGATGTCTTGGGGATTAAGATTTGTGCTGGAGGTGGAGAATTTGACATGTCTCTGATTTCTGGAAGGTAGCGCAGTTGATTAACACAGATGGTTTCACAAGGGTTAGGGATAAATTTTAGAGTAGCGGTAAGGATTCTAGCACCTCTACATAATCACGATACTCCAAACATCTAGTGTTCTTGAAGGGCCGAGGCTGACCAGCCTCAACAGCGGTTTTGTCTGATGCTGGGATGGTCTTTGAAGACTGCTTCCTCTGTCACAGTTTTAGGGAAACGGGGTTTGGAGAAGGTTGCCAGAAAATGATCCTATCTGTAGAATGGTAGAGACACTGAAAGTAAATTTCAGTACATCCCTGTTGTGTCGGGCCCTACTGGCTTTGCATCTGGGGTATGTGCCTGAGCGTCATGTGTCATCACTCAGAGACGGTCAGAGTTCTCACGGGAGCTTTTCATCTCTCGGATCTCAGATTTGTAAGAATCTAGGCCTGGAAGGAAAAAAAAAAAAAAAACCAAACACCTTTGGGTGCCTGAGAAAAGTCTCCCCCGCACCTTGCAGCGTGCTATCATCTTGCTCTGTCGTAGACCCTCTTCTGTCTCTGCAGTTGGATTCCTTCTGTTTCCCCAGGGATATTCTGGGAGTCCTCTTGTCTGCGAAGTACGTGACACGTGGATCCAGGTGGGCATTGTGAGCTGGGGCCTCAGCTGCGGTCAAGTTCACGTTCCTACAGTTTACACAGACATCAGCCAGTACAAGAAGTGGATCAAATACATTTTAAGTGAGGCGTACCTCGAGGATTCTGTAGAAATGGACAGTTCGCTCCTACCCCTGTCTCTCTTACTGTCTATTGGCATCCTGGTAATCCTGTGACCTTCCCACTCTTTTGACTTCTTCCTGTTCTTGAATCTCTCACCAGGCCTCTCTTCTAACTTCCCTTTCCCTCTCTGTGCCATTCTTCGAGTTCCATTTAAGACCCATTGCCCCGGAGAGAGCCACACGCTCTGGATTGTGGCAGAGAGATGGGTCCACAAAGTGCCCAGCCTGGTGTTCTGGTCACTTGTCCCGGACCCACCTGATTGACTCTGTCTGGCGGGAAGGTGACCAGACCATCTTCAGCTAGAACATCAGCTGACCTGACAGGTGGAATAGGTTGACTCTTGAACCTCTTGAAGGACATCTGCCAAGGAGAGACATCATCAGCGATGGAAGGAGAACTAGACCTGGCTTTGTTCACATTGACTGGTTTGGTGGGATGGGAGTGGAGAGAGAAAAGAGGAGAGAGAGAGAAGGAGAAAGAGAAGATGAGAGGAGGGGGTGAGAGAGAGACAGAAAACACACGCTGTTTCTTGTTGGAACTTCTGCTTTTGGCTCAGTTCTCCTCTGCCCCGATGTGGATCCTTGTACGACTGCACAGCATCTGTCAAAACAGGCTTCATAAAGTCAATCCTGCCCGGCATTCTCTTCTTTCGCACCCTTCTGTCCACATCCAGTGACACCCCCAGTTGTATTAAAGACATTTTGGAGTAGAAGATTTCAAATACGACCTGAGTAAATATTTGAAGAGTGTCCTGTGTATTTTGAAGCTCTGTTAATTGGGATGTTTGGCTGTCTATAACCCACTCTGTAAAGAATTTGGTCCCCGTGTAGCTAGGGGACTTATCAGTGGTTCTTATTAAAGCATAGAAGAAATGGCTGAGGCCAGACTTGCTCAGACCTGAGTCCTGTGTGAGCCTGATAATAGCCGTCAACACTTGTCAAGGGACCATAGCTGAGCCTAACAGTTTTCCCAGCTAGAAACAGGAGATCCTGAGGAGTACAAATGAATCTGGGACACAAGAAAAAGTCCTCTTCTGCTTCTCCTTGATACTTGGCCCACTTTGTTTCCAAGAGCCGCCATTTCCACGGGAAGAGTAAGTGCGTCACAGCGTTACACACAGATGCTTCTGTGTGAACTGGGACCTGGCATCTGTCCGCTGGCTACTCATTCCCTTCCTCAATTTCCTGCCCTTTGCTTTCCCAGGAGTCCACGTGTCATTCTCTGATATCCACTGGTCTCAGTGGGCGGTATACGTCAGCTCCAACTGTGGTCCAAAAAGGACAGATCTGAAAGAACTTACATCAGACCTGTCTCATAATGAACGGAGCACCGGATACTTTAAGAAGCCAGCACTGAGCTGAGAGAGACGATGCTTGCCTGTAATCACAGCACACGGGAGGTAGGAAGCAGGAAGAGTAGGTGGTCAGGGCTATCTTCAGTTACATAAAGGCCAGTGTGGGCTGCAAGAGGTTATGTCTCAAAGACAAACCCCAGAAAAAACACAGAAACCACCAGACATTCATGGACTGACAAGACAAATTTAACTTGGGTTTTCCCACAACAGTAAGTTGTTCTCTGTCAGCAGGAAACTTTATTCCTATCGTACCATAGTCCCATTCTTAGCCCTGTGCTTCATGTTTTTGTGTGAGCATCTATCTCCTGAGGGCTTGTTAAAATCCACAGTACTGCCAAGTATTGGGTGATAAAGGCAGGCGGATTAGCACAAGCTCAAGGCTAGCCAGGGAAACGTTGAGACCCTGTTTCAAAACCAAACCAACCCCATATTATTGCTTCCGCTGGGGGGGGGGGGGAGTTGGGTTGGGGTGGGGTGTTCCAGTCCTTGGAAGTCTGGGGCTAAGGAAAGGAAACAGGAATCTTGGTGACCTCCCAATCTGCTAGGCCTCAGCATCCTTGGAGGAAAAATCCTACCAAAGCTCCAGGTCTGGCAAACGTGCCACGCCTTTTCAGGCGGTCTGTTTACACTTGGACAAGCGCCCTACCCACCATCCCCGCAGAACTTGCCTGTCTCAGGCCCAGTGCGGTGATCGCGTCTTCAAAGCCGTTCTTTCCCCTTCTTGGACCTAGCCAGATGTTTAAACCAATCGCAATGGTGAAACTTTCTCCTAACCCAGGTCCAGAGGCTAAGGGTGTGTAGTCAGAGGCCGGGGGACAAGACATCAACCTTGCCCCAGGAATCTGGGTGCGTGTGCTCCCAGATAAGGCAGATGGGGCAGTTGAGGGAGCTTTGGGGGGCATCCACGAGCCCTAGACGCAATCACAGTAGAAAGATGTGAAATCCAAGGGCGGGAGCCGGAAGATGCGCAGGAATAAGGCCAGGAATTCCCGGCGCCATCGTGTCGCGTGCAGGAGCGCAGGAGCGCAGGAGCGCAGGAGCCAGTCACATGTCTGCAACGCCATCGCGTAACTGGGGTGTAGGTGACGTCAGCCGGTCCTCATGGCTACCTCGCTGGGAGGCACTGTGGGCGCTGACCGTGGCTGCTCCAAGCCCCGGGTCCGGACCTACTACGCGTTGCTGCTGTTGCTGCTGCTGCTGCCTGCGCCACCAAACCTGGGTGAGGCAGGCGCCTTCTTGGCAGCTCCCCCTTCTTCCTCGGCCCCCTCCCCCCCAGCCCTGCCCACCTTGGCCATCTCTTTCAGCACCTGGGAGCTTCAGTGTTTCTGTCCTGAACGTGGGGCCGCCACCCTCTAGGGCACCAGCAAGGGGGAGCAATCAGGCTTCTCGCCGCCTCCCCTGCGGGTCAGGACACTTGGCTCATGTTCCCGTCTCCGGCTCAGAACCCTCCCTCTCCACCCCTTCACCCTATGCTTCCCGGGGGAGCTGGGCTGCGCTTTCCGGAGGCTGGGTGAGGAGGTGCCGGGAAGGCCCCAGGCTCTCAGAGGAATGTTCTAAACATCTGCTTCTCCCGGGATCTGCTGCATGCAGCAGGCCTCACGGGCGGGGGCCTTTGGGTGCCGTCTTTCTCAACTCCCCGCAGCCCCCAGTGTGCTCTTCTGCACCATCCTCACGCATCTCTTGGGAACTGGGATGGTCTCCCCGTTATTCTGGGCTCCTTCCATCATCCACCCTCAGCCTTCACAGATACGGTTTAGTCCTTCCCTCTGTGCACATAGCCTTTCTTCACCCCCACCCCCTCCAGGTCAGCTCCGGCTTTCCTGGAGAAGCGGTTCATGTGTCCCAGTTAATCCTTCACCTGGATCTGGCGTGTCTTTGTCCTTCATGTCCCTGACCTCCCTCTAGCTTCCTTCAATTTTAAATTTTATCTCCTGTGCCTCCCCACCCCCCATCATTTTCTCTTTTTTTTCCCCACTTTTTGTTTTGAGACAAGATCTAGTCCTATAGCCCAGGGTGTCATCAAAGTTTCTGTGATGCTAAGGACGGTTTTGAACACACGCTTACACACATGAGCAGCCTCCTTCAGCATCCTGTGGCTTCCTGCCGCTCCTCTACTTCTGGAGTAACCCTGCCTCTCCTCTGTGTGACTTATCCAGACTCTGCTCATCTCTGACTGGAAGGTGTTTCCAAAGGCGCTATCTGGTTCTCTTCCGTGCTCCCTGGGAGAACTCAGTCTCTCTTGGCAGCAAACTATAAATGCATGCCATGTCTCCTTATGAAACATCTGACTGGATATGACAGGACCGTAGCCTCATGAACCCGAAACCGTGTCTACTTGCAGGAGACTTGCCCAAGATTTGGCATATCAACATTACGCCAACCGTGGAAAGGAAAAGACTCGAGCTCCACACTTCCCCCAGAGACTAAGTAACGTAGGCGAAGGCTGAATAAGGAAGCAGGGGGGCCTCTCTTGTCAGAGGTATGCCCACTGCTGTGTCATCTTGCTCCAGCCTTGAACAGACACATGTCATTGAGCAGTAACACAGATGGGGCTTAGAAGACACACAGAAAGACACGAGAAAAGAAGGGAGAGAGGCAGGGAAGAAAAACGTTTGCAATAGGAGAAAGTAAGGGGTTGGGACTGGGAATTCAGGGCTGAAAGTGACATAAATTTCATGTATAAAGTCATATATATATATATGTGTGTGTATATATGTATATAAAGAAGGAAGAAAAACCACACCAATTTGGAAGTGCTAGAATTCTCCACCTGAATGACCCGGAAGCATCTCTTTGGTGTTAGTGGTAGATAGCAACTGGTGTCAACTTGGCAATTGGAGGCTGGAGTTCTAAGCACATTTGTGAAGAATTGGTGATTGAGTTAAGCCCTGAGCAAACCTGCAAGCGATCAATCGATTGTCTAATTGATGGGGGGGGGCCAGTCCATGTTGGACGGGACCACTCCCCTAGGCAACGGATAAAGTGGTTAAGTACGTTGGCGTTCTTCCACGTACTTGGACAGGCACAGGTCAGGCCACTCTGTCAACAGTCTAGTGGATACTGGGTGGCCAGTTCCCTCGGCCCCTGGTATTGATGTGGACTCTCCTGCCAAGCTGGAGTAAGAACTGTAACTGGACAATTGCAAGCTACAGATAAAACTCCTCGTTTCCCCTTCAGCCATCTGTAATGAACAACCATGTGAATGTGTTGACAACTTCAACGGTGTCCAAACCAGACCCTCACTGTCCTACGAGCAGGCTTCTCTTTCTTTGTTCTCAGTGGATGGCAGCCATTTCCCCTGACTTGCACATACCAGTGCCCTTGCAGTGAGACTTGTCCTTACCAGACCTGCATAATGACCGACACGCCAACACGCCCCCATAGACTATGGAGGAACGCAAGAGAGATAAGAACATACGGTGGAAACCTTGGGGACTAGAGCTGGATGAGTAAAGGAAATGCCTCCATCAGCGGGGTGGCCCGAGGAAAGTCAACTTGGTGTGCCCCAAGAGGTCTGAACCCCCACAAAGTAGACGAGCCCGAGGGAACCCTGGGGTCCATAGAAGCGGACAGGCAGGAGGGTGTCTGGTTTTTCCCTCATATCCTTAAGAGCTGACCCAGATTCTCTCCTCAATGTCTCTTAGGTCTAGGCGTCTTTTCTGGGCTCACGTGACACCTTTGGCCTTGTCCCGGCACTGATCTTACATGAGCGATGTGATTACTTCCATCTCAATGTCAGGCTCCATCTGGTATGCCTGTTGCTCCAGCCTCTGGCTCCAGGCTGGCAACAGAGTTGTGAGATCAGGAAATACTAGGCGAAGGAATAAATGGTCTCATTAATGGGAAAAACACACGTCTTGACTGACATCCTGTCCCAAGCTCTTACTTCATCTCTGTCCCCTTTTCTCCTTTAGGTTACCAAGAGGATGAGACCTTCCAAGGTAGGCCAGTGGGCCCTTGCTCCGGAAAAAGCTTCCGTTTCTGGGATGATGTGTTCTGAAAAACGCTGCTTAAATAGCATTTCTGGGTCGGTAGGAAGTAGCCATCTAAATGCGCCTACCTCCTAAAGGGCACCTGTAAACTGGAAAGAACCCAACACTAACAGAACAAAAAGTACCTGGCCTCTCGTGGGAGCTGAGCTTCTCGATTTCAGTTCAGGTTGTGTCTCACAAGGGTTCGTGACCAGTAAGCTAATGTGAACCCTTTCCCACAGCCGCACAAGCCTCCTGGATTCTGAGGCACTGCCTGGACAGTCTGGCTCTTTGGGCTTTCTGTCTTTTTCCTTAGATTTTGGGGGTTCATGTCTGGGCTGTTCCACTCCTTGAACCCGTGGGCCTCCATTGTTTTGGGTTTTGCCAAGACTCTGTCTTGATTCCTGCTTCCATCAAGACCACACCCCTAGTTTCCTTCTGCTCCGAATTTTTCTTTTATGTGTGTCCCTGTTAAAAATCGTATTGCTGGGCTGGAGACAGAGAAATAAGTAGAGAATGATTCTATTCTATATTGTGGGCAAATAGGATGTATGTTGCTATAATTAACTAGCTATGCCTTTCATAAATGAAGGAATTGGGAGTACTCTGTCTCACACTTACTATGTCTTTATAGAAAGTAGTGTAGTCTTTATGGACCTTTAATCATAACCTTCGTGAATCTATTTATAGTGGAGATTTGTTTGCTTTCAGTGATTTTATTATTTTACTTACCTTTTTCAAGTTTCTTACAAGAAACTTTTAACATGCATCAGTGTTGCTAATAATATTTTACTGGGGCTGGAGAGGTGGCTCAGGGGTTAAGCTTCTGCCTTGCAAGTGGAAGGTCCTAAGTTCGGATCCTAGACCCCACGTATAGAAGCGGGGGCAGCCTGGGCTTCTGTTCCTGGTAGGGCGGAGCCTGTGAATCCCGGGGCAGAGTAAACGAGGAGGTGGAGGTGGTCCATGGGGGTTCCCGAATTCGCCTGTGGTTCTACACACACACACGCACACACACGCACAGACACGCACGCACACACAATTGAATAAATAATAATAATAAAAAAATCATATTGCTGTTGTGCGTATGCATTTTCTTTTACATAAACAGTACAAATCCTATACATATTTTTCTACTTCCCCTTCTTTTCATTCAGTCTCATTTAAAGGTGTGTGTTTATGGAGGTCAGAAGTCAACTTTCATTTGTCATTCTCAGATGTTTTCTACCTTATTTTTTTAAAACTTTTATTTATTTATTTATTTATTTTGCGTGTGCATGTGTGTATGCGTGTGCATATACATGTGCATGTGTGTGTGCCCCTGTGGAAGACCAAGGGTGATTTCAGGAATCATCCTGACTTGCTTCTACCTCCTTGCTTGGCTCTGGGATTTTCCAGGCTCTGCCCACCAGGGCTGGATATGCAGCCTGCTGCTGTTCCCCTGGTATTTTTTTACGCGGGACCTGGGAATCTAAACTCAGGCCCTTCTGCTTTCGAGGCAGTCTTAACCCTGAGACATCTCTCCAGTTCTCTACCTTATTCTTGAGACAGGATTTCTCTTGTCCTGCAGCTCTCTGATTAGGCTAAACTGACTGGCCAGTGAGGCCCCGGTATCTGTCTGTTTCCACCTTCCAGCGCTGAGATTGCAGTGTATGGCTGCTTGCTTTTTTTTTTTTTTTTTTTTTTATTGGGGTACCGGGGATCAAACTCAGGTCCTCATGCTTGTATGTTGTGATGGTTAGTGTGGTTAACTTGCCAAAATCTAGAATCGTCCTGGAACATAGGGCTTGGTTCAGCCTGAGGGGTGTTATTTTGGTTATGTTAATAGAGGTGGGAAGACCTTCCCACTACAGACAGTAGTAGCCTTCCCTGCTGGGATCCTGGACCATACGAATGGAGAAAGAAACTTCGAAGCAGCATTCAGCCCTCCCTCTTTGCTTCCTGATTTGAGTCGGAGAATGGAAGAGCCTTGAATCTCTTCCAGTGGGGAAACCACCCTCCCACTTCTGGGCCATTCCTTACACAAGATAGTGGCGCACTGTATTCATTCAGTACGTTCTTTCACACAACTTGAACTGAGCATATGGGTTCCAGGCTGCTCGGAGTAAGAACTGTCTGTTCTTAGTTCTGAGCACCGCGGGGATTTTTTTTTTTTTTTGCATTCCAAGAGTCTCAAGGGACAGCGCAGCTTCTCAAGGGGGCAATGGGTGCCTGCTCTGCTTTGAGGCTCTGCACTGACGCTTCCCGTGACTCTCGGCAGGTCACTCCTTCCGCGACGTCTCCATGCCTCTGTCTTGATATCTCCCTGTCTAGTTCAGTGTCCTCGGGCAAACCTCAGTGTCCCCCTCTTTGAAATGGGAAGAAACCCGACATTACATCCTTATGCAGCTTGACCCCGGCGGGTGAGCTTTGCCTGGTCATTCTGCCCTTCCTCTCTCTGTGGTCACTGTTCTCTCTGGCATGAAATTCCTGAAGTCTGCGGCGAGCCCTGGTGGTCAGAAGACCAAGAAGAGACCCGTCATTGGCCCTGGGAGGCGAGCGTCCGGGTAGAAAAGGAACACGTGTGTGGAGGGGCCCTCATCCACTCCAGATGGGTGGTGTCCGCTGCCCATTGCATCCAAAGGTGAGTTTGGCTCAAGTATTCAGGGTCTGAAGACCCAGAATTATGATGGGTCGAACTCGACTTCCTCAGTTCGTCTGTGAAGCGAGTTGTGGGGCAGAAAGGTATGGTAAGGGCCATCCAGCAGAGGGGACAGTTATACTGAGGATCTCGTAGGTTTCAGGGTCTGACTTGGGACGGGGCTCCCGTAGCAACAGAGAGACTGTATCCCAGCAGGAAAAATGCAGAGCCCCTGAGAACACCACCATGAGTAACCACATGTCTCGAATCAGTGTGACTGTGATTGAGAAAATGACCACATCTCTGACCTTGAGTGGGTTGGATTAGAGGGGGCACAGCCAGTCAGACGGGACCTTCGAGAAGGGAGAGGGGCTGGGAGGAGCACGGTAATGACTCCCAGGTGGGGTTTGATATCTCCGGCAGCAACAGCGAGTACTCGGTGGTGGTCGGCACCACCAGGCTAGAGCCTCAGAACTCCAGATGGACCATGTGGATTCCCGTGAAGGACATCATTCTGCACCCCAAGTACTGGGGCAGGACCTTCATCACAGGCGACGTGGCTCTTCTTCACCTTCAAAATCCTGTCACCTTCAGCAAGTACGTGCAGCCCGTCTGCCTCCCAGAGCCCGACTTCAACTTGAAGGTTGGGACACAGTGCTGGGTGACCGGCTGGGGCCAGGCTAAGCAGTACCTCTCAGGTAAGTGGGGTGGGGGTGCCCCTTTGGGCCATTCTCGCCCCATCTCTGGTGATGCTCCTCAGGAGACTGTGACTGTGGTCTCCGGACCGTGGTTTTGCAATGTGCTTAGAAGCCATGTTCTCCAGGTCGGGAAGTGTGAACGGGCATCTCGGTCAGGCTAGTGCTGCCTGAGTTGGCCGGGCACAATCACCAGCTTCTCAAAGAAAGGAAGTCGCTCCTCCTTCCTGGCCCGTCAATTGAAGCAACTGCCGCACACTGAGCTCTTGATATTGGAAATGCTCGGCCTGCACGAAAAACAAGTCATGGCTACGCGTGCAAAAGGTGGGGCACAGGCTGACGAAGCAGCAAAGATGCCAGGCGTGGTGGCACATATCTGTATTAACAGAGCTCGGGAGGGGGGCACGGGAGGACCAAGAGTTCAAAGCCAACTTCAGCTACATAGTGAGTTCGAGGCCAGCTTGGACTACACGAGACTCTCAAAAACAAAACAAAACACCGTACAGGAAGGTTTCTATCTTGTTGCACCCAACTTTCTTAGTCCTAACAACATGTTGCAATGCAACAGAGAAGATCCTGTCAGACATGATGCTACCCGGAGGGACTGAATGGGACTGGTGCTAGACAAAAGCCAGGGGGATCCTCTGTATTCTACCCACTGGTGAGCAGTTTGCACCCTGACAGGTGCCGAAACACTAACTAGTGTAAGCATTCCAGAGAAAACTCAGTAGCTTGCACACATAGGGAGACAGGAGATGGAGGAAAATGGGTGAGTGAGGGGAATGGGAAGGGATGCATGGGGGGGTAGTAAATGGACACTGGAAAATATAAATTCACAGTTAATATAATTTAAGATTAAATAAAGTTAATATATAAGAAACAAATTAAACGAAACATCTTGCCAGGAGGTATTGAGATGGGACTTGATCTTTGGGCAGAGGGTCAATCTGAGACGACCAAAGGAGGAGCGAGTCTTAGTGAGGGTTGATGGGGCAGCCGTGGCTAGTCAAGTTCAGTATGAAGAGAGAGAGCGCGTGGTTAAGTTCTGTGTTATAGGTGGCTGCTCTGGGATTTCTGGGTCTGGGGCTCTCAGCAACAGCTTTGCAGAGAAAGGCGTCCCGGACCGAAGTCCCGAGGGCAAGGAACATACTTCCCGGGTGCACACCGCACAGGAGTGGCCATGCGAAGGTGCTGGGTGGGGTGGGGCTGGAGAGAGCTGAAGGCTAGAGTGGCCAGCTCCCTGGGCAGGGCTGAGGCTACTGGTCATTCCCCAGGCCGCTCCAGGACCAACTCAACGCTGCTCCCAGAGCTGAAGGAGGCCGAGGTGTTTGTCATGGACAACAGGCAGTGTGACCAGATGTACCACAGGAAGTCCCTCTACCCCCGAATCGTCCCTATCATCCAGAGGAACATGATCTGTGCTACCAACTATGGCGAGAACTTGTGCTATGTGAGTTCTGAGGGGTTATGGCAATTCTCCTTCTTGGGGTGAGTCATGGAAGTGGGGGGAACTATTTCCTGGGCTGAGTTGGTTTGGCTTCTTTCTCTGTTACCAACTCCCCCCCTAGGCATTGCTTTTAGTAGCCTTACCCCACGACTGATACTGACTACCCTTCAGAGGGGTGATCCCCAACTCCTGAAGTTTAAGAGTCCCCACTCCTGAGATCCTTTGAGGAATGACTGTCCCAACCCCAAGAGGGGTGGACACGGCGGGTTCCCTTGTCTGACCAGAGCCTCCATCACTCCTCTGTCTCTGTGCAGGGGGACTCGGGGGGGCCACTGGCTTGTCAAGTGGACGACAGATGGATCCTGGCTGGGGTGTTGTCCTGGGAGAAGGACTGTAGCAAACCACAGAACCCAGGAGTGTACACCCGCCTCACCAAGTATAGCCACTGGATCAAGGAGCAAGTGGGTCGTGGGGTGCTATCCGAGCCCTGCAGTTCCTCCTGGCTCCTGCTCACCTCTTGGCTCCTGCGACTCTGGATGAGCCCGTGACTTCTCCACACCTTCCTCTTCCTGCTCTGCCTCTGCTGAGTGGCACCGGGCGGAGGTTTGAGCAAGGTCACGTGTCTATTCCATGAGAGCCAGGACAGGAAGGAGGGGTCCCCTGGGAGCCTGCGTCCTGCTTTGGCATCTCAACGAGGAGAGGTGCGGCGAATGACTAAGCCTTGGGTGACCCGGAAAAAAAAAGAGTGTGGCTTAGTAGAGTTCTGGAATGCAAGACCAGGATAGCAAGGATTAAATGTGTGCGAACATGAGCAGGCTGTTTCCTTCTGTTCCCTGGGAGATGGGTGGGAGGGGAGGTCTTTCAGACATTATTTCCACCAGGCGTCCCTTCCCCTGCCAGTTTAGGGGCTCATATTTCTTGCCGTGTTTCTTTTTTATTTACTATTTTATTTCTTATTTATTTTATTATTTATTATTATTATTAGTGCGTGTGTGTGTGTGTGTGTGTGTGTGTGTGTGTGTGTGTATCATAGGACACTGTGTCCCTGTGGAGGACCAAATGTGACTTTGGGAATCATCTTGCTTCTACCTCCTTTTTGCTTCTCTCTGGGATTTCCCTGGCTCCACCACTAGGGCCGGAAGTGCCCAATTTTTTTAATTATTAATTTTTTGCGGTATTGGTGATAAAACCCAGGTCTCATGTATAGGTACGTGTTATGCCACTGACCTATGGCCCCAGCCTTTTGAAACCTTTTTTTTAAAAAATTTAAAAAAATAATCAGTTATTTTATTTTATTCAATTGTGTGTGTGTGTGCGCACGCGCGCGTGTGTGTGTATGATATGTGTGTGTGTGTGTGTGTATGTGTAGAACCATGGGGGAATTCGGGAATCGTCTTGGACTGCTTCTACCTCCTCTTTTGCTCTTCCCCAGGATTCACAGGCTCCGCCCACTAGGACCAGAAACTCAGGCAACACCCCTTTTCCTCCCGGCATTTGTACGTGGGATCTGGGATCTGAACTCAGGACCTTCTGCTTGCAAAGCAGAGGCCTAACTCCTGAGCCATCTCTCTAGCCCTAAACTTTTTTTTTTTTTTTTTTGGAGACGGGATCTCACTAAGTTGTCTAGCTTAGCCTTGAACTCACTGTGTAATTTAGTTAGATCTTGTGATCCTCCACCGTCAGCTTCTCCAGTTGTTGAAATTACAGGTCTATGACATCAGACTTCCTTTTTTAAAATTGTGTACTTATTCTTGTAGGGTTTCCTTGAGTTTATTTTGTGCCTTTTGTACACGATTTGAGTATTAAATTGATATATTTTTATTTTTGCTACTCAATTTTCCTTAGACATACCCAGTGCCTTAAAAAATGCATTACTCGGGCTGGAGAGATGGCTCAGGGGTTAAGACTCTGCCTCACAAGCAGAAGGGTCTGAGTTTAGATTCCAGGTCCACGTAAAAATGCCAGGCAGAAAAGATAGAGGCCTGCACTTCTGACCCATTTCTGCCTGTTGTTTTTTATGTGGGAATTGGGATCTGAACTCAGGGCCTTCTGTTTTCGAGGCAGAGTTTTAACCCCGAGCCATCTCTCCAGCCCAATTTTAGTTTTTTTGAGCATGAAATCATTTTCTTTTTCTGCTTCAAGTTTCTATTGTTTTTCCCCTAGACAAGGTATTATGTAGCACAGACTGGCCTTGAACTCTATATATCTGAGAATGACCTGGAATCCTCCTGCCTCCGCTTCCCAAGTCTCTCCCACCTACACGTACAAGTGAGTTCCACCTCACCTAGTGTGTTAGTTACGCTTCTCTAGAGAAACAGAACTGCTAGAATGTACATTAAAAGGGGGCCAAAGAACACAGCTTAGGGGGGAAAAGACACTTGCCACACAACCCTGACGACCCCAATTTGATGTCTGAGACCCACGTTAAAAGCTGGCTCCAGTGGCATTTGTAATCCCAATTCTCCCCTGATGAGATGGGACTGGAAGATAGTGTTACCCAATTTAGTTCAGACCCAGTTTAGTTTAGTTTAGTTTAGTGCACCCTGATATTGAAGAATGAAGTCAGGACACAGTTAAACATCTTTAAGTAAGATTTATTGAGAAGCAAAGGAAAAAGAGGCGTCACTTACTTGTTCTGGAGAATCAGGAGAACATGGATTCTCTTGGCTGCTCAGGGAGCCAAAGGGAAGCAAGAATGTTCCCCAAACCTTCCTCCCAAGACTCTTGAGTCTTTTTGTACGAACTTTTGGGGGCTGGAAAATGGAAGCTGTCTATTGGTTTCCTCTCTGACCTTTGATTGGTGGTCCTTGGTGGGCTAGGTTTGAAGTCCTGCTGTCCAGCTTTGTGGAGGGCCCTCAGGGTATACATCCACGACACAGCTGCCACAGGGCTGTCACTCGTAGTCTGGGGGGCCAGGTCGGCTCCCCAGAATACATGCTGTGTCTCATGTATGCTTGTGGTCTCGCTTAATTTCTTCTGGTCTTCCTTTCTGTTCTCATCGACTGTAGAAATCTACTCCCATCAATAGGAAAAGTCACCTGTGGGATATGCAGTGAGGGAAAAAGAAGAGAGACCCTAACTAAGCAAGGTGGGAGGTGAAAACCAACTTCTGAAAGTTATTCTTGGACCTCCAGGTGTGTGTCCTGACACGTGCACACACGTATTCATGCATATCACATATACTACCACCAACTCCACACATACCCAATAACAATAATAAAATATATTTTTTATTTCTTTAATTCAATTGTGCATGTGTGCACGTGTGTGTATGTATGTGCGTGTAGAGCCACAGGTGAATTCGGGAACTACCAGGACGCCTCCACCTCCTCCTTGTTTACTCTGCCCTGGGATTCACAGGCTCTGCCCTACCAGGACCAGAAACACAGGCCGCCCCCGCTTCCACCCTGCATCTATACGTGGGGTCTAGGATCCAAACTCAGGACCTTCCGCCTGCAAGGCAGAGGCTTAACCCCTGAGCCACCTCTCCATCCCCAACAATAATAAATCTTTTGAAAAGGTCAGTTTATTAGATTGGCTTACAAAGTAAGGTCTGGGTAGGCCAATTTGTGAATGTTTTCACACTAGAGAGCCTAAGGAATTCAGTGGCTGTTCAGTCCCACCCAGTATAAGAACCTGTCTTTTAGGGTTAGAGAGATGGCTCAGTGGTTAAGACACTGCCTTCCAAGCAGAAGGTCGTGAGGTCGGATCCCAGATCCCACATAAAAAAGCCAGGTGGAAATGGTGGCAGCCTGCACTTAAACGGTGGCAGCCTGCATTTCCAGTCCTGATGGGTGGAGCCTGGGTAATCCCAGAGCAAAGCAAGGAGGTAGAAGCAAACCAGGATGATTCCTGAAGTCACCTTTGGACCTCCACAGGGACACACAGTGCTCGCTCTCTCTCTCACACACACGCACACACAAAATAAATAAATAAAAAATAATCTCTTTTAACATTTTTATTAATTATGATTATGTCTATCTGTTTACTTATTGTGTTACATATATGCACACATATGCACACACCACGCCCATGTGTGTGGAAGCCAGAGGACAACTCTTGGGGTTTGGGTCTCTCTTTCCACCTTTGTGGGTTCTGTAGATGGAGCTCAGCTTGTTGGACTCGTGTGGCGAGTCCACTTTTACCCACTGACTATCTCCCTGACTCAGAATCTGTCTTTTAAAGGTAGAATTTTATCCATTCACCTTCATCCTGATGAGAACGATGCTTGGTTTTCGCTCGTGTGTCTTTGTTTTATTGATTGATTGTACCTTTCCAAAAAAAAAAAAAAAAAAGCAAGTATTAAAAAAATTCTTCCTCACAGAGACAGACACATCTCTGGAGCGCTATTGTGTCTCCCTTTTCAGTGTCTTTGTACAACGAGGGCAGCCCTTGGTAGCTCCTGCCATTTCCTTCATCTCTGTCACACATCGCTGGAGAATAGAGCGTTTCGCCTGTTTCGGAACGTCGTGCAGCCAGTCGACTTTCCCTCCCTGTGTTCATGGGATTTGCCACCGAGCTCCCCACAGCAGCTGCTCTCCTGCTCGCTATGCTGGGGGTCCATCTGCACTTGACCTCTGTGGCAGCCCACCTGCATGATTGCTGATAAATGGCCATCAGACGGCTTCAGGGAACAAGGGGTTTATTGTCTCTTACGATTGATCACTGGTCACAGTTCTCATTCCAGCTTGACGGGAGAGCACGCACCTATACCAGGGCCCAGGGAACTGGCCACACCATCATCACATGTCTGGCCAAGTGTACACAAGGATGCCAACTTCCTCAACCAGTTCTCAGTATTTTATTCACCTGTTGAGGGCCTAGTCCTACCCACCATGGCCTGGGCCTTCCCCATCAACTAGACAATCTCCTGCAGGTTTGCTCTGGGCCTAATTCAACCACCAATTCTCCACAAATGTGCCCGGAGCTCAAACCCTCAACTGTCAAGTTGACACCTGTGCCCAACTATGACAATCTCGGAGGCCGCAGGTGGGCAGATTCCCCCAAGGCCTCCCCACAGCTTGCTGAGAAATCTTGCCCACTCAGCAGGACACCGGCTAGGAGTGAAGGTGTGGATTGCGCGGAGTGCACCGTCTCTCCCCACTGGAGACAGGGCGGAGAGTGAGAATGTCTCACCCACCGAGCGAGGAGCGGGGTCAGGAGGACCTCAGTGGAGTCCACGGGGAGGCGGCCAGCACGTCACTTCTGCTGACTCATGTAGAGTTGCTGGCCACGTCTCTAGAAGACACATGGCCAGGCCCTTCACACCTCTATGCAGGGGCTGTTCCCTCCCTCTCTCCCTCCCTCCCTCCCTCCTTCCTTCTTCCCTCCTTCCTCCCTCCTTCTCTCTCTCCTTCCTCCCTCCTTCTCTCCCTCCTTCCTCCTTCCGTCCCTCCTTCCCTCTCTCCTTCCCTCCTTCCTCCCTCCCTCCTTCTCTCCCTCCTCCCTCCCTTCCCTCTCTCCTTCCCTCCCTTCCCTCTCTCCCTCCCTCCATTCCCTCCTTCTCTCCCTCCTTCTCTCCTTCCCTTCCTCCCTCCCTTACCTCTCTCTCCTTCCCTTCCCTCTCTCCCTCCCTCTCTCCCTTCCCCCTCCCTCCTTCCCTTTCCTTTCTCCCTTCCTCCCTCCCTTCCCCCCTCCCTTTCTCCCTCCCTCCCTCCCTCTCTTCCTTCCCTCCCTTCCCTTCTTCCCCTCCTCCCTGTTTCCCCTCCCTCCCCTCCTTCTCTTCTTTCTTCCCTCCTTCCTTCCTTCCCTCCTTCCTTCTTCCTTCCTTCCTTCCTTTCTCCCTCCCTTTCTCTTTCTTTTTCTTTTTTCCTCTCTCCTTCCTTCCTCATTCCTTCCCTCCCTCCTCCCTCATTCCTTCCTTCCCTCCCTTCTCCCTCCCTTCTCCCTCCCTTCCCTCCTCTCCCCCCTTCTCCTCCCTTCTCCCTCCTTCTCCCCCCTTCTCCCTTCCTCCTTCTTTCTTTCTTTCTTTCTCTTTTTTCCTTTCTTTCTTTCGTTCTTTCTTTCTTTCTCCTTCCTTCTTCTTCCTTCTTCCTTTCTTTCTTTCTCCTCTCTTTCTTTTCTTCTTGTCTTTCCTTTCCTTCCTCCCTCCCTCCCTCCTTCCTTTCTTCCTCTCTCCCTCCCTCCCTCCTTCCCTCCTTCCCTCCTTCCCTCCTTCCCTCCTTCCTTCCCTCCTTCCTTCTCTCCTTCCCAAAGGAAACCTCCAGTTGATCTCAATCACACACTACAGGAACCAGTTTGTGCTTCAGTTTTCTTACTTCCAGGGGTTTCTCAGGGGCGGGGCTGAGATAGAAACTTGGGGGAACTTCGTAGTCCACAAGATCCTGTGACAAACCACACATGTGGTATGATCAGAGCCAGATATGTGACTAGGCCAAGGGCTCAGAGCTAAGTGAGGGTTCACCACCAAGACCTAAGGTGGGTGTCAGGCTTGCTGCTGACATCTCTCTGGGGGGGACACTGTCCCGGGTGGGCCTGGGCACAGGGCAGTGCTGACCCAGGAGCACTGTTCCCAGGGAGATTGCTGACAGCAGCATCACCTCGTAACTATGGCAGGGCCTCAGGGGCTGCAGCCGAGTGAGCCCCCCTTCCCCCCGCAGCCCTGGCTCGGAGACTCAGCCTCGCTCCCCTGAATAAACAAACCGTGAATTCTAGAATCCTTGTGCAATAGATATGCCTCGCCGACCCTACCTACGTGTTCTACTGTAAGAAACAGTGAGAACTGGACGTCCGCTTGTCATGGCGTGTGGACGAATCGATCCTCAAGGCCTTCGCCCGTCCCCATTTCCTTCCGCCCGAGTGGACAGCCTGCACAGCCTGGAAGGTAGGGCGAGGAGCGCCCCAAGAGGGCTCCGTCTCCCTGGGGTCTATTTCGGTCGTCCCTGCACTTGCAAGGTGTCTTCCCTTGGCCAATATTGAGGTGGGTGTATCCCCAGCAGACTGGGGGTTGAATACAAGCTGTGACCCCACAGATGACTGGACGACCAAAACAACGTGCTAGCTCCAGCTGCAGTATTCGGGGTAACACACAAGGAACCTGATTTGGGGGCGGGCGTGGCACAAGCTAACATCTGTCGGATGGATGGGCTAGTCTGGGAGGCACTTGGTCCTGTCCCGGGCGGGATGTGTGAGTTGCTCACTGACTCTGCCTCAGGCCTTGGCAGGACGGCTCACAGCGCCATCCTGTGTGGTAGGGCCACTGTTCCACAGAAAAACCTAGTCACAGAAGCTCAGAGTGGCTCTCGAGTGGAAAAACCAGTAGCCTAAACCAGTTTTCAATAGATTCTTAGGACCGGGAGGAGAACTAGTTGGGGCAACGACTGTGAGTGGGGTACTTATCACCCAACTCGAGCATTTTTTTCCCCAGTCACTGTATAACACTCTTCTTTCTAGACTAGCCCCTCACTAAGTGTGAATGAGTGAAGGAATGAATGGGCAGGCCGTCCACTCTGAGCTATACTGTATTGCTCTCAAGAACTGGCGATGTTTCGGGGTGGTTGGGCACGCGCAAACACGGTAGCTGACAGACATCCTCTGGGGATGGGAGTGGCCGGGATCTTACAAGCATGGAGGCCTCAAAGTCAATACACGTCTTTTGGCGACCACATGAGAGAATGTGAGAATCTACCTTCTAAATGACAGTGATTAGCCTCCAGGACTTCTGGAGACCGAGGCCGGCGGAGGTCTCCATTCGAACCCCTGAGCATCTGCTACAGGTGGACTGGCAACATCGTACCAGTGTATTAATGTGTATTCTCTGAAGAAAGAGAATCTATACAATGTAATATATATAAATAAGTTTATTAAAATAACTCACAATTAAAATAGTGTCCTTTAAAGCAGCTGCCTGCAGCTGCCTCGTTCTTGACTGGAATGTTCCACAAAGCCAAAAGATCCCAAGAAGGTCTCAAGCCTTTACTTCTCTGAAGGGTCGAAGATGCTGGGCTCCGTCAGCGATGAACAGCAAACAGCAGCAAGGCCTAGAGACCAGGCTCCAGTGACAGCGGGAACAGCAACAACATGATGGAAAAGGTGAAGCTCCAAGTCAGCCAAGGACGGAGGCAGCAGCCGCAGCAGCCACGATGCTCTAAAAGTGCACGAGGCTCACAGAGTGGACGACACAGCAAGTTGACACAAGATAAAGGAAGAGCAAGTCCCTTCTCCTTGCACTTCCTATTATCTGGCCCACCACTGGAAAGTACCATGCACTGTGGGCTGGGCTCTCCACAGCAACCAATCAAGTACCTGCAGACTTGTTCAGGGGCCATTCCAACCATTAACCTTCCACAGCTGCACCCCAAACAGTCTGCAACTGTCAAGTTGACACAAAATGCAACCATAACACCATGGAAATAGAGAGTCTCTCTCTCTCTCTCTCTCTCTCTTTCTCTCTCTCTCCCCTCTCTCTTGTAGAATCCTGGCTCTCTGGGTCCACAGAGACAGGAAAGGGGCAAGCTGCTGAAGTCCCCTCCTGCCTAGAACATGGAATAGTCTTGATTGCGACAGATTGTGATCAGAAGGGCAAAGGGAACCATATACCATGGTACATGAGAAAGCCCAGAGATGTAGCTGCCTCTGGAGAACAGAGAAGCAGAGAAAACAGCTAGTAAGAGTAACACAGACAAGAGCTGAGCAATGAGAAAGCAAAACGACACTCTGTAGAGATTTGGGGGTTCATGGAGTGTCTATGGGTCCCCGTGGAAGGCCGTTAGTTAAAAGTAAAATCCCAGCCAAGGAAGCCTATAGCAAAAGAAGTGGCTCTTCATACCCAATAGTAGCAAGAGCCCCAAGACACATTGCTGTGAATGAACTCAAAAATATTAGCTTTGTGCTACTACAAGGAAATGCCTGAGGCAGGCTGGGGATGAAGTAGAGAAGTGTATTTAGCTCACCGTTTTCAAGGTTCAAACTCCAAGATCTGGCATATGGGGGTGAAGATGGGGTGACTTTAGTGAAGGCAGCAACCACATGACTCAAGAAAGAGAGTGCTTACATCTCAAGTTAGGAGGGAGGGAGGGAGAGAGAGAGAGGAGGAGGAGGAGGAGGAAGAGGAGGAAGAAGAGGAGGAGGAGGAAGAGGAGGAGAAGAATTATTCCATAGTTCCCTTTGAGGGCATTCCCCCATAACATAAAGACCTTCCACTAGACCCTGCCTCTTTGTGGCATATGGATGTACACGGTACAGGTGAGCTCACCTGCACAGGTGTGTGAGGAGATTCATGTCCGGATGTCTTCATCAATTCTGTCTCAATGTGTTACTTTTTTTTTTAACTTATGTTTGTGTGTGTGTGTGTGTGTGTGTGTGTGTGTATCAGAGGGCACTATGTGTCCCTGTGGAGGGCCGAGGTGACTTCGGGAATCATCCTGGATGGCTTCTATTTCCTTTTTGCTTCCCTCTGGGATTTCCCAGGCTCCGCCCACCAGGGCCAGAAGTGCAGGCCACTGCTGCTTCTGCCTGGTGTTTTTTACGTGGGACCTGGAATCCGAACTCAGAGACAGAGTCTTAACCCCTGAGCCATCTCTCCAGCCCTCGATGTTACTTTTTGAAGACAGAGTCTCTTCAGTGATCCTGGAGCTGGTTTCAGTTAGGCTAACTGCTCAGTAAGCCCCAGGGATCTGCCCGTCTGTTCCCAGTACCACAATTACCATGCAGAGCCACGCCTGCCATTTACATAGATGCTGAGGATTCAAACCTACATCTCATGCTTGTGCAGCAAGCACTACATCAACCGAGCCATATCCTCAGTTCTAACCCCACTTCTTAATAGTCCCTGTAGCATTCACCTATAGACCAAGGACCAGTCCTTTACATATGAACATGGGGGTCACTCGAATTATACCCAAACCATGGTCATTTCAACAAGGCAGAGCCTCATTGATGTTTTTGCTAATATTTACAGTTCACTCTACAGATCAGCCATCTCCCAGATCCAGGGATTGGCCTTGCCAACTTGCCAGGAATCGTGGATCAGTGAAGCTCTCACAGAAGCTGAATTACTGGGGGGAAATAGCTCCTTGATCTCATTTGATGTCTGGATGTCATTCTTTTGCTCAACCTGTCTTAATGAACGGAGAACTGCTTGAAAGTCGGGCTTATGTGTCCAAGTCTCTGGAAATGGCCTTCCTCCTCACCACAGCTTGCTGCCGTTGAATCCTGACGTATTTCACACCACGGGACAAGCTGCCATGGAAAACGGACCTTCTGCATCATGACCAGTTTGTGATAGTGTAAAGTGTGTTCAACTTTACCTTCGTAAGGTGAAGCTGAATGAACTTGTTGGCAACCACACAAGTTAGCTACAAACAGGCATTCAATTACTAGTTTTAAGGTCCTTGTGAAGAATTACGATTAAATCCCAATCCATGGGCTGGCGAGATACCTCAGCCAGTAAGGACCTGCTTGAAACCCTAGCGACCTGAGTTTGATTCTTGAAAACCCACATCAGGCATGTTCTCTGTCCCTCTCTCATTCATAATTAATAGATCAAACCAATCCAGACTGGTTCCCTGGCAAAATCTTAGTGTGTACACACACCTGTAATCTCAGCACTTGGGAGGTGGAGGCAGGAGGATCAAGAGTTCAAAGTCATCCTTGACTACTTAGGCTGGCTAGCCTGGGCTACATGAGACCTTGTCTCAAAACAAAAACAAACAGAACCTCAATCTCAATCTCCTGCTTCTCCTCTCCTCCCATCCTGTTGCAGTCACCTGCATGGTTGCTGATAAATGACCATCAAATGGCTTAAGGGAACAAGGGGTTTATTGTCTCTTATGATTATTTGGTTTCCATTCTCAGTCCCCATTGTATGTAACGCGGATCACCTCTTGATTCTGGGTCTCTGGCCGCTGGCTTTGAGGTGGTGGGATCAGTTCTTTCTCACATACAGAGACGACAATGTTTGCTTACGACGCAATTGCAAGATGCTTTGACGGTCTGCTGTGGCCAGAGTGGTAAGGGCTTCCCTTGGTGTATTAGTCAGGGTTCTCTGAAGAAACAGAATCTATAGAATGTAATATATATAAAAACAAGTTTATTAAAAAGTAACACAATAAAAATAGTGTCCTTCAAGATAGCTGCTCGCGGCAGCCTCTTTCTTGGCTAGAATGTTCCACAAAGCCAAAAGATCCCGAGAAGTTCTCAGGCCTTTACTCCTCTGGAGGGTCGAAGCCATTGGGTTCCGACGTCGGTGATGAACAGCGAACAGCAGCAAGGCCCAGAGACCAGGCTCCAAAGGCAGCGGGAACAGCAACAACGTGGTGGAAAAGGTGAAGCTCCAAGTCAGCCAAGGATGGAGGCGGCAGCAACAGCAACCGAGAAGGCCAGACGCTCTAGAGGCGAACAAAGTGTCTGCAGAGTGGACTGCACAACAAGTCGACACAAGATAAGGGAAGAGCAAGTCCCTCCTCCTTGCACCTCCTATTATCCGGTCCACCACTGGAAAGGACCACCTACTATGGGCTGGGTTCTCCACAGCAATCAGTCAAGTACCTGCAGGTTTGCTCAGGGGCCTTTCCAACCATTAACCTTCCACGGCTGCACCCCAAACAGTCTGCAATTGTCCAGTTGACACCAAAATGCAACCATAACACTTTGCCTTCCTCTCTCCACCTCTTTTCTCAGAATCCTGGTTTAAGACCTGTGGTCAGACCAATGTAACCTGCAAGGTGGTGAAGGGAAAGGTAGTGGAGGTAGGTAAGTGGCCGTGGCAGGTGAACATCTTGTTTCTGGGAATGTATGTCTGCAGCGGTTCCCTCATCCACCAGCAATGGATCCTCACAGCTGCGCATTGCTTAGACAGGTCAGTCCGACAGCGACCCTGGTCTGAGGCATTTAGACCTGGGGTGGGGCGGGGGGCCCCACCACTACCCAGGTATGGCCTCGCTTCTGACGATCCGTCTCCTCTCTGGGCCTGCAGATCGAAGGACCCCACCCAGTACACCGTGAAGGTGGGCGTCCAGAACCTCCCAGACAACAGCACTCAGCTCTTGCTCAATCACATCATAATTCATGAGGATTTCAATAATCTCATGAACCAGGACATCGCTCTCCTGAAGCTCAAATACCCCATCCCCTGGTCCCCCCTCGTCCAGCCCATCTGTCTCCCCGGCGACAGGTTGAAGCCACATATTGGTACCATGTGCTGGGTCATCGGATGGGGACGTGGAAAGACTAAGGGTGAGTCCAGAGGCGTTAAGGCGACTCACTGTCTTGGCAGAACGCTGCATCGAGACCCGCTCGCTCGATTTCTTCGTTTACTCATGTCCTGAGCACTTTTCTATGCCCAAAGACACATAACGGTGTTCTCTTACAAAGGAGACAAGTAGCCTGGGTGGACCTCATTCCCAAAGTTAGGTTGGATCCAATGTCAAGTCCTCTGCCTGCAGCATGATCAGAAATGAGTCCTTGGAACTATTCATGATAGTCCACAGCTGTAGGTAGCAGGAGGGCTGTGACCTTGGTAAGTCACAAAACATTGCATTCACCTTTCTAGACAATGTGGACTTAACAATCCTCAGCTGTCTCTTGCTGCCACCTTGGGCCCTATTTGGAAGCCTTTGTAGAGCCCTACCCTTTTTTTGGTGGTGGAGGGGGAGCTCTAGAGTCTTGTCACCTTGTCCAGTGCTCCAATGCTTACCCTCGCAGAAGCTGAATTACTGGGGCAATAACTCAATATCTGCCCTTCACTCGAGACCCCTGGGAGGACTTTTGCTCCATTTGTTTTAATGGATGGGAACCTTCTTGAAAGCCAGGCTGTGAGCTGAGGCCCCGGGTGTATCTCTGGAAATGGTCTCGCTTCTCACATTTGCCAACACAGACCATTCTGAGCTGATCATGGACTAAAAGCATCGAGGTGATAATAAGCTCTTTTTCTCTCTAGAGCTCCAAAAGGGCCCCTTCGATCTCCAGGGGTTGGCTGTCAGGATCGTGAACAATGAAATCTGCAATAATCGGTATCAGTTCCTGCTGTCGCAGAACCAGAAGCAGTTCATCGGGGACGACATGCTGTGTACGAACTCAGAATGGGGCTTGGACACTTGTCAGGTGTGCAGTGCCCAGACGGGTCAAGGAAAAGGCTGCGAGAGTCACGCTGTCTTTTTTTTTACTGGGTCCTGGGAGACCCAGTAACAATCCTCCTGCAGGTTTGCTCTGGGCTTAACTCAACTACTAATTCTCCACAAATGTGCCCAGACCTCAAACCCTCAACTGTCAAACTGATACTTGTGCCTAACTATGACAGGCCACATGCCTGGGATCTGGGCCAAGTGCTGGTAGACAGTTGGTAGATGTCATTCTGAAGTATACCTCTGCCACTTGTAGATTTAATTTGGTATTATTTTTGAGATATCTCCTTCTTAATTAATGATGCTTTAATTAGCCTCACTTGTGAATATGATGTGATTTGTCCATTTTGTGGTTTAGAAACTGAGGGAAGTTTTAGTTGTTTTCATATCACAAACTCTGATGCTCTGAATAGTCTCACATATACATCTCCCTTCCCCATTCATATGTCTAGAATTTCTCAATAGTATATGATGGACCTCAATGGTATATGATTGAGTTGTAGGTTGTGTCTGTCTATCTATCTATCTATCTATCTATCTATCTATCTATCTATCTATCTATCTATCTATCTATCGAGAGTGAGTCTCATTGTGTAGCCAGACTGACTTTGAGCTCACCATGTAGCCCAAACTGGGCTTGAACTCAAGGCAATCCTCCTGCCTCAGCCTCCCACATGCTGAATTACAAGTGTGAGCCAACATGTCCAACAGTTACCTTCAACTTTAATAGTGACTTTTCATCTCGGTTTCCAAAGTGATTTATTAATCTCTATTCTTTTTATTTTTAAAATAATCATAAGGAGACGATGTGTGCATGCGTGGAGATCAAAGAGCAACTTGGTTGAGTCTGTCTTCTCCATCCACCTTTTACTTGGGTCCTGGAGATCAAACTCAGGTTATCAGATTTGAGTGGCAAGAGCTTTTAACTGCTGTTTTAATTATCTCCTTGCCAAGACAAAATACCTACAAGAAGCAAACTCAAGGGACAAAAGGATGATTCGTCTCACAATTTTAGGTTGCAGTTCGTCATTTTGGGGAAGTCACAGCAGAGTGGCTTGAAGCAGCTGATCACATCACATCCACAGTCAAATAGAGAGAGAGAGAGAGAGAGAGAGAGAGAGCATGTATGTGCCTGACTGCTTGTGCTGAACTAACTCTCTCCAACCCCATATGGTCTTGGATGCCCTACATAAGGAATGGATCTGTCCACTGTGGAAGGTCTTCTCACCTCACTAGCAATCGATGATATTCTAGCACACATTGAGGTTTGCTGCTCCCAGGTATTAAGGTGACAACTGAGACTAGGCATCATGTGCTTCTTGGTCCTTGATCTATATTCTTAGAGCAGGGTTTCAAGTTCCCACGGGCCATAACCTTGGCAGCTTCTGGTGTTATCTGCCTAGAGCATGTTTTCTATTAGGATGATTGAGAAATAGACCCCGTGTAATCACAGTGTTTATGTCCCCCAATTACTAGTACCATTCAACATCTTTTCCATGTTTATTCCTTCATCTCACCTCTTCTTTCAATTGCTTACATGAGCGTGCATAAAGTCAAGAGAACGTCAAGACTTAGTCTGCGTCTATAACCTTAGCAGGGCCAGAACCTTTTAGAATTTTCACTGCCTTTCTTCCCATCTCCTATATCTCATTCTTCTCACCTCTGAGAGTTTTCACTGGATTCCCCCAGACTTTGCAGGCTTTTGTTCACTTTAGCTGCAATCGGTATATGATGTTGCCTGCTTCCGTGAAAATTTTATTATTTTGTTTCGGACGCCTCTACTCCAGACATACTCAAATTGTAGCTTTGCTTTGCCTGCTACTGACCTTCATGGGTGTACTTCTCACACATCACTATAAAGCATCTCATGGCGCTACACTGGTGTATCTATCAAAAAGAGCCATTTCTTTGAGGTGTGTTGTAGCGCTTTATTTCAGGAACACGTGTTCTGCTTGATTGGTGCAGTTTCTGCAGCTGCTATTGGCGACCTTGTGCTCTGAGCCAAGGTGCTGAATACATTTCTCACTCTGTGAGCGGGATCATTTCCCTTGCCCTAGGATGCACTTTTATTTCATTTATCTATTGGATTTAAATTCATGTCTTTTTAGAATCCATTTTAATTCATTATTTTTTCATTAAAGCCCTGGTTACCCTGAATATAAAATGTAAGAGTAGGAGTTTGGGGGGGGGGGATGGTTCAGGGGTGAAAGTCTTTGCCTCACAAGCAAAAGGTCCCGAGTTAAGATCTCCACATCTCAAGTAAAAATGCCAGATGGGTAGGGTGGTGGCCTGTAATTCCTGCCCTGGAAGGCAAAACTGGGACCCCTCAGAGCAAAGCAATAAGGAGGTAAAGCCATCCAGGGTGATGCCTGGGGTCGCCCTTGAGCCACAGGCACACGCATTCAAATGCCTTCACACACACACACACACACACACACAGAGAGAGAGAGAGAGAGAAGCAAGGAAGGATGGAAGGGAAGGAGGAAAAGAGGAAAAGAGGGAGGGAAGGAGGGAGGGAAAAAGGAAAGAAAAAGTGAGAAAGGAAGAATGGAAAGAAGGAAGGAGGGAAAAAAGAAAGAAGAAAGAAGAGAAAGAAAGAAAAAGAAGGAAGGAAAAAAGGAAGGAAAGAGAAAGAGAAAGAAAAGAGAGAGAGAGAGAGAGAGAGAGAGAGAGAGAGAGAGAACCAGCTAGTTGTGTTCAATTTATTTTCATCCAGCAAACACTGAGTGCTCGGCTGGGGAGTCACATCGGTCCAAGCAAAGCCCTGGTCTCCCCTCAGCAGAGAGTGACCCGTAGCACAATCCACACAGTGAGATCCACGCAGCCTTTTTCCTCCAGTGAGGGGGATTCACCTCTAGGTGGTGTGTAGAGGTGTGCCCTCCGTCGAGCCGTACTATCAGGACTACACGCGCGTCACCTGGAAACTATGTCCATTTTCTGCAACATTTGAAGTTCGTGTGTCGTCCTCTCCTTGAAGACTAGAAGCTCGCTGTGGAGCCGCACACCTGGTTTCTTTGAGGGATTGCTCTTGGGTTCAGTTCTAAGTTGGTATGCAGGTTAGACTAGTTAGAGTCGTAATGAGTCTAAATCATTTGAATTCTTCTCCTTTTTTAGGATTTATTTATTTATTTATTTATTGCATGTGTGTGTATCTATGTGTATCAGAAGACACTGTATATGCCTGTGGAGGTATATGATGGGGGGGTAACTGCGGGAATCACCCTGGATTGCTCTACCTCCTCTTTGCTTTGCTCTGGAGTTTCCCTGGCTCTGCCTTCCAGGATCAGCCCGCCGCCTTTCCTCCTGGCATTTTTTTACGTGGGATCTGGAATTTGAACTCAGGACCTTCTGCTTTTGAGCCAGAGGCTTAACCCCTGAACCTTCTCTCTGTCCCTCATTTGGATTTTTTTTAAAAAATTATTCATTTAGACCAGAATTTAGATTCACATAAAGGAATAACCTTGACTTAATAATCTTGAGATTGTAAGAAAGTGTAACCTCCCCACCCAGGAACGATTCTATAGTCTCTATTCTGGCTTAAAGCACAAGATACTTGCACTCATTCTCTCTCTCTCTCTCTCTCTCTCTCTCTCTTGTGCTTATCTATTTAAAAAAAACGATGTGTGTGTGTGTGTGTGTGTGTGATGTCACTTCCAAAGTTGATTTTTGTTACCTTGCTTTCTCACTTAGGAGAATTGCCAACCTTATTAATTCCTTTCTAAGCATCTTGAGCTGAATGTTCGGTGATAAATAATTGCTGCTGATAATAAATGATTTGTTTTTGTTTCTCTTGCTTGATATTAAAAATATTTTAGTTCAGAGTTAAATCCATGCAGTCTGTGCCTATGACTTAAGGACTTTGCAATATATGTAGTATTCTCATGTTTCTATATTCTAATTATAGATTTTAATTCTGTTTTCATAATTAATATTTTAATATTTATTTATTTATGTAGGGTGTGTGTGTGTGTGTGTGTGTGTGTGTGTGTGCGTATGTGTGTGAGAAAGAGTACCTGTATATACCTGTGGAGGTCCAAGGGTGACTTCCAGAATCATCCTGGATTACTTTACTTTCTTTTTGCTTTGCTCTGGGGTTTCCCAGGCTCTGCCTTCCAGAACCTGAAGTAGAGGTAGCTGCCATTTCCACCTGGCATTTGTATGTGGGATGAAAGATCTGAACTCAGATCCTTCTGTTTGCAAGGCAGAGGCTTAACTCCTGAACCATCTCTCCAGTCCTCTTTAACATTTTGAAAGTTCACTTTTGTTTTCCACCAATAGGGTAGCTTGTATCTTGTCACTGAGTTCTGATTTTCCTGTGCTGTGGAAAGAGGATGTCCATATACAGTGGATGTCTGTCAGTCTCTCCTCTCTCCCTCTTCCTGCCTGCTTTTTCTTTCTCTGGCTTTTGGCAAGGATTCACCCTGCAATTTTTGGCTTGATTCTACAGGCTTGGTTTTCTCTTTCGCTTTCCTGTCAAAGACATCTGTCTTTACTCATATCTATTTAACAAATGTCCTTAAAGATGCTTTGAAAAATAATACTGATATGTGTATTTTTAATTTTTTAAAATTCAGTTATGTGCGTGTATGCATGTGTGCGCGTGTGTGTATGTATGTGTGTGTGTATCGAACCACGGGCGGATTCGGGAACCACCATGGACGCCTCCACCTCCTCCTTGTTTACTCTGCTCCGGGATTCACAGGCTCCACCCTACCAGGACCGGAAACGCAGGCTGCCCTATTTCGGCCCGGCATCTATACGTGGGGTCTAGGATCCGAACTCAGGACCTTCTACCTGCAAGGCAGAGGCTTAACCCCTGAGCCACCTCTCCAGCCCCTGATATGTGTATTTTTAATAACATTATGTAACATATTCTCTCCTATATTCTTGCCTTTGTTTTGTGTTCTTTCATTTGTTTGTTTTGAAACAGGGTCTTATGTATCCCAGACTGATCTCTAATTCTCTTTTAAAAATATTTTGTTCATTATGGCATACATGTGGAGGTCAAAGGACAATTTTCAGAGTTCGTCCTTTCTGTCTAACATGTGGGCTTCCGGGAATTGAACTCAGGCTGCCAGGTTTGTGACCCATTTATCTGCTGAGCTGTCTTGCTGGCCTGTCATCTGAGGATGACCTTTGAACTTTTGATCCTCTTTCAGTCCCTTAGCTGAGCTTATAAGAATGTGCCACTACTCCCAGTTTAGGGGGCACCGAGCACTGGATTCAGGGCTACCTCTATGCTAAGCAACCACTTACCAGCTGAACGACGCCCCTCCGCCCTAAACACTTTATCTTAATTCATCATTTGTCTTCAACAATATTTGGCGCCCTTCACTTCATAGATAGCCTTAATTTTAATGTAATGAGGCCGAATACATTTCTCCTCTTCAGTTTTGTGAGTTTTGAACCTGCTCTTAAAAAACGTTTTATTTATTTAAGAGAGAGAATACACATGCGTACCGTAATGCACAGGTAGAAATCAGAGAACAGCGTTTTCCTTCTACCCATGTGGGCTTCCAGGAATCGAACTCAGAGCATCAGATTTGCCAGCAGGCACCTTACTGGCTGAGCGCGCTCTCCAATCCCTGGCCCTTCCTTTAAACATCTCGAAACATAAAGATTCCACTCCATGTGTTTTCAATTAGCTTTATCTTTTCTGATCTTCACATGCTGAGTTTTTCTCTGGAGTGTGGTATGGTAGGATCCAACTTCATTTTCCCCATCTCTCTAACCAGGTTTTTGCACTAAGAGGCCTCTTGTCCCTAGGCTGGATGCGCTCAGTAACATGCCAAGTCCCCTCCCCCAACTCTGCACATGCGCCATTGCTCCATTGCTCTGTTTCTCTGTTCTATGTGTACGTCAGTCTTCATCATATCTAGCATTATGCTCTTTGAAATACGTCTGTCTTCTAAGTCAAACGCACCCTCAACTATGCTTGCAAATTTTCTCTACTTTCTTCAAGCCATTCTACACCTCAGTGTAATCTTAGGATCATTGAAAAAGTCCTGCTGTCATTTCAATTGCTTGATTTTCAGAAACTGCACTGTTTTAATGAGCTTCAGATTGCATAGAGAATAAAATGATACTTACAAAATATATATGGACAGGAAGACTGCCAACCAACATCCCCCTCCCCTCCCTCCGTGCCTAAGAAATAGCCCTGTGCAGACAGGGAGTTTCTGAGTGGCAGTTCACATGTCTCGTGTCTTACAGGCAGGAATCCACTCTGGGGTAGTCACTGCGATACGACGTGTGCTGGTGGGGACTTGGACTACTTTAAACACCCATAGCTCAGGTTCTTGCGATCACGCGCTGTGTGAGTCCACAAAGTCCATATGAGGCAAATGTTTCCACTTTAGTCTGCTGTGAGCCTTGCTGAGGCTGCAATCTCTAGGGAGTGGGCCGTGAGTTGTACCTTTGGTCTCTTGCACCCTTAAACCTGGCTATGAACCAGAAACTCACTCCTACATGGCGTAGCACAGGCTGTGGGGCAAAAGTTAGTTTCTGGGTCCTTCTGACCCCATTCAGGGTTCTGAGGAGATTTTACTTTTCTGTCAGCTTATACATCTAAACAAGATGCTATTCTTTAAAACCTGTCTATCTGTTGGCCTATTCTGTGTGTGTGTGTGTGTGTGTGTGTTTGGACATATGCATGTCATAGTGTGCAAATGGAAGTCTGAAGGTTACTTTAAGGAGTTGATTATCTTCTTCTACCTCATGGGAAACAGCTCAAGTTATTGGGGTCACACAGCAAGCCCCTTTATCTACTGAGCCATCTCACCAGCCCTTGATCTTACGTTTTCAGTTATCTCCAGCAAGAGGGTTAGTTAGGGTATCTTGTTCTCCACCCTGTGAGAAGATGGGCACTGACTCTCTCGTCCTTGTTTTAGATTGTTCCTCTGTGCACAGCAGTATTTCTGTACGGATGTTGGTCTTTGTGTTCTTAGGAACAGCTTTATCATTATTTTCTTCAAGTGTCTCATGTGTTCATTGGATCATGTTCTGAGAGTCTCTGTTTATGTTACATTGAAAAACAAACGACTGAGCTCTTTTTCTGGTTCATAAAAATTTTCCAACATGGCATGTGATTATAGAGAGGGTTTTTGTTTGTTTGTTTGTTTTTTGTTGTTGTTGCTTGCTTTCCTATGCTGGGGCTACATCCCAAAGTCCCACACGCAGTACTCTATCTACCATTAGGGTACAATACAACTCCATAAAGAGAATTAAAAAAAACACACACACAAGAAACCCACTATGACCTTTAGGTGTTTGTTATGGGAAATGTTATTTTTTTACATACACCTATTTGTGTTCCCCAAAAGGGGAAATGTTGTGTTGGATTACTGGCCATTCAGTCTGAGAATGGGACTGCAGGAAAAATTAAGGATTGACCCTAGCGGCCCCCCAGGGTTAAAGAGGTAGTAATGGTCCGGAAATTCATAGGATAATTATAGAAAGAGACTGTGTGGTCCCGAGTTTGGGAACTTACATGTCCCAGAGTAGGTTTATAACAAGGTCTCATTCTTGGGCATAACAAAGGCTTGACCAGCTCACCTTGCTGCCACCTGACACCGCCCTCCCTCCCCTGCAGGACACCTCCGGCAGCTCCCTGGTCTGCCAGGTGAACAAGACCTGGATCCAGATGGGCGTCGTGAGCTGGAACTTTGGCTGTGGCCAGCGCCATTTTCCCAGCATCTTCACCAGCACCTCCTACTTCACAAAGTGGATCAAGATGCAGGTCACCGATATGAGGTTCGCCAGCATGGCGGTCCCTGCTTTCCTGAGCCCCGTCATCCTCACAAGTCACATCGTGCTGGTCTCCCTGGGTTCTCTGTGGCTCCTGTGAGCTCTGTCTTCACGGCGGTCACTCCGAAGGCTGCTTCTTCCCTCCTCTCTGCTTGACCTTCAGAAGAAGAAGTGGACACCAGAGGCTTCACAGGATATCGGGACGGAAGGAATTTGGGGAAGGGTCCTAGACCCACAACTTTTTTTTTTCTAGTTCAATGAAGCCGCTCTTGAACTTTGAGCCATTTGGTGTCATTATTTTGACTTCAGCCAAAACCCTTTGGAACATTCTCATGGGCACCAAATCCAGTTCTCTTCTCCAGCTGTCTTTTCTGACCGTCTTACTTGCCGTGTGATCTTGGGCAATCACTACCGTGTCTGGGCTGTGGGTCGTTGACTAGGGATTGAAGTTCCTTGCCTGTCATCCAGCACTTCCAACACCCATTTCCTGGGTCTCTGAGGAACAATTTCCTCAGGTCTCCCTGTAGTAGCTGATTTCTTCCCAGGACATTTTCAATGGCGGGATCACAGACCTGCCCCCCCTGGCCCATATTCTGGGCCTCCAGGTCTCACGTAAATCCCATTTCTCCCCAGAGGATCTGTGGATCCATTATTTGTGTGTGTGTATAGATACTGGTGTGTATGGGTGTGTTTGTATAGATGCTGGTGTGTACATGTGTGTATAGGTGCTGGTATGTACATGTGTGTGTGTGTGTATGTACTGGTGTGTATGTGTGTGTGTGCCTGTGGAAGCCCAAAGATGACTTCAGGAATCATCCCAGATTGTTCTCTCTATTTATTGCTTTGCTCTGGGGTCCCCTGTGGAGGGGAGCAGATACCTTATTGGGGCCGCTACCTCAGAGAATGAATCTGGAAAGCAAGCGCATATTGTCCAGCCGGAGTCAGAGGTTATGGCTTAAAACGTGGGGGTTACTGAGGCCAGGCACCGAGGCTCACGCCCATCGGCACTACTTGGGAGGCTGAGGTCGGAGGATTGCTCTGATGGAGGGCAACCTGGGCGACAGCCGGGTCCCCCGCCAGGCTGGGCTGCTGAGCCAGACCTTGTCCCGTGCCCTCCCCGCACCCCCGTCTTTGCTTCGAACACCTGGGAGTGATTCACGTCAGCACCCCGAAGCCCCCGCGGGTGGCGTGCAAGTAGATTTAAGTGGGACCCCTTGGAGGTCGCAGGCCCAGCAGAGGAGAGAGGGTCCTAGGTGGGTGGTAGGTTGGTCTGCTCGTTGGGGGAGGTGAGGGACAGGAGGAAGCGACCTGGGGGCCTGTTGAGGTGTGGGAGAGGGACTCTAAGCAACTGCTTCAAGGAAGAGAGAGAGAGAGAGAGAGAGAGAGAGAGAGAGACCCTCCAGGGCCCGGGAGGACCAGCCAGCCGCCAGCCCGGGGACCAGGCGCGCCCCCCGCGCGCCCCCCGCGCGCCCCCCAGCCTGCGGCGCGGCGTGGCCCGCAGGGGGCGCCCCGCGGGCGGCGGGCGGGCGTGCAGAGCGGCGGGGCGGTGGGCGTGGAGCAGCCGGCACCATGCAGCCGCGGTCCGCGTGCGGGACGTGCGGGCACTGCCCCCGGGGCACGCGACCCTCGGGGCCCCGGCTCCGCGCGCTGCTGCTGCTGCTGCTGCTGCTGCCTCGGCGGCCGGCAGGTGAGCCCCCCGCCGAGCCCCCGCCGAGCCCCCCGCCGAGCCCCCCGCCGAGCCCCCGCCGAGCCCCCCGCCGAGCCCCCCGTCGAGCCCCCGCCGAGCCCCCGCCGAGCCCCCGCCGAGCCCCCGCCGAGCCCCCCGCCGAGCCCCCCGCCGAGCCCCCCGCCGAGCCCCCCGCCGAGCCCCCCGGGCCGGGCGCGGCGCCCGCACCTCCTCAGGCCGCTTGGCCGCTACTGTTCCCACAGACCCCGACGTCTCCTGTGCCCTCGGGGCCCCCCGACCCCGCGTCAGGCTTCGCCTTCCCCGGCAGGCCGAGTCTGCGCAGACGACGACCACCCCTACGAAGACCACCGCCGCAGGGCCCCCCGCCACAGGGCCCCCCGCCACAGGGCCCCCCACTTCAGGGCCCCCCGCCGCAGGGATCCCCGCCGCAGGGACCCCCGCCGCAGGGACGGTGTTCTCGGGGGGCACTGCGTTTACGGAAACCCCCGGCTCCTTCCCGGGTGAGCACCGCGGGGCCGGGAAGGGTGGGCGCGTGGGGGGCTCGAGCACCTTGGATCGCGGAGGCCGCGGAGATGCGACGAGCCGTAACGCGACGGACCTCCCGGGTGCTAAAGTCTGTTGACACCGTGGACCTGGGGTCCCCCCTGGGACCCCCAACCTGGGGTCCTGGGTTGCCCGTCCTGGCGAGGTAGCCGGGGAGCAGGGAACCGATCCGGTGCCCGGAACTGGCTGCCGAGCCGCGTGCCGCTCCGCCAAGCCAGCCGGGTCCTTCGGGCTGGTGGTCGGTGTGCCCCGGGGTCCAAGCCGCGGGAACACCCAGAGGGGCGCCGGGGCGTGCCCGAGCCGGAGAAGGAGAGGCCGGGGCACCGGGAGCGCACCCCTCGTTGAGCTCTTTCCTTCCCCTCAGCCTGCGGCTTCTCCCACGAGGCAGACCCCACCCTCAGGGACCCCGAGGCCATGACCCGGAGGTGGCCGTGGATGGTCAGCGTGCAGGCCAATGGCACGCACGTCTGCGCGGGCGCCCTCATTGCCTCCCGGTGGGTGCTGACCGTGGCGCACTGCCTGGGCAAGTGAGTCGGGGGCCCCGGGTGGCGTGGGCGGAAAGGTGTTTGGAAAACAGCTGGCCCGTGTCCTCTGCATAACCCCCACACCTGACTCTAGGGGACCGAGTCCCACAGAGTTCTTCTGGGCACTCAGCCTGTGGTGTATGCCCATCTTTGCCCCCTGCGTGCCCTTCGGTCCCGTGTAGTCCTTCCACAGGTAGGGAGCAGACAGGCCGAGACCATTTGTCTGGCTCCACTGACTGTACAGGAGGAGCCCCAGGTCTTTTCCTCCACCCTCGATGCTCTGTCTTGTCCATCGGCGGAGGTGTGTGGAGATGAGAGAGAGAGAAAGAGAGAGAGAGAGAGAGAGAGAGAGAGAGCCAATGTTGCAGGATGTGCAGGTAGCCCGAGGTGAACCTCTTTGTTGGCCTTGAGGAATAATCCGCGATGTACTCCAGACAGGAAGAGAATCTCAGGGAAAGAGCCAGGCCGTGATCAGCGACACGGGGTCACTTCCCGAGGTACTCAGGAAGAGCCCCGAGTTTGGAACTAGAGAAAGACCGCAGGACTCTCTGAGCCTCATTCGTTTCCCCTCCCCGATGAAGGGACCATAAAATACCATGCGGAGTAGACTCGAGAAGCTTGAAGCGAGAGCCAGCCCGTCTGGATTTACTCAGAGGGCCACGGTGGGGTGGAAGGCATTGGTGGGGCCCGAGCCAGGAACTGAGACTGATGGCAGACCCCCTCGCGGTTCCCGCAGGCCACGTGTGAACTATACAGTGAGGGTGGGGAGCCCATGGATTAACCAGTCGTCGGAAACTACCTCTGACATCCCAGTGCTCCAGATCATCATAAACAGCGGGTACCATCCCCGCCGGTTCTGGTCCTGGGTGGGCCGGACCAATGACATCAGCCTCCTGAAGCTGCAGCAGAAACTCGAGTTCAGCAAATACGTGTGGCCCGTCTGCCTGCCTGGCCTGGAGTATGTTATAGAGGACAATTCCGTGTGCACCGTGACGGGCTGGGGGTCTCCCAAAGTGGAAGGTGAGTCACAGCCTCCCCAGCCTCGGGGTGCACGATGGGAAAGAGGAGCCGTGGATGCAGGCTGGGGTGCCCGAGGGATGGACGTTTCTGGAACGCCTTCTGAAAGGAGCTCACTGCTCCAGGGCCCGTCCTTGCTGGTTCCTAGAGTCCGAGATCTCCTTCCCCTTGGGAGTCTCAGTGAGCCTCTCATGGTCCCCTGGACGCCAGAAGACCCCTATTGCCCTTGAAGCCTCAGAGCCGGACCAGCACATGCAGGCAGAGGTTTCTGGAAAGCAGGGAGGTCTCTTCATATACAATTCAGGGCATCTGCAAGTTAGCAGAGGAGAAGGGAGCAGGCCCCCGTGACTGCGAAAATGCTCCCCGCTTGGAAGCAGGCTGTGCGCGGAAAGCTGGGAGTCAACTCAGGGTCCCTTCAAGGTCCTCCCCTCCCCTCAGTGACACTCCATCCCTTGTCATTCCAACTCAGGAGCAAGGACCCAGGCGTATCTTCTTATGCCCATCCCAGGGGACCTTTTTTTTTTTTGATGAGCACTGAAATGGTCCCTGTTCCCTCAAGGAGCCAGTTTATCTCCCTACCCCACCCCACCCCCCGCAAATGACCCATTCTGTGGCCTGTCTGGGAATGGTCAGCAGATGGTCAGTAATCTCCTGACTCCTGGCAACTGAGAGTGGGATGGGGGACAGCGCTGGGGGTCCACAGAGTGGGCCTAGGGAATGCGTGGTGGGGAAAAGGCCCCTAGGGAGGACTCGATGCGAAGGAAGGCTCTGGCTTTGCCAGTGCTCGGAGGCATTTGGGAGAAGATCCGCGGAGCCAAGAAGCTGAGGTAGGCTGGGCTCTGCAGGAAGCAAGACCAGTGGCCGGGAGCTGCCTTCTCCAGGGTGTGGGGACACCCTTGTCAAGTGCTAGCTAGGGTGGGAAAGAGGCGAGTGTGGAGACATCTCCGTGGTTGCTATGTGGCACACAGAAGAATCTGGGAGGGGGGACTGAGGGTCAAAGAGATGGAGACAGAGCTGGTGGTAGTGGACCACCACCTGAATGACACTGGGGGGGGTGTCCCACAGGTGCGTGGCCCGAGTTCCTGACCCTTCAGGAGAAGGAAGTCACCATCATGAACAGGAGAGACTGTGAGAACTTCTACCACGAGTTCTCCAGAATCTCCTCTCTGGTGCAGATCATCAGCTCTCAAATGATTTGCACCTCGGACGACAACAGGGAGGAGTTCTGCTATGTGAGTACCTCTGCCCCTTGCCCACTCCTGCCAGGGGCCAGGAGGTGGAGGGGTGTGGAAGCAGACCTGAGGGCCGGTGGGATGTCGGGGACGAACGGAGCAGAGGCTGGAAGGAGATGGAGACTGGGTAGGGATGGAGGCTGGGGGCGGCGAGAGGGAAGGAAGTGGGGTGGAGAGCGGGGGGTGGGGGGGGTGGGTAGAGGAGTGGGTGTCCTTGGTAGAGGACCCCCTGGATTGGGAGCCCCTCTCAGCTGTGTTCACACTGCAGGGCCGTGGAGAGGACCCAATGGGAAGCACCCGGTGGCCACGGGCTGCGGCCAACAGTCACAGCTGAACGGAGGCCCCGGGTGGTTGCCAGGTCCCCTCTGCGCTCTGCTTGGTCTCTCTGGTCCTTTTATCCCGCCCCTAATCCCGACAGGAGATGACCGGTGAGCCCTTGGTCTGCTCTTCCGGTGGCACGTGGTACTTGGTGGGAATGGCGAGCTGGGGTGCAGGCTGCAAGAACAGCGAGGCCCCGCCCATCTTTCTGCACGTCTCCACCTTCCAGCCTTGGATCTGGGACCGGCTGAGTGGGCAGCCCATGGCCCTCCCAGTCCCGTCCCGCACCATGCTCCTAGTTCTCCCTCTGCCCCTCAGCCTCCTGGCTTCTCTGTAACCCGGGGCACCTCTGCCAAGCCTTGCCTTCCCTTCTAGCAGGCGCGGTTCTCAGTCAGGAAGGTCAAGCAGCCATTAAAACACTTCCTCCTTCCCCGCGGCTCCTTTTCTCCCGAACCTCCAAGGCGATTGGCTTCCTGGGCTTGCTGCAGTGGGAGGCAGGGCTGCCGATGAGAGCAGGTGAGAGCCTTGTGTGCTGGGCGAGGAGCTTGCAGACCGTGGGAAGAAGCAATAGGAGGGCCAGAGGCCAGATAGTCTGGAATGTTCTAATGAGGCGGAAGCCGGGTGGTGATGTGTTCCTTCTAGAAGACTTGAGTGGGAGCTGGATTGTCCTTACCCATGAATCCTTTCTGGCCAGTGGCCGGAGCTCTCCAGTTCACGGCCCCAAGAACCACCGTGTACCCTGGTACTCTAGGCCCGCCCACTGTGTGGAGACGCAGGTGCCCGAGGAATCGGATGGTCATGCCACAGTCAGTAGCTATGCCTGCCCAGGTTTAACCAGCGGCTGCTCTAGATGCCCTTGACTGTCCCTGGCCTTGGCGCGCAGAGGGTTTATGGCCTATTTGGGGAGAATGACCCTTGCCAGTGGTAGACTGGAAGGACTCATAGGCCGGACCCTCAGACCCTGGGCTACTGTTTCAGTCTCACTTGAGTTCATTCTGGGACAAGAGAGGGAAGGAACATTGTCAGCTTGGTCTGAGCCACTGTTCCTACCTTCTACATGGATCCCCCAGGACTTGGGGAAGCCTCAGGGTAGGATTTGGGGGGGGGGATGTCATCTCAGGAGTCAGCTTCATATGCCTGAGGCTGAGAAGGCACAGTTTTATTTACAGATCTCTGAAGGCCGATTCCCCACTTGGATAACCTGCCTGTGGTCTGTTTCCAGGCTTACGTCTGAGAACCTCAGTCTGGTGCTGGAAATTCTAGGGCATGTCTCTTCCCCCCCCGCCCCCTGCAGAGACAGTCCCTTGGGAGCATTTGGGTCCTTGTCTTCCGGTCAGAGATGCAACTCTAGTAGGGGATATGGTGGAAGAGAAAGCTGCTACATTCGGCAGGTGGAAGGTTGATTGTGCTCCCACCATGAACCCCTAGGGTGCTGGGTATAGAAAGGGCCACTCCGGCTCCCTAAATGTTCATCGGTTCCCATGAAGGGGGTCAGACTTGCTCCCTTGACCCGCTAACCTCAGCCCTCTGTACCGGTGGTCTCCAGCCCTGTGCCCAGCTCCCTTACATCACGTCGAATAAGTGCATCTTGCTTTCAAGAGCTTGGCATCTGTTGGATTAGGTCTCTCCTGCTTCTGGGACCACCAGGACAGACCCTCTGCCAGGCTTGGGAGGGTCTCCTTGCTATCATGCGCACGGTCCCCCCCCCCCAGGCCTGTCTGCCTGCTCAGGAGCTCATACCCAGCCCCTTCAGTCCCGGAGGATGACCTCCCACCCCTCACTCCTCCATAGCGATCTGCGCCCCCGCCAGAAAGGGTGGCACAGAAGCCCGTCTGGGGTGTCTGGGTGGAGAGTGCAGCCTGAGGCTACTCTGCATCTGTCAGGGGACAGTGTCCCAGAGAAAGCGCCCGCGTGGATGGCACGAAAAGAGCAGAGTCCAGGCCGAGAGACTCGGCACCTGTGAAGTCTGGTCCCCGCCCCTGCTGGATCACGAAAAAATGCCTGTGGCCTTGGCTTCCCGCCTGACCGCAGCCTCGCGGTCCACCGTTCGCGTGTGAATGTGGAGTCCCGATGCCCAGATCCTGCCCTGAGCTTAGGCTCCGGTTCTGCCAGTCCCGGCTGCCACCTCTAAGGTTCTTTCCTCATTTCTCTCCTTTCTTCTTCGCCTCGTTCTTCTCGTCTTCCTCCACCTTGATGGCCACCGTGTCCACGCTGTCTTTCTTTTTCTTCTTCTTATCCTCTGTGGGTGGGGGAAAGAGGCCAGACCTCAGTGGGGAGACCCGCCCCAGAGCCTGGTGCCCCCAGGGAAGGGCCTCAGAGCCCCTCCCGTTCCCCTCGTTCTACCCTTCCTTCTAAGCTTCCCATTTATCCGCTGTGTGTGTGTGTGTGTGTGTTATGAACGTGTGTGTGTGAGTGCACCTGTGAGGGGCCAGAAGGACCTCAGGTATCCTACTCTATCCATCTCTGCCTTATTCCCTTGAGACGTGGTATCTCACTGAGCTTGGGATTAGTCCAGTGGTCAGCAAGCTCTAGTGATTCTCCTGTCTCTCTGTTCTACACAACACTTACTTGAAAACGAAGGATTTGAACTGAGCTCTTCCCATCTACCTGGAAAGCATTCTTACCCACTGAACCATCCATCTCCCCAGCTCCTTCTTTTCTGAGACAGGGTCTCCCAATGAGCCCGGATCTGATGAAGACTAACTGGCCAGCAAGCTCCAGGGATGTATTTGTCTCTGTCTCCCCAGCACTAGGATGCTACCATACTTAACTTTTTTAAAAAATATTTTTCTATTTTTTTATTATTTATTCAATTGTGTGTGTGTGTGTGTGTGTGTGTGTGTGTGTGTAGAAACACAGGCGAATTCGGGAACCACCATGGACTGCCTCCACCTCCTCCTTGTTTACTCTGCCCCGGGATTCACAGGCTCCGCCCTACCAGGATCAGAAATGCAGCCCCCCCCACCCCCGCTTCCACCTGGCGTCTATACGTGGGGTCTAGGATGCGAACTCAGGACCTTCCGCCTGCAAGGCAGAGGCTTAACCCCTGAGCCACCTCTCCAGCTCCCCATACCTAACTTTTTTTATATCAGTGGTAGGGATTCGAACTCAGGTCCTCAATACTTGTGCAGGAAGCGCTTTATCAAGAACCATCATCTCCCGAGACCCCATCAGCTAACTGTTTCCTACCGGAAAACACATACCTTGTTTTAGTTGTCTGGCTCTGCCCGTCTCTGTGCCCTGATCTCACAAGACAATCCCTTCTCTGAGAGTGGCAGAGGACAGGGGACTAGGGAGTTGATCCGCTGCAGGGGGCTGGGGTGGGGCTGGAGCCTACTCACCTCCTGGAATTTCTGTGAGCTCATTGAGGGGAGGCACCGTCTCCAGCTTGTCAGTATACATCTTGGCGGCCTTCCGCTGCAGGTACCGAGCCTCAATCTCCTTTCGGGTCCTCGGCACGCGGCAGTTGAAGACACAACACAGAGTGATGACTGCGGGAGGATGGGAGAGCACTTTGGGCGGGGGTAGGAGTGGCGCCCAGACTTGAAGTCTGCCTCCATTTATTAGGCGTGTCTTACTCTCGAGATGGGGGGGCGGGGGGATGGGGGGTTTGAGGCTCAGTCTCTGCAAGAGCCCACAGTGGCCTCCTGAACAAAGCTGATTTTTCTGTGTTGGCACGTGAACGCTCTGCCTGCTAATTCTCAGGAACTCGAACACGAAGCTTGGTGTTTGCACGGGTCTCCCAGGTCACCGGGCCAGACTTGGGCGGAGGGTCTTTCTGATCACATCTACCCACCAGGGCTGATGTGTGGCTCTAGTCATGACTTCGCACAGAGCCATGCTGTGCTTCTGACCCAGGTCTCTGAATGCTTCTAGGACATTCCGTTTCCCGCCTGACCAAAGAACAGAGCCAGAACTGCCTTTGACATCACAAGACGTGTCTCTGTCCCTCCTCCACCTCCCTGAGGACAAGCCTGGGCTCCCTTGGCTGGGGAGGGAACCAGTGAAGGTACCAGGGTGTGCCTGGGGTGTTTTACCTCCGAGGCAGTTATTCCAGGAGCGGTTTTTCCGGTCAAAGGCAGCTGCCCTCAGTTAGGCCAGGGCCTGGGACTGGGTTGCCTAGGATGGGCAGGGCAGGGTTTTCAGGACCTGACTGACTTGAGTTTATTTTTTCTAACGTTCCCACAGTCTGACCACTGGGGCCCCAACCCCAGGGGAGAGAAGGGGGTGGCTTCTATTATAAATTAGATAACTAGACAGAACTTCCTGGCAGGCTGCTGAGAGGCAGAAAGGCCCAGGTATATGACCAGCCGGGCGTGTCTGGAGGAAATGGATCAGGTCTGGGAGACTGGGGTCATCTTGTTCAGCTAACACAGCGTCCCTTCAGCCAAACACTCTGTTCCTACTGGTTTTGCATTCTCAGAATAGGAGAAGAAGCAACGATGGATGGATGGATGGATGGATGGATGGATGGATGGATGGATGGATGGATGAAGGATGGAGCTGTCTAGGCCCAAGCAGTGTGAAAAGCAGGGAAAGTATTTCCCCATCCGCCACTCTTAACAACTGTTCGATGGAAGGAAACCAGTGTTGACTTGTTGCTGAGGGACCCTCAGGCTCAGCCCTTACCCTTTCTAGAACATGACATTAGGGGTAGGGATGTTGCGTGTGGCTGCTCGTGGCATCCTGCCTCTGGCCACCGAGCATTGTCTAGTGGGCTGCGTCTGCAGGCACATCTGTCTGTCCAGGCTTGACCAAGGCCAGGAACCGAATCAGCCTCTTTCTCAGATCTGGGATCAGGGAAAGGGTCTTTTCTCTCTCGAGGACCCTTTGGGTGCCAGCAGAAGCGTGTGCACATCAGACAGCGAACCACCCACACACCCCTCACATCTGGATGGGCCCTGGGTGCGACCCAGGCGCCTCAGGGATCTGCCAGGAAAGTTCCTGTTAGATGTGAAAGGTCCGTTTAGCTTTCCCACCCCATGAAGAAGGCTCGTGGGGTGCGACCAGGCAGGGAGCCCCGGCTGCTTCCCAGCTTCTGCTCATACTGTCCCCAACACCTAGAGCGTCCCTTCCAGCCAGGCTTCCTCTGGCCCACGGCTCCAAGGACCCCTCTTCCCTGCAGATCTTTTAGGAAGCTCTTGTGCCCTGGCAATCGCTCCCCACCTGGCCTGCCTCACATTGAGAGTGAGGTCGAGGGGTGCATGCATGTCAAGCCCACTTGGCTGCTGAATTCACACCAGACCCCAGGAGAGGAAGGGGCCCCCCCCGCTGCTTTGAAAGCAAGCCGGGTGTGAGTCATTCTTGGAAAATGGTATTTGGTGAGGCGGGATTCAGGGGCCCGAGAGCCGCATCTGCTGGGCGTCTGGTGAGTCTCTGGTGAAGGGTGGCCTTCCTGCAGCCCCTGGGTGTGGACTCTTTAAACTGGCCCAACTGCAAGAAAAGCATGGGGAGGCCAGCCGTAGGGAAAGATGACATGTCGTCGCTTCGGTGGAGTTCCCTGTAATTATCCAAATTGCCGTGTGGCTGCTTCCCTGCGTCCAGCTGAAATCTTCAGGTCACCGCTGGCCTGTGAGCCCTCCACAGGGACTCTGTGTGGGTGAGGAGGTGCCAGAAACCACGGCGGGCCTCCTGTGGGTGCCTGGCCTACTTGCATTGCCGGGAATCGCTAGCTGCGAGCCAGAGGGGGGCGGGGGCAGTGGGGTGCTAGGCTCCTTCTGTGGTCAGGTAGAGGGCCGGGGGGCAGTTACTCACTGATGGACAGCACGAAGAGCGAGAAGATGCCCACCACGTGCCATAGGCGCATGTCCCAGAACACCACGGTCTCCTTGGTCAGTGGAGGAGGCTTGGGCTTGGGCGGGGCCGTGCTGGGCTGCAGGTCAGGAGAGAGGAGTGAGCCAGGCAGAGGCCAGCAGGTTGGGCCAGGGTCAGTGAGGACTCGACCCACGCATTTCAGAATTCTCCCAAACCCGAGGGTTTCAGACGTTCCCAACCAACACCCTAGACCTCAGAAAGTTCCAGATTTAGAACCAAAGCAACAGAGTCTCAGCCCGTCGGCACCAACACTGGAAGAGTGGTTGAAGTCTGGGGAAACTATGGCCCAGAGGGACAAATAGGGACAGTCTGTTCTAACCACGTCAAGGTCCAAAACTGGGCCTGCCTGACACAGATGGGGGGTGGGGGGGCTCAAGACCAAGGCTACGGACAAGGCAGGACCTGTGCTGCCCTGGCGGGTGGGTTTTGCTCTCACCTTCCAAAGGGACTCTATTGTTGGGCCACACAGGCGACCTCACACACCTCCTGCTCCACAGATAACATCACCCGAGGCTAAAGCCCCAACGGGACAGGTCAGGAAAAATAATGGTGCGGTAGCGCCATCAGGTGGGCAAAGTATGTAAGTGCAACCGTAGAAGCTTCGCGAACACTACCTACCCTATCCTGGGAGTCTGAGGGTATGTATGTATGTGACGCGGCCACCAAGGTTTAGAGACCACCATCTGGGCTTCCAGGGCACATAATGTTACCCCATGTTTGAGGAGATGTCTTGCCTCAAGGCCTGAAGGAACATTGTTTTGCCCTGGGCTTGCAGAGAGCACAGTCTCGCCCAGGAGAACGAGGGAACAGCTTGGGAACACGTCCTCATTTGGGGGGCCCTGAGGGGACATGCTCCTGCCCTGGGTGTTTGAGGAGATGCAGTTTGCCCTGGGTGGGTTTTCATTTGCTTCTTATAATTGGATATACTTGTTTATTTGCAAAACATGGTCTCATGTAGTCAGCGTGGCCTGAGACTCCTTTATGTAACTGAGGATGGCCTTGAAATTCTTATGTCCTGCCTCCACCTCTTGAGTGCTGAGATGTGCGTGCGTGCGTGTGTGTGTGCGTGTGTGTGTGCGTGCGTGCGTGTGTGTGCGTGCGTGCGTGCGCGTGTGTGCGTGCGTGTGTGTGTGTGTGTGTGTGTGTCTGTGTTACCATGCCCAGTGTATGTGGTGCTGGGGATTAAACTCAGTACTTCTTGCATGTTAGGTAAGTACTCTAGCAACTGAGCTTCATAAAGCTGCTTACTCTGGGTGTCTTAAAGGGGTCATGACCTTGTTCTGAGTTTCTAAGGGCCATGGCCAGACCCCGTGGAATCTGAGCAAGACCTGTTCTGACTAGAAAGGGTCAAATATAATCCTGTCTCTGTTAACAAGTCTGGCTGTGGGGCAAGGGTGAGAGGCCAGTGACTGGCAGGAGAGAGGACCCTGAAACATCTGTATATTGCGCTGTCCCCAGAATGACCTAGTGGGGAGAGGCTTGAGGAGGGCCTGGTGGCCTTCTGAGAAAGAAAGACATCCTGCTGCTCCTTCCTGTTCCCTTCCAGCCGAATCTCGTGGGCACGGATGGGCACCACTCAAGCCAGAGATTTCCTCATATAACTATACCACCCATGAAGGCATGGGGAGTACTCAGAGCCAGCTGCCTGTGCCAACTAACCCAGAGGGGCTGGTTCTGGATGGGCACATGATTCCAAGCCTCTTTTCTCCTCGCCAGGGCTTCCATTTCTTTAGGCCTCAGTTCTCGCACCCCTCCCCCTCCCCCCACTCCCCCTCCCCCCGCCCTGTAATGGGTGTCGAGGTCGTTCCAGGAGTCTCTGGAAGCATTCTGCTCAACTTGATGGCAAGATTGACAGAGACGTCTGTCAGCATCCTCTCTTGAATGCATTGAGGAGGATCCATAGGAGGGTGGACATGCGTGTGGGTGCATGGCCTCTGTGTGGGGTTGGGCGCATGCGTGTGGGTGCATGGCCTCTGTGTGGGGTTGGGCGCATGCGTGTGGGTGAGGGACGGATGTGTGGCTGAACACATGGGGGTGTGGGTCATCGCTCACGGCTAAGCTCTTGGCAGTTGCTCTTCCTGTTTCTCAGACACCTGCCTTGGCCTGGCTGGGTGTATGACTGGAATTCTCTGGGAGCCAGAGAGGAGCTCTCAGATTTTGAGCAAAGCGGCTTGGCGTACCCACGCCTCCTGCGCACTCCTGCTCGGCCTTCCTGTGCTTGAGGATGGAGAGATGTAGCCAACAGCCAGGTATCTCTTGTTGGCGAACCTTGTTGAGGGGGGGTGTCAGAATTGTGAGGGGGTCCTGCCTCCTTCAGAGCTTCGGCTGGAGGAGAGAGAGCCTGTAGCGTATCTCTGCTACCTCCCGGAGGAAAGGACCAGCCAGGCCCTGCTGTAGGCAGAGGGGCTTCAAATGTGATTTCCTCTGCTAAGTGCGGAGTTGAGTTTCTAAGGATGGGGAGATTCCTTGCCTCCACACTAACTTGACACCCACCCCAGCCTTCTGCCTGCTCCCAGCCTGGCTCAGTTTCCACACAGGGTCCTCCGGGCAGCTGGCGAGAGGCCCAACTGCGTGACATGGGGCTCCAGCCAGCCCGGCTTCCCTTACAGGCCATTGGAGTTGACATCTGACTCTACTGGCTTTCTGGGCACACCCCCTGGTCAGAAGTAGAAGGGACAAGCTGGTCAGGGTTCTGGGGTTCTGTCGCCAGGTCCCCCTCAGACTCTGCAGCTCAGGGCTGTGTCCTCTTAGGGCTACTGTGCCATCTCTTTTTCTGGCTCCCACTCCAAAGGCTGCAGGAAGAAAGGACAGAGGGGACCAGGGGGTCTGCAGGTGGTCTCCACCACGACCCTGACCATCTCACCCCGGTGGTGGGCGGTGTTCTCCCAACTCTCCCTCACTGCATTCTCGTGTCTTCTTCTTCTCCCAGCCCAGCCCTGTCATGACTCGCCTCTGCTAGGAACCCTTCTAGTCACCAACAGGATACCCCAGACGCTGGGTCCTGCCTTTCCCGTCCCTCTTCTCCTGGGTCCCCTGCTCCACACCGAGGCTTCTGAAGACCCCCCCTCCCCAAGCCATCCGACCTGATCCTTCCCTAGGCACTCTCCCATTAGGCAGGGCACCTGGAGGGCCTTCGCAGGCAGGGCCCAGTTCCTCCAGGAAGCCCTAAATTCAGGGTCGTGATGTCCGACATCAGACTAGAGAGGTCAAGGAAAGTCAAGGTTGAACACACCCCACTTTCCAGGAGGACGAAGAGGGGGGACAGAAATCTTTGAGGTCAGGGTGAGTCTCTGCCATCCAGAAGTCGAGGGGCTGTGCTCTGCCACCAGGCCTGACGCCCCGTGATTGACAGCAGAGGAACTCTGGGCTGCCAGGACTGTCACCCCACCAGGCGGGGTCCCCTAAGACAAGAAGAACTAGAATCAGCTTCTTCCCCGCCCCCACCGCAGCCTAGACAGGGCCAGCACCCCGCGCCCCCCGCGATCAGCCTCACCTCCACCAGCTGCGCGGCGACCCCGGCGAGGCAAGCCCCCAGCGCGGCGCCGCCCAGCGCCCAGAGCCGCCCCGCGCCCGCCCGCGGCCGGGCCATCGTCGCCCGCCGCGCCGCGCGCTCCGCCGCAGGGCGCGGGAGCAGAGGGGCGGATGCGCGGGGGGCTGCGGGGCGACGGCCCCCGGGCTCCCGCGGGGCGGCGACGGGGCTGGCGGTGGCGGCGGCGGTGGCGAGCTCTGGCCGCGGGCGGCTGCGCCTGCATCATTTATTGATCGGGGGTGTCGGGTTCCTGGGGCGCCACCTGCGCCATCACGGCAGGGGGGCGGAGGGTGGGAGTGATGCGCTCTCTCCGGGGCGACCCGACTCTAGGTCCTCCGTCCCGGGGACACTGAGCCGGGCAAGCTGGAAGGGAGAAAGAGGTTGGGTGGAGGGGGACAAGTCCTTAATCAACAGGTCTCGTTCCCCGCGCCCCCACTCTGGCCTCAGTTTCTCCCCTGGGGACAAGTGGAGGGGTTGGAATCGGCTGATCCAAGAAGCCCCTCCCCCTTCTGACGTCCCAGGTTTTGAAAAAAAAAAAGAAGGTACCGGACTTGGGCTTGGAGAGGTGGAGGGAGGAAGCTATAGAGGGCAGGTTGCCATGGTGACAGGCGCTGAGGGATGTCCTGGGCTCTCTGGGCTGGCATCCTGCCCAGAGGCAGCAGCTCTGGTCACCCTGGGCACCATGGCTGGAGTTGGGGGGGGATAACCAGGGCGGAGGAGGTGGAGAGAGATAGCAGGAGATAGCGTGGTTAGAACTGCCAGGGCTGCAGCTGAGGAAGGTTCCGGACGGGGCCAGTACCTTTTTTGTCCCTCCGGAAAGATGAGAGGACCGTTTTCTGACCCTGTTGGCCCTCGATGTCTGCCACGGCCTCTCACTGAAGTTGGCCTCCGCTGCCCCGTGGTCCTGTGGAGCCCTCGGTGCCAGGTATTCAGTTTCTAAGCAGCTCCGCAGACCCAGGCGAAGGTCGCAGCTGGGAGTCTCCCTGGGTGACCCTTCCTCCTCTGTCTTTTCCTTCCTTCACTGACAATCCCCTGCCTGCTGGATGGGAGGGGAAGCCGACCAGCATCTCCTATGGCCAGGAGCACCAGTGGAGGCCAGCTCAGGACTAGGCGGGGGACAGTGGGAGAATTCCCCTCAGTAAGACCCTCATGACTCGGAACCCTGAACCCACAGCCTTGTGGGATTCAAGTCCAGAGCTGCTGTAGAGGCACCCACAAGGCTCAAGGCAGGGAGCAGAGCAGCTGCATTCCCCAAACAAACAGACAAAAAAGAAGAAGGAAAAATAGGGTGAACTGGGAGCGTATCACAGCAGAGGAAATTTTGCCTGGCTCAGAAGCTGGGTTCAATCCCCCTCCCACACACACACACTGCAGAAACAAACAAAAAAACACATGCCCAGTCAGGTGAAGAAATCTGACAGGAAATACAATCTTCGTGTTTTGTCCTGAGATGACATCACTCCTTCTTTTTTGAGTTCCACTTTTCTGGAGGGTTTTTATTTATTTAATGTCTTGAGACAGGTCTTGCTACGTAGCCCACGCTGTAGCCTCAAACTCAAAAGTCTACTGCTGCTTCCGGGACTGCATCTCACATACCTTTGAACCCAACATAAGGTAGATCCTTCCTTCTAGTATGCATGCACGTATGCGCGCGCGCACACACACACACACACACACACACACACACACACACACACACACATGCTCATATGTACAAAGTCAAATATAATACCAGGCTGCAAAAGTCAAACTCTCTCAGACTCGCTCAAAACAAGAGAGTATCCCAAAAGTCTTAGCTTCAGAAGTACAAAGCTGCACACTTAGAAGAAACACAAATTGGGAGCTAGGACAGGTTTTGCAATCCCATAATCCCATACTGGGAGGCTGAGGCAAATGGGATCCCTACAAGTTTGAGGCCAGCCTGGTCTACATAATGAATTTAGGATACGTCAGGATACAAAAGAAACAGTTTTCAAAAGTTTGTTTCTTTAAATTTCCTTTTTTTTTTTTTTTTCTTTCTGAAGACGGCAAAAGTTGACTGGAAAGGATGTTTTTGAAAATTTACAAAACTGGGCTGGAGAGATGGCTCAGGGGTTAAGACTCTGCCTCGGAAGCAGAAGGTCCTGAGTTTGGATCCCAGGTCCCATGTAAAAATGCCAGGTGGAAACAATGGTGGCCTGCACTTCCAGCCCTGGTGGACAGAGCCTAAGAAATCCCAGAGTGAAGCAAAAAGGAGGCAGAAGCAATCCAGGATGATTCCTAAAGTTACCCTTGGTCCTCCACAGGAATACACACACAGTGCCCTTTGAGACACATACACACACACACACACACATTCACACACACACACACACACACACACACATGTGCATGCGCACAAAGCCAGAACAATGAAGTTTGAACTGCACTATATCTCCTGGGACATAATTAGATCAACAGCTGTGAATTCTCAGACAGATTATACAACTTCTCTGATCTTCAACTTTTATCTGTAGTTATGGTGGCTTAGCTTCTTTATACATTGCTATAACAAAATGCATGACCCAAGCAACTTTAGATCAGAAACGTTCAACATTCCATCACGGCAGAGAATCCGCAGCATCAGGTGCTGGGAGGGGGAAACCGGCCACATCACATCGGAGAAACAGAGGGAGTGCATGCTTCTCCATAAGGCTCAGCTCTCCTCTTCCTTATATTGTCTTGGATCTTGCGCCCAGGGAATGGTCCGTCCCACAAGGGCTGGCTCTTCCCCTATTAAATAATGCAATCAAGACATCTCCCGCAAGCATGTCCTGAAGCCAACTTTAATCTAGAAAATCCTCAAATGTGCCTGGAGGCTGCCCCCTAAGTTGGATGTAAGGCTGACAATCCATAGTAATGCTCATGTTGCAGTTAGCCTGCATTGTTGCCCATAAACAGGGGGCCTAAGGAAGCAAGGGGTTTTATTTTGGCTTTTGATTGTCCAATAACAGTTCCCTGTTCAGCTTGGCAGGACAATCCACACCGACACCAAAGGCTGAGGAAACTGGCCACATCAAATCCACAGGACTGCTGAGATGGACACTCCTCACTTGCCGGACTCATGTCAACTTCTTTAACCAGCTCCTTCCATCACACTCACTTGCATGGGAATTGGCCCCGCCCACCCTGGATTGAAAGAGGAAGAGGCCTCCCCATCAATCAGACCATCTCCTGCAGGCTTGCTCTGGCCTTAACCCAACCATCAATTTCTTTACAAATATGCCCACAGCTCCAAATCTTCCACCCTCAAGTTGACACTTGCATCTATGACACCTCACATTACAATATCATAGCACCTCAAGATGTGCTAGTTAGATGTATAGGTGTCAACCTGACAACAGAAGCCCGGGGTTTTGGGTATATCTGTGAAGAATTGGTAGTTAAAGCAAGCCCTAAGGAAGTGTGCAGGTGAATATCTAATTGACGTAGGAAGACCCAACCCATGCTGGGTGGGACCATTTCTTGGTGGACAAGATGGAAAAAACTGGTTTAGTACTTTGGGGTATTTCACCATACTTTGGTAATCTCGCAGTCTGGCAAGTGAGGTTTGCCCCTCTCTCAGCAATCCCTATAGATATGGAGTGACCAGTTCTTTGGTCTCCTGGAGTTTGTATGAACTTTCCTGCAGAGCTGGACTATGCACTGTAACAGAGAATTGCAAATCGGAATAAAACCCCTTTGTTCCCCCGAGTGCTTTGATCATGAACTTATCAGCAATACGAAGAGTAACTACAACAACAATTGTTAAATGTTAGTCATTATGTTAAATATTGTCGTTATTGAAAGCTGTGTATTACACTAAAAAAAAAAAAAAACAAAAAACTTTGAGCAATTCCTCATTCAATTAATGCCTTGGAGTTAGACATTTAGTTGTCCAGTGAAAGCTAACCTTACATTTTAGATGGATTGTAGGCCGTTGTTGTGACTTTTTCTCCTGTTACTTAAGCAGTTCTGACCCATCTGACATCACGTAGGAATGGTGGACCCTTACTTCATCTCTGTGTTGCCCTCCAGTACAGTTTCAGCTTCTTATTGACCCGCAGATGGTCCCATGAGGAATGGGGTCAGGGAACGCTGGCTTCCAGGAAGACAAGTCCCCTCCTGTGTAGTGCCATGAATACTGACAAGCGGAATACTGCTCGTCCCTCCTGTACTATTTTTAGATCTTCTAGGCTTCCTGTAGGGACCAAATCCAGCCTCCGGGGCTTCTGGGTTGAAAGTTATAAGTAGGGAGAGAAGTAAGTGGTGTATAGGAGCCCCATGGACACTTCTCTCCTGAGGACGACACAATAGCTCTGGATAGGCTTGGCTTTGAAAAACCTGGGGGTAGGGAGTAGAGACCCCATTATCCCCCACCATGTTCCCATGGTAGGATCCAGGCCACCGTCATCAAGGCCTCAGCCTGGGGCAGGGGTGGAGATTAGAAAGCCCAGGCTAGTGACGGCAGCTGGATTGGGCTGGGAGCTGGCTGTCCCAGAATAGCTCAGGGCTGAGCCCAGTCTGGGTCAGACCTGTGTGACCACGGACTCGTGCTTACATATCAAGACACTGGTGCGCTTGGGAGCACGTTGAATCGTGCCAGAGGCTTTGCCCGTGTGCGCATGGCACTGTCAGTCTACATCTGACATGCACAGTGTTGTCATAGATGGACATGCAATTCACATGCGTGTGAACAGGGCTGCCATCGTGGAGCTGTGTAGCCCAGAGGCCTCACCTGCCCAGCAGTGGGGGGGCACATGGTCCAGGTGAGTCCACAACCACCCACACTCCTCAGCTGTGGAACTGAATATCTGTACTGGGCACCAACATATGGGTGGGGGATTTAAGGCAGTGGTCCTCTATTGCCGGGGGGCTAAGAGTGGGGGGATCTATTGGAGGATGTCTTGGGGGGTATTATCCATCCGATCCCCAGGGCGTCTCAGCTGGGAGAGAGGCTGGGCAGGTCTTGCCCCACTTGGCAGACAGTAACACTGGGGATGCCAATGCGGGTAAGGTGGTTCAGGGGGCGGGGGAAGACCGGGTCCCAGCCCAGAGCCTTCCAAAGCCCCTGCATGCGACGAACAGGAAGTCGCATCTGCGGAGGAAGCTAGGAGAGTCCTGCCCTTCCTGCTTGAGACTCAGATAAACGCACAGATGAAAAAACTGAGGCCAGGTCCAGAAACACCTGGTACAAGATAAGGTCTGTATATCAAAGTGCCCTGCTCTGCCTGCCTGTACTAGTCGCAAGGTCACCTGCCGCTCACTCCTGATGAGGTCCAAGCTAGACTCCTTTCCTGACCCCCACACGCCTCAAAGGTTCTTGACTGGCCATATCCACTCCCCTGGAGTCCTGTAGATCAGTTGAAACCCCACTCGCCTTTGAAGGCGCCCCTCAACTCACCTTGATTCCCCCTAAAGAGTCCCACTTAGCCCTGTGAAGAACCTACAGGTGCAACTTCCCTCATAGAAGTGCTGGTCTCAGAGCATGATCACACAGCAAGAAGGCAGCGCAAGGCTTCCACTGTGGGCCTCTTTCTAGAACATTCTGCTGCCTCCCGGGGTCCCAGAGGGAGGAATCCAAACTTGCAGGGACTGAGGCCTCACAGCCAGGTTGTAGGTTCAGGGAAACCACTGAGGCAGGACTCCTCCCCACCCCCCACCTCTCCCAGTAGTAACTCAAAGTAGGACACACCTGGCTGGTTTGTGAAGGGGGAGAAACAGCTGGTGAAGCAGACAGAACAACCTCAAAGGACGGCGTGAAGGGACAGGGACATACTTCCCGTGGGTAGCCATCCTGTCGTGGGTCTGGGTTTTTATGTTTCCAGCTTCTTGTGTTCCCGAGTTGAAGACTGAAACCAGACCACCAGTAGAGGATTAAGGCAGAGTTTATTAGAGGAGAGAAAGAACGGAACTCACAGACATAAGTTCCGCAAGGGGCAAGAGAGTCGTCTAATGGCTGTTCCATAAATGTTGAGTTCTTGTGTCCGGGATTGAAGCGGAGAGCAATGTTAAGAGAATTAGAGGAGAGAAAGAAAAGAATTCAAGGACTCCAGACATGGAGTCTCATGACGGGCAAGGGACTCAAAGGCAGGACCAGGGGTGTTTACAAGGTTAGACAGGCCCAGGAAAATTGCTTTTCCTCATTGGTTAGCTCCCGTTTCTGCAAACCCAATTAGAGTGTTTGGTGCCTTGCCCCTCACTCGTCTGTTTATATTGGGGTCCAGCCCAGTTAATCTTGTGACCAACCTCTTGGTTGAACTGCTTATTTTGAGGAACTTAAGCTTATCTGCAATGGAGAGCTCATTTTTGCATCCTTTCATAAACAGAGGATTAGGGAAGTTGGCAACTTGACCCTTGTAGAGGAATTACAGTCAGTTCCTTCAGATTAATGGGTGTGTTCCTTTAGGGTAATCCAGCAGGTGGGGAAGATCTTCGAAGACTTTCAAAGATCTCCCGGCATGGCTACTCTAAAACTGCTTAAATTCTACTAAGCCAGAAAGGAGCAGGCAGAGGGTAGAGGCAGCAGGAGCAAGCCTTTGGGGGTGAGGGTCTCGTAACACTTACTCCTAACTATTGCTGTGAGAGAACACCCAAAGTCAAGCAACTTAAAGGAGAAAGGAAGATTTATTCAGCTTACGGTTCCAGAGAGGAGATACAGTCTCTCAAGGCAGAGATGGCATGGCTGGCTGGCCAAAGCTGGAGGAGGCTACGTCACTGCAGACATCTTAGAGGCTGAGAGCTACAAGACTACTTGCTACAGAGGCAGACTTCTCCTGGAGGTAGGATGGGACAAATCCACCTTAAGACCCAACCCTTGTGACTGTCTTCCTCCAGCAAGGCTCCACCTCTCAAGGTTCCTCGACCTTGCCCAACACAGGAGACTGTGGGGGACACATCTCAAACCATGACAGGTCTCTTGGGCAGAAGAGGTTGCAAGGGAGGGGTATAGAAAACAGAGCTCGTGAGATAGTTCAGTCATGCTTGAGTTAAGCAAGTGACATGCTTGCTTTGCAAGCTGGAGACTTGAGTTCAAATATAAGTATGTGTGTGTGGGGGGGTGTTCATTTGTAATCCCAGGGATGGGGAGCAGAGACAGGCATAGTTCTGGGGTTCTCAATGCTTAGCCAGTCGAGCCCTTAATTGGGTGAACTCTAGGCTGGATGAGAGACTCTGTTCTCAACAACAGGGTAGACCGGCACCTGGAGGAATGGCAGAGGTAGGTTATCTTTCTGGTCTCCTTATAATGCAAGCGCACCATGTGTGAGCTCATGCATGCACACAGAAACATCGACACATGCACATATGGAAAGAAAAACGGTACTACAGCTACCTAAAGACACAGTATTTAAAAGAAATAAAAAGGAAGGAAGATGGAAGAGAAGGAAAGAAAAGGAAAGGAGAAGAAAAGAAAGACAAAGAAAGGAAAGACGAAAGAAGGAAAGAAAGAGAAGAAAGAAAAGAGAAAAGAAAAAGAGAGAAAGAAAGAAAGAAGAAAAAGAAAGAAAGAAAGAAAAAGGGAAAGGAAAAAGATAAAAGAAAAAGAAAAGAAAAGAAAAAGAAAAGAAGAAAGAGAAAGAAGAGAAAGAAAGAAAAGGGAGGGAGGGAGGGAGGAAAGGCTGGAAAGCGGGAGGTCAGAGGCTGTGGCTGGGTGGAGAGGGTTCTAGAAGCGCATAGAGGAGGATGAGGAGGGAGACCCAGGAGAAGAGCAGTGTGGGAGCAGGAGCCGTCCCCCAGTCGGCGGCTCAGGATAGCAAAGCCTGACATTGACAGAACTTAGGCTGTTGCTGTGGCAACCTGGGTGGCCGAAGTGGGTGGGCGGCAGCCCCGGTGTTACCTCCTCTTGGAGTCTCTCTTCTGCCCGGCAGGAGTGGAGTAAGGGGCTGATGGACCACCTTGCTCCCTTCCACAGCCGCCTCTGTACCGGCCGCCTCTTCCCCGGGTTCTCAGCCCTAAAACGGACAGAAGAGGCTCAGGGAAGCCGGACAGTCCCAGGACCGCGGGTGCCACGGGAAATGCGGGGTGACTGGCTTTCTGGCCAAAAAGGGAGCTTGCTGCCGCCAGCCCAGCCGGCTCCTAATGTCCCAAGTTGGAGTCGTGGTCCCGTGGTCCCTCCCCCTTCCAGGAAGTTGGTCTGGAACCAGTCTGTACCACCCTTGCCAAGGTCAAAGACCTTGGCACAGTTCACTGCTCAGCCTCAAGCTGTACCCAGAGGCGGGGCAGGGGGCCTTTGTCAAGGTCACTCAAAAAGGAGTGTCTGCGCCCGAGGGCCGCCCAGCCCCAGACCGGCTCGGCTGCACCCCGGGATTCTCTGAACAGGGGCCAACAGGGTCACAGGGCTGCAGTGTCCGCCCCTGGCAGAATTGATGCGCGAGGTCACCGAGGTGGCCCGAAGTGAGGCGTGAAGCGCCAGAGGCGGCCAGGGTGCCAGCGTGGGGTGCACGTGGGTGGGGGGGGAACGCCCCATCCTACCCATCACGTGACGCCCGGGAGCCTTCGCAACTCAGCAGCCGCGGCCAGACCTCGGACCTGCGAGAGAGACCGCGGCGCCCCGACCTTCCGTGGCCGCGCCCCGCCTCCTCCGCGGCTTTCCCACCCGAGCTACACCCCGGGGCGGGGCGCGTGGGCGGGGCGCACCCAGAGCCAGCGCCGGTGCGGGCGCGCGGGGCGCCGATCCCCCGGGGCACCGCACCGCCCCTCGCAGGTAAGGACGCGCGTCTGGGGGCGAGTCCCCTGCCCCTCGCTCCCGCGGCCAGGGGGGGCTCTCGCCTGCTCCCGCTGGGACCGGAGTGTCGCGATCTCTCCGGTCTCCGGCAGCGCTCACACCCCGGGCTGCGCGAGAGTTTGTCCCAAGGTCCTCTCCACGCCAGCGGAGTTCCCAGCCATGCCCTCCCTCGCCCGGCGGCCACTCAGTGCCAAGGCCAGCCCCCAGGGGCCGTGCAGACCACCAGCAGCAGCACAGTGCTCGGGCGCCTGGCCTGGACCCTGGTGGTAGGGGCCACAGGACTTCACCGGGGCGGGAGCGGCTCCCAGGAGGAGGTGACGCCTGCTGGTCAGGGCGGAAGCGCCAACCTAGAGAAGCCGAGAAGGTGGTGTCGCCTGCCCGAGAGGGGCGGAGACTGATGCTGGACGGCTGGAGCCCAAGACAGTGTTTGGGAAACTCTGGTGACTTCTGGGGCAGGTAGAGAAAGGAGAGTTAGGACGCTTCTGCAGAGACGGGGCGGTTTGGCAGACATAAGAAACACCTCTGCAGAGATAGGGGACACGTACACACACACATACATGCGCACCCTTGGAACGGCAGTCCACCGGCACGAAGCATGTCTCTCTCCACTTACACTTGGGCGTGTGAGTTGATTCAAGGCTCTCCAGGACCGCCCAGGAAAAGGCTTCCACATCAGGAAAAAGGCCTTTCCTGATCCAGACCAGGAAATACCAGAGCGAGTGCCATGCTAGGGTGCGGCTGAGGGGCCCAAGGGGCCGGGAGAGGACAGAGGCGGCCCCATTGACCTTGCCCAGGAGCACCGTGGTGTGGACCAGCCGGGTGTGCAGAGGGAAGAGCAGGTGGCCACCGGGACAGGCTGACTCACCTGCGCACGCCCCAACTGGCCCCTTCTGGCCTCGTCCTCCCCAGGGCGACATCATGCCTGCCTGGGGACGAGACAGGAGGCCGGGCTTTGCCAGGAACACACGGTGTACATCCGTGAGTCATCCCAGCCTGTCCCAGCCACCTCGGTCCTATGAGCCTGTGGGGCCCTGAGCTAGGATTCTGAGTCTGAGCCCCGCCTTGCTCTTCAGAAAGGGTCTCTGTGCTCTCCTGCCCCTCCCACTGAGGATCTTGGATTTGGCAGGAGGGTAAGGAGACCACAAGAAGGGTATGAGAGGTAGGAGACCTGGGGTTGGGGCAAGGGGCACCGCCGCTAGGCATCGTCTATTGTTCTACATCTGCCATTTCCCTGCATGCTCACCACACACATACACACACACACACACACACACACACACACATACATATATGCACACCACATACACACACACACATACATGCACACCACACACCACACACACCCATACACCACACACACACACCACACACACACACATACCACACACCACACACATGCGCGCACACATCACACCACACATACATGCACACCACACCACACACACACCACACACACACACCACAAGCACACACGCACCACAGGCACCACACGCATGCATACCACATACACCACACACACACACCACACACACCACAAGCACACCACACACACCACACACACCACACACACACACACACACCACACACACACACACCACACACCACACACACCACACACACACCACACACACACCACACACCACACACACACCACACACACGCACACACCACACATACACACCACATACACACATACCACACACACCACATGCATACCACACACACACCACACCACACCACATACACACATACCACACCACACACATGCACACACCACACCACACCCACCACACACACCACATACGCTACACCACACACACACCACACCATACACATGCACACCACACCACACACATGCACACACACACACCACACACACACCACACACACACCACACACCACACACACCACACACACACCACACACACACCACACACCACACACACACACCACACACACATCACACACACCACATACACACACACACCACACACATACACACCACACACACAAACACACACACGCGTGCACACTTGCACACCAGTGCCTGGCCTGCCTTTGTGTTTTTATTATCTCTTGCAGGATGACCCCTCTCCTCCTGCCAAGTCCCTCATCCAGTCACCACACACTGAGTCTGTCAGATCTGAACAATCTCCCACCCACCACTTCATTGGCCGTGCTTAACTTGCACCCCTTCCTCTGGGCCTTGCGACCCCGTTTCCCACGGGTGGAGGGTCTTCAGGGGCCCCAGATCTGAAGGGCACTCTAGAAGTGGTGGCTGCCATCTCGGCTCTGTAGATCCCACCCTGGGGCATTCTAGGATGCTTTGGGGGTCCCCGCCCACTTCACAGTCTGTGCTTTTGAGAGGCTAGTATGACAGTTTGAAATACTCTGATCAGGTCAGGTCCCGTTCAGGAGGGGTTGACCCAGGAGAGAAACAAGGGGGGTGGGGGAGGGCACGATGAGCCAGAGGGGCTGCTGTTGTGGAGAGCAGATGCAGTGGTGGCTCAAGGCTGCAGCGATAGGCTGTTTCATCAGGTTGAAGTTTAGGCCACTCGTCACGCCCTAACCCCTCTGCTGGACTCCCTTTGTCAGTGTGAGTTGAACTAGAGTCCTCTGAATATTGTTCCCTGCTACACACACACACACACACACACACACACACACACACACACACACACACACCAGAAACTGGGGCTGCTACAGGGGCCAGCAAAGATGGTTCCAACGGGGCGTCCAACTGCTTCCTCTTCCTGCTTCTCCTTCCCACAGCCTCGCCCTCCCCAAGCAGGACAGGAAAGGTGGGGCAGGAATGTCTGAACTGGGCCCTGAGCCAGAGCTCTGCGATTCCCGCCCTCCTTGGCTCCAGAGCCAATTCCTGGAGAGATGTAGGCTCTGGGACGGGCCCTCGATGCCCCGTGGCATCCTTGGAGTGGCTTAGGGAGGCTCAGCCCTCTACCCCCTTGCTGGGGTCTGTCTGTGTCTCCCACCTCCATGATGTCTCTTGCGCCATTCAGGTCTGCTGAGTCCCAAGCCTCAGTGGCTCCTTTCACTCTGACGGGAGGCATCTGCCTGTCGGGTCATGTGGGTGGACATGCATGGTCTATCTGGAGGAGACTTACCCACATCGTGGCTGTGGGATTAGACGCCCTGCTTCCCATCAGGAGGCAGCATCTCACGTTCCCTAGAAGACCCCTCACCTAAACCAGAAAATCTTAAGATTCCAGCTGACATACTTAACTCTGCAGCTTGCCTCCGGAGTGATCCCAATACAGCAAGTTCAGCCTGGTTGGGAAGGGTGCGGGAGGGTCTGGGCTCCTTTCTCATTGCCTGGCTCCATCTTCTCTCCAAATGTCACCAAGTTTGTGTTTGGCTGTGGATTCCACCACTGCTGTGTTCGGAAGCTCTCCGTGATCTCCGAAGTCAACTGAAATCGAGACAGTTTCCTCTGCTGGACATTGAGATTGTGTTTATCTTCATAGGCTGGCCTGGCACTCCCATGAGCCTTTGCTCTCACTGTCCCCCACTTTGTGCAGTGTCTTCTCCCTCCATCCTTCCCTTCTTCCCTCCCTTCTTCCCTCGCTCCCTCCTCTTCCTTCTCTTTCCTTAACCCAGACTAGCCTCAAACTTTACAGCGTTTCCAAGGTTTGAGCAGGCCAGGACGGAGCCTAAAGAACACGTACTCTTGGGTAGGAGAAAACACTTCCTTTGGCAGTTTTCAACTCGCTCTTCTATTCTCTCCAAGGGCTTTCTGTTCCCTCTGGCTCAGTGGCCAGTATAGAAACCCCTCGGAGAGCATCTGTGCTCAGCAAGCAGTTCTGGTCATGGGCCTTGCTTTTGGGCACCGGAAAGGGCACAGCCTGCTGCTGCCACACTCTCTGTATCCTACCCAGGAGGCCTTGCGCCTGGCATCCCAGTCATGTGCAGCCCGGAGGAGGCCGCCCTGCTTCGGCTGGAAGAGGTCTTCTCAGCCACCCTTGCCCGTACCAACAGTCTTATCCTCCAGCCCCTGCTTGCTGCTGGTGAGTCTAGACTCTTGGTGGTGGAGGGGCTGGGAGGGAGGTGGGTGCAGAGAACATGGTCCCCTGGGACAAGCATCCTGCTGTGCCGACATTCCGAGCCTCTGCTTTCTGATCCTCAAATTGGGGGCGGGGGTGGCCCTTGGTAATTGTCATCTTTTGATGAACCGAGTCCCTGGCCATCAGCTGCTGGGTGTTTCTTTCCAAAGCTCTGGGGAAAAACCCTGACCAGAAGGCAAGGCACCTGGGGTTTCTCTCGGTCTGGTGTCTCCCTCAGAAAGTGTCTTTGGGAAAGCGTCCGCCTCTTAGGGCCAGCTCGTGCATCTGTGAAATGGCTGGGCAGCGACTTGTGACCCTGCAGACTCCACATTCTGCATCTTGAGTCCAGAGTGAGGAAGCCAGAGACTCGGGACACTCAGTGACTTGTTTCCCCAAGATGATTAGGATTATCCCTGTCGAACGGAAAGTTAGTTAAGGACTCAGCCTACCTTTCCCTTTAGAAGCTCTAGGGGGCTCTAGTGCCAGCGGCGGCAGGACTTTGCCAGAATCTCGGTTCTACGTGCTGTTCCCTCCTTTCCCCTAGACCCAGAGCCCTCGGACCCCGGGGGCAGAGAGTGCCTGCGGCTTCTGCAGCAGCTGCACAGCAGTGCCCAGCGGCTGTGGGAGGTGACGGAGCAGAGCCTGCAGTCCCTGCGGCTAAGGCTACGCCACCCCTCCTCTACGGGCGTGGAGACCCTGTTGTTGCTATGCAATGCCGACTACGTCCTGCAGGCCCACATGGAGTAAGACTGCCGGGGTGGGCTGGCGCTCCATCCCAGGGGCACCCAGCCTTAGGGCTCACCAGAGATGGGGCTCCTCCGGGATGGGGTGTTGGCTTAACAGCAGGTCAGACACACACCTGAGCCTTGGAACGTATAAGATGTGTCATGTTGGGCCCAGACTTGGGGTGGCCACTGCCTGACCCCTTAGGACTTGGGCTGCTCCGTGGGTGGGAGCCGAGTCTGAGTTCAGAGCTGGACTTGTGTGGTGACCCTGGTCGTCCGCAGGTACATTGAGTCCTATACAGACTGCATAGCGGTGCAGGCCTTTCAGAGGGCTACGAAGAGAAGGAGGTGAGCCTGGGTTTGCTACGGTGGTCCTCGGAGTGGGTGGGGATGCCCAGGAATGGGTAGCATTGGGGAAGCTCTGCCTTAGAGCAGCAGGGGTCACAGCCTGTTGCTTAGATGTCTATAGCTAGTGCCCTCCCCCCCTGCCCCCCCCACTTCTCCCCTAAGATGCAGCAGCTGTGAAAGTTCCAGGAGGGAAACTTAGCACCTTGCTGGGCTGGTGGGATGCAGAGTCGGGACCCAGGGAACTGAGGGGAGCAGTCAGAACCGGGTGTGTGGGGGTGATGGTGTGGACAGGGAAGGGGTGAAAGTGGTGTGCGGCCTTCTTCCCTGCGTGCAGTGAATACTGGCGGAGCCAGCGGAAGATGCTGCGGCAGCTGCTGTCGGGCATCAGCTCCGAAGGCTCTTTGGGCACCACGCTGGGGCAGGCGCTCCGCCAGCCTCTCTCCCAACACGTGCAGCAGTACGTGATTCTCTTGCTGAGCCTCAGGGATTCCCTCGGGGAGGTGGGTATAGGGGGCCAACCTGGTGGGAAGCTGAGGGAGGGGAGAAGCCGGGCCAAGGTTCAGGAGAGCTATGCCAAGCAGCAAGAGGGACAAGGGGTAGATGGGCCACAGCCCTGCCCCGGGGAGGTAGTTTAACCAAGTGGCTTTGCACTGGAGGCTTAGCAGGTCTGGCCCTGCTCTAGATAGGTCTCAGGCTATGTCTGTGCTCTGGCGAGCAGCCCGGACCCTGTGAGGAGCTCGTGTCTTGGTTAATGCTGGAGGAACCACGGCGAGGTCTCCACTCCTCTGAGACACCCGCCTGCTGCCAGAAGAACTGGCAGAGAGGAAAGGGCGCACATTTGAATTCTCCCAACAGTTGGGGTCAGACTAGAGCCAGTTCAGGGCTCGCAGAGGTGAGGGCTGATTTCCAAGGTCCTGAGACCCTGCCCGTCTACCCTGCCTTCCCCCAGCACCATCCGGCCCAGGAGCTGGTGATGCGCGCGGTCACTCTCTTTGGGAAGCTGCAGTCCTTCATGGGTCAGGCACTGGATCAAGCTGTGTCCACACAGGCCCTGTGGCACAGCCTGAATGGCCGGCCGAGGGTGAGTGTGGGGTCTCAGGGCCCTCAGGAAAGGGGGGTGGCTCCACGTTGGAGGTGAGGATGGGGCCTCCGGGTGGCTCGAGTGGCTCCCAGACAGACAGCCACCCCGTTCAGTCATCTGCTTGGACCAACCCTGATCAGGTTGGAACTGATTTTTGGTGTCCTTATACTCCGAGAGGGCAAGATAAGCTTGGGCCCAGGGGAGATGGGCCTGGACTAGCTATGGGAGATGGGGGGCTGTAATATTTGGGGTGAGGGTGACAAGCAGCAACTGGTTGTGGAGCAGCAAGAATAGCCTTGCTGGGCTACCTTGAGAACGACTGTCCCCCAGCTTGCAACATCCACATGTAGCTCTGACCCGGGGGTTACCCCAGGCTTGTTGGGGGTGCAGGGCTCTGAGAGGCTTCTGGGATCCAGGTGGGAGTTGTAAGGTGACAGCAGCCCCCAGGGCATGGGTGAACCCCTCGTTTCCCTGTTCACCCCTTTCAGGACGTGCTCTGCACCTCCACTCACCGGCTCCTGATGGACAGCTGGGACGTGCCCCTGACCGTCACCCCGCTGCGGGCTGAGCGCGTGCTGCTCTTCGACGATGTCCTCGCCTTGTTGCAGGTGGGGGGGGACGTGGCTTGAGTTGGAGTTCTAGAGCCAGGTTGAATGGGTAAAGGAACACAGAGCTGAGACTGAGATCTTTGGGCCAGAAGAGCCAGAGAGATCAGGCATGCCAGGCCAGGAGGGGTCCAGATAGAGGGGGGCTTTTCATGGCTGGTAACATTCACCCGACTCTTCTGCTGATGGTCACAGCGCAGTTTTTCCCTGCCTCAAATGTCGACTTGGTCTTGGGTTTGTTCTGATCTAGCCTGAGTACTGTCGCTCCTGATTGCACATTGATGTTCCCCTCTGCTCCCCCGGTAATGTAGCCCATCTCCCTCCCCCCATCTCTCCTGGCCATGGAGTAGTGCCATAGTTAGATATAGGTGCCGATTTGGCAGTTGAAGCCTCGGAGCTCTGGGCATGTTTATAAAGAATTGGTGGTTGAGTTCAGCTCTGAGCAAGCCTGCAGAAGAGTGTCTGATTGACAGGAGGCCCAGCCTGTGGGGGGGGGAGGCTAATCCTTGGGCAGGTGAATAAGATGGGGAGAGGGATTGGTTGAGGGAGTTGGCATCCTTGTGTACACTTGGCCAGACATGCTAGTCTGGCACGTGAGGATTGTTCTTCTCAGAAGTCCTGCAGATTTGATGTGGGCAGTTCCCTCGGCCTTTGGTGTTGGTGTGGGCTCTCCTGCTAGGCTGGACAAGGAACTGTAATCAGACCACTGTATGAGAAAAATAAAGCCCCTAGTTCCCGTAAGCCATTAGGTCATGAATATGTTGGTAACCATGCAGAGTAGCCACAACACGCAGTGAGAGTCCTTGGGCCACGTGGGAGGCCATAACATCCCAGGGGAAGGGACAGTCTCTCTGGGTGAGAAAGGGTTAGAGCTCTGGGCCGAAGGATGAGCCCCGAGAAATATGCAGAGTGAGGAGTGTTGGGAGGAGCTCAGGAAGGTGCGATGGTGGAAAGACTGTGCTGGAGGTGTGCAGAGCCTGAAGACCAGGTGCACAGTGAGTGTAGTTTGCAAGCGGGGGTGGGGGGAGACCGGTCCAAGTGGGTGTCAGGGATGACCCGCCGTCGATACTTAATGTCCGACTTCCTCCAGGGTCACACTGTCCACACCTTTGACCTGAAGCTGGTCTGGGTGGATCCTGGCCAGGATGAGTAAGTGACCCCCTCCCCCCACAGACCACCAACTTCCCCTTCCTCCATCCTTACCTATGCCTCCTGGGTCCTGCCCGCGCCCTGGCTTATTCCTACTTCTGCCTAGGTGTGACCTTCATATCCTCACGCCGGAAGAAGAATTCTCCCTTTGCGCCAGGGACCCTCAGGGACAGGTGAGTGGAGGTGAGGGATGAATGACGCAGGTGGGGTCAGGGGCTGGGAGAAGGTGAGGCTGAATGCTAACCCTGCAGGGGTCTGGATTCAGGTTCAGAGGGCGTCAGGGATTGGGCTAGGGTCACATATCAGAATACCAGTTCAACAGAGGGTTTTTTTTATTATTATTATTCCGTGAGGGTAGAATTGGGGTCTGAGTTGCATGACCTCAGGCAACCCTGGTTGTCTAGTCCCTCAGCTGCCCAAAGGATCCTGGGTCCTGGCGTATATCACAGGGGGATCAGGGTGGTATGCTTCGGGAAGAACCGTGAGGTGTAGGGATTCTCTGGGTTATACCCCGCACAGCACTGACCTGTCCGTTGTGTACCACCTGCCCGTCTCCTGCAGGTGGTCTGGCGGTGGAAGGTGACCCAGGCTGTGTGCCAGGCTCTGCGGGGCAAAAAGGACTTTCCTGTGCTGGGGTCTGGCCTGGAACCATCTGAACCTCCTGCCTGCCGGTGTGCGACCTACACCTTCTGCCACGAGGGCCGGCTCTACCAGGCCACCTATGAGGGCGATTGGTGCCGGGCCAAGCCCCATGGCAAGTGAGTGATTGTGTCACCTCTTGGAAGTCCCCAAGACCAGTGAGACATCTGAATGAGAGAACATCACAGAGATCCCACTGGAGTTCACCGGAGCTTGAAACTCAGCTCTGAATTCCCTGGGGGTCAAAGGGAAAAGGGAATGTAGTCTCTCTGCGTAAGAAATGGCAAGAGTGCCCACTGTGAGTGCCCCATGAGGCTGCTGGGGCAGTTGTGCCAGGAGACAAAGCTTTGGGCTCTTTGTGAGGGATCCCGGAGCTCAGGGGAGAACTAGGTGGACAGAGGGTCCTGTGGAGGGAGATGGTCGGTGTGGGTGAAGGGGGGGTCTCTGAGAAGGTTTAGGGCTGAGGCTGGGGAGAGATGGATCTGGCGGATGGAGCTGTGGATCTCACTTTCGTTCTAGGGGAACCCTCAAGTGGCCGGATGGGAAGAATCACGTGGGGGATTTCTGCCAGGGCCTGGAGCATGGGTGAGCATGTTGGAGGGGGCCTGGGGAGTGGTCCACAGCCAGGCCCATCCCAGATTCCCAGACCTCCAGCAGGACGGCTCAGCTCCTCTGGCTAAGAGATCCAGAAGCAGAGCAAAACAGAAGAGGGGCTTCCCTGGGCTCAGGGTGACGGTGCGGGGAGAGGAGCCTTGGGGGGCAAGGGGCGCGGCACATCTCTGAGCTCTTCTTCATCTTCTGAGGGACTCCTTGGAGTCGGGACACCTGGGTGACGGGGAGGGGCGTGACAGGGGTACCAAGTCACGGCACTTACTTGGGACTCGCCGACAGCTTTGGCATTCGCCTGGTGCCCCAGGCCTCCGAGGACAAATTTGACTGTTACAAGTGCCATTGGTGGAAAGGCAGCATGTGCGACTACGGCATCTGTGAGTAAGTGACCCTCGGTTTGTTGGGGGGGGGCAAGGGGGAGAGGACGGGGCGGGGGAGGGACCGAGCTCTGAGTTGGAGACCACTCCTGGCGTGACCCTCTGTAGGTACAGCACCGATGAGGTGTACAAGGGCTACTTCCAGGCGGGGCTGAGGCATGGATTTGGTGTCCTGGATAGCGCCCCCCAGGCCCCCCAGCCCTTCAAGTACACGGGTCACTGGGAGAGGGGCCAGAGGAGCGGCTATGGGATTGAGGAAGACAGCGACCGGTGAGTTCTGGACCCTCCGGAGCGCAGAAGCCTGTTACTCCCCAGGGGTTCTCTCTAGTCCCACATATGCCCTTCAGCAGATCTGTCTTATGCGCCTGCCTCCATGCCCCCCCCATTTATGCCACCTCCAGGGAGTGCCTCCCAGCATGCCCCGCCCTGGGGACAGACCCCCCCTTTATTCGGAACTCTTGGGATCCTGAGCTCCCCTACTCCGTGTCTCTCTCTCCTTATCTGTCCCCCACGCCCATTGCCCCTGTGGCAGACCGTACTGAGTCATGTCTCCCACATCCTTCTAGGGGCGAGCGCTATATCGGCATGTGGCAGGCTGACCAGCGTCACGGCCCTGGTGTCGTGGTCACCCAGGCCGGAGCCTGCTACCAGGGCACCTTTCAGGGAGACAAGATGGCTGTGAGTGGTAGCCCCTTCTTGCCCCCACCCCCTGCAGGTGCCCTGAAACTGAGCTGAGACCAGCCAGGGTGGGTGGGGAGGGACAAACCAGCTCTACTGCCCACCTACCCTGATCTCAGCCAGTTCCCAGTCTCTCCCAGCCTCAGTTTCCCCATCTGCAACATAGATCGATGATATTTATCATAGACTCACGGATTAGCGAGAATGAAGCTAATACCAACCAGTGGTATTTGTAAACCTCTCAGAGGCACCTGGCCCGAGCCAAGCCTCCTTATCTTTGGCAGTCCTCGTAGGACCCTACGCTTATTCCTGGCATTCAAACGGCACACGTGTACCAATGACAGCAGCTTCCAGAGAATCTGTCTAGTTTCACGTCCTGCTGGATGGTAGACCTTGATTCAATCCAGGTCTCTAACACTGTCACCTCTTGCCTCACCCTTGGGGGTCCCAGGACTTGGGGTCCCTGTGAGTCAGTGTCCACTCTCTGACTTTATCCACCCTCCCCATTTCCCACCTCCTTTCCAGGGTCCGGGCATCCTGCTCTGTGACGACGACTCCCTCTATGAGGGGACCTTCTCCAGGGACCTGAGTCTCACGGGGAAGGTGAGAGCTCCGCCCCCCCCACACCTCACTCCTCCCCCATGAAGCCAGAGCATAATTCTTGTCTTCCCCTTGGGCTCAGAGCCATGGATGCATTTAGAGGGAAAGAGCTCTGTATCCTTGCTGTGTGGCACTAATTTGGTGGAACGAGTCGTCGGGGACTGGAGAATTTGCCAAGTGGCCTTCTGGCCGAGTCCATGTCCCTTCTACCTCCAGAGCCCTGGGGCAGCTGTGGCCAGATTACCATCTTTGGTTAGGTTCTTACCCAACTAACTCATAGCAAAAGGCAGGTATCTATGCTGGGAACCTTTGTAAACTGGATCACAGTTTTGGGTTGAGACAGACAGGACAGCCTGATGCATCACGGCTGATCCCGGCCTTTGAGGAATGGGCAAACCCAAGCAGTAAGGAGTTGCCCCTCTGGGCCTCTGCTTAACCCCGGGACCCATCCACTGAGCCCCCATGGCAGAGATGGGGGTACAGTGTTAGCAGGGGTAGAACATTCCAGCATGTCTGGTGGTCAGATGGTCAGAAGTCCTCCATCTGACCCACCGAGCAGGCATGATTGACATCTCTGTCCCCTCTCCTGATTCTAGGGCAAGGTCACTTTCCCTAACGGCTTCACCCTAGAAGGCTCCTTCGGCAGCGGGGCAGGTAAAGGACTGTACACGCAGGGGGTGCTGGACACGGCCGCCCTCCCGCCTGACCCGAACAGCACCTGTAAGAGGTGAGAGTCTGCGGGAGTGGGACTCAGGGCTCCGCCCTGCTCAGAGTTCACAGTCCTGGAACCTCAGCCAGAAGCTCTCAAAGCCTAAGGCTGGGTGGACATAATTCCATAGAATGGGTGGGGGGACGATGACGACAGACAGACATACACACACACACACACACACACACACACAGAGGAACAGAGAGGGAGAGAGACAGACAGAGAGAAACAGAGAGAAACAGAAACAGACACAGAAGCTGTGTAAGTTCTTTTGGGATGTGTGCGTGTGTGTGTGTGTGTGTGTGTGTGTGTGTGTGTGTGTGTCCCTGTGGAGACCAAGGGTGACTTCTGGAATCATCCTGGATTGCTTTTACTTCCTTTTTGCTTTGCTCTGGGATTTCCCAGGCTCCGGAGGTACTAGTCGCTGCCATTTCTGCCTGGTGTGTTTTTCTTTTTGTTTTTCCGTGGAACCTGGGATCTGAACTCAGGACCTTCTGCTTTCAAGGCAGAGTCTTAACTCCTGAGCTGTCTCTCCAGCTTCTGTAAGCTTGTTTTGATCCAGTTTTTTTTTAACCTACAAGGAAAAAGAGTTTCCTAATATAGAATTTCCAAATACATAAGAAAAAAATAGAAAAAAAAATCATGAATTGGTTTTCCAAGAAAGAGATAGACAAATAGGCTCTACAACAGTTACAATTGCTCCTTACCCTGGCTGAGTTCCCTGACAGCCAAGGTGAAGAAGGAAACTCGCTAAGTGGAATCACTACCATTCAGGGGTGTGTTCCCCAAATACAGCTTGGGTGACATATTTCCAAGGAAGAACTCTGTCCTCATAGGAAAAAAAAAAAAAAAGTCGAGGAAGACTTGGTCTGCACAGATGAAGGCATCTGTGTGGATGGCAGGTCTGATGGAAAGTGTCCCAGGTAGCAATGCGGATGTAGAGAAAGGATACAGTGGATTAGTTGACTCAGGCCCGTGGGGTGCATGAGAACTATCAGTGTGGCAAACCCAGGCCATTAGACATCCGTGCCCCTCTGAGGTCAGCTCGCCGACGTGTCTGACCCCTTCCATGGGTCCCTCTGTCTCTGGCCCAGGGTCGCCCCCTTGCCCTCCACAGGCCTGGGGTGCGCAGCTCTGTCTCGGCACCTCTTACGGTTCCCCGTCACCCCGACAGGCAGCTGGGGCTGGGCGCCTTCCCGGTGGAGAGCCGCTGGCACGGTAGTCTACGGGCCTTTCCGGGACTTCGTGCGCGCGGGCTGCCCCGGGCACCTGCAGGAAGCCCTCCTGGGCTTCCACGTGCAGAGCTCCCGGGAGCTGCGTAAGTCCCAGGAGTACCTGTGCTGCGAGAGGTGAGCCCACCCGGGTGCCCAGAGAGGGTCAGGGAGGCTGCTGGGGGAGGGGGCTGGGCCCAGGGGGTGAGTGAGGGACGCTGTGCAGTGGTGCCCCAGGAGCCGCCCCGAGGACGGTGCAGGCAGCATGGAAGACACGCTGCAGGAGCTGCTGCGGCACCGGGAGCCCAAGGCCCTGCAGCAGTACCTCAGGAAGGTAAAGGGGGGGCCCAGTCCTCAGAGGACCTCACCATTCCCATCTGTGAAATGGGAACAGTCCGCAAGGTTGGGTGGGGAAGTCTCTGTGCTCCTGACCCTGCCTCTGAGTGTCTCTGTCGTCTTCCCCCCGGGTCTAGACTCTGGGCAACTCCCGGCACCCCTTGGGGAAACTGCTGCGCACCCTGATGATGACCTTCCAGGCCACCTACGCGGGCATGGGGGCCAACAAGCACCTGCAGGAGATGGCCCAGGAGGAGGTGAAGCAGCACGCCCACGAGCTCTGGGCAGCCTACAGGTGAGCCGCCCAGGGCCCCGCGGACTCGCCGCTTCCGAGCCCCAGTTCTGCTTGGTGCAGCCGCTCGGGTCTGGTTCACCTTGGAACCGGAAGTCAGGTCAAGGGGGCCGGTGGGGAGCCGAGTCTCACTCAGGCCTTGGGCCCCCAACTCTCTACCTTAGCTGAAAGCCGAGTGTGACCTTGAACTCAGGCTTACACCCCGTGAACATTATAGGTAGAAGCTCTGGCCACCACTACGTGCCCCCCCCCCAACCACCCCCCAGCGCAACACACACGCACACACGGTATCTCAGTCTTGGAACTCCATGGCAGGAGACACTGGGCTCCGCAGACACTGATCTAGATGGTGGTTGGCTGGGGAGGTGGAACCCACACTGGCTCTCACCTGTGGTGACTGAGAGGGTGGAGTCGGGTTCTGTGAGTGGCAGCCACCCGTTGCCTTGCAGGGGTCTGCTGCAGGTGGCTTTGAAGAACCAGGGCCAGACCTTGGAGCAGGAGGATGCAGACACAAGGTGACAGGCCAGGCCTGGGGGCCTGGGGCCTCTCTCTGGGCAGGAATACTGGCGCGGGGAGATGTTGGGCATATATGCCTGTTCACCAAGAATAATGTGCTAACTGGAATCCCAGGGGGCCAGGACCTCAGTTCTGGGGGCCCCCACAGAGGGAGCCATGCCCCCATGCACTAGATACATTTTTACTGTGCATAAACAGAGGTGTGGAATGTGGGGTTAGATGACATTAGGGAGAACCCCCCCTCCTCCCCAGGGATCCAGGGAAGCAGAACCAGGCTAGCCCGGGAGGGCTGCCAAATTCTGTGCTATAACTTGCTGGTCCCAGGGTGGGGGTCTGCTCCCAGGGGAATCCAAATCTTGCCTCCCTGTACTTACTGGTTCTAGAATCAAGTGGGAGAATGACGTGTCCTCACACGCAGATGGGACAGATAACTGAGTGCGGAAGGGTTTCTAGGGGAGAGGGGGGGATTCGCACTGTGAGATCTGAAGCCCTATCCGCCCCTCGAGGAGCAGCCATGACTCCCATCCATCCTGGTCTCCAGGGACCTGCAGGTGTACGGATTGCTGTTGCCCCTCATCCTACCCAGCTTCTATTCGGAGCTCTTCACCCTCTACCTGCTCCTGCATGAGCGGGAAGATGCCCTCTACAGCCAGGGCATCACCAACCTCAGCCTGTTCCCCGACACCAAGCTGCTGGAGTTTCTTGATGTGCAGAAGTAAGTCTCCCTAGGCCCGCTCAGCCGGCTGCTCGTGTGTGTGTGTGTGGTGTGTGTGTGTGTGTGTGTGTGTGTTTGGGGGTGTGTGTGGACAGTTCTCCCCAACCCTGACCGTCTTCAGCCCAAAGTGGAATGTACCACGTAGTGCACAAAGTTCTGGGTGCATTCAGGTGCGGCTGAATCTAGCAGCTCAACCAGCCCATTAGGTGAAGAAGCACTTTGCTCTTTCTTCCGGCTGCCTCTCATGACCGACCGGCACGACACCAGCCTTCTCGACTCAGTCCGTCCCCTGTCCGTCCCCTCGGCTCCCTCAGAGTAACTAGGCTTCTAGACTCGTTACTCAAATCCGTATTCTAGACACTTGGACTCAGAAGGGGGAAGGGAGGAGAGGTCCCCAAGAGGAACCTGAGGACCGTCTGGGAGCAGGTCGGACGAGTGTTCAGAGCTTCCTCTACCCTGTCTCGCCCCCTCAAGCACCCTTGTTGCTTAATGGCCCTCTGACAATGTGGTCACCACAAGCGCCTGGCTGTCCCCGCTGGACACGCAGTTCTCTGGGCGGTTCCGGCACCTAACAATGGACGACCACTTCCTCCGGGACCCCACCGGCTTCCCTTGGCCTCAGGTCCGTGCCCGACATGCCCGAGGATGCCATGTGCCCACGCCCTTCCCTTTCTCTTGCCCACGGAACACAAGGACAGGGGTGTATCCTCTGAGCTGAGACCCTGGTCCCTCAGACTGGACCGAGCAGTCTCCCACCCCACTTCTCCAATTGCAGGCATCTGTGGCCCCTCAAGGACATCACGCTGACAAGCAATCAGGTGAGAGCCATCGTCCTGGCTTCCCTGGACAGCCTGGAACCTCTGGCTCCCCACAGCCTCTGAGTCAGGATGGGAGGTGGGGGACCAGCTTCCTTCCTGCCTCGTGTGGCTCCCACAGTGGCTAGGCCCAGCTCTGCCCCCTGGCTGTGGCCGTAGCAGGGTCCCCGCGCTCCCAGCCTTGGTTTCCTGCTGCGTAAAAGGAGCCTCGCCAGACCCAACCGTGTAAGCTCAGGCACTCGAGGCCGTGGCGCGCCAAGCGTGCACGAGAGAGGCGACTTCTGGGACCCCAGGGCACAGCTGTGAAGAAGGCAGTGACAGGCAGGGGTGAGTGTTGGGGGGCTCTGGGTCCAGCGCATCTATCTACGTCCACAGAGATACTCCCTTGTCCGGGACAAATGCTTCCTGTCAGCCACTGAGTGCCTGCAAAAGATCATGTGAGCGGCCGCCCTGGGGTGCGCGCGGGTGGGCGTAAGTGTGCCGGAGCACCCCCTCCCTCCAGGTCCTTGATCTGGAGCGCACCCCCTTAGTGCTCCTCGCCCCGTTCGTAGCACCACGGTGGACCCGCGGGAGAAGCTGGAAGTGCTAGAGAAGACCTATGGGGAAATGAGGCCACCGTGTCGAGGGTGCTGGATCAGGAGCACAAACTACCCATGGACGACCTGCTGCCGTTGCTCATCTACGTGGTGTCTCGGGCCCGGTGAGCCCCGCGCCGGGCCTCAGGCGGACAGAAGGGAAACTGAGGCCTAGAGAGGGGCAGGACCCATGGGTGCCCCGGGCAGAGCGTGGACTATCGCAGACGTGTCCAAGCCTCTAGGCCAGGACTGCTCCCCCAGCGCTGTGACGTCCCACCCTGACGCTCCCTCCCCTCTTTCCCTCCCTTGCCATCCTGGGGGTGTGCCTCAGAATTCAGCATCTGGGAGCCGAAATCCACCTGATCCGTGACATGATGGCTCCCATCCACACGGGAGGCCTGTACGACTTCCTGCTCACCGCACTAGAGGTGAGGGACGGGGGGGGGGGATATATATATACCTTCCCCCCTCGGATGTGACATCACGGTGGTAGGACCTCAAATCTCAGCCATGTGTGTCTCCAAAGAAAGGGTCCCCACGGTACTTATTGGTGCCGTACTTGTTCAGAGAGGAGGGGCGCCCACAGTCCCCCATGCTACGGGCCTAAGCATAGGGGCAGAGGGAAGGCCCCTTTCTGTGGATAGCTACGCCCGACTGGTATGTGGGGCTGCTGGAAGGTGGGCGTCCTTGCCTGGGTCCTGAACCTGAGAGTGCAGCGAGGGCAAGGTCTGCCAGCTGAACTAGTCTTGCCTCTCTCTCCAGTTCCTGCTACCAGCACATCCAGAAGGAAGACATGCGGCTGCACCGCCTGCCAGGCCGCTGGGACCCCAAAGAACTCTGGTAGGGAGGCTGCTCCTGGAGCAAAGGCATTGCCGAGGGGCCACGTGGACTTCTGAGAGGCAAGCTCTGCGCACCTGCTCCCCTCAGCTTGGGTCAGAGGCAGCAATCAGAGACACTCACCTGACACTCCACCTAGGGCGAGGTTGAGGGTGGAAGCGTGGGCCCCAGAGCTAGGCCTCTGGTGACCCCCATACAGTACTGCAGCAGTACTGTCCGGGATGAGGAACTCAGGGCCGCCCCTTCCTGCGTCTCTCTGTGGAACCGTTGCTGCTCAGGGTGGTCAGATGGTGGGAGGTGGTCTCCGTGATGGTTCATCTTGGTCGTCAATTTGACGACACCTGGGATGAACTGACAGATGACTGTCACACCATCTGAAGAGGCTATCTGGATGAAGATATTCGTGGCACAAAAGACCACCCCTAAATGTGGTGGCACTTGCCTGGAGCAGACTGAAATAAAAGTGCAAGAAAGACGAGCTCTCTCCCTCACCCTGCGCCTGCTGCCGCCCTTCTCCGATGACGTCAGAACCCAGCCTCTTCCACCCTCCAAAGCGACTGCGAGCCCAGAGAGCTCCAGGATTCTTCCAGCCTTCAGCCCCCAATGGGGACTGCTGAGATACTCCGCCCCTGAACTGAGCGGCTGCGGCAGGCATTGCTGGACCACCTAGACCTTGTCTTGTATAAATCAAATCCAATAAATCCCCCTCTTTTTTTGTATATATATCCATCCTAGTGGTTCTGTCCTCCATAGAGAACTCTCACTAGTACAGTCCCTAAAAGGGTTCCTGTCCAGGAAGGCTCCCCTAAGTCTCGCTTCATTCCGTTCCTTGTGCTGAAAATTCTGAAGTCATTGTTAGAATCCTGGTTCTCCATTCCTGGCCAGAAGGCTGCAAGCTTAGAAGGAGGCTCTGTTCTTTGGGGTTTTTTTTCCCATGAGTCTTCTCCCGGGACCTGCCTCCTCCTCCCCGGCCTTTCTCGAGGCTTTGTGACAGGAAAGCCACGGCTCAGAGCCAAGCTGCTGGGTGGCCTCTAGCTGGCCCTGTCCTGCTGAGTTCTTGGAATGTAGAAGGCAGAGGTCACTTACCTGTCCCCGCTTGCCCAGCAGCCTGCTGACTGCAGGTGGCCCTTCAGCATGTTTGTGACTTCTGTGTCCTGCCCTGATGGATAAGTAAGACTGGCCCAGCCCTGCGAGCTTCAGAGTTCAGGCTCTCTCTAAATCGTGGTTCTAAATACAGGACCACCAGATGCAAGAGCTGGGTCTTGGGGTAACCTCATATCCCCACTGGGCCTTGGTTTTCCTCCTGCACTGAGGGGCTAAGACCAGATGCCCTGCAGGGTGCCCCAGTCAGAGATGGCAGCAGACATGGGCTGTGAACCGGCCCAGGGAGGAATCACACGGGGGGCGCGGCTTATGTGGGAGCAGGCCGAGCTGGGCTTGCTGTGCCCTGGGCCATAAGCAAGTCTGGTCACTGCCCTTAGCTCTGGGTGTGGGTCTCTGGCTCCTTATGCGCCCACCCAAATAACACTGGCCTTATCTCTGTGAGAAAAGCGGAGAAAGGTGCGGGGGGGGGAGGGGAGTCCCCACACTATCCAAAGCCAGTGTATGCCTGAAGTCCCCAAGAGTCTCAAATAGCAGTACCCACAGAGCCTGGGAGAGGATTGGGGGGGCCAGTGGTTGGGGGTCAGTCAGTGGTCCCCCTGCACTGCCTTCTCACCAGCAAGCAGGGAGAGAGACTTTCTGTGGCTGGATGCACCAAACATGTCAGCCTGAACAAAGGTCTTGGGCTCAGCTTCACCAGGAATGTGTGTGTCTGCAAGATGATTCTTGAAGGGGCAGAATTGACAAAGCACAGATGCCCACGTATGTTGCACACCCTAGACCGTGGCAGCCACCATGGGTGAAGTCCTTGCCATCTCTTCTCTGCTAGTTCTAGTCCCCTGGTCCCTCCTCAAAGACAGCTCCCAATTCAGCTGCAGCAGCAAAGCCTGTTATCTGCCCTCCCAATGGATGTCACCACAGCACTTGAGGGTTACAGGTTTCTAA